>QJPP01000175.1:0-1317508 GCA_003996215.1 Jaltomata sinuosa | reverse complement strand
ATATATATATATAAAAAAAAAAATAGGATAATTTATTTTACACACACACCGATCGAACATAAGAAATAAGTAACAAAACTCACTTATTAAAATATATGAAAAATATTTTCCTTTCTATCATTCTATGAACACATCGTTAGTCCATAAGATGTTATTCTTTAATAAAGAGGTTTATTTATCTTTAAATAGCGGTAAGTTTTGAAAATTGAACATGAATTGATTGATTTTTGGGCACTTTTCAATTAGGCGTTTGAACATGAATTAGTTAATTTTTTTGGCACTTTTTAATTTAGGCATTTAAACATGAATTGGTTAATATTTGAAAAAAATATTTTTTAAAAGTTAAATTTAAAAAAAGGTATTTGAAAGTCTAAATTGTATATGGATATGAAAGCACGATTATAATTTTTCTAGTGCATCAACTATCTCAAACTACAGGCCTATTAGTCTTTGTAATACGATTTACAAAATAATTACAAAAATTATTGTTAATCGTATTAAGCCCATCCTTCCCACCTTAATAGGCCTAACCCAATCTAGCTTCCTCCCTTATCGAAGGGCAGCAGACTATGCTATTATAGTCCACGAGATCCTACACTTCTTTAAAAAAACAAAAGGTCGTGCGGCTTATATGCTTCTTAAGATCGATCTTGAGAAAGCGTTCGATCATTTGGAATGGTCATTTATCCATGAAACCCTTCTTTTCCTCAATTTTCCTTCAAATCTTATTAAGCTCATAATGTCATGTATTACTTCAAGCTCAATCTCAATCTTGGTCAACGGATCCCCCACAAATTACTTCCTACCTTCGAGATGAATCCGTCAAGGAGACCCTCTATCACCATACATTTTTATCTTGGCTATGGAAAAGTTATCTAGAAGGGTAGACATGACGATGGACCTCTGCCTTTGGAACCCAGTTAAACTTTGCCCTAGGGTCCTAAGCTTTCACATCTCCTTTTTGCGGATGACATTATCCTATGTGCAAAAATTGATGACACGTCCCCGGGGTCAATCTCAAACATTATGTCCCAATTCAGTGTCATATCAGGCCAAAAAATAAATGTGGCAAAGTCTCGGATCTTCTTTTCAAACAACACCACTGCATCAAATAAAACCCTTATCCTTAATGCTTTCAACATCAAGCAAGGAAATATCTTTGGCAAATACTTCGACTTTCCAATGATTACCTCTAAGCCCACAAAGGAGCATTTCCAATTTCTTCTAGACAATTTCAAAACAAGATTATCTAGATGGAAGCCAAAGCTCTTGACACCTGCCGGGAGAGCTACTCTAATTCGAACCACCTTACCTTGTTAAATGGTCCACTATAACCAAGCCCAAAGAATCGGGAGGGGGGGGGGGGGGGGGTGGGAATCCAAAATATAGGGGCTAAGAACAAAGCGCTCATGGCCTTCACTTCCTGGCGCCTGTTTCATTCACAGTCCCTTTGGGCAAATGTGATGCGTAGCAAGTACTTTGGTCGTAACACCTCACCCTCTAAAGTATGGAAGACCCTGCAAATAGGTTGGAACTACTGTCAGTTTGGCCTTCAATGGCAACCAGCTAGAGGCAGTCACATAAACTTCTTTCATGACTCCTGGATAAAGCCTAGCCTACCTTTGAGACGACTGATCCAGGGGTCTCTAGGCAGGCATGAATTAACTGCAAAAATCGCTGACTATAGGGAGGATACTACTTGATCTTTTTCAAGCCTTTCCTTTGACCTCACAGATTCAATCATCTCCCTTTTGAACTTGGTTTACTTCCCAAAGTATGCAAATAGTTTCGATCGTGTGAAATGGGGTTTGACCAGCTCGAAGGACTTCACAGTTAAATCTTGCTTCCAATCTGTCATGGAACAGCACGAAACTCCCTCTCCAGGAATCACTCCTAACTTCTCTTGGCTATGGAAACTACACCTCCCACCAAAGCTGAAGCACTTCATTTGGCTTATCACCCATGGACGCCTACCCACTTCTTCCTACCTGCACCATGTTCACTGCATCCAATCGCCCATTTTCAGTCTCTGCAATTTGATGCAAGAGTAAACAATAACTCACCTCTTCCTGGCATGCCCCAAAGCCTCCTACCTCTGGGCAGAACTGGGCATTACAACCCTTGTGCATATCCTCCGCACCTGTGCACCTTATGAATGGCTACCACTCTTGTTAAACTCCTCCTTACCCTCCCCCTCCCATCACCCTATACCTCCCAAGATCCTTCTGGCATTCAACTTTTGGATTGTATGGACAACACGTAATAGGAGCATTTTTTATGGCCTTATTCTCCACCCGACTCGTAAAGCTACCGAGCAAGCAACTGAGGAATTTTGGTTCCTAGCAGGAAAATAAAAGTGGACTAGGATCTCAATATCTATGCATGTTAAATACGGACGGTAGTACACTACCTGTATTTGGTGTATCCGGTCTAGGAGGGGTCTTTAGAAGATCTGGTGGTAGCTGGGTTTTAGGCTACGTTAGCTCTGCCACCACCCATCAACCTTTAGAGGCTGAAACCCATACACTACTCTTGGGGCTAACCCTAGCCCTACAATACCAGCTTACGCATATAGAAATAAACATTGATTCCAACCAACTGGTGCAACAACTGACTACTCCATCTGTTACTGACTTGGACTCACCTCTTATTGCTGATTGCATGTGCCTTCTCCAAAGGCTGGGTAATTCTACTTTGCTGCATATCTATAGGGAACAAAATAGGCTGACTGATGCTTTGGCAGGAATGATGACTACTACTACTAGTACCATTACGACTACGCTATTTTGGGAGCCTCCAACATTCATTGTGGATATTTTGCAAGCTGATAAGGATGGATGCACTACTGTTAGTAGGGTCTGTGATGACCCACTCATGTTTAATACATCTAGTACTAGATTTCAGGATGTACATAGTACCCCTACTACTACTACTTTTGTTTCAGTCAGACCATGTACAGTGGCTAGGCCACTCACTATAACCCTGTAGACTTTTTGTTATAATATAAGCCATCTTTCATACCAAAAAAAAAAAAAAATCTAGTGAAAACTTGAAAAACTCATAATATTTTTTTTACCAACTTCAAATTACATAGTTTAAGGTTGAACTTAAAATAATAAATCAAATTAATAAATAAATACTTATTTGAAGTAATTTTAAAACAGAATTTATGGATAAATTACTAATATATACAAGAGGCTTGGCAAGCAGCCGATCAAATCTCTTGTGATATTTATCCTCCGTTTTAATTTATTTATCTTATTTTTTAATTTATTATATATTTAAAAATTATATAAAATTTACTATAAATTACAATAATTAACAGCTTAAAATATTTGAAAGACATAATAAAAATTTGGTCGACTCTCGAAATTCTATCGATGCCACATAAATTGGGGCAGAGGAAGTAACATATATTATTTGAAAATGACATAAAAAGTATCATAAATCACAATAAAATGATATATAAAAAATTTGATTAACTCTCCAAAATCTATTAATGTCACATAAATTGGGACAGAGGAAATGACATATATCATTTAAAAATTACGTAGAAAGTAATATAAATCACAATGATTAACAATTTAAAATATGTAAAGCTATATAAAAATAATTGGTTGACTCTCTAAATTTCATCAGTGTCATATAAATCGGGACAGAGAGAATAACATATATTATCAAAAAATCACAATAATTAACAATTTAAAATATTTAAAAACTATACAAAAATCTAAAAACTATATAAGAAATTTGGCTGACTCTCCAAATTTCATTAGTTCCACATAAATTGGGATGACGAGAGTGACATATATTATATAAAGATTATGTAAAAGATATTATAAATTATAATAATTAATAACTTAAAATATTTAAAAACCATACAAAAAATTTAATTAACTCTCCAAATTTCATACATGTCATATAAATTGAGACAAAAAATAATATATACTGGGCCGTATAAGCACAAAATCTTGTATCTTAAACATATGATTTCTCTCCTCCATTAATTGCTCGTACTCCCCAAGGGTCACTTCCTTCTCCTTTCGTGTGTGGAAAGTGATTGGTGGGGGAATGGAGCAAATCAGGAATAGGAGGTGTTGTGCATGGGGACGGGTGAATTCAATTTAAAAAGGGGTAAGGGTAAAAAAATAATGTATTTTATTAATTTAATTAAAAAAGGTAATTAATTATCAATATTTTCACATTAATCAATAAGGATAAATGCAAGTCAATTCTGTAATGGAAAGACATGAGATCCAAATTTTGTAATGGGAAGACATGAGATCCAAATTATTAGCAAATGGTCAATCCTAATGATTTTCTCATAATTTAACCCTGTCTATTAGGCTGCTTATCGGACGAATTGGACAGATAATTATGTTTAACGGTTCGGCTTATCGAATTCACTAGCTAACTAATAAGAAACCAATTGAATCGATATCGAGTTAGTAATTATCAGACGATTATCGGGCGATGTATTGTCTCAATCATTTTATGCTTCCTTCTTCAATATATTGATCTCCCATCAAACAAAATCATTTTTCTAGCTCTACTTAGCTCATAACTTTGTAGTTGTAAATCACAGTAAGAAATACTTGAAAGCCTAAAATTTGAGGGTGCATGCACATAAGCATTTTATTAACAAATATTCACATGTACAACAACTTATTATTTCAACACTAAAATATTTGAGGGTGCATGCTGTAAACGACTAAGTTTCGTTCCTGAAAATAAGCGATCAAGAAAGGAAAAATAACAAACAATAATATTTATATTTCAATAATTTTTGCAGGGGTTACAATCTTTATAAAATCTTATAAAAAGATGTAATCCTCTGATTCTTCTCCTCACGTTCCTTGATTTGCTCTTGATTGACAGAATATTTGTTGGATTTTCACCACGAATGCGGAGTGAAGCTTTAATCACAATCGTGGATGTATGAAAACTTGCGGCTCAACACTTGGAGATGAAGACTTCTTTGTATGCGGAAGACTTGCGGATCACCACTGAAGAGCAGAGCTTTTCTATGTCTTTCTGTCTCTGTTTCTGGTCTTATGAAGACTCCTTTATATAGGTGTGAGCTAGGGTTTTGGGGGTATTTTGGTCTTCAAGTAATTTTAGAGGACCTTGGGCTTGAAGAGCATGAGTTGGGCTCGTCTTGTCAACTTAACCCAAATGTGATCTGGACTTTATTCAAGTCATATAATTTTAACTTAAATATTAATCCCACTTTATTAACCAATAATTTGACTTGGTCAACATATCATGAATTTAAGATTAATCCAAAGTTTAATATGAATTTATCAATAAAACTTCACTGTCTACACACACACAAGCATTTTTAACAAATATTCACTTGTACAATAACTTATTATTTCAACACTAAAATATACTTCAAATATACATTTTTATTTATATGCAAGAACTGAAGACTCGTCCATTATGGTCGAGACTAGCTAGTTAGTAGACCAGTAAGAAATCCAACTCACAAATATGTATCAAGTCATATAACTATGATGCATGTGAGCTAGCTCAATCAAACATGAAGCTCTTTCGTCGTAATCCAAAGTTCAAAACAGAGAGCAAGAAGACTTGTTTTGGTTTGATCAATTTTAAGGAGCTGCGATTTAACAATTGAACAATTAAGGAGCTGTGATTTAAGTATAATAATTTTTAACGGGTTAACAATTTATCCAATAAGAAAATTGAGTCATCCAGCCTCGGATCGATAAGCTGTTAATTATAAAATTTTAATCTGTTCCCCAACCATTGATCCGATAAATCAATACCAATAAGTCAATGTGATTGACTTATTGGTTACTGTTTAATTTTGAACAGTTCTACCAGCTATAATCTTTTGAAACGTAAAAATGCTGATTTATGATGAACACATGTACGATAAAAGAGGGAGCTGAAAGAAAAGCGCTACAAAGAACATAAATGAATTTGCAGGTAAAATTAGCCTAGAACACTATTTTTTGCTTTTCTAAAATTACTAATTTATCTTAGGAAAAAAATATGACACCTCATGCATGGTACAATCTCCACCTGGATCGTGATTTTATTTTTTTCACGAGTAAAAGAGATTGTCGAAATTTGAAATACTTAGATAAATTTTATGTGTCAAGATCCAATCTCAAACAAGAAATTTACAAAGATATATAGAGAAAAGTATATATATATATATATATATATATATATATATTTAAAATTTATTTTTCTAGCTTTTTGAGAAGCAAAATTACTAACAATCTTTATAGTCAATATTTCCTAATAATTCTTTTTCAATTGACAATATAGTTAATTTATTCAATCTCACTTGAGACATTGTTGATCTTAGGTAAGACTTTATCAATTTTAATTTTAAAAAACTTCTTTCGGCTAAGACAATCGTAGCAAGAACTAACAATATTATTCAATAAGCAATATAGGTATTTGAAAAATATGTGTTATTTTCCTTAAAATATTTGTTTCCTCTAATTTATGTGACATATTTTAGTTTGTCTTAGAAAAATCTTTTATTATTAAAAATAATTTATTTTAATTTTAAATCACCACTTTTAAAGAAAATATTAGATTTTATGTTTATTCAAATATCATCAAATAATTGAGTTGGAGGGAACATCTTGATTTAGACATTACTTCACTTCCGGTTTCTAACCATATATTTTTTTGGCCATTTATAATTGTTTTATCGAACGTTCTCCGTTAACGATTTTAAAATAGAAATATATCAGATTTCGCTTGATATAAATAAATAGAATCTCATTTCTTATATGTTTAATTTATTTATTCTAAATTTCTCCTTTTTTATATAGTTCGTAAAAGATTATGAGTATGTTAGAAACTATTCGAAAGAGGTTGAGTTTTTTTTTAACAAAAAGAAAAAGGAGATGAAGAGATAACTTTTAAATAGTTTGAAAATATTATACTAAATTTATGTCCACTGATCATTGGATTTTGTAAAGTGTCCTTTCGGGGACTTGTATGGTATAACACATGACCAATTGTTTATTGGTCCACTAACAAATTTGACCTCTTTGAACAAATGATATAGCAAAAGCTTTCATAAATGAGGACAAAGGAACTTCAAATGAAGAGCTACTTTAGATATAATCCATAAGATGTACCAATATGGTTGTGGTGCAGTGGTGAGACTGCTTCATTTTTAACCAGAGATCTCGGATTCGAGTCCTGGGTATGGAGAAAATTCTATTGAAAGCGCTACCCCCAAATGGGTCCTATAATGCGCGATTCGAATTAGTCGGGGCTCCAATGCGGGTACCGGACACCGGGTGGGAAACCAAAAAAAATAAATAAAAATCCATAAGATGTTGTTTATTTATCTCTTTAAATAACGGCTAGTTTTGAAGATTGGATATGAATTGATTGATTTTTGGGTACTTTTGAATTTAGAGGTTTGAATATGAATTGATTGATATTTAAAAAAGTAATTTTTAAAGTTAAATTTTAAAAAAATATTTGAAAGTTTAAATTATGTTTGGGTATAAAAACAAGTTTTGCTAGTGAAAACTTGAAGAATTTTTAAAAAAAATTAAACTTCAAATTACATAGTTTAAATTTAAACTTGATATAATAAACTAATTTGATAAACAAATTCTTACTTGAAATATTCTACAAATATTATTTCAAAATTTTAAAATAAAATCTATAAGCAAATAGGAACTGATCAATATATTGGCATATGGTTTCTCTCCTCCATTAGTTTCTCGTAATGGAGCAAAAGGAGGGAAAAAATCAGGAACGGGAGGGGTTGTACATGGAGTGGATTCAATTTTAAGTGGGCATCTGAGCATTAAAATCAAATATTATTTATTTTATTTCAAAAAATTTAAAATTAGAGTAGGAGTTTTGTTTAGTCATACTAATTTAGTGTACGCATTTTGCGCGTGTATTTATGTAGTGTATACAATTTAAAAAAAACCTCGATCAATATTTCGGTTAAGGGGGCTTTAACTATAATAGAAAATCCAAAAAAAAATTAATATAAATAAAATTCATGTAATGTAAGATTGAGAGGTGCTTAACATACTCTCCAAATTCCGTAAGTGTCACGAACCAGACAGCCGTGAGTGGCACCCACCCAACCCCCCGGATGAGCGAACCAGTAATAACCAACAATTAGCATAATCTTACAGCTTAAAACCAGTTGCATAAAATAAACTAGCATTCAATATCTCAAATACTACCACAAAATATAACCTGCGGAAAATCCCCCCTAGAATCTGAAAGTCATCGTACCAAAATATTCTACCAAAAACTGTCTAGAATGCGGGGATGCAACCCCAAAATAGAACAGAGAGTTTAAGCCAGAAACAAGTGGAATACAACTAAAAGAGGAAATCAAGGTAGCTCAATCGAAATAGCTCACCCTTGATATCTTGAAATGCTGGGACTACAAGTGAGGTCACGTGTCAGCCGTCGAAAGATTTTCTATACTCACAAAAAGAAACGCAAGTGCAGAATCAGTACACAACTATCGTGTACTGGTAGGATCATCAGCCAGTTCCAAATAAATAGAATATGAACAGTAAACCATTACATAGTAAGGTACAATAAACATGTAACGAGCCACAATATAACCCGAATGCAAGTCTTTCCTTAGCTTATCAACCACATGAATTCAAATAATAACCATTGACACACTCAATGACAACAACATATATAACCTATTCACAGAGCCGGACCCACCAAGGATCCCCCTAACCACACCTAAGTGTTCAACATACAACCCCGGTCTACACCAAAATCAACCTCACATACAGATATAATCACAATTCAATTATAAATAACCCGGTTCACTCATGGAACCATTGAAAGAATACAACAATGCAATAAAACAACCCGTACCAAGCGTGGTACCGAGCCAACCAATATTAAACCTGTACCAGGCGTGGTACCCGAGCCAACCGAATGATATCCCGTACCAGGCGTGGTACCTGAGTCAACCAATAAGTATCCTGTATCAGGCGTGGTACTCGAGCCAATTGAATGTCACACCAAGTCCAATCAATCACGAACAAAGAACACAACATACTTGTAAACTAACAAGCAAACAAACAAGTTCATTTCACTAGACTAATAGCCGGACAACTAGACATTCACAATTCATTACCTAAGCATGAAACTCATACACTACTAAGCAATAGTATGTGAACACATAATGCATATTAGGAATCAATAACCATCACCTACCTCGAAATACTCAAAGCTCTATTGAACCAGAGCTTTTTCCTTTTCAGGATCTCTTGCTTGTTCTTGGGCTGGAAATAAATATACAAGAACTATAGTCAATTTACTGGCCTAAAATACCCGAATTATACAAAATCTCAATCCTCGAGCCAAACTATGATCATCCCACTCCTTTTTCTGGGCTTTTCCACCATCAATTTACCTAATGCTACCATTTTCATGGATAAGTTTAGAGAATTATGGTTAAATGATCATCACCCATCAACTCTAGCACCCTAGAATTTCCTTTTTCCTCGAATTCTTCCATTCTTAGGTCATTCCCAACCTTTCTCCAAGTTCACAACTAGTAATCCTACTCCATAGGAATTAAAGTACTAAGTTAGGGGAGTAGAATCCTTACCTTTAGAAAGAAAAACGATACAAAATGGAGAAAAATCGCCTAAAATCGCCTGACCCTTCTCCCAAAACATTCTTGATGAAACTGAATATTTTGGGAAAGTTTTCTGCATTAAATCCCGACTCAGTCTTCTATAGTGGTCCAGTCCACTATAGTGGTACCATCGTAGCGAAACCGTCCGCTATAGCGAATGCTGACCGACGTTGACTTCCACTATAGCGGTAATTTCTCCGCTATAGTGGAGGTCGCCGTAGTGGTGTGTCAACCGCTATTGCAGTTGACACGGGACAGAAAGTCATAAATTTTCTCAAAAGGGTCCATTTTACAACGCATTTAATTTTTTGACGTTTCAGAACAACCCCTTCATGTCAACCTTCATAGTGAGAGTTCTACTTACCCGAATTTAATTTCGAAAAGTCCCTCGGACTCCCTTATGTCTTAGCTACAAGAAAATCTAGCTTAAAATAAGATACGTTACCCAATCCTCATCCAGATTTCCCTAGACCATACCTCACTCCTAAACCGGCCGAGACTAGCCTAGCCCAGAATTTTCAACTCCCAAACCCAGAAGTTTTCTAACTTGAAACTTGGCACGAAAAATTTACCCGTAATGACAAACTCGGTCATTACAATAGATACCAATTTACCCATCGTTCATCTCTGAATGATCAAACTCAAAAATACGGAGAATAAAAGAGGGAAGTATAGTACCTGAATCCTCAAACAAGTGAGGGTACTTATTCCGCATGTCCTTCTCGATTTTCCAAGTGGCTTCCACAATCGGATGATGCTTCCATTGAACCTTCACAGATATGATCTCCTTTGTCCTCAACTTTTGGATATCTCGATCAAGAATCACATCCGGTTCCTCTTCTTACCGAAGACCCTTGTCTAGTAACACCTCATCCTATTTGATAATGTAATCTCCATCCCCATGGTACCGCTTCAACATGGATACATGAAATACTGGATGGACACCGAATAGGCTGGGCGGTAGTGCTAACCTATAAGCCACTGGCCCTACTATTTCAAGAACCTCAAATGGACCAATAAACCGAGGGCTGAGCTTGCCCTTCTTGCCGAAACGCATAACCCCCTTCATTGGTGACACTTTCAATAGTACCTGTTCACCAACCTGAAACTCTATGTCTCTTACCTTGCGGTCTGCGTATTCTTTCTGCCTGCTCTAGGCCGCTAGCAACTTAGTCTGAATGCCTCCTACTTTTTCCTGTGCTTCCCTTACCAAGTCTACGCCTAGAGGCTTCACGTCACCTGCCTTAAATCACTCTATAGATGATCTACAACCCCTCTCGTATAATGCCTCAAATGGTGCCATGTCGATACTGAAGTGGTAGTTGTTGTTGTATGAGAACTCACACAATGACAGAAATTGGTTCCAATAACCCCCAAAGTCAATCATGCGCATGCTCTCAGCATGTCTTCCAACACTTGGATTGTCCTCTCCGACTGATCGTCTATCTTAGGATGGAAAGTTGTGATGAAAGTGAGTTGGGTGCCCAACTCTTCATGTAACTTACCCCAGAACTTAGAGGTAAACTGCAAACACCTATCTGAAATGATTGAGAGTGGCACCCTGTGCAGTCTCACAATCTCCTTAACATACAATTTAGCCAACTGCTGCGAGTTATAGTCCACACTGACCAGAATGAAATGAGTTGACTTGGTCAGTCTGTCCACAATGACCCAAATAGAGTCATATTTCCCCAAAGTCTTGGGAAGACCTACCATGAAATCCATGGCTATCCTCTCCCACTTCCACTCGGGAATGGACATTCTCTGAAGTAGTCCTGCAAGCCCTTGGTGTTCATACTTGACCTGCAACAATTCTGACACTTGGACACAAAATCAGCTATATCCCTCTTCATCCCAGGCCACCAATAAAGTTGCCTCAAGTCCCTGTACATCTTGGTTACTCCCGAATGAATTGGGTAACATAAACCATGAGCCTCTGTCAATACCTTCTGAATTATATCATCAATCCGAGGAACACAAATCCTCCCTCTGAAATTTATCACCCCCATTAGCACCCAACGTGGCATCCTGGGAATCTCTAGATATTACCTTGCTCCGAAGCTTGCTCAACTGCGAATCCTGAAACTTCTTGGCCTTTATCTCCTCTATGAATATGAATTTAACCTCAATACTGGCCAATACTCCACCTTGTTCTGAGATACCCAAGTGCATGAACTTAGCTTCCAAAACCTGAAGCTCCCTTGCCAATGGTCGTTTGGACACCCCCAAACAAGACAAACTGCCTATGCTGACTGTCTTTCGGTTAAATGCATCTACCACTACATTATCCTTACCCGGATGGTACTGAATGATCACATCATAGTCTTTCAATAACTCTATCCACCTTATTTGCCTCAGATTCAAGTCCTTCTAAGTAAATACATGTTGCAGATTGCGATGATCGGTGAACACCTCACACTTGACACCATAGAGATAGTGTCTCCAAATTTTAAGTGCAAACACCACCGCTGCCAACTCCAAGTCATGGGTTAGATAATTTCTCTCATGGACCTTCAACTGCCTAGAAACACAGGCTATCACATTCCTTTCCTACATTAACACAGCACCCAAACCCGAATGTGAAGCATCACAATACACAATAAAATCTTTACCTTCAACCGGTAAGGATAGAATGGGAGCCGTGGTGAGAAGTGTCTTGAGCTTTTGGAAGCTATCCTCACACTTGTCGGACCACACGAACGGTACCTTCTTTTGAGTTAGCCTTGTCAAGTGAGTAGCGATGGATGCAAAATCCTTGACAAACCTACGGTAGTAACCTGCAAGCCCCACAAAACTCCTCACCTCAGTCTCAAAGCTAGGCCGGACCCAACCCTTGACTACCTCAATCTTCTGGGGATCTACCATCACCCCCTTTTATGACACCACATACCCTAAAAAGGCTACCGAAGTCAACCAAAATTCACACTTGGAGAACTTCGCATAAAGCTTCTGGTGACTCAATATATCCAGCACGATGCGGAGATGTTCAGCATGCTCCTCCCTACTCTTGGAGTAGATCAAAATGTCATCTATGAACACGATGATGAACGAATCCAAATAAGACTTAAACACCCTATTCATCAAGCTCATGAATGCTGCCGGTGCATTGGTCAACCCAAATGACATCACTAGAAACTCATAATGCCCATACCGAGTTTGAAAAGCAGTCTTAGAAATATCCCCGGGCCTAATCTTTAACTGATGATACCCTGACCTTAAGTCAATTTTCAAAAACACCGATGCACCTTGTAACTGTTCAAAAGGTCATCTATACGGGGTAAAGGGTACTTATTCCGGATGGTAACCTTGTTTAAATGCCTGCAGTGTATGCACATCCGCATACTACCATCCTTCTTTTTCACAAACAGTACCAGAGCACCCCAAGGCGAAGCACTGAGATGAATAAAACCCTTGTCTAAGAGTTCCTGAAGCTGAGTCTTAAGTTCCCTCAACTCTGCCGGAGCCATACGATAAGGAGGAATGGAAATTGGGCGAGTGCCTGGCTCCAAGTCAATGCAAAAATCAATGTCCCTGTCCGGAGGCATACCAGGTAAATCCGTCGAAAACACCTCCTGAAACTCCGTCACAATCGAAACTGACTCAATAGATGGAGACTCTACACTATCATCGCAAAAATGAGCCAAGAAGGCCAAACACCCTCTCCCCACTAGCTTTCTTGCTCGAAAAAACGATATGATCTTAGCCGGCTTAGGCCTGTACACACCTTCTCACTCTAGTCTATCCTTACCTGGAATCTCTAGAGCCACAGTCTTAGCATTACAATTCAAAACAACATGATAAGGAGACAACCAGGTCATGCCCAAAATAACATCAAAGTCTACCATATCCAGAATCACCAGGTCTACCCAAGTCTGCAACCCCACAAATATCACAGGACAAGTATGATAAATATGAGTTACAATCATGGACTCTCCAACTGAGGTGAAAACATGGATGGAGGAATCAAGGATATCACAAATTAAGTCCAAACCCAAAGCAAATTTCATAGAGATATAAAATTATATAGAACCTGGGTCAAAAAGTACAGAAGCCATCCTATCACAGACCAGAATTGTACCTGTGATCACTGCGTCTGATGTCTCAGCTTTAGACCTCTCTGGAAATGCATAACACTGATCCTGGCCATCAATCCGAGCAACGTCCTTGGATGGTTGTGCCACACCCCTGCCCGTGCTGCCATTATCTCTGTCTCCCTGACCACCCTAAAAACTACCTCGCCCACCCTGTGGACGACCTCTAGCATAGCCATCTCTACCTGCCGAGACCACAACCTTAGACTGCTGCTGAGCATGATTACCAGTCTTTCTGTGAGGGCACTCCTTTTTAAAATGGACCAGATCACCACAATGGAAACAACCACGATCAAGTGTAGGCCTGTTGGTAGATGTGTAAGAAGCTCCCTGGTCTCTAGGAGTTGAAAACTGCTGATTAGCTCCCAGACGACCACCTGTAGCAGCTGGAAGAGCTGACTAAATAGGAAGGGCAGAGTACACCTGCTGATTGTGGCCCCTGGAGTATGAACCACTATAATTTCCATCATTCCGTGGCTTCTTGGCTAACACCTTAGCATGCCTAACCTACTTGACCCCTTCCAACTTCTTAACATAGTCTGTGACATCATTGAAGTTCTTTCCTACTGAAGTCATGTGAACGGACAACACCTGCAATTCAATAATCAAGCCCTTTACAAACAGTCGAATCCTCTCCTTCTCAGAACCCAACAACTGAGTAGCAAAATGAGACAAGACATGAAACTTGGTATCATAAGCGGAGACCGACATTCTACCATGTTCCAGAGCTAGGAACTCATCTTTTTTGCGATCTCTCAAGGTACGAGGTACATACTTCTCTAGAAAGAGAGCATAAAACTGCTCCCAAGTCAGTAAAGGCAAGGTCGATGGCCGACATTCCACTTGAGGCCTCCACTATTGCTTAGCATCACCCTGTAGCTGAAAAGTGACAAACTCAACCCCATGCTGTTGCACAATGCCCAACTTGTGCAGCCTCTCATAACAGTCCAAAATGAATTCATACGCATCCTCCTTCTCAGTACCCTGAAATGTAGGAGGTTTCAGCTTCAGAAATTTAGTCAGCATCTCATGCTCATTTTTTGTCATAATCAGGCCTAACATGGGCCGGAACAAGTCATCAGTGCCAGACACCTCATCCATCCTAGGAACTATAGTAACCGCTGGCTGAGTGCCTAAAACTTGATCTGCAGTACCCGTAGGGTTGGCTCCAGCACCAACCAGCCCCCCTAAAAAATGACCACACCTGCTGAAATACCTCAGGCGAGATAGTGGGAAGTCCTGCACCTCCAACCGGTGCCGCATCCGCCTGATCTATGCCTTCCTCAACAACAACCTCAACTTTCTCCTCCACCTGATCCTGGGGTAAGGAAGGGGTCGCCTCATGCGCTCTTGCAGCTGGCTGAGCTCCACCCCTGGCAGGTGTTGCTCTACCTCGGCCCTTGCTTCTGCTCCTTCCTCTACCTCCGACAGCTGGGCCCGCATCTGGGACTGCTGCCCTCGCTCCATTGTTCCTCGTATTAACCATCTGCGGACAGAACAGTGAAAGATGTTAGATATTAATTTGTATCACCAGATACCAATTGAAATCAAGTTATAGCATGAAGGAAGAAAGAAGAGATAGTTTTCCTAAAGTCCTATAGCCGCTCGAAGAAAAGTACAGATGTCTCCGTACCGTTCCGCAAGATTCTACTAGACTTATTTTGGTACGATATCATCTTTCTTGTCACCAGTTACTAGACGAAATCAATGAACATAGGGCTCTGAAATCATCTTTGTCACGATCCAGACCGCCGTGAGTGGCATCCACCCAACCCCCCAGATGAGCGAACCAATAATAACCAATACTTAGCACAATCTAACAGCTTAAAACCAGTTACATAAAATAAACTAGCATTCAATATCTTAAATACTATCACAAAATATAACCTGCAAAAAATCCCCTCTAGAATCTAAAAGTCATCGTACCAAAATATTCTACCAAAAACTGTCTAGAATGCGGGGATGCAACCCTCAAATAGAACAGATATTTTAAGCTCAAAATAAGTGAGCTACAACTAAAAGAGGAAATAAAGGTAGCTCGACCGAAATAGCTCATCCTTGATATCTTGAAACGCTGGGACTACAAGTGAGGTCGCATGTCATCCGCCGGAAGATGTACTCACAAAAAAAAATGTAAGTACAGAATCAGTACACAACCACCGTGTACTGGTAGGATCATCAGCCAGTTACAAATAAACAGAATATGAACAGTAAATCATAGCATAGTAAGGTACAATAAACATGTAACGAGCCACAATATAATCGACTGCAAGTCTTTCCTTAGATTATCAACCATATGATTCAAATAATAACCATTGACACACTCAATGACAACAATATATATAACCTATTCACAGAGCCGAACCCATCAAGGATCCTGCTAACCACACCTAAGTGTTCAACATACAACCTCGGTCTACACCAAGACCAACCTCACATACAAATATAATCACAACCCGTACCAGGCGTGGTACCTGAGCCAATCGAATGATATTCCGTACCAGGCGTGGTACCTGAGCCAACCAATAAGTATCCTGTACTAGGCGTGGTACCCAAGCCAACCAAATGTCACACCAAGTCCAATAAATCACAAATAATGAACACAACATACTTTAAACCAACATGCAAACAAACAAGTTCATTTCACTAGATTGATAGCCGAACAACTAGACATTCACAATTCATTCCCTAAGCATGCAACTCATACACTACCAATCAATAGTACGTGAACACATAATGCATATTAGGAATCAATAACCATCACCTACCTCGAAATACTCAAAGCTCTATTGAACCGGAGCTTTTCCATTTTCAGGATCCCTTGCTTGTTCTTGGTCTAGAAAAATATATACAAGAACTATAGTCAATTTACTAGCCTAAAATACCTAGATTATACAAAATTCCAATCTCCAGGACAAACTATTATCATTTCACTCCTTTTTCTGGGCTTTTCCACGATCAATTCACCTAACACTACTATTTTTATGGATAAGTTTAGAGAATTATGGCTAAATGATCATCATCCATCAATAATAAACAAGCCCCAAGAACTCTAGCACCCTAGAATCCCTTTTTTCCCTGAATTCTTTCATTCCTAGGTCATTCCAAACCTTCCTCCAAGTCCACAACTAGTAATTCTACTCCGTAGAAATTAATGTACTAAGTTAGGAGAGTAGAATTCTTACCTTTGGGACAAAAAATGATGCAAAATGGAAGAAAATCGCCTAAATTCTCCTGACCCTTATCACAAAACGTTCTTGATGAAACTGAATATTTTGGAGAAGTTTTCTGCATTAAATCCCAACTCATCCCGCTATAGCGGTCCACCGTAATGGAACCGTCTGTTATAGCATATGCTGACCGACGTTGACTTTCGCTATAGCGATAATTTCTCCGCTATAGTGAAGGTCACCATAGTGGCACGGGACAGAAAGTCATAAATTTTTTCAAAAGGGTCCATTTTACAACACACTTAATTTCCTAACGTTTCGGAATAACCCCTTCACATCAACCTTCATACCGAGAGTTCTACTTACCCGAATTTAATTCTGAAAAGTCCTCTGAACTCCTTTATGTCTTAGCTACAGGAAAATCTAGCTCAAAATAAGATACGTTACTCAATTCTCACCCAGATTTCCCTAGATCATACCTCTCTCCTAAACCGACCGAGACTAGCCTAGCCAATAATTTTCAACTCCCAAATCCAGAAGTTTTCTAACTCGAAACTTGACACGAAAAATTTATCCGTAACGACGAACCTGATCATTATATTAAATTTTTCAATCAATATCATCAAATGCTAGTTTATAGTCTTGTTTGTTGACATGAATAGTTATAACTGGCAGCATGTGTTCATCATGTAACATACGAAAATGATTGAGCTAGTGTTGTAGCAAAAATAATTATTCACCATTAAAAGTTCAAATCTTTCAATCCATATCGTCGTTAATTAAAAGTAGAATGTCACAAACTAAACAACACATACTTATATTTTCTTGATGAAAATAACTTTGTTGATCGAGTGTTAGCATGGAAGCAAACATAAAATGTTGAGCCCTATGGAGCCTAATAGACTCTTACACAAGAAGTATATGGTTAATAAACTATACTCCTAATCAATCTTATTTTGTCTCATTTCGTAAGATCTTTAACATTCACCAGTGAAAGTATAGCCTTTATAAAATCTCAATGGACCTTAAAGTTTGAAAATAGATATTGAATTCATCTTATAGAATCCTACTTTAAATTCATTAAAATTTTGATTTCTACACCTGTATCAATGTGATTTATTTAAAGGGACATAAATATGTTTAAACAATGTGTTTGAACTATAAAATAAAATTAAAACATTGCAAGTTACTAAAAATATATTTCATGTCACGCGTCTTCTTATCCAAGACTAATAATTATAAAGCCTGAATGACAAATATATGGACATTTTTTTTAAGAAAATGATAAAGTGACATACCATCAACATAGTATATAACATGCTATCTCCACAAAATTCAAGAATCAAAGCATCTGTAACTTCTCTTATGGACTTGGTTTCAATTGTAAATCCCCTTCTTTTTCTTCACCTTTTTTCTTACCGTGTCTTCTTTTTTAGTCACCATTTCCACTTTCTTCCCAATTTTCTTCTTGAGTTTCTTCAAGACTTTATCTGCATTGCTTCGACCCTTTACTACCACTATGTGTTTATTCATATCTGTCATGAACTCTTCAACCTCTAAAATTATTATAAAGAAAAAGAACCAAAGAGTGTCAAATTAAAATCACTTAAAACTATGTTGCTCGCACTCTAAAAAAATATTGTCGCACTCATGTCGAATTCTCCAAAAATGCACTACGTTTGGAGGATCTAACACACATCCGTCTGAAGAATCTGAACGTACATAGGCTAAAAATCAATTTTTTAATACATTAATAGTTCAATTTTTTTAAAGATGGAGGAGAGAGTACCTTTAATTTTGGATATGATTTTGGACTTTTGGCAATTTATTTTTCGCATCGACAATACATTAAAATTTTAAATTCTGCTTCTACAATCTATACAAATAATCAAAATTAAATAAAATTTCACAATTTGCTCTACTGGAAATTCAATTCTATATCTACAAAAACATAAATTTATAACTCAAAATAAAGAAGAGGATTATATTTTTGAGTTTACTTCGTCTGGTTTCTTTTTCTTTTTGTCTGCCATTGCACATTGAGACCTTTAAAATCTAAAAGTTGATTATTGCAGTTATCACAACAGAGTTTTTGTAAGAGAATTGCTCCAGCCACCTCAATCCCCCTTCGTAGCCATATCAAATCGAGCAATGCCTGCTCAATAAAATTTCAACTGATCCTAGCGCCCATCAAAGAATTGGAGGGAGACGGTCTGAAAGACTTATAGGGGCTGAACCTTTAAAAGCAGGCAACTGAGGCATACAATACACGAACCTCCATCCATGGCAATGCATCTTGAATCCGGTCAAGATATAATCTGTGATGGAACTGTAAATCTAGCAAACCTGGTTGAAGGTTAAAGATTTCATGAGTTAGCGAATTAAATTTACAACTCCCATTCTTCCATAACAATATAGAAATCTAACCTTCACAAAAAATTATCAAAACCCGATAAAATATTCATCTACCATCTGGATTAAGCAGAAAAACTAATGCGTGCATTATGAGTTTATTAATAAAAAAAAGTGCAGAGAATACATAATATCTATCTAACTTAATAAAAATGAACTATTAAAATTGATGAGATACGAAACGTTTATGCACCTCCGTTTTTTAAAAATTAAGCACTCTGTTGGAAAAAAAAATACTTTTTGCATCTCAAAAGTTTGGCCAAAATAGACTATAAAGACGCTCATATAGTGTTTCATGTGTCTTTTTTTATACTTACAATCCCATTTATGAGTATACAATTTAACTTATTTTTTAAAAAGTATAAAAGTCTCAAAATGATGAATATTAGACCCTATTTAACTATCTCAAAATGATGAATATTAGACCCTATTTAGCTAAGTATTAAAAGAAGAAATTTTGCCTCACATAAGCCATCAAATATCTTGTTGTAAAGAGTGATTCAATCTTACCAGATGTGCTCAAAGAAACACCCAAAAATTATTTTTTATATTTTAAGAAATAAATTAGCATTTTATGATATCATGTTAGTATGTGATATATACCATGTAAGTATCACAGTGAATTGAGAAGTGTTTTTTAAAGGAATGAATTATACTTCTATAATGTTAACTCACCTAAATAGCTTGGAGACACTCACTGATCCACATATGCTATTAATAATCCCATGGAGGGGGGACAGAGTTGATGTTGCAATACTGTTAAAACACCATGCATAACAAATAATTATTAATTCCCTAGGTTTGTCGTGGTAGGATCTGTCAACATAACATCAAGCAATGATTCGTTATAATTTATATCTATAGTTGTAACAACATCATCAATAACTAATTGTCACGCCAAAAATTAATTGAAAAACTGTATACAATTTTCTCAAGTTGATGACTCAATACCTTGAAATAAAATGTTATTGCATATAGTGACTATCTTGAATTTAAACTAAGATCAATTATTTTGAATGCACGAAAATCTACATTAAGTTAGACAAAAAATCATATGCACAATAAATTAATATAACATTACCTTCCTATAAATTAGTATGTCTTGATGCTTTATATCTCTTGATTATCTTTATACTATGAAAATCATCTAAGCAAATAACAAATGGGTCATGATTTTTTAAATAATTCCACATTCCCTGCCACATATTTGGACAAATCTGAATCCTCTCAGAGAATCAACAGTGGTACCTAATAGCTAAATTTAGTCAATAATGACTTCATTATAATTAGAGAAAAGTACACATATTGTAAATATAGATTTTCTATATTAATAATAACGACAGAAAGATTCCTCCATCTGTTTGAAAATTTTTTCAATGTCAATGCATTAAACAAGCTTCTTGCTTAGCTCTAGGAATTTAAAAGAGACGAGGGCCATTAAAAATTAATACAACAAAAACAATAACATATTCAATGTAATTTTATAAGTGAGTCTGGAGAGAGTATACGCGGTCCTTCTCCTCACCTTGGAAGGTAGAGAGCATGTTTTTGATTAATAGACCCTCGACTCAAGGAAAAGCTACTGAAACATATCGAAAAAGAAATAACAGAAGTGAAGAAATCATGACAAACTACTATAGAAAACATGACAAAACATTCTGAAAAAAAGAATAGTTATAACTACAATAAAATAGTGCGATAATCAAAGTACAAGAGATAATAATAAAATTTAAAGGACAAGAAACTACAGAAGATATACTATGACTACCAGTAAGCTGTGCAACTGCGTCGTATCGTGTCTAATCACCTCTAAATTATAAGGTCCTTCACACTTTTAATTATAAGATCAACTGCGGAGTCTTTTAATGAAGGGCAAAAAGTTCAATACATTATAAGGTCCTTCACACTTTTAATATAACTAGTTTTTATGTACGCGCGTTGCACGAATATCCTTGTCAATTATTATAGTATTTATGTTAAAAATAATAAATTGTACTTGCATATGATCACGTAATATTTAAATTTAAAATAATTAAATATTATTAAAACCTTAGAGCAAATCCTATTTTGTACCAAAATATGCCTGACAATCTACCTAGCTAATTAATTCATTTAAGGAAATCCCAAGCAGAGGAAAAACAATCATCAATACAACGATGAGGATTAGGCAGACACACACTTCAGATGGTTACCTTGGTCAACAAGAGAGAAATCTCAGGACTTGGTCGAACAAAACAGAAATCTCAGGAACCATGGACCTGAGCTTATTGTAGCTGATACCTGCAAGATCAAAGTTACATACAGCATCAATGAAGAACATCCAACATTTATATTCATGCTTTTATAATATAGATATAGATATAGATATAGATTTTTTTTCACAAGAAATATTTAGAATTTGAATGTACTTTTTCTAAATATAATTTATATCCCAATTTTTAAAAACTAGCATAATCACCAACTTGACTAATTTATCTAAAACATATAATCAAATCTGCTCTGAATAATATCTCAAAAATAGATAGTCACATAATGCCATAGATTAGATCGCGATACTACATACTATTACAAATATTTTCATTTTATTTAGAATTTTTGAAGTTGGAGGTGTGTTTGGTTATAGTTTTACAAATAATTTTTGATTCTGTGAATGTATTTTTTCTTTAAAAAAATATAAAATATGATTTGAACATCAAATATAATTTAAATAGGGTTATTTTTATACAAAATAAAAAAAATAAGGTAAAAAGAAATGAAAAAAGAAAATATAGTGAAAGTGAAAAAAACTAAAAATAAGTTTTTTGAATTCCAAATACAATTTGTATTTGAAATTTCCGCGGCTAAACGCTAACTTTAAAATAAAGTGAAAAAAACTTGAAAATCATGAATAATTATCATGGTCCAACGAATCCAAAGAAGTAAGGGTAAAAATGGATGGATTTTATTAAGCGACATGTTTGAAGTTTGAACACGTGAAAATTTCTGATAATCGTTAATATTTCCACATCTATATTTATATCTATTTATATCTATCTATCTATATATTTATATTATTATAAAAACATGAATATAAATGTTGGTTGACCAAAATATCCTTTCAATATTGAAAGACTTTTATATCCTTAATGAGCTCTAATCCTATTTGTTTTTAATATGCTTTTACACTTAAAATCCTAAAAAAAAGGAACCGTAGAATTTTATTCTATTACTACTAGGAAGTCCCAAGAAAGTATACTAGGAATATTTCATTAGCTATTCTACGTACCAATTTTTCACATTAACTTGAGTGAGTTCATCTCCTTTATAGTGTAGAATTGAAAGTCCAAAACTTATAATTTTATATAATTACGCAGATTTTAATTTAAGTTAAATATTAGGTGGCATTTGGACAATGATGAGTTCAAAATGTAAAGCTTATGAAATTTTATATTAATTTTCAATTAATATACATTAATTAGATTCACAGTAAAATATTTAATTTATAATATTTAGTATTGAGCAATAGCTATCAAATACACGTAAATCGCATCCAACATGCTGCATCCATCCTACATTTGGGTAAGGGTTTGCTTTAGTTTTAAAATGATTGATTTTAAAAATAATGCATGTCGAAAACTTTTGTGGAAAAACAAATCATATGTTAGAAAAGTATTTAAACGATCCAATTTTATTTATGTTGAAGACATAAGTAGAAATCAACAACCCTATTTTCACAAAAAAAATTATTGTTATTTCTGAAACTGATTCAACCATTTGTCTTCATAAAATAACCTTTTTCAAACACAATCAAAATGCTAATTGAACTACAAAATTGATGTTAGAAAATATTATCAAAACATGTAAAATTAAGATACAAATGTCAAAGTGGGTTAATAATAGCTGAGTAACATATGCTAGCTCATTATATATTTTTAAGTAAATATGATATTTCAGATGTTTGAGAAAATTTCAGGAGATTTGAGCATTAAAAATATTTTGTTAGGCTAAAAAATACCGTAATTAGATTAGGTAAAAGATAAGAGGGTCTACTTTCTCATTTCTACTATTTTTAGGGGGAAATCGAAACAATAAATATGCATAGATCGTTTGTGCTTATATATAATAGATACAACAACAACAACAACATACCCAGTGTATTCGCACAGCGTGGGGTTTGGGGAGGGTAGAGTGTACGCAGACCATACCACTACCTCAGAGGTGAGGTAGAGAGGCTGTTTCCGATAGACCCCCGGCTCAAGACAAAACAGTCTAAAAATAGGCTAAAAAGGACGTAACAATGATACAGGATAAAAAACAAGATAAAACTACAAGAGACGATAGGAAGTAATATGTACTAACAAACAACAGACAGAAACAGAGCACTGCCACAAAATACTACCACGAGGAATCCAAGAACAACAAACTATAAGCGTAACACTACGATTACTAGTCGGGACAATAAGGAAAAACACTCCTACCTACTAGCCTACACACACTTCTACCTACTACTCTTCTACCCTAATCCGCGTCCTCCACACCTTCCTATCTAGGGTCATGTCCTCGGTAAGCTGCAACTGCGCCATGTCCTGTCGGATCACCTCTCCCCAATACTTTTTTGGTCTACCTCGTCCTCTCCTGTAACCATCCATAGCCAACCTCTCACACCTCCGCACTGGAGCATCCGTGCCTCTCCTCCTCACATGGCCGAACCATCTCAACCTCGCTTCCCGCATCTTATCTTCCACCGACGCCACACCCACCTTATCTCGGATATCCTCATTCCTAATCCTATCTCTCCTAGTAAACCCGCACATCCATCGCAACATCCTCATCTCCGCCACCTTCATCTTTTGAATATGGGAGTTCTTTACTGGCCAACACTCAACTCCATACAACAAAGCTGGTCGGACCACCACTCTGTAGAATTTACCTTTAAGTTTAGTAGGCACCTTCTTATCGCACAAGACTCCAGATGCGAGCCTCCATTTCATCCACCCAACACCAATACGGTGGGTGACATCCTCATCAATCTCTCCATTTCTTTGGATAATAGACCCAAGATACTTGAAACTCCCTTTCTTTTGGATGACCTGTGTATCCAGCTTCACTTCTACGTCATCATCTTGAGTCGCCTCACTGAACTTGCACTCCATATATTCAGTCTTGGTCCTGCTCAACCTAAACCCCTTCGACTCGAGGGTCTGTCTCCAAACCTCCAACTTAGCATTAACTCCTCCGCGAGTCTCGTCCACCAAAACTACATCATCCGCAAATAACATGCACCATGGCACCTCACCTTGTATTTGCCGCGTCAATACATCCATTACCAAGGCAAATAGAAATGGGCTAAGGGTCGATCCCTGGTGCAACCCCATTAACACGGGAAAGTGCTCCGAATCTCCTCCCACAGTTCTAACGCGAGTCTTGGCCCCCTCATACATGTCCTTAATTGATCTGGTGTATGCCACGGGTACACCTCGAGCCTCCAAGCACCTCCAAAGGACCTCCCTAGGGACTTTATCATACGCCTTTTCTAGATCGATGAACACCATGTGCAAGTCCTTCTTCCTTTCCCTGTACTGCTCCACCAGTCTTCTAAGGAGATGAATAGCTTCTGTAGTCGAGCGTCCTGGCATAAAGCCGAACTGGTTCTCTGAAATAGGCACGATCTGTCTCAACCTCAACTCCACCACCCTCTCCCAGACCTTCATAGTGTGGCTTAGCAATTTGATACCCCTATAGTTGTTGCAACTCTGAATATCGCCCTTGTTCTTGTACAAAGGAATCATCGTGCTCCATCTCCAAGCTTCAGGCATCTTTGCCGTTCTAAAAATACCATCAAACAACTCGGTTAGCCACTTCACACCTGTCTCACCCGAGCTCTTCCAAAAATCAACGGGAATCTCATCTGGCCCCGTCGCCCTACCCCTTCGCATCTTACGAATCGCAACCTTAACCTCTTCAACCTTTATACAGCTACAATAATCATAGTCACGACGCCTCTCTGAGTGTGCCAAATCTCCCAGCACAAAGCTTTTGTCCCCCTCTTCATTCAAGAGTCCATGAAAGTAAGACTGCCATCTCCTCCTAATGAGTACCTCATCTACTAGTATTTTGCCATCTTCGTCCTTGATGCACTTCACTTGGTCAAGGTACTGAGTCCTCCTCTCTCTAGCCTTTGCTAACCTGTGTAACTTCTTATCCCCACCTTTATCCTCTAAAGCCGTGTATAAGCTTTCAAAGGCTGCCGTTTTAGCTGTCGTTACTGCTAACTTAGCCTCCTTCCTAGCTATCTTATACGCCTCCCTATTCCTTCGCCTCTCCTCCTCATCCTTACTCTCTACCAACTTCGCATATGACCCCTTTTTTGCCTCCACCTTTCCTTTTACTTCTCCGTTCCACCACCAGTCCCCTCGATGCTTGCCAGAACGACCTCTCGAGACGCCCAACACCTCTCTAGCCGTCTCCCTTATGCAACTAGCGGTCGTATCCCACATATTATCCACATCCCCACTACTCCCCCAAGCCCCCCTAGTCAACAACTTCTCCCCTATTTCCCGTGCACTAGCCATAGTCAGGCTACCCCATTTAATCCTAGGCCGGTCATCCACAATCCGTTTCTTTTTCTCCTTCTTGATCTCTAAATCCATCACTAAGAGTCTATGTTGGGTCGAAAGATTCTCACTTGGGATAACCTTACAGTCTTTACAAAGACCTTTATCACATGTCCTAAGGAGCAAAAAGTCTATCTGAGTCTTGGCCACCGAACTACGGAAGGTAACCAAGTGCTCCTCCTTCTTCGGGAAACTAGAGTTAGCTACTCTCAACCCAAAGGCTCTAGCGAAATCCAAGAGTGCGGCACCCCCTTCATTCCTATCCCCGAAACCAAAGCCTCCATGCACATCGTCATAACCCCTCGAAGATGCCCCGATGTGCCCATTGAAATCTCCTCCAATGAAGAGCTTCTCAGTATCAGGCAAACCTCCCACTACCTCGTCCAAAACCTCCCAAAAGCGTTTCTTCTCCTCCTCATCTAAGCCCGCTTGTGGTGCGTACGCACTAATAATGTTCAAAGTAGACCCTCCAAGGACTAACTTAATTGTCATCAACCTATCGTTGACCCTCCTAACCTCCACCACTTGCTCTCTCAACTCCTCATCCACTAGGATACCTACCCCATTCCTATTCCTCACACCTCCTGAGTACCACAACTTATACCCGTCTACCTCTCGCGCCTTAGTGCCCACCCATTTAGTCTCCTGGACACACGCTATGCTAATCCTCCTCTTCCTTAGAACCTTCACTAGCTCTATGGACTTTCCGGATAAAGTCCCTATGTTCCAAGACCCTATTCTCAACCTAGATGCTCCCTTAACCCCCTTACCTCTCCTTCCCCTCGCCCCCGCCCCCGGCCCCACCCCCGACCCCGCAACCCGAGTGCGACCGATGACATGACCCTACTCGACCATCATTCACCAAAGCCACTAAAACGTGCGCTATAATCAAGGATAAACCAACTCCACCAACTACTCTATACTAAACAACTATATGACAAGAAAAGCAAAATAAGGTACAAGAGACCGGAACTACACTACCAAACACGATATAGAGCCAATAATTTGCTTCCCGAATACACTACACGTCAAAATCAATATAAAATTTAAAAAAATTTAAAAACTAGACAACGAGTGTTAAAGCAATGACAGAAATGTCAACCTAAATAGGCTATCAAGAATGCGATAAAAACCTGAGGACGAAAATAAAGCCTAGGGATAGAAGTCACCGGGGTCAAGCTGTGAGGAGAGAAGGACGGTTTGCTTGCTAAAGTGGTTGGATTCCGGCAAGATGGGGTGTCGAAATTGGTCGCCGGAATCTTCTTGTTCGCCGGAATCTTGGTGGTCGTCGGAAGCTCGGTGGATGCCGGAAATTGAGCCGGATCTGAGGTTGCAAAGGACCTGCAAGGAGAAGATACACAAGAAACACAAAGAAAAGAGAGAAAGAGAGCAAGATCAAGAATCGAATCTGGCCGGAGTAGATCTAGCCGGAGCAGATCTGACCGGCGAAGATCTGGATTCACCGGAGGCACGTGAAATGATGCTCACCGGAGCTGCGACGGAGGTTCGTCGTGGCCGAGTGGTCTTCTCGATGGCACTCCGACAAGCAGTGAGCAGCACAGTCACAAAAGTGCAGTGACGGCCGGCGGGTGACGGAGTCACGAAGCCGACGGCAATGGGCAATGGTGAACTAACGATCCTTTACTAATTGAATAACGAAATAAGTAGCAACAAGAAGAAACCCAGAAGACCCAAAAGCTCTCCAAGTAAGAGTCCCCAGCAAGAAAGCAACTCCGATACCAGAAAGTGACAAGCCAGAGAAGAATCTTTTCTTTTTTCTTCTCTGTTCGACGACCAATTTTCACCGAAATTTGTGCAAGTCAAACGATACAGAATAGTATCAATGTCTACTGAAAAATCAGAATAGTAATGAAGACAATAGTAAATATATAAGTTGTCGTCAATAAGATAGGAATCATCGAAATACCAAACCTTCAATTTAAAGATGATTTTTTGCTTATATATAATAGATAAAGTTAAATTTATATATATATATATATATATATATATATATGTTGGTGTTGAAGAAAATGTGCTTATCATGCTACTAAGAATTTTAAATTCGTCAAATGACTTATATAATGGTACAATAATGATATTTAGAGATTTTACGAAAAGTTATTTATAAGGTTCAAACAATATAGAATGTGTTAAATTTAGAATTAAGTAATCATATATAAGTATAATTTATCATTTTTAACACAATTTTTATAATAATTAACCGAGAACATTCGTGCAAAGCACGTACATAGAAACTAGTCCAGGAAATTATGTTCTCAAAAGTGAGTGGTCTTCAATTTATGCCCCTCATAAGAAAAGACTTTAAAAAATATCCTTCCTTCCTTTTTATGTATAGAACATATACATTTTTGCCCCTCTACACCATGACTCTCCATGTTCATTTGTCTCTCAACTCTTAGTTTTCATTTTTCTTTTATCTTTTTAATTTTTATCTTTTTTCTTTTTTTTCTTTTTTCTCAATTTTTTTTTAATTCTCGTTTTCTTTTTTCTCAACCTTTATTTTCTTTTTTTTTCTTTTTTTCTCTTAACTTTTTTTTTGTTCTTTTTTTTTCTCAACCTTTATTTTTTTTTTTTTTTTTTTTTTTTTTTTTTTTTTTTTTTTTTTTTTTTTTTTTTTTTTTTTTTTTTTTTTTTTTTTTTTTTTTTTCTTTTTTTTTTTTTTTTTTCTCTTTTTTTTTTTTCTTTTTTTTTTTCTTTTCTCTTTTATTCTTCTCTTTTTTTCTTTTTTCTTAACCTCTATTATTTTTTGCTAATGAACAAAAAAAGTTGGATAATCCGCAAAGAAGATCTTCTTTCTTTGAAATCGAAGTAAACTTAAGAGCGTGCTTTGTTGTTTGGAAGTCCTTTGGAACAAGTCTTGCCTCTAAGACAAATGTTATAGAACATCTCATAAATCAAGACACAATGAGGTAGTGTCAAGCTTTGCTCGTGGGGCATAACTTGTTGTTTGAAAAATTCTTGAGCTAAGTCTTACCTCTAAGGCAAGAGTTATAGAGCATCTCATAAATTAAGACACAATGAAGTAGTGTTAACCCTTGCCCATGTGGCATAACTTATTGTTTGGGAGGCCCTTGGACTAAGTCTTGCCTCTAAGGGCAAACGTTATAGAGCATCTCATGATCAAGACACAATGTGCTAGTGTCAACTCTTGCCAATGAGGCGTAACTTGTTGTTTGAAAGTCTTTGAGCTAAGTTTTGCCTCTAAGGCAAGAGTTATAGAGCATCGCATAAATCAAGACACAATGTGGTAGTGTCAACTCTTTCCCATGGGGCGTAATTTGTTATTTGGAAGTCCTTGGGCTAAGTCTTGCCTCTTAGGCAAGCGTTATAGAGCATCTCATAAATCAAGCACAATGTGGTAGTGTCAACTCTTGCCCATGGGGTGTAACTTATTGTTTGAAAGTCCTTGGGCTAAGTCTTGTCTCTAAGGCAAGAGTTATAGAATGTCTTATAAATCAAGACACAATGAGGTAGTGTCAAGTCTTGCTCGTGGGGCATAACTTGTTGTTTGAAAATCCTTGAGCTAAGTCTTGCCTCTAAGGCAAGAGTTATAGAGTATCTCATAAATTTAGACATAATGAATTAGTGTGAACTCTTGCCCATGGAGCATAACTTGTATTTTTTGAGAGGTCCTTGGGCTAAGTCTTGCCTCTGAGGCAAGTGTTATAAAACATCTCATAAATCAAGACACAATATACTAGTGTCAAGTCTTGCTCATGGGCGTAATTTGTTGTTTGGAAGTCTTTGGGCTAAGTCTTGCCTCTAAAGCAAGAATTATAGAATATCTCATAAAAAAAATAAAGGTCAAAAAAATTGATTAAAAAAAAGAGAAAAGAAAAATTAAAAAAAACCAAAGAAAAAATAAAAAAATAGAAGTTGAGAGAAAAAAATAAATATTGAGAAAAAAAGAAAAAAACGAAGAAAAAAAAGACAACAAAAAATAAAGGTTGAGAAAAATAAAAAAATAAAAAAATAAAAAATAAAAGGAGAATAAAATAGAATTGAGAGGAGAAAAGAAAAAAAATAAAGATTGAGAAAAAAGAAAAAACGTAGAAGAAAGAATAAAACAAAAAATAAAAGAAAAATAAAGGTTGAGAAAAGAAGAAAAAAAAAAGAAATAAAAAAAAGAAAAAAGAAAAAATAGAAATAAAAAAAAAGAAAAGAAAAAAGAGAAAAAGAGAAAAAGAAATATATATAAAAGTTGAGAGACAAATGAGCATTGAGAGTTATTTAAAAATATTTGAGGTGTAGAGGGGCAAAAATGTAGTTGCTCTATACATAAAAAAATAAGGAAGACTATTTTTGTAAGACCATTTTTATGGAGGGCATAAATGCAAAGCTACTCCCTTTAAAGGGCATTTGTGCAGTTGTCCCAAACTAGTCTATATCTATACTATATTAAAAGTGTAAAGCACCTTATAATGTGATTTGAACTTTTTGCCCTTCATTAAAAGTCTCTCCTTTAGACAAAATCGTCTTTTTACTATTTTTCTCCAATTATTATTATTAATATATAACAAGAAGCTTAAATTTATAGAATTCATTAAATACATATTTATACGACTATGTTTCTCTCCTTTAGACAAAATCGTCTTTTTACTATTTTTCTCCAATTATTATTATAGATATATAACAAGAAGCTTAAATTTATAGAATTCATTAAATATATTTTTATAAGACTATGTTTTTTAGCTTTAAACATCAGTTTAGGTTTAAGATTCCTTTTGATAAATTAATTACTATTATTTATATTAATTGTCTCTCTTTATTTAGTTAAATTTGTTATTTATACGATTATGTTATTAGTATTTAGATTTAAGCATAACTTTAGGAGTTTAGGTTTAGGATTAGAATTTTTTTTTAACTAATCAATTAATATTATTTTTATTAATGTCTCACTTTATTTATGTTTACGACGACTATTCTTTCAAAAGCTATTCTAGGAGAAAAAATTATTTATATATATATTTAAAGTCTGAAAGACCTTATAATGTTGTTGTTCTTCTTAATGTTGTTTTCTCTACTTAATATAGGTGATAGATGAATGTTTGGTCAGACTTTGAGGAATTTTTGTGTAGAGATTAGGTTTAACCGTATTGTTTTGATATCTGAATTATCGTATTATTTTGTTGTAGTTTTTACTTTGTTACCAGATGTTGTTTTTCTGCTTAATACAGGTGGTAGATGTGCTTGATCGGGTTATGAGGATTTTTAATGAAGGTTAGGTTTAATTGTATTGTTCTGATATCTCGATTATCGTATTATTTTATTGTAGTTTTTATTCTGTTACTAGATGTTTTTTTGTTGTTGCTTAATACAGGTTGTAGATGAATATTTAGTCGGGTTTTGAGGATTTTTCGTGAAGGTTAGTTTAATTGTATTGTTTTGATATCTCGATTATTGCATTATTTTTTTGTAGGTTTTACTCTGTTACTAGATTTTTTTGTTGTTGCTTAACACTGGTGGTAAATGAATGTTTTGTTGGGTTTTGAATTTTTTTTGTGAAGATTAGATTTAATTATATTGTTCTGATATCTCAATTATTGTATTATTTTATTTTTGTAAAGATATTAAAATTTATATTTATTTTAATGTTGATTTTTATTTTTTCAAAGATATGTTTGTTTCACATATATTTTTATTGATTAACGTAATACATAATGCAACACGCGTACACTAATCATATTAGATAATGATTTAAATACGTGAGTGGTGAAGAGCTTCACCGGCCTCAATTGCAACTGGCCTCAATTGCAATATTATATACTCCATTGTCTTTTTGTATGCAATTTTTTATATTGTTGCGATACACACGTGCAATGCACGTACACTAAACTAGTTATATTAAAAGTGTGAAGCACCTTATAATGTGATTTGAACTTTTTGCCCTTCATTAAAAGGCCCTCCAATAGACAAAATTGTTTTTTCCTATATTTCTCAAATAAAATTTTAATTATATGTAGACTCTAATATATGTTACAAAATTAATAATATTATTATTTTTTAGGCAAAACCCTATATAAATAAATTAGTGCTTGCCGAAATCGATTTGGTTTTTTTCTGTGCGTCTCTTTGTTCAAGGAAAGAAAGTTAGGGTTTCTGAAAAATTGAATACAAACAAGTGAAGGTTCGTGATTTAGCTAGAAGTTTAATAATAGTCCTTGCCTATAATCATCAAGTAGGTTAAGGACATATTAGCCACATCAACTGCCTTTAATTATAAGAAATTTATGACTAAAGGGTTGTTATATTACCCTAATAAATGGTGAATCTTTGGTATTATATCTTTTAGGATGCAGCCTTGCGCGATAGGGTTATTATACCTTTTGCATCAATAAGTTTGTGTTGGCTAAATTTAATTAATTTTTTATTTTGTTTTATTTTTGCAGCACCTGGTCATCTCAGATAAGTATGATTTTGCAGTAAATTTATGTTAGATTATTTTTTTATTAGATTCTTTCTATTATTTTTTGAGCCGGTAATCTATTAGAAATAATTTCTTATCTCATAAAAATAGTAATAATAGGGTAGGGTAAGTTCTTGCTAAACAAGAAATTCAAGTTTTTGATGAATCTTGATACTTTGATGATATATTTTTTAAGTGTAGCCTATAAAATTCAATACGATATAATTGCTAATTACAATTTCAATTCAATTTTCATGATACTTTTGCTCTATAGGTTTAAAGAAATTTTGGGTGGTAGATGAAGAAATTCAGTCGAGCTTTGAGAATTTTTTGTGTAAAGTTAAGTTTAATTATAGTGTTATGATATCTCGATTGTCGTATTATTTTATTATAATTTTTGTCATGTTTTTATGCTTAATACAGGTGGTAGATGAATGTTCGATCAAGCTTTAAAAAGTTTTTGTGTAAAGGTTAGATCTAATTGTATTGTTCAGATATCTCGATTATCGTATTATTTTGTTGTAGTTTCTGTTCTGTTGCTATCTGTTGGTTTTTTCTGCTTATTACAAATGATAGATGAATGTTCGATCGGGTTTTGAGAGATTTTCGTGTAAAGGACACATTTAATTGTATTGTTCTGATATCTCAATTATCGTATTATTTTGTTATAATTTTTGTTTTGTTACTATTTATTATTTTTCTTATCATGGCGTTATTTCTTGTACTTTCATTATTGAACTGCTTTAGACTTTTTTTCGTGCGTCGAAAGGTACTCAAAAACACCCTAAGATAAAGATAAAGTTTTTGGTATAGTCTACCCTCTTCAAACTTCACTTTGTGAGACTCTCCAGGTACAACCGACTGCCAGTTTCTCATTCTTTAAGTTTATTCAAAACTCTCCAGGTACAACCGGCTGCCAGTTTCTCATTCTTTAAGTTTATTCAAGTTTATATTTTTAATTGTTAAGTAACATGTTATTAAATTTCTATTAATTGATAACACACTGAAGCACATCAGGTAATTTATGCATCTGTAATCAGAATATTGGAGAAGTTTCCTGAAGTTTAATGATTAAGCATCATTATAATTATTACTTTATTATTTTTATGGGTTTTCTTCTTAATTTGTTTTGAAATTAGTTTCTAAGTTTAGATATTATTAAGGAAAATGTTGTCAAGTTTCTGTTAGGGGTCATTTCATAGAGTGTATAAGAATAGTGTAGAATATGGTGTATTAGTATGCTTGTATTAGTAATGCTGATATTAGTTATGTTTGCATTAGTTATGCTGACATTTTTCTTATGCAGTGTTTGGTTTAGTGTACTAAAAATAGCATGCATTGCATAATTTCTAAGGAAAAAAAATTATTTACAAAAATACCCTCCACAAATATGGTAGAAATGATGTGGAAGAGGTTTTGAGGGATAATTGTGTCTTTAGCCATTCTAATGCATGTATTACAACCCATTGCATTACTAATACATGGAAATTCATGGTATTAGTAATACATAGCTCAATACACAATAGAGTGTATAACTAATTATGTTGAAAAAGTATACCAAACAAGGTATTAATAATAGACAAAACTAATGCATACATTAAATTTTTTAATACACTCTATCAAACTATTAGTGTATTGATAATACGCTGAAATCAAGACATGCTTTAGATCTTGGACTTGAACTTCTCAAAGAAGTGCTTAAATAGGTGACAGGTTTTGTTGCTGAAAAGGTTTCATTCTCTACATGGAATGAAGGTTTTTGGCACATATTCACCATGCAAGGTATCTGGTTATTATTAAGATGTGTCGGATGCTTTCCAGCCAGCTTAGACGACACGTATAGGCTTAAAACTGTTTAGGAGATTGAGTTTCTTATATGTATGTTTGATATTTTCATTTATTATTTGTTTTAAATAATATTAGTGTATGTCTCTCTAACTCCTAAAGAAATAACACCTAGATGTGTAACCCATAAATATTTAGGATGATCAAATACTTAATTTTGAAATACAGGAGATATATTTGCTACTAATTTGTATTACAGAGTAAGTACTGTTGCTTGAATATCAAAGGTGCACATGAAATTCATACATTAAACACTGGATTTGGACAAATATAGGCCATCAACGAAGTGAACAGTAAAGGACCACCAAGTTAGAACACCTTTCTATCTCAAGAAAATAGTGCTCGATGAAAAGAGATTCAGATTTCATATTATGATGTGGGCTGGGGAGAGCTGCTCTGCAAAGATGGGATTCAATGTTCTTACGGAGAAATCATTACTAGAAAGATAATTGAAAGGGTCTTAAAAAAAGAGCAAGAGAGTGATGAACAACCTTAGTCTATATGTTAATCGTGACTAGCAAAATTCCAGTCTCGCAAAAATCAAGGATACATAGTTTTAAGGGTATGTCAACTGCATTTCTGTCGCTTTTTAGAAAATAATTATCTCTATTTGTACATTGAGATATATACCAGATAAGTATGATCGGCAAGCATTTTCTTAGTACATGATCAGTGCCTCCAACATCTTCAGAAGTTAATAATATTTATTTCATTTTTTAAATAAATATTATATTTATTTTAATGTTAATTATTATCTGACGAGTTACACACGTGCAACGCACGTACACTAATCTAGTACTATATTAAAAGTGTGAAGCCCCTTATAATGTGATTTAAACTTTTTGCTCTTCATTAAAAGTCTCTCCTTTAGACAAAATCGTCTTTTTACTATTTTTCTCCAATTATTATTATTAATATATAACAAGAAGTCTAAATTTATAGAATTCATTAAATATATATTTATACGACTATGTTTTTTAGCTTTAAACATCAGTTTAGGTTTAGGATTCCTTTTGATAAATTAATTAATATTATTTATATTAATTGTGTCTCTTTATTTAGTTAAATTTGTTATTTATACGATTATGTTATTAGTATTTAGATTTAAGCATAACTTTAGGAGTTTAGGTTTAGGATTAGAATTTCTTTTAACTAATCAATTAATATTATTTTTATTAATATCTCATTTTATTTAGGTTTACGATGACTATTCTTTCAAAAACTGTTCTAGGAGAAAAAATTATATATATATATATATATATATATATTTAAAGTGTGAAGGACCTTATAATGTTGTTGTTCTTCTTACTATTATTTTCTCTACTTAATATAGGTGATAGATGAATGTTTGGTCAGATTTTGAGGAATTTTTGTGTAGAGATTAGGTTTAACCGTATTGTTTTGATATCTGAATTATCGTATTATTTTGTTGTAGTTTTTATTTTGTTACCAGATGTTGTTTTTCTGCTTAATAAGGTGGTAGATGTGCTTGATCGGGTTATGAGGATTTTTCATGAAGGTTAGGTTTAATTGTATTGTTCTGATATCTCGATTATCGTATTATTTTATTGTAGTTTTTATTCGGTTACTAGATTATTATTTTTTTTGTTGCTTAATACAGGTTGTAGATGAATATTTAGTCGGGTTTTGAGGATTTTTCGTGAAGGTTAGTTTAATTGTAATTGTATTGTTTTGATATCTCGATTATTGCATTATTTTTTTGTAGGTTTTACTCTGTTACTAGATTTTTTTTGTTGTTGCTTAACACTGGTGGTAAATGAATGTTTTGTCGGGTTTTGAATTTTTTTTGTGAAGATTAGATTTAATTGTATTGTTCTGATATCTCAATTATTGTATTATTTTATTTTTGTAAAGATATTAAAATTTATATTTATTTTAATATTGACTTTTATTTTTCAAAGATATGTTTGTTTCACATATACTTTTATTGATTAACGTAATACATAATGCAACACGCGTACACTAATCATATTAGATAATGATTTAAATACGTGAGTGGTGAAGAGCTTCACCGGCCTCAATTGCAATATTATATACTCTATTGTCTTTTTGTATGCAGTTTTTTATATTGTTGTGATACACACGTGCAACGCACGTACACTAAACTAGTTATCTTATAAGTGTGAAGGTCTTTATAAATGTTGATTGAATTTTTTGCCCTTCATTAAAAGTCTCTCATTTAAACAAAACTGTCATTTACTATTTTCTTCATTTTTTTTTTAAATAATTGTATTAATTTTTTATTTAATTAATTTGTAAATTAAAATCGAAGAAAAAGTCATCTAATTAATCCTATTAGGAGTCAAATAGGGTGTCCAGGCTATTACACTTTCACGATTTTTTTTTTAAAAACAATATTTGTATTAATTTGTAAAGTAAAATTGAAAAAAGGAAGCCATCTAATTAATCCTATTAGGAGTCAAATAGGATGTCCACCTTTACCTTATATAATAAAAAGAATTTATATAATTCTATTTAAGTAATATTTTTAAAAAGTGACCTTTATTTTTTGCATTTTTTAAATTTTAATTTCTTTTAATTTTTTGTATTCGTTCAAAATTAACATATTTAATTACAAGGCATTTGAAATTAAATCCAAAGGAAAGATAAAGAAAATAAAAAGAATAAATAAAAGCAATAGAAAAAAAATGAAAGAAGGTAAAAAAAATAAAATAATTACGTGTATTTTAGCAAAGTTTAAATACAAGGCAAAAAAATTTATAAAAAATATATTCTTTTAGAAAATTTTAAATACAAGAAAAATAAAAATAATTTTTTTTATGTGTATTGACTTATTTTAAATACAAGGCAAAGAAAATAAGAAGAAGTTTTTTTAAAATAAAATAAAATAAAAAAATATTTAAAAAACAAAGAAAAACTTTAAAAAAACTCATTTATAAATGTGACAGAGCGTGTATATGACCACAACTAATTGGATTGAGTTATGACTCCACATCAGCACATAAAGTGCAAAGAAATACAAAAAAAAAATGTTTAGGAGGTAATAGGACCCCTGTATAGTTAAGGTGTGTCGCTGAGATTTCACCTATAGTTTAAGGTGGTACTTATGCATTATCTCTATATTTTTACTACACGCAATATATAAATTTATTATTAATTAACACAATACACACGTGCAAAGCACGTACACTGGACTAGTACTATATTAAAAGTGTGAAGCACCTTGTAATGTGATTTGAACTTTTTACCCTTCATTAACAGACTCTGCTTTAAACAAAATCATCTTTTTATTATTTCTTTTCAATTATTATTTAATTAAATATATATGGTAAAAGAAACTTTTTCTTCTGTACGTAATTAAATAAATGAAAAGAAAGGTTTTCTTAGGTTTCTTTTTCTTTACTTATATATTCTAGAATCTTAATTATTCATCACCGACCATCAGCAATTTTGCCTCAATTTTGTCTCAACTTGCTTGACGGCTGTCGCAATAGGTTTGCCATATTTCATCAACTAATAATGATTCACAAATTTTCTCCGAAGGTTGATTAATTTAGATAGTAGTTCCTCTTTATAATTAAACCCCAATTTACGTTTTTCATCAATTGCACTAAGCAATCTTGGATTTTTCTTGGCAGATTAATTTGTCATTCTGTACCTTTGTTGTTCTATTAATGCAATTTATCAATTGCATTAATAATTTGTCATCAATTGCACTTATTTGTCATTCGAGCCAGGATTTTGCTAAGGGGTTCAAAGTATAAAGAAGTAAACACGCAAAATTGCAGGATGAAAAACGTAGCGAGACGGGTAAGGAACAAATTAACCTTAACCCACTAAATTTAACTTACCTTGTCATAGCACGTTTAGCATTTCTTCCTACTTTTACCCTGCTCCATCGAGCCTTCTTAAAATTTCTTATGTTTTTTTTTTAACTTTTTTAAAAAATTTGAATTAGTGTCTACTCTCAATCATATGTTACTTTGAAAGGTATAGGAATTGAGTTACTAATATTATAATGCATATTCAGAAGATAAATAAATGGCATCGTCGATTTTTTTAGTTCAATTTACTAGGTTCATTATTTGTAAAAAAGATAAATGATGAATTAATCAAATAAGTTTAGTTTAGTTTCCATGAAATGAAAGCAAGAAAATTTAATTAAATAGATATTGTTAAAAGGATATTCACAATTTACCTTATTTTAAGAAAATATTTTTTCTATCTCAGTTTTAAATTTAATAACAATTCGTCATTTTTAAAAAGAGTTTCTTCGAATTAATACATGAAAAAGAATTACGTAGAAATAAAATGAGTAATAGAAATAAAAAGAATAAAAGACAAAAATAAAAGAAATGTGCTTAATAAATTTGAACAAAGACAAATTGAAATAGAAAAATAGCATAAAAGGGAAAAATAATGAAAATAAAAAGGAAAAACTACATAAATAATCAAACATCCTTACCCTAATTACTAAATATCCCAATACTTTAAAATAATTACATTTATCCCATTAAATTAAAATTACATGGTTAAAAAACTGTATCCACCACAATCCCTAAAAAAGGGCCTAAAATCACTCAACTTGTATCTAAAGGCAACGGTTGTTCTCTCTCTATAATCGTTTTCCCCAAATCACGCCTTCAACCAAGGCTCCATCTTCTACACGATCTTCCTCCACTTTTCAAAAAAAAATTGGCGCTTGCTGGATCATAATCTTCAATTGTTGAGGTTGGTAAAATTTGTTTTTCAACTTTTACTATAGTTTAGTCTAAGTTATCATAATCTATAAGAGCAATTACTTGATAACGAATCAACGATTGCCTTCATGGATAACGAATCAGATAACTTGATAATACCAAGTAACCAACAATGGCCTTCATTTGATTTAGGTATATCTCAAATGGAGAACAATGAAGTGCCTTCTCCGACCTTTGTTCCGGCTGTTAGAGACTTTGAAGAAGAAGACTTTGCTGAAAATAGATCCAAATTTAGAAACGATCAAGTCAAAATGAATGAATTGCACAAAAATTTGAAATCAAGAACAAGGGACTCAAACCCAGATGTTATTTTCCAGTGTTACCAATTTGTTACCATGTATCCAGTGTTATTTTCCATGTATCCAAGTATACATATATCTATCTGAGTTGTAAATGTGTAACTTTTGTAAATTTAAAGTTTCAAATCAAAACAAAGCAATACGTATCCAGGGATAACATTGTAAGCAAATCTTGTGTTACATGTATCCAGGATTAATTCATGTTAACATGTATCCCAATACTACTGCAACCTGCTATTTGAGATGTTGGTAACATGTATCCTTAACACTGTTACAATGTATCCAAACTTACAAACTTGTATCCAATATTAACATGTATCCAAGTATACCTATATCTATTTGCTGTTTAGATGGGTATCCTTAGATATTGGGAAGTATCCTTAACACTGTTATAATGTATCCAAGCTTATAATCTTGAATACAGTGTTAACAGTGTATCCAAGTATACCTATTGTTGTTTGCTGTTTAAATGTGTATCCTTAGATATTTGAGATCTATTATTACCTGTATCCTGTATAATAGAGTTACTTGCTGGTTTGATGTGTATCCAAGTAATTTTAAATTGAAATTTGAATTCTCCAGTTGTTTGTGGAGATGAGGATACTGCAGATGCATTTCAAAGTGATTGACGCGTGATTTACTCCCCATTAATTGTAAATCTGTTATTTCCTTTTAAAGCGCCCTAATAGTAATAGATTTACAATTAATGATTTACTCCTCATTAATTGTAAATATTTTATTTCCTTTTAAAGCGCCATAATAGAAACAAATTTACCATTAATGAAGAGGTTATATGTATCCGGGATACACGAAAATACAAAGGATACACGTCTTTCCTTTTTTAAACTACCGGGGAAAATGTAATATTTTAAAGTAGTGGGATAAAACGTAATTAGGGACCAAACTACTGTATTTTATGTTGTTTACACAAATAAAAAACAATAAAGATCCAAGCCCAAAAGCTGAGCCCATTTCAAAAAGAAGAAAAAAAATGCAATAGATGGGACTTGAACCCAGGACGTGGGGCTATTAATGAACCCCCTTAACCACTAAGCTAGGCTTTTCATTTGCTTTTAGGGGGTTCATTTTGATATATATACTCATGAAAACCGAAATTTGACCTTATGTATATAGTGTAATTTTTCGACGAAGGGGGTTGGGGCTCACCCCCTGGGCTCCACCTAGCTCCGCCCTTGTCGTGAATGTTCCTATATATTGCAAAATTTTTCATAGAATGTGTAGTTTTTCAAGCTTTGAGCTGAGGGGCTATCAGAAACAGTCTCTCTACTCTACAGAGGTAGTAGTGATAAGGTCTATATTCTATCCTCCAGTATGTCACTATTACTGTATTGATAATCTTAGATTGAAGGCGATGAATTTGCAGGGGAGGAGGTAAATGACGATGATTATGGAAGTGTATACTGTATGGTTTTCGATATTTTTTCCATACATATTTGTCTTACTCGATTAATGAAACATTTATTTTATATTCATTCTGAGTGCAAAGAAGTTGCTAAACTGAAGTGTATTTTTTAGAAACATGCACCATGATCAATTGTCTTTTGCAGTCCCTCAAAGAGTTGGAGGAAGCCATTATTCCATCTTCATTGGTGTTAAATCCTCAATTCGACAACCAGAGATTAGTTGTATCAATACCTCCGTAAGTATCCATCTGAAAGAGTAAATATTAGTTAGGCTTAATGTTGATCTCGACTTGATAGTCTTACTATAATTTTCATGTAGCCAGTATTTACATGTAGGATGGCTTGAAGTACATTATGTTAATGTAGAAAAAACATCGTTCTAACACTTCTTCGAGATAATCATTCTTCCTTGGGATATACTCCCTCTCTCCCATATTAGTTGGCCACTATATTAAAAATAGTTGTCTCATATTAGTTGAACACTTTACTAAATCAAGAAAGCATTAATTAATTTTTTTTCATATGGGACTACCTTCTTATTTATGATTTCTTAACATGCGTGTTAAAAAGAAAGTGATCAACTAATATGGGACAGAGAGAGTAACTACTTCAAGCGATTAACTATCAGCAACATTTTTGGGATATTTGATTTGCAGTGAGAACTTTATGTTCTTTTAGATTTCCATTGCTTTTTGACTCACTCTTTCTTCTTTTCCTAGCAATCCGTGCAACAAGCAGGTTGACTTAAGTGTTTGTGTTGCTGATAGTGTCATTCTCTTTACGAGGCTGTATGCAAAGTGGTTGTGAAATCATCTAGCCAGGTCAAGCTCATTAAAAGCTGGAGAAAAGAGTCAGGCGTTAGCTATATATTCATGATTTGTGTCATATTCTGTTCAGCCCTAATTGTGAGTTATTTGTTATTTTCTAGATTATCTATCTGCTATTTCTCTGCTTAATACAGGTGGTACTAAAAGAAGCGCAACCGATCGCTGTTCAAATATAGAACCCAACTAAAGGTTGGGGTCGATCCAACAGGGAATATGGTAGGACTAGGGTCAATTAGTATTTATTCAGTCTTTTAGTCGTTTATTTCCCGCAAAGGTTTTTTTTAAAGTAGCAAGTAATTTTTGTAAATCAAAAGTAAACAAGTAACAGAGATTAATTTCAACAATTGTTATCAATAAGAGAAGTTACTAGGGTAGTGTTCCCCATGAGATCATAACTTCGTAAGGCTTTTGCACTTGATAAACTAGTTTGGTGCTTAGCATGCAGAATCGGTAAGTTAGGTTTACCTAATTCTTTGGTCCGGCAACTAGGTGAATTTCACCACACGCCTTTGGCCTAGGAGGTTGAACTTTAAGGAATTAATTAATTATCTTTATGATAAACACATAATTCTACCTTTGGAATCTGTAAGTTTTTTTAATTTTCTCTCTTTCAATTCTACTTCTTCTTTCGTTGCTTATAATATATATATATTAGGATAATTAATAATTAAAGAGTCCTAAAATATATTTAAAAAAAGAAAAATATTGGTAATATGTATTAATATATAGTAAGAGTTATTAGGAGAATTAATAATTGTCCTAAAATATATGGTAAGAACAAAATATATGGAATCAATTTTGCCTAATGGTAAGAGGTATTCATGATGATTTTATAGTGTTTAAAGAAAATAAATTCGAAAGAATCTAATTTTCATGTATAAAAGACTAATCTTTTCATTTTCATATTTCTAAAAAATTAAAGTGCCGATTTGTAACGACCGGTCCGTCATTACGTTGATTTTTTCTAGTTTCATAAATTTGGAAAAAATGGTTAAAAATACGTTCGGAATAAATAGGGTGACGTCATGAAAATTTTCTGATTTCCGGAAAGAAATCCGGGCTGACGTCATACCGCTATAGCGGTAATTGTTCCGCTATAGCAGCACCGCTGTCGTGGTAAGGCGGACCGCTATAGCGGGGTTATGGTAGACAGAACCTGTGACAAGATTTTATTAAAAAGTTTCATCTCCTCAGTTGGGCAACATACGAGGGTTCTTCCAAAAATCCTCCCATGCTGCTACAAGGTTGGAAAATCATGAGGAGAAGAGGACATGGCTAAAAAGACGTGGTACGACAGATTTCAGGATCACGGTTCAGCCGGGAACGCAGTCACAGAGCCAGAAACTAAAGTTGCAGCTGCTTGGCGTCCAGGTAGGCTAGGTTTTCATGATAGTTAGACCTGCTTACCTTCTGTACTTGTTATATAATAGAAACGGAGAATCCATGTTTAGGCCTCTGGGCACAGAGTTTGGCGGATTCGGGTGGTGGCGTTGTTTCTACGATGTACGGAATGGCTGGTATTGTGGTTTGTATTATGTGGTTAGTTTATTCGTATTGTGGTGACAATGATAGGTCACGGGACTGGTATTTCGGGAAGGTTCGGGGAACCAGGAAGGTACTTGGGAGCTACGGGAACGGGAATAGGAAGTTCCTAGGTGGGGTTTTCAGGAATGTTTATGGCTTAAGGCTTAGCGGCAGTCTTGCTAAGGTTAGAATGGAAATCGTGTAGCCTGTTGTATGTTTATTAAAATAAAAAGGGAAATCACTAGTTGTACGATTAAGATAAAAAGGGCGAATCGGGAATATAGTCTTCGGACGGGAATGGGTGGTTCGTATTTATACCCGGAAAAGGGGTAGGTGATGGCTTTCGTATTTATGCACTCGTTGTCTAAGTAATTGTGTGCATTACATTGCTTAGGGGAATTGTGTGGAATGTCTAAGTTCGGTTTACAGTCTATGTTTGAATGGTTTTTTACTTGTTGGCCTTACAAGGGGTGTGCATTCATTTGATTGACTGTTGTTGTTGACATTCGGTTGGCTCGGGTACCACGCCTGGTATGGGTATAACGCATGGTTGGAATGGGTACCACGCTTGGTACGGGTATAACATTTGATTGGCACGGGTACCACGCCTGGTATGGGTTTACTTTATTGCATCTTGCATTGTTTCATTGACTATTGTATTGCATTGGTTGATATTGGTTCCGTGAGAGGACCGGGTTATTTTACTGAATGTGATACTTGATATTGGTTCCGTAAGTGGACCGGGTTGTTATTGAAAGGTGCTATTGTTGGTGGTCCTTGAGTGGCCGGGAACTTGGTATAACTGCTGATTGGTCTTAGTTTAGGCCGGGTTGTTCCTTGATGTTTGTGTTTGGTCTTAGTTTAGGCCAGGTTGTTCCTTGATGTTTGTGTTTGGTCTTGGGTTAGGCCGGGTTGATCATTGAAACTTAGGTGTTGTCTAGAGGGGATCCCGGGGTGGGTCCGAACTACGTAAAGGGAGATGGATAAGTGCATATATTGATGTATATATATTGTCACCTGAGCGTGCCTAGATGGTCGGGGATTAATTTTGATTAATGACTAAGGGTCGGTCTCGGTATAGACCGGGGTAGCTTGTTAATACTGAGGGTGGTTAAGGGGATCCTTGGAGGGTCCGGGTCACGTACAGTAAGGGGATTAGATGTAACTCTAGGGTTGTCCTTAAATGTAGCAAGGGTTGCTGGGTGGATCACATATGGTGGATATACTGAGAGTCTGGGGTTGTGGTCCCGACTATTGCATATTTATTAGAAAGTTTACTAGAAGATCCGTGGAGGGTAGGACCCTGGTGAGTAATGGTACAAGTATAAGTGGTTGAGCTGGGGACTTAGCCAGGCTAAGTCGGAATGCTAGTTAGAACAGTGGACTTAGGTAAGGAAAGGGTGGTCCACGTATGGATAGGGACATCTGTGAAGGGTAAGGTGACTACCTAAGTCAAGGGTAAGGTGACTTGAGAAGTCGGGGATAAGGTAAGACTTAGGAAGTCTAAGGTTAGTACGATTTGGAAGCCTTGGGAATGTGGGAGTTGGCAGCGGAAGAACATGGTGGATGGGAACCAAGTATTTAGATTCAGTCATGTATTTTTCTGCTTTCGTATATGATGGTATGGATTCGGATCGACCAATGATGCCTACCAGTACGTGTGTTTGTACTGACTCTACTCTTGCTAAACCTTTTTGGTATAGTCTGGTTGCAGGTTGGTGATGTTTCATAGGTTCGCGGCGATGAGATCTCCAACAACTTCTGTCCTAGTTTTCCATGGCGGAAGTTGGGTCTTTTACCTCTTGTGTCATCTTGTAGTAGCTCTTGTACCTGTTTAGACTAGATCCTACGGGAGGGTGTTCTTTTAAAATGTTGTAAAAGATTTTCCGCAATTTGTTTTTGTAAACTATTTCTGAACAGGATTTTGTAAAGAAAGGACTTTAGTTATGTATAAAGGTGGCTTAATTAATGGTTTACTTAAATTCCGCATGTTACCTGTTCGACAGGGGGTGAGGGTTCATCTATCTAGGAGATTAGAGTAGGCGCCCGCACGGCCCGGTGGGTTGAGTTGTGACAGATGTTATCAGAGACTAGGTTACCAATCTCCCAGTACAAGAGCAAAATGTTGAATAGGGTCTCACAGATTGGTGTGTTGACATCCACATCTAATCCTTGGGGAACTATAAGACATTCTAGGAATTTTCACTCTTTTTTCATTCCTTCGTGCGGTTCACACTTGCTTGTATGGGTTGAGTCCAATTGGTATCTCCCGATTCCAATTGGTATCTCAGCAGGGTAAATGAGGTCTTCATACCTCAGTTACGATAGGACAAGCAAGGAAATTGGAACCGGGAAGGTTCCAATTGGTATCTGGCTGAGAGGCCGTGACAGGCATGAATAACTGGTTAATGGTCATCCATGGTACTAACGAAGGTAAAATTATGAATTGATTGGCTATGAATTGCTTTGTGGTGATTTGTTAAACTGAATTGTGGTGTGTGCAACCTTGTGTGACTAGTTGGTGTGTGTGTAGACTTTTAATTGATGCGCAAGTAGAGTCTACAGGAAGTCGTTGAATGGAAATTTTATGTGCCTTAGACTGTTTAATCCGTTAATTGCTTGATCTGAAGCGGGGTATTGCATGATAGAAAGGGCTTATCATCGGTTAAGATGGTAAGGGGTTGTAAATTGGGACTGTAGGAAAGCTTCGGCTTCAGGACAGTCAGAATTCTGGTTGGGAACCATGGGAACAAGAGGGTCATTAGTGTGTAATCCCTTATAATTTTTGATGTGTTTATGACGTGGTATGTTTGTCTTTAATGCGTTCAGTGCCAGGAGTGGTGTTGAGGGTGGTTTAAAACCATGGCGGGACTTACAGGTTGGGACAGTGGTAATCGGGAAGGAGGTTGAGCGCATAAAGCTGAAAATCAAATTTTCTGCACAGTTACCGTCGGGACCGCTATAGCGGTGAAATTTCCGCTATAGCGGGACTGCTATCGCGGCATAACCATCCGCTATAGCGGAGGTCAGTGAGGCAGTGAACTACCCTGTTTTCCCCTATTTTTGGTCCCTTCTGGGGACAAGTTAAAAACAAGCATAAAACATTTCAAAACAACTGTATGAACCAGGAAAGAGCAACTATATATATATATATATATATGCGGAAAATGAAATAGTGTCTAATACGGTCATCCACGTGCCCAAAATAAAAGGGGAAAGGGGAAAGATTGTCTGAAACAGGCCCCAAACGGGGGAGAACCAACAATATAACAGTAATAGGGGGGGGGAGTCCTAGGCCTCATCCTCACTCAGGAAGGGGAACTCCTGCACGTCCTCAGACTCGAGGGTGGGGAGCTCCTGAACAGGGGTAGCACAGGAGAACATGACCTTTATGGTCTTCCACATCCGGGAAAACATACGGTCCCGGGAGTGCCTTTTTCTTTTCTCCTCTTCTAACTCCCTTCGGAGTGCTACAAGCTTCTGAGCGGGAGGGTGAAGGGCTGCACCGCCAACATTAGGATCTTCCATGAACCTCCAGACAACTGCTAGATTTTCCTCTAACTGGGCCCTAGAAATTGGGGGCTGGGATTGGGAAGGGGCAGGAGTATCATCCTCATCATCGTCGGCCTCCTCCACCGGCTGACTGCTCCCTACCTCACCTATCTTCCTCTTCTTTTTGGAAATGCCCTTCACCCGGACTAGGTCAAAGGGTTCATCCATAGCCACCTCTACATTGGTGTGGTCCTGAGGCACGCCAGCCCACCTGCACAACTTCGAAACTAGCTCGGGCAGAAAGGGGCCCTTCTTGGGACCAGTATAAAAGTTCTTCCATTCCGAGATGATATGCTCCCCCACATTCATAATAATCCCCTGCATGGCACAAGCAATCACCAAAGCTCGGGCATAGGTCAGATCGGTTTGATTTCCCGATGGACGGATCCTCCGGGATACCAAATTCAGCCACATCCTAGCCTCGGAGGAAAAATAGGCGCTAGTAATACCCTCGGGGCTGACCCAGTACACCTTGTCCTTGGAGGTGGGGTCCACCAGAGTATATCTCAACTAGGTCATGTCCCACAGCTGGGACTTAGACATGTCTGCTGCATTAGAGACGTAGGGAACCCCTAGCACCTCATTGATGGTCTGGGCATCCATGGGAACATCCACCCCTCGTAGTCTGATAGTAGGACTCGGCTCGCTCCAGCGGACCGTAGGAAGGATGGTATAGAACTCCCGCACCCATCCGGATAGTGCGGAAGGAGGAGCCACTAGTAAGGGTTCCCACCTAAACTCTCAGACCCGGCAGTGGAAATCAGCCGCTTTTCCATCTATTCCAGTCATGCGGCAACCTCTCTCATAGCAGAAGCTAAATTTTTGGTAATCCCTGAGCCTTTATCGACTAGCTAATCGCTCGTAGTCATACACGGGTGCTTGTTGATCAGCCATTGAATTATCCTACAAGGGTAAGAAGGAACGAGGTTAGGAGAGTAATAGAACACGAAAAAGGAGGAAATTTTTTCTAAGTGTAACTTAGGAAGGCCATTGGTTTGCGGCCTTCCGCTACAGCGGGTGGTGCATCCGCGATAGTGGAACCGCTATAGCGGTGAAATGTCCACTGTAGCGGGACCGCCATAGCGGAGCCCTACCGCTATAGCGATCTTCATCGTTCCAGACCTTCATGGGGTGCATCAATGGCCCCCCATGGTCCAAAACTCTGATTTTGTCATTCCAAGACTAGATCTACCTACCCAAAGTACCCCATTGCTAGTTTCTACAAAACAATGGGCATAATAACCCCTAGAGTTTGCCTGAATCACTACTTTGTTCAAAAAGCAACCCTTCACTTCTCCCACCTGTTTTTGGCCCATTTTTGGCCAACACTAGCATAATCCTTACACCCAAAATGCCTTAGAGGCATTGTAAACGTAAGGGAAGCATCCATGCTTTGTAAATCCGACAAAAATCCAATCAAAGGGTTCAAGTTCAAAACCCATTTCAAATAGGCTACAAGTTCCTATTTTTCAACCACATTCATGTACTAATTAGTGAAAGGAAGTAAATGAGAGAGTGATTATGAGTATTACCTAAAATTTCCGACGTTGGGAGTGAGATGATCGGGAGAGAAAAGTGTAGTGTTGAGTGGAAATATGGGAGAATGAGAGGAGAAACCCGTTTCTCCCCAATTTCATTCTGCTATCCACCGCTGTAGCGGTCAGCAAACCGCGATAGTGGGACCTCTATAGCTGTAAATTGTCCGCTACAGTGGATGACTAGTCAGTTTTGGGTACGAGCAAAGTTCTCCCGGATCTTTTCAAATTCCTCCAACCCAATAGGACACGAGGCCTCGGATTTCTTGGGTACTCGGGATGGGGACACGTACATTAGTCCTTGTGAGGCTCATAAATTCTTCATCGGGATAAGTCCATAGTAAATTATTCCTCGAGTCGGTTAGACTCGCAAAGGGGAGTTGGACAACTTGCGTAGGTTCGATAATTACACGGTCACTTGGGGGGCAGAAAGAGTCCCGGGTCAGTTTCTCTCCTCTGTTTTAAAGTTTGGGATCATTTGAGGATGAACGATGGGTAAATTGGTATCTGTTGTAACGACCGGATCCGTCGTTACATTGATTTTTCCTAATTTCGTAAATTTGGGAAAAATGGTTAAAAATATGTTTGGAATAAATAGGGTGGAAAAATTTCTGATTTCCAGAAAGTAATCCGAGCTGATGTCATACCGCTACGGTAATTATTCCGCTATAGAGGCATCGCTGTCGCGGTAAGGGGGACCGTTATAGCGGGGTTACGGGAGACAGAACCTGTAATGGGATTTTATTAAAAAGTTTCATCTCCTCAGTTGGGCAACATACGAGGGTTCTTCAAAAAACCCTCCCATGCTGCTCCAAGGCTGGGAAATCATGAGGAGAAGAGGACATGGCTGAAAAGACGCGGTACGACAGATTCCAGGATCACGGTTCAGCCGGAAACGTAGTCACAGACCTAGAAACTCAAGTTACAGCTGCTTGGCGTCCAGGTAGGACAGGTTTGCATGAGTAGTTAGACCTGCTTACCTTCTGTACTTGTTATATAATAGAAATGGAGAATCCATGTTTAGGCCTCCGGGCACGGAGTCTGGCGAATTCGGGTGGTGGCGTTATTTCTGGGATGTACGGAATGGTTAGTCTTGTGGTTTGTATTTGTGGTTAGTTTATTCGTATTGTGGTGACAATGATAGGTCATGGGACTGGTATGTCGGGAAGGTTCGGGGAACCGAGAAGGTACTTAGGAGCTACGGGAACGGGAATAGGAAGTTCCTAGGTGGGATTTTCAGGAATGTTTATGGCTTAAGGCTTAGCGTCGGTCTTCTTAAGGTTAGAAGGGAAATCGTGTAGCCTGTTGTATGTTTATTAAAATAAAAAGGGAAATCACTAGTTGTACGATTAAGATAAAAAGGGAGAACCGGGAATATAGTCTTCGGACGGGAATGGGTGGTTCATATTTGTACCCAGAAAAGGGGTAGGTGATGGCTTTCATATTTCTGTGAATGTGTATATTCATTGTACTCTTTGTCTAAGTAATTGTGTGTATTACATTTCTTAGGGGAATTGTGTGGAATGTCTAAGTTCGGTTTACAGTCTATGTTTGAATGGTTTTTTCTTATGAGCCTTACAAGGGGTGTGCATTCATTAGCTTGACTGTTGTTATTGACATTCGGTTGGCTTGGGTACCATGCCTGGTATAGGTATAACACATGGTGGGCACGGGTACCATGCCTGGTACAGGTATAACATTCGATTGGCATGGGTACCACGCCTGGTATGGGTTTAGTTTATTGCATCTTGCATTGTTTAATTGACTATTATATTACATTGGTTGATATTGGTTCCATGAGAGGACCGGGTTATTTTACTGAATGTGATACTTGATATTGGTTCCATGAGTGGACCGGGTTGTTATTGAAAGGTGTTATTGTTGGTGGTCCTTGAGTGGCTGGGAACTTAGTATAACTGCTGATTGGTCTTAGTTTAGGCCGAGTTGTTCCTTGATGTTTGTGTTTGGTCTTAGTTTAGGTCGGATTGTTCCTTGATGTTTGTGTTTGATCGTGGGTTAGGCCGGGTTGATCATTGACACTTAGGTGTTGTCTAGAGGGGATCCCGGGGTGGGTTCGGACTACATAAATGAAGACGGATAAGTGCATGTATTGATGTATATATATTGTCACCTGAGCGTGCCTAGATTGTCGGGGATTAATTGTGATTAATGACTAAGGGTCGGTCTTGGTATAGACCGGGGTATCTTGTTAATACTGAGGGTGGTTAAGGGGATCCTTAGAGGGTCCGGGTCACGTACAGTAAGGGGATTAGATATAACTCTAGGGTTGTCCTTAAATGTAGCAATGGTTGCTGGGTGGATCGCAAGTGGTGGATAGACTGAGAGTATGGGGTTGTGGCCCTGACTATTGCATATTTATTAGAAGGTTTACTAGAAGATCCGTGGAGGGTTGGACCTTGGTGAGTAATGTTACAAGTATAAGTGGTTGAGTTGGGCAGTTAGCCGGGCTAAGTCGGAATGCTAGTTAGGACAGTGGACTTAGGTAAGAGAAGGGTGGTCCAGGTATGGATAGGGACATCTGTGAAGGGTAAGGTGACTACCCAAGTCAAGGGTAAGGTGACTTGAGAAGTCGGGGATAAGGTAAGGCTTAGGAAGTCTAAGGTTAGTACGACTTGGAAGCCTTGGGAATGAGGGAGTTGGCAGCGGAAGAACATGGTGGATGGGAACCAAGTATTTAAATTTAGTCATGTATTTTCCTGCTTTCTTATATGATGGTAGGAATGGATTCGGGTCGACCGATGATGCCTACCAGTACGTATGTTTGTACTGACTCTACTCTTGCTATACCTTTTTGGTATAGTCTGGTTGCAGGTTGGTGATGTTTCATTGGTTCGCGGCAATGAGATCTCCAGCAACTTCTGTCCTCGTTTTCCATGGCGGTAGTTGGGTCTTTTACCTCTTGTGTCATCTTGTAGTAGCTCTTGTACCTGTTTATACTAGATCCTAGGAGAGGGTGTTCTTTTAAAACGTTGTAAAAGATTTTCCGCAATTTGTTTTTGTAAACTATTTCTGAACAGGATTTTGTAATGAAAGGACTTTAGTTATGTATAAAGGTGGCTTAATTAATGGTTTACTTAAAATCTGCATGTTACCTGTTGGACAGGAGGTGAGGGTTCCTCTATCTAGGAGATTAGAGTAGGCGCCCGCACGGCCCTGTGGGTTGGTTCGTGACACGATTTTTTTAAAATCATGATATTTAATAAAATATTTTTGAAGAATTTTGATAAAGTACATCTCAAGAAATATTTAATGAAGTATAAGTTTTCAAATTTTCATGTTTAAACAAAATATGGTCATTTTTGTTTAAATTTAGTGTCAATTCATTATTAATGTTTCATCTACTTAAAATTGTGTAGGAACAATATTCAACTTTGAATTTTTAAATTTTTTTAATATTCAATCTAATAATATTGATGTGACACATACGTGCAACGCACGTAGATTAAACTAGTTAATGAATAAAGACAAATGTAAGTCAATTTTATAATGGAAAGACATAAGATTCAAATTATTAAAAGATGGTCAATCCTTGTGATTTCTCATAATTAGTCGAGTTATATTTAGACAATTTTCTTTTAAAAAAAAGGGTAGATTTTTTGGTGAAATTAGCTTAGAATACTATTTTTTTTCTTTCCTAAAATCAATAATTTTCCTCGAAAACAAAAGGTGGCACCTCTTGTTGAGCTAAAATTACATGAAATAACATATATGTGAGAAATTATTAGTTACTACAACATTGTTATTTTATAAAAGTTTTCCTAACACAATAAAGAAGAGTTGTAAAAAATCTCTTGTGTAGGACAAGGAAATGACATTGCACGATATTATAAAAAGCATTTTTTTTGTCAAGTGGTTAAAAGGCTAAAAACACTTTTTTTATAAAAAAATGAAAAAGGACTAAAAATATTTCTGGACTATCTGAAAAGGTTTCAAAATACCACTTGTTCATCTGTTTGGCTAAAAATACCCCTCAATCCACCTTTTTGACCCATTTTTACCGTTAAAACTAACATCCTTTTTTTCTATTAATTTTTATTATTACATTATTTATTACGTGTAACTCTCTATTGGACAAAATTAAAACCCCAATCCACCAAACTTTGCCCTCCTGCCCCGACCCAATTCCAATGCCCCATGACCCAAACCCATTTAAAAAAATTCATTAGCACACAAAATTATACATCTCTCTTTCACCTGAACTTGATCCCACTTTTTTCTTCTTATTCAAAGCTTAAAATTCAGGTATTTTGAAGGCTAAAATTCTGGCTCAAGCATACTCCAAAGCTGATATACGTTTAGAGAGATCCTGAAAATCTGCAATACAATACTGATAATAATGATCCCGAGAGCTCGAAGAGAGACCAAATACATGTGATATCAATGTTCTGATTAATCACTACTAAATACATATGATTCCACTCTTATCTGAGGTAGTCAAATGTTTACCAAGATCACTCCATGGACAACAACGTATTAGGGATGTGTGTTCTTTCAATTAGCTTACCATTTAGCATTGATATCGACCAAATATAAACAAGTCCATCAACAGAACCAACAGTAACATAACTGTCATCTGCAACGATACAGGATCAACTCCAATTAGATGCAATTCGATTTGCAAAGAGAGATGTATAATTTTGAGTGCTAATGAATTTTTTTAAATGGGTTTGGGTCATGAGGGCATTGGAATTGGGTCGGGGCAGGAAGGAAAATTTTGGTGGGTTGGGGTTTTAATTTTGTCCAATAGAGAGGTGCCACTAAATAATAATAATAAAAATTAATAGAAAAAAGGGATGTTAGTTTTAAGGGTAAAAATGGGCCAAAAATGTGGATTGAGGGGTATTTTTAGCCAAATAGATGAACAAGGGGTATTTTTAAACCTTTTCAGATAGTCCAGGGGTATTTTTAGCCCTCTTCCGATAAATAAATTAAGGTATTTGGTCAATCTATAAACTGCTTTAAATTAGAAGCAAAAATAGTTTTTCTGCAGTCGAGAAGGAGCTAAAAAATTTTGCTTCTTAAAAAAAAACTGAAGCAGAATTTTTTTTTTCAAAACAAAAATATTCCTACCATTTATACGTATTTACCAATATATCTGTAACACTCCGTCCGTTCAAACATTTAAATTATCTCATATTTTTGGGATAAGACTAGGTCTTAATATCTTAGGGAGGATGTTTTATGAGGTATTTTAATTTCACAATGGTCGTATGTTAAGTTTTGAAGTCAAACAAGTTGCAAAATAAAAGTTGAGAAAAGTTATTGTAAATTCCGTTAAGAAATTCTTTGAAACTTTGGGTCAAATATCTCGAAGATTTTCTCCCAATCTATAAAGATTTAGAAGGCTCCCGGCCTACCAAATTGAAGGTCTAAGAGTCTAGTTTCCAACGCACTAAACTGCTCGTACATACGACTTTAGAATAGAGACATATTCATATTTTTGTGAGACTGCACAAGCAGACACGTCAAGGTAGTCTCCCTAGCCCCTAAGTCGGTTGGCATTTATAAATCTGATTCTCCTTCATTTTGAACTCATAAGAATAGACCAAAAATCATAGAAAATTAGATATAAACCCTAGAGATTCTCCATGGATGTTTATGCTTTCAACTTGAAAGTTTAACGAAAGTTGCTCTACATCGCGAGCTCATCAATTTGGTATAGTTTCCCCATCGATTTCATAGTGTATCACTGTGGGTGTTGTGGCAGCGAGGTAATAGGTGTTTATTGAGTATTTTTCAGTAGCTATGGAGATATATTGGCAAGGTAAGAATCTCGTACACTTATCTATTTGTTGAATCAAAATTCTAAACTTCTAGTCACGAAAAGTTATATTTTTTGATGACTTGTAGTAGTTTCTTGGTGATTTTGGCTCCGTGGTTTATACTGCAAGGAGGCAAATTGTTTGGCTTGATATTTTAAAGCTCTTTATCGAGGTTATCTTCCTCCTATGACCCTCCTTCGCAATTCTATATTCTAGTATCATTTTATAGATTTCTGAGTCACGAAGTAATATTTTGGATTTCGTGGCTCCGGGCAGCTCCTTTATCTTGTTGAGTTGGATTGTTATTGTTGTATATTGATTGTGGTAAGAATTTGAAGGGACTGGGGGGTTGGTGTGATTCTTATTGGAGTCACGTACGATGATTATATTAGATTGAGCGACGTGAAGTACGCCTTGTTATATTTCCCCGGGAGCTCGCCGCTCTTGTGAGATGTTGATAGCTTCTTGTTGTGGTTATTAGTTGTTGGTGTGATAGAGATTATAATGTCATTTTTTGAGTTAGATAGGGCTGGTCGTAGTGATGACCTTAATGCTTTATCAATTGTCTATGACTCATTCTTGCAGCCTTGTTGATTCTAGCAATTATTGCATTACCTTGGTTGGTCAAGCTTCATAGAGACACCTTTGGGGATTCGGTTAAAAGGTATGTGAAGGCTTCCTTTTCTCTTTCTGGCATGACCTTGAAGTCCAAATATTGTATAGCCTGTGTAACATCGTTATTTGACTTGTGGCCTTATAGTATTGAGTTTTGCTCCACAACATGATATAGCGACTATCAACAACACTCTATTCCTTACTTAGCTGTCTAAAAAAGCATGTTATGATTGTATTGAGGTCACTTGTGATTACATGATATTATTGTATTATTTTTATCGTCCTGCTGCCACCTATGAGCTTGTTTTGGCCTCAACAGATACTAACACTGCTGATCGTACCTTTGGAGATATTCATACTAACACTGGGTTTCGGAGCCTTCATTTTGATAACATTACCATGACTTTGGGTAGGGCACACTGTACCTACGGGATGGGTAAGCTGTACCTATGGCGTAGCAGTTACATTATATTACCATGCCTTCGGGTCAGGTAGACCGTACCTACAGGACGAGTAGGCTGTACTTATGGAGCAACAATTATATTATATTACCGACCCTTCAAGCCGGGAAGACCGTGCCTAGGGGCCAGGCAGATCGTACCTGTAGGACGAGAAGACTGTACCTATAGTAAAACACTTATATGGTACCACAGAGACACATAGTTGTATTGATTCATAACACATATACATTCAGTTTTTTCAGATCAGATTATCATTGGGGTCCAGGTAACGGAGCCAATATGGGTATTTAGCGACTGTTTGTGCCTATTAAGACTTATGACAATTTTATGCTGTTTGTACCTGCCGAACTTATGGAGGACAACTCAGGTTATTATTTGCTACATGTTTAAGTGCTTCATTATTGCAGGAAAGTAAGGTATTATACTTCTATTTTACACCTGCTCTTTTTGTTCAGTTCATACACTTCAGTTTCAGTTTTCAGTTCGCCTTACATGCTCGGTACATTATTTTGTACTGACGCTCCATTGCCTAGGGGCACTGCATTTATGCCTGCAGGTTCTGAGCGACGACCAGACAAACCTGTCGGGTAGCACAACTGATCTTTCAACGGGTTATTTGACCCCTCTCCTTCCAGGGGTCACCAAAGTCTCAGAGGTTTGCCTTTTTTTGTTGTTTATAGCATTTTGGGTAGGCTGGGGTCCTGTCCCACCAAGTATTGTATTCATAGAGGCTTGCAGACTAGTCAGTTGGGTTGCATAGCTACAATGGTGGCCATTTTGGCCTTGTATGTTTCTTAGTTGTAGCTTGTTATTGGGCCTTGTTATTATTTTATTGGCAGTTTAGCGGCTCATTGGCCTAGTTTTTCATTGTATATACATGTTTTTAGTTTTTATATAAAGATCATGGTGGTCTTGATGGCCCACATAGTATTTATGCTTTTCTAGATATCATAGAGGCCTCGATGGCCCAAATAGGACTTATGTCCTACATGCTTATTGCTTTATATGAACTATTGAGAGTAGCTGTTTTCTTTCTAGAGCTGTTGACAGGGCCCTTGCTGGCCGAGGGATGATTTTTAAGTCGAGATATGCTTGTTTATTTTCTCGATTGTGTGTGGCTGCTATACGCTATTGGCAAATAGTTCACCAGGGTCGGCTTTGGCCTAAGTTTCGGCATTAGGTTCCAGTTGCGCTCCTCAAATTTGGGGTGTGACAAACTTGGTATCAGAATAACATCGTATCCTAGAGAGTCTACAAGCCGTGTCTAGTAGAGTCTTGTTTATAAATGTGCTGTGCATCACATTTTATAAGCAGGAAGCTACATACATTGTTCAGGAAAGTTACCCTTCTTTTGCTCAAATTGTGCTACAGAGCAGAGTCATAAGGGTGGAGTTCTTCGAATTTTGATTATTATTGGACTTGTACAAAAGCCACACTTATTAATGATATGGACATCTCGCAGATTCAGGACGTTGCATAAAACCTAAAGGGGATTTGACATTAATAATATGCGATAAGAGGGTTAAGAGAGAGCAGTAGAAGAGGGCTAGGCCCACATGTTTTAGATGGAGACTCAGGGTGGCTATATACATCGATATTTAGGAAGACCACCTAGGCCCCACTATAGCACTCCTAGGGTAGCAGGTGGATCACTAGAGGCAGTCAAGTTTGGGCACCAGGTTCGCAGAAGTACAAGGCCAAAGAGAAGTGTAGATCAGCTGTGCCTCATTGTGATACATGCAATAAACACATGTCAAGAAATGCCTTCAGGGATCCACAACATGCTATTTTTGTGTCCAAGAGGGTCATATAAAAAGATATTATCCATTAGGAGACCAACAGGGTTCATGAAAGAGGGACAAATCAACAATAGGATCATCTTCCTCAATATATCTTATCGAGCGTGGATCCCTGATTTCATTAGATAGAGGTCAAAGCCAATAGGTAGCATCTAGTTTTAGCAGTGTCCACAATTGCACTTATGCACTGACAGGTCGTTAGGATTCAGAATCATCACCACAAGTTGCGACAGGTACATTGAGTGGTTTCTCCTACTATGTTTATGTTTTGATAGATCCAAGATCTACATTATCGTATGTTACCCCATTTATTGCTTTGAAGTTATGTATAGTACCAGAGCCATTGCACCAACCTTTTTGTTGTGTCTACCCCAGTTAGCGACTCTATTATTACTTAGAGGGTTTATCAAAATTTTACGGTAGAGATTATTGGTTGTCAAACCTCTGTAGACCTGATAAAGCTATAAATGCTTGACCTTGATATTATTATGGTCATGGATTGAATGGCATCTTGTTAAGCCAATGTTAACTACTGAACCAAGACTGTTTGATTTCATTTTCCAGTGGAAGTAGTTTGAGAGTGGGAGGGTAATGTAGCAATGCCAAAAGGTAGGTTTATTTCCTATCGCCAGGTAAAGAAAATAATTGCCAAAGGCTGCATTTACTATACTGTCCTAGTTCAAGATATTGATGTTGAGCCACCGACTCTTAAGTTTATTCCAGTGGCTAATGAGTTTCTAGATGAGCTTCCTTGTATTCACCCAGAATGGGATCGCTACATTACCAGATGCCCAATTGATATTAATTCCCCTATATAGAATGGCACCAGCAAAATTAAAGGAGTTGAATGAACTATTGAAAGATTTATTAGATAAGGGCTTCATCAGGCCTAGTGCGTCACCATAGGGTGCACCAGTGTTAATTGTGTGAAAGAAATATGGGTCGTTGTGAAAGTTTATAGACTACCAAAAACTGAATAAGGTGACTATATAGGACAAATATCCACTACCAAAAATTGATGGTTTTTTTTGACCAGCTGTAAGATGCCCGATGTTTCTCGAAGGTTGATTCATGTTTGGGGTACCACTAGGTACGAGTTCAGGAGAGTGATATTTCAAAGATAGCCTTCAGGACCATAAATGAAAATTTTGAGTTTTTTGTGATGTCTTTTGGGTCGGTGAACACCCCAACAGTATTTATGGACTTGATTAATAGTATATACATGCCTTTTTTTGACTTGTTGTTATTGTGTTTATTGACTATATTCTGGTATATCTCATTCAGAGACCAAGCATAGAGACAATGTCTGAGCAGTGCTTCAGGTACTCTGAGATCAAAGGTTGTATGCTAAGCTCTCGAAGTGTGAGTTCTGGTTGTATTATATGGCTTTTTTGGGTCTTATTGTATCAGATGATGATATTTAAGTTGACTTATAAAACATTTAGGCCGTGAAAACTTGGCCTAGGCCCATGATCCCGACATAAGTTTGTAGATTTATGGGGTTAGCAGGGTATTACCGAAGGTTTATGGAAGGATTTTCTTCACTTTTAGCACCCTTGAAAAAGCTGACTCAAAGGCAACTAAGTTTTAGGAGACCATAACCTGCGAGCAGAGTTTCCAAGAGCTAAAAGAAAGATTGACTTCAGCACCAGTTCTGACCCCACCAGAAGGTCCAGAGGGCTATGCAATGTATTGTGATGCTTCAAGCGTTAGGATGGTTTGTGTTTTGATGCAACACGGAAAGGTAATTTCTTATGCTTCTAGACAGTTAAAGAAGAATGAGAAGAACTACCCAACCAATTATCTAAAGTTGGCTGCAGTTATTCATGCCCTAAAAATTTGGAGTCATTACTTATATGGAGTTCATGTTGATATTTATACAAATCGTAAGAGCCTCTAGTATATTCATAGACAGAAAGAGTTGAACCTCTCATAACGCCGATGGCTTAAATTGCTGAAAGACTATGATGTGGATATCTTATATCATCCAGTGAAATCCAATATAGCAGCGGATGCCCTCAGTCATAAGTCTATAGGTAGTTTATTATATTTGGGATCTAAGAAGTGAGAGATAGCTCGTGAGCTCTATCAGCTAGCCTTGGGGGTTGGATTACTAGACTCTGATGATACTGGGGTCACAGTTCAGGACATAACCATATCATCTCTAGTTGTTGAGGTGAAGGCATGGCAGTACGAGGATCCCAACCTAGAGCAGCTCAGAGGCAAGGCTCAACAGCGTGAGTCATTAGACATTGATATAGCAGGAGATAGAGTCCTCAGATATAGAGATCAATTATGTATTTCAGATGTTGTGAAGCTTCAGCAGCAGATTATGGAAGAGGAACACCATTCTCGCTATTCTATTCATACAGGATCTATGAAAATGTATCATGATATTAAAAGAAATAATTGGTGGCCGAAAATGAAGAGGGACATAGCTGAGTTCGTGGCATAGTGCCCAAATTATCAGCAGGTAAAGGTAGACATCAGAAGTTCAGTGGTCTAATTCAGGAGAGAGAGATTCTATTGTGGAAGTGGGAGGCGATAAATATGGATTTTTTCCTCAGGTTTTCCTCGTTCGTGATGGAAGTTCATTTCTTTCTGGGTGACTATCGATAGGCTAAGAAAATCAGCCCATTCCTTGCCAGTTAGTGCCATATTCTTAGCTAAAGATTATGTTGGGTTGCACATTATAGAGATAGTCAGACTTCATGATGTCCCAGTATCAATTATTTAAGACAGAGGGGCACAATTTACAGCACATGCACAGAGATCCTTCCAAAAGGGTTTGGGAACTCAGGTTAATCTTAGTACAACTTTTCATCCTTAGATTGATGAAGAAGTGAAACGCACGATCCAAATGCTCGAGGATATATTATAGGTATGTGTGATCAATTTTGGTGGGAACTGGTATGATCACATGTCATATATTGAGTTTGCTTATAATAACAACTATCATTCTAGCATCAGTATGGCACAGTACAAGGCTCTATGTTGGCAAAAATGCCGATCCCCTCTTTGTTGGTTCGAGGTTTATGAGTTAGGGTTGCTTGAACTTGATGTAATATAGAAGACTGTAGAATGGTTAAGATGATCAGAGAGCAGTCATTGACAACTCAGAGCTGCCAGAAATCATATTGAGATGTTAGAAAATGGAACTTAAAGTTCAATATTGACAATTAAGTCTTTTTGAAGGTTTTGCCAATGAAGAGCGTTATGCAATTTGGCAGGAAGGGCAAGCTGAACCCTCGATATCTTGGACCTTACCATATTATAAAATGCATAGGCAGAATTGCTTACCAGCTAGAGTTGCCTCTAGGATTAGAGTTAGTGCACCCAGTCTTTCATGATTCTACGTTAGAAAAGTGTATCGGAGATCCAACACATCTAGTATCGATGATAGATGTTCAGATTTTAGAGGAACTGTCTTATGAAGAAGTCTATATAGCCATAGTAGACCCCAAATTAAGAGATTACAAAATAAGTATATAGCTTCAGTGAAAGTGTTATGGAGGAACCGTAATGTCAAGTAGATGACGTGGGAAGCTGAAGAGGACATGAAATTGAGATATCCCCACTTGTTCACTCCTTTATATGATGTTCAGAATAGACAAATAATAGACCCGCATTTGGTACTTGAGGTAAATTACTTTTGTATTATATGACATCTTGTGTTGTTTATGGTGATGCCACATACAATATCATCATTCGAGGATGAAAGTCCCTAGGGGGGGGGGGAGGATGTAACACCCCATCTGTTCAAACATTTAAATTATCTAGTACTTTTTTGATAAGACTAAGGTCTTAATATTTTAGGGAGGATGGTTTATGAGGTATTTTAATTTCACAATGGTCTTATGTTAAGTTTTGAAGTCAAGCAAGTTGCAAAATAAAAGTCGAGAAAAGTTATTGTAAATTCCGTTAAGAAATTCTTTGAAATTTTAGGTCAAATATCTCGAAGATTTTTTCCCAATCTATAAAGATTTAGAAGTAACCCGACCTACCAAATCAAAGATCTACGAGTTTAGTTTCCAACACACTAAACTTCTCTTCCACACGACTTCAGAATAGAGAGATATTCACATTTTCATGAGACTGCACAAGCAGGCACATCAAGGTGGCCCCCTAGCCCCTATGTCGGTTGGCCTTAATCTGATTCTCCTTCATTTTGAACTCATAAAAATAGACCAAAAACCATAGAAAATCAGATATAAACCCCAGAGATTCTCCATGGATGTTTATGCTTTCAACTCAAAAGTTTAATGAAAGTTCCTCTACATCGTAAGCTTGTTATTTTGGTATAGTTTTCCTCATCAATTTTATGGCGTATCACCGTGGGTGTTGTGGCAGCAAGGTATCAGGTATTTATGAAATATTTGGAAGTAGATATGGAGATATATTGGAAAGGTAAGAATCTCGTACACTCATCTATTTATTGAATCGAGATTCTAAGCTTCTAGTCATGAAAAGTTATATTTTTTGATGACTTGTAGTAGTTGCTTGGTGATTTTGGCTCCATGGTTCTTACTGCAAGGAGAAAAATTGTTTAGCTTGATATTTCAAAGATTTTTGTCGAGGTAATCTTCCTCCGACGACCCTCCTTCGCAATTCCATGTTCTAGCATCATTTTATATATTTTTAAGCCTCGAAGTGGTATTTTGGATTACATGGCTCCGGACAGCCCCTTTGTTTAGTTGAGTTGGGTTTTTATTATTGTATATTGGTTGTGTTAAGGTGTTGGAGGGACTGGAGTATTGGTTTGATTCTTATTGAAGTCACGTACGATGGTTGTTGGATTGAGAAGCGTGAAGTACGCCTTGTTGTATTTCCTCGGGAGCTTGATGCTCTTGTGAGATATTGATTGCTTATTGTTGTGGTTATTAGTTGTTGGTTTAGTAGAGATTATGATGTCATTTGTTGAGTTAGATAGGGCTGGTTGTAGTGACGACCTTAACGCTTTATCAATTGTCTATGGCTCGTTCTTGCTGCCTTGTTGATTCTAGCAATTGTTGCATTACCTTGGTTAGTCAAGCTTTATAGAGACACCTTTGTTGCTTCGGTTAAAAGGTATGTTAAAGCTTCCTTTTTTTGCTTTCTGGCATGACCTTTAAGGCCGAAGATTGTATAGCCTGTGTAACATCATTACTCGACTTGTGGCCTTATAGTATTTAGTTTTGCTCCACAACGTATTATAGCGACTATCAACAACACTCTATTCCTTACTTAGCGGCCTAGAAAAGCATATTATGATTATGTTGAGGTCATCTATGATTACATAATATTATTGTGTTATTTTTATCGTCTTGCTACCGCCTATGAGCTTGTTTTAGCCTCAGCGGACACTGACACTGCAGAGTTTTAGAGTCTATATTTTAATTACATTACCATGCCTTTGAGCCGGGCAGATCGTATCTATGGAATAGACAGACTGTACCTATGGAATAACAGTTACATTATGTTACCGTGCCTTTGGTCGGGCAGATTGTACCTATGAGATAGACAAGTTGTACCTATGGGGCAGCAGTTACATTATATTACTGCGCCTTTAGGCCGGGAAGACCATGCCTATGGGTCGGGCAGACCATGCCTATGGGCCGGGCAGACCGTACCTACAGAACGGGTAGGCTGTACCTATGGGAAAATACTTATATGGTACCACAGAGCCACAGAGTTGTATTGATTCATGACACATGTACATTCAGACGGTAAGGGGGCCAATATGGGTATTTAGTGACTGTTTGTGCCTATTAGGACTTTGGAAATTGTATGCTTTTTGTACCTGCCGGGCTTATGGGGGGGTAGGTTAGGTTATTATTTGCTACATGTTTAAATGCTTCATTATTACAAGAAAGTAAGGTATTGTACTTCTATTTTACACCTACTCTTTTTGTTCAGTCCATACACTTCAGGTTCAGTTTTTAGTTTGCCTTACATGCTCGGTATATTATTTCATACTGATGACCTATTGCCTGAGAGAGCTGCATTCATGTATGCAAGTTCTGAGAGACGACCCGACAAACCTGTCAGATAGCATATCCGAGCTTTCAGCAGGTTGATTGACTCCTCTCTTTTCAGGGGTCGCCAGAGTCTCAGAGGTTTGCCTGTTTTATTATTTATAACTTTTTGGGTAGGCTGGGGCCCTGTCCCACAAAGTATTGTATTCATAGAGGCTTGCAAACTAGTTATTTGGGTTGTATAGCTACGATGGTGGCTATTTTGGCCTTGTATGTTTATTATTTGTAGTTTGTTAGCCAATTGGGCCTTCTTGTTATTTTGTTGGCAGTTTAGCGGCTCATTGACCTAGTTTACATTGTATATAAATATTTTTATTTTTTATATAGAGATCATGGTAGCCTTGACAGCCCGCATAGTGTTTATGCTTTTCTAGATATCATGGCGGCCTCGACGGTCCAAACAGGACTTATGTGTATCTGCTTATTGCTTTATATGAACTGTTGGGAGTAGCTATTTTCTTTCTAGAGCTGTTGATAGGGGCCTTGCCGCCTGAGAGCTGATTTTTAAGCCAAGATATACTTATTTATTTTCTTGATTATGTGTGGATGCTATGCGCCATTGGCAAATAGTTCAGCAGGGTCAACTTTGGTCTAAGTTTTGGCATTAGGCGCCAGTTGCGCCCCCCGAATTTGGGGCTTGACAATATCACTCATTAGTTTTTTAGTATATGTAATGATTTAACCTGTGGAATGAGTTTTAAATTTAGTTTGTTTGATGTTTTTTAGTATATTTAAATCATCACGTTAATATTACATCAATATTTAATATATTTTTAAATTTATCTATGTATTATATTGAAAAAAGAATTTGTAATATGTACTATTTTATTATTCTTTCATAATAGATATTTAAAATATTTTTTCTTTATAAATTATTCTTAATAGTTTTCTAAAAAGAAATTTTAATAAAAGTGCTTCTCAAAATAAAAAAAATACTTTCTCTAAAAAGTTATTTTATTAAAAGTGGTTCTCAAAATAAGCCGTTTTTAGCTGCTTGACCAAACAGGCTCTTCATATATATTTTATCTCCAATTTACACAAAAATCTCTTTTACACTTTCTTCTGCATCCTTCTATGCTATCTAACCTTTTTTTTGTAGCACTATCCCACCAAAAAAGCTACATAAAGTATGTCTTAGTTACTTTCTTCTATCCTTCTTTTTCTTTTTGTATTTTTTTCCTTCCCTCTTAATTCGGCAATAGTTATTATACATCAAAATTGCATTCATGTTCATTGTTTGAGACAAAAGCTTAAAAGAAAGTAAATCGGGTTAATGGAAATTATCATTACATTAAAGCGTTCATTTTTGTTCCTTTTCCCCCTTCTTCGGCAACAATTACAGATTGAAACCACATCCATGTCAATGAATGTTATCATTTTTTTAAGCTACTTGTTTTCCTTCTTTGTCGCTCTTTGTATTTTTTCCCTCCTCCTTCTGCTATGGTACTAATAGATTGAAATTGCATTTACTTCCACTTCTTGAGAAAAAAGCATAAAGGAAAGTAGTCATATAGATGAACACTAGCATTACATTAAATCACTTCTTTTTTTCTTTTTGTATTTTGTTTCCTCCTTTGACAATACTCGAGATTAAAATTACATTAATATCCACAACTTGAGCCAAGAGCTAAAATAACAACAAGAAGTCAAGTGAATACAACAACAACATACCCAGTGAAGTCCCATAAGTGGGGTCTGGGGAGGGTAGATCATACACAGACCTTACCACTACCTCTTGGAGCTAGAGAGACTATTTTCAAGAGACCCTCGACCCAAGTGCAATGAATCCGAGTACAAGAAGAAGAAAATAGTGAAGAAAGCATAGCCGTTAATAAGAAAAGCAGTGCAGAGCTGTCACACCCCGAGGCTACCTCCTAGACGTAACACGAGACCCAGGACCGCAAGTGCCCCAAGCTAACCCTTGGTCATAGCGTAACTCAGGTATTCATAAGATAACATAGCGGAAGCATAAATAGGAAGCTAGACAACCAAATCCATAAATGATAAAGCCAAGATGAAACATAATCTGAAAGAGAGACTCGAATACTGTCTATGTCTGAATAGCCTCTACACATAATATAAAGAGTTTCTAGGATAAGACCCTAGCTAACTCGAAGTACAAAAGTAAACAACCATAAAATAACTAGGATCATAACTAGCCCTCCAACAATAAGGACTCACCAATACTGACTGGAATGGCCTGCGGTCTCTAGCCACATGCCTGAAAGAGGAAACCTGAGTCTGCATCATCAGGAGGATGAAACACAAAATATGCGTCAGTACTATAGGATGTATCGAGTATGTGAGATATGCATAATCATGATAAAACATACTTAAAATATGTTTGAAATGAGTTCGTACATATAAGAGGAAGCATAAGTAAATATCAAGATATAAAACATAAAACATGTAATAAAGTGAAGATTCAATGTAGAGTATCATATAACTTTATAGCTTGAAAATAATTATGCGGGAGTTTCTATTAACTGACATAAACCATGCTGAGATACATGGAGTCCAGTGTCATGCACCCACAATGAAAAAGGTTGTGCTAACCAGCCAAGGTTAGAACTATGTCATAAGGATCTTGTCATAAGTCACGGAGGGCAACCTACGGTGGCAATGTAGTTTTGGATTTGGGTTATCTGGAACCCTCATCGCTCGGTGCTAAATACTACTCTCAAAACATAATATGAGGCTCACATACATGTGACATATCTAGATGTCAAATCTTGTTCATAAACATGTTCATTACCCGGATCTTCATACTACTAACGAACCTTGGTTTAGAAAATAATTTATGAGCATTGATGGCACATCGGGTGTCTTATCTTGCATAGTAATTCATAACTTGAAAACTTGCATGGACCTAGCTCAATTTCATAATAACATATACTTTCATACTACATAGGAACTAGGCATGCACTTGCTTGAAATTCATGAAACCATGCTATAAATTATCCTAATTTGCTTAAACCAATTCATGCATGCAAAATTGATTATACTTAGCCTTCAATTCATGAAATAGGAGTTCACTTGTAAAAACCATGCAAAATTATACAATTTAATATTAGATTTCATAGTAGAATCATGAGAAAACAATTTATAGAAAAGCCCATAAAAATTGGATAGGAACCCTAATTTAGAAATTCATAAATTCAATTTAGAAGATTGGGATTTTGGGCATAAGGATGAAGGAATTCTCTTATTGAATACCCACATACCTGAATTGAAGATTTTCCAACTAAGAATGAGAGGAGTGGAGACTTGAACTTGGAGCTCGAGACTTGGAGCTTGAAGGAGTTCTTTTCCTCTTTTGGTAGATGAATGAGTAATAATGAAAGACTTAGCCTAATAAGAGTAGAAACCCTACTAAAAGTGGCCAAAACGAACTCACTTAAGAGTTAAAAGGGTGAGTAATTATAGAAATACCCTTGGGATTTAATTAGGGAACTGCTGTTAAAAAGACTCCGCTTCAGAGACCACGAGTCAGTCTATGGACCATCAACTGAAATGATGAACCGTCAACTAATCTGTGGTTTCAGGTGCCACTTCTGGGAGCTTGCTATAACTTAACTCCACGAGTCACTCTATGGTCCATGATACAGAATGACAGACCGTCCTGTTGACTCATGGTTTGGACTTAAGGGCATGAGGATCCTATGATCCTCAAGGATTACGGATGGAAGGATGACCCGTGGTTCAAAAGGACGAGTCGTCAACCAACTCATCATTTTCAGGACCCTTCATGGGGGGTCCTCTGGAACTCAAACCACAAGTCCATAGGACGGACCGTGGTTCCAAACCACGAGGCATTGAGTGACTCGTAGACTGAGGGAAGACCACAACTAAAGAGCAGACCATGGATCAGACTATGGGTCATGGTCCAGGACTACGGTCCGTGATATGGTCCGTGATCTCTGGGAACTTTACAATTTTCACAGAAATTAGGTTTAACAACTAAATTGAATTTTGGGGTGTTACAATATCTCTCCCTTGGGATCATTCGTCCTCGAATGGAGGTTATGCAAGGAAAACTGGAGAGCAAATAGCCTAACCAAACAACAAAACATAGAAACTCATGGATAACATGAACACTCATCTTTTCAACTTAAAACATGATAGAACTAACTTCGGAAAACATGAATGCATGCTAGAATCATAGGAGAAATTAGTGGACTAGAATCGGAGGGACATACTAGGGAGGAAACTAATACCTCAAGATGAAACTGGATCGGAAGGAAAGAGATGAGGGTAGTTGGCTTTCATGGCTTCTTCTGCTTCCCAAGTAGCTCCCTCAACTAGCTGATTTCTCCAAAGAACTTTCACCGAAGTGACTTCTTTATTTCTCAACCTTCGAATCTGACGATCAAGAATCTCCATGGGAACTTTCTCATAAGTAAGGCTATCCTTCACACTCACCTCTTCCAAAGGAACAATCAAGGTCGGATCACCAACACACTTCTTCAATAAAGAAATATAGAAAATCGGATGAACCGCTTATAATTCTGATGGCAAATCCAACTCATAAGCAACACTACCAACTCTCCTTAGAATTCAATATGGACCTACAAATCAGGGAATAAGCTTCTCTTTCTTATCAAATCTCATCACACCTTTCATGGGTGACACCTTTAGAAATACCCAATCATCAACCTCAAACTCTAACTCTCTTCTCCTCACATCTGCATACAAACTCTATTAACTCTGAGCTGTCTTCAACCTCTCCCTAATGATTTGAACTTTATCTATAGTCTCATGAACTGAATCTGGACCAATCAAAGCTGCCTCACCTATCTCAAACCAACCGATAAGAGATCTACACCTCCACTCATAAAGTGCCTCATAAGGGACCATCTGGATGCTAGAATGGAAGCTGTTATTGTAGGCAAACTCGATAAGAGGTAAGTGATTATCCCAATTACCTTTTGTTTTTGGTAAAAATGGTTTTATGTTTTGACTATTTGAAAATTCATTTCAAAAACTAAGTTAAAGTTTCAAAACATTTTCAATTAAAAGAAGAGTCGCCACTTAGTTTTATAAAAGGAAAACTAAGAAAAACTTAAAATTTTTCAAAGTCTAAAACAGATAAAGAATTAGAAAAAATTTTGAGATTTTGGGTAAGAGGTTCCTATTAATATTTCGAGAAGGGTTTTAAGGCATTTGAAACATCCGCTAACTTGCAGTTATCCGGACTTGTTTGAAAACAACTTATTTTGACTAACTTTCAAAATCTTAGCTTGATTAACTATGAGAAAAACTTGATTTGATTTAATTTGGAAAAGAGTAATGAATATAACTTGACAAGAAGAAGTGAAAAATTGCATGAAGAATTTGTTCAAGGGAAACATACTTGTTTGACAATTTAAAGATGTTTAACTCTTTTTAACAAGGTAAAAGACAATAAGTGATTTAAAGAAGATTTAAACAAGAAAGCTTCGTTCTTTTAGGGATGATCCAACTAAGTTATGAGTTAGGGTTTAATTATACAATAATAATCTAAGCTACACAAAATATAAGAAGTTTAAAGGGAAAGGAATTAAGCTCTTGGCCTAATTAAATTGGACTTTCAGTCCATAACCTGTCCTAAACTAATGTGTGGGCCTTCTTAAGCCCACCGCCATTCATTTTTGGACTTTGGTCCAACTCTTTAATTGCTGATCTTCTGCACATAATGTACATGGATTTGGCCCATTTCTCAAATTTGTTTGCTCGGTGGTTTTGAAGCCGTAGATTAGTCCATTTGGACTAGGACGACGGGGCAGTAGAGGAAAAAGTTGAGGTCAAACCTAACCAATGCAGCGGGAAAGGGGAGTCCAAAATGGACTCGAACATCACATGCATCAGAATAAAAGAAAGGGATAAGGGAGAGAGAGGCTGCGGTGCTAGGGTTTGCTGGGTGTGTTCTTCGTTGGTGTCATGACCTAACCCATCATGAGCGGCACCCACCCAACTCCCGGATGAGAAAACCAATAGAGTTCAACCCTTGCCTAGACTAACAGCCTAAAACCAGCAAGCGAAAAGTAAACTAGAAATCAACAATTCAATAACTAAACATAATTATTATCCTGCGGAAAATCCCTCCTAGGAACTGAAAGTCATTGTACCAAACATCAGTACCAAATATCTAGAACACGAAGATAAAACCCGAAAAGACAAAATGAAATAGTTTTAAGTCCGAAACAAATTGACTGAAACTCTAAGATAACCCAAGGTAGCTCGAAACAAGCAGCTCACCCTTGAAAGTTCGAAATTGCCGGTGCTAGATGCGAGGTCGCATCTCAGTCGCTGGTAGATTTCCTGTACTCACCAAAAGAAAGACAACTGCAATATCAGTACACCACCACTGTGTACTGGTAGGATCATCAACCAGTTTCCAAGTAAATAGAATATATTACAGTACAACATATGCAAGTAAATATATGGAAAACATGCAACAAGTATACAGGTCCTAGACTACAAGTCTCTACTTACCTTGTCCCAGCATGAAATCCATCTCTTACAGTTCTATACCACGAACATGAGCCATTAACTATACTTTTCCATCTATCCCGGTCCTACCCTGGAATCCCCTCTAGACACATACCAAAAGTAATGATTCCACCCGGCCTAAACCAAGACCAACACATCAGTTATACAAAGTTCCTGACCACTCAAGGACCACCAATAATAGCACCTTTTAAAAGACAACCCGGTCCACTCACGAAACCAATATCAAGTATCACATTCAGTAAAACAACCCGGTCCATTCACGGAACCAATATCAACCAATGCAATACAATAGTCAATTAAATAATGCAAAATGCAATAAAGTAAATCCGTACAAGGCGTGGTACCTGTGCCAACTGAATTTTATACCCATACCAGGCGTGGTACCCATGCCAACCATGTGTTATACCCATACCAGGCGTGGTACTCGAGCTAACCGAATGTCAACAAACCACAGTAAATATATGAACACACACAACTTGTAAAACTAACAAGTAAACACCATTCAATAACAAACTTTAAACAGGAACCTAGACATTCCACACAACTTCCCTAAGCAATGTAATGCATACAATCACTTAGACATGAGTACATGAATATACACATTCACAGAAAATCATAAGCCATCACCTACCTCGAAATGTTCCAAGCTCTATTTGACCCGAGCTTTCTCGTATTCCGGATTCCTCTCTCGTTCTTGGTCTAAAAACAACACACATGTCATTTAGTTAACACCCAAGGCCTGTACATTACCCGGATTATACTAAATCCTCATACCCCAGGCCATCCATGATCATCCCACCCCTTTCCCGGGCTTTTCCACTGTTAATTCTCCTAGTTCTATCATCTTTTATGGATAAAACAGGGAATTAAACAACCTATGATCATAATAATGTACTTTAATCCATACCCAAGAACTCACATGCTTGGAATCCCCTTCCTTCCAAGAATTCCACCATCACTAGGTTATTCTAACCTTTCCCCAAATTCCCTCCTAGAAATTCTACCACATAGGAAACGTAATACAAAGATTGGGGAATGAAAACCTTACTTTAGGGAAGAATTTTGACAGAAAAAGGAAGAAAAACGTCTGGAATTGCCTAACCCTTCTCCCCAAACAAACTTGAGAAAAACTGAATGTTTTGGGAGCTATTTCTGTATTAAAAACCCGTCGGCCCGCTATAGTGGTTCTCGCTCCGCTATAGCGGTCCCTCTATAGTGGTAGCCCCCCGCTATAACAATCTTAAGTAGGTTGACCACCCTTTGACCGCCGTTATAGCGGTAATTTCTACCGCTATAACGGTGGCCGCTATCGCGCATGACCGCGCTCATCACGGATAGAAAGTCCAGAAATCTGCCAGTTTTGACCATTTCGCAATACACTTGCTTTCCCCGATAACCCGAAATAATCCCTTCACGTCAAGTGCTATTCCGGGTGTTCTACTTACCCAAATGCAATTTCGAAAAGTCCCTCATACTACTTTATGTCTTGTCTACGTGAAAAACTAGCTCAATCCAAGATACCTAAACTCATTTTTACCCGAATTTCCCTAGACTCTACCTCGCTCTAAAACCGAACGAGGCTAGCCTAGCCCAGAATTTCAAACTCCCAAACCCAAAGTTTTCTAACTCTAAAACTTGGCACGATTGGACTACCCATAGTGACGGAACCGATTGTTATAACAGATACCAATTTACCCATCGTTCGTACCTGAATAATCAAACCTGAAATTATGGAAAATAAAAAGAATGAAGTATAGTACTTGAATCCTCAAACAGTTGAGGGTACTTGTCCCGCACGTCCTTCTCGGTTTCCTAAGTGGCTTCCTCAACTAGATGATGCTTCTACTGAACCTTCACCATATCAATCACCTTTGTCCTTAACCTTCAGACATCACGAGCAAGAATCAAAACCGGTTCCTCCTCATAATGAAGGTCCTTATCAAAAAGTACCTCATCCCACTTGATGATGTAGTCTCCATCCCCATGGTATCGCTTGAGCATGTATACATTGAATACTGGATGGACGCTCCACAAACTAGGTGGCAGTGCTAACTTGTAAGCCACTGGCCCCACAATTTCAAGAACTTCAAACGAACCGATGAACCGAGGGCTAAGCTTGCCCTTCTTACCAAACTGCATAACCCCTTTCATTGGTGATGCCTTTAACAATACCTGCTCACCAAACTAAAAGTACATGTCCCAGACCTTACTATTTGCATACTCCTTCTGCCTGCTTTGAGCAGCCAACAACTTGGTCTGTATGCCCCTTACCTTTTCCTGCACTTCTTTCACTAAATCTACGCCCAGAGGCTTCACATCACCTTCCTCAAACTACCCAACCAGTGATCTATAGTTCCTCCCATACAGGGCCTCGAACGGTGCCATATCGATACTGGAGTGGTAGCTATTGTTGTACGAGAATTTGCACAATGGTAGAAACTGGTCCCAATGACCACCAAAGTCCATTACACATGCTCTCAACATGTCCTCCAGTACCTGAATCGTCCTCTCCGACTGACCATCAGTATGAGGATGGAAGGTTGTGCTAAAAGTGAGTTGTGTAGCCAACTCTTCATGTAACTTGCCCCAGAACTTAGAATTAAACTGCATACCCCTGTCTAAAATGATGGATAGTGGTACCCAATGCAGTCTCACAATCTCCTTCACGTAGATCTTAGCCAATTACTGTGAATTGTAATCTACCCTGACTGGAATGAAATGAGTAGACTTGGTCAGCCTGTCAACAATGACCCAAATTGAGTCACACTTCCCCAATATCTTGGGAAGACCCACCACGAAATCCATGGCTATCCTTTCCCACTTCCACTCTGGAATTGGCATTCTTTGAAGTAGTCCTGTAGGTCTCTGATGCTACTACTTTACCTGCTGGCAGTTCTGACATTTGGACACAAAATATGCTATGTCCCTTTTCATCTCAGGTCACCAGTAACGTTGCCTCAAGTTCCTATACATTTTGGTCACACCCGGATAAATTGAGTACCGCGAACCATGAGCTTCTGTCAAGATTTTCTGAATTATATCGTCAACCCAAGGAACACAAATCCTCTCCCTAAAATGCAACACTCCACTAGAGTCTAACATGACATCTCTGGACTCCCCGGATATTACCTTGCCTCGCAATTTACCTAGTTTCAGATCCTGAAACTGTTTCGCCTTTATTTCCTCTATGAAGATGGCCTTGACCTCAATGCTGGGCAACAACCCACCTTGATCTGAAACACCCAAGTGCATGAACTTGGCCTCCAAAGCCCGAATCGCCTTAGCCAATGGTCATTTGGACTCCCCCAAACAAGCCAAGCTACCCATGCTAACAGTTTTTTGGCTCAATGCGTCTGCCACCACATTAGCCTTACCCGGATGGTACTGAATTATCACATCATAATCCTTCAATAAATCCATCCATCTCTTCTGCCTCATATTCAAATCCTTCTGAGTGAAAACGTGCTGCAGACTGCGATGATCTGTGAATACCTCACACTTGACACCATAAAGGTAGTGTCTCCAGATTTTCAATGCAAAAACCACCGCTGTCAACTCTAAATCGTGAGTCGGGTAATTCCTCTCATGCACCTTCAACTGCCTGGATGCATAGGCTATCACATTCCTGTCGTGCATGAACACAACACCCAAACCATAATGTGAAGCATCACAGTAAACAACAAAGTCTTTACCTTCAATCGGCAAGGACAAAATAGGGGCTGTGGTCAGAAGTGTCTTGAGCTTTTGGAAGCTCTCCTCGCACTTGTCAAACCATACGAACGGTACCTCTTTCTGTGTCAGCCTGTTCAGGTGAGTAGCAATAGAAGCAAAATTCTTAACAAACCTCCGGTAGTACCCCGCGAGCCCAATAAAACTCCTCACTTCAGTCACAGATCTAGGCCGAACCCAACTCTTGACTGCCTCAATTTTCTGGGGATCCACTATCAACCCTTTTTATGACACTACATGCCCCAAGAATTCCACAGAAGTCAATCAAAACTCACACTTAGTGAATTTTGCATAAAGCTTTTGGTGCCTCAAGATATCCAGCACAATACGATGATGATTAGAATGCTCCTCCCTACTCTTAGAGTAGATCAAAATATCATCGATGAACATGATAATGAAAGAATCCAAGTAGGACTTAAACACCCCATTCATCAAACTCATGAATGCTGCCGGCGCATTGGTCAAACCAAACGACATTACTAGAAACTCATAATGCCCATACCGGGTCTGAAAAGCAGTTTTCTAAATGTCCTCAGGTCTAATCTTTAGCTGATGGTACCTCGACCTCAAGTCGATTTTTGAGAACACTGATGCACCCTGAAGATGGTCAAATAAATCATCTATACGGGGTAGAGGGTACTTATTCCGGATGGTCACCTTGTTCAACTGCGTATAATCTATGCACATCCGCATACTAACATCCTTCTTTTTTACAAACAAGACCGGAGCACCCCAAGGCGAAGCACTGGGACGTATAAATCCCTTATCTAGGAGTTTCTGCAGCTGAGTCTTAAGTTCCCTTAACTCTATCAGAGCCATTCTATATGGTGGAATGGAAATGGGATGAGTGCCTGGCTCCAAATCAATATAAATATCTATATCTCTGTCCGGAGGCATGCCAGGCAAGTCAGCTAGAAACACCTCTAAAAATTCAGAAACCACTGGAATTGACTTAATAAGAGGAGACTCCACACTATCATCCCGGAGATGAGCTAAATAGGCTAGACACCCCCTCCCCACTAGCTTTCTATCCCGGACAAACGATATTATCTTAACTGACTTAGGCTTGTATACACCTTCCTACTCTAGCCTATCCTTGCCCGAAATTTTTAGAGCCACAGTCTTGGTGTTACAGTTCAACACAGCATGATAAGGAGATAGCCAGGTCATACCCAAGATAATATCAAAATCAGCCATATCCAGGATTACCAAGTCTACCCTAGTATGTAACCCCACAAAAATAATAGAACAGTTATGATATACATGAGTCACAACCATCGACTCTCCCACTGGGTTAGAAACATAGATAGGGGAATCAAGGATATCACAGGTCAAACCCAGCCCCAAAGAAAAACTCACAAACACATAAAAATATGTAGAACCTGGGTTAAATAATACCGAAGCCATTTTATCAGAGACAAGAATAGTACCTGTGATCACCGCATCTGAGGCTTCTGCCTCAGTACTTCCTGGAAAAGCATAGCAATGTGCCCGATCATCAAACTGGGCAACTTCTTGGGCTGGCTGCGCCGCACCCGTGCCTGCGCTGCCATTCCCTCTGTCTCCCCAGCCTCCCTGAAAATTACCTTTTCCATCCTGTGGGTGACCCCTAGCATTACCGCCTCTGCCTGCAGGAACCACTGCTCTAGTCTGTTGCTGACCCTGGTTTCCTGTCTGCCTATGTGGACACTCCCTCTTAAAGTGGCCCAACTCACCACAATGGAAGCAACCACGGTCAAGAGTAGGTCTGCTAGCTAATGTATAGGATGCTCCCTGGCCTCTAGGAGTTGAAGACTGAGCTCCTTGACGACCACCTGTTGTAGCTGGCAGAGCTGACTGAATAGGACGGGCCGGATAAGCCTGCTGATGCTGGGCTCGGGAGTATGAACCACTATAGTCTCCCCCATTCCAGGTCTTCTTGGCTAAAGCCTTATCCTACCCCGCTTACCTAACTCCCTCAATCTTCTTCACATAATCCACCACATCGTTAAAACCTTTTCCTGAAGAAGTCATATACACTGACAGTACCTGCAGAATACTATTCAAAACCTTGACAAACAACCGGACCCGTTCCTTCTCAAGATCCAACATCTGTGTAGCAAAACTAAACAATGCATAGAACTTAGCCTCATAAGTTGAGACTGACATGCTACCCTACTCCAAGTTCAGAAACCCATCATTCTTTCGGTCTCTCAAAGTACGGGGAACGTAATTCTCTAGAAACAATGCATGGAACTGCTCCCAAGTCAGTGGAGGCTGGATAGAAGACCGACACTCAACATGAGAGCTCCACCACTGCTTGGCATCACCCTGCAGCTGAAAATTGACAAACTCCACCCCATGCTGACGTACAATACCCAACTTGTGCAACCTCTTATCTCAATCCAAGATAAACTCATAGGCATCCTCCTTGTCTGTACCCTGAAACATTGGAGGTTTCAACTTAAGGAACTTAGTCAGCATCTCATGCTCATTACCTATCATCACTGGGCCTAGCATTGGCCTGAGGAGATCATTTGTGCCCAAAGCTGCATCCATCCTTGGTGTAGTAGTAACCGCTGGCTGAATATCCAAGGCCTGATTTGCATAAGCTGCGGGTATGGCTCCAGCACCAACCAACCCACTCAGAATATCCCACGCCTGCCTAAAAGCTTCCGGTGTCATAGTAGGAAGGACTGCACCCCCAACTGGTGCCGCCTCCTCCTAAGCCCCTCCATCCTCTAAAACCACTTCTTCTACATCCTCAGCCACATGATCCTGAGGTGGGAGAGGGGTTACCTCACGTACAACAGCAACTCGAGCTCCACCCTTAGCGGGTGCGGCTCCAGCTCATCCCCTGCCCCTTCCCCTACCTCTGCCGTGAACTGTCGAGCCCGCTGGCCTTGATCCATTATTTCTTATAGTAACCATCTGCGGATAGAAGAGTGAACTTGGTTAGATACCAATTTGTATCACCAGATACCAATTAGAATCTAGTTATAGCACGAAGGAAAGAAGGAAGAGATAGTTTTTTCCTAATGCCCCATAGCCTCTCGAAGAAAAGTACAGACATTTCAGCACCATTCTGCAAGACTCTACTAGACCTGTTTGGTACAAAAAGATCAACGAACCTAGGCTCTGATACCATCTTTGTCACGACCCAACCCATCATGAGTGACACCCACCCAACCCCCGGATTAGCGAACCAATAGAGTTCAACCCTTGTCTAGACTAACAACCTAGAACCAACAAGCGAAAAGTAATCTAACAATCAACAATTCAATAACTAAACATAATTATTATCCTGCGGAAAATCCATCCTAGGAACTGAAAGTCATTGTACCAAATATCAGTACCAAATATCTAGAACACGGAGATAAAACCCCAAAAGACAAAATGAAATAGTTTTAAGTCCGAAACAAATTGACTGAAACTCTAAGATAACCCAAGGTAGCTCAAAACAAGCAGCTCACCCTTGAAAGTAAGAAATTACCGGTGCTAGATGCGAGGTCGCGTCTCAGTCGCTAGTAGATTTCCTGTACTCACCAAAAGAAAGACAACTGCAATATCAGTACACCACCACTGTGTACTGGTAGGATCATCAGCCAGTTTCCAAGTAAACAGTATATATAACAGTACAACATATGCAAGTAAATATATGGAAAACATGCAACAAGTATATAGGTCCTAGACTACAAGTCTCTACCTACCTTATCCCAGCATGAAATCCATCTCTTACAGTTCTATACCACGAACATGAGCCATTAACTATACTTTTCCGTCTAGCCTGGACCCACCCTGGAATCCCCTCTAGACACATACCAAAAGTAATGATTCCACCCGGCCTAAACCAAGACCAACACAACAGTTATACAAAGTTCCCGGCCACTCAAGGACCACCAATAATAACACCTTTTAAAAGAGAACCCGGTCCACTCACGGAACCAATATCAAGTATCCCATTCAGTAAAACAACCCAGTCCACTCACGGAACCAATATCAACCAATGCAATACAATAGTCAATGAAACAATGCAAGACGCAATAAAGTAAACCCATACCAGGTGTGGTACTCGTGCCAACCATGTGTTATACCCGTACCAGGCATGGTATCCGAGCCAACCGAATGTCAATGAACCACAGTCAATATACGAACACACACAACTTGTAAAACCAACAAGTAAACACCGTTCAATCACAGACTGTAAATATGAGCCTAGACATTCCACACAACTTCCCTAAGCAATGTAATGCATACAATCACTTAGACATGAGTACATGAATATACACATTCACAGAAAATCATAAGCCATCACCTACCTCGAAATGTTCCAAGCTCTATTCGACCTGAGCTTTCCCGTGTTCTGGATTCCTCTCTCGTTCTTGGTCTAAAAACAACACACATGACATATATTTAACACCAAAGGCCTATACATTAACCAGGTTTGACCATTTTGCAACACACTTGCTTTCCCCGACAACCCGAAACAATCCCTTCACGTCAAGCGCGATTCTGGAAGTTCTACTTACCCAAATGCGATTCCAAAAAGTCCCCCGGACTCCTTTATGTCTTGGCTATGTGGAAAACTAGCTCAATCTAAGATACCTAAATCCATTTTTACCTAAATTTCCCTAGACTCTACCTCACTCCAAAACTGGCCGAGGCTAGCCTAGCCTAGAATTTCAAACTCCCAAACCCGGAGTTTTCTAACTCTAAAACTTGGCATGATTGGACTACCCATAACTACAGACCCAGTCATTACAGTTGGAGAAGAAAAGGAGAGATAATAAGTTATTTGGTTTTGCCTAGGTGCATTGAAGAGAAAGAAGAAGAGAATATAGGGTGAGGTGGGCTCGAACCGAGTATGGGCTAGAAGAGGAAAAATAGAGTATGGGATGGGGCAGATTAAGGTGTTGTTGGGCCAAATATTGGCTGAAATAAAGAGCTGACGAAGCGCTATTTATTATATGTCCATATTTGCAAAATGTGGCCATTTTAAGTGTAAGGAATAGCCAAATTGTGAGGAATTAGGAAATATCTGGCTACGATTTAAATGAAAGAAATAGGCTAGAATTGGAATAGGAGTGAATCAATTACAATTAATTGTCTGAGCCTCTTTAAATTTAAACGATTTGAAATAATTATTGTGTTTAACATATAATCACCTCACTTACAATTATGAAAATTTGGAGGGAAATCAAGTGTTTAATCTCTTAAAAGGATTTCCTTACGAAATTAAACTTTTAAAATAGTTTTTTAAGTAAACTTATAAATTCCACATAATTAAGTATGAAAGATATAAATTATTACTCAAAACTATTATAAAGCTAATTTGAAAAATGTTTTATCCTTTTTACAAAACAATTATTTCAAAAATTGTTTAAAATTTAAAAAAGGCTCAAGATTAATTCATAATGTAGAGGGTAAAAATTAGGTATCAACAACTGCCCCTCCCTTTGGGTAGGGTGGATGTAAGGAACCCTTGACAAAGGGAATTGACGTTTTCAATTTTATCTGATCACAAATTCATCTTCAGGAAATGGTTAGTTTTAGCTCGAATTTCAAGGAATTATGGCCGAACTCTGGAATCGAGTTTCCTACATATCTCAAGTTACATGAGAATTCAGGCCACTTGTAGTTCACGATGCTTGATTTTATGCATGATTTTCAAAAGAATTCCAAACTATCCCAGTTTCAGAGTACGGAGAGACTGGAAAGCTAGGGAGTAAGGAGATTGGGGGTGTTTGGAATGCAGTCGAGTTTTCAATATAGAGCCTACCTACATATCCTAGGACTCGGGGAATCAGGCTGCTTATAGTTCGACTCAATCAGTGGAAAAGGTAATCTTTATGTTAAGATAACCTTTGGCTTGGGATGAGCGACAAGTCATTCGAGCTATAAAAAAGGCTTGTAACCTCTCAACTATGAATGTGGTGCGCTTCACATTCATAGATAAGAATTTACCTGGACATAATTTCCAAAGCTCGAGGTGTATTGTCACCCAAATTCAAAAAAAATGAATATTGCTTCCAGCGTGAGTTCAGAAAATACTCTGGATGCGAAAGTAAGACCCAAATATAGGAAATACCCACATGCCTTCTGATAGGTGTGTGGTTTGATGGTGGTGAAAGTTGTTCCTCAGATCCCGTCCAAAGAGTATGATATCCCTCTTCGGACTACGTCCTATTTCACTGCTAAGAAAAAGTTCCACATTGTGATGCATCCTTTTCGGTGTAGTCCGCACCTATGGTTTTGCTTTGAGAATTTCATCCTTCTCGAATGCTCTCGACAACACCTCAAAATAAAATTGTTAGTAGTAATATAATTCCATTTAGAGAGGTAGTTTCTTTATCATACCTCATCCTTGGGGTTACGTTCGATTCCAGTATGGTGATGTCTTTTGGACGTATTTTGTACCTGTTGTTCTTGTTTGAGATTTTCATCTTCTCGGACGTTCTCAGCAATATTTTGAAATAAAATTGTTAGTAGTAAAGTAGTTCAATAAGGAGATATAGCTTTGTACCTCATTTATCCGCATCTATTGTTTCTTGAAGAAGATGTTGTCCTTTCCTATTTTTTTTCTTAGGAAATAGCACAAATAAATATGATAGCCTTCGTAGCTATTGGATAGGATTGCCTTTGTGGAAGTTGGATGTGGTGATCTTTGAATATGACGACCCTCGTAGCGGTTTGATGTGACGGTCCTCATAACCATTTGAGGCATTCTCTTGAATGTGATAGCCTTTGCGTCTATTGGTAGTAGTCTTTGCATATGTCTTTGGGGAAAGTCTTGCGCATTATCCGTATTGATGAGACTAACAAATTTTCCCTAAATGGTCAGGCTTTGGGTAATCTAGCACATCATCCGACTTTGGATAGAGGCGGCTTACAGATCCTTTTAATTTTTCAACTTTGAGTAATCTTGTACATCATCCAACTTTTGATAGAGGCGGCTTACAGATGTCCTTCGAATTGCCAGTTTTTGGGTATATTTTGCACTTTTATCCAATCTTGGATGTAACGCGACTTACAGATTTCCCTTGAATTGCTAGTCTTTGGGTAGTCCTACACAATATCATCGTGGATATGTCATGGCTTATAGATAACCCTCGAACCATCAATTTTTGGTAGTCTTGCACTTTATCCAATTTCAGATATTATTGCGACTTATGCATTACCCTTGATCTTTCAATTTTCAGGTGATCTTGAACACTATCTGGTTTCAGATATCGCTGCATCTTACAGATAACTCTTAGTTTATCAAGTTTTGGGCAATCTTTCACACTATCTAGTTTTGGACATCGTTGTGGCTTACAGACAACCTTAGGCCTTCCAACTTTGGGATATCCATTTCATTGTCTGATTTAGATGGCGTCTTATAGATATCATTCAGACGATATGCTTTCGACCTTGGTGGCAAGCATTTTTTGATCATCGGGGGTGATAAGGCATTTGCCACATGATTGAATATAACTGCATTTTCTGGCGATTGATGCTCTTGAATGTATAAACATCCTTCAGTGTGAGACTTTGTCGTCTCTATGCGATAATAAATAAGAGTGCACAAATATCCTTGCCGTTAGACTCTGCCGTCTTACGCGATATCGGATATGAATATGCTGGATGCCAGACTTGGCACAGTAATAATAATATCCTCAATGTTAGACTCCGCCATCTTACGCGATATCGAATATGAATATGCTAGATGCCAGACTTGGCACAGTAATAATAATATCCTCAATGTTAGACTCCACCGTCTTACGCGATATCAGATACAAATATGCCAGGCTGGGCATAATAAGGAAGCAAATATATCCTCAATGTTAGACTCTACTGTCTCACGCGATATTAGATATAAATATGCTGGATGTCAGACTTGGCATAGTAATAAGAATATCCTCAACGTTAGACTCCGCCGTCTCACATGATATCAGATATAAATATGCTGAATGCCAGATTTGGCATAATAATAAGAAAGCAAATACATCCTCAATGTCAGAATCCACCATCTCACGCGATATTGGATATAAATATGCTGAATGCCAGACTTGGCATAATAATAAGAAAGCAAATACATCCTCAATATTAGACTCTGTCGTCTCACGCGATATTGGATTATAAATATGCTGGATGCTAGACTTTGCATAATAATAAGAATATCCTCAATGTTAGACTCCACCGTCTCACGCAATATCGGATATAAATATGTTGGATGCCAAACTTGGCACAGTAATAATAAAATCCTCAATGTTAGATTCTGCCGTCTCATGCGATATCGGATATAAATATGCTAAATACCAAACTTGGCATAATAATGATGAAGCAAAGACATTCTCAACATCAGACTCCATCGTCTCACGTGATATCAGATATAAATGTTATTGGGTTGATCCTGTGCAGCAAGTGCGACTTAAGGACGCCTCTGAATGTCATCCTCTTTGAAACTGTCCATTAGAGGAAAATAGTCTTCGCAACAAATGTACCTACGGTGTTAATGATGATGGTCCTTGCAACATGGTCCTCGTGACATGGTCCTCATGACATGGTCTTTCTGATATGGTCCTCGTGACATGGTCCTCGTGACATGTAAATATGATAATGATATGGATAATCATGCAATGGCATGTGTAGAAGTTGTGGAAAACATCACCTTTGGTTTTTATGTTGTCATGTTGAATCTTTTGTGTGTACCTGTGCTCAAGGAAAATGATTAGTAGATATAGCGTCGCTCTTACTAGCGACCATAGTCAAACTTGAAAAACTTTAAAGACAATGTCTATGAAGCTAATTAAAATAACTTTTACTTCAAATATGAATGAAATGGTCATGCCCATTTCTGGGGACAGCCACAAGTACCATTTTTGAACATCGTCAGTTCATGGTGATTTCTGACTTACTGGGGATTGGTAGAGAATGTCTCCGATCTCTCATTTGGTGTCCTAGTTTAAAGATTACCAAGATGTCCTGATCTATTTGGGGACTTGAGGATGCTGCCGATCTCCCTTTATATAGTAGTTTTTGTGAACTACAAGAAGATTTGCCCATTCCAGGGACTTTTGCCTCTTTGGCTTCTTCCCACTGTTTTGGCTTTTCTCGCCAACTTTAGGGCATCTGGTCTTGTTGCATTTCATTGAACGCGTTGGCTAACGAAGGACTTTCACTGATTTCTAATATAAATTTTAGGACAACCTGCATCCACAGAAAAATTGTTAGTTTTTGGTGAAACTGATCTGTGTTGACCTCCTTCGATGTTCTGCTCCTTGCTTTGTCTTTTCTGGGTGCTTTCCATTCTAGGGTACTCGTCGTCCTCGACTCCTCGGGTCGCAGTAGACATAAGACAAAGTCAAATTATAAAGGAGTAAAACTAATCTGTTGTAAAGATTTTTCAAACAAGTTCTTTAGAAAACAAAATTTTTGAAAAAGGATAGTTTGGAAAGGTCTCTGCCCGTCATGTCATGTGCTAGCTCAACGAATGTCCTTTACTCGAGGCCTTGAAATTTTTGACATACTGCTGGCAGACTCTGGAGATCCTTTGTCATCCTAGCTGGGGCATTCAAAAATGTTTTTTGAGAAATTTTTCACAACTTGGGATTAATCCACATCAGACTGGGGATTTTGAAGTAGACTCTGATCTCTCGGTGCTGCGGAATCCTTTGGAGTTTATTTCTGAACTCTTGAATGAAGCTTTGGTGGAAATTTTGAGGTTCCCCTTAAATTTTTTGCCCCCGTTAAAGGTTTCACGATGAATCTTATTCCAGAGTTTTGACACTTTGCGGAAATTATGAGATTCTTTCTCGAGATTCGCTTTAGTTGTTCTTTAGCATATTCTGTATTCTGACTTGCTGGAGAATGATATTCACCTTCTGAATTTTTGAGATTTCTTTCTCAAAAATTTTGCCCCAGTTTTTATTTCCTGGGGTGATATGATCGAGCCGTTGTGGCACCAACGTATCCCGTTGAGGCAGGAATCAGGTCAAACATAGTTTCCACACTTGTAGTAGGTGAATGTTAGAAATAATTAAAGGGATGACCGAGGCTGACAAAGGCCGCCTACGTATCTCATTCTTGAGAATTCAGGTTAGACGTAGTTTAGGATAGAAAGGGGGAAGATAAATTTTCCAAAGGGGTTGACCGAAGCTGACACAAGCCGCCTACGTATCTCATTCTTGAGAATTCAGGTCAAACGTAGTTCGTACAAAGAGGATAGGGAAATTTTTAGGCTATTGCAAAGCAAAAAAATGATTACAATTAGGAAATGTGATTACAGAGAAAGAAAAACTATCCTCAGGCATAGTATCTCTTCACAGCATCGGAGTTAATCGGCTTGGGGCACTCTTGATCATCCATCTCGAGTAAAATCAAAGTTCCTCCGGATAACACTTTTTGGATGATGTACAGTCCTTGCCAATTTGGCACAAACTTTCCTTTGTCTCATGGGAGGGAAGAGTTAACTGCCCATTCCCTGATTGAATTCTGGATTGACCAATAAATTTTGAAAGATGATGTTTGCGCTCATTCTCGTCCTATTATTGTAAGACCAGTCAAAGATGTCGATGTATGGATTGAGCAGACTGATAAGTTCTTTCTTTTGTGTTTTTGACAAATGAACACCGACACTGATTCCTTTAACTTGACCATTGCCTCCCAGGTTGACCACCTCAAATTCTTTTAGGTGGGACTTTTCCTAGTTTAAAGTTCTTAGACTTCTTGGTTGTTCGTTCTAAGACCATGATATCTTCAACATACCCTTCGTCTCCAATATCGTATCCTCTGACTTGTTCATTTACCTCTTGACATGACATGACATTAGCAGGTTTTAAGTTATTATTACTGAAACCATAAACAAAATAAGTCAGATGGTACCAAGTAGATAAAATAAACAATAATGGTTTTTAGAATACGGGAGGCTTTCATTGATATTTGGAAATATTAAAAACTATGGCTACAACCTGCATGAATACAGGTTCATGCCTTTTGGAAAGCAGTAAAATAGTTCGAGGAATATTAAATCATAAAGGGTGGGTTACGGAGCCTCATCCGAACCATCACTGATTTTTCATAAAATAAAGTCTTTGTCTACCCAGATAAGTGGAGAGTCATGAGGAGAGTTGTGGCCCAATTCTGTAACTTTTTGCCGGGCCTGGCATCCCTAATCGTGGCTGCTTTGGAGGTTCCTTTTGTTATAGCATTGCATTCCTCAAACAACTTTCTGATTCCGTCCTCTAACTTGTCGCTTGGAGGACCAATACGCACCGGGAATGACTGATACAAGTGAGGGAGTGGCTTGGGCGGTCCCAACTGCTTCTTTCCTTTGACTCTCGCTTTGTCCTCTCAGGCCATATACCCTAGTCCATGTCTGGTCAACTGTCCGAAGATGCTCAAAGGTTTAGTCATACCGTCAGAATTCTTTCCCACCCCGAAGCCTGGTTCATATCCGCTCCTCAGCATTGTAGTCACAAGCATTTTATAGATATGTGGCATGGGAATTTGAGGAGCAAGATCCTCTCCAGTGGCATTGACAATCTCTATGGTGTAAAAATCGCTTCCTCTCGGGACTTCTTCAATCATAGGGACATAACCATTAGGGCGGCTCAGGTTACTCCCTTCACCGTGAATCACCACCTCATGCTCCTCCCAAATAAACTTTACCATTTAATGCAAAGTTGATGGCACGGCTCCAACTCCGTGGATCCATGGTCTCTCCAAAATCAAGTTGTAGCCGGTAGTAATATTCATGACTTGAAATTCCACTTGGAACTCGACGGGTCCCATCCGAATGTGCAAACTGACCTCTTCAATAGTGTCCCTTTGACCCCTATTGAAGGCTCTCACGTTGATCTTGCCCTGGCAAACCTTTCCCAAATCATAGTCTAGCTGAGTGAGTGTGGATAATGGGCAAATATTCAGACCCAAACCATTGTCAATCAAAACTCAATTTATAATCTTCTCTTGACATTTGACAGTAATGTGCAAGGCCTTGTTACGCATTAACCCTTCAAAGGGTAGTTCAACAATACTCAAAGTAGTTATAGCTTTTTCCAGCATTTCCTACTTTTTAGGGCTAACCGATACTATTGACTTGCTCACAACCCATTCTTCATCAACCTCTATCATGTTAACAGTGGCTCCTCCGTGATTCGAGAGCGGGTTGTTATTAACATTGGCCGGTGCTGTTTGTAGTGTGACCAGTCTTTGATCAATCAAATCTTGAATTTTGTGCCTCAAGTTAATTCAATCTTTGGTATCATGTCCGACTCCTCCGGAATGATAAGCACAATATTGTTCAGCCCTGAAGAAATGAGAGTCAAGATTTCTTGGTTTAGGTTGTATGGGCTAAATAAATCCAGCAGCCTTCAATCTCTCATATAACTGAGTTCTGGTTTCAGATAACTGGGTGAAAGTCCGAGGAACTTTCTTTTCCAAATTTGGACAAGGGAGATTTGCATTGGCGGGAGGGGGAACCTGGTGATTATTCTGGTTCTCGGGAGCCTTTTGATACACTTGAAAGTTTTGGGGAGGAGCTTGGTAAATGGGCTGCATATTTGGTTGTGGATCTTGGTAAATGGGCTGAGTATAGAAAATAGGTTGAGGATTTTGTGAAGCCGGGGGAGGGGTTGTTGGAACAAGTGATTTTTAATAGTTAGCTCCGAAGGGTTTCTGCGATCTTGGGCTAGGACTAGAGGATACTAAAGACACCTCTTCCCTCTTCTTTCAGGGAAATCCTGCTGATCCTGAAGATGCCAAGGCTTTGGTAATCTTTCCAATACGAAGACCTTCTTCAACTATTTCACCAATCTTAACTAGGTCGGTAAATTTTGCTTTAACTGCTGATATCATTTTATCATAGAACTCCGACTCCTAAGAGTGCATAAGTACTGCGCTTATCTCTTTTTCGGTCATAGGAGGCCAAACTCTCGTTGCCTCTTTTCTCCACCGATAGGCGTAATCTCAGAAGTCCTCATTTGATTTTTGCCTGGTATGACCTAGAGAGTATTGGTCCGGGATGACTTCCTTATTATATGCAAACTTTGAGCAAAGTCTCTGTCCATATCACTCCACCTAGACCACTTTTTCAGTTCCTGAGAGGTGAACCATTCTAAAGCCTCTCCACTCAGACTTCAGCTGAACAATCTCATTAATAAAGCGTCGTTCTTCTGGGCACCGACCATCTGGTCGCAATAGCTTCTTAGATGGGCTTCAGGATTTTCAACACCGTTGAAGGTCTCAAACTTGGGAGTATTGAACCCATCTGGCAGGTCCATTTCGGGATGGATACAGAGATCATCGTAGTCATAGCCTTTCTTATAAGATGAGCCTCGAAATTCCTTAATCCTGGCTATCTCCCCTTTCATCTGCGCCATATCGTAATCATGCTTCTTCTCCGTAGACCTCAACTCTTTCTCTTTCTCCTTGTAGTGGTTAAGCTCAGGGCTTTCTGGGAGGGCGGTATATGGTTCTACCATAGCATAGAAAGTAGGAGGTGGCATATTCTAGACTATTGGAGGCTGGAATGTGGAATGGCATTTGGGTATGTGGGGGTATAGTTGTGTGGATTAATGACATTGGGATGGTTATTCTGGGAGTTGTAGGTGTTTGGTGGCGTATTTTTGTGATTTGGAGGGATGTTCTGTGGATTGTAGGCATTTGGGTTGTTATTTTGGTTAGTGTGCTGGATAGGAGGAGCATGAGTTTGGTACAAGGACCTGATATGGCCAGGGTTGTTGGAAGTAGGTTCGTTGGAAGGCCTGGGAATGGATGAGGAAGGGATATCTCTTGGTTGGTTCTCAGTCAATGGAGAATTGAGTGGAGGAATATGGAGAGGGGGTTGAGAAATGCCCAGATTTGGAGTGTTAGCGGCAATAGCCAAGCTAGCCATATCCTTGGCTTTCTGTACCTCTTCTTGCATTTTCTCTAGCTTCCTTGCAAGCTCTGCAATCATTTTGCTTTGTTCAGCAATAATATTGTCTCTCACAGCCAAATCGGTCTCTTTTTCACTATCGGTTATTTTTCTCTTAGAGAAGCGACGGCTAGAGGAGAAATCTATTTGGGCCTTTGTACGGGTGAAGTAGGGATGTTTAGCCAGTTTTGTCAACACAGATCAGTTTCTATTACCTGTTGAAATAAAAACAGCTCAAAGGCCAATATGTTAGATTCCATTGGTGACAAGCAATACACGGTATTCAACTAGAAATAAACACATAAAAGTTGCTTTTATCAAGGCAAATTGATCCACGGGTATTTATTAACTCGAAGGTTTGATGGACAAAAAATTTCCCATTGATTTTGGATAAGTAGATTCTATCAGGAAAGTTGACTTATCGAGACTTCATCTTCTGATACTTGTCTTGTAGCACTTGTGTCTTCTGAATCCTTTGGTATCTTTGTCAAAGTGGAGAAATGAAAATTTTTTAAGGATAGGGGATGGGCCCTGAAAGGATGTAGTTTGGATAGGGTAAGTTTGTTTTCTGAGGAGGTAGAAACAAGACTTAAAGGGGATTCTTAAGAAGTCTTTGAATTTTTTCTGGGAAATTTGAAGAACTCCAAGAGCGATTTTAGTCGGAATTTGCATGGTGGGCTTTTATCCTGCCTATGGGTTCTAAAAATATTCAAATAGGAGTGGATCAATTCACCTTTGATTTTAGCAATGCATAAGCACGTAAGACAGTTATATCACATAACAGTTCATAGCGCGTCCTATACGAATATGTGACCTTTTCATGCCAAAGGTAGGCCTAACGAACTGAAGGATATGTATGTTATTTGTAAATGTTTCATTGCCCGAAAAATATATTTATACATATTGATTGAATGGGGATACAAAAGGAGGAAAAAAGGAATGTACATCAAAATCAGTCCCGCACAGGGGTACAATCCTAAATTAGGCCGCCATGGCTGATCTTTCGTTCTCGAACTTCTTGAAAATTTCGAATGCCTTTCGGATGACAATCTTCAAAAATAAAGACTATCTAAATATATCCCAACCCTGAGGGACAATGGTTCGTACAACTCGACATCACATCCTTCAATTGAACACATAGGGTATGATTGTTCTTTCAGGCCGTGGGCCCTTTCAAACATAAGGTGGTCTTGTAATGGACTTAATATCCCTTGGATATTAAGACATCTTAGGTCAATGCCTATTTTGAGATTTGGTTTTGCTCTATCCTGAGTTTACTAGAGTAGGTTTTGAAATTGACCAGAAACCCGGGCGGACAACCACGGGCTAAAACAACAAGTGATCGTTAACCGACTGCGGGTCAACTACTTCACTCGTCTGTTTTGAAAATTGTGTTTTTTTGTTGAGAACGACCGCAAATACTTGCGTAATCGCCTTTTTACCCCTAATACAATCTAATGCTTTGCCAAGAGAGGCGAAAGATGCCATGAACAGTTTATAATTGCAAAAAAGTAAACAAAATAGGAAAGCAATAAAGTTACTAATTATTGCAAACCGAATAGTTAGTCCAATAAGTTAGTTGCAAATAATAAGGTTAGAACCTAGTTGAATTATCTCCAACAGAGTTGCCATTTCTGTTTTCGAAAAAAAATGATTTTATGTTTCGACTATTTGAAAATTTGTTTCAAAAACTAAGTTAAAGTTTCAAAACGTTTTCAATTAAAAGAAGAGTCGCCACTTAGTTTTATAAAAGGAAAACCAAAAAAAACTTAAAAAATTTCAAAGTCTAAAACAGATAAAGACTTAATTTTTTTTTTTGAGATTTTGGGTAAGAGGTTCCTATTAATGTTTCGAGAAGGATTTTAAGGCATTCGAAACATCCGCTAACTTGCAGTTATCCGAACTTGTTTGAAAACAACTTATTTTGACTAACTTTGAAAATCTTAGCTTGATTAATCTTGAGAAAACACTTGATTTGATTTAATTTGGAAAAGAGTAATGAATATAACTTGACAAGAAGAAGAAGGATGTTTATGAAAAATCGCATGAAGAATTTGTTCAAGGGAAACATGCTTGTTTTACAATTTAAAGATGTTTAACTCTTTTAGGTAAAAGACAAGAAGTGATTTAAAGAAGATTTAAACAAGAAAGGTTCGTTCTTTTAGGGATGATCCAACTAAGTTAAAAGTTAGGGTTTAATTATACAATAATAATCTAAGCTACACAAAATAAAAGAAGCTTAAAGGGAAAGGAATTAAGCTCTTGGCCTAATTAAATTAGACTTTCAGTCCATAACCTGTCCTAAACTAATGTGTGGGCCTTCTTAAGCCCACCGCCATTCATTTTTGGACTTTGGTCCAACTCTTTAATTGCTGATCTTTTGCACATAACTGCACATGGATTTGGCCCATTTCTCAAATTTGTTTGCTCGCTAGTTTTGAAGCCGTAGATTAGTCCATTTGGACTTGGACGACGGGGAAGTAGAGGAAAAAGTTGAGGTCGAACCTCAACCAATGCAACGGGAAAGGGGAGTTCGAAATAGACTCGAACATCAGATGCATCAGAACAAAAGAAAGGGGTTAGCACTCTAATCAAATCAGTGGATTACGACTATTTTTCTTTATTACCATAGTGAAGACATGGTAAGAAATAGCTCAATCACAAGTTTAAGAATAGAACTTGTGAGAAACAAGAAGATTTATATGAATGAGATATATTCCGGGACATTTCCATTGGCAATTTACAACGAACCTTCTCAAAAAAAGACATGCTTAAACTTTCAACTTCTGGCACATATTCAAACCATTTACTAACAGAATGTAAGCACAGAGACAAAAGAAACCACGTTATAGAGACTAAGAAGAAGACAGTCATGTGAAAAAGAAAACAAAACAACATTTTTTAGTGAAAGGCAATATGATTTCAAATAATTTCTTAGAAGACTAAAAAATTCCCCAAGTCATTTATCAAAAAACAGATCAAACCATCATAGAGAGCAAAGGAACCTTTTGAAAACCGTTTCATCAACTCATAAGAAAAAACCCACAGGTAATCAAAAACACGAAGATAATTGACCAATTGATTCTTAGTCTACAAACTATAAAACAGCCCTAACGGAAACATTTCCATAGCAAGATATTTGTTACAATAATTAATGAATTATGATAATCTTTGATTTAAGTAGAAAGGAGAACATTGGTATGACTTTAACAAGATCATGGATCATTCGAGAGAAACATGGAGATAGGGTAATATTTAGCCAAACCTCATACTCGAAACACATCCTTTTACCCTTAGTCAGTCATATTGATAAACAAAACATAGTTAATACCACATTTCGAAGACCCAAACTATTTTATTTGCAATTATTGCGACATAGAGCCTAAATCTCCGACGATTACTAGAACCATGAAAGACGATAGTGTTTGGACAGATTTTGAGCATATCAAGAACACATATTTATACCACGGGAAATAGAACCAATAAATTAAACAGAGGTCAAATAAAATTATCCAGCAACCTTGCTTATGCTTAACAAATTAGTTCTTGAGCGGAAGTCTTTACACAAATACCAAGAAATATATACATGTTTTTATAACAACAATCAACGTCAACTAGTACCTCTGGAGTTTAAGAGAAAATCGATAGCAACTTCACACAATTATCCTCAAACAAGACCAGCCTAAAACCAACAGAAACATTTCTAAAAAAATAGACACTTTTACATTATGCTAAAGAAGAGAAGAAAAGAAAAGAAAAGAATGAGGGGTTTACCTCTTTTGGAGCAGCGTTTGGGACTTATGAACCTCGTTGGAACAGCTCTCCCACCAAAAATAGAAACTCAGACGTGAATTCTTACCTTGAACAGTAAAAACAACTTCGTGTTTTTCACAAAAAGGATCCCCGAGCCTTTTTTAAGCTTTATAGGGTTCCTCTTGCTCTCAAACAATGTCGCCCCCACTGTGAAAATAGTGGGGTTTATATAAGAGTGGATTTTGAGGTTTTTTGGGGTCGATTTTTGGTGTGGGAAAAGGATTTATCAAGGATCTTTTGGGAAATTCCTTAGGATTTTGAATTTGTTGAAGGGATAAGGTTGGAACTCATCCGAATAGTACCAACCGTAGACGATTCTGATTGATTTGTACAAAGGGGAGACGTACATGGAGGATGCATTGTCATCCTAGTACCTTCATGGTATGATTTTCATGCCCAGCATGCGCGGTAGTACGGAGAGGTGAGGGAGAAGGAGGGATAAGGGAGAGAGAGGCTGCGGTGCTAGGGTTTGTTCGGTGTGTTCTTCATTGGAGAAGAAAAGGAAAGATAAGTGGTTGTTTGGTTTTGTATGGGTGCGTTGAAGAGAAAGAAGAAGAGAATATAGGGTGAGGTGGGCTCGGACCAGGTATGGGCTAGAAGAGGAAAAATAGAGTGTGTGGGGAAAATTTAGGTGTTGTTGGCCCAAATGTTGGCTGAAATAAAGAGCTGATGAAGGGCTATTTAGAATATGACCACATTTGCAAAATGTGGTCATTTTAAATGTAAGGAATAGCCAAATTGGGAGGAATTCGGAAAAATCCGATTAGGATTTAAATGAAAGAAATAGGCTAGAATTGGAATAGGAGTGAATCAATTATAATTAATTGTCCGAGCCTCTTTAAATTTAAACGATTTGAAATAATTATTGTGTTTAACAAATAATCACCTCACTTATAATTATGAAAATTTGGAGGAAAATCAAGCGTTTAATCTCTTAAAAGGATTTCCTTACGAAATTAAACTTTTAAAATAGTTCTTTAAGTAAACTTATTAATTCTACATAATTAAATATGAAAGATATAAATTATTACTCAAAACTATTATAAAGCTAATTTGAAAAATATTTTATCCTTTTTACAAAATAATTATTTCAAGAATTGTTTAAAATTTAAAAAAGGCTTAAGATTAATTCATAATGTGGAGGGTAAAAATTGGGTGTCAACAACTTTGAAATCAATCACACAAGCTATCTACATATCATCCAAAGTCTGAATAGTACGCTCTGCCTGGCCATCTGTCTGAGGGTGAAAAACTGTGCTACGCTTATCCTGGGTACCAAGACCCTTCTGAAATGACTTCCAAAACTGGGATATAAACTGAATACCCTTATCAGAAATGATAGACAATGGAACACCATGCAATATGACTATCTCCCGAATGTAGAGTCTGGCATAATCATCTGTTGAATCTGTAGTCTTAATAGCCAAGAAGTGGGATGATTTAGTCATCCGGTCGACAATCACCCAAATAGAATCTTGTTTCCTTCGAGTACGGGGAAAACCATTAATAAAATCCATATTGATCGCTTCCCATTTCCAAGTAGGAAGATCAATATCCTGAGTCATACCACACGGTCACTGATGATCTACTTTCACTTGTTGACAATTGGGACACTTAGCCACAAAACCTGCTATGTCCCTCTTCATGCCATTCCACCAATAGACTTCCCATAGATCACGGTACATCTTGGTGGCACCGGGGTGAATAGAATACCTGGAGCTATGAGCCTCTGCCAAAATCCATTGTCTCAACCCATCTAAGTCAGGAACACACAATCGACCCTGATATCGAAGCACACCATCTCCCCCTTGGGAGAAAACCTCTACCCTTTGCTGATGGACTGCACCCTTTAACTAGTGCAAAATAGAATCACTGTCTTGCTTCTCTTTCACTTCAACTACCAAAGATGATTCAAAACCATTTTGAACAATAACACCACCTTCTGTCGAATCTATAAGGAAAACTCCTAGTCGAGCAAGTCGATGAACATCCTTGGCCAATTCTTTCTTTCCATCTTCAACCAAAGACACACTACTCATGGACAACCTACTAAGTGCATCCGCCACGAAATTGGTCTTACCCGTATGGTAAAACACACTCATATCATAATCTTTAAGAAGCTTAAGTCATCTCCTTTGACGAAGATTCAATTCCTTTTGAGTGAACACATACTGAAAACTCTTATGATCGGTGAACACATCCACATGAACACCATACAAATAATGTCTCCAAATCTTCAAAGCAAAAACCACGGCCGCTAACTCAAGATCATGAGTAGGGTAGTTCTTCTCATGAGTCTTAAGCTGTCTAGAAGCATAGGCTATCACCTTACCATGCTGCATCAACACACAACCCAAACCAATCCTAGAAGTATCACAATACACTAAAAAGTCATATAGGCCCCGGGTAGAGCCAACACTGCGGCTGTGGTCAATCTAGTCTTCAATTCCTGAAATTTCTTTTCACAAAGATCAGACTACTGAAATAAAACATTCTTCTGAGTCAACCGAGTCAATGGGGAAGCAATGGAAGAAAACCCTTCCACAAATCTCATGTAGTAACCAGCCAAACCCAAAAAGCTTCTAATATCAGATGGGGAAGTGGGTCTAGGCCAATTTTTTACTGTCTCAATCTTTTGAGAATCAACTCGAATACCATCTCTAGTCACAATATGACCAAGAAAAGCAACAGAATGTATCCAAAACTCACATTTGCTAAACTTAGCAAATAACTGTTGATCCTTAAGAGTTTACAACACAACTCTCAAATGGTCCGCGTGCTTCTCCTTACTTCGAGAATAGATAAGGATATCATCAATGAACACAATCACAAATATATCCAAATACTTCTTGAACACACGATTCATCAAATCCATAAAAGCTGCAGGAGCATTTGTTAGTCCAAAATACATAACCACAAATTCATAATGACCATACCGAGTTCTGAAGGCTGTCTTTGGAATGTTACACTCTCGAACATGAAGCTGATGATAACCAGATCTAAGGTCGATCTTTGAGAAGTAACTGGCAACCTGAAGCTGATTGAACAAGTCATCAATCCTAGAAATGGGATACTTATTCTTGATTGTGAACTTGTTCAACTGACAGCAGTCAATACACATTCTGAGGGAACTATATTTCTTTCGGAGGAATAAAACTGAAGCACCCCATGGAGAGATGTTGGGTCGAATAAAACCCTTATCAAGAAGGTCCTTCAACTGATCTTTCAGTTCCTTAAGCTCCTCTGAAGCCATTCTATAAGGAGGAATAGAGATAGGATGCGTATCTAGAAAAAGATCTATTCCAAAGTCGATCTCCCGCTCGGGAGGGACTCCGGGCAAATCTTCGGGAAACACTTCTGAAAACTCATTCACAATAGGAACTGACTAGAGGGATGGGGTTTTGGACTCCGTGTCCATAACCCAAACTATATAATAGGCATAACCCTTAGAGATCACCTTCCTAGCCTTGAGATAAGATATGAAATGACCTTTCAAGGATGAAGGACTACCTTGCCACTCTAAGACAGGTTCATTCGAGAACTTGAAACTGACAACTCGAGTATGACAATCGACCAAGGCATAACAAGCATACAACCAATCCATACCAAGAATAACACCAAAATCAGTAATCTCCAACTCTACTAGATCCGCTGAAGTGACTCTATAAAGGACTGAGATAGGCCAATTTCGGTAGATTCTTTTGGCTAGGACTGACTCACCAACAGGAGTAGAAACATAAAAGGGTTCTAAGAGATGATCAGGACTAATCTCAAACTTGCAAGCAACATAAAGAGTCACAAAAGATATTGAGGCACCAGGGTCTAATAAAGCATACACATCGAAGGAGAAGACTTTCAACATACCAGTAACAACGTTTGGGGAACTCTCCTAGTCCTGGCGAGAAAACATGGCATAAAGGCGGTTCTGGCACTGACCACCACCAGAACTAAAAGAAATACGCTACTGAGTCGGTCGGCCACCTGGTGCTGCTGGAGTAGACTGAGTCCTACTACCGCCCTGTTCCTTTTTAGCTGAAGGGCAATCCTTAATCATGTGACCAGCCTGTCCACACCCAAAGCATACCCCTGTGCCATAACGACACTCTCATGGGTGATTCTTCCCACACTTGTTGCAAATAGGGTGAGAAGGCCTCATTGCAACACTCTTTTGAGAATAGGAACCAGATCCTGTACCAGTCTGATCATGACGAGGCCTGGGGGCCTGGGTAGGAGCACTAGCTGAAGAATGAATGGGACCTGATGATTTTTTCTAAAATGAGGAGCGATGTACACCTCCGGACCTATGATGACCAAAACCTGAACTCTCTGATCTAACCCTCTTATTCTCCCTTGACATCTTCCTCAACTTCTCTCCCTCGATCTATTGAGCATGAGTCATAAGTCGAGAAATATCCATGTCACCCAAAAGCATCATGGACCTACACTCCTTCTTTACCAAATCCAACACTTTTGTGACCTACACTCCTATCCCCATCCACCCTACATTCCTGAATTTTGCATTTGTGACCTCAGGGCCTGGAATCAGTGGGTCAACAGTTCGAGCGGCTCGGCGAGGCATGGCACGACAAAGAGGCATAATCTGAAGCACATAAAGAATGGATTAGAGGGTTAATACAGTTAAACTCTATCGCACAATATTGATCAAGAAAGAAGTGAAGTTTTTCCTAAGACACCTCATAGCTTCTCTCTCATAAGTGTGGCGCGCTTCACATACATGAAAGAGTCTCTACTTGATGCATCTTTTAGACACCCTAGGACTCTTGAACCTGATGCTCTGATACCAAGTTTGTCACTCCTCAAGGCTACCTCTAGATGTAATACGGGACCCGAGACTGCAAGTGCCCTAAGCTAACCCTTGGTCATAGCATAACTCAGGTATTCATAAGATAACATAGCGGAAGCATAAATAGGAAACTAGACAACCAAATCCATAAATGATAAAGCCAAGATGAAACATAATCTGAAAGAGAGACTCAAATATTATCTATGTCTGAAAATCCTCTACACATGACATAAGGAGTTGCTAGGACAAGACCCTAGCTAACTCGAAGTATGAAAGTAAACAACCATAAAATAACGGATCATAATTAGCCCTCTAATAATGAGGAATCACCAACACTGATTGGAATGGCCTATGGTCTCTAGCCACGTGCCTGAGGGAGGAAACCTGAGTCTGCATCTTCAAGAGGATGTAGCACAAAATATGTGTTAGTACTATAAGATGTATCAAGTATGTGAGATATGCATAATAATGATAAACATTACTTAAAACATGTTTGAAATGAGTTCGTACATATAAGAGAAAGCATAAGTAAATATCAAGATATAAAACATAAAACATGAAATAAAGTCAAAATTCAAAGTAGAGTATCATATAACTTTATAGCTTGAAAATACTCATGCAGGAGTTTCTCTTAATCAACATAAACCCTGCTGATCTACATGGAGTCCAGTGTCATGCACGCACACTGAAAAAGGTTGTCCTAACTGGCCAAGGTTAGAACCATGTCATAAGGATCCTGTCATAAGCCACGGAGGCAACCTACGGTGGCAACGTAGTTTTGGCTTTGGGTTATATGAAACCCTCATCGTTCGGTACTAAATACTACTCCCAAAATATAACATGAGGCTCACATACATGTGACATATCTAGATATCCAAGTGTGTTCATAAATATGTTCATAACCCAGATCTTCATACTACTCACGAACCTTGGTTTAGAAAATGATTCATGAGCATTGATGGCACATCGGGTGTCTTATCTTTCATAATAATTCATAAATTGAAAACTTTCATGGCCCTAGATCAATTTCATAATAACATATACTTTCATACAACATAGAAACTAGGCATGCACTTGCTTGAAATTCATGAAACCATGCTATCAATTACCCCAATTTGCTTGAACCAATTCATGCATGCAAAATTGACTATCCTTAGCCTTCAATTCATGAAATAGGAGTTCACTTGTAAAAACTCATGAAAAATCATAAAATTTAATATTAGATTTCATAGTTGAATAATGAGAAAACAATTTATAGAAAAGCCCAAGAATGAGAGGAGTGGAGACTTGAACTTGGAGCTTGAAGGAGTTCTTTTCCTCTTTTGGTAGATGAATGAGGAATAATGAAAGAGTTAGGCTAATAAGAGTACAAACCCTACTAAAAGTGGACAAAATGACCTCACTTAAGAGTTAAAAGGATGGGTAATTATAGAAATACCCTTGGGATTTAATAAGGGATAAGCTGTTAAAAAGACTCGACTTCAGAGACCACGAGTCAGTTTTCGAACCGTCAGTTGAAATGATGAATCGTCAACTAATTTGTGGTTTCAGGTGCCACTTTTGGGAGCTTGCTAGAACTCAACTCCACGAGTCACTCTATGGTCCGTGATTCAAAATGATGGACCATCCTATTGACTCATAGTTCTGACTTAAGGGCATGAGGATCCTCTGGTCCTCAGGGATTACGGATGGAGGGACAACCCATGGTTCAAAAGCACAAAGCATTAAGTCTATACTAATTGAGGGGAGCAATATAGCAAACAAAATTTGATAGAAATAACGGTTTAATATTGAATAAAAAATATAAAATACAAAAAGAGACACAAGTATCTCGTATTTCTAGAATAATTTATCTGCATATAAAGGATATTTCAACGTACCCCTACACATTACTAAATTCATTATTTATATAATAGCTAAGTATAACTACTTCATAATCATTTAGGATAATGACACATAACTTTCTAGTAACCATATGGAACTGTCAATAAATAACTCTTAATATGTAATGACCGGGTCCGTCGTTATGGGTAGACCAATTGTGCTAAGTTTTAGAGTTAGAAAACTTTGGGTTTGGGAGTTTGAAATTCTGGGCTAGGCTAGCCTCGGCCGATTTTGGAGAGAGGTAGAGTCTAGGGAAATTCGGGTAAAAATGAGTTTTGATGTCTTGGATTGAGCTAGTTTTCCACGTAGCCAAGACATAAAGAAGTTCGGGGAACTTTTTGGAATCGAATTTGGGTAAGTAGAACTCCTGAAATTACGTTTGACGTGAAAGGGTTATTTCGGGACGTTGGGGGAACCAAGTGTGTTGTGAAATTGCCAAAACTGGAAAATTTATGGACTTTCTGCCCGTGACGAGCGTTGTCACGCGCGATAGCGGCCACCGCTATAGCAGTAGAAATTACCGCTATAGCGGCGGTCAAGGGGTGGTCAACTCATTTAAGACCGCTATAGCGGCAGGTGACCGCTATAGCAGAGCGTGGACCGCTATAGCGGGTCGACGGGTTTTTAATGCAGAAACAACTCTCAAAACATTATAATTTCACAAGTTTATTTTGGGAGAAGGTCTGGGCGAATTCAGGCAATTTTCTTCATTCCTCCGCCAAAAATCGTTCCTAAGGTAAGGTTTTCATTCCCCACACTTTGTACTACGTTTTCTATGCAGTAGAATTGCTAGGAGGGAAATTGGGGAAGGTTGGAATGACCTAGGGATGATGAAATTCGGGGAAGAAAGGGGTTCCAAACATGTATGTTCTTGGGTGTTGATTTAAGTACGTTAAAATGATCATAGACTGTTTAGTTTCCTATTTTGTCCGTAAAATAATGACAAGACTAGGAGAATTAACGGTGAAAAAGCCCGGGAAAAGGGTGGAATGATCATGGGTGTCCTGGGGTTTAGGGATTTGGTATAATCCTGGTAATGTACATGCATGTATGTTAATTGTATGCAGTATGTGTTTTTTTAGACCAAGAACGTGAGAAGAATCTGGAACACGGGAAAACTCGGGTTGAATAGAGCTTGGAACATTCGAGGTAGGTGATGGCTTTCGTATTTCTGTGAATGGGTATATTCATTGTACTCGTTGTCTATGTAATTGTGTGCATTACATTGCTTAGGGGAATTGTGTGGAATGTCTAAGTTCGGTTATAGTCTATGTTTGAATGGTTTTTACTTGTTGGCTTTACAAGGGGTGTGCATTCATTCTATTGATTGTTGTTGTTGACATTCGGTTGGCTCGGGTACCACGCCTGGTATGGGTATAACATATGGTTGGCACGGGTATAACATTCGGTTGGCACGGGTACTACGCCTGGTACGGGTTTTACTTTATTGCATCCTGCACTGTTTCATTGATTATTGTATTGCATTGGTTGATATTAGTTCCGTGAGAGGACCGAGTTGTTTTACTGAATGTGATACTTGATATTGGTTCCGTGAGTGGACCGAGTTGTTATTTAAAAGTGCTACTGATTAGTGGTCCTTGAGTGGTCGGGAACTGTTGTATGACTGTTGAATTGGTCTTGGTTTAGGCTGGGTAATCACTCTTGTGGTATTTTGTCTAGAGGGGATTCCAGGGTGGGTCTGGGATAGACGGTAAGGTGTGGTTATGGTTATTCATGTTGGTGGAATAGAACTGTAAGAGATGGATTCATGCGATAACAAGCTAGATAGAGACCTGTAGTCTAGAGATGCCTGTGATACTTGTTGCATGTTTGCCATATTTATTACTGGATTTTGCGTACTATTTATATACTATATTCTTGAATACTGGCTGATGATCCTACCAGTACACAGTGGTGGTGTACTGATACTACACTTGTCTTTCTTTTGGTGAGTACAGGAAATCTTCCAGCGGCTGAGATGAGATCTCAGATTTAGCACCGGCGATTCCGATCATCAAGGGTGAGCTAATGATTCGAGCTACCTTGGGATTATCTCTAGAGTTTTAGTCCATTTGTTCGGACTTACAATTTATTCCTTATTCTTGTTTGGGGTTGCATCCCCGTACTCTAGATTTGGTTGATGTTTGGTACGATGACTTTCAGTTCCTAGGTGGGGAATTTTCGCAGTTTATTATTAATAATAAGTTTTTGATTAGTGATCTTATTTCTATTGCTAGTTTACTTTGATGCTTGCTGGTTTTAGGCTGTTAGTCTAGGCCAGGGAGAAACTCTATTAGTTCGCTCATCCGGGGGTTGGGTGGGTGCTACTCACGACGGATTGAGTCGTGACATAATAATTGTACAGAACTACTCAATCCTCTATGTGTGAAAGCTTCAAAAATTTAAGAAGATATAGATCATTATCTTCTCCTATCTTTCTTTATTTTTTTCTCCTTGAATAAGTATGAATGATACGTGGCTTATCATATTTTCTCTCTCAATGCATAGGCTTAGGACAAAGATATTCAAAATATCCATCCTAAAGAACCATTTTAAGACCTTCTCTAAAAGAAATGATGTCCCTCACCCTGAAAAGAATAAAATTGGTAAAGATTTCCTTAAATTCGAGTACTATCAAAAAATTAATATCTAACATTGATAAAATGAATGCCCTTGTTAGAAAAGTAATTACTGCTTTTCAGAATAAATTTTTTACCTCTCTGCAAACTCGATCTTATATTTTGAGGCTTCAGGTACCAAACATTATAGATAACAACTTAAGATGTCATGAACTGCAAGAGGTGCATTGTGAAAGATTGTCTGGCATTAATAGAAGAAAGGCAAATTTTAAATTAGCAAACAAAATACAGGAGAGAAGAAAGATTATAATAAAATAAATACCAGCAAATAAATCAGATAAGCTATTTAGCATGGAGAAAACCTTACTTCTACTACTCCAAAATGCGATAACAAATTTTTTATTATATTTCATTGCAACAGAACAAACGATCCAGCTGAGTTAAAATGCTTCATATTCATCATGCATGAAAAAAGATAGAGGCATCAAAATATTAGCTTAAACACTTGGAGAATTCATATTAAAAAAAGATACTACAATAATATTGAAGATCAAAAATACCATAAAATGTACTTTTCAGTTTCACTCTTTAACCAATTACTCATAAGAAAAACTTTTGATAGTTAAAGCAATTATTTTGGATCAAGGAGAGATCAACCATTTAAATTTTTATAAATGAATAAATTTATTGAGCCTATTTTTTTTAACATGCCAGTATAGTGGTTATATACACAATTAAGTTCCCTCAGGGAAATAAGAAGAGGGTTGTTATCGGTCTTTTCAACATGTTGCCTCAACCTGAGAATTAAAATACGTAACAAAAATAGTACAAATGAGATGCTAGAAAGATTCTTCTGATATCACGTATTTCTTTGCTATAATTTCACGATATGACCGGTTGAATCAGATACATCCAACACCTTATAGTTCTACAAAAATATTATTTTCAATAAGAAATTGATATACGAAAGAGAGACATAAAAGATCACTTCATAAATTTTGATCCTTGCACTTATACAAAGACAAGTTTTACAGCTCAAAGTTCCATAAGCATGCATGATATTTCTCTTCTCAAATACCAACAGAAAGATAACTTAACACCCTTGAAGATTGAAATTAATAGTGCAGTTGTGCACTACAATATCCAAGGTAATATATTACAAACACATTACTAACATCTTATTTAACTAGAATTAATTTTTAGTTTACTATTTGAGGTTAACTAAAAGCTTTATATCATTTAAGAACACTACACTAAAAATAACAAGTAATAAAAAAGACAACTGTAATTTTTTTTTTGTGTATATGCATATATTTAAGGCTCCTTATTAAAATTATGCATTAGTCCACTATTGACTTCTTATTTTATTGAGATGCCCTTGATTTATCTGAGTGCATATGATGTTGTCCTAGAACGAAGGGGCGAATCGATAATATCCTCCAATACATTGTTATAAGAGATGTTAGTATCACGAGTTCTTACAGCCAATATCCCTAAAGTGAATGTTAACGATAAGTTCAATCTGAGACTGCAACTCCCTCTTTTTTCCATTACTTAATTTGCCATTGTAGAAAGAGATTTGATTTTGGGTATAGAAGGTGTTTGATTTTGTAGCGGAAATTCTTGATTTGGCGACAAAAATAATACATTCAAAAATGAAATAATGAGATGTAACATAAAAGTTGAATATCTTAGTATTTATCAGAGAAAATTAACTTTCTCTGTCAAAGACGGAGCCGCATTAGTTATCCAACCCAACAATTTAAAGAAACACCAAAAATGCAGAGAAAAGTTTGCTAAGGTTAATTTTAATATTTTATATTTTTATTGTTGTATATATATATATACACAATTTGAATATAAAAAAGCTGCAAATTGTATGAGGATGAGGAGGGTGTGTTTATCACGAAGAATCAATTTGGATTCATGTCGGAGCGATCAACTACAAAAGTTACTCATCTTTTAAGGAGATTATTGGAGCATTATAGAGACAAGAAGAGAGACTTATACATTGTGTTCATTGACATAGAAAAGATGTATCATAAAGTCCCTATAGAGGTCCTCTGGAGATATTTGGAGTCTAAAGGTGTACATGTGACCTACATTAGAGAAATTAAGGACATGTACTAGGGAACTAAGACCCAAGTTAGAATAGTGAGAGATAATTTCAAACACTTTTCGGTCATGATGGAATTACACCAGAGATCAACCCTTAGTCCTTTTCTATTTGCCTTAGTAATTGACGAATTGACATAGCACATTCAAGAAGAGATATCATGGTGTATGTTATTCGTAGATGATATAGTATTAATCAATAAGACGTGCGAAGGCATTAATAATAAATTGAAAGTTTGGAGACAGGCCCTAGAGTCTAACAGTGTGTTGGGATAGTTGTTACCCATTGTATTGTATTGTGTTGTTAGTTTAAATACAATATTTATTTTGATTGTTACTTAAATTTTATTGTATTGTATCATTAAATTCATTGTTAGGTAATGACAAAAAAATCTTATTTTATGTAATGAGCAATTTGGTGTGATGGCATCATCACCTTATATATATTTTTTCTTATTTTATCTTTACTTATTATCTAATAATTCTATTTTATCCTTTATGCTACCCTTTTATAGTAGCATTACCCCGTACTCTACTTTTCTTGTAGGTTTATCCTTCAAATTATTGATATGTTAGATTATTTAATGATGGAAAATATATAATCTATCCAAATATTATATTTATTAAAATAATATAGTATGATACAATACAACACAACACAATACAATACAATACAATATGATACATTATAAAATAATTCATAAAAATTATCCAAACAAAGTGTAAAGGTTTCAGGTTAAGTAGAACAAAGCCAAAGTAGCTGAAGTGCAAGTTTAGTGATGTCGCACATGAGGCAGCGGTAGAAGTGAAGATCAATGCACAATTCAATATCTTCTTGAGAACTGATTGTCATTCATATTTGTAAGGCAGTTCAGAGGACCTGGTCCATCTATTATTTAGTTCCAGTTCATATTTGGCCTTTTTATAGCTTTTTTTAAGCTCCTCATTTCTTAATGTCATGTCATGAAGATTCTTATTCACAGTTTTTAAGTCTATATTCAAGGATAATTAGAGTTCATTGGCTTTGTATTTACCCTTGAAGGAAGATTCTTCCTTCTTGATTTGTTCATGAAGACCCTGAATGATGTCAAGAAGGTTCTTGGCATCCAATTCTTTTGAGGTGTATTCACTCAGTAATAGGTCTTTTTCAGATTGTACAGTGATATTCATCGATCAAAACTATTGCCGATGATTCCAATTTATTCTTAGAGTAAGTATTTATGTTTGATTTATTTCAAGGAAGATTACCTTTAGTTCTGCTTTATCTTCATCTTCACCTGAGATGGCCATCAGCGCTAAGATATTTTCTTTAGATTCTTGAGTTTCTTCATCATTATTAGAGTTCGAGAAGGCAATAAGACACAGTGTACCATCATCTAACTCTTCCATGACTAGCAGCGATTTTTCTTCAGGTCCATCATCTTCTAAGTCATCGCTAGAGGAATTTTCCATAGCCGTTAAGGCCTTTTTGACTATAGCATCAGCCTATTGTGTTTTCATCCTTCTATTGGAGGGGAACACATGATCTCTTTTCACTTCTCTTTCCTTATCTGCCATTGCCTTCTTGTGCTCAATTTCCCAAAAGGGACAGAATTTGATGAAGTCATCCAGACTTTCACACTTATGACAAACTTGATCACGTCCGCTTTTTTCATTATTTATGGGTAATTGATTTTTACGCAGCCAGCTCGAGCCCTTTTTTAACATTCATTGAAATCTATGGGTCATTAGAGCCAAGTTATAATCCTCTATATATGAAGTTTCTTAAGCCTTGAATAAACAATAAATCCTGGTCCTTTCACGGAACCAACACATATGAATAAACATCAACAAACAGATAAGCCTAGTTCACTCAAGGAACCAAACATATGAATAACATAAGTGAACTAGGCTTATCTGTTTGTTGATGTTTATTCATAAGCCCACTAGTCATGATCTGCATGGGATGAGCTTTTGTCCATGTACTGTACCGATGTGGTACCCAAGATAACTGTGAATAAACCTGTATCAGGCATAGTACCCGAGCCAACTAATAAATAATAAAACTGTACCATGTAAGGTACCCAAGCCAACCAATGAAACATAGATATCAGAACAATCACAACAACTATGATAGCATACAACACTTGTAAAACCAAAAAGTTTCCATAATAGACTCATTGCATGTGATTAACACTTAGGATATTATTTAGCAGTCATTCCCTTTTTCCCTGAACACGTATGTGTGAGTAATACTAACGAGACAGTTATTATGCACACATAACATAAATTGGGTTATAAGTAACCATCACTACCTCAATTCAAGCCTAAAATGCTCTACCAAACCTGAGCTTTTCCTTTTCTGGCAACCTCGGCTTGATTGTGGTCTAAAAATAAAAATGCAAATAATATTTTAACCCATGACCTCAAGTATCGCAGATTATAGCCTAATTCCAAACTTCCAGGCCAAATTCATGATCATTTCACTCATTCTAGGGTTTTCTCACCAATAATTCACCTAGAAACTATCAATTCTATGATTACACAAGTGAATTACGGTAATGAAATCATGATGAATAAATAACTTATAATCAAAACCCAAGGTTTTTATACCCCATAATCCCTCATACACCAGATTTTTCATCTTAGGTCAAGCTAAACCCTCCCCAAGGCCTGTAACTAATGATTCTAGGATATAGGAATCGAAGTACTAGTTTATGGGGATAAAAGATGTACCTTAATGAAGAATTCTGGTGGAAAAACAATAGAAATCGCACCAAATCGCCTCTGCCTTCCCCAAAATGTTTTTGTGAAATAATGAATATTTTTGGAGAAGTTTTTGCATTAACAGTGATTAACCCTGTTATAGTGACCCAATGCTGCTATAGCAGTACCGCCGTAGCGGCAACCTCCCGCTATAGCAAGTTGACCGACTCTGACTTCCACTATAGCGGGAATTTCTCTGCCATAGTAATGTGGCGGTAGTGGCCTGCCACCTGCTATAGCGGGCATGGCATGGCAGAAACTTGGAAAATCTCCTAATTTTGCATATTTCACAACACACCCTCAAACCATGATGTCCCAGACTAACCCTTTTATGTCAAGTTCGATATCAGGAGTTCTACTTACCCGAATTTACTTCTGAAAAGTCTTACAGACTCCTTATCGCCTTAGCTAAAATAAGATCGAGCTAAGATTTATCAATTTAACCCAATCCCTCCCTGGATTGTCCTAAACCTCACCTTGCTTGGATTTCGTCCAAGACTAGCCTAGCCTAAAATTTCCAACTTTTAATTCTGATTTTTTTTTAACCCGTTTCTTGTACCACTAGCTTAACCATAATGATGGAAAGGGTCATTACAACAGATACCAATTTACCCGTCATTTATCCCTGAATGATCAAACAATAAAAATGACCTAAGTCAAGAAAGAAATAGTACCTGAATCCTCGAATAAGTGAGGGTACTTTTCCTGCATGTCCTTCTCGGTTTTCCAAGTGGCTTCTTCAACCGGATGATGCTTCCATTGAACCTTTACCAATCTAATCTCCTTTGTCCTCAACTTTCAGACATCCCAATCAAGAATGGAAATCGGCTCCTCCTCATAAGTAAGATCCTTATCTAGCAAGACTGAATCTCACTTGATGATGTAATCCCCATCCCCATCCCCATGGTATCTCTTCAGCTTGGATACATGGAACACCGGATGGACCCTTGATAAACTGGGCGGCAATGCCCACCTGTACGCTATCGGCCCCATATCTTTGAGAATCTCAAATAGACCGATGTACCGAGGGTTAAGCTTGCCCTTCTTGCCAAATCTCATGACTCCTTTCATAGGTGACACCTTCAACAGAACCTATTCACCAACCTGAAATGATATGTCCCTTACCTTGCGGTCTGCATACTCCTCTTGCCTACTCTGGGATGCCAACAACTTGGTTTGGATACCTCTCACTTTTTCCTGAGCTTCCTTTACCAAATCAGTTCCCAAAGGCTTCACATCACCTGCCATGAACCATCCTATGGGCGATCTATATCCCCTCCCATATAGTGCCTCGAACGGTGCCATGTTAATACTAGAGTGATAACTATTATTGTATGAGAATTTACACAATGGCAAGAACTAATCCAAATGGCCTCCAAAGTCAATCACACATGCCCTCAATATATCCTCAAGTACCTGAATCGTCCTCTCCGACTGTCCATCAATCTGAGGATGAAAGGTTGTGCTAAAAGTGAGGTGGGTGCCCAACTTTTCGAGCAACTTGCCCCAGAATTTAGAAGTAAACTGCATACCTCTGTCTAAAATGATGGAAAGTGTCACCCCATGTAACCTCACTATCTCTTTGACGTAGATCTTGGCCAACTACTTAGAGCTGTAATTCACCTTAATCGGAATAAAATGGTTTGATTTAGTCAGTCTGTCCACTATGACCCAAATTGAGTCATACTTTCTCAAGGTCTTAGGAAGACCTACCACGAAGTCCATAGCTATCTTTTCCCACTTCCATTCAGGAATGGGAATCCTTTGAAGCAAATCTGCAGGCCTTTAATGTTCGTACTTCACCTGCTGACAATTGTGATACTTGGACACATATTCCACTACATCCTTCTTCATCTCAGGCCACCAATAAAGCTGCCTTAAGTCCCGTTACATTTTGGTTACACCTGGATGAATAGAATATCGCAAACCATGAGCTTCAGCTAACATATTCAAAACCAAGTCACCAACTCGAGGGACAAATACCCGCCCTTTAAACCACAATACTCTACACGCATTAAGGGTGGCGTCTGAGTCCTCCCTAAATATCACCTTGTTCCAGAGCTTATTCAATTGCACATCCTCAAACTGTTTGGCCTTGATTTCATCAAGAAATGTTGACTTCACCTTAATACCAGCCAATACTCCACCATTTTATGAGATACAAAACTGCATGAACTTGGATGCTAGAGTTTGAATCTCTCTAGCCAAGGGTCACTTTGACACCCTCAAACAAGCCAAACTGCCCGTACTCACTGCTTTCCAGCTTAATGCATTTGCCACCATATTGTCTATACCCGAGGTGATATTGGATGGTCACATCATATTCTTTCAATAACTCCATCCACCTTCTTTGTCTCAGATTTAGATCCCTTTGCATAAATACGTGTTGCAGGCTGCGATGGTAATACCTCACACTTGACACCATAAAGATAGTGCCTTCAGATCTTAAGGGCAAACACCACCATTACCAACTCTAAATCATGAGTCATGTAATTCTTTTCATGAGGCTTTAATTACCTCAAAGCATAAGCAATGACATTCCTGTCCTGCATCAACACAATATCAAAACCCGAATGTGAAGCATCACAAAATACAACAAAATCCTTACCTTTAACTGGAAATGAGAGAATAGGGGCTGTAGTCAAAAGTGTTTTGAGCTTTTGGAAGCTCTCCTCACACTTATCAGACCAAACAAATGGCACCTCCTTCTGAGCTAACCTTGTTAAGTGAGTAGCAATAGAAGCAAAATTCTTGACAAACCTGCGATAGTAACTAGTAAGACCCACGAAGCTCCTAACCTCAGTCACAGAGCTAGGACGAATGAACTCTTAACCACCTCAATATTCTGGGGATCTACTATCACCTCCTTTTCTGAGACCACATGCCCTAAGAAGGCAACCGAAGATAACCAGAACTTATATTTTGAAAATTTTGCATACAATTGCTTCTCCTTTAAAATTCCCAACACAATATGAAGATGCCCTGCATGTTCCTCCTTAATCTTGGAGTAAATCAAGTTGTCATAAATAAACACTATCACAAAAGAATCCAAGAATGACTTGAAAATACCTTTCATCAAGCTCATGAAGGTCGTCGGTGCATTGGTCAACGTAAATGACATTATAAGAAACTCGTAGTGCCCATACCGAGTTATGAAAGCCGTCTTAGGTATATCCTCAGGCCGAATCTTCAGTTGATGCTACCTTTACCTCAAGTCAATTTTGGAAAATACTAAAGCACCATGCAACTGGTCAAATAGATCATCTATGTGAGGCAATGGATACTTATTCCGGATGGTAACCTTGTTCAACTGCCTATAATTTATACACATCCTCATGCTACCATCCTTTTTATTAACAAACAAGACCAGAGCACCCTAAGGTGAAGCATTGGGATGAATAAATCCCTTATCAAGTAGTTCCTACAGTTGAGTTTTGAGTTCCGTCAACTCTGCCAGAGCCATTCGATAAGGAGGAATAGAGATTGGGCGAGTGCCCGACTCTAAATCAATACAAAAGTCAATATCCTTGTCCGAAGTCATTCTAAGAAAATCCATAGAAAATACCTCATGAAACTCAGAAACCATAGGGACCGACTCAATAGGGGGGGACTCTGCACTAACATCCCGAAGATGAGCCAGGAAGGCTGAACACCCCTTCCCCACTATCTTTCTAGCCTGAACAAAGGATATGATTTTCACTGGCTTAGAATTATACACACCCTCCCACTCTAGTCTATCCATACCCAGTATCTCTAAAGTCACTTTCTTAGAATTATAGTTCAAAATGGCGTGATAATGAGACAACCAAGTCATACCCAGAATAATACCAAAATCCAACATATCTAATATGATCAAATCTACCCAAGTCTGAAAACCCATAAACAAAATAGAACATAAATAATACACATGGGTCACTACCACATACTCTCTAACTAGAGTAGAAACATAAACAGGAGAATCAAGAATATCACAGACCAAGTCCAAACCTAAGGCAAATCTAACAGATACATAAGAATTAGTGGAACCCAAATCAAACAAAATAAAAGTTATCTGGTCACAAACAAGAATAGTACATGTTATCACAGTATCAGACATCTCGGCCTCGGACTTGCCCAGGAAGGCATAACAATGAGCTTTATTATCAATACAGGCAACCTCCTTAACAGGCTGTGCTCCACCCTTCCTTACGTTACCATTACCTCTGTTTCCACTATGGCCATCCTGATTATTACCTCGCCTACCCTGTGGACGACCCCTACCATTGCCACCTCCACCTGCTGGAACCACAACCCTGGCCTACTGCTGTACTTGGTTACCTATTTGTCTTAAAGGGCACTCTCTCTTAAAATAACCCACATTACCACAATGAAAACAACCTCGCTCAAGAGAAGGCCTGCTGGCTGAAGAATAGGAAGCCCCCATGCCTCTAGTAGTTGAGACTGCTGAATAACCCCTGAATGACCACCTGTAGAAGCTGGTAAGGCTGACTAAATAGCACGAGCTGAATGAACCTACTAGTTCAGACCACTGGAATAAGAACCGTTATAATTACCCATACTCTGGGACTTCTTGGCTAATAACTTAGCCTGCCCAACTTGCTTAACTCCCTCAAGTTTCTTCACATAATCAGTCACCTCATTGAAGTTTCTTCATGCAAAAGTCATGTGAACAGACACAACCTGTAAATCAGTATTTAGGCCCTTATCATACAAACGAATCCTCTCCTCCTTAATGCCACAACTGGGTAGCAAAGCGAGACAAAGCATGGAACTTAGCCTCATAAGTTGCAACAGACATATTGCCCTATTCAAGAGCCAGAAATTCATCCTTCTTGCGATCTCTAAGAGTATGGGGTACATACTTCTCCAAAAATAGGGCATAAAACTGAGCCCAAGTCATCGGAGGAAAAGCTGACGAATGACACTCCACATGGGATCTTTACCACTGTTTGGCATCCCCTTGCAATTGGAAAGTCACAAACTCAACCCCATGCTGCTGTACAGTTCCTAACTTGTGTGGCCCCTCATAGCAATCCAAAATAAACTTAAAAGCATTCTCATCCTCTGTACCATGAAACGAAGGGGGTTTCATTTTTAGAAACTTAGGCAATAACTCATGCTCAATTTTGGTCATTACAGGTCCTAACACTGGACGGAAGAATGCATTTGTACCCAAAACCTAATCCATCCTGGGACCTAAGAGGGCAGCGGGATGGGCACCCGAAACCTAAATAGCCAGCATAGTGGGGGTGGCTCCAGTACCCGCCAGACTATTTAGAAATGCCAAAACTTATTGAATGACCTCAGAAGATATAGAAGGAAGGCATGCACCTCCAACTGGTGTTGCCACCTCTGGTTCTGCCATCCTCGTGCACTGCCTCAGCCTTCTCAACATGATCCTGGGGTGGGAGAGGTGTCGCTGGCCTCTGCTCAGCCGCTGCCTGAGCTCCACCCCAGAAGGGTGTTACTCTCCCTCTTCCCCTACCCCTACCTCACCCTCAAACTGTCGATCCTACAACTCGAGTTGTTGCCCTTGCTCTGTTCTGCTTAGTGTTCACCATATGTGGATAAAAGAATCAAGGAGGTCAGATACCAATTTGGATCACTAGATACCAATTGGAATCAAGTTATAACACAAAGAAAGAAATAAAGAGTAGTTTCCTAAAGTCCTATAGCCTCTCAAAGAAAAGTATAAATGTCTCCGTACTGTTTCGCAAGACTCTACTAGACCCATTTTGGTATGATGAGATCAATAAACCTAGGGCTCTGATACCATCTTTGTTATAACCTAACCCTTCGCGAGTGGCACCCACACTAAACCCCTGGTGGAAGAACCAAAAACCAACCCAACACTTGATCAAAAGATTAGACAACTAAGCAATCTTCATTAAGAAAACCCATAATTTATAGTTTCAAAAGAAAACAAAAACAAATTGCAGAAATTAAACCCCTAGAATCTGAAAGTCGTAGTACCAAAACTCTATATTAGCTGTCTGAAAGGAGGGGATTCAACCCCAAAACAAAAATAAAGTCTAAGTCTAAACAGTGGACTAGGAATAACTGAAGAATTCATGATAGCGCGGAAGATGCAACTCACCCTTGAATTCGAAGATCGCCTATCTCATAACTGAGATCTCATAGCAGCTGCTGGAATATACCCTGTACTCAACAAAAGAAGAGAACGTGTAGTATCAGCACACAAGAAATAATAGTATACTGGTAGGATCATCGGCCAGCTCCTAAAATATGAAATGTGAAACATATAACAGTAACATAGTATAACATGACAACATGTAACAAGCCAAGTCAAAGTGACTACCAATAAGACTCCCCGTCAACAACCTGACTCACAACCATATAAGTCATGTCTAACTATGCAAGTACACAGACCACATACAACCATGTCACAGCTTGCAAGTAACCCAGACCACCCAAGGGTCCTTAGGACATCATCTATGGCACTTAACATGCAACCTTGATTTACATAAGAAACCAACTTAGCACTTAAACACACCAACCCGGCCACTCAAGGACCAAAATGTATGTCAAGTAGCAATAAATCTCGGTATTCTAAAGGAACCAACATATGAATACACATCAACAAACAGATAAGCCCGATTCACTCAAGGAACCAACACATATGAATAATAAGTAAACTTGTACACACATTCTAAGGGTCTTATAGTTGCCCACTAGTCATGACCTGTAGGGGATGAGTTCTTGTCTATATACTGTACCAGCGTGGTACCCGAGAAAACCATGAATAAACTTGTACCAGGCATGGTACCCAAGCCAACAAATAAATAATAGAACTGTATCAGGCGTGGTACCCGAGCCAACCAATGAAACATAGATATCACAACAATCACAACAACAATGATAGCATACAACACTTCTAAAACCAACAAGTTTCCACAATAGACTCATTGCATGTGATTAACACTTAGGATATCATTTAACAATTATTCCCTTTTTCCCTGAACACATATTGTGCGAGTAATACCAATGAGACAATTATTATGCACACATAATGCAAATTGGGATAGAAGTAACCATCACCTACCTCAATCCAAGCCTGAAATGCTCTACTGAACCTGAGCTTTCTCTTTTCTGGCAACCTCGGTTTGATTGTGGTCTAAAAATAGAAATACAAATAATATTTCAACCCATGACCTCAAGTATCACGGATTATATCCTAATCCCGAACCCCCAGGCCAAATTTATGATCATTCCACCCATACTAGGGTCTTTCCACCAATAATTCACCTAGAAACTGCCAATTCTATGGTTACACTAGCGAATTACGGTAATGAAATCATGAATAAATAACTTATAATCAAAACCCAAGGTTTTTATACCCCATAATCCCTCATACACCAGATTTTTCATCTTAGGACAAGCTAAACCCTCCCCAAGGCCTGTAACTAACGATTCTAGGATATAGGAATTGAAGTACTAGTTTACGGGGATAAAAGACTTACCTTAACGATGAATTCTGGTGGAAAAATAATAGAAATCGCCCCAAATCACCTCTGCCTTCCCCAAAATATTTTTGTGAAATAATGGACATTTTTGGGGAAGTTCTTGCATTAATAGTGATTAACCCCGCTATAGCAACCTAATGCCGCTATAGTGGTACCACCGTAGTGGCAACCTCCCACTATAGCGGAGTTGAACGACTCTGAATTCTGATATAGTAGGAATTTCTCTACCATAGAAGTATTGTGGTATCAGCCTGTCACCCGCTATAGTGGGTGTGGTGAGGTAGAAACTCAGAAAATCTCCCAGTTTTGCCTTTTTCACAGCACACCCTTAAACTATGATGTCCCAAACTAACCCCTTTATGTCAAGTTTGATATCGGGAGTTTTACTCATCCGAATTCACTTCCAAAAAGTCCTACGGATTCCTTATCACCTTAGCTAAAATAAGATTGAGATAAGATTTATCAATTTAACCCAATCTCTCCCCAGATTTTCCTAGACCTCACCTTGCTCAGATTTCATCCAAGACTAGCCTAGCCTAAAATTTCTAACTTCTAATTTTGAAAAAAATTCTAAACGGATTCTTGTATGACTAGCTCAATCATAATGATAAGAAGGGTCGTTACACAAACTTTATGGAATATTTCAATTCGAGTAGGCTTTTAGACGTAGAAAAAGAGGCCATAATGGTCTCAGGACTCATGCTTGGGGTTTGAACCCTGAATACTAATAATGCCTCTAATATAAAAAGAATCAGTCTTGGCATAGTCCAAACCACTTTGTATGAAAAAATAATAAGACAATCCATAAAGTATGTGCCTGTGACTAATAATGAAACCGAGTATGAGGTTGTGATTGCACATTTAAAACTATCCCGTGGGCTAGATTGTAAAAAAAGTGGAGGTGAAATATGAATCTCAATTAGTAGTTAGCTAGATTTACGGTATATACAAAGCCAAAGAGGAATGAACGCAGAAATACTTAGACAAGGTCCATGCCCTGCTCTCCTAGTTTAAAGAATGGAGGGTGACACAGATATCATGTGAGAAAAACACTGAGATCGATGCCCTAGCCAATCTTGGACCATCAATATATACATTTGAGCTTGGTTTGAGCTTCATCGTACACCTATGATAACGCCCAAACTACACCTCAAATTAACGAAGCGTAAGCGGTCGTAGTCAAATATAGAACCCAACTAGGTTGGGGTCGAATCCCACAGGGAATATGGTGAGAATTAAGTCGTTAGTGAATTAGATAACTAATAGTCAATAGTTTCCGGAAAAGGGGGGGTTTTGTGTAATGAACAATAGTAAACAAAACAAATAATAACGTATGAGAATAAATCAGTAGGAGAATGAACTAGGGAAGTGTTTACCATGGCGTTGGTAACAATGTCGATCCTAGGCTTAATCGGGTTCTTTTTATATGCGTGTCACGATGTGATTGAAGTAATGGTATCGTCTAAACGTCTCTCGACCAAATAAACAAATTTCCTTTTCTATTCTCTCGACCTCGAAAAGATGTGCTTTTTAGATTTCAACCTTAAACATCAAGTAGATTAATCTAGTTACAGCATTAATCATTAGACGAGAGTTAGTAGTCTCGAATCCTTGTTGTTAATCAAGTTTCCCGGTTTTAATCTCTTTACTCAAGCAAATTAAACCTAGGCATGTTCTAATGTTTGCAACCACTAGAAAACGTTAAATAATGAATGATTAACAACGTGACAATACATATATTGAACCCGTCGCTACCCGGAATCTATATCGCTACTTTAGCCATGGCTCCCACAACCCTAGTTGTGGGAGGTTTAGTTACTCATGCTTGTAGAAGAACAAAAGAAAGCAATATTCATAATAAAGAAAAGAGATCCTTACAATGTATTGAAAACAATCTTTAATTAATCCAAGAGCAAGAAAAACAAAGATCCCAAGAACAATCAAGAACAAGATTGAAGAGAAGGAAACCGTGTGTAGCGCGTTTCCTCTCTCAAAAATCGCTCAAAACTCTCCTACAATTATTGGGTAATGTATGTAAAAACTATTGGAAAAGTGATATGTAAAATAAACCTAACATAGGGTATTTATAGGAGTCTAGGAAACCAATCCTAAAAACGCTCGGATTCCGCGTCGCGGACTGCCTAAGTGTGACGGCCAGGGTGACGGACCGTCACAGGGTTGACGGACCGTCGCCTGGACCGTCACCCTTAGGCAGTGGTGCTGCCTTGGCTGCTGCCTTGGTGTGACGGTTTGGGTGACGGACCGTCACACCCTTGACGGACCGTCACCTGAACCGTCACTCTTATCCAGAATGTTCTTTTTCGCGTATTTCCGTCCGTTTCCGTGTTTGTTTCCATTTCCTACAAATACAACATAAAAACATCAAAAACAACAACGGTTGCTTGAAAACGTACGATTGTTCTTAGTAAAAAGGAGTTGAAAGTGTCGTAAATTAGCGGCACATCAACACCCTCAACTTAAAACGTTCACTTGTCCTCAAGCAACATAACATAAAACAATAAAACGACTCAACTAAGAACACGAACTCATGTCTCTAACAACTCATGGTCATTCCACATCTTATTCCATTAAATCAAGCTCCCTCGTAGCACACGAATGTATGAAACACTAACTTGCAAGGATCCAAACATGTCATTCCGATATGATAGAACATTCTACATTCACATGCGCAGCTATCCTAACAATCAATAGACAATACAGACATCTTGGTGCCCTCACCACAAAGAAATCCCACACACAAGATTTGGGACTAGGTAAGCGCTCACACTCACAAACGATTTCAAAAAATGCACATGCGATACCATAGGCTTGCCCTTACTATTCTATTTCGGTTCTTCAGAAAGCCGCTCAGGATCACTACAGGACTTGTTTTGGCTTGTACTGAGGCTTCAGGTGCAGGTAGGATACATTTAGGGGTTAGTGACTAAGCCCTCATTGGAACTACCGACGTCTTATTACCACATCCTTTACTTTGTCCATCCTTATTCGCCTTTTTATTTCCTTCTCTCTAGCTACAGGTGCGGCCTCTTTATTTTGAGAATTCTTTTTGTTACTTTTTCGATCTTTTTCACTTCTTTTTATTTTTCTTTTCTTAGGCACACACCCGAATTTTCATTCAATTCACAACCAATCTTCTCCATCCTTTTTTTCTTATCATTCACCTCTGTAGTAGCCACCCTCAACTTAGGCTGATTCCCTGCGTTGAGGTGCACGATGTCCATGGCAGGACCAGGGCCAAAACAGGGTTTACCTCTATGGTAGCCACCCTCAACTTAGGCTGATTGCCTGCGTTGAGGTGCACGATGTCCAAGGAAGGACCAGGGCCAAAATAGGGATTCAAAGTTAAACGGGAATGGTGACAGGTTATTGAAAGTATAAGGTCAATTATGGCTCAAACAGGGATCAAGGGATTATTTATATTTGGACGGTCTTTTAGGTTAAGTGGACTGCACACAAAAAGGGCCTGTGATCCTTTCCTAAGCAACCAAACTTCGAACTTAACAAAATAGACCGGGCAAGTTCTAGATGCATGCACAGAGTAAGAATTTATACAATAATCTCACACACTCTTGGCACCAAGAAACTATATCGCTACCAACTATCAAACAACCGCTCGGCTTAAGCATACTCATTCTACTCATAATCACACAATGACATACAAGGATCCAGACAGTCAATCGTTTCAACATAAGTACAAAACCAGAAAATTTTTAAAGGGGCCTCGTTTTTAAACAAGAAAAATGCCATGATGCTTGCTATAGACACTAAAAACAACAAAAATTTAAAATAACAACCTAAACATGCCGGTTCTACTAGATAGCACACCGGAGGGAAAAGAAACACGGCAACAAAAACCCTCAGTGGTGACTCACAGGTTTCCCCACACCCTCAACTTAGACTCATGCATTGTCCCCAATGCATCTATATGAAAGCTAAAAACTGTGAGAGAAAGGAATACTTGTGAAGTCGATATGACTCAGATTCTGGAATGATGTTGGAGACCGCCAGGGTCTCCAAAACAAGAGAACTCGATGGAGTGTGTGCACGCGATAACCTCATGTTGCGTTTCAGCTTTTTCCTTCATTGGCTCCGCAGCTAGTCGCGACAACTTCTTCGCTCTTTCTTTGCAGATTCTCTTGCGGTGTTTTCGTTTTCTTGATTTATTTTCACCGCTTTCTTTCACCTGCTCGTTCTTTTGCGATCGCGACTTTACTCTCATAACAGCTCGGGTTTCAACACAACCCTTCTCTTCAAAATACACATCCGCAGGGACTTCCTCAATAGTATTGATGACCGCGACCACCCTCATCTCACTTGGTTGCTTCATCAATTTGGACACATCGAACTTGACCACTTCATTGTTTAATCGGAAGGTCAGTTCGTTTTTCTCCATGTCGACCAATGCTCTTGCTGTGGCTAGCAATGGTCATCCCAAGATTATGGGAACTTCAAAATCCACTTCGCAATCCAAGATCACAAAGTCGGCCGGGAATATAAGCTTACCGATCTTTACTAGCACATCAGACAATACTCCCACAGGTCGCTTTACTGAACGGTCAGCCATCATCACTCTTATGGACGTTGGTTTAGGAGCTCCCAAACCAAGTTGTTTATAGATGGCTAGTGGCATCAAGTTGATGCTAGCACCCAGATCACACAAGGCTTTCCCGAAGTTGTGTTTCCCAACAGTGCAGGGAACAGTAAACGCACCTGGATCTTCCTTCTTTTCGACTAACGACCTAGAAGAAATAGCGCTGCAGTGGTGGAGGTTGTCTTCCGGTTCATAACTTACCGACCTCTTCTTTGTAATCAAGTCCTTCATGAACTTGGCATAACTGGGCATTTGTTCCAGCGCTTCCACCAGTGGTATGTTTATTGAAATCTGCTTCAGCATGGTCATGAAGTTCAGGAACTTATCATCGTCAGCTTTCTTCTTCAAACACTGTGGGAAAGGAGGTGGTGGTCGAGGCATCATAGTTGGAAGCTTTTCAGCTTCCTTGCTTTTCTCCGCGGGCTTTGGATTTTCCTCCTCTATCGCCTCTTCATCATCCGCAGCATCACCTTGAGTCTGAATTACCGGATGTGATTCCGGTAATAGTTTTCCGCTTCTTGTGGTGATCGCCATACAGCTAGCGTCATTCCTCGGATGAGTCGTGTCACTCGGCAAGGTACCTGTCTTCCTTTGGTTTAAAGATGCCGAGATCTGACCCACTTGCTGCTCCAATTGCTTGATTGCAGTGGAATGTGACTCTACTACCTGACTCAACGTTGATAACTCAGTCCTCATTGCCTTTACCCCAGAGTCAGTTGATTCCACCTTTAGCAGCATCTTCGCCATCATGTTCTCTAGCTTCGAAGTCCCTGCCTCATTGCCAGCTTTGTCCCGATTACCAGGTGGTACATACAACCCACCTCTATCGGTGTTATTCCTCCAGCTACCTTGATCGCGATCTCTCTAACCATCTTTCTCATAGTGGTTGTCTCTCTGGTAGTTCCGACCTTGGTTTCCCTGGCCATTGGCCTGGAAACCCCCCAAGTAATTCGCCTCCTCAGTCTCCATACCTTGGGAACCCACCGCTTGTACCTTCTCCATACCTCCTGAGAACAAGTGCTTGGTCAGTAGGTCCAACTGCGTTTTCAGATGCGCCATGTCTTGGTCGCGCTCCTCCTCTTTCCTACGCTGCTCTGCTGACATACCAACAGTATAGGTGCTAGCTGCAACCTCTGAATCTCGTGTGTGCCAGGCCCTGTTGGTTTTGGTGAGCCTGTCCAAAGTAGTTGTGGCCTCAACAAAGGTAAGACCCATGAATGCACCACCTGCTGCGTTGTCTAACGTCGGCTTGGTAGCCGAATTCAGTGCCCGGTAGAACGTCTGCATCAAAAAGTTATCGGTCAACTGATGGTTCGGGCATTGTGTTATCTTCTTTTTGAATCGCAACCAAGTCTCGTGCAGTGCTTCGTGCGGTTGCTGCCTAAAGTTGCTAATCTCGTCCCTCAACTGTATCATCCGAGAGGGAGGAAAGAACCTTTCTAGGAAAGCTCCTCTCAACTCTCCCCACGTTGCGATAGAGTCGGGGGTCAGCTCTGTCAACCACAATGATGCCTCATCAGACAGAGACAACGGAAACAACCTGAGCCTGATCGCTGTCTGACTCACGCCCGGTAGTTGAAACGACTTGCATATGCCCACGAAATTCAGTAGGTGCTGGTTTGGATCCTCCCCAGCGACACCTCGGAACACTCCTCTCAAGTTCAACAGCTGGATCATCGTGCTAGTGATGTTGAACTTGGCTTCGGGCGGTAGCGGTGGAACGACAATGGCGCCCGTAGTGCCATCTCCATCTAAGTCGAGATCCTCATCATTCCTTGCGATCTCATCCTGCAGACCACCAGCATTCAGATTTTGTTGGGCCTGCAGTTCTGCAGCGATCCTCGCTGCCTCTAGTTGTGCGGCCATATTCCGCCTCAATGTTCTAGCAAGCTCGGGGTCGTAAGGTAAAATTTGTTCCCCCGAACTTCGGGTACTTGTCATGCACAACTGTGTACCCTGTCAAAGACAAAAACAACAAATAAACGTAAAGCAGGAAATTATGACTAAGAGTCAAATAAACACACCAGACTTAATTAACAACCGTATTCCCCGGCAACGGCGCCACTTTTTGATAACGCCCAAACTACACCTCAAATTAACGAAGCGTAAGCGGTCGTAGTCAAATATAGAATCCAACTAGGTTGGGGTCGAATCCCACAGGGAATATGGTGAGAATTAAGTCGTTAGTGAATTAGATAACTAATAGTCAATAGTTTCCAGAAAAAGGGGGGGTTTTGTGAAATCAAATTGTAAACAAAACAAACAATAATGTATGCGAAATAATCAGTAGGAGAATGAACTAGGGAAGTGTTTACCATGGCGTTAGTAACAATGTCGATTCTAGGCTTAATCGGGTTCTTTTTATATGCGTGTCACGATGTGATTGAAGCAATGGTATCGTCTAAACGTCTCTCGACCAAATAAACAAATTTCCTTTTCTATTCTCTCGACCTCGAAAAGATGTGCTTTTTAGATTTCAACCTTAAACATCAAGTAGATTAATCTAGTTACAGCATTAATCATTAGACGAGAGTTAGTAGTCTCGAATCCTTGTTGTTAATCAAGTTTCCCGGTTTTAATCTCTTTACTCAAGCAAATTAAACCTAGGCATATTCTAATGTTTGCAACCACTAGAAAACGTTAAATAATGCATGATTAACAACGTGACAATACATATATTGAACCCGTCGCTACCCGGAATCTATATCGCTTCTTTAGCCATGGCTCCCACAACCCTAGTTGTGGGAGGTTTAGTTACTCATGCTTGTAGAAGAACAAAAGAAAGCAATATTCATAATAAAGAAAAGAGATCCCTACAATGTATTGAAAACAATCTTTAATTAATCCAAGAGCAAGAAAAACAAAGATCCCAAGAACAATCAAGAACAAGATTGAAGAGAAGGAAACCGTGTGTAGCGCGTTTCCTCTCTCAAAAATCGCTCAAAACTCTCCTACAATTATTGGGTAATGTATGTAAAAACTGTTGGAAAAGTGATATGTAAAATAAACCTAACATAGGGTATTTATAGGAGTCTAGGAAACCAATCCTAAAAATGCTCGAATTCCGCGTCGCGGACTGCCTAAGTGTGACGGCCAGGGTGACGGACCATCACAGGGTTGACGGACCGTCGCCTGGACCATCACCCTTAGGCAGTGGTGCTGCCTTGGCTGCTGCCTTGGTGTGACGGTTTGGGTGACGGACCGTCACACCCTTGACGGACCGTCACCTGAACCGTCACTCTTATCCAGAATGTTCTTTTTTGCGTATTTTCGTCCGTTTCCGTGTTTGTTTCCATTTCCTACAAATACAACATAAAAACATCAAAAACAACAACGGTTGCTTGAAAACGTACGATTGTTCTTAGTAAAAAGGAGTCGAAAGTGCCGTAAATTAGCGGCACATCAACCTACTATACTCAGCCCTGGATGCAATCTACAATAAGGTAAAATCAACAAACTTAGTTTGGAATTGGCATAATGATGTTGTTGATAACTTGCAGAATGGTATGCTACTAGAGGATGCCAAAACCTATTAGGCGTTCAGAACAAAAGTAGAGCGATATTTTTTGGTGAGAGTCCAACTCTACTGTCGATCCTTCCATGGAACATTAGCTAAATACCTAGGATCATGGGAAATTGATTATGTGATGAGAGAGGCAAACAAGGGTGTGTATGGAAATCATTCTGAAGCTGACTTACTTATATTGAATTTACTAAGGGTTGGATACTATTATCCTTAAATGGAGCAAAATTCAAAGGCATTCATAAGAAGATGTGATAAGGTCAGTTGTATGCTTGAATGGAGCATCCACCAGCAAAATTGCTCCATTCGATCATCTCACAGTGGCCTTTTATGAAATAAGGGATGGACATGGTGGGACCCTTGTCACATGCCCTTGACAGGTGAGGTTCCTGTTAGTGCTAACCGATTATTTCTCTAAATGTATTAAAGGAGGTACGTTTAAAAAAATCCATGAAAGGGAAGTAATAGACTTCCCATGGGATCACATTATATGCGATTTGGAATCCTAAAAGAAATTACGTGTGATAACAGGCCACAGTTCATCAGTTCAAAAGCAACTAAATTCTTGGAATATTTTAAGATCAAAAGGATGGTCTCTTCCCTATATCACCTGAGAACGAATAGAAAAGCAGAGTCCACCAACAAGGTAGTTATCCAAAACCTGAAGAAGAGATTGGAAATGGCCAGAGGCCAGTTGCCAGAAGAGTTACCCAATGTGCTCTGGCATACAAAACGACATTCAAATTCAACACCAAGGAAACCCATTCTCTCTAGTATATAAAATGGAAGCCTTGATACCGATCGAGGTTGGAGAACCAATCATGAGGTATCTTAGGCCAGTGAAGAGGAAAACAATGAGGTTATGTCAGCTGGGTTGAGCCTACTCGAAGAATGTTGAGACTCAACCCTGGTTTGAATAATAGTCTAGAAGCAAAGAGAATAAAGATACTATAATCAAATATATAACTTTTGGTACTTCAAAGTTAAAGACTATGTCCTTCGAAAAGTGACACTCTACACGAAGAAACTCAACTCCAAAAAACTTGGTCCCTAACTAGGAAGGACCCTATTGAGTTAAGGGTTAGACGACAAAGGCTCATATCAGTTTGGAGACAAAAATGGGGTCACGCTGCCAAATAATTGGAATATCAGCCACCTGAAATGATATTACCACTAAGTTATAGATATCAATGAAATTCATTCACTTGACTTCTTAAGGTGTCTAAAAAGTGCAAAATTGAATGTTTCTGCAAGTCTCTCTCTTCTCTTTCTCTTCTCGCTACTTCTCTCTCTTCTCTTCTCTTTCTTTCTCTCCCCACCTACTCTCTCTCCCACCCGCTAGGGCACCCACCACCCACCACCACCGCCCACAACCTTATTCTCTGGTAGCAATAGCACGTAGAGCATTTGTCATAATAGACTCTGGCGACCAATTTCAGCAACAGACTGTCGGAGTCCACCACAATGGTAAAGAAATCAAAGAAAACCACTCAATCTCCAGTTATTTCTATCCGTTAATCCTTCTTGAATTAGATTTCTGGTATTTTTCTTGCTTATTGTTAAAATTATCTACTATCTCAAATTGGGTTTCTATCTTGAAGAATATTGATTTTTGAGTTTATTTAGCTTCTGGAAAAGTAAACATTCTCTCTCCCAGCTACTTAATCTTTACTTTGTTTAAATTTGTTTTCACTCTCATTCTCTTTGGACTAGGGTTGGGAAATTATTATTTTTTAGTTGCATTAACAGTTGGATGCTTGTTTGGGTAGACTTATTCTGCAAACTTCTTGTGGGATAATCAGAGTTTGATACCTTCTATTTTAGTCATTGTTCAACACTTTCTTGTCTCTATAATGTGTAGTCTTTATTTGTAACTTCTATTTGGGGCATATCACTTGATTTCCCCTCTAGTATATTGGTTGTATGGCTCTTTCTTTTCCTATTTTATTCCCTATTTCTGGCGTGTTTTGATTTCTGTAGTTGAGCAACTAGTTTTCTTTAGCATACATTCAATTATTGTATTTTTAAGAAGCTTGAGGTAGAATTGAAGCATTTAGGAATAGATTTTGGATCAATTTATGCTCTCCTATTGTCTATTTCTAGTAGAATTATGTGTTGTTTTCCCCCTTCATTTATTTGCTTTTAAGCGGTAGTATTGCCTTTGGTTTCATTATCTTTAAGTATATTCTTATGTAGTTTTCATTTTTTTAGTGGCTTTGGCGAATGATAGTAGACTAGGGTCATGTCATCGACAGAGGCGGGGGGTGAAGGGTAGAAGTGGTAAGTGGGTGAAGAGTCTAAGAGTAGAGTCTTGGAACATAGGGTCATTAATGGGGAAGTCCATAGAGCTAGTGAAGATTCTTAAGAAGATAAAGATTAATATAGCTTGTGTCCAAGAGACCAAATGGGTAGGAACCAAGGCTTGGGATGTGGACGGGTTTAAGTTGTGGTACTCAGGAGGCTCGAGGGATAGAAATGGAGTAGGCATCTTAGTAGACGTGGACCTTAGGCAGTAAGTGGTGGATGTTAGAAAGATCAGTGATGTGATGATGATTAAGCTAGTTGTTGGAGGGTTGTCTTTGAACATTATTAGTGCTTATGCGCCACAAGTGGGCCTAGACAAGGAGATCAAAAAGCACTTATGGGAGGATTTGAATGAGGTAGTGAGAGGTGTATCGCGCATTGAGAAGATTTTCATTAGTAGAGATTTCAATGGCCATATTGGGTCTACTTCTAGTAGCTTTGAAGATGTTCATAGAGGCTTTGGTTTTGGGGATAGAAATAGAGGTGGGCCCTTGCTTTTGGATTTTCTAGAGCTTTTGAGTTGGTGATTGCTAACTCATTCTTTCCAAAGAGGGAGAACCACTTGGTCACCTTTTGTAGCACGGTAGCTAAGACTTAGATTGATTACTTTCTCTTTAGGAAGGGTGATAGAGCCTTTGTAAGGACTACAAGGTTATCCCGAGCGAGAATTTTACTACCCAACACAAGCTTTTGGTGATGTACTTGGAGATTAAGAGGGATAAGAGGAAAAAGACCTTATATGACCGACCAAGGATTAGATGGGGTGGCTTGACCCCTGTCTTTTCTCGAGAGATGGGGGAGAAGTTGATTGGTATAGGGGTTGGAGTAGCAGCAGGGATGTGAACAACATGTGGAATAAGACATCTAGTTGCATTAGAGAAGTAGCTAGAGAGATGCTAGGGGTATCAAGGGGTAATTTTTGTAGTCGTCGGGGAATTGGTAGTGGAATGGAAAATTCCAAGGCAAAGTGGAGGCTAAGAAGGTTGTGTATTCAAAGTTGGTAGAGTGTGTAGACTATGAGGATAAATGGACGCTTAAGGAAGTGTATAAGGCGGAAAAGACAGAAGCTAAGTTAGCGGTTACAACAGCTAAGACGAAAACTTTTGAACGCATGTATGTCGAGCTAAGGGACAAAGGCAGGGATAAGAAATTATATAAGCTCACAAAAGTACGTGAGAGGAAGGCTCGTGACTTGGATCAAGTTAAGTGCATCAAGGATGAGGAGGGCAATGTGTCGGTGGAAGAGACCCTTATCTAGCAAAGATGGCAAACATACTTTCACAAACTCTTGAACAAACAAGGGAACAGAGACATTGTGTTGGATGATTTGGAGCACTTCGAAAGTCTTCGGTATTTTGTGTACTATAGGTGCATTAAGGTTGAGGAGGTTAAACGTGCTATTAGTAGGATGAGTAAGGGAAGAGCGACCGGTCTGGATGAGATTCTGACAGAAATTTGGAAAAGCATGGATAGGGTTGGGATGGAATAGTTAACTAAGTTGATTAATGTTTTTTTTAAGATGGAAAAAATGCCAGACAAATAGAGATGGAGTATGATGGTTCCATTGTACAAGAATAAGGGTGATATCCAGAACTGTAGCAATTACAGAGATATCAAGTTGCTAAGCTACACTATGAAGGTTTGGGAGAGAGTGGTGGAGATGAGGTTGAGGAGAGGGGTGTTCATTTTCGAAAACCAATTTGGTTTCATTATGGGATGATCGACTACTGAAGCCATCCATATTATCAGGAGACTAGTGTATAAATATAGGGAAAGGAAGAGGGACTTACATATGGTGTTCATTGACCTTGAAAAGGCCTATGACAAAGTCCCAAGGGATGTCCTTTGGAGGTGCCGAGAGGCTAGAGGTGTACCAGGGGCTTATATTAAGGTAATAAAGGACATGTATGATGGGGCCAAGACTCGAGTTAGAACGGTTGGAGGAGACTCAGATCACTTTCCAGTTGAGATGGGGTTGCATCAGGGATTAGTTCTTAGCCCTTTCCTATTTGCCTTGGTGATAGATGAGTTTACGCAGTTTATTCAGGATGAGGTACCTTGGTATATGTTATTTGCGGTTGACATAGTATTAATTGATAAGACTCGGGATGGAGTTAATTCTAGGTTTGAGGTTTAGAGAGATACGTTAGAGTCTAAAGGGTTTCGGTTAAGTAGAACCAAAACAGAATATTTGGAGTGTAAATCCAGTGATGCGATGCATGAGTTAGGCGTAAAAGTGAGGCTTGACACACAACCTATCCCCAAGAAAGGATGTTTTAAGTATGTTGGGTCTATAATTAAGGAAGTGGGACATGGACAATGATATCACACATCGCATTGGTGCGGCATAGATAAAGTGGAGGCTTGCCTCTGGAGTCTTGTGTGATAAAAAGGTACCACCTAAGCTTAAAGGTAAGTTACACATAATGGTGGTTAGACCGTCTTTGTTATATGGGGTGGAATACTTGCCTGTTATGAACTCCCATGTTCAGAAGATGCACATTACAGAGAGAAAGATGCTGAGATGGATGTATAGACATACTAGGAGTGATAAGATTAGGAATGAGGTTATCCAGAAAAATATGGGAGTGGACTCAATGGCAGACAAGATGAGGGAAGCGAGACTGCGATGATTTAGGCATGTGAAAAAGAGGTGCGCAGATGCTCCAGTAAGGAGGTGCGAGAGGTTGGTTATAGTGGGTATGCGAAAAGGTAGAGGTAAGCCTAAAAGTATTGGAAAGAGATGATTAGACATGCTATGGCACAACTTCATATTATCGAGGACATGACTTTAGATAGGAAGAGTGGAGGTCGCGTATTAGGGTAAAAAGTTAGTAGGGAGTAGAGTGTTATGTTGACTCTAGAAGATTAGGGTTGTCGGTGTATGTCGTAGTACTAATCACATCCTTGTAGTTCTTGATTTTGATATCTATCCTCATATGTTGTCTATTGTGTTTCAATCATCATATTATTTGTTGCTATTATTTCTTTTGTGAAGGCTCTTATAACACCCCAGAATTCGATTTAGCTGTTAAACCTGATTTCTGTGAAAATTGTAAAGTTCCCAGAGATCACGGACCAGATCACGGACCGTAGTCCTGGACCACGACCTATAGTCTAATCCGTAGTCTTCTCTTTTGTTGTGTTCTTCCCTCAGTCTATGAGTCACTCGAGGGATTCACGCTTATTTTGATTTTCTGTAGTGATACAGCTAATCCTTTAATTACTATATATTTTCTGCCTTATATTATTTTCTTGATCATTTTGCATGTTTATTCTTATATTTGTGCATGATGGTAATTATATTGATCATTTAGATGATTATGAAAGTTTAAAGTCACGAATTTATTTGTTTTGTATCTTCAGGCAACAGAGTTTCACAGTATCAATGTTACATCACCTGAAACATAAGTAAAGAATTGAATATTTTTTGTCTCCGTGTTCACTTTTACCTTGAGTTTGATTTTATTCCCAAGTTTATTTTTCTATGGCCTAAAGCTGTTTAATTTGGAATAGTTGTCATATTATTATTTTCAACTTGACATTTTAATTTTTTATCACTTCCTTAGCAATAGCTAAGAGAATTTTAGTACAAAATTTGCAGCAATTGTAGTTGCTCTTTTAAATGTATGTGTGTGAAGGAGTTGTTTAATGGATAGAGAGATGAAATTGAACTTGCATCTAGGTTTAAGGTGTGTTATGCTTGAGCTATGCTGAGCAATAAGTGCTGCCGCCTTTACATTACAAAGGTATTTCTTACAAATTCTAAATACTTAAAAAATATTTAATCTACATGAGGACAACATTAGAACGATGAAAATGATCTCCTATGATCACTTACCAATTGAATAAAAAATATTTTTTTTTAGATATCTTATGTGTCAAAAATGAAGATCTTTTGTAAACAAGATATAAAATTAAAAAGAAATTTATAAGGGTTAAAAAACTAAATCTCTCAGTTCTGATGATAATTTTGAGGAAATAAAATCTCTTGGCCACTTACAAAATGAATAGAAGAAAATGGTCTTTTTAGACCTCTTATGTGTAAAAATGAAGATCTCTTGTAAAAAACACTAGGGGTGCGCATCGGTCGGTTCAGTTCAGTTTTGTGTATTATCGATTCGGTTTATCGATTTTCGATTTGTAAATATGCAAAATCGATAACCAAACCAATAATATATTCCTTATCGATTTTTGATTAATCAGTTTTTGGTCCTTAATGGTTCGATTTTCGGTTTAACCGATAAAAAAATGCTCCTATAATTATTTTGCTTTCTCTTATTTTCATTTGTTCATATATACACTATCTTCATGCATAAAAGTCTGCACAAATTACAAGTGTAAGAAAATTCAAATACGTTATTACTAAAACAAAATAGTTTTCTTTCTGCTTAAGTAGCAAACTTAAATGCAATAGCAATAGTAGCAATCTCTCAAAAAGAAAAATAAGGTCAGTTCATAGTTTACACTGATGGATAGAACCCCACCACGCTAACGACTTTAGAAAGAAAACAACAATACAAGACAATAACTATAAAAAACAAAAAATAATAGGGTATATATTGAAATTTAAAGGCACTATTATATAATTAATGATAAAAATATAATTTTATTATAATCTTATTGGGTCATCGGTTTAACCATTAATGAAAATCTTAAAACCAAAACTGAATCGATAGCCCAATTAAAAAAAAATCAAAACCGTTTAAAAAGGGTTAACCCAATAAACTGATACCGATAAACCAATAATATTTTTACGGTTCGGGTTATCAGTTAAATCGGTTTTTGCGCACTCCTGGTCGGTTCAGTTTGATTTAATGTATTATGGATTCGATTTATTAATTTTTAGTTTGTAAATATGCAAAATCGATAACCAAACCAATAAGATATTCCTTTTCAGTTTTTGATTAATCGGTTTTTGGTCCTTAACGGTTCGATTTTCAGTTTAACCGATAAGAAAATGCTCCTATAATTATTTTGCTTTCTCTTATTTTTATTTGTTCATATATACACTATCTTCATGCATAAAAGTCTGCACAAATTACAAGTGTAAGAAAATTCAAATACGTTATTACTAAAACAAACTTGTTTTCTTTCTGGTTAAGTAGCAAACTTAAATACAGTAGCAATAGTAGCAATCTCTCAAAAAGAAAAATAAGGTCAGTTCATAGTTTACACTGATGGATAGAACCCCACCACGCTAACGACTTTAGAAAGAAAACAACAACACAAGACAATAACTATAAAATACAAAAAATAATAGGGTATATATTGAAATTTAAAGGCACTATTATATAACTAAGGATAAAAATATAATTTTAATATAATCTTATTGGGTTATCGGTTTAACCATTAACGAAAACCTTAAAACCAAAACTGAATCGATAGCCCAATTAAAAAAAAAATCAAAACCGTTTAAAAAGGGTTAACCCAATAAACTGATAGCGATAAACCAATAATATTTTTACGGTTCGGGTTACCAGTTAAATCAGTTTTTGCGCACTCCTGGTCGGTTCAGTTTGATTTTATGTATTATCGATTCGGTTTATCAATTTTTGGTTTGTAAATATGCAAAATCGATAACCAAACCAATAAGATATTCCTTATCAGTTTTTGGTTAATCGGTTTTTGGTCCTTAACGGTTCAGTTTTCAGTTTAACCGATAAGAAAATGCTCCTATAATTATTTTTTGCTTTCTCTTATTTTCATCTGTTCATATGTACACTACCTTCATGCATAAAAGTCTACACAAATTACAAGCGTAAGCAAATTCAAATACGTTATTACTAAAACAAACTTATTTTCTTCCCGGTTAAGTAGCAAACTTAAATGTAGTAGCAATAGTAGCAATATCTCAAAAAGAAAAACAAGGTCAGTTCATAGTTTACACTGATGGATAGAACCCCACCACGCCAACGACTTTAAAAAGAAAATAACAACACAAGACAACAACTATAAAATACAAAAAATAATAGGGTATATATTGAAATTTAAAGGCTCTATTATATAATTAAGGATAAAAATATAATTTTAATATAATTTTATTGGGTTATCGGTTTAACCATTAATGAAAATCTTAAAATCGAAACCGAATCGATAGCCCAATTAGAAAAAATTCAAAATTATTTAAAAATCGTTAACCCAATAAACCGATACCGATAAATCAATAATATTTTTACATTTTAGTTTATCGGTTAAACCGATTTTTGCACACCCCCAAAAAAGATACAAAACTAAAAAAAATTCTAAATGACCTACAAAATCAGTTCTCTTGATATCCTTAAAAACAGTATCATAGGCACGACTCAAGCTACAAAATTTTTCATCATTTCCAATATTTTTAGACCCAAGATGCACGACTTAAAATCTTGGTGCATATATATATACTTGTTGGTTTTATTTCAATATGAATACTCGCTAAGAATTATCTTAGCCTCATTATCAATTAACTCCAAATCACAAACTCAGATTTCATAATTTGATCTAGTTATTTTGACTATTTCATGTTATAACACCCCACCAAGGGTAAACATATAATCACATATGAATTTTGTGATCCACTTAGCCTCATTGTACCCCTCTAGCACAACAAATATTAATTCACTGTAATACTTTATTATTTGTTTCTTCTTTTAAAAAATAATGCACCAAGAGAAGAAATAACAACATAATATATTTTAGGATCACTATCAACAAGATAAGTACAAAAATCTCCACTAAAATATTCCTTCATCCTTTTAATTTTTCTCCTCCTCGAATCTCATTTTCAAAATTATCTTGAACAAAAAGACCACGTAAGATATTATCAATTTTCAACGAAAATATATTCTCAAAATTCTTTTCATTTACTATAGTGTTGCTCCCAATTAATCACATCACTACTAATAAACACCAAATTTATATGCAACACATATAATTAACATAAACATATAATCAAAAATATTATATCTTTCTTCTTTTTTTTCAAAAGCAAGTAGCAAAACCTTAGTAAGCCATCCCCACACTTTTAAATAATTCAATATAGGAGGAATAAATGTTTTCACAATTTAGAAAGGAGCTTTCTAGTATTCTTGAAAGGTACTTTAATTTTGTATCTAGCAAACAAATAAAATAACTTTTCCCCAAAAAATTATCAAGTGCACAAGAGCTAACAGACACACAATGCACATTATTTCTTTTAAAAATATATATCTTTTCACACAAAATCATTAAGCAAAATAAATTCATCTTCTCTATCAAATCTACTCCTCTTATCTTTTTATACAATTGATTTTCTACTTAAGATTGAGTTCTCATAAATAAAATAAACTAATTCATAAAACAAAAAAATCAATCAAGCAAGTTACTAGCATTTTCATTCACGACTAAAAATATTTAATAGAATCAAATCATGATTACAATATTCTTTGTCAAAAGAAAAATCATACTTATAAGTTAAAACACCCATAAAATTCTCAAAAGAAATTTTACTCTAACATTTTCTAGTAATACTATATCTATTAAATTGGTTCAAATATTAAGAACATGAACCCTTAGTTAAAGTCAATATTTTTCCAGATGTTTGAGAAGATTTTTTTTTCAAGAACTTGAGTAATTTTCAATCACCAATATAAATAAATACTTCTCCTCCATTAACTTGAGTATAAGCCACAAAAATATTTTGTTCATATAAATATGTCTAGTAGCACAAATCCTATCGCTCATTCACTCGCACTATGTCATGACCTAACTAAAATCACAAGTCGTGATGGCACCTATGTTCCCAATCGATAGGTAAGCCAACCCAAAGATCTTTCGAATACAAGTTAATCAATTAAATAAAAAATTATATAGACAGGATAAATACTAAGTCTTTCAAAATAAAATGCGAAAAAGTTAAAATATCACCCAAAATTTAGTGTCATAAGTACAAGAGTTTCTACAATACGATACAAATCTGAAAATTAACATAACAAGTTTGAATGTAAATACCTTGTCTGATTACTAAACGATAAAATAAATAAAAGATAGATGAAGGTGTGGGCTGCGGAACAGCTAAGCAACTCACCACAACTTTAAAATAATCCAAGCTCTGACTCAGGAAGCTCCACGAGATGCACTAGTGTTTAGAACTGAATCTGCATCACAAAAGAGTGCAGCAAGCGTAGTATGAGTATGAAACCATGTGTACCCAGTATGTATCATAGACCGACAATGAAGAAGTAGTGACATGACTCATGTAAGAACTCATTCTCAAATTTATAAGTCTACACTATATTCAACAATCAAGTTTTCACTAAAGCGGGGATAATCAATTACCACGATATATTCAAACATCAATTAAGCACATAATCAAGTAAGTATGGAAGATGTAATGCGATGCAATACAATATAATGAGATGATATGCCTCATATATCTAGTAATATCTCACTGTATATACACAATACTCCTCTGCAATACATCGAGAGATCACTTGCGAGGTCTATATACCAGCACGGACGATCTTCACGTGCTATCACAAAATCAATCAATCCCAAGCACAGACGATCTCCATGTGCCTAACTCAAATCATAGAATAATTGCAGCACGGACGATCTCCATGTGCCCGACCTTTACTCTCACTCGAACTCAATACTAATGCATGTACATGATATAATATCAATGCAACAGGGGATGATGATGTATCTCATTTCAATCAAATAACTGACAAGAAATATATTCACCTTGACTATCACAAATATACGGGTTAAATGAAGAAACATGAATACACAAAAAACAACCAAGTCAATAATACATCAGCTAATGCCCATATGCTTTGGCGTTCTTGAATTACATAATAATAAACTTTTTATTTTATAACATCAATATGCGTACCAATGTCCATCACACCACTAGTACGAGACCCCTCATCTTTTGTCCTTACCCATTGTCTATTTTATTTTTAATCTTTAATTAGCAAAACGTCCCTCAACAAAGTCTAGGAAGTCTTAACATACCTCAAATGCTAAACAACGTGTCACAAATCCTCAAGACTTCGCCTTTTCCTTTCGCAAAGCTTTAGAAAGTTCTCAATCTATCAAATTTGTATTTTTCATAAGTAAATGAGTCCAAACTTATAATCAAGTTTCAACCTTGATTTCAATTAATAGGTCAAATCTCATATTTTCAAGATGTCAAGTCTAAGGCTAAGTCTCAAATTTCTTCAAATATTATAAATTTAATGATTTTCATATAATATAATACACCTAAAATTTAATTACATATACCGATATGTCAAAACTTAAATCATAATGTGATGACCAGGGGCGGACCTACATAGGTTCAAGTGGGTTCACTTCATCGAAAATGACACTATATATACATGTATCTATAATCAGCTTTTGAAAATGTACAAGCTATATATTACATTTTGAACCCACACTAACAAGTGTAACGTTCAGCCTAGTGGCAAAGTGGGTCCAAAGAGATGACTCTCAAGACCCGAGTTTGAACCTCACCTTCAACACTTCTTTCCTTTTTAAACAATTAAACATCCCGCACTAGCGTACCCTATCCTCACGTCCTCTACATATATATTTTTTATATATTGAACTCACTTGGTGAAAATTCTGAGTCCGCCACTGGTGATGACCAGATGAAAAATTTCAAACCCGAAGCCAAGTAAGCACGCTACCAGTAACTTTAATCCCAATAAATATGCAAAGCATTCCAAATCCCAGCAACATACGTAAGACTTATAACCACCCATTATTTCACCTTTTTAATTCAATTTCCAATGATTGGCTTTTCATTGTGTCATTATTATGCAATGATTAAATCCATCAAAGTTATCTCTTAGGTCTTTCTAAAAGATTACATTCCAATCGAACTACAATTTCAGCACTTTAACTCATATTCACCCAATAATATGACCATGATTGATGTCCAACATCCTAGAAACCAACGTATATAAACAGAGATTTGAGTTTGTATAGCTGAAGCAAATTGTTCATTTTGATCGACGCCAAACCGTGAGGTCCTCTCATCGGCATTTTTCTTTTTTGTTATCTTAAAAATAATATAATCCAAAAATATCCATCCCACTAACTTAAATTGGTCTTACACAGAGACTAAGTGGTATAAGATATTAGATGAAGGTGGAATTGGCCCGTCACCCACTAACTAAATTAATTATCCGAATTACCCATCAATTTAAAGTAATCACAATTAAACGAATAGTTTAAAATATCCATTTAAAAATTATGAGAAGAATCTTTTATGGAAAAGGAGTTCTAGTGCTCAAAATGACTTAACGGGTCATTACATCATTTACCACTTAAACAAACATTCATCCTCGAACGATAAAAAATAAAAAGTACCTGAACGCTCAAAAAGCTGAGAATATATGATCCGCATGTCTGACTTGGTCTCCCAAGTAGCCTCTTCGATCGAACGATGTTGTAACACCCCAGGATGTGAACCAGCTACTGGACTGTACTCAACAGAAAAATTCAGAAAAAAATTCAAGTTTTCAAGAACCACGGATGGGATCACGGATCGTAGTTTAGAACCACGGTCCATCTTGTCACTCGTGGTTCCCCTTAATCTGAGGACCATCAGTTCAGGGCCCAGCAACCACGAGTCATACGACGAACCGTCGTTCAGAACCACGGTCCGTATTGTGGACTCATGGAATCAAAACATCATAAGCCCCTCAGCCCTTGTCCCAGAAACCACGAGTCAGACTACGGACCGTACTTCAGAACCACGGCCTATCCTTTGACTCGTGGAATCCTCAGACCAGAGGACCCTCAGCTAAAGTCCCAGGAACCACGAGTCTCACAATAAACCATCGTTCAGAACGACGTTCCGTCCTGTGGAATCATGGTTTCCTCAAATCAGAGAACCCCCAAGACTCATGGACAGGACCATGATTCAGTTGACAGTCCATCGTCTAGGACTATGGTCCGTCAACCGAGTCGTGGTACCTGAGTCGCGATTTTCAGCCGCTTTCTTTTAAAATTCTCAGGGGATATTTTGGACCTTTTCTTTCTCTTTTAAGGCCTAAGCGACGTTGTTTTGCTTAGTCTAAGCCTAACTAATTAGTCAAAAGCTACCTAAACCTCCCATTCACCTAGAAAACATCTGACACTTAGAGAAATAGATAAAAGAAGCGACAGTTTTCTCTCAAGAACAAGCAAAAGGTTCCTTCAAGCTCAGCCCTAAAAATCCAAGGATTTCTCCATAGATTCTTCACCAGGTATGTGGGATTTCACCAGTGGGTTTCTTTCACCCATTGGGTCCCCAGATTCAGCCCAGTTCTTCAGTTTCCTATGAATTATTCAGACCTATGGTTCCTAAATCTTAGGGATTCCTTTCAATTCAGATGTTATTGCTTAAGTATTATTAATTACATGTTTCTTGGAGAATTAGCATAGTCACATGTACAGAATTTAGTAACCCTATCTTGTGTTAAAGTTCAGTATTTTATAATTTATACTTGCAAGGCAGATAATTCAGACAATCATGCTTCATAATAGAATGCCATCATGTTCCAGTATATATATATGTTGCATTCTCAGTTGATTATTAGTATTTGAGCTATCCAGTACTTCAGTTTGCATTGTATTGCTTATACTTTCAGTTAGGAGTAGGCTTAGTATCGAGCGGACGAAGGGATGAAGGCTCTGCTGTTAGCTTTAGGCTGAGACCATTAGTAGCAGTCCCTAAGTCCCAGAACTATGGCACTACCGTAGGTATAAAGGTGGTCAGCTGTCAGCTTTAGGCTGGTCACCCTTGTCCCTTGAGGATATCAGTTTAGTGGATCCACGTCAGACTTGTTTGTACCCCTGGCAAGGTATGAACACCTTTCCATCCAAAGTTACAGGTTAGCCCCATAGTTAGATCATCTTGGGGTATGCCGGTTAATAGTAGCTCCCACAGTCAGATTCATCTTTGCATTGACCTTGTGTTCAGTTATTCAGCTCAGCTCAGCATGTTTTAGTATTCATGTTATTTACTTGGTCATTGCATTCAGTTTATCTCTCACTTCATATTTCAGTATATATTTCCATGTTCAGTCTTTATGTTGTTTAGCTTAGTACATATCATGCATGCTCAGTACATTCAAAGTACTGATGCATACTTTTGTGCTACATCATTGTATGATGTAGGTTCAGACGCTCAGCATCCAAACCGCATTTAGCTCGATTTTTCAGTCCTTACTCAGCAGCTTCAGTGGTGAGTCCTTATAGTTTGAGGACAATAGATATGCTTATTTATTTTTTATATTTCAGTTTCAGACTATTAGAGTTAGCTGAGAGCACGTCCCAGTAACTCATATCAGTTAGAGGCTTTCAGACATAGACTAGATTCAGCTATTGAGTTGTTAGTGTGGGTTTTCAAACCTCATTAAACTCTTATATATATTTCATATTCAAACATATTTTGTGTTCTTTCCCACTTTAGATATTAAATTGTTTCAGTTTTCGCATAGCGTATGTTTTATCAGAAATTGTCTAGTTATGTCAGGCCAAGGGTTAGCTTGGGGTCACTTGTGACACTAAGCATCGTGTTACGTCTAAGGAGTAGCCTTGGGGCGTGACAAACTTGGTATCAGAGTATCAGGTTCAAGTATCTTAGGATGTCTGAAAGCCGCATCGAGTAGAGTCTTCTTCATGGGTGTGAAGCGTGCCACATTTATGGGGGAGAAGCTGTGAGATGTCATTAGGAACAACTTCCCTTCTTTACTTTACATCTCGTGTTATAGAGTGTGAACTCTATTTAATCTCCTTCTAACTCATGCTCTTCACGTTATAGAAAATGCCTCCTCGAAGAGCCAATGCCAGGAATCAGCCAGCACCAGCAGCTCCAGCAGACCCTCTGAATGAGCAAGTCACTCATTCCAAATTTAGGGCTGCTTTTTAGGTTCTTTCTCAGGCCATGACCACTCAGGTCAATCAGCAGGCTGTGGCACCAGCTCCACCTCAGACTAATTCTACCACACTAGGATCCAAGACTTCACTCAGATGAACCCTCCAGAGTTTCATGGGTCCAAGTCCGAAGAGGATCCACAAGAGTTTCTTGACGACATTCAGAAGGTGAAAGATATTATGGGTGTCACTCCGGTCGAGAGTGCAGATTTAGCCACCTATCAGTTGAAGGGAGTGGCTTATACTTGGTATCAGCAGTGGAAGGAGTCTCGTTGTACTAATGCAGGTCCGGTGGATTGGAACCACTTCAAGACTGCATTTCTGGATAGGTTTTTCCCACGTAAGCTCAGTAAAGCCAAGGTTCAAGAGTTCATTAACATGAAGCAGAAGGATATGAGTGTGAAGGAGTACGCACTCAAGTTTACTCAATTATCTAAATATGCTTCGGCAATAGTAGCTGACTCCAGGGCCCATATGAGTAAGTTCATATCAGGTATGTTCGATGATGTGGTCAAGGAGTGCAAGATTGCTGTGTTGGTTAAGGAGATGGATTTGTCCAGGTTGGTAACCTATGCCCGGCAGATCGAAGAGAAAAAGATCAAGGAAAGGGGAGGAGACAGTAAGAGAGCTAGAACAGGTGACTTCAACTACTCTCAGTAGAGGTCAGAAGGTGGTAATCCTTCTCAGTTATGTCAGAAATCTTTAGCTCTAGCCCCATATTCTGCTAGTGCCCCAGTTCCTAAGTTCATACAGGACCGACGGGATAGGGCACCAGGCTCTAAGTCCCAAGGTACAGTTACTAGCGGACGCATTTATCCAGTTTGCAAGAAGTATGGTAGGAACCACCTAGGTGAGTGTATGGCTGGGAGTGGAAATTGTTTTGGGTATGGCAAGCCAGGCCACAAAATAAGGGATTGTCCAGCAGCTTCACAGAATGGCAAGGATGCTCGCCCATAGAATTAGGCTAGTTCTACTGCAGCTCCAGCAGTCGCCCCACTCAGCATGGTTCCTCATTTGGTACAGGTGGTGGTCAGTGCCAGAACAGGCTTTATGCTCTTCAAACTCGACAGGACCAGGAGGATTCTCCCGATGTGGTTACGGGTACATTATAGGTCTTTCATTTAGATGTTTATGCATTGTTAGACCCAAGGGCTATGCTTTCTTTTGTAACTCCTTATATAGCAGTGAATTTCTGTGTCAGTCTATAAATCCTCCCAGAACCCTTCTCAGTATCTACTCCAGTTGGTGATCCAGTTATAGCTAGACGGGTATACAGAGCTTGCCCTGACAGAGTTTCCTAGAAAATCACCTCAGCCAAACTTGTAGAGTCAGAAATGACTGACTTCGATATTATTCTAGGCATGGATTGGTTACATTCCTGTTATGCCTCAGTTGATTGTAGAACTAGGATCATTCGATTTTAGTTTCCAAATGAGCCAGTCTTAGAGTGGAAGGGTAACACCTCAGTTCTCGTAGGTCGATTCATCTCTTACCTTAAGGGCAGAAAAATGATTTCCAAAGGGTATATCTACCATCTTGTTCTTGTTAAGGATTCAAACTCTGAAACCCCAACTCTTGAGTCAGTACCAGTGGTGAATGAATTCCTAAAAGTGTTTCTAGAAGATCTTCCCAGAGTTTCTCCCAAAAGGGAAATCGACTTCGAAATAGATCTCCTTTTAGATACCCAGCCTATTTCGATTCCTCCTTACAGAATGGCTCCAGCTGAGCTTAAGGAATTGAAAGAATCGTTGAAAGAACTTCTAGATAAGGGCTTCATCAGACCCAGCATCTCTCCATAGGGTGCTCCAGCTCTCTTCGTGCGTAAGAAAGATGGTTCTCTCAGGATGTACATCGACTACCGTCAGTTGAACAAAGTCACAATAAATAATAAATATCCCATCCCCAGGATTGATGACTTGTTCGACCAACTTCAGGGTGCTAGTTACTTCTCTAAAATAGACCTTAGATCCGACTATCATCAGCTCAGAGTCAAAAATTGTGACATTCCGAAGACAGCCTTGAGAACTCAGTATGGTCACTACAAATTTGTAGTTATGTTTTTTGGACTAACGAATGCTCTTGCAGCTTTCATGAACTTAATGAACAGGGTGTTCAAGCAGTATATAGACATGTTCTTCATAGTCCTTATTGATGATATACTCATATATTCTCAGAGCTAGGACAAGCATGCAGACCACTTGAGAGTGGTGTTGCAAACTCTCAACGATCGCTAGCTATTCGCCAAGTTCAGTAAGTGTGAATTTTGGTTAAAATTAGTTGCTTTTATTGGTATGTGGTATCTAGTGAGGGCATCCGAGTTGATTCTCAGAAGATTGAGGCAGTGAAGAACTGGCCTAAACCCACCTCTCCGACAGACATCAGAAGTTTCTTAGGTTTAGCTGGTTATTACAGGAGGTTTGTGAAAGGATTTTCATCCATAGTTGCCTCATTGACCAAGTTGACTCAGAAAAAGGTCAAGTTTCAGCGGTCAGATGAGTGTGAGAAAAGCTTCCTAGAACTGAAGACCAAGTTGACTATGGCTCCCATTTTGACTCTACTATAGGGTTCAGATGGCTTCGTGGTTTATTGTGATTCATACAAGGTTGGCCTGGGTTGTGTCTTGATGCAGCAGGGTAAGTTCATAACTTATGCCTCCAAACAACGTAAGGTTCATGAGAAGAACTACCCAACTCATGACCTTGAGCTAGCAGCAGTTGTATTCGCCCTAAAGATTTGGAGACATTACTTGTATGGTGTCCATGTAGACGTGTTCACAGATCATAAAAGCCTCCAGTATGTGTTCACCCAGAAGGAGTTAAATCTTTGTCAGAGGAGATGGCTTGAATTCCTCAAAGACTATGATATGAATGTGCTCTACCATCCGGGTAAGGCCAATGTAGTGGTTGATGCCCTCAACAAACTGTCCATGGGTAGTGTGTCACATGTTGAGGAAGAGAAGAAAGAATTAGCCAGAGATGTTCATAGGCTTTCTCTTTTAGGAGTTTGCCTTATGGACACGATAGATGGTGGTGTGATAGTCCAGAATGGGTCAGAATGTTCATTGGTAGTGGAGGTTAAGGAGAAATAAGACAACGATCCCATATTACTTCAGTTGAAAGGTGTAGTTCATCAGCAGAGAGTTGAGGTTTTCTCCAAGAGAGAGATGGTATGCTTCGCTACCAGGGTTGTTTGTGTGTACCAAATGTGGGAGAGTTGAGGCAGCAGATCCTTATAGAGGCCCATAATTCTAGATATTCTATTCATCCCGGTGCCACTAAGATGTACCGTGATCTATGGAACAGCATGAAGAGGGACATTGCAGATTTTGTGTCTAAGTTTCCTTACTGTCAGCAGGTGAAAGTAGAACACCAGAAACCAGGAGGTGTGACTCAAGATATTAGCATTCCTACTTGGAAATGGGAGGTGATCAACATGGATTTCATTACGGGTTTACCCCGTACTTGCAGACAGCACGACTCCATTTGGGTGATAGTGGACAGAGTTACTAAGTCAGCCCACTTCTTGGCTATCAGGACTACAGATTCCACAGAAGATTATGCCAGGCTTTACATCAATGATATAGTCAGGTTGCATGGGATTCCCTTGTCTATCATCTCAGATAGGGGTCCCCAGTTCACATTTTATTTTTGGACATCATTTCAGAAAGGTCTTGGTACTCAGGTGAATCTCAGTATAGCATTTCATTCGTAGACGGATGGTCAAGCAGAGCGTGCTATTCAGACTTTAGAGGAAATGTTGAGGGCTTGTGTGATTGATTTCAAGGGTAGTTGGGATGATCACCTACCTCTCGTAGAGTTTGCCTATAATAATAGCTTTCATTCCAGTATTTAGATGGCCCCATATGAGGCACTTTATGGGCGTAGATGCAAGTCACCAGTTGGTTGGTTCGAAGTAGGTGAAACAACCTTGATTGGGCCAGATTTGGTTCATGAGGCAATGGAGAAAGTTAAGCTCATCAGAGAAAGACTAAAGACAGCTAAGAGTCATCAGAAGTCCTATGCTGATATGAAGAGAAGGGACTTAGAGTTTGAGATCGATGATTGGGTCTTTCTGAAAGTGTCACCCATGAAGGGGGTGATGAGATTTGGCAAGAAAGGAAAGCTCAGTCCCATATATGTAGGTCCTTACAGAATCTTGAAACAGATTGGTAATGTGGCTTATGAGTTAGAGTTGCCATCAGAACTAGCAGCGGTTCATACAGTCTTTCTCATTTCTTTGTTGAAGAAGTGTGTGGGTGATCTAGCATCAGTTATGCCTTTAGAGAGTGTGGCTTTGAAGGATAGCCTCACCTATGAGGAGATCCCAGTTAAGATTCTTGACTGTCATGTCCGTAGGTTGAGAAATAAGAAAGTTGATTTGGTGAAGGTTTTGTGGAGGAATTGGTCCGTAGAGGGAGCTACTTGGGAAGCAGAAGCAGCCATGATGGCCAAGTACCCTCACCTCTTCCTCTCTGATTCAGTTTCAGCTTGAGGTAATAGTTCCTCTCTAGTCTTTTAGTCTACTCGTGTGTATGTATCCTATTCCCTCAGTTGTTCTTGCATTCAGCATGTTTTCACGTCCATAGGTCTTAATTCAGTTAGATATTAGTTTTTGGTACTCAGTTAGTAGGGATTTCAGCTCTTTCCCTCTAAACTCAGCTTGTTTAGTCTTCATTCGAGGACAAATGATCCCAAGGGGAAGATATTGTAACACCCCAGGATGTGAACCAGCTACTGGACTGTACTCAGCAGATAAATTCAGAAAAAAAATTCAAATTTCCAGGAACCACAGATGGGATCACGGACTATAGTTTAGAACCATGTTACGTCCTATGACTGTGGTTCCCCTTAATCTAAGGACCATCAGTTCAGGGCCCAGCAACCATGATTCATACGATGAACCATCATTCAGAACCAAGGTCTGTCCTTTAAACTCGTGGAATCAGAACTTCAAAGGCCCCTCAGTCCTTGTCCCAGAAACCATGAGTCAGACTATGGCTTCAGAACCACGGCCCGTCCTTTGACTTGTGGAATCCTCAGACCAGAGGACCCTCAGCTAAAGTCCCAAGAACCACGAGTCACACGATGAACCGTTATTTAGAACCATGGTTCGTCCTGTGGAGTTGTGGTTTCCTCAGATCAGAGAACCCCCAAGACTCATGGACAGGACCACGATTCAATTTATGGTTCGTCGTCTAAGACTACGATCTGGCAACCGAGTCATGGTACCTGAGTCACAATTTTTAGTCGTTTTCTTTTAAAATTCTCAAGGAGTATTCCAGACCTTTCCTTTCTATTTTAAGGCCTAAGCTACGTTGTTTTTCTTAGTCTAAGCCTAATTAATTAGTCAAAAGCTACCTAAACCTCCCATTCTCATAGAAAACATCCGACACTTAGAGAAATAGAGAAAAGAAGCGGCAGTTTTCTCTCAAGAACAAGCAGAAGGTTCCTTCAAGATCAGCCCTAAAAATCCAAGGATTTATCCATAGATTCTTCACCAGGTATGTGGGATTTCACCAGTGGGTTCCTTTCACCCATTGGGTCCCTATATTCAGCCTAGTTCTTCAGTTCCTCATGAATTATTCAGACCTAGAGTTCCTAAATCTTAGGGATTCCTTTCAATTCAGATGCTATTGCTTAAGTATTATTAATTACATGTTTCTCGGAGAATTAACATGGTCACATGAATAGAATTCAGTAACCCTAGCTTGTGTTAAAGTTCAGTATTTATAATTTATACTTGCAAGGCAGATAATTCAGACAATCATGCTTCAGAATAGAATGCTATCATGTTCCAGTATATATATATATATATACATATATATATATATATATATACATATATATATATATATATATATATGTATATATATATATATACATATATATATATATATGTTCCATTCTCAGTTGATTATCAGTATTTGAGCTATCCAGTACTTCAGTTTGCATTGTATTGCTTATACTTTCAGTTAGGAGTAGGCTTAGTACCGAGCAGACGAAGGGATGAAGGGTCTGCTGTCAGCTTTAGGCTGATACCTTTAGTAGCAGTCCCTAAGTCCCAGAACTACGGCGCCACCGTAGGTATAAAGGGGGTCAGTTGTTAGCATTAGGCTGGTCACCCTTGTCCCTTGAGGACATCAGTTTAGTGGATCCACGTCAGACTTGTTGGTACCCCTGTAAAGGTATGAACACCCTTCCATCTAGGGCTATAGGTTGGCCCCATATTTAGCTGAGCTTGGGGTATGTCGGTTAACAGTAGCTCCCACAGTCAGATTCATATTTGCATTGACCTTGTGTTCAGTTATTCAGCTCAGCTCAACATGTTTCAGTATTCATGTTATTTACTTGGTCATTGCATTCAGTTTATCTCTCACTTCATGTTTCAGTATATATTTCCATGTTCAGTCTTTATGTTGTTTAGCTTAGTACATATCCTACCTGCTCAGTACATTCAAAGTACTGATGCATACTTTTGTGCTACATCATTGTATGATGTAGGTTCAGACGCTCAGTATCCAGATCGCGTTTGGCTTGATTTTCCAGTCCTTACTCAGCAGCTTCAGTGGTGAGTCCTCATAGTTCGAGCACGATAGATATGCATATTTATTTAAGTTTTACATTTCATTTTCAGACTATTAGAGTTAGTTGGGGACATGTCCCAGCAACTCATATCAGTTATAGGCTTTCAGACATAGACTAGATTCAGCTATTAAGTTGTTAGTGTCGGTTTTCAGACCTCATTATACTCTTATATATATTTCATATTCAGACATGTTTTGGGTTCTTTCCCACTTCAGATATTAAATTATTTCAATTTCTTCACTGCGTATGTTTTATCAGAAATTGTCTAGTTCTGCTAGGCTATGGGTTAGCTTAGGGTCACTTGTGACACTAAGCACCGTATTACGTCTAGGGGGTAGCCTCGGGGCATGCCAGATGCTTACATTGAATCTTTACTGAAGCAATTTCCTTCGATTTCAGCTTTTGAATTTGCCTATCCAAGATAATTACTGGCTCTTCCTTAAATGTCAGATTCTGATCAAGTAACATTGAGTCCCATCGAATTACATGAGAACCATCCCGATGGTACTTCTTCAACATCAAAACATGAAAAATAGGGTGAATACTCGACAAACCCGGATGATAAATCCAACTCATAGGCTACCTCACCAACACGCTAAACAATCTCAGCAGGACAAATATAACCCAGGCTCAACTTGCCCTTCTTCCCAAATATCATCACACCCTTCATGGGTGAAACCTTCAACAGAAGTCGCTCTCCAACTACAAAAATTGATTCACGAACCTTTCGATCTGCATAACTCTTTTGTCTACACTAAGCCATAAGAAGCCTATCCTAAATCAACTTGACCTTGTCAAAGGACTCCCTCAATATACATTTTCCCCATGGCCTAACCTTGAATTCATCAAACCAACCAATCGGAGATCGAAATCTCCTACCATACAAAGCTTCAAATGATAACCATTTTTGTATGCAAATTCTACTAAAGGAAAAAAACTAGTCCCAATGATGTCACGATCCAAAAATCGATCATGATGGCACCTACACATCCTCCGCGATAGGTAAGCCAACCCCACTTAACTTATAACAGAATAATGAAATTAAGCGGAAAAGATTATAATAAAACTAAATCTTAACTAGAATTCATAAAACAACGGTAGAAGTACATAAATAGAATCCAACACCAAAGACCCGGTAGTCACAAAGCACAAGCCTCTAAATATGGAATACCAGGAAAAGAGTCCAAATGTATCTCAAAATGCAAAAATTGCATAAGACTAAGATAGAGGGAGATCCAGTAGACGCTAAGGACATCAGCTACTACCTCTGGTATCTCTAGAGAAAATTGTAACACCAAACAAAAGGTCAACCTCCTGGAAGTGTCGGCCTAGTACCTGCACGTAAGGTGCAGAAATAAATAAGCGTGAGTACGGGATTATGTGTACTCAGCATCATCCTCGACTGACCCTAAATCAAAATGGTGATGAGGACCACCTAACAACACGAATATAAAGTAAACTTCCAATACCTGCACACAACATAGCCTAGCAGATATTCACAATACCAGAGCAAGAACCATAACAGAGTTCACAATTATTCAACTCGAATCAATAAAGATGATCCACCAATCACAGCACCCAATTGCAATACAAAACAACCAAAAGAATGTATATGAATGCAATATGATGCAATATATGCTACAGTATATAGCCGATGCCCTATATAGCTAGCTGGGAGCCATGAGGGACTCATCAGGTCCATATACCCACCCAAAACAGTTTTCCATTGGGCATGAAAATCATGAATCACTCGAAACCATTTCCTATTGGGCCACCCGGAATAATTCCCCATTGGGCATGCAAGAAAAAATCAGTAAAACCACCTGAAATACTTTCCCATCGACATGCAAGTCAAAAATCAGTAAAACCACCTGAAACACTTTCCCATCAGACATGTAAGACTTTTCAAATCAGCCTTTCTCAAAAACAGTCCTTTAACTGTGCCATGATATGAATATGAGTCAACATGCATGATCAATAGAAAAGGGCTATACAACACCCCCAATCCGAGCTCACAAGGCCAAATACACAAATAACTCAAATTCAGGCTCACAGGGCCAAACTCACTTAATTATGAAGAACATGAAAGAACAGACAATTCACATAAACAATCCAATTTTAAAACCCTTCTTTTAACATATCAAAACCTACATAGATACTCGTCACCTCATCCATATACGACCCCCAAATCCCCATTACTCCCCAATTTACACATAGCACATAAACACTTTGAAAGATAGTCAAAGAAAGTCTCAACTTACCTTAACAGAAGACCCACAAAATCAACACAAAGCCTTGCCCATATGAATCACCTTCGAACGCAACCACTCTATCAAAAATAAGTTCTATGCGTAAACACGAGTCTAACAACACCCATATTGCTAAGGTTCTAGTCCAAATTCAAAAGTCAACTCCAAGCATGAAAGGGTAAAATCAAAAATTTATTGAAAAATCAATTTACTCATAGATTAAGGAGTTCAAATCCAAAATTTTATCAAAAATGGAGTTAAAAATGAGTTCGAAATCATCAATTTATCAAACTTTAACTTTACCGGAAAACCTCCAAAATTCCAAGTTGAAAAATAAAGATTTGAAGGAAAAATCACGAACTAATCATCGAGGAATGTATAAAAATAGTTTTAAGAACGTAGCCAAATGAAGAAATCTCGGAATCTCAATTTGAGATCGCCAAAAATCAAGTTCTAGAGCTCCAAAAATGAGGTATGACTCTAATGGCCGAAAAAGGAAATATTTTAAATCACTGCCAGTTGTCCTTCTTCGCGGACACGGGACCCCCATTGCGTAGGCTGAGCTTACCGACCCAGACCCATCACGTTTGCAATGGTCTGATCGCATTCGTGAAGACCAAAGAAAGCCCCGGCTATAACCCAACAACTCCCTTCATCGCGTACTCGGACCTCTCCACCGCATACGCGATGCCTAATGTTTTTCCTTCATCATGAATGCGTTGGGCTGATCGCATACGCGAAGAAAAAATTTGCCTGATACCAGATGCAGCATACCATCAATAGGAAAGGTAAGAAAATTCCCTGAACGGACCCTTGGAAATCATTCAGAACCTCTCGAACACAAATCAACCATGCTACTAGGCCAAAATCAACATTCCGGACCCAATGTAATCATCAGATTCACGAACGGAGATCGTTATCAATGAATGTTGACCGAAGTCAACTCTAGGCCAAAATTTCCAACTTTTCAACTAACTACCCAAAATGCATCTGAACATCTACTAGCTTAAAATTAACATTTCGAAGCTAACAAAACTGACAGAATTCTCATATGATGCTCCAAACACTAAATGTTGACCAAAGTCAATCATATCAACTTTAATGCCTTCTAAAATAAAAAACAACTCTCTTAAAAACCAATTGAGCACCTCGGGGATTGTGCCACCCACTCCTGTAGACCCTAAAATACAACTAGGAGGAGGGGAAAATGGTCAAAATGCAAGAAAAACCAAAAATCATCATAAGGGTTGTTACATTATCCATCACTAAAACACACGTTCATCCTCGAACGTAAGAGTAAGGAAGGTACCTGAATTGCTGAAAAGCTGGGGGCATTTACTCCTCATATCCGACTCTATCTCTCAAGTAGCCTCCTCAACTGAATGATGCCTCTGTTGGACCTTTACTGAAGCTATATCCTTGGATCTCAACTTCCTAGTATGTCTATCCAAAATGGTTATAGGCTCTTCCTCCAAGGACAGATTTTGATCCAACTTCATTGTATCCCAAATAATCACATGAGAATTATCAGAACGATACTTTTTCAACATCAAAACATGAAAAATAGGATGAACAACTGAAAGACTCGGAGGTAAAGCTAACTCATAGGCCACTTCCCCAATACGCCTAAGGATCTCAAAAGGGCCAATAAACCTCGGACTGAGTTTTCCCTTCCTCTCAAACCTCATCACACCCTTCATGAGAGATACTTTCAAGAACACCTGCTCACCAACCATGATCTCAAGGTCGCGAACCCTCCTATTAGCATAACGCTTTTGCTTACTCTAGGCTGCCAAGAGCCTATCCTGAATCAGCTTCACCTTATCCATAGAGTCCCACAACAAATCTGTACTCCAAGGCCTAACCTCAAAGGAATCAAACCAACCCATCGAAGATCGGCATTTCCTTCTATATAGAGCCTTAAATGGTGCTATCTGGATGCTAGAATGATAGATGTTATTGTAGAAAAACTCCAGCAAAGGAAAGAGTTGATCCTAATGACCACCAAAGTCAATCGCACAAGCTCGAAGCATATCCTCCAACACCTGAATAGTCCACTCCGACTGACCATCTGTCTGGGGGTGAAAAGTTGTACTCATCTCCAGCAGAGTACCTAACTCATACTGCATTAAACTCCAAAAGTGAGATGTGAACTGCGTACCTCTATCTAAAATGATGGAAATGGGCACACTGTGCAACCAAACTATCTCTCAAATGTAGATCTTCGCCAACTTCTCCGCATTGTAGGTCACCTTTACTGGAACAAAATGAGCTGATTTGGCAATCTATCCACAATCACCCAAATAGAGTCAAACTTTCCCAAAGTCTGAAGCAACCTAACCACAAAGTCCATGGTGATACGCTCTCACTTCCACTCTGGTATAGGCATCCTCTGAGTCAAACCACCCGGTCTCTGATGCTCATACTTCACTTGTTAATAATTCAAACACTTAGCCATAAACTTTGCGATGTCCCTCTTAATCCTACACCACCAGTAATGTTGCTTTAAGTCATGGTACATCTTGGTTACCCCTGGATGAATAGAATACCTCAAACTAAGAGCCTCTTTTATGATCGCTCTAGTCAAGTCACCCACTCTAGGAACACAAATCCGACCTTTGATTCTCAAAACACTCTCAGAATTGAGAATCGCTTCCTTAACCTCACCTTTCAACACCTTGTCCCAAATTATACACAACTTTCCATCCTCAAACTGCCTACCCTTAATCTGATCCCATAACACAGACCATGCCTCAACACAAGCAAACACTCTACCAGGCTCAAAAATATCAAGTCTAACAAAGCTATTAGCCAAATGTTGAACATCAATCGCCAAAGGTCGCTCATCGGCCACTAACAAGGAAATACTATCCATACTAACCGCCTTCCTACTCAAGGCATCCGCCACTATATTGGCCTTGCCCGGGTGATAGAGAATAGTCATGTCATAATCTTTTAACAACTCCAACCGCCTGCGCTGTCTCAAATTCAAATCCTTCTGGATGAAGATATACTGAAGGCTGCAATGATCAGTGAACACCTCACAATGAACTCCATACAAATAACGCCGCCATAGCTTCAAAATGAACACTATAGCCGCCAACTCCAAATCATGATTAGGGTAGTTCTTCTCATGGGTCTTCAATTGTCTCGAAGCATAGGCTATCACCTTCCCTTTCTGTATCAAGACATCACCAAGACCCACACCAGATGTATCACAATATACAGTAAGGCCTTCACTTTCAACAGGTAAGGTCAAAATAGGGGCTGAAGTCAACAAAGCCTTAAGCTTTTGAAAGCTTGCCTCACACTCCTCGGTCCACCTGAAAATAACATTCTTCTGGGTCAGCTTAGTCAATGGAGCTGCAATAGAAGAGAAACCCTATAAAAACCATAGTATAATACCCAACCAAACCCATAAAGCTCTGAATCTCAGTAGGTGAAGTAGGCCTAGCCCAAGATCGAACCGCCTCAATATTGGCCGGATCGACCATAATACCATCCTTAGACACGACATACCCCAAAAATGCTAAAGAACTAAGCCAAAACTCATATTTTGAAAACTTAGCATACAACTTCATCCCTCAATCTCTGGAGTACAACTCTCAAATGCTTCACATGATCTTCTTCGTTCTTGGAATACACCAAGATGCCATCATAAAATACAATCATTAAGGAATCAAGACATTGTCTAAACACCCCATTCATCAACTCCATAAACACTGTTGGGGCATTAGTCAACCCAAAAGATATTACCAAGAACTCATAATGATGATACCGAGTCCTGAAAGCTGTCTTCAGGATTTCCAAAGACCTAATACTCAACTGGTGGTAACCTGACCTCAAATCTATCTTCGAGAACACCGAGGCACCCTGGAGCTAGTCAAACAAATCATGAATACGTGAAAGAGGATATTTGTTCTTGATGGTCACCTTGTTCAACTGTCGATAATCAATACACATCTGCATAGTCATGTCCTTTTTCTTTACAAATAACACCGGGGGACCCCAAGGCAAAACACTAGGCCAAATAAACCCTTTACTTAACAATTCTTGCAGCTGATTCCTTTAACTACTTCACCTCCGCTGGGGCCATCCTATAAAGAGGAATAGATATGGGCTTAGTGCCTGGCTCAAAATTGATGCCAAAATCAACATCCCTATCGGGAAGAACACCTGGTAGATCTATAGAAAACACATCCGGGAACTCCTTAACCACCCTCCCTGACTCTAAAAAAGGTGCATTAGCGCTAGTATCACAAACATAGGCCAAGTAAGATAGACATCTCTTCTCAACCAGTCGCTGTGCCATAAAGAGAGAAATCACCTTCTTATGATATGAACCATGGGTACCCTTCCATTCTAACCTTGGTACGCTTGGCATCATTAAGGTGATTGTCTTAGCTCTATAATCCACCATAGTATAATACAAAGAAAGCCAATCCATATCCAAAATAACATCAAAATCTATCATATCAATAATAATCAAATCCCCCCAGATATCATATCCCAATAGAGTTATAACACACAACCGGTAAAATTGATCCACCACTAAAGAATCACCTACTAGGTAGCAACGCGGATAGGCACAGAAAGAGACTCACAGATCATATCTAGACTAGATGCAAAGTAAGCAGACATATATGATAAAGTAGAACCAGGATTAAATAACACTAAAACAGGTCGATGGCACACTGAGATGATACATCTGATGACAGCATCTGAAGACTCTGCCTTGGGTCTACCCGAAAAAGCATAACATTGAGCCCTATCTACCCCCTAGCTAAACCACTCCTCTACCACCACCTCGCCCCGCTGGTGGTACACCCCTAGTCGCATGAGATCCACCCTGACCCCTAGCTGGAGGTACTGATGCTCTGCTCAAAACCTGAGGACCCTACTATCGACATCTACATCAAAGTCTGGGACAATCCCTCTTGAAATGCTCGGGACTACCACACTCATAGCAAGACCTAGGAAATTTTACCTACCAGGAGAACCCTGAATAACCAGAATGGTCACCATGAGTCCTCTCAGAAGAACTATGAGAAATCTCTCCAGGGATGAAATAGTCTCATCCGAAAATGTCCTTCCTCGAACCCCTGAAGGGCTGCCTGAACTGGTCTACCATGTTGAGGACAGAAACCCCTCCTAAAGAAAATCCTACATTCGAATGAGGTACCACTGAACTGGCCAGAAGTGTGGGACCTCTTGTCTCTCAGATCCCCAAACACTTCGCTACGCATAAGCTGAAATTTCTTGGCCGTCTCAACGACTCTCTAAAAGGTAGCTCCTGACTAAGTTGTAGAAAACATCGCCTCTCAAATCCTGAAAGTAAGACCTCAACGAACCTACGAATCCTCTTAGTCTCATCCAGTAGAATTACCGAGGCATGGTGAGATAAAGCATAAAATCATGTCTTATTCTCGGTAACCAAAATCCTATCTTGATAAAATGCTCAAACTGATGTCTGCATTCCTCCATCAAGCTACGAGGAACAAACTGATCAAGAAAGGCCTGACTCCCAAGTCATAGGAGGAGATCTTGCAAGTCTAAAGTCAACATAAGAATGCCACCACTGCTTGTCAAGACCATGCATTTGCAGGGCTGTGTAATCTACCCTGTGAGACCTCACTAATCCCTCACTCTGAAGCCTCTCATGATAACTCACTAGGAACTTGTAAGCATTCTCAGTCTGGCTACCCTGAAACTGAGGTGGATCTATCTTCTTGAACCTCTCAAACCTCCTCTGCTCATCATCTAACATCACCGGCCAAGCAATCCCCATGACTCCCACACCCGATAAGGGCATACTATCAAACCTCATTATTGTATCCGTTGGCTGACCTGCTGGACCATGAAAAATGAGAATAGGCTGTTGATTTGGGGTTTGGGACCTAACTCTAGTCTGAGAACTATCTGGAGTACCAGTCATACCGCCACTCTGAGTCATGACCTCTAGCGACCCCAACATATGAATCAAGGTATCCTGAAGCACTGTAGTAGCTACAAATCCATGTAGGGCTTGTCCTGGGCCCACCTCTTCAACCGGAACCGAATCATCCACAAACTCATACTCTTCCTCAAGGGAAACTGCCTTAGCTGGGACATGAGCAGCCGCCTAAGTTCTACCCCCAATACGACCTCTGCCACAGCCTTTACCATGCCTTCTGCCTCATTCGCAAACACCGGCATGGGCAGTAGGCATGGGTGTTGGGATGGGATCCTGATCTCTCTCTACAGTAGCATGAGTCCTAACCATCTGTTGGAGAATGAAATAAGAATATTGTTAATCAGGGGATCCAAACATTCGCATGATAAGAAAGAAAAAGAGAAGTTTCCTAAAGTCTCGTAGCCTCTCAAAGATAGATAACGGATGTCTCTGCACCAATCTGCAAGACTCTACTAGACTCAGCTTGTACTTGTGAGACCAAAGAACCTAGCACTCTGATACCAACTTGTCACGACCCAAAAACTGGTCATAATGGCACCTACACATCCTCCGTGGTAGGTAAGCCAACCTCACATAACTTATAACAGAATAATGAAATTAAGCAGAAAAGATAATAACAAAACTAAGTCTTAACTAGAATTTATAAAAAAAATGGTAGAACTACATGAAATAGAATCCAACTCCAAAGATCCGGTAGTCATAAAGCACAAGCCTCTAAATATGGAATACAAGGAAAAGCGTCTGAATGTATCTCAAAATGCGAAAAATGCATAAGACTAAGATATAGGGAGATCCAATAGACCCCAAGGACATCAGCTACTACCTTTGGTATCTTCGAAGTGAATTGTAACACCAAACACAAGGTAAACCTCCAAGAAGTGTCAGCTTGGTACCTGCACGTAAGGTGCAGAAATAAATAAGTGTGAGTACAGAGGCATATGTACTCAGTAGCAACCTTGACTGACCTTAAATCAAAGTGGTGATGAGGGCCAACTAACGACATGAATATCAAGTAAACATCCAATACATGCACACAGGAAAGCCAACCTAGCCTAGTAGATATTCATAATAACAGAGTAAGAACCATAACAGAGTTCACAATTATTCAACTCGAACCAATAAAGATGATCCACCAATCACAGCACCCAATTGCAATACACAACAACCAAAACAATGTATATAAATGCAATATGATGCAATATATGCTACAGTATACACCCGCTGCACTGTATAGCTAGTTGGGACCCATGGAGGACTCGCAAGGTCTATATACCCACCCTAAATAGTTTTCCATCGGGCATACAAATTATGAATTTGCCCAGAACCATTTTCAATCGGGCAACTCAGAATAATTTTCGATCGAGCATGCAAGAAAAAAATTAGTAAAACAACCTGGAACACTTTTCCATCGGACATGCAAGTCAAAATTCAGTAAAACCACCCGAAACACTTTCCCATCGGGCATGCAAGATTTTTCAAATTAACCTTCTCAAAAATAGTCCTTTAACTGTGCCATGATATGAAGATGAATGAACATGCATGATCAAAGAAAAAAAGGCTATACAACACCCCAATCCGGGCTCACAAAGCCAAATACACAAATAACTCAAATCTAGGCTCACAAGGCCAAACTCACTTAATTACGAAGAACATGAAAGAATAGACAGTTCACATTAATAATCCGATTTTAAAACCATTATTTTAACATATCAAAACCTACATAGATACTCATCACTTCATTTATATAGGACCCCCAAATCCCTATTACTCCCCTATTTACACATAACACATAAACACTTTGAAAGAGAGTCAAGGAAAGTCTCCATTTGCCTTAACAGAAGACCCGCAAAAATCAACACAAAGCCTTGCCCTTTCGAATTGCCTCCAAATGCAACCACTCTATCAAAAATAAGTTATATGCGTAAACACGAGTCTAACAACACCCATATTTTAAAGTTCTAGTATGAGTTCAAAATTCAACTCAGAGCATGAAAGGGTAAATTAAAAATTTATTAGAAAATTAATATACCCATAGATTAAGAAGTTCAAATCCAAAATTTTATCGAAAAAAAAGTTAAAAACGAGTTCAAAATCATCAATTTAACAAACTTTAACTTTATAAGAAAAACCCCAAAATTTTAAGTTGAAAAACAAAGATTTGAAGGAAAAATCATCAACTAATCATCGAGAAATGTATAAAAATAGTTCAAGAATGTACCCAAATGAAGAAATCTTAGAATCCCATTTTGAAATTGCCAAAAATCGAATTCTAGAGCTCCAAAAATGAGGTATGACTCTAGTGGCCAAAAAAAGAAATATTTTAAATCACTGCCAATCGTCCTTCTTTGCAGACGCGGGACCCCCATCACGTACGCGGATGTCACACCACGAGCCTACATCCTGGATGTGACACGGTACTTAGAGTCACAAGTGAGCCCAAGCTAACCCATGGTCTAGCATACTACTGAGATACAGATTGAAAGATAATGCGGAAGCTGAAATGTGCTGAGCCCTTGAAAGAAATATTAAAATAAAATAAAACTTTCATAAACTGAGATACAATAGTATTTGAAAGCTAATACAACTAACTGATGACTGTCTATGGAGCCTCAATTAAAACTGAGTACAGTTAGCCGGGACATGACCCCCAACTATCTCTAATCAATATAAAAGAATTGAAATAAACTGTTATGATTACTACTTTATGGAGTTCCTGAATAAGGAAGACTCATCCCTTGCAGACAGAAAGCTGCGATATGTCTGACCATGATCTTGGGAGCTAGCAATGAAACCTACATCATAAAATGATGTAGCACAAAGAAGGTATGTGGTCAGTACTTTGAATGTACTGAGCATGTGAGATATGCACTAACTTCAAAATCATGAGAAAATACGTGTATACTGAAAGCGTGGCTGGAAACTGGACTAAGTATAACATCTAAAGTGCATAAGTCAAAACTACAGAATATAAGCTCTTTTACTGAAAGAGGTGTAAATCATGTTTCTGAACTATAACTGTGAGATCATGATAACTTAAGATAAGTAAAATTGTTACTTGGGAAACCCATGGACTGGAAAGATGAATTTTGTCTGTATATCATGAAGTAGTGCAACTGAGCTGAAAGTTATGAGTCATGCTAAATGTCATGTTTAAAGTAAATCCTTAGGTAAGTTCCTTCTACTTAACATGCTGAAAATACTGGCAGCAAGATGAAAGGTATAATTTGATGCAATGACCAAGTATATAAACATGCAACTGTATAATACTGAACTGAATAACTGAATACAAGGTCATGCAATAATGAATATGGACTGTGGGAGATACTATTAATCGACATACCCCAAGCTGAGCTAACTATGGGGCCAACCTGTAACCCTTGATGGAAGGGTGTTCATACCTTGCCAAGGATACAAACAAATCTGACGTGGATCCACTAAACTGACGTCCACAAGGGACAAGGGTGTCAAGCCTAATCTGACGGGTGACCCCTTTAGAACCTACAGTGGCGTCGTAGTTTTAGGACTCAGGGACTGCTACCAAAGGTCTCGGCCTAAACTAGCAGGTGAGCCTTTATCCCCTCATCCGCTCGGTGCTAAGTCTACTCCCAACTGAATATTAAAAAATAAATAAACTGACATACTGGATAGCTCAAAATACTGAGTTTCTGAGAATGCAAAAATGATACTGAGATTGAAAGCATTTTATTTTTTCCAGAGAGACTGTAGGCTGATAACTGGATAATTTCATACTTTAAAACTGAGTAATAGTAGACTAGGCTGAATTCCGAAAAAAAATTAGTTCATGTGAAAATACTACAATTTCATTCTAAGTTCTTGAAAAGAAAGCTAATTCATGCAAAAGATGCTGTAAATCCAGGCTAAGCCTATTTCGGCAACATTTCCAGGGATTCAATAAAATATCCATAAAACTTCTTGCAATATCACTTAAACACATAAGGGGAACATATAGTATCATGAGGAATTTAGTTCTATAAGGATATGCGTAGTTGGATAAAATCAAGCTATAATTCACTTCTTCTAAAATCTAGGGTTTTGAAATCTAATTGTAGGAATTCATGTAGAAATTGTTCTAACAAGAATAGTAGTCATGTAGGATACTTAAGAGATCGAATTCATAGTAAAACACTTGTTTAGGTAAGAACTCTAGAATCATAACTTGTAGAAATCATAATTGAAAATTGAACTTTGGGCATGAGGGTGAAAGGAGATCCTCATTGAATACCCACATACCTGGCGTAAGATAATCCTTGAAGAGAACCTGTAGTTTGAAGCTTGAAGGAGAAGCCCTAGGTCTGAACTTTGGAGAAGAACATTTTTTTCTTCTTCGAAACGGACTTGAGAGAAAGAATGAGGAAAAATGATAGTTGGAGGTATTTTGACTTAATAAAATAAGCCTAAGAATATTTATAGTGAGAGCTAAAAGAAGAATAAATGGTCTGAAGTACCCCTGGGAAACTAAATTAAACACTGCTGAAATTTTCAGAATATCGAACCACGGATTGGTTGATGGACCGTGGTTCTGAATGATGGACCGTCAACTAAGTAGTGGTTCTGTCTTTGAGTTCTGGGGGTTCTCTGAAGGTGATTCCATGAGTTTACAGGATGGACCATCATTTTAAACGATGACCCGTGAAGTCACCCATGAAAATCTAGAAGAAAGGCTAAAAATTGACAAACCGTGGGTCATACTACGGACCGTGCTTTTAGTCTATCGGTAGTGAACCAACCCGTCATTTTGAATGTGAAAATTCTGAGTTGCAGGTCTGTTTTCATGAGTCACAGTACGGTCTGTGGTTCAGAACCACGGTTCATCATCCCATCCGTAGTCACTAGCAGTGCTGCAGTAAAATATCGATAACTTTTTACTCTAGACTTGGAGTAATGCTCGGTCGGTGGAGTTGGAAAGAAGACTCAAAGACCTTTAATATGGTGGATACTAGGACACCTAACTCTTCATATTTTAGGAGGTGTGATCATTTGAAGATGACACTAGTTTAGTCTTTCATGAAAACTTCTTTGGTTGGGGTGCTTCCAACTTAACTTGCTTTAGGAGTTTCTTATGAATATGATTCACATCCAAAGCACTAACCACACTAGTAAAATGATCATTACACTTATGTAAATGGTTTCGGTCTTAGCTTAGAATTTTTGAGGTGTTACAATTTCTTCCCCTTGGGATCATTCGTCCTCGAATAAAGACTAACTAGGCTGAGGTTGTGGGGAAAGAGTTGTAATCCCACCAACTGAGTTCTAAAAGTTGAAGTACTTACATGGTAAATGATTTCTGACTGAAATATGAACTGAGTTGGGTTCATAAGGCATATATGCATACTGAGAGCATGAGAACATTGATAGGACATGAAACTGAATGTCCAACATGATAATTGGTCTGGAGCGACAGTAGGGACTTAGCTAAAACTCATAAAGAATGAATGCATTCTTAGAAATCGTAGTTAACTGAAATGATCATAAAATGGAGAGGAATAACTATACGAGAAGACTATTCTCTCCTAAACTAAACTCACTAACATGGACTGGACTGAGCGTAAGGCCTTCTGGCCTTAGGAATGATTACTGGCAGTTCTGAACTGGTCTGATATGAGGATTCTACTATCTTGCTACACGAAGCTACTGGACATAAGGTATGAGCACCCTGGCCAGGGAGTAAGAACAAGACTATTCCCGCCTTAAACCATACAGTTGACAACTTTTAAGCTTAGGAACACCCTTTTTAACTACACCAACTTCTCTGAATACCACACTTAGCATTTGCAACTAAAATTCTCATCAACACACATATAGATGCTAAGGTTTGAGTGTCTCACATTCGGGACATGTGAAGCATGGTTAGAGTAAGGAAGCATAAGCATGGACTATCCAAGAAGTCTGGTCTGAGCATATACTTGATGTAGCATGATTTCTTTAGCCATCAAGGCATATCTTGAGGACTGAACTGAGTATATAGAACTGAGCATACTATGAGACATGATTTTACTTGTATAACGAGTCTCATGGCATAAAGCTGAATTCATAGAATCATAGAGTAAGACTTGAATCGCTATCTAAAGCAACTTTTGTTTGTTCTAGGAGTTGAGTATGGTCTTGAATCTGTATGCTTATCCGTGAGTATGACATAAATATGTCTAAGTATAGTGTCACCTTAACTGAAATGCTAGGAACCGCTGGAATAAGAATAGATCGATATCCCATCATAGCCCTTTCTAGAATTTTGTACTAGCTGAGTCACAAGACTTGACTTGGTTCTTCACTCTATCATCTCCCCCTTAGCTTGAAAGTCACCACTCTAAGTCTGTGGATCCTTCTCCCAAACTAGTCTATAGTAAACTAACTCTTGTAAGGTTGGGGTATCACTGTATTACTGGACACTAACTCTCCCTGGTAGGCTATAACTGAAGATGCTAAAACCTTGCTAGGTATTCTTCTGAGGCATCTCTTAGCTTCCTCTTAACCCTTAAGGGTATCACTAGGGGACTCATACTCTTACTGGGATATTTAACCACTTTTTCTAACACTTAGCAATCTGACCTTTGCTTATTCGTCTACTAGCATCACATCTCTAAGTTCATATCTACCCAAATCAACTTGATTAAAACCATACTAAGAAACTCTACATCGTCCATCCATAATCTTCTAAGTTCACCTCTAAAAACACCATATAATATACACCTAGCCTTCTCCATAATTAGCAACCTGAGAATTCTAAACTAGTTCACACATAGCACCATATAATGTTTGAATACCATGCCACAACATACTACTCTGGATACACATATACCCGTCTACTATTCAAGTATCTTCTTCACTTAATTCTGGGATCATTCTACTAGTTATGGCCCATAACAGCTCAATTCGTACTAACTCTTGAGTGACTATACTAACAAAGCGCTTAAAGAACCGTACTCTTCGGCTAAGGCACCATTCGTAGTAAAGTTTCTGGAAAAGGGTCTGAGAGTACATTCTACTACTGGCTCAATTGCACGAATGGAAAACTGTACATGCTTTTGGATCGATAGACTTACACACTGGTGGCTCCTCTCAAGTCCTTGTGTAGTCTAATAACTTTTTATTGGCTTTATCTGAGAGCATCTCCCTGACAGGAATCTAAACTTTACCATTCCTACCACCTCGAAGATGAGGCATGATTAGAGGAATTGGATTAACACACGAATCTGCATAAGTTTTTTAAGGAACAACTTTACTGCACGATCTGGAGTATAAACAAAGGGAACATTTCCTAAATGCCCTATAGCCTCCTGATTATAAGTGTGGTGCACAACACACCCATAAGCAAGACTCTACTAGACACGACTTAATAGACACCCTAGGACACTTGAACTTTGAGCTCTGATACCAAGTTTGTCACACCTCGAGCCCACACCCTAGAGGTGACACGATGCTTAAAGTCACAAGTGACCCTAAACTAACCCATGGCCTGGCATACTACTGAGATACAGATTGAAAGATAATGCGGAAGTTGAAATGTGCAGAGCCCTTGAAAGAAATATTAAAACAAAAAACTTTCATAAACTGAGATACAATAGCATTTGAAAGCTGATACAACTAACTAACTGATTGTCTGACTGTCTATGGAGCCTCTATTAAAACTGACTACAGTTAGCCGGGACATGACCCCCAACTATCTCTAATCAATATAAAAGAACTGAAAATAAACTGCTACGACTACTACTGACTGGAGTTCCCGAATAAGGAAAACTCATCCGTTGCTGACTGGAAGTTGCGATCTGTCTGACCATGATCCTGGGAGCTAGCACAGAAACCTACATCATAAAATGATGCAGCACAAAGAAGGTATGCGGTCAACACATTGAATGTACTGAGCATGTGAGATATCCACTAACTTCAAAATCATAGGAAAATATGTGTATACTAAAAGCATGACCGGAAACTGGACTAAGTATAACATCTGAAGTGCATAAATCAAAACTACAGTATATAAGTTTTTTTACTGAAAGAGGTGTAAATCATGTTTCTGAACTATAACTGTGAGATAATGATAATTTAAGATAAGTAAAACTGTTACTTGGGAAACCCATGGACTGAAAAGATGAATTGTGTCTGTATATCATGAAGTAGTGCAACTGAGTTGAAAGTCATGAGTCATGCTAAATGTCATGTTTAAAGTAAATCCTTAGGTGAGTTTCTTCTACTTAACATGCTGAAAATACTGGCAGCAAGCTGAAAGGTATAAGCTGATGCAATGACTAAGTATATAAACATGCAATTGTATAATACTGAACTTACTAACTGAATACAAGGTCATACAATAATGAATATGGACTGTGGGAGCTACTATTAACTGACATACTCCAAGCTGAGCTAACTATGGGGCCAACTTGTAAGCCTGGATGGAAGGGCGTTCATACCTTGCCAAGGGTATAAACAAATCTGACGTGGATCCACCAAACTGACATCCACAAGGGATAAGGGTGTCAAGCCTAATCTGACGGGTGACCCCTTTAGAACCTACAGTGGCGCTGTAGTTTTAGGACTCAGGGACTGCTACCAAAGGTCTCGGCCTAAACTGGTGGGTGAGTCTTCATCCCCTCATCCGCTCGGTGCTAAGTCTATTCCCAACTGAATATTAATAAATAAATAAACTGACATACTGGATAGCACAAAATACTAACTTTCTGAGAATGCAAAAATGATACTGAGACTGAAAGCATTCTATTTTTTTCTAAAAGACTGTAAGCTGATAACTTGGTAATTTCATGCTTTAAAACTGAGTACTAGTAGACTAGGCTAAATTCTGAAGACAAGTTAATTCATGTGAAAATACCACAATTTCATGCTAAGTTCTTGAAAAGAAAGCTAATTATGTAGAAGATGCTGTAAATCCAGGCTAAGTCTGTTTCATCAAAAAAATTAGGGATTTAAGAAAATATCCATAAAACTTCTTGCAATATCACTTAAACACATACGGGGAAATATAGTATCATGAGGAATTCAGTTCTGTAAGGATATGCATAGTTGGATAAAATCAGGCTATAACTCACTTCTTCTAAAATCTAGGGTTTTGAAATCTAATTGCAGGAATTCATGTAGAAATTGTTCTAACAAGAATAGTAGTCAAGTAAGATCCTCAAGAGATCGAATTCATAGTAAAACACTTGTTTAGATAAGAACCCTAGAATCATAACTGAAAACTGAACTTTGGGCATGAGGGTGAAAGGAGATCCTCATTGAATACCCACATATCTGGTGGAAGATAGATAATCCTTGAAGAGAACCTGTAGTTTGAAGTTTGAAGGAGAAGCCCTAGGTCTGAACTTTGGTGAAGAACGCTCTTTTCTTCTTTGAAACGGACTTGAGAGAAAGAATGAGAAAAACTGATAGTTGGAGATATTTTAACTTAATAAAATAAGCCTAAAAATATTTATAGTCGGAGCTAAAAGAAGAAGAAATGGTTTGAAATGCCCCTGGGAAACTAAATTAAACACTCCTAAAATTCTCAGAATATCGAACCACGAATTGGTTGACGGACCGTCAACTGAGTCGTGGTTCTGTCTTTGAGTTCTGGGAGTTTTCTAAAGGTGATTCTACGAGTTTATAGGATGGACCATCATTTGAAATGATGACCCGTGAAGTCACCCATGGAAATCTGGAAGAAAGACTGAAAATTGACAAACCACGGGTCATACTACGGACCGTGGTTTTGGTCTATGGGTTGTGAACCAACTCGTTGTTTTGAAGGTGAAAATTCTGAGTTGCAGGTCTGTTTTCACGAGTCACACTACGGACCGTGGTTCAGAACCACAGTTCGTCATCCCATCTGTAGTCACTGGCAGTGTTGCGGTAAAATATCGATAACTTTTTACTCCGGACTCTGATTAATGCAAAATCAATGGCGTTGGAAAGAAGACTCAAAGACCTTTAATTTGGTGAGTACTAGGCCACATAACTCTTCATATTTTAGGAGGTGTGATCATTTGAAGATGATACTAGTTTAGTCTTTCATGAAAACTTCTTTGGTTGAGGTGCTTCCAACTTAACTTGCTTCTAGGAGTTTCTTATGAGCATGATTCACATCCAAAGCACTCACCACACTAGAAAAATGATCATTACACTCATGGAAATGGTTTGGGTCTTAGCTTAGAATTCTTGAGGTGTTACAGTGAAGCTTACTGGCCCAGACCCATCACATCACAGTGGTCCATTCACATTTGCGAAAACCAAAAAAAGACCCGACTTTAAGCCGACAACTCCTTTTATCGCGTATGCAGACCTCCCCACCGCGTACGCAATGCCTAAGGTTTTTCCGTCATAGCAAACGCGCTGGGCTGGCCGTGTAAATAAAGAAGGAATTTGCCTGATACCAGATGCAGCATACCAGTAATAGGAAAGGTAAAAAAATTTCCCGAATGGACCCTCAGAAATTATTCGGAACCTCCCGAATACAAATCAATCATGCTACTAGACCAAAATTGACATTCGGACCCAATAGAATCATCAGATTCATCAAAGGAGATCGTTACTCTAGGACAAAATTTCAAACTTTTCAACCAACTACAACGCATCCGAACACCTCGGGACCCAAACCAACAGTGCTACTAGCCTAAAATTGACATTCCAAAGCTAAACGAAACTGACGAAATTCTCATACGATGCTCTGAACCTCAAATGTTGATCAAAGTCAACCATATCAACTTTAAGGCCTTCCAAAATGAAAAACTCTCTTAAAAACCAATTGAGCACCTCGAGGACCATGCCACCCACTCTCGCAGATCCCAAATACCAAAATACAACTATAGGGAGGGGCAAGCAGTCAAAACACAATAAACACTAAAAATCATCATGAGGGTTGTTACAAATGACCACCAAAGTCGATCACACAAGCTCGCAACATGTCATCAAGGACCTGAATAGTCCTCTTGGACTTACCATCAGTTTGAGGATGAAAGACTATACTAAGATCCATCTGTGTACCTAACTCCTTCTGTGTAGACTGCCAGAAATGAGACCTAAACTATGTGCCCCGATCTAAAATGATAGAAATGGGCACCCCATGCAAGTGAACTATCTCCCAAATGTAGATCTTGGCTAACTTCTCCGAATTATAGGTAACTTGAATCGGTATGAAATGCACAGACTTGATCAAACCATGATCCATATAGCATCAAACTTACCCAAGGGCTATGGCAACCCTACCACAAAGTCCATAACAATTTGCCCCCACTTTTACTCAGGTGTGGGCATCCTTTGAGTCACACCTCCGAGTTTTTGGTGTTCATACTTCACTTACTGATAATTCAAACATCGAGATACAAAATCTACTGTGTCCCTCTTTATTAGACACCACCATAGTATTGCTTCAAATCATGATACATCTTAGTATTTCTCTCGCGGGTAAATAAAATACTTCAAACTATGAGCCTCCATGATCAACCTAGTCAACTCATATGTCCGAGGCACACAATTATGACCCTTGATCCTCAAATATCCCTCATTATTCAGAATTGCCTCCTTAGCCTCTCCTCATAACACCCTGGCTCGAATCATACATAAACCCCCATCATCAAACTGTTGGGCTAAATCTGCTCCAATAAGAACGATCTCCACTCCGTGTAAGCCAGAACCTTACCAGATTTTGAAATATCAAGTTTTCAAAAGCTATTGGCTAAAGATCAGACATCCACGTACCATGTCACAAGTTCTCTCAAGTCATATGTAATAGTCATTCTCAATCCCGCCTATCTGATCAATCCACATTCTAACATAGTCCACTTTTACAAATGTAGTATCACCGGAAAAAAACATGATTCCTGATCCAGCTCATACAAGTAGTTCCCTTTACCGATCTATTTTAATCTGTTCACTTACGAATTCCATGAAATTACGTACTTTACTACACCATGAATCACCTACACATTAATCATATTACGTCAATCATCTAAAGTCTGAATCTAGTTGATTACCAACCTCAAAACCACTATAAAACTTATCACAACACTTGGCCAAAAAAATTTGTAGACTTTCTTCTCCAAGTATACTCAACCAGTTACACCCTATTTGATTAACACATGATAACATCACCATGACTTGAACAAGATCCAAGTTATCATGTCATTTTGCATCCAAGTCTTATTTCCTGAAAATGAACCTTTAACCTTCCAAATTAAAATAGATACCATTATCCTTATTTTTCAAATATCATATTCCATTTATAATCAATTTTACCGTCATAAATCGATAACCCTTAAAAATCTACTCGAAGAGTGTTTCAAAGTACCATAAGCCTTTGCATAAGAGCTTACCCAATCAGAATCAGAAGAGTAGTAACAAACCATAAATCATGGGCACCTGAATGTCTTTTCTACTTTACTTAATCCTAAAAACTGAAAACCCTTTCAAACTAGTCAAATAACAAGTACAACTCATCAAAAAGTCTTCTCACCAAAAGTATCTAGTAGCCTTGGTTACTTCATGAAATATTTTTTTTTGTTACCGATATAAAATATTCAAACTACCAATATACTGGTTCAAATATGTAAAATAATAAATTACTACACGCACATTCTCACTAACATTATTCTCAGGTAACTTCACATAAGCATACCCGCTGGAAATTCTCATACCTACAAGCTCAAATAACAACGTGTCACCAATCCTCAAGACTTCGCCTTTTCCTTTCGCAAAGCTTCAGAAAGTTCTCAACCTATCGAATATGTATTTTTCATAAGTAAACGAGTTCAAACTTATAATCAAGTTTCAACGTTGATTTCATTTAATAAGTCAAACCTCATATTTCTTAGATGTCAAGTGTAGGGCTAAGTCTCAAATTTCTTTGAATATCATAAATTTAACGATTTTTATATAATATAATACACCTAATATTTAATTGCGTATACCAATATGTCAAAACTTAAATCATAATATGATGACCAGATGGAAAATTTCAAACCCGAAGCCAAGTAAGCACGCTACCAGTAACTTCAATCCCAACAAATATGCAAAGCATTCCAAATCCCAGCAATATACGTAAGACTTATAACCACCCACCATTCCACCATTTTAATTCAATTTTCAATGATTGACTTATCATTGTGCCATTATTATGCAATGATTAAATCCATCAAAGTTATCCCTTAGGTCTTTCTAAAAGACTACATTCCAATCGAACTACAATTTCAGCACTTTAACTCATATTTACCCAATAAATATAACCATGATTGATGTCCAACATCCTAGAAACTAACGTATATAAACAGAGATTTGAGTATTTTATAGCTTTACCTGAAGCAAATTGTTCATTCTGATCGACGCCGACCGTGAGGTCCTCTCATCGGCAGTTCTCTTTTTATTCTCTTTAAAATAATATAATCCAAAAGTATCCGTCCCACTGACTTAAATGAGAAAACTGCGGGACATAATAAACTTAAACCCTTAATTACAATCCATAACAACACTTTAAAAAAGTTACTATTCACAACAAAAATAGCAATATTTTGATTAGGCACATCCATAAGTCCAAATACAATTTGAAGAGCATCAACCTCTTCCTAATATCACTTCCAATTCAACTTCCACTTTCCTTTTCAATCAAATCTCTCTCACACAATCCCATAATTCTCGCTATTACTCCTAAATCGATTTCTTCACGATTTCAAATATTTTCATACCATGATTCGTGTCTTTCACAATTTCAGGTAACCACCATTTTTATATATATATATTTGTTTGAATATGTATTTTAATTTTGTATATGTATATGACAAATAGGAGTGTACAAAACTGAATCGTAAACCGAACCAAACCGCAAATCGAACCAAACCTCAAAAAAAACCCGACTAATGGTTTGGTTTGACTTGGTTTGGGGTTGAAAAAAAACCGACTATAATTGGTTTGGTTTGGTTTTAACTAAAAAAAGTCAAACCGAACCGAACCAACCCGATATTATATATATACTATTTTTAAAAATATTTTATACATAAAAATATTTATTGTGATGTAATTTATAAATATTTCTTCAACTTTTTCATAGTTTTTATCTTTCAATATGTTATTTCAAGTTTAAACTTAGAATTTTAAATGGTTCAATAAGTCTTTTTACAACCTATATATAATAGTAAATCAAATAAAACCCAAATCAATACGAGTGTTAACAAAAGATTCAATCTAACACTAGAAATGACAATCATGTTAGATATTTATTCTTTAATTTTACATAAATGCATAAATTAATTTGTTTTTCTGTTTAATATTTAGTCATGTAGTTAATACTTATTAGACTTATTTTAGCATGACTTAATACTTTTAAATTATGATTATTTTTATTATGACTTATTAATATGCAATATTTATTCCATGCTATTTCATTATTTTTTGGTTGAATATTTTATTGTCATCACTCACTTCATAAATTTCAAATAAAATGAATATATTTTGTGTTGTTTTTTTAAGAAATACCTTTGATACTTGTATTTTGCTTGGACTAAAGAAATATTTGAAGCACAAGTTAATTATATATTTGTATGAAGACTTTATCAGAAAAAAATCAAAAAAACCCGAAAAACCCGAGAAAACCAAAAAAATCCGAGGTTGGAAAACCCGACTTTCATTGGTTTGGTTTGGTTTATAAATTTAAAAACCCGACACTAATGGTTTGGTATGGTATTTAAAAAATGCGAACCAACCCGGTCCATGTACACTCCTAATGACAAATATGAATTTTGCACACAAAGTGTTTGTATATGTATTTTCGATTGAACACAAATATATATTTTTGTACTTTTTCAACATGAAAATGTATTTATCTTCTTAGATTTGTAATCCTAGAAATGTATTTTTAATACAAAATATATTTTATACACAATTAGAATACAAATACAAATGATTTATATTTTTGGCTATTATGGTATATGTATTTAAACAATGAATTATAAATGTACTTTGTGTTCTTAACCGTATAAAATGCGAATATAAATACAAATGATTTATATTTTTTGGTTGTTCTGGTATATGTATTTAAACAATGAAACACAAATATATTATGTGTTCTTAATTGTATGCAATGCAAAAATAAATACAAATGATTTGTATATATTATAGATACTCCATATGTATTCATAGAGGCATACATATACAAATCGAATTTATATATACATATGTACTGTTGAATTTACAGTTTAATCTCCATATGTATTAATGGATTCGAATTTAAAGTACACAAACTACATACGAATTCAAATTTGGAAATGGAATCTAAAAAATGCAGATCATGCCCGTGATATAAGGAGAGAATTGTACTCATTAATGATCATTTCCTTTTAAATGATCCTTTTAAGAAGAGAATTATACTAATTAATGATCTTTTCCTTTTAAATAATCCTTTTAAGGAGAGAATTATACTCATTAATAATCCTTTCCTTTTAAGGAGAGAATTATACTCATTAATGATCCTTTCTTTTTAAATGACAACAGTCAGCTAAAATTACGCTTCACCCACAATTTGTATTTGTATTTGACTTATAAAATGGATGCGTTAAATACAAAAAAAAAATGGCAATATTTTAGCTTAAAAGTAGCTATCGCCTGTAATCAGCAACTTTCTGCTATCTCCTCCTTATTTATGATCTCAAGTTTGCTATTTCTGAAAGTTTCTCAACTTAAATTGCTTTTACACATGGGCCAAGTGGTACAAGATATTAGATGAAGGTGGACTTGGCCCGTTACCCACTAACTAAATTAATTATCTGAATTACCCATCAATTTAAAATAACCACAAATAAACGAATAATTTAAAATTTCCATTTAAAAATTATGAGAAGAGTCTTTTATGGAAAAGGAGTTCTAGTGCTCAAAACGACTTAATGGGTCGTTACACACTAGCTACAATATTCACGTAGAAAATTACCACAATAATAATATCATCTAATTTATCCAAATTAATTTTTAGCTTAGCAAAATTGTCAAATTTCTCAACTCTTTTCTCAAAGGTTTTATTACTGACTTTGGGCATGTAACAATATTTTTCTCATAAAAACAGTAAAGAGTATTATAATATGTCGACATACTTATGGAAAGAACTCAATTGACATTGGAACAGAGATTGTACGAGATTTCCTCCCATGAAAATTCTATAACTGTCACGACTCAAAAATTCAGGTCATGATGGCACCTATTATAACCCACCAGTAGGCAAGCCAAAACCTTTAGTTCAAAACGATAAATAACGGGCTAATAAGAGGACGATATAAAAATGAGAAATCAATACTAAATAATAGAGAAATAAGCGAAACATGCATATATATATTGATATATATATATATATATAGAGAGAGAGAGAGAGAGATCAGGAGGGAAGGAACAAAATATACAAAAGACTTTTTCAAGACCTGGTATCAGTCAGTATATGAGCTACTACAACATAAGGGTACTAGATAGGTACAATATATATAGAACAATCTCTGAAAAATACAAAAGGAGACTAGTCCAAAAATACAGGGAGATGGAGCAACTCCAGTCCCCAAGAGCTAACCCTAAATCTCCGATCAGCAGCTCCGCATGAGGGTGACGTCAACGGCGATAACTCATACTAGGATATGCATTAGGGAAAAAGATGCAGAAGTATCATATGAGTATCAAAACACGCAGTACCCAGTAGGCATTATAGGTCGACTGAGCTCAAATAAGATATAAATATAATAAATGTGAATATATACTAAAGGTAAGAAAAGAAAGGTCAAGCGAGAAACAGGTTGAAGCTAGACAATAAGAGAAATATAAGTAAATAACTCAAAAAGCATAAATTAATAATCTAGCTACAACCTAACCGGACCTCCATAATCTCGAAAGGCACACACAACAGAAATAACTCAACCGGACCCCCATAAGCCCGGTGAATGCAAACAGCAAACAATACTAATTACCATCCAAGATTAATATTAAGTAAATGTGGAAAGGTACCATGATATATCATATAAGATGTGTGCAGTGATAATGCATACCCGGATTCGAATCGGGACTTAATAAGTAAATATGTATGTTCGGACTTGAATCGAGGCTTAAATAGTAAATATGCATGTCCGGACTCAAATCAGGACTTAAATAGTAAATATGCATGCCCGGACTTAAATCGGGACTTAAATAAATATGCGTATTCGAACTCAAATTGGGGCTTAAATAGTAAATATGTGATCCCAAACTTAAATCGAGACTTAAATAATAAATATGCATGTCAAACTCAAACTGAAGCTTAAATAATAAATATGTATGTCCAAACTCAAATTGGAGCTTAAATAGTAAATATGAATGTCCGGACTCAAACTGAGGCTTAAATAATAAATATGTGTGCCCGAACTAAGCTTAAATAATAAATATATGTGTCTGGACCTGAATCGAAGCTTAAATAGTAAATATGCATGCTCAGACATAAATCGAGACTTAAATAAGAAATATACGTGTTAGGACTCGAATCAGAACTTAAATAGTAAATATGTGTGCCCAGACTCAAACCGGGACTTAAATAGTAAATATGCATGTCCAGACTTGAATCAGGGCTTAAATAATAAATATACGTGCCCGAATTTAAATCAGAGCTTAAATAATAAATATGCGTGTCTGGACTTGAACCGGGGCTAAATAAGTTCATTTTCCTTAAAAAAAACAAATCCTTTTAAAGTATTTCAAAAATTCCATATTTAAGCCAAAAATGATGTTTTATGCCAAGTTATCAATATGCCATGACAAAATAATAAGAGCAGGAGCAATAAGGTGAAAGTCACGCCAACGATCACAATCAAGTCCAACCATGCCATAATCAAGGAAACCGCAGTCCACATACTAAGGAAACGATACAATCCTAGAACAAGTACTATCGAAAAACGCCATACTAACCATAAATCCCTAAGCGACTCCACTTAAGGCAAGCAACTAACTAAAACTAAGCTGAGGCAAACAACTCTAATCCCGATGATACAACACAAACTACGCCAAGTCCTAAAGGAGATACAACTACCTAGACTAAGGATTCCAAGTTTAATTATACTCTAAGGCTCCTAACCAAGCTACGAGGATCATAAGCACCAAAATAAAGTGCATTCTAACCACAATATTCCACCATCCATTAGCAAATTATCATACAAATACCTTAACCGAGCAAAGTCTAAAAGTGAGTAAGCCATATTCTACCTGGAGGCCGAACACGCGCTTTTGAATCCACTTAATCAAAGCTTTTCCCTTTCGAAAAGCCTTCGACTGCTGCCACACTACTAAAATAATAATCTAAACATCAAAACGAGAAGAATGACACCCATATTATGAATTTACGTTGTGGGTCAAAAATCGGGTTGAAAACCATTCGTGGGGCCTGCTTATAGAATTTAAAATTGAATCCGCAATTATGTCCCTCGTGGGATAAGAATCACACGCTCAAAATTTGAGCATGTTCAACACTCAAATTCGGGCTCAAATCAGTCTCACAAGTCAAGAACAAACCAAGAACTAAAACAGAGAATTAATCAGAATTAGAACTGGAAACTTACGAATTATGGACGAAAGAACGATCACGGACAAGTACCAACTGACCCTAAGCTTTACCATATGATCCCTCGGCAAATTCTTGAGTTGGAAGCTCTTATCAATGGAGAAAAATATTGAAAATGGTTTTTAAAATGAAGGGGAAAGATTTATATATTGCCAGGGAATTGTACTTTGCGAACGTAGGGAGGCCACCTCGAACGCGACCCTCCCCTCGTGAAGGCGAAGAGAAAATAGAGTCAGGAATCGGAGCCCCTTTTTCGTGAATGTGGTCGAGCCGCCACGAGCGCGGGCTCGCGAACGTGGCCAACCCATTGCGAACGCGAAGGGTAAAGTTGGTTGCACCAGCTGTGAAAAAATCAGCAATTTTAACCAAGTTCAAAAGCACTCGAATGGACCCTCGATATTCATTCGAAATCTCGCGCACGCTCTACCCTATCAAAATGGCATTCCAAACTCAATAAAATTAATAAAATTTTCAACAGAGATTATTTCGATGACAAGTGAGTCCCATCCCCAAAACATTCATTTTTACTAAAAACCAATCAATAGCCTAAAATGAGTTTGGAAGCCTCGAGAACCGAACCAAAAGTCCCACTAGCCCAAAGTCCATACTTCGGAGCTAACAGCGGTGATGAAATTCTCATTCGAGCCCGTTTACTTCGAATATTGACCAAAGTTAACTCTTTTAACTTTAAGAGTTTCAAAACAGGAAAATTGACTTAAAACACAAATGAACTGCCGAGAACCGAATCAATTATCCCGGCAAGTCATAAATGATATGTAATCATTGTGGGAAAGCTCGAAACAGTGAAACGCATGAAAACAGAGAAAATGACCTAGAGGGTTATTACAACATCCACTACTAAAAGGACTTTTGTCCTCGAAAGTTAGAGGAAGGAAGGTACTTGAAGGCTCAAAAAGACGAGAATATTGGGCTCGCATATCATGCTCGGTCTCATACACATGTATTGTTGAAAAATATGAATAATAAACACAGGATTGAAGGCTTGATACACGTGCAAAACACTTTTCTAAAAATGATATTTACTCCCTCTCCTCTGCGAGTTTGCCATTAGATTATACGCAAATAATTTTAGTGGATATGATAAGCCTATAAATTTCTGTACTAAGTAAATACCGAAGAAATTTTATTGAAAAGCAAAAATTATGAAACTTGATCTTTGGAGAAGAAAGAGTATTTTGTTACACTGCAAAATAATATTGAATTTACTTAAATAAAGAAAACAACTGAAAACATTTAATAACCAACACACTTTTTCAAATAAAGATACATCCTTTTATTTAACTTTTAAAATTTAGAAAATATTAATAATTATATTTAAACAATAATTTTCTAACATGCATGTCCAAAACTCCCAATTTTCATATTTTCCTCCTCAAATTTTCTCTCTTTCCTCAATTCTCCCAAATTCAGATCTCATCATCTTCATTCATATAGAGAAGAGAGGTAATGGCAGTGGTGTCACCTTTAGCAAAATTCAAATTGGTATTTTTGGGAGATCAATCCGTTGGTAAAACAAGTATCATTACTCGCTTCATGTACGATAAATTCGACACTACTTATCAGGCACCTCCTCTTTCTCTCTATATATTTGATATTTCCATTGAAATATGTTACCTTGGAAATCATTCTTCTTTGAAAACACAACAATCGTTTGTTTTATATATGTAGAGTTATATTATTTCCAGCCCAAATGATCGCAATGTTTTGGGCAAGTATATCAAGGTTTTTAGTTACATGTTATTTATTTCATTATGTCATGCAGGCTACCATTGGTATTGACTTTTTATCAAAGACAATATACCTTGAAGATAGAACAGTTCGCTTGCAGCTCTGGTGTGTTGTCTCTTTTTATTTCTTATGTTAAATAAAGCTATATTCTGTAGCTATTCTTCTACTTGGCTTGGTTTCATTCATAGAACATTCAACGGATAAATTTGCTCGTTGTAATGCTCATTTATTAAAGTTATTATGTAAGGATATATTGGCGGAGCTAGGAATTCTAACAAGCGGATTCAATTGAACGCCCTTAAACACATGTAGCTCCACCCCTGTATAGATATGCTAGAAAATGTAAGAGGAAATAACTTTATTGTCCATTTTTTTGGGAAATTCTGAACACTCGTATGCCTTGGTTACCGTTAGTTGAAAGTGAAACTAGAAAATTATTAGTGTTGAAGGGAATAAAATGAAGAAATTTGTTTATGCTTGAAAATTTCAATGATACAGTAGAATGTGAATATAAAAATTGACTGATAAATGTTGTAGTAATCTAGGAAGGCAGGATTATCTAAATTGAGCACAAGATACTCACCGTCTTTAGAACAAGAATTCCTGTTAGTTATAGTGAAGATGAAATGCTACTAGAAGATCATGTCTAGTCCAACTGATACACCTAAGACAGAAGGTTAGCTTTGCCGCTTAAGCAAAATAGCAGTACATGCTTTGCAGTGGATACAAGTAGAGGAATTAGTAATTTGCATCTTTAGAAATAAATACATATCAGGCACAGTAGACATGAAATGTTATCGCATGATCATGCTTTGACAAAGTAATTCACCTCGAGCAGAAGGTTAGATATAGCAAATTTTTACTTGCCCTGAATTGGAAGATCAGAGATGTCCTTGTGTTCTTCGAGTTATGTGGGATTTTAGTTAGGATTTGTTAACTGCCTGCTTATTTTCTCAAGGTATAATTTACTGATTGTTTTGTATGCGGGCTTCTGTCAATTACATGTGCGTTTTTGTTGTTCCCTGATGTAGTATTTGCACCACTGCAGGGATACTGCTGGTCAAGAGAGATTTAGGAGTCTTATTCCAAGCTACATCAGAGATTCTTCTGTTGCTGTGATTGCATATGATGTTGCCAGTGAGTAATTGCTTGAAATCGTCTCAATAGAATATTTACACACGTAACTGTGCATTTTGTGCCTACTAAAAGAAATCTAGGACTAGTGGGATTCCGAGGAAGTCTATAGTGGAAATGGTTCTCTATATGGTACCGTGGTATTTATATTTGATCACTCATTTTGTTTGTTTTAATGTGTCATGACGTAGTTTTGTGGGAATTATCGCATTTGCAGACCGCCAATCATTTCTAAACACTTCAAAGTGGATTGAGGAAGTACGTACTGAACGCGGCAGCGATGTCATTATTGTTCTTGTTGGGAATAAAACTGATCTTGTTGAGAAAAGGTGGGTTCTCCTGATGGATGTTTCTTTTCTTGATATATTCCATCTTGACTACTGCAATGCCTACTTATTCAGGAGCTGTTTTCTTTTAGTTATTTGGTAGTTTGCTCTCTTTTGACATTGGCATGACTGGATTAGTTCTTTGTTGGTCATACTATCTATGAACCCGTATTTGTTTCTGTCGTAGCCTAGTAGTTTCTTGAAAATTTAACTCATGCCTAAACTTTTGCTTTTGGCATCCATCATGGATCTGCCATACTGTAATACTTGGTCTTGCTCTTGAAACTTATTATCCAAGATGAAATATTGGGCATTCACTTCTACTGAGGAATATTTCGTAGTTAGAGAATGCATTCAATTGAAATTCTTTAAGATTGCCTAGTACTATAGTGATGAAAAATACTGGGGCAACTTTACATCTGGAATACTGAGGGGTAAAACAGTTTTAAGTCCTGAAGGGGAGGCCTTGTTATATTTTAGCTGAGAAACTGAAAATGCTAAAAGAAAAGCTAAAAGATAGGAGCAGTAGTAATCGGGGCAATTGGAAACAGAGAAAGGGTGACATTCTAATCCAGTTGGCAGGCTTGGAGGCAATCCAAGAACAAAGAGCTCTCACAGCTGATGAGGCATTGCAGAAATAACTTAGCTGTGGAGTTTGAAGAAGTTGCAAGAAATGAGGAGATAGCTTGGAAACAAAGATCAAGGATACAATGGTTGAAACAGTGAGACAAAAATACAAAATATTTCCATACGATAGCTACATCTCACAAAAGGGTAAACTCCATAGATAACCTAAAGGTGGAGGGTATGGAAGTAACAGATCCAGAGGAGATCAAAGAAGCTATACAAAATTACTACAAGAATACAAGGACCTCAACAGAAGAACAAGAGGAGCTACAAAGACAATTTGAAGAGGATGAAATCTTATAAGGCATTAAATTGTGTGCTATGAAAAAGGCACCAAGGCCAGATGATTCTCTAGGTCCTTTTTTCTGGCTTTCTGGGAACTCATGAAGGAGGACATCCTAAAGACTCCAATATTTTTATGAATATTAGAAGTTTGAGAAAAGTTTCAATGCATACATTCATAGCCTTGATCCCAAAAAAGGTAGGAGCTTCAGAGTTGAAAGATTTCAGACCTATAAGTCCCATAGGTGGAATATACAAGATTGTGGCAAAGATACTTGCGGAAAGACTCAAGAAGGTGGTTAACAATTTAGTTAACAAGCATCAGATGACATTTATAAATGGGAGACAGATCATGGATGCAGCCCTAATTGCTAGTGAGCGTGTGGACTCAAGACTTAAATGTGCAGAAGCAGGTGTCATGTGTAAGCTAGACATAGAAAAAGCTTATGATCATGTCAACTGGAGATTCTTGCTGAACACTCTCAGACAAATGGGCTTTGGTGAGCAATGGTTGAAATGGATTGATTTTTGCATTAAAACTGTCAGGTTCTCTGTTCTAGTGAATGGTGAACCTGTAGGGTTTTTTTGGTTTTGAAAGGGGTCTTAGACAACATGACCCTTTGTCTCCTTTCCTCTTTATACTAGCAATGGAGGGATTTGATAGCATTACAGAATAGATGGATTAAAGGTTTTGAGATAAGAGATAGTAGGGGGCAAACAATGGAGGTATGTCACCTACAATATGCAGATGATACAGTGGTCTTTTGTGAGCCAAAGGTTGAACAAATAGGTTACATCATAATGATTTTGACTATTTTTGAAGCTTCTTCTGGTTTGAAAGTTAACTGGGGAAAAACCAGTTTGTTCCCAATAAAAGAGGTGCCGAACATACAGAATCTTGCACAATCATTTTAGGATGCAAAGTGGAAAATATGCCTACTACATACCTTGGTATGCCTCTGGGCAGTGAGCACAAAGAAGGGGAAATTTGGGATGGAATTATAGAGAAAACAGAAAAGAGGTTAGCTAGGTGGAGGGCACAATACATATCATTGGGAGGGAGGCTCACCCTTATCAAATTTGTACTTGATGCATTCACTACATATGAAATGTCTCTATTTCCCCTACCTTCCAAAGTTATGAAAAAGCTAGATAGACTTAGGAGGGATTTTTTGTGGCATGGGTGTGAAGAGCGCAAAGGATACAATCTTCTCAATTGGCAGACAACAATGAAGAGTAGAGAGCAGGGTGGTTTGGGCACGGAATAATAGCTTATTGATGAAATGGCTCTGGAGGTACAATAGGGAGGAAATTGCATTATGGAGGGAGGTGATTAGACAAAAGTTTGGTGAACTCAACCCTTGGTGTACCAATGTGAGCACTGATACTTATGGGGTTGGAGTCTGGAAGACATTAGAGCTCTATGGCCCAATATGGAAAGGAACTTGCAGAAGATAGCTGTAGATAGGAAAATAATAAAATTCTGGAAGGATGCTTGGAAGGAGCAAAGTCCATTAATGGAGATTTTCTCAGACCTGTTTATTCTAAGCAACAACCCAGATGGTATCATTTATGATACTTGGAGTGCACAGGGTTGAAACTCATCCTTCAGGAGATTGCTAAATGACAAGGAGATTGATAAAGTGGCTAATCAGCTTAGTAGGATTGATGATTTCAGTGGTACTACTGCTGAACCAGATACATTAAGATGGAAACACAATACTGACGAGCAATTCTCTGTTAAAAGGGCTTATAGAATGGATGGAAGGGTACAGTATAGAGGGCAACCAAAAAGATGGAGAAACTTATGGAAGAGTCCATCTCCAACCAAGGTAAAATGCTTTACTTGGTTGGTGGTTAGAAGAGCATGCCTGACACAAGAAGTTTTGAAGAAAAAAGGGGTCGTCATAGTTTCCAGGTGCTTCTTATGCAATGAGACAGATGAAACAAATAGCCACCTGTTTTTACACTGCACTTTTACAACACCACTTTGGTCTTTATTTCTCAACATAACAAAGACAAGTTGGACTATGCCTGAGCATACTGCAGATTTGTTTAGCTGCTGGATGAAAAGAGGAGGCAACAAAAGTCAAAAGAAGTGGTGGAGGATCATACCATAATGCATGTGGTGGACAGTTTGGAGAGAGAGAAATGAGAGGTGTTTTGAAGATAGATCCAATGAGAGGTGTTTTGAAGATAGATCCAATTCCATTCAGAAAGTTAAATGGAATTGTATAGTATCTTTCTACTTTTGGTATAAAGAAGTAGGTTTTGAGGATATAGATCATTTTGTATTAAGATCTCTGTAAGTATCTTCTTTTCTCTTTGTTTTTTTTTTTAATGTAACACTTTTTGATGGTGTCCAACATGTCCTTAATGCTAAGGAATACACATTTACCAGTTTCAAAGAAAAAAGAAAGTCTAGATCGTTGTTTGAGCCCATTCTCTTTATATTTCTCTTCTACGTTTCCTATTTTTCTCTCCATAAAAGGGAAAAAGCTCTTCTTTTAGCTGAGAAATAAAAACGGGAATATGATTTTAATTCTTCTATAGTAAGATATTAATATTTTCCACTTCTTTGATAGTGATTCTTTTGTTGTTTGAATTAAATAGACAAGTATCCACAGAAGAAGGAGATGCTAAGGCTCGTGAACTTGGAGTAATGCATATAGAAACCAGTGCTAAAGCTGGGTTCAATATCAAGGTGTGCATATACGCATTCTGTGTTCCCTGGTGCAGTTTTCATTCAATTTCTGTTGGTCTTGAATGAGCCATAGTTACTGTGCAAAACTCTTTTATTTCTTTTGGCCCTTTGGATGAACTACATATTTTAGTCATGTTAGTACGTTAGGTCCTATGCTTTTTAGGAGTCTTTTAACCATTTCAGAGAATTTTATGCTAGCAGTAAATATAGATAAATGTTATTTTCATTTTGTATAATGGTGGCCTGAGAGGAATATAAATGGAGAATCATAATAGTCAGTGAGGATTGATATGCCCGACCCCAACTTGTTCAGGACCGAGACGTAACTGTTTGTTGTTGTTGTTGTTTGCAAAAGAGACATCTTCCTTTGTATTTTTCCTTTTAGGGGTTGAAATAGCATAACCTATAAAAAATGAAGTGAAATGTGCAGCCTCTATTTCGAAAAATTGCTGCTGCTTTACCAGGGATGGAGAACCTATCATCCACAAAATCAGAAGATATGGTCGACGTGAATTTGAAGCCTACAACAAATACATCTAACACAGAGCAGCAAGGAGGTTGTGCATGCTAAATTTGTAGAGAGAGAAATTGGATACAGGAGATACAGTTGCATCCAGTTATTATTATTATTAGGGTGTTCAATATAGCTAATTTCTTAGATTATATGAGCTTTTTGACAGTCAATTTGTACAAGTCCTTGTGATTCTGAGGAGTAGGAAACCATTGAAGATGCACTTGTTACTGTCTCTGTTTATATTTTGTATATGTCCTAATTCAGGAATTCATTTCTTTTTGGCCATTCTCTGGTGCTGAATTTATGATGAACGTTGACCATTTCAGTTTGCTACACGCTTGTGAATGGCAACTTATTTTCTTTTCTTTTTATTAATAACAAATACATGTGATTGCACACTTAACCTTTGAGATCTCAACCCCAAACACCAGATGCTTTTTGTTTAGGATTCTTCTCTACAGTGCAATGTACATCCAAGGGAAGGTACACAAACCACGACACTTGGTTAAGAGATCGCAGAAGCTAGATCTAGATGATTGAAAGTGATATACTAAAGACCTCCAACAAAACGTCGATATAGAGGATTAGAAAAATTAGGGAAATCAGCAGTATGAAGGGAAATAAAAGAAAGAGGGATGGAGACAGACTTGGGAGTACAAAAGATCTACACGTTGTAGAAGACATCTTTAGTTTTGAAAACAAAAAGAGTTGTCATCCATTCTACTTCCCAAACCAATCTGAAGAAGAAAATAGCTTAAGAAAAAGTACCATACCTTCGAGGTCTACTTTAAGCTAGAGTGTTTTATTCAACAAACCAGTAGATTGTTTCATGTATCCCAGTTCATTAAGAGTGACATGTAAGAAGACATTCTTAACATCAAGTTGATGAACTGACCAACCATTACAAGCAGCTAGAGCTAGAGGACGAACAGTACAAATGATTGTTGGTTTCACATGACTAAAATGTATCTTTTGTCAATACATTTTACCAGTTTTCCTTCTAAATTGTTAAAATCTTTAACGGGGAAACCACACTTCCAGTAAAGGATTTTGGGGCAGGGGGTTGTGATGCTTCCTCCCTTCGTGGCAAAATTACACTAAAAGGAAAAAATAAAAAAGAAACTTAAATTAGAAACCAATGCACATCAAATTGATCAGCTTGTATACTAACTGCTAACTTTATGTACAGATGACAAAGGATTCCTACTCACTGAACGTTGAAGAAAAAATACAATCAAGAAAGATACTCATACAAAATTGTACACCTAAACAAACTCTTTTCACAATGATGGGTGCGACAGAAAGACAAGAGAAACAGATACTAAACATTAGCAGCCCAATCACCACTCATTCTAACTCTTAGAGTAAGATAAATGAGTATCATCGTCCCCATGCACGACCTGAAAAAGGAAGAGGCTTTATAGTCAATTGCTATATAGAAGAGATAACTAAAGAAACAGCAACTAAAGCCAGAAGAAATATGTACATTATGGAGCAAAAGAGGTCATGTAACTAAAGTTGCATGAATATCTTCAACATACTCAGACTTAATTTAAGAAGGATGTGGCTGCAAATTAGCCAAAATGTAAAACCATCAATTATGTAGGGATGGATAAGTTGTTAAATTAACAAGACTGCCGATATAATGATCTTTTTTATATATAAAAGTTGTTGCTGATTTCTTCTTAGGCTCCATTCATTCTTAGAGGCATATTTGTTTCCTCCAAGAAGACAAACAACAACCTGAATGAATCAACATTTCTAATCACATGACTAATTTCCAATTACCTCATCCTTACAGATAATTATGCTTATACTTCTGTGCCCCATAGCCATATCATCTATATTTCTCCTTCAAGAATATTTAACCATTACAATGAATCTTCAGTAGAGACTCTGATAAGCACCTACTCTGTATTTGATTCTTTTCTCATCCATATTTTCTTTCACAAATGGATAAAAAAGTAATCAATGCATTTTCTCAGCTTTTTTCCAGGTAGAATCATCTCTAGAGATTAGCCTATCAACAACTTATGACTATCAGGATAAATAGAAGAGAACACTCGGTATAGTAGACGACATCTTAACATCTGCATTCAACTCTGATTGGTAGGTCCTGACAAAGAAATCCACTCAATTAGAAAGCTATTGATTAATGACCATTCCTTCTTCTTTGGAATAGGCTACTTTATTTCTTGGTTAGAGCAAACCAGTATATTGCCCCCTTCCTAACTTCTCAATTGAAGAAACACATAATCTCCCCACCCCACCCCCGCGGATCATTAAGCTGTCTAAACACCGTAACTCAAGATCTAATGACCAAATAACACCCCCACCCTGCCAAATCCCAAAATAAAAGCAACCCTACCTCTTTGTAATACACAACATCAATCACATCCTTTTAACCTTATCATTCCTATCCTGTCTGCAGTACTTACAGCTTCTAACGTTATTATTTCCTAATAAATATTTTCCATCTCAAACCAGAAAAAAAGGACATGGGTGCTTGCACGTGTATTCGATAAAAGAGAGCATAGAACTTGAAAGTTCCATTTGTTCATTGAGAAACCATATTACAATCTACCATTTACAGGCAGAATGGTAGTTATTTATAACCTACAATATTCAAAATCAAGGGATGACGAGCAATACAAATCCATAGTTTTCAAAACCATTAGCTTGGTACGGTTGGTTGTGCAATACTTGTTCCATATTCGTTCATGCAGATGTATGCATAGGACAACTCATTATCATCATCTATTTCCTAACATTAATGTTAAAACTTAGATGATTTACATCCACAAACTGCATCGACGTAACAGATTGCAAGAAATAAAGTGGTAATGAATGTAATTTTTTAGCACCAAAAAGGAAAGAAGCATAACATGAAAAGAATGGTTTCAGAGATTAAACTTACAGGAATGAGAAAAGGAGAACAACTCTTCTTGAATTAAAAGATGTAGAGCGCTTGTATTTTCTCAATCTGTTGCTAGGTGTATCATATACCTTCTCAGTCAAATATTTATCTGCCATTTGAAACAAGAAATAGTTGTGAACTTTTCATCTCATTGTACAACTTAAGCTCAAATTGTACAATAGGTAGCTCCAAGGTTCAGGGTTGAAACCAGAGATAAATCTGGTCCTGATATGAGGTGAAGGAACCACCTTTTTCAGCTAACTGAAAAGTTATTGAACCTTTACTTGCTCTTTTATTATAAGGAAACTATCAACAACTCAACTGCAATAGAAGACAGGATGACCAGTGATATCTACTGATGCTGACTAATCAAAGCAGTTGCAACTTGCAAAGGCTAACTTTAGTATCAAGTATATTTGATAATTAGCACTTCATGCACATGGTAAGCCGATTATTTTTCACTTTTGAGATATTGAAATTGTAATGTAATTAATTGAGTGACAAGGTTTTACAGGGTTTCCCTAATACAACTGCAAAAAGAAGAACTTTAGCGACTGAATTTCAAAGTATGCACTAGCAACCCTTTCGCAACCAAGTTGATAACACAGGAAAGGGCAAAATATAGGTGTTTGACTACAGGTTTGGGAGTAGGTTAGTGTGGCAAGTTTCAGCCTTCACATCACTAAAGAGGAATATCATTGACACTATAACATAGCACAGTTACGTGTCATTATGTATTTCATGTCCACTCATGATGTTATTATAGAAAATGAAAAAAGAGACCTAATAGTTGGAAACTGAAGAAGAGTCAAATCAGGAATTATCCAAAAGGATGTCGTCAAGCTATTTAACGGAGAATTCTTCTACATTCTTAACTAGCATGAGGATAATCATGAGAATTGGAGACGGTTACATGTCTCATTTATAACACCAAAGAGCAACCATATCTGTCATCCTTCCCTAAAGAAATAGTTTTTGGTTTTGAATATTTCTGGAACATTAGTCAAATATATTTCTATATGAGTGAAAATATAGGAAGATCCTCTGGCAGGATTCAAGCTCATTAGAAGCATCCAATTGACTTTAGCAAATTTGATAAAATGTATATCAGAACATGATAAAGAAAACTGCAGAGGGAAAAGAAGATGTATCATCCAAAACAAAATTCATTTGGACAATGCATATCAGGGTGATTGAAGAACGGTGTCTACCTTTACAAGCAAATTTGGGTAACTCAAAGTTGTTATTCATCAGGAATTGCATGAACTTTCCTCCCATCAGTGATGAAATTTCTCTCTGAAACATCCTCTGAAATGTAATTAATTTGTTAATGTTCAGCATTACATTGGCAAAATCTTAATTAGAGAACAAACTAGTACCAAATAAGATAAAGCCCCATAAGAAAGAACCCTCTAGAAATGAAAAATGAAATGTCCTCCCATGTGATGTTAAAATTATTAAATTCATAAAAGGCACTTACAGATATACAATCATCCGTCTTAACATTCCCACTCATTTCCTCAGTGGATTTAGGTGCCTCAAATTTTCCTTTCTCAATATCTATGGCCAAACAATATGAGCCATAAACATCTGCGTTATCATTCTTCAGGTTGGCAAGTCCACCATTTGATTGGGTATCCATTGAAATTGGAGTCTTCACAAGATTTAGATTTGGTAGGTTCACTATATCTAAATGTGATTCACACAAAGGGTCTGTGGTTCCTTCCTCAGGTAATTCAACAACACTCGGGGAATCTTGGCTTTGCTGAAATAGAAATAGTAAATGTAACTTAAACGCCCAAAACAAAAGAATTTGAAGAGATAATTAAATGAATAGAGAAGCACATATGATGATGAATTAGCACACAAATAAGTACTCATTATTCAGAAAAAAGAGATTGGGGAAAACATTTCTAAACAGATAATTTTGGTGATTAGGAAAAGTGCACATAAAAATATAGGAGAAGCATAAGAAATATTACCTATTGCCTAAAGGAAGATAATAGTAGCACATAAAATATGGTAGCAATGTCCTACAGCTACAAAAAGTACAAGATGCATTCTGCTTTAAGTTTTTCTCCATTAATTAATATAACATGGTACTTCTTGTTGTTTGGACAAGGGACTTTATAACATGATATCTTAGTATTAAAAGATCTAAGCCGCATGTAAGCCAGGACAATTTATCCTTGGCACATTAAAAGTTTACCTTACACTGACCTAGCTGGAAGTTGATACAACTCAAGTCGTAAAGAGAAAATGTGACAACAAATGCCAAACTTCTAAATGATATGGGTAACAAGGTCATCATATGAACTCCTGAAAGCAGAAATGAGGTAGCAAAACCTAGATGTGATCTTAAGAACTGAACCATCACCAAGAGGCCTTTAATTGTGGTTATAAATCAACTCTATAATATTTTTACTAACCTCACTTCCAACACCAATAAGAAACAAAATGGGCATTCTACGTTCAACTAGAAATATGGGGAATTACTAAGTAGACTGTTCTTGTTAAGAAACAGACAGCTCTGATAGATAAGTCTGCTGCTACCCTTTTTTCAACTCTTAGAATGAAAATCCTAATTTCAAGAACACTCTTAAAAGCACAAGATACAAAACAAATAAAATCTTTCACACCACATCAAAGGATCTGCCAATCAAATGTTTGGTTCAGTGGTCCCTACTTTCAGCAATGACAAAAGCATCACAATGTAGGACTCGCATTTTAGCTTAATCGCCAGTTCGCGTTAAATGGTGACAGAATATAAAACAAAGAATGTCTAGAGACAGTGACCAAGAATTTTAACCTTTTCAAAACTCAATTGGTGCAAGACAACCATCCAAGCCTAGATAAAATACTAAAAGCTGAATAATCTCAGCTAGTGTCCAAAGAGTTTTTGATGTTTAATGTAGTTCAGCAAATGGTAACTGGCCTCAACTTATCACCGCCACTTTGCTGATGAAACAAGAGAAATAAAAGCAGCATCTCTTTCTGACTGAAAAATAAAAGTTCCTTTAAAGACACATCTACTCTAAAATGCAATCGCACAACATTTATGATTTAACCACCAACACTTGCAATAATATATTTTCATATCTCCAACTGTATCTCAATAACTTTAATTAGAAATAAATAAAATGTGTACAACCACAATGACCCTGAAGAACATCTTGGTACTACATGCACATAGAAGTTAAAATTCATCAAACGCATTGAAGTGAACTCAGTCTAACATATTGACTAATGGGTCAAATGAACTAGAAAAAAAAATTCCAACAGAAAAGTAAATAAGTATCTGAATCCTGAAACAATGAAAACATCCAAATGCAGCTGAATCTACACAAAATAAAAAATAAAAAAATATTTTTTTTAAAAGAGAACATCTCAATAAGTTGGAATTGTTACATAACTATTTGTACTAGTTGCAAAAACTCATATCTTGATAAGTTGTACAGAAATGACAGGTATAAGCATTTAACCTACTGTACAAACAGGCCTTTCAAGGACTTAGCTTTGGCGTCTACAAGCAGATTAATTGCATCAGGGAAAGCAAAATTCGTTACAAAAAACACAGAATTGACTCAAATATGGCCACTGTTTGAGAAAGTCTTATCTTCATAATTCAACAGAGAATACAGTTAACTGTCCACAAATGGACTCAGATTACAAACATCAAAATGCACAATGCAGCCTACATAACTGAAGACAATTGATTCCACCGAAACCTCACCTCTTCGGTCGAATTCACCGCCATTCTTACAAAGCAAATGCAGATTTGAAGTGCTTTACGTGTATATATGCATAAATCCGAACGTTACATAAGAAAAGGGGGTTATTTCTAACAAGTAGATGAGTGGGTGTGGGGTAATATGCCAGGAAAGCTCCTGATCACGACAAACATCTATGCCATTTTGAATTTGGACTAAAATACCCTTCTGGATTGCTTTAATGACATTTTCATCTATATATTACGCTTATGAAACAACTTATTCGGTCTTTTTTAAATAACCTTCTAACTTTCTAAAAATAATTTATAATAAGTGTCATTTTCAAAATTCCTTTTTTTCTAACTTAACTTTGTTATAATAAATTATGTAAACAAATTTTTAAACGATATTTTAATTGTTTTTTAATATATATATTCTAGGAGTATCGGAGTAGTATATTAAAAGGTATTGTAGTCAAATAATCCTTTTAATTGTAATTAAATGGATGTGTCACTCACACCCTAGCAAGTCATTTAAAAAGGATGGGAGTGAGTAATTACATATCCATAATAAATGAAATTCCACAAACTAGAAGATGAAACAAAATACAATTATAGGATAGAAGCTTTTCTACACTAACGATAATATATTCAATTTAAATTCATTCATTTTAAGTTATTTGTAGCAGGGGAATGGGGTATTATTATTTACATGTCTATTTCCCTGCCAAGTTGGAGTTTGGTGAAGTATTTATTATCATTCCACAAAATAATAAAAAAAAAAGATAGATTAATATAAAGTCTTCTATTTTATTTTTTTTAATATATGCATTAGGAGGAAGTATTCTCAAAAAGACTGGAAGAAAGAACAACCAAATCGTTTTGGCTTCTTGTTCGCGGAAAGTAAGCTCAATATAAATTTGTAATTCCCAAATATTGATTCACACTGTATTTGCACTGGTAATATAAATTTTGTTATTGAACTTTGGAGTTAATTCCATATATGGTGCTCAATTATTGAAAAGATTTTACTAAAATTATTTTTGTTTTTCTTATTTGGTCATTCAAACATTGAAAAGATCTCACTAAAATCACTTTTGAATTTTTCTCCCATAAATGGTCATTCAAGTATAGAAAAGATTTTATTAAAGTTACTCCTATAAAGTCATCCAACTATAACTAAGAAATCTTAGTTGACGTGACATGTCATATTAATTTCTTATTTTTCATACCATGTAGAATCCTAGACTAATTTTAAATACAAAAATGTTAAATCTAGTTGTTTAGTTTTAAGTATATATCAATTTAAGTCCTAAATCATTTTTTGAAATGAAATTTTACTGTCTTAACAAGGATGATTTTTGAAGCAATTACTAATTAATTTGAATATAGAAAATAAATGCTCTTGTTAATTTTGAGAGTGAATTTTTATATCCCTACAAATAAAATAATACATCTCTTAGATGTTTGAATAAAAAATATTACAAATGAAATTATTATTTTTTAAATAAATAATTAGTTGACATAAGTCCTAAAATTTCATATAGTACACATAAAAACAAGTTACTTCTTTGAAGTACTTTAAAATTTGATTTATTTCATATCAAGTCAGATTTATGAGTGGTCATTTGTTAAAAAAAACTCAATTAGCATCTTTGATTGATATACATAAAAGTAGATAGTTAAATTTCATTTTCTAGACTCAACTAATTAGTAATTGCACTGAAAATAATCATCGTTATGATAATAAAACTTTATTTGAAAAATAATTTAGGATTTAAATTGTCATATACTTAAAATTAAACGGCTAGATTTAATATTTTTATATCCAAAATTAGTCAAGATTTTAGTTCACATGGCATAAAAAATAAGAAATTAATATATGGCATGCCAACTAAGATTTCTTAGTTATAGTTTAATAATTTTATAGGGAAAAAAATCAAAAAATAACTTTAATGGAATATTCTCAATAGTTGAATGACCATTTAAAAAAATAAAAGTTAAAAGTGACTTTAATGAGATGTTCTAAGTACTTGAATGACCGTATAGAAAAGAAAAATTAAAAAATAACTTTAGTTGATCTTCTCAATACTTGAGTGACCCAATAAAGAATTACCTTTTGAACTTTGAAGCTAATTTGTCTGCATACCCTGTTTACTTTCTCCGTTTTATTTTTCTTGGATCCTATATTAAAAGCAATTTTTTTATTTGTCCATTTCAGTTTCAAGAGAGTTTTACTTTAAAAAAAATTTATACTAAATAACTACATAAATTAGTAGTAATCAAATTTAAAGTTTCAAGCATTATTAATAAAGTTAATTTAATAAAATACAAAACTTTCTTAAGGGTTACGATCAAGTAAATATGGTCAAGTAATATGAAACAAAGAGAGTAATTAAGTAGTGAACGATGTATCTATATGCCAATGTATAAGATATAAATATTGTACTACAAAGTAGATTAATTAGGATAAATATTGAGCACATTTAGATAATTAGCTGATAAGTTTTAAGTGTTAAAAGTATTTTAAGTGTTGAACTAATTATAAATAGTTAATGTATTTAGTAAAGAAAAAAACTTATAAGTTATTCTTTTGTTAAAAAGATTAAAATACCTTAAAATATTTTATCGAAAATTATAAATGTGAAAGTATTTTTGTAAGAAAAAAGACGAACGATGGGCATCGAATAAAGAGGAAGTTAGGAATTTTGTTTTGAAAAGGTATTTTTAGAAATAAAAAAAAATCTTAAAAATAAAATAACAAAATATTTGATCAAATGGTACATAAACCAAAAGATATTTATAAATCACTATGACCAACTTATAAGCTTAATCAAACTCCTCATACAAAAAGAGAAACAAAATGATAGAATTAGAATTATGTGACACGATGACAGGAGAATGCAACAAACAAAGGAGAAATAACCAAAGGGTCATTTGATAGTTGGTTAGGAGTTAAATAATTTACATATTAAATTATGCATAAATAATTATTATCATATTTGATAGCATTCGTTTGCTATGTATAGAATTCAATACACCTAATACATTGTCTGATTAGCAATTTATAGAAATACACATAACTAATACATGTATAAATTATAAGAAAATCTAAATATTATTTTATGCAAGATAAAAAATAAAATAACTAATACTACATGAATAATTAAATCCTACATAACTAATCCCCACGTAAAATAGTCAAAAATAGTACATAATTTCCTAATTAACTGACCTTTATTTTATTAATACTTACATAATTTTAATCAGCTATCAAACGACTCTAGCGTAATACATTTTTTTTTTTAATATATCCTATTTTTCTGATCACTAAAATTATGAAACGAAGTTTGTGATAGACTTTACAAATTGTCTTACATCAAACTTAAATTACTTTATTTTAAATGATATGCTCCATATATTTCAATTTTTTGTGACACTCTTTTCTTGTTTTGGGATTTCAAAATACTTTGATGCCATTTCAAGAAACCGGTATCCTTACCATTCAAATTTTAAGATTTGGTGTGATGTTTTCTAAACAGTAATATTTTAACTCCAATTCTGATGTTTTCTTACACTATCACATCACACATTACTAAAATTGAGAGCAAATTTCTTGAATGGTCACCCATACGGGAAATTGCTTTAAAATATTATTTTTATTTTTTTAGAATTATAATATTATTCAATTATTTTTATTTTTCTTAAAATATATTTGACACTAAAAATATCATTCTCTCTCCTAATTGGATGCCATGTCACATTAATCTCTCTTATTTTATTATTGTACTAAATAAAACAAAAGTAATTTTTAAAAAAAAATCTCAATTGAGTGATCATTTAGAGAATTAACTTCCAAAATAATATTACTAGAGAACTAATTAACGAACTCAACTTTTATTCTGCAAAGAAGAGATAGGACAATAGATTTTTTCATGCTTAAAATTTTATAATTTAATTTTAAAAAAAGAGAGTCGATTGATTTGGAAGAACTCAACGTTCATTTTTTCTTTTAACCAAAGAAAAAGTAATACAAATATATATTTTTATTTTTCAAAAGAGATGAACAACAGACTTTTTCATATTCAAAGTTTTACACTTTTAATCGGAGAAAAAAAGGAGTAAAATAATTTGATTAATACGTGTAAAGAATAATACATTTTGTAAAAAAGATGGAGAAAAGACTTTTTCATATTTAAAGTTAATAATTTCTAAGCATAAAAAATCCTTCTTAATAAATTTATTAATTTATTTTTAAAAAAAATAAGATTATAATTTTTTTAGTTAAATGAATTAAATAGATCCATTATTTAAAACAAGAAAGACTTTAATTACCTGACATGTCAACTAGGAGAGAAAGAGGCTTTTGAGATGTTTAATATTGTTTGAGGAAAATAGTGATAGTTGAATGATATTATTGTTCTAAATAAAATAAAAAGTGATTTTTGATGAGAATTCTCAAAACTTGAGTGACCACTTAGGGAATTAACTCTAAGTTTTGAGTTGGTTTAAATGAGTTAAAGAATTTCTTATTAGGGAAAAAATTAATGTGACATGGCATCCAATTAAGAGAGAGAAGAATGTTTTTAGTGTCAAGTATATTTTGAGGAAAATAGAAATAATTGGGTGATATTGTAGTCCTAAAAAAAATTAAAAAAATCCGTTAAGGCAATTTTTCAAACATGGTGATCATTCGGGGAATTTACTCCTAAAATTAATGTTTGAAAATTGCATTGAAGTACTATATATCAATACATAAAGTGAAACAAATGAATAGTTGTATAGAGGAGTGGCTGATGCTTTTGAGCTACGGATTAAACGGAACTCAATGTTTTTCATACAATATACTGTAACATATACATAGATAATTAGGAGTTTGTAATTTCAAACAGTAGCAGAGCCACATAGTCGAAAGGATAAACCGTTGAACGCCTCTCATAAGAAAATTATATTGTATGTGTACAAAATTATAGTGTATATATAGATCAAAAATTATATATATATGTCTTGAACACTCCTATCAAAACTCCTAATTTTGCTACAAATTTTAAAAATTTAACTAATTTCGTGCTAAGAACTTTAATGGTTGAATTAATCTATTGAGTTCAAATTCAATGATGGGGAGGACATCAAAGTGGAATTGAAAAGGAAATGAGAAGAGAGGAATTTGGAGGAAAAGCCAAGGGGACGATGAATCTTGGGTGGGGGCAAGTAGGTAGTAGGAGATTTGTCTGGTTATCAATTTGATTGATATATATATATATATATATATATATACAAGTTGCTTTATTATGAGTTGTGAACAATCAACAACGGTTGTAGTGGAGTAGTAAGTATTTCTTCATTCCCTCTAATTTGAATCCTTTTGAGTACGAAGTCACTAATGTAAGACTCTCCAATGCAAATTCAAATTTAATTAAAATCTAATATAAACACCGAACGCCCGAGTGAAAAATCGAAAACAAAGAAGAAGTTGCGAACAGAGAGTGGTTGAGTTTAGTTGCATGTTGGTGAATATGGGAAAGAGACAATTCCATCAAATCAAATATTTCTGGTGGCTTATGGGCAAGTCACGGGTTTTGTTTGTCTACTGTTCCTTCCCAACTCTGCTTAAATCCTGCTTGTGATTTTCTCTTGACTCCCAAATGGCCCACATGGTAAAAATATTTCACGTGACTACTTCAAAAATGATACGTCCATCTGGACATGACAATCACTTTATAGTTTTTGGATTTTTTCTACGCAGAGTATGCCAATTTTATTTTAATGTTTTCAGATCTGGTAAGAAATGCTTTTTCTAAACTTGGGAATCTTGGACTGTATCTCCATAATTTTCACCTCTCTATTCTACTCACAATGTTTCAAACCAAACACCAGAGTTCAATCCAAAAGATATTTGATAGGTAAGAGAATTCATTTAACTTATAAATTCATTAGCATTTCTCTTTTTATTTGATATGGGATAATTGATTCATAATAATTGCCCCGCTTGAGAACCAACGACCTCGTTGATCACGGCTGGCTCAGTTGGTCACGACTGACACTCCTCTTTGGTTCAGGCCACCACTCCGAGTCCTCATTGGTCACGGCTGGGCCCAGTTGGCACCCCTCTTGGGTCCAGGCCACCACTCCACACTCAATGAAAGCACCAATGTTACAAATCAAACAGGAGAGTCCAACCCAAAAGACTAGTCTGATAGCTAGGAGAACACATTTAACCAATAAACCCATTAGTATTTCACTTTTTATCCGATGTGAGACAATTGATTCATAATACATATCAAAATTGTTTATAACGAACAAGAATATACTCAATATAATTCTACAAAGTGAGATCTGAAAATAGAGTGTACAAAGTAATAGACTTTTAGCTCAAGAAAAAACAATTCAAAATAATACCAAAGAAAATATCAAAAGCAAAAAAGTCATGACAAAATACTATTTTATTAAGGGCCTTTACATAATAAATAAAGTGGTCAAAAGACAGTTAAATTAATTAGGAACTATTGGAAAATGAAGTAAGACTCCAGAACGGAAAATGAAAGAATTTTAGAAAGATCTTGCTATAGACAAATGAGGTCATGAAGATGGATATTTAAGGGGAATAATTTCTTGGTCACTCAAATTTTACTTTATATTTCAAAAGTCACTAAATTATTTTGATAATATAAAAATTACTTATATTTGATTGTCTACCGCAGAAAGTCCACTTGGATTTTTCAGGTCTATCGAAAGCAGCCAGCGTGTAACCAAAAAATTTATTTAATTTTGCTTAAGTATCATATAAGATATCTATATCGTTTCCTCCTAATGGTTCTTTGTGATACTTAAGCTAAGTCTGAGCGGTTTTTTGTTATAAAAAAATAGTTTAATTAATTTTGGAATATTTAGCCATTTAGGTAAATAATTAAAAATTAGTGTGATATTACTAGTTATTGTTTCAACTAATTGATACAGCTATTGATTAAACTTTTTGGTACTAACGTTTGCACGTGTGATTTCCAATCCACTTGAAGAAAACAGCTGCAAGATGTGGCCCATAGGACAAACACACAGACCTAATAGGACCAACATCTTGTCACCTCAACCTCTCAATCTCTTCATTATACTCATTTTTCTCTTTCATTTTTTATTTTTGGATTTCGATATTATTTTCAGTTCTGACAAATCCAAGTTTGCACCTAAAAAATATATTTTTAAGGTGTAAAATGTTGCTTCCTCCTTTTCAATTTATTTGATCTACTTTTCTTTTGAGTCCATTTAAAAAATAATTATTCTTTTCTTTTTAGCAACTCTTTAATTCTAACTTTTCACATACATATTTTAGAACACAAGATTAAAGAGCATTTTAATATATTTGACATATCTTTAATTTAAGATCATAGGATTCAAAAATCTTCTTCATTTTATTAAAATTAGGAAATATCTATTAAATGCGACTTTATTTTCAAGGTTAGGAATATTTATCTTTTATCACAACTTTGATTAATTTTTCTTTTTTTGCTTTGTTATGAAGTGAGGTAGGAAACATTGTTTTTAGTTTGGATTGTTTTATAGTACAGTTCAATCCATTTTCTTTTCGAACAAATTCACATCTCACTACTTCTTTTGAAACAATTTATTAAGTATAGTCATATTTAAGCTTTTTATTAAAGAAACGATACAAGTCAATATTTTTGGAACAATCTGTATGAAATGGAAAATACATAGCCGACCCTCTAGATTTAGTTACATAATTTTTACATAAGACATCGGATGTGAGTCTCCATTTCATCTATCCCGCTTAACACGATGTAACATTATCGTTAATCTCCCCATTTTCTTGGATTATAGATCCAAGATACTTGAACTTCCTCTTTTAGAGATGACTTGTATGCCAATCTTTACTTCCACATCTACCTCGTGAGTTACGTCACTAGACACTTTAGACTCTAGGATTTGTCTCCAAACCTCCGGTCTATTGTTAACTCCACCACATGTGTCGTCAATCAATATTATGAAATCTATAAATAACACACATTTCACACACCATGGAACTTCTCCTTGGATATTTCGCGTTAGTTTGTCCATCACCAAGACAAATAAAAATGGGCTAAGATTTGATCCGTGGTGCAACCCCATCTGTAATGATCCTCATGGTCATTTAGTGATCTCTGTATCTTTTCCCCTATTTGACTCTCTCCATAACTTTTTTAGTTGTTTTTGACTTCCGGGAATGGGTGGCAAGATTTTCGAGGTGATAGGATGCATTTAAGTTTTTCAGTTTTAAAAATTTGAAACTTGAAAAATTTGGCCAAAATCAACATTTCAGGTTGGCGAGGTCCGATTTGAGTTTTGCCGATTTCACTAGGTCTGAAGGGTGATTTATGACTTGATTGAATGTTTTGCATAGTTTTTGAAGCGTTCGGGACCCTTGGGTAGAATTTCAGCTTTCTTTAAGTTTGGAATTGACCACAATCAACATTTAGTCAAGACGACCTCAGAATGGTGATTTGATGATTCCAACTTGTTCGAAATGTGTATTATAATTAATTTACACTATTGATTTGTGTCTGAAAGGTTCAGAATGATTTTCGAGGGTCGAATCCAAATTTGAAGGTGTTGTTGATGTTGTTTTCATTCAGTGCCAGTCATCCTTCTTTGCGTTCGTGAGGCGTTCATCGCGTTTGTGAATAATAGAATTAGTCAATCTTTGTATTCATATGGTGATTGTGGCATTCACGAATAAGGTTTCTCAATTGGGTTAGAGTCGGGTCATATTTGTTCATCTCTTTTGCAGGGTTGGGGGTCCCGATCGCGAGGGTCTAGATTGGGTTGTCAACCTACATTCGCGACAAGGCATCGCATTTGCGAAGAACACCTGGGACTTGGGCAGAATTAAATCTCCAATTCAAACTTAGACTTCTTATTTTGATTTTGGGAGATTTTGAACTCATATTAAGGTGATATTTTGAAGTTGTTTCAAGATTTCATCGTGAGGGTAAGAATTTAACTCTATACTTGGTATTTTTTTCACTAATCTATCATTGTTTCATCGTTTAATCCACATTTGGGTATTGAAAATTAGAAATTATGTACCTAGAGTTTCAAAATCATAATTAATAATTTGGAGGTCGATTCGAACTCGATTTTTGATAAAATTTCAGATTTGAGATCCTTGTGCTATGGGTAAATTGATTCTAAAGTAAAATTCCAGTTTAGAACTCTAGAGATCGGGGTTGACTTTTTGACTCAATTTTTTATCCAAATTTTTATATGGCTATATGGATATTGATAGACTCGTATACTCACGTAGAGTATGATTTTAATAGATTGTGAGCTTTTTGAGGTGATTCAAAAAGGTAATGCAATCATATGAGGGTTAGTGACACATTTTCTCGGCCTTCAAGGTAGGTATGACTTACTATTTTAGATTTAGCTCGGGAGATAGTTTATCGCACAAAGCATGTTATGGATTAGGCATATTGATGTGACTGAAGAGTTGGAGAAATGACTTGTTACTATAAAATCTAAGTTAGGACTTAGATGATAGACACTATTTGACTTGAAATATTTACTTATTGTGCATGACTTTATTTTTCATGTGTTATACTGTAGCTTGATGAGATATTAGCCTAAGGGCACCATATTGAAAGAAATCTGATATTTGAGTATTGATAGACTCGTATACTCACATAGAGTATAATTTTAATATGCTGAGAGTTTTTTTAGGTGGTTCGAAAAGGTAATATCGTCGTGTGAGGGTCAGTGACGCATTTTCTCGATCTTCAAAGTAGGTTATGTCTTACTATTTTAGACTTGGCTCGGAAGATAGCTTATTACACAAAGCATGTTATGGATTAGGCGTATTAATGGGATTGTGAGTTGGAGAAATAACTTGTTACTATGAATTCTAGGTTGAGACTTAGATGAGACGCTATATGACTTGAAAATATTTACTTGTTGTGCATCACTCTATTTTTCATATGTTATACCGTACCCTAATGAGATATTGGCCTGAGGGTACCATATTGAAAAAAATTGCTATTTGAGAAGGCTTGTGGCCTATGTGTATTGTTGTGAAAGAGATACTCATATTCTTGTCGCATTTAAATTTTGTTCTTATTGTGATCATGCATATACATTCATTTGACATGAATCACGGATATGATACGATGGTTATATTAGAGTGATGGAATCCCGAGGTTGATATTGGATTGTGATATTGTGATGATACCAAGGTCATTATTGGTTGTGTCCGAGGTTGTTTTTGGATAAGTATATGGACCTCTCAAATTTTCCATGGTTTCTATCTCCCAGTATGCCACCGGTGGAATCAAGTGTATATTGGTAGGTCATTGGCTATTACATTGCATATCATCATTTAGCTTTGCTTTTCACTTTGTTGATTATATGTCTTAATTGAAGTTCGTATTTACTTATCGGATGATTCTGGTCAGCTGATGTATACATGTTTCACTGAGGTATTGGGTTGTTATGCTGACTTAGTGAGGTTCATTACATACTTTTTATGATATAACTGTCTAACTCTTTCTTGGTCATCCTATGATGCCTACTGAGTACACGTGTTATTGGACTCATACTACTCTTGTAGCATCTTTTTTATGCAAATTATAACACTAGCAGGCCCTACTGATTTAGTGTATTCGAGGCAATGTCCAATCTGAAGCTTTGGTGAGCTACCCGATTTCAGAGCGAAGCCTAGCTTCTTCTATCTTACTTACTTGTCCTTTTGATTATTCAGAAAAATTTGTAGTTTTGAACGGCTGTATTTGATTTTAAATGCTATATTAGTAATACTAGATTTTGGGCATACTTCGATAAATTTTGCACTTCTTTTCTCTCTATGAAAGATTGGATTGAGACTTTATCTTCTGTTATCATTACTTCTTTCTCATTATTATATGTTGTTGATTGGTGAAGGATTTGCTTATCTATCGGTGGGTTAGGATAGGTGCCATCATCACCTTAAATTTTTTAAATCGTGACACCATCATGACTAGAAAGTGCTCTGAGTCTCCTCCCACTATCATTATTCGGGTCTTGGCTCTATCACGCATGTCTTTAATTGCCCTAATATAAGTTACATATACACCTCTAGCCTCCAAACACCTCCATAGAACCCCCTAGGAACTTTGTCGTATGCTATTTCTAAGTCGTTGAATGCCTCGATATGAACCCAAATTATTTCTCGATTATAGAAACACCCATCATCACCCTCAACTCACCATCATCTCTCAAAATTTCATAGTATTGCTTAGCAACTTGATGTCACTAAAGTTGTTGCAATTCTGAATATCGCCCTTGTTCTTGTACAATAAAATCTTTGTACTCTATGTCCATTCTTAGGTCATTTTTAATGTCATTTTAGTTAAAGGTTAGCCACTTCACGCCTGCTTTGCCTGTGCTCTTTTAAATTTTTATCAAAATCTCTTCTGGTCCAGTTGCCCTCCCCTCCTCATCTTACAAATAACCTCCTTAAACTTTATATCGCTACAATACACAAACCCTAAACCTCTTTGCGAATTTATAGCTAAATCTTGATGGGAAATCATAGATTTCCTAAATCTCGATGACTCTCAGAGTACTCTAAATCACCAAAATAATATTCTTGTCTCCCTTTCATTCAAGAGTTTATAGAAGTATGTATGTTTTCTCTGTTTAATGTGCGCCTCTTCCACCAATAAATTTAATTTCTAGTCTGCTCCAGGTCTCGGGCTCTCTTCTCTCTCGCCTTGACAAGCCTATGCAACTTTTTATCCCTACCTTTGTCTTATAATTCTTCAAACTAGCATTCAAAAGTTGCCATTTTAGCTCTCCCTATCTGTCCCTTTTTCCTCCCCATATTTGCTCTCCACTAACTTTCTTGGCTTCCATTTTCCCTTGGATCACACCATTTCACTATCATTCCCTCAATGTCCACCAATGTTATCCATCAATACCCCCAACACCTCTCTAGCTACGTCCCTAATGCAAATAACTGTCATATCACACATTAGATAGCATTTATATGAGATATCATTTGTTTTAAATACTTATTTGCATTATTTATTTTTACTATTCTAATTTTTTTAGTTGCTTGACATCTTTTAATAACATCTCAATTTTTTTTAAATATCTAACCATTAAAATGACCCACATGTTATTTGATTAACCCATCAAACCCAACCTAAATACCCTTTAAATTAAGAGATTTTTACATAGAAAATAGGGCAATGAGTTGTTAGAATGAATGAATGAGGTCGCCGCTTCGCCCTATGAAAACTAACCTTAGTGTCCATGTCACGGGAAAGAAGCTTTTTGAATCAATAAAGGAAGCCTATTGAATCAGCTTTTGGGAATAGAAGGGGAAGGGGAATATGCCAATGAACTTGTTGCAGGGGACAAGGATGGGGATGGCAAGGTTCTTTATCAATGATGCGACATTACCGCAGTTGTATGTACTTGCATTTCTTTTCTACTGTTAGCATGCTTTGATGGCATAGAATCAATAATTGACATGCACAAAACAGAATAGAAAGAAGGGCTCTTTGAACGACTCCGGTACTATCTCATCCGCTGCTCTAGCTAATTGTCCCCCCTTTCTAAGTGTGATTTCTATCTTATGTATGGCCGTCCCCCGGGCTTAAGTAGGCTGCAGGAAAGCAGGTAAGACAATGACGAACTCCGACATGAAATGAAGTTAAGTATGGACTTTTTAACAAAAGCAGGAGTCAAGTTCCGAGCCGGAATTCTTGGGCTTCTCTCGAGAAGATAAAAAAAGATCAGATGTTAATGATAGGAATTCTCTGATCTATGACCCAACGAGTGGAATACTTGGAGCGAGTAGTAAGAAAGATAGTCTTTTTTTCGATTCCGCGCATTGGAACTGAAAAGGGCTATTCATAAACAGTCTTCCTTGCGCAAGCAACCTCTCAAAGAATAGGGAGTGAACGACCCTTCTATCTAGATCGGTGATTCCGTTCGGCCGAGCCAGCTATCGAAAGTCTTGCAAGCAGCCTACACTAAGCTAAGCGAGCTAGAAGCTAAAGTGAATCTTTTTTGGCATCTTTTTCTTTGCTTTGACCGCGACTTTGTTTGGTCTTCCTCTTTCTTTCGGCCCATGTTTCAAAGCTAGAAAAAAGTTTGAGCTTTCGGGATCTCTCTTGAACGGCGGTCGGTCAGTCCTTTTCTTCTGTTGATGCTGAGACTGATGCTTTGACTGTCTCCCATATCATTCGATAATAAAGATCCACTACTTGCCTTGTCGACGCTAAACTCAGTACCTCGCTTCCTTATTAGTACACCTACTAGATCCATACTCATTACGAATGCTCAAGTCTCTTCTCTCGACCGAATGGGCCTATGTCACTAGAACAGGTGAGGAAGACCTCCAATCACTGTACTGGCAATTCAAGATGAACTCCTTCCATGCCAATAATAAGAGTATGCCCAGTCAACTGTTGGAGGCAAAGACAAAGAAAAAACGGAAAAGTCGAGTACACTGCATCTCCAGTGAACCATCCTACTAAGGTTTCACGAAGTCAACACATACGTTCACTGCTAGGGACCATGTTCAGTCCATGCCAATAAACAACAGGAGCTCGCTAATGGTATTTTATATTTAGAATACCTAGACTAATGACAATCTTCCTTACTTGAATTGGAATCTTAAGAAGCTCAATCCCGATCTTCACTGGTCTGAGACGGCCCTCTGTTCAAGTACCCCTTCTTCTACTCGCAGACCACGTCGTGCTCAATCAAATAATGGACACTGACTACGATTTGGATTGTCTCCCCGACTCAATGGAAAGACAACCCCATTCTACACTTCATCAAGACATCATGCCTTTCCTCCAAATACCATTTGCCTTTTCCTTAGTCGACCAGCAAAACAACGCCCAACCTTCGCCTTCTTCAGTGGCCGACGTTGAAGCGTTCAACTAAGGCCTACCACCTTTTTTTTTCAAGGTTGAGCTTGTTCAATTGAAGCGTCTTACATCCGAGCGAGAGGTCAGACCAATCCCATTCATCCTGGTCTGATCCGAACAAGTTTGGACTAATCTGGAAATGTTACGATATGGGGGCAGGGTGACAAGACTTTGATGCAAGGTTCAGCATGGTCTTTGAGTACAAGCCTGGGAGGACCAATTTGCCGACGCACTAAGTTGAAGGGCCGAGTTGGCATCCAACAAGTTAGAATTAGAATAGATAGCATCCATGAGGGGCCGTCCCCGAACGCATAAGATAGAAAAAGGACCCCGTAGCCCAGACCCTGCTGAAAAATGTGAGCAACTTCAGTTATTGAATAGGGATCCTACAGCGATAAATAGAATCCCCATAAAAATACCACTAGATCGAGCACCAGTAATTTCGTATCCGGTCAAAATCTTGGCTAATTGATCGAAGTGGGTAGCTCCAGTAGACCCATAGATCATGGAACAAATAGGGTGGGTAGGCCTAAGCACCACACTACACGTATAGACGCGAACCCCCCTCGTTACCGTACGTGCGACTCTCACAGCATACGGCTCGCACAAAGACTCCTAAATCCATCCCGATCCCTTTCTTCCACCTCTCCTCTCCAATCCATATGAAAATAAATACATATTTATCATAATTAATAATACTATTTAACTTTTAAAATATAGCAATAAACTCTTTACCAAACATATCTAACCTCCAACAAATTTCACAAAATTAGAGATTTTAGAAATCTTTATCTCTTCTCTTTCTTCCTATATTCTCCTCCATCAAACCACAATCGTCATTGTTCTTTCAATTTGTCATTACCAAAATTTCTATTTTGAACCACCATTCGCCTTCACGGAATTCTGCAGTTTGTCGTTATCCACCCGAGTTTGCTACTTTTCCAGGTTGATTATATACACATAGAACAATAAGACGTTTCTAGTGAGTTGTGGAAAAGATTAATTGTAATTGGTGTTGAGCGACTGTGAGAAGCTGGAAAGACACTTGAATTACATATGATATATATTAATATGTCATAATACATAAATTTTTTCTTTAACTTGTCCTCAGTTGATATTTATGCCCTCCAATTTTGGGTGTGCACAAGTAGGCACTTAAACTATCAGAAAGTTGAACAAGTAAGCATACACGTTCTACATGGAAAATCTCACGCAATTTATCATGTAGGACGCATGCATCTCACACGATTTGCCATGTAGAATGCTTGTATCTACTTGTTCAACTTTACGATAGTTTAAGTGCCTACTTGTGCGCACCCAAAGTTGGAGGGTATAGATGCCAGTTGAGGCCAAGTTAAAGGACACATTTATGTATTATGACAAATAATATACATGCGACATACACAAATGCAAAGTTGGAGGGTATAGATGCCAGTTGAGGCCAAGTTAAAGGACACATTTATGTATTATGACAAATAATATACATGCGACATACACAAATGCAAAGTTGGAGGGTATAGATGCCAGTTGAGGCCAAGTTAAAGGACACATTTATGTATTATGACAAATAATATACATGCGACATACACAAATGCAAAGTTGGAGGGTATAGATGCCAGCTGAGGCCAAGTTAAAGGACACATTTATGTATTATGACAAATAATATACATGCGACATACACAAATGCAAAGTTGGAGGGTATAGATGCCAGTTGAGGCCAAGTTAAATGACACATTTATGTATTATGACAAATAATATACATGCGACATACACAAATGCAAAGTTGGAGGGTATAGATGCCAGCTGAGGCCAAGTTAAAGGACACATTTATGTATTATGACAAATAATATACATGGACATACACAAAATGCAAAGTTGGGGGTATAGATGCCAGTGAGGCCAAGTTAAAGGACACATTTATGTATCATGACAAATAATATACATGCGACATACACAAATGCAAAGTTGGAGGGTATAGATGCCAGTTGAGGCCAAGTTAAAGGACACATTTATGTATTATGACAAATAATATACATGCGACATACACAAATGCAAAGTTGGAGGGTATAGATGTCAGCTGAGGCCAAGTTAAAGGACACATTTATGTATTATGACAAATAATATACATGCGACATACACAAATGCAAAGTTGGAGGGTATAGATGCCAGCTGAGGCCAAGTTAAATGACACATTTATGTATTATGACAAATAATATACATGCGACATACACAAATGCAAAGTTGGAGGGTATAGATGCCAGCTGAGGCTAAGTTAAAGGAGACATTTATGTATTATGACAAATAATATACATGCGACATACACAAATGCAACACTTGTATAGCACGTAGATTTGAAGTGAAGAAACTTAAACCCATTTCGTATTGGATTTTCACATCTGAAAATGTAAAGAATCAAGATTAAAACTTGATTTGCTTACTATATTGGGCTTTTTAAGGTGAATAAATAGAGAAGGGGAGACGGGGGAAGAACAAGAGCAAATACTGAGAAAATTGGATCACCTACAAGGGATCCAACATGTAGACATTTCATGTCCATTAGGACTGCAATTGGTTTAGTCAAAGCAACTAGTGTCCTTGATTTTATCAAGTCTTAAAAATAAGGGAGAAATGGGAGGTGAAAATAGTGGAAAGGACTAGATTTATCAAAATTAGAGCCTATAATCAAGGGATTAAGTTGCTATACTTTGAAAATTATTGTTATGTTGCGTAATTAATTGGAAGTCTCTATAAAAATGATAATTAGGAGTTACTATATTTCATCAGATGGTGTAAATTCTCAAAGAAGAGACTTTTATAGAGATAAATAAAAATAAATTTATATCTACCATAACTAACAATATTATTCAACTTTTAAAATGTAGCAACAATTTTTTTACAAAATTAGATATTTACTGAATTTTCCCATCTTTTCTTTGTTTTAAATTTCTCTTTCGACAAATCCCTGCCGCCATTGTTGTGCCAATTCACCAGAGTCCTGTAGTTTGTTATCGTCCGCTAGAGTTCTCCGCTGCTTCGTTAGAATTGATGGGTCGATCCAAAAAATAGTGAGATGATTGTAACAATATACATCACTTTGAAGGTTAGTGATTTTTGTATTGTGATATAAGGTTTTTTTTTTTTGTGAAAATAATGTTGAAATGGTAGATTGTTGTGAGATGTTTTCAGTGACTGGTGGAGAAGATTGTAACTGGTAATGGAGAAATCGTGACAAGCTGGACATACACTTGACATACATTATATATCATTGTATGTCGTGTGTATGGCGTTATATACATAGAAAGTAAGATATTTTCAGTGGGTTGTGGAGATGATTAATTGTAACTAGTGGTGGATGGACTGTGAGAAACTAAACATATATTGTATATCATTGCAATTTTATACATATATCATTATGTATATAGAACATACACTTTATATACATATCACATAACAATATACATGTGACATACACACATATATCACATATATTTTGTATGTATATCATGTGTATGCCATGTATATTACACTAGTACAAATGACATACATAAGACACACAAATGACATACAATCAATCTATCACCACTAGACCATCATCAGAAATTACCATAAACACTACAAAAAATTACCATAAGAAGAAGACTTCATGATTAAAACATAGTTTACTTAGGGTCGTTTCGTAGGGTGTATAAGATTAACGCAGAAGATGGTGTATTAGTAATGCTAGTATTAGTTATGTTAAAAAAATTCTTATGCAATGTTTGATTTGGTTTATTAAAATAACATGCATTGCATGAATTTTTTATAAAAAAAAATTTGTTCACAAAATACCTTCCACAAATATGGTGAAAAGGATGTGAAAAAGGTTTTGAGGGGCAATTGTGTCTTTAACCATGCTAATGCATACATGAGAAACCATTGCATTACTAATACCATGAATTTCCATGTATTAATTATACACACCTTAATACCAAATAGAGTGTATAACTAATGTTTGTGTTAGTCATATATAGGTTGAAAAAGTGTACCAAATAAGGTACTAGTAATACACAAAGTTAATACATGAATTATTTTTACTAATGCACTCTACTAAACGACCCCTTACTGTTTTGGGGCTTAAAAGGTGAAGAAGCAGTGAAGGGGGAAAGGGGAGAGAACAAGACCACATATTGAGAAAGAATGAGGGATTATATGTAGGTTTTAAGTGTAATATGGATTAGACTCATTGTTTTAGTGAATAGTTAGTTGAAATACCATAGGAGTTGGTTGTGATTTTTACACATTTTGAGATGGGTGTTTTTTCTGCGTAAAAATCAGGTGTTCTTTATATAACTCATTATATCACGTCCAATCATCTAGCTAGAAACAATCAAAGAACCGGTTTCATCTATTAGTTCTGTAGGTTAAGCAAAATTTAGGTAAATTTAAGACACTGCAAATATTTTTAATGACCTAATACACCCACTCTCCCTCTTGTATGTCATATTTATATTATTTCTAAAATTATACATATTAATTTGAAATATAGAGTAAATGTACAAATTTAACATAACATATGAGTAAGTAACTTACTTAACAATTGATAACATTAACTTTTTCAAAATTTATAAGCAAAAGGATCAATAGTATACATTTCAATTAGTTATAGGTTAAATGTGTTTGATAAAATATTACTACCAAAATAAAAAAATTATTTATATTAAGAAATAAAAAGTACTTGAAAACCAAACAACTGATTAGTCCGATCATTATAACTGAAAAATACCGACATGTTATGAAATATATTTATTTATGTGGATTTTCATTAAATGTAATTTTTTCACTGCTCTTCACCATTATGTTTCACCTCCTCCATAATCTTCCCCTTAATATCATGTGTTGCCTTTCAAGAACACATGCAAGTGTACGTGGTCGCAAGTAATATAATGATTGTGAGTACAATCAAGTTTGTGATCCCGCATGAACTTAGTTGCTAACAAGTTAGTGATGGACTATTATGATTGTGAAAATAAGTATTATCCGAGTTAAGAGTTAGTTGTTCTGTTGAGCTATTTATTCTACTAACAATAAAAGTAAATGAGAGTAAGAGCTTTAAGAGTTGTTCATAAAGTTATTAAGACCTAAAGTAATGACACTTGCATAATCCCATCATATTTTCTATATATTAGTTAAGCTTGATTAAGATATCTACTGAATTATTGAATCACATGGTTGATATTATGGTCATGATCTCTCGATCTTCTAGCTGTCTACTCTAATTGTTTTCGAACTACATCGTTAAGCGGGGATAGTCGAACTAATTTGAATACATTTATTTATTTTCTTGTATATGACCCTCGTAGGGTGAACTAGACTCCGGTCATAGATGCATCTTACTCCCCTTAACTTACATTCTATTTCTAGTTTTCGTCTCTCGAGTTTCTCTATAAATTATTTATTTATTCTATTGATCGTGAAATAATAGAATAGTAAGCACAAGATTAAGAGAATAAAATATAATGGTAGATTGCACAATAACAATCTATATATAAACTATTATATTCATACTATGGCACAACCCTAGATGAAGAGATTGTATCCACTTATAATTTAATGACAAAGCAAGAGTTAAAGTATGAATGATAAATAATGCTACATAAAAAGTGTAAGAAGTAACCCTATGAGAGTTGAGACTTGAAACTAGCTTTGTGCTCCTAAAATCTTCGACTGTTTCTAAAAATGATCTAAGGGGATACTTATAGTATTTTAAAATATCTAAGAGATCCCTCCAAATCGGACTGGTAAAAGGAGAATTTTTGGTCCATGTTTCCATTGGCTCGTTGCATGAGGCAACTTTGCTCATCTTGAAAATCTTTTTTCAGGGTGTAAATTTCAGAGGGGGTGTATTTATGACTCCTTCCCCTTCACTTTGAAACTCGTTCCGTGACCCTCTGGCTTCATCTTGGACTTTTCTTCACGTATTCGGCTTTTTATGCTCCACTTTAGTCTCATTTTGGCTCCTTTCACCTAAATTGCATAAAACACCTTACATAAGTGATAAAACATAAAAGTAAGCATACACCACTATGATTAAGCTAAATTATTCTAAAAATAAAGAATAAATATGGATAAAATATAGTGAAAAAGAGAGTATATTATCCCCACATCACCATGTTTATGACTATCTTTTGTATTCATCTATGTAACACTATAAATACAGGCATAAGAACTCATACTTGTACATGCTTGAACACAGTTAGAAGAATAAGAAAGCTCTCATCTCTTATTTCTCTTTATCTCTTTACATTTTTTGTTTGCTCTTATTTTATAATACGTTATTAGCATAAATATTCTCATTTTAAGTCAATCCCTTCTTCAAAATTTTGAGCTAAATAATGCCGGTAAGCAATATAATTATGGAAAGTCAGTATCTGCAGACACAAGTACTCAACAAAACATATTTGGAAAAATCAAACTATTTACCCATAAAATGCTATGGTTGAATTTCTAAGTGTGGTCTAATAGCACACAAATCGAATTGATATTATAATGAAATAAAATAAATAACAACAATCAAATGATAAATGAATATACAAACAATAAAAAGAATGAGCAAAGTATTAGATCTGAAAAATGAGCCTTTGTATCCTGGAAACAATATATTCGGAGTTGCTCGAGAGCTTATGTAGCGGAACTTAAGCAATATTTAATATTGAGAGATTATCAGAGATTATGGAAATCTTAATACATATTACTAAGTGGCTATATTTATAGAGAACACCTTGGAAATAACCTCCATGGAATTCACCACTTTTGTAGTCTTTCACTAAGTCATGAACTTTGCAGTTGCATACCAATCGGATGGGATCTCAACACTTTCCATGATACGCAAATTGGCTATCTTATCTCATCCCTACCTTGTTCGGCTATGGTTCTGCATCTAGTCTTGTGTCTCTTGGCTAGATTTATCATACCGATATGATATTAGTTTCATTAATGTTAATTCTAGAGCCTTCTTGAACCGAGTTCAATTCATTGGCTAAGTCTCGGAGATGTTATTTAATGCTTTCTACTAGACCGTTATAACTGGTCATACTAGTCACATGTTGTTGCATTATTCTTCCACCTATATAAGATTGTTTTCACCCCATAAAGATAGTCCACCCACTTTTAAGTTACTCATTGACTTAAGACTGTGAAGTGAAAGTGTTTTTCAAACTATTGACGGGGAAGTACTTGTAACGTATCTCTGACACATGATGTGATGCACGTTCCATGGCATTAAATGTCTCGACCACATGTCTCACTCTGGCTGGCTTGGATAACAGTACCCGACCCAAGATCCACACCTTTCCCCGGTCTAATTAAGTCGCACCATGCCTATTCTTTGTCTTTTACACCCTTCATCTTCTGCAACCATACAAGTTCTTTACTTCCTAAATTCTTATTCGAGCTTCATCGCAAAACACCACATTACTTCGTATTCTTTCTAATCCTTCAACCACCGTGTCTTCTACACCTGTATCTTTTCACCAAGATTTGCCCGTTTTTGGTTGGGAAGACCCATTGCCTATGCCTGAGTCTGCCGGTGGCTAGCCCCATGTTGGTGGTGCTCCAAAGAAGACCAAGAATAAGACCAAAATAAGTGACATTATTGTAATGATCCTCCTGGTCATTTTCTATATTTTCATGCACTTTCAGCGTTCAGAGCTTTTCCATAGTGGCTATAGGTCATTTATGACTTGCCAAGACTGACGGTTTAATTCTCGAGCAGTTCATTTGTGTTTTAAGCTCATTTACCTATTTTGAAACTCTTAAAGATGAAAGAGTCGACTTTGGTCAACATTCAGAGAAGACAAGCTCAGATAGAAATTCCATCAGCGTTGTTAGCTCTGGAACATTGATTTTGGGCTAGTGGGACCTTTGGTTCAGGTCTTGAGACTTCTGGACTCATTTTGCGCACTTGGGTAACTTTTAGGCAAAATTGGTAAAGGCTGACTTTGGTCAATATTACATCAAGACGATCTCTGTTGGTCATTTTGATTATTTTATTAAGTCCAAAATATTATTTCCAATTGGGTAGTATGTTTGGTTTGTGTTCACGGGGTTCGAAATAAATTCTGAGGCGGTGATCTGAGACTTGTTGAGTTAAGTTTTGTTGCTGGTGCAGCTGGTACTGGAATAGGAGCCCGTGCGGACCTTGGGCTGCACCTGTGATGTCAGACGAGCATCGTTGTTGTGAAGCTGCCCATGTGGCGATTGGACCGTACCTGCGGAGTCGGAGGTTACTGTTGACCTCCGCTCCTATGGTGCTTTGGCCGTTGTGGCATCGCCACACCTATGCCCCTTCTTTCACAGGTGCAGTGATCACTGACGACCAGGGTGAGATCTTGGCTACTAGAGTTGATCTATCTCCTTCTATTTTTGGACTAGTCTTACTTGCACTTTAGAGACTGTTATGTGTATATTATGCTTATCTAAACCTCTGTATGTTGTAGCAGCTCTTGTATCGATTGATACCAGGTCTTGGGGGGAGTCTTTGTATATTTTGTTCTCTTTCCTCTCTATTTGTATGCTTTCATTCTGCTTGTTCTCGATATTTAAATATTGTCCTCGATATTCCAAATTTTACTTCATCCTTTTGTTATCCCGTTACTTGCTATTCTGGGCTAAGGGTTTGGCGTACCTACTTGTGGGTTGTGGGTGACATCACAACCTGATAAATTGGGTCATGACAGAGTAGTATCATATCTCTAGGTTCACCAGTGTCATTGGTACAAGAGCAAGTGTCTAGTAGAGTCTTGTGAATCAGTATGATGATGTTTATATCCTATCTGCGAGAGGCTATAGGGCATTCTTAGGGAAAATCTCATCTTTTTGATTCCTTATTGTGCGTTCTTGACCCTATCAACTTCTAAACTTCATTTGTTCCATTCACTCTCGGATGGTTAAGACGTGTACGGCAGAGGGTATGGACCAGGCTCTTGCGCCTGTTGCTACACTACTTCCACTAGTACCACAGATTGAGATGGAGGGTATACTGCTTCAGCCTGAGGATTTGGGACTAGCCCAACTTCCAATAAGATTTATGGCCACATCAATTCTTTAGGACACCATGGCTAGGACTTTTGACTCTTCTGGAGGGTGTGTCATAGTCAGGGGAAGTGCTCGGTTCTTCGAGTGGCACTACAACCAGGGATAAGTTTACAGATCTTCAGCAGGGTTGTATGTCTATTTCAAAGTATGAGGCGAGGTTTCACGAGAGGACTAGGCGCATCTCTATGACTCTGTCTATAGAGTATGAGAGTGTGCAGAGTTTTGTCAGATGGTTGATTTCACCACTCCGTTGGGCAACAAAGCACTTGGTGGCAGTCGGGACTACTTTTCTTCAGGTGGTTTATCATGCATGAGCTGTAGAAGGGTTGCATCCTGAGGCCTATGGAGGAATTGGTAAGAGGCATTGCCATCGGGGCAGTTTCTATGGTTCTCAGTCCCGAGGTATGGGATTCTTTGGTAGAGGTCAATTTAACTATTCTCAGCCTAGCAGGATGGTTCAAGTCGCACCACAAGGATCAAGTCAAACTTTGTGGGGTTTATATTTCAGGTATTTATGCCGTGATGGTCAGTCTGGTTCAGTTGGATCTTCTCATTAGATTTTATCGGGTAAAGGTTGCTTCGACTGCATTGAGTTTAGGCATTTTGCTAGGGATTACCCCATGATCACACATTTAAGGCGGCAGAGTCAGCATGCTTTATCCCTCAGGTTCCAGTGCCATCGGCTAGTGGCAGTGCACAGTCTAGTAGGGTTGGTCCCCAGTTTGTTAGAGGTGGTTCTCATCCAAGCAGTTCAGGTGTCTGTGACGGACGCAGTTACTCAAATGCCATTTTGGGTAGGCTAGAGGTTGAGGGTCCAGTTTCCATCGCTACAGGTACGATCTTTATTATCACCAATTAGCTTATGTATTAGTTTCCTTGGAGGTCTTCTTATTCATTTATATATCTTCTTGCTTGCCTCTCATCTGGGTGTACTATTTGAGTCTTGTAGTGCCTATGTGTGTAGCTACCCGATAGGTGATTTCTTTTAGTAGTGGATTGAGTGTATTAGCTTGAGTAGGTGTCTATCCAAGGGTATGTCATGGGAAGGCCTTGATATCCTAATTGGTGGTTTTTGCCATAGTTCGAGGCTTGGTTTGGTTATCCTCTTATCTAAAGGTTTGTTGTTTTTCCAAGATCGTTATCTTGCTTTTGCCTGGAACCTTTTGGTTATGATGGTATGGTACCAGTGGCTATATGCCAAGGGAAGTTGTGTTGTCTCAGAGAGGTTGGTATTGGGTAGGTTAATGGGTGTTTGGATGGTTTTACGTACATTTTGGAGGATAGTGTCGACCTTCTTTTTTGTGTTCAGTTTTGGTGGTTAGCAAGATGTCCAAGTTGTTTCCACTGTTTTCCCTAGTATTAAGTTTGGTTGAGTTTTGACTACAACATTGAGTTATGTTGGGCACTCAACCCATTTCTTTTCCCATCATATCGGACAACAATAGCAGAGTTTTGAAAGTTAAAGAAACAGCTTCAGGGTCTTCTGAGGGTTTGTTAGGTCTAGTGTGCCCCTGTAGGGTACTTCTATTAGGTAAGAAAGATGGCTTCTTCCATGCATATGTTGACTACCGGCAGTGGGCTGAGATGACTATTGAGGGTAGGCATTGATGCCATGTATTGGTGACTTATTGGGCCAGCTATAGAGTGCAGTAACAGTTGTGTTTGAGGAGCCCTGGGTTCTCAGCCCTTGTAGTTTCAGTTGCTATAGTGTTCGTCAAAAATATCTGAGACTACTCAAGGACAAGGGGGAGGCACATGGTTAATATTTAGAGTTGGTTTTCAGACTTTGGGGTCTAGCAGGATTGCTTCAGATAATTTGTGAGAGTTTTTCCTCGATTGCGATATCAATGACTAGAGTGATTCACTAAATTGTTCCTTTTTGGTGGTTCGATGAATTTGAGGTGAGTTTTCTAAAAGCTCGGGCCTTATGGATTTCAACGTCATTTGGGATATTCCAGTTGTTGGTCATATAAGTGTTCCTAGAATTTGGAGTTAGATTAATGATTATGGACTTTGGGGTAGGCTTTCACACTCCTTGTAGAGATTCGATGTTGGTTGGGTCTTCATGGATAGGTTGATCTAGTTCTTTAACTTTTTGTCGGTTCAAACTTGGTACAGTTCAGAGAGATTGGTTCTGGCTTATATTCGGGAGGTTTTTTGTTTGCATGGGGTGCTTGTTACTATAATTTATGATCGCAGTGTTTCATTTGCAAATGTGTTTCTGGTGGTTGTTTTGAAGAAATTGGGTATTCGAGTGGAGCCTAGCACAACTTTTCATCCGCAGGCTGATAGTTAGAAAGAGCGAACTATTCAGGTTCTCAGGGGTATATTACGAGCATGTGTTACTGAGTTTGGAGGATGGTGATGACCAATTCTTGGGCTTTTATAGGATTCACAATTGAGGACAGCTACCATGCGAGAGTTCAGATAATTCCATTCGAGGGGATGTGTGGTAAGGACGTTCAGGTTTTTGGTATGTTAGCTTGCTACTTCCTAAGATTGCTTGGGTACTAACTTGTGTGTGGATTCATTTCAAAAAGTGTGGGTGATTCAGAAAGGGCTTCATGCAGTTCAGTATAGGTAGAAGGGTCATGCGTATCAGAGAGCTTGTGAGTTTCAGTAATGAGGGTGGGTAACTTTTAGAGTTAGCCTGGTTATTAGCTCTGTTAGATGTTCATCCTGGTGTTTTGTGTTTGGGTTGTTATGGTATGTCTCTTGGTAAGTCTTACGTTCTTCGGTAGGAGTCAGTTCAGTTAAATAAGGCATGGGTTTTCAAGGAAGAGCATGTTACCATTTGTAGGTTAGCAGTTGAGGTTTAGAAAGTTTCTGCTGGAAGAAGTTCTGTGAGGCCTCGTCCAGTCGACAAGGCTTTTTGGGAAGCTGAGCTCGACTTGTGGGCCTGATATCCTTTCGTTCTCGAGCCTTTGGGTGCTTTATGTTCCTTAACTTACAAGGATAAAAGTTCTTTTAGTAATGGATGTTGTAATGACTCTCCTTGTCATTTTCTATGTTTTTGTGCATTTTCAGCATTCAGAGCTTCTTATAGTGGCTACAGGTTATTTATGACTTATCGGGATCGACAAGTCAGTTATCGGGCAATTCTTTTGTGTTTTAAGCCCATTTCCCTATTTTGAAACTCTTAAAGCTGAAAGAGATGACTTTGGTCAATATTCAAAGAAGATGGGCTCAGATGGAAATTCTGTCAGTGTTGTTAGCTTTAGAACATTGACTTTGGGCTAGTGGGACCTTTTGTTTGCGTTTTGAGGCTTCTGGACTCGTTATGGGCACTTGAGTAACTTTTAGGCAGAACCGGCAAAGGTTGACTTCAGTCAACATTTCATCAAGACGACCTCCATTGGTTATTTCTATGATCTTATTGAATCTGAAATGTCATTTTTAGTTGGGTAGCATATTTGGTTTGTGTTCACGGGGTTTGGAATGAATCCCGATAGGATAATTAGAGACTTGTTGAGTTGAGTTTTGTTGCTGATGCAGCTAGTACTAATATACGCGTCCCTACGGTGCTTACCATACCTATCGAGCTGGGTGACGTCAGTAGGGCGTCTCTCCTGCGGAGCTTGCCCGCTCTTATGGAGTTGCCTCTACGGAGCTTGACCGCTCCTGCGGAGCCACCCTTGTAGAGCTGGAGGTTACTGTTGACCTCCGCTCCTGCGGTGTTTTGGCTGTCATGGCATCGCCGCACTTGCACCCCTTCTTCCGCAGGTGCGACGTTCGCTGACTGTTTTAAAGGGTCATCTCTCTCATTTTTCTACATACCCAAAAATGTTCCCTCTATTGTTGAGCTCGGCAAAGAGGGAAAATCTCTATTTCTAGATGATTTCGTAAACTTTCAAGGTTAGTCTTTTCCCCCTCTCATTCTATTATGTATCTAAGTCTTCAATTCGTGTTTCATTTTCGAATTCGGGTCCGAATTGCATGATTTTCCATCACTTTAAAGTGAGATTTTCCAGACCATTTGAGGTCCAAATTCCCTTCCATTTTCTCTCCGTTTTTGGACATGGGTCTAGAAACTCGGTGGGACTGTCTTGGTAAACCTCATTTTTTGTTTCATTAAGCAGTCCCCGAGGGTCATTTTTGGACCCGATTTTCGGCCTAAATTTTTCGTATAGCAATATGAATATCATTTTTCTCATCTTGACACCTACTTTACATTTTTTATAGTGTGGCAGTAGTCTTGGGGGAGATAGGATCTGGTCTCATAGATTGGGCGCGCATGTTCAGCTTCCAGGTAGGTTACGACTTTCCTACTTTTAGACTTAGCTCTTAGAAGGTATTTGTATGGTTGATTGCTAATTGTGAGTCAGGTATTATGGTTCGGATATATCGATTTGGGCATTTAATCCTTTTAGTTAGTTTAGAGGCCTTGGGGTAAGATATCGACTGAAAATCCTTAGTTTAGGGCATAGCTCCTTCTTTAAGTCTTGTCATAGTTTTTAGGGTACTCGTGGGTTTAGAAGTGAATGCCTTAACTTAGCTTAGGTTAATGGGTACTTGGGGTGATTAGGTTAGAAAACCGTAACTTAGGATTAGGAGAGGACCTCGCAGTAGAGTAGACATTTATTGCTTGCCTTATTGTTATTATGTTACCATTTTTCCCTCATATTTATAAATTCTTTGGTGTTGTATATTGTATACTATGGCCCAAGGTCGAGGGTGATGAACTCCAGATCAGTATAAACTACCCATTTTCCCTTAAATTGCGGCTTGTGGCGTGTTTCTATGTAGCTTCAGTTATTGGCTTAAGTTAGCATAGTTCGTCTTATTGCTTGCCTTAGCCTGGATCTTTTGGTTAGTCGACCGCTCTAGATTGGGTTTCCTTTAGGTTTGGGAGTTATTGTAGTATTTTTCGGATAGTACCTACCTTAGGCTAGTACCCTTTGTTTAGTTTGAAGACTTTTGTTGTCCTCTGTGTGATATGGTTTGACTTGGTTGTGATATTTGGGTGTCTATTCATATATTAGCATGGCATATGGTTGAATTAATTTTTAAAATATTATTTTTGATCAAAAAGAGAATTTATGGAGTATTTCAGATGACTTTTGGCTTCCTAAAAGGGAAATTGGTATATTTCTAGAAAGACTGATTTTAAAACTTACATGTCTGAGGAGACCCGCATTCCAGACTATTTTACTGGCTATTTAAACTTGCATGCCCGAGGAGACACGTGTTCTGAGTGGTTTTACTGGTACTCATAACTGCATGCTCGAGGATCATATATCTAGGTTTTACTTTTTGCATACGTAGTTGAACCTACGGGTGGCCTATGAGAGGATTCGGGGAGCCTACGGGGCGGCCTATGAATCTATTTTGGGTTGTATACTTTTACTGGATTAACCACACATCGCATTGCACCCATCTTATATTACATATCATGGCACACTTCTGCATCCCTTTCCCATCAGGTTGATGTCTAGTTAGTATTGTGTGTTGCTTGTATCCTCCGGGCTTATAGGGGTCCAGTTTGATTTTTTGGTTGTTGGTTGTACCTTCCGGGCTTATGGGGCCCGGTTGAATTTATTTGCTGCCATTCATATCTCCCAAGGTATGTACTTTATGCTTCACCCAGGTTATTCAGCTAGATAGTTGCTTTACACTTTCCGTTGAGTTATTCTTGTATACCTATTGTAATTGTCTAGCTTCGGCAGGTTAACCTAATTTTGACCCTTCTTTTCTTACCTTATCCTTAGTATATTTGCATTTATTTATACTTATATCTAATTTGAGCTTAGTCGGCATGTGATGCCTACTGACTACCGCGTGGTTTTGGTACATATGCTACACTTCTGCATCTTTTTCTGATGCAGATCTTAGTACGAGCTTTTGCCATTGATATTGTCCTTGAGTGGTGTTGCTGATCGAAGATACATGATGAGATCTTGGCGACCAGAGTTGATCTATCTCCTTCTATTTTTGGACTAGTCTCACTTGCACTTTAGAGACTGTTCTGTGTATATTATGCTTATCTAGAACTCCGTATGTTATAGTAGCTCTTGTACCGACTGATACCAGGTCTTGGGGGGAGTCTTTGTATATTTTGTTCTCTTCCCTCTCGATATTTAAATATTGTCCCCCAGCTTTTATTTAGTCCTCTTGTTAGCCTGTTATTTACCATTCCGGGGTAAGAGTTTGGCTTACCTACTGGTGGGTTGTAGTAGGTGGCATCACAACCTGAGAAATCGGGTCGTGACAGTTGTAGAGCCAACCATTGATATGATACTTCTGAATCAATTGTCTTTTGAGGAGGACCTACAGATTGAAGTCCTTTGACCAAAAAGATCGGTCATCGGGAAAAGCTGCTTAGTGAGTACATTTTTGCGATCAAAGCTTCCCATATCCCCACCATTAGAAAAGATTGTCAGTGGAAAGTCAGTATCTAGATCAAGACTCTTGGCATGGTCGAGAGGGTTACATTTGATAATTCGGGCTACTAGTACTTGTACATGTATACTCTTACACTCTAATGTGGAAATCCGGTGACTGACCATGTTATCCTTAATTTTTACAGGGCCTACTAGGTTTGCCAAGCCCAAGTAAATCTCGCCATCTGGAGGTAGTAGTATGCCTTCGGTACTTGGCCAATATGGCCAAAATATAGTTTACCTTAGAGCATCTCATATTGTTTTTTTCTCCACAACTCTCTGGGTAGGGTCATAAATTGACCCACCATGGGGTTAGGACAATTGTGGTGTTGATTTGATCTTTTGATTCTCTTTCTGCTAACTTGTTAGAATTTGTTTTGCAAAGAAATTCAACCAACATCAAAACAAATATCATAGCCAACACCGATCAACAGTTGAACACTAACTAGGTCAACAATGAGCAGGTGCCTATTGGACCATGAGAAAAATTGTCATTCGAGGAATAGACTCCTTTCTGTAGAGGCCACTCCAGTATGTTTCATGGAGAGTTTAATCAAGGAGGCACCAGGGAAGGGGTTCCTAACAATGCGGATGAATCCGAAGATGAAGGTCGCATGAATGACATAGACAATGGGGAGTTGAGTTTGGACGAAACGAAAAGGATGCTAGTTGATTAGCAAGGTGAAATACTGAATCTCCTCACATGGAAAGATCACAGTATAATGCTGCTTTAACAAATTGGGGTTCCCACAATCTGACTCCAGAAGTCTTGACTCTACCATAAAATACATCTCTAGTAAGGCAATTGGAAAATGACATGGACAATGGGTATGATATGGGTTTCAGAGTAGGAATGGTCCCAAGAATCCTTTCATGACCAAGTTTTTGAAATGCATGAAGGAAATTCATGCTAGGATGGATCAAATTCTTGGAGCTCTTTCGGACATAAAGGGGCCTGATTCAAAGAAATACACTCAGTTGTCTTATAAGTTAAGTGCCATGCTGGACTTAATCTCAAAGAGGTTCAGGATGCCAGATATGTAACACCCCAACTTTCGGATCGACACTTAAACAATTCCGCAACTAACTTAGGCCCAAGCCCCGGTGACCACAGAAGATCCCATAGTCCATGCTCAATGAGTATGGACTATGCTACAAGTCATGCTTACTATCCAGCGCGAGGGAAGTCAACTCAAGTTAGCATGGATCATTGTATAGTTCGTAATGGCCCCCACGATTTGTAGTCTCGGATCGTACCCCAAAGTGGTGTCAATTTTAGAGCATACAGTCCTACAGTTCATAGTATGATTGTAACACCCTAAAAATTGATTCAGCTTTTAAACTCAGAAACTTGCAGAATTTTGAACTTCCAGGAATTACGGGTCAAGTCCACGAGTCGTGGAAGGGACTCGTGATTTCAGTCCTGCAAATCACCCTCAGGTATGAGAACCATGAGTCAGTTTTATGGTTCATGGAAGTTTCCATGGGTCGTGGAAACAACTCGTGGGAATCAGACAGAGAGTGTTCAATTCCCCAAAAACCATGAGTTAGTTTCACGACTCGTAGAAGTTTCTACGGGTCATCCTGTTAGTTCGTGAGAAGTTATTCGCAGCCTGAAATTTTGGCTCAGGAACCACGACTCTAGTCCACGAGCCGTGGTTAGTTCTATGGTCCGTGGAAGGGACCCGTGCAACCTGAAGCGGAGCTTTAAAATGGCTTTTTCTTAATTAAATCCTAGAGGTATTTTTATAATTACCCACTCTTTTAACTCCTAAGTGAGATTGTTTTGGCCATTCTTAGCATGATTTCTAAACCTATTAGCCTAAGTCCCTTCTCATTTCCTCATTCATCTACCAAAAGAGGAAAGTAACTCTCTCAAGCTCCAAATTCAAGCCTCCCTTTTCTTTTCAATTTCAATTGGGTTAGCTTCAATTAAGGTATGTGGGTATTCAATAAGGGAATCCCTTCACCCTTATGCCAAAAACCCTAATCTTCTAAATTGAATTTATGGATTTCTAAATTAGGGTTCTTACCCAAATTGGGAGAAAATGATGGGCTTTGTTTTAAAGTACCAATTCATGATTTCTTATTCATTATCCTTGTTTTAATTGAGGTTCCTTAAGTGTTTACAAAAGCCCATATGTTGATGATGAATTTTAAAATGATTTCATTGAATTGCATGTTTTTAAGTAAAATTGGTATGTTTAGATAACATGACCTCTATATTTATGGAATTGCATGCCTAATTCTTCAAGCTATGATGTTAGAAAGGAAAGTATATTTGGAATTATGGTTTTGCAAAGCTGTAAGACTCATGATTTGTAAATTGCATGACATCAGATATGTCCTTATGCTTTTCCAACAGTTTTGGACATTAGATATGTCCCTATGTTTTATGAATGGTTTGACATCCAGATATATCTACCTAAGTTATGAACGGTTTTGACATCAGATATGTCACAAGTATTATGAGTTATATATATATATATATGTTTTGGGAGTAGTATTTAGCACTAAGCGATGAGGGTTCATTACCCAAGTCCAAAAACTATGTTACCAGCGTAGGTTATGTATCGCCCGATGGGCTTATGAAAGTGGTTCCACTCTTTATTATCATTGTGCCCTTGCCTTAGCGGGGCATAGGGCAGCTTTGCCAACTAGGGTGATATAGTTGGATTATGGTGTTTTTTACCTTGACAGGGTTCGGAACAGCTTTGCTAAGTAGGGTTATATAGTTAGATTCCATGTAGTTCACATGGTCTATTGTCGGTTAAAATAAACTCTCGTATGAAAGCTTTTCAGTTTAAGTTATATGACACTCTACTTTTGAAGTTGATCTTCTATTTCATGTCTTATGTTTTAACTATGATTTTACTCATGAATTCTCTTATTATGCATGGCTTCAGTCTTTTAAGCATGATTCAAGAATGTTTATACTTATTGTTGCATAGACTCATATATTCAGTACATCCTATAGTACTGACGCATTTTGCGCTGCATCCTTTTATGATGCAGATTCAGGCACCTGCCCTCAGACTCGTGGCTAGACTACGTCAGACATTCAACTGATTATTGGTGAGTCCTCATCATTCGAGGACAAGAGTTAGAGCGCCCATCTTTATGCTTTTATTTCAGATTTCAAGTTAGTTGGGGTCTTGTCCCAGGAACTCTTTATGACAGTTAGAGGCTTTTCAGACATAGGCAGTATGCGAGTCTCCTTTTAGATTTGTATCCCTATTTGATTTGATTATCTATACGTTTGATTTTGGATCTTCCTATTATGCTTCCGCTTATCTATTGATTTATCTGAGTTATGCTATGACTAGGGTTAGCTTGGGGCACTTATGGTCCCAAGTATCGTGTTACGTTAAGGGGGTAGTCTCGGGGTGTGACAATGATCCATGCTCAGGTTGTACGGTCCATACAGTGGATTGCACTACCCATCCAGCGAAGGGTGAATTTCCAAGTTTTAGTATGGACCATGCTACGGTCCATACACCCTCTTCACAATCCGTAGAGGAGATCATACGCTAGAAATGTAGGTCAATTAAAAGATGCATTTTATATTTCTCTTCCCATTATTTCACCTTCATATCGACTATGACATATTCAAGATCTCTCTCAAACCCGTCTAAGGCTAGGTAAGCTTTCCACATGACTCTTTAAGTGAATTCATTGATTTATACTCCTCAACTATGGATTATAATGAGATTCCTTACCCTAAATCCTAGGATTTATTCAAGGAAAACATCCCCCAGGTTTCGAGTACAAAGAATGCAAACCCTCCTTCAAGATTTAGAGCATTTGAGGTATGTAAGGATAACCATTCAGTGTGGGAATCCTGTGCATCCCCACAATTATGTTCCAAGTATTCGATTCCGTTCATAAATCTAGTTAGGGTTTTGAATCGAATCCTAATGTTTAGTTTCTTTATCTATTGATGTCACCTCTTGAATGCTCAGTGAAACTTATAGAATTCTCAGACTTTGAACTCAACCCTTGATTTTTATACCTTATCTTATGTTGATGGATTTTAATAGTGCAAAAGTCCATCTCATGATTCCCAGCAGATTGTTTTATGACTTTATAAGCAACATTGCATGATTTCAATGGTTTTTTATCCATAAAAGTTTATAAAACTTCTATTGTGTATGTTGAAATGTTTGAAAAGAACGAACGCTTTTATTATAGTTAAAGCTTATTGCGGTTATCAAGAATTAGAGCCAATGCTCAATAGCAGTATGTTTTAAGATAAAATAGAGTTGAGGCTTAACATCAATATTTTTGATAATAGGAGTCAAGGTTCTCCAATAGTATTTCTCATGATATGATTTTTGATCCAAGGTTCACCAGTATGATTTAAAGTACAGTATGAGCATATGTATATATTTTGAAAGGATTATTTAACACTGAGAGGGGTATGAGTTTAGATAACACATGTCATAAAACTACGTGTTCCAGTGTAGGATAGAAGTGTGACAAAGGTCCAGGCGACTCCATTTTAAGCCCAAAGGCTCAGTATGGATCCATAGTTAGTTACGTTCTATACCCCTACAAGTTATATGACAACTCTCCCAACTTGGGTTAAAATTTGAATATCATGAGTTCACATGGTGTATGTTGGTTATAAGAAACTCCCCAATTAGAAAACTCAGAATATTTTCTTACAATATATTTTTATACGGTATGAATCTGACTGGGGCCGCCAGTTTTAGTAAAGTGTTTCTATGATGCATTGCATTCAGCATATCCAGTTATTCAATATTTAGTTATCTTTTGCTTTTGATACATATTATACTTATGTACGATTGTACATATCTATTAGTATTGTTCAATTTCAGCTATTTTACATATAGTACATTCCATGTACATACACCATTTGGCGCTGCATCATTTTATGATGCAGATTCAAGTACTCAGACTCATTAGTAAGCGCTTCACTAGAGTTCACCTTCTCAGCTATTGGTGAGTTCTCCTTACATTCAAAAGACTTAGTATGTCTAGTTCAGCTTAGTTTAGTTCTTTGAAGAAAAATAGATCAGAGGCCTTATCCCGGTAGACATTGTTCATTTCAGTTATAGAGGCTTTATTAGACAGTTAGTTGTTCCCATCAATGCAGTTGTTATTTGGATTCGCATTTGACTTAAAGTCCTATTTTACGGAACTTGTTGTTTTACTTTCTTTGAAGCCTAGTATTTACTTTACATTTCAGAACTTCTTTATTTTATTTCAGTTACTAATAGCAGTATGTCATACCAAAGGTATGCTCAGGTGCCAGTACCGCCTAGGGTGTAGGCTCGGGGTATGAAAAACTTAGTATCAGAGCACTAGGTTTCAGTTTCCTAGAACTGTTTATGAAGTCGTGCCTAGTAGAATCTTTTGTATGAGTGTGAAGGGTGCCAGACTTATAAAGGGGAAGTTATGAGATATTAGAAAATACCTCCCTTCTTTCATACTCTAGTTCGTCTGATAGAGTTAAACTCTATGATATTACCTAACTCATGCATTACATGTATTTTAGATCATGCCTTCAAAGAGAACTGTCAACCAATGAGCTTCTACCGCTAACACTGAGGTTCCTACTGAGGCTAATGCCAGTGCTATGCCTCCACCTCAGGGAATGTAGAAAAGGAACATAAGCTGCCCTTTTAGTCAGAATGTTAATGCAGGGTCTCCACTTGTGACACCAGGTCTAATGAGAACTCCTGTGTCACCTATTCCTCAGCCTTCCTGTACTTCTGATGCAGAGTTTAGGGGAGCTATTTAGATTCTCACACATCTTATCGCATCTCAGTCACGCTATCAGGGTGTAGCCCCTGCCAGTTCTAGTTTGCATGACACTTTAGATACCTCAAGGATTCGAGAGTTCCTTCGCATGAATCCTCCAATTTTCACGGGGTCCAAAATTGAAGAAGATTCCTAAAACTTCATTGATGAAATTTAGAAGATCCTCAGAGTGATGTATGTTAGTGACACACAGGGGGTTGAGCTTGTCTCCTATCAGCTGAAATATGTCGCAAATACTTGGTATGATCAGTGGGTGTTAACTCGGAGTTAGGGTGTTGCTCCTATTGTTGCACCCTATTTTTATCGAGGTTAGATAAAGCACAACTTATGGACTCTAAGAATTAATTTTGTACAGAGTTGCCACCTAAGTTCTTTAGAAAAATAAGAAAACTTATTTGATTATTGATATGTGTGACTCACATTTAGTATGCGTACACCAATTCAGATTCTAGGTAAGGGTTCAAGTTATTCCGAAGGAAAGGAATTAGGCATCCTTTAGAATCCATAAAATGTGATACTCGACTAGACTTAATTTTTCGAGGGAGGAGGTAACAAATATTTTTTGAAAAGTATATATGCACAGTAAAAAAATATGTATAAAGAATAGTTTAAAATATGTATGTAAGAGTGTGTAAAATTTATGTTAACGTATATGAGAGTATGTGAACAAAACAAGTTAGTATGTATATAAAAAAAAAAGGTATGAAAATTTATATGCAAGAAAATATATATAGGACCGTAAAAGAATGTATATTGTTAATTTGAAAAGTGTGTAAATATGTTAATATAAAGAATAGGTACTACTACTACTACTACTACTATATATATATATATATATAAGGAAATTAGTAAGAGCTATATATATCTAAATATAAATAATGTAATAAAAAGTATATCGAATAAAGAATGTATAATGTAAAAAATATAATTTAATAAAAAATATTTATAACAGTTATATCAATTGACTTGTGTTTTTCATTATGTGAAAATTGTTTCACTTTTGTAAGAAAGAATAAATTTTGGAATGAGAAAAGAATATTAATTTTTAAAAGAGTATTTAACAAAAGAACATGTAAGATATCAATAAATAATGTATAATGAAAAAAATGTATTTAATAAAAAAAAATTATAACAGTTATATCAACTGACTTGTGTTTTTCATTATGTGAAAATTGTTTCACTTTTATAAGGAAGAATGAATTTAGGAATGAGAAAAGAATATTAATATTTTAAAAGAGTATTAACAAAAAAATATGTAAGATATCATTTGTAAAAGTTAAGTAAAATAATTAGAAGAAAAAATTATTTTAAAAGAATTAAAATCCTACTGTTTGTGTAACGTAAAAATGTGAATTAATTAACCAAATACCAAAGTTAAACTGATTAATTTGTTAAAGTATTTACGACCTAAGTTTGCCTATGCATGTAATAATAAATAAGTAAATAAAGGGACACTCCCACCCGACACCTCAAAAGTAAGGTTTTCACTATACTTTATCTTTTGTACAGTTATAAAATATAAAAATAAATACAAACAATGAGTTTGAGGGGATCTTCAAACTCCTTTTTAGCGTCGTCTTCAAAAGTGTCTCCAATACCTGTAAAAATACTTAGTAAAAATATCAGATAAAATATATAAATTATTTATCAAAATAAGTTTATATATATATAAGTCTTAGATACGCCTCTGTGAAACATCAGTTGCTCGAATTATGGGTCGTCCAAAATCACCTCTACAAGATGCGAATCGTAAAAAAATTTATTTCGTCCTTGTAATATTAAGATTTTGTCATCTCCCAAAATTTATTTATTCGCTACGTGTGTAAATATGTATTCGTCTTTTTTATTGTGGAAGCCTAAAAAATCGACGGGAGTTTTCATTCGCGAAATTTTGTAGTATCTTGTTCTTTATCAATGTAATAATTTGTAAAGGAGCAAGAACGTCAAAGTGTAGTCCACAAGTAGCACAAACAGTATAAAATTAGTAAAACAGAGCCAACAAAAACCATATCACCGAAATGTATTTTTCAGGCAAAATCAATCACAAATTTAACAAAAATAGAGCAAAATATAGCGACTAAGAACAGTAAGATAATCAGTTATTAGACTTCACCGAAAAAATATTTTTCAGCCAGATTTGATCAACTCTGGCCAGATCTGAAAGCAAATATCCAATAGTACATAACCCAGTAAAAAAAACTAAGTCTTCGGAGTATTTTCTGATGGGTAGAAGTAACAAAATAGGAGGAGGGAGCGGCGTTGCTTCCACGACTTTCGTCGGAGCAATGTTGGATACACAAAATCCCATCCAGATCTGGGCATTTTCTAACAAATCATAAAGAAGGAGAAAGGAAGAGAAAGGGAGAGGGGAGGGGGAGAAGGGCGACTGGCCGCGTGGTAGTGGCGTTCTCCGATGGAGATCCAGTGAGCTCGTCGTCGGAGATAACAGAGGGAGAAAGAGAGCACGTGACGCTTGATTGGAGAAAAACAATGAAAAAGCTGATGAATGTCAGAAAAAAGAAAAATCTGAAAATTGTGTGTGAGCGTGTGGAAATGTTCAAAAAAAAAGTTTAGCCCCCCCTCCCTTCCCTTTTTATAAGAGAAAATGAGTCCCCTCTTATCCAACATGTAATATTTTTTACCCTTTTATTTTTTTTGTTCTTACCCAATAGATTTTTCATTTTATTAACCAATGTATAAAGTTTATTAACCAAAGAGTAAAAGCCATATTTAGTCATGTCAGTTGTCACCTTTAATAAAGGTGACAAGACCTTGACTTGAACGATTTGTTGCTCTGTGTTTTAAGATTAATCGCTCAGACTTTCTACGTTTGTGGACTGTTTTAATAATATAAATAATATATAAAAATGTGAGTGTTGGTATGTGATAAGTTGGTAATTTACCAACTTATTTAGATTTTATTCATGAATTATTATCTCGATTTGATATGCTTTAGAAGGATTTTATGTCTTTATTGTCTTCTATGCAGGTACTTTGATCAATGAAGAAAGAAGAGGATTTGAACCCAAATGAGCTAAAAGTAGAAGCCAAGTTAAAAGATGACCGGAAGAATAAAGATCTTTCTGTGATATATGAGAGACATGCGTGCCACAAGAAAGCACCTGCATTTCACAGGTGCCAACGCACAAGGAGGCTAAAAGCACTGCCTAACTGTCACGCCCCGAGGCTACCCCCTAGACGCAACACGGTTCTCGGTGTCATAGGTGACCCCGAGCTAACCCATGACATGGCATATCTATACAAGTTCAATTAAATCATGCACTCTGCGGAAGCTAAAAATAGTTTAATATCTAAAGTAGAGAAATGCCCAATATGCCTGAGTATATAAAAATATATAAGAGAGTATAATGAAGTCTGAAATCAACACTAACAACTCAAGATAAAGCTAGTCTATGTTTGAAAGCCTCTACTAATATGAGTTGTTGGTACATGCCCCCAGCTAACTCTAACAAGTCTGAAATTAAAAGTAAATACTGAAAATAAAGCATGTCTATCTTCCTCGAACTATGAAGACTCACTATTGAAGCTGTTGAATATGGACTAAAAGTCGAGCTAAGCGCGGTCTGGATGCTGAGCGCCTGAACCTATATCATACAATGATGTAGCACAAAAGTATGCGTCAGTACTCTGAATGTACTGAGCATGTGGTATATGTGCTAAGCTGAACAATATAGAAACTGAACATAGAAATAGATATGTTGAAACATAACTGAAAGCTTAGCTGAATGCAATGACCAAGTACAAATCATGAATATAACATGCTGAACTGAATACTGAAAAGAATACTGAGTATATGGCCAATGCAATATGAATCTGACTGTGGGAGATGCTATTAATTGACATACCCTAAGTAGAGCTAACTATGGGGCCAACCCGTAATCCCGAATGGAAGGGTGTTCATACCTTGCCAAGGGTACAAACAAGTTTGACGTGGATCCACTACTGATGTCCACAAGGGACAAGGATGTGCAGCCTAGTCTGACAGCTGACTCCTTTAATACCTATGGTGGCGCCGTAGTTCTGGGACTTGGAGACTGCTACTAAAGGTCATAGACTAAACTGACAGCTAAGCCTTCATTCTCTCGTCCGCTCGGTACTAAGCCTACTCCCAACTTAATATAAGCAACAATGCACTGAGATAATGGGTAGCTCAAAATACTGATAATTAACTGAGAATGAAACATACATATACTGAAAGATATGGCATTCAAATTCTGAAGCATGATTGTCTAATCGAACTGCCTAGCAAGCATAACTGATGGAATACTGAAATTTACACAAGCTAAGGTTTCTGAGTCTAATAGCATGCAACTATACTAATTCTCTAAGAACATATAATTTATACCATAGAAGCTATAACAACTGAATTACAATGAATCCCTAAAATTTAGGAACCCTAGGTCTGAACAATTCATGGGGAAGCTGAAGAACTGACTGAAATCTAGGGACCTAATGGGTGAAAGGAACCCACTAGTGAAATCCCACATACCTGGTGAAGAAACGACAGAGAAAATCCTTGGATTTTGGGGTTGAACTTGATGAAGACCTCTGCTTGTTCTTGAGAGAAAACTATCGCCTCTTTTGTTTCTTTTCCTTCTAAGTCCGATGAATTTAGAAGAATGAATGTTTTAGGTGGTTTTTGATCATTTAATTAGGCTTAGACGATGTAAAATGACGTAGCTTAGGCCTTAAAAGAGGTAGGAAAAGTTTGGAGTACCCTTAGGAAATTTAAAAGAATTCTGCTGAAAATCGCAACTCAAGGATCACGACTTGGTTGACTGACCAAAGTCCTGGACGACGGACCATCAACTGAGTCGTGGTCCTGTCCAGGGGTATTGGGGGTTCTCTGATATGAGGAAACCATGACTCCACAAGATGGACCGTACTCCTGAACGACGGTTCATCATGTGGCTCGTGGTTCCTGGGACTTTAGTCTGGTCTGAGGATTACACGAATCAAAGGACGAACCATAGTTCTGAAATACAGTCCGTAACCCGGCTCATGGTTTCTGGTACAAGGTCTAAGGGTCTCTGAGGTTCTGGTTCCACGAGTACACAGGACGGACCGTGGTCCTGAATGGCGGTTCATCATTTGACTCGTGGTTACTGAGCCCTGGACTGATGGTCCTCTGATTAAGGGAAACCATGAATGAAAGGACGGACCATAGTTCTAAACTATGGTTCGTGGTCTGACTTGTGGTTCCTGATACAGGAATTGGGGGTCTACTGGGAATGGGGACTACGGTTAAGATGACAAACCGTGGTTCCAAGCTACAGTCCGTGATCTCAACCGTGGTTCCTAGAAACTTGGATTTTTCTAAAAAATTTCTACTGAGTATAGTCCAATAGTTGGTTCAGATTCTGGGGTGTTACACTAACACTACATGGACATGTGCATCGCAAGTCACTAAGGGCGATCGCAGGTACCCGTGCAGATTAGATCGCAGGCTGAAGGCAATTCACTGCCTTGAAGATTTGGCATCCGCGAGCCGCAAGTCACCATGGGCGATCGCAGGTGCCTTCGTAGATGGCGTTGCAAGTGCCCTGAAGGGAAAAATAGTTCAAATTTGTTGTGGCGTAATTGGAAAGCTTCCAAGACCCTTTTGGGATCTGTGCAAGGGATATACAATAGTTTTCAAATTCCATTTGAGTATTGAGTGAGTACACCTTAAAGTACAAGTTTTTCTTCTTCTTTATATTGAAAAACACCATTGTTGATACTTGAGCTTGGAATTTGAAGCTAGTTATTGAAGAGTGAATGGAATTATTAAAAATCTAATTAGTATATTCTCTTGTTTCTTTATTATGAGTATCTAAATTCAATTATAGGAGTGTGTGTATGATTGGTGTTTGAATTTGGGAATGAGTGTTGATTATTTGGGTTCATAATTGATTATTATGTGTGGGTCTATTGAATCTTTCATATTTTTATTATAAAATTAGTGGTTGCCATTAATTTAGCTTACTAATTGTATGCTTGCTTGAAGAAAAAGAAGTTCATAAATTGGGTAAGTATTCAATAGTGAGAATTTGAGATTTTCATCATAAATTGAGGCTAGAAATAGCTTGAGTTAGGAAATTCTAATCTAAGAGTTGGGGCTAGAAATAGCCTAATTCACCCAAGCCAACTGGTTGGTTTATTGCTCAACTATGGAGTTCGAAAGAGACCATAGTATATATGCTTATTGGATTGAAAATTGAGAATTTGCTTGAATAATTGAGAATTTGCTTGAATAATTAATCCCTATTCTATTGCATGACCCCATTGGAAGCACACCCCTAGCCTTCTTATCTTGATTAAAATAATTGTGTTTACGTCGTTATTTTGTTACAATTTGAATTTTAGTTTTCAAATTATTTACCCCAATTTTATTTACTAGTTTGAACACTTTGCTTGCTCTCGTGAATCAACTCGATAATTAGTGGTGAATCTTCATACCAATCTCCGTAGATTCGATCCCGACCTCACATTGGGTTATTTATTGTTTTGCTCGATGACCATTTCACCTCCTTCGGGAGAGTTGTTTTAGACGTCACTCAAAAAAATGATGACATTGCCGGGGATTGACTTTTGATTTGTCATTTATTATCTATTGATTCACTTTAGTTTAGCATCTTATTCTCTTTTATGTTTTTATTGTCTTTGATATTGTGAACAGGTAACTTATGAGCCACGCTAGCGAGCAAGGCAGCATGGAAGATTTCATGGATGTGGAGGATGAGCCTATTGTTCATGGTGTCACCGGAGCCATCCAGATATCTTCCACTATTGGAAATGCAGTCTTCCACGTGACAATCACGATGTTGTATTTAATACAAATGAAAGGATTATTTGGCAGGCTGCAAGTGATGATGCTAATCGGCACATTCAAAACTTTGTAGATATTTGTTAGCCCTTTAATATCCAAAGCATTAGGCAATTTCCTTTCTTCCTCACGGAAGAGGCAACTGCATGGCTAAAAGAGCTCCCTGAGGGCTTCATCATATCTTGGAATGAGTTAGTCGGAGCTTTCTTGGACCAGTTCTTTCCACCTTCAAGGATGTTGCAATTGCGCGATGAAATCACAAACTTTCGACAATTGTCGAATGAATCTTTGCACAAGGTGTGGTTAAGGTTCAAGAAAAAGTTGTTGTTATATCCAAACCATGGGTTACCGGATGGTGTTCTACTATAAAGCTTTTATCGGGCACTTGATTCAATGAATAAGTCGGTGACGAACATAGTGTATATATATATATATATATATATATATATATATAAACACAGCTTATTCGTTCAAGCATTTACATGATCACAATCATCAACTCGAGCATGTCTAAAGACCAATCATAATTCATTTAATTCAATCACATACAAGCACTAAATTAAGTATCAACTCTAATTAAACCGTAACCTACCTCAAGTAAAAAATTTCAACTCAAGCAAGTTCAATCATTGAAGTCTTTCCTTTCTTTAACGCCTCAACACGTTCAAAGTCTATAAACAATAGTTACAAGAGTAATTAATCATTTATTCTTTCATTCTAGGCCTTGGAAATTCAAATCCACTAGTTTTACCCTTACACGAGGTCTGTAGCATTATCCAAGGGTTAATTAATCACCAACTAGTCCCATATTATACATATGATCATTATTCATGGAGTTTCTACTCCAAATTACCCTTTAGCCATTTTTATGCTAAAGGTCATACTTTTATGGAACTCAAGGTTTCCAATTCATTCAAAACATGTTTAGAAACACTTAATTCATGCTAGGAAGTATAAACAACATCCGAGGATCAAGTCTAGATGAAATTACACTTACTCATAGGGTTTTCTCACTTTCATCCTTTTAGGTTCTAAACCCACAATTACATCATTAATCCTTATTCCTATGATTCTACAATCAAAAGGAGATTAAACGTTGATAAGAAAAAAAATTACTTACCTTAATGGAGGAAAATTGCCTAGCCTAGTAGAAAAATTATCATCCAATAGTTCTAGAATGAGACTTTAAATTTTAGAAAATAAAACTCTAAAAAACAGACTTAACAGGCAAACTTACCCCGTCTCTTGCTGTTGTGGTCGCTTTCTCACTGCCGTGAGGTTAGGTCGCTATGGCGGGCTCTACGCCCATTATGACGGAAACTATACTACAGCAGACTCGCTGCAGCAAGACTCCATCCCCTACAACGGTCTTCAAAGACCATAAGCCTAAAATTCCCCATTTGACAACACATCTTGATTTCTAGACATTACGAATTAAGCTCGACATAGTAATCACCATAATTGAAGTTTTATGAATTCGAGATTTATTCAAAAGGTTTAATAACTTGATTTTACCATTTTAAAACTTCATACAGAAATCTACACCACTCGACTATCCATAATTAAATATCACGATACCAAGTAATACACTATGAGACATAAACCATCTCGAAAGCATACAACACCAGATTTTTATCAAAACTCACCCTAGTCTGAGATTTTATCAACTCTCTCCCTTGGAAAAACTCTAGTTGAGCACTTACACCCTAAATTATACTATAACAACGGGATGGGTCATTAAAATATGTGTCCTACTCGACCCCTAGCTTATGTTACAATTAAACTAAGTTCTATTTGATCTTTGACTGAACAAGCTTGAATTAGTTGAGTATTACACCAAGGGAAAGCCTATGGTACATCTTTATGGCCTATGAACTTTATTTCTGAGAGGGAGCATAAATTTTTTTCTATCTTGAGTCCCTGATTGTCTTAAATTTTATGTGTGTGGGACTATTCTCTATTTTTTGTGTGGGGGACACCTGATTTGCGAAAGGTACTGGATATTCTTTGGCTCCTCTGATGGAGTAAATGAGCGAGGTAGTTAAAAGTGCTTGTGAGTAGAGTTCTGAGGCTAGGTGATTATGAACTGGTATTTTAATTATTTTAAATATTCTTGGCATGACAAGTTAGGGAGAGTTGTCTGAAAGGTCATTCATTCTTTAGAGTGTAGTTTGATTGCTCGAGGAAGATCAATGGTTTACGTGTAAAGTGTTGATGGTAGGCTATAAACACAATTTTTTAGCTATTCTTTGCCTATTATTTACTATACTTTAATTGAATTTGAGCTAATATATGAGGAATTTATACTCATTATGCGTGTTTTATTGTGTAGGACATGTTCTCGAGATAATGAATGAGTTTGAAGCTAAAATAAGTGATTTGAGACTTTGAAGTCTGAGTATAAGCCCAAAAAAAATAATCAAGACCGAATTCAAAATTCAAAGATCAATTAAACATGAATAAAATGGTGCGAAGATGAAGAGATTCGGAGCAAAATAAATTAAAATAGAAGAAAAAGAAAGAAAAAAGAGAAGGAGGACAAGTAGGGGACATAATGATTACCCCTTGTTCCCCCTATTGAAAGACAATAATGAAGAGCTAAATTAAAAATGAAAGAAAGGACGTGATGGAGCAAGATTGTTCACTAGACAACGCCATGGTCCATACACCCTCTTCACGAGGACCCCTTCACGGTTCATAAAGGAGACTGTACGCCAGAAATGCAGATCTATTAAAAAACGCATTTTATGTTTCTCTTCCCACTTTTTCATCTTCAGATCGACTCCAGCAGACTCAAGAGCTCTCTCAAACCCTCCTAAGGCTATATAAGCTTTTCCATGACTCTCTAAGTAAATTCGCTGATTCCTACTCCTCAATTATGGATTATAATGAGATTTCTTACCCCAAATCCTAGGATTTCGTCTAGGAAAAACCCTCCCTCGGGTTCCAAGGATCAAGAACGCAAACCCTCCTTCAAGATTTGGAGTGTTTAAGGTATGTAAGGCTAATCCTTCAGTGTGAGAACCCTGTTCTTCTCCACAAGTATGTTCTAAGTATTCAATTTCGTTCATAAATCTAGTTAGGACTTTGAATCAAATCCTAAAGTTTAGTTTCTTTATCTATTGATGTCACCTCTTGAATACTCCATGAAATTTGTAGAATTATCAGACATTGAACTTAAATCTTGATTTTTATACCTCATCTTATGTTTATGGAGTATATTTCAAGTATAAAAGTCCATCTATAATTCTCAATAAATTATTTTATGACTTTATAAGCAGCATTGCATGATTTTAAAGGTCTTTTCTCCATGAAAGCTTATAAAACTTCTCTTGTGTATGTTGAAATATTTGAAAAGAAAAAATGCTTTTTTGAAAGTTCAAGCTTATTGTGTTTATAAAGAATTAGAGTCAAAGCTCAATAGCAGTATGTTTTCAGATAAAATAAAGTCGAGGCTCAACATTAGTATTTTAGATAAATGAGAGCCGAGGCTCTGTAACAGTATTTCTCATAATATGATTTTTGAGTCAAGGTTCACCAGTATGATATAAAGTATAATATGATCATATGTATATGTTTTGACAGAATTATTTAACATCGATAGGGGTATGGGTTTAGATAATACATGTCCCAAAATTACATGTGCCAGCATCAGATAGGAGCATGTCGAAGGTTTAAGCGACTCCTCTTTAAGCCCAAGGGCTCAGTATGTATCCATAGTTAGTTATGTTCTATACTCCAGAAAGGTATAAGACAACTCTCCGAACTTGGATTAGAAGTTGGACATCATGAGCTCACATGGTGTATGTTAGTTATAAGAAACTCCCAATTAGAAAACTTAAAATATTTTCTTACAATATATTTTTGTATGGCATGAATCTGACCAAGGCCCACCAGTTTAAGTAAAGTATTTCTATGATGCATTGTATACAACATACCCAGTTATTCCACATTTAGTTATCTCTTAATTTTGATGCATATTATAATTATGTTTAATTGTACAACTCTATCAGTATTGTACAGTTTAAGCTATTTTACATACAGTATATTTCATGTACTTACGTTATTTGGTGCTACATCATTTAATGATGCAAATTCAGGTACTCAGACTCGTCAGCAGACGCTTCACTAGAGTTCACATTCTAGCTGTTGGTGAGCCCTTCTTGCATTCAGAGGACTTCGTATGACTAGTTTAACTTAGTTTAGTTCTTTGAATAAAGGTAGACCAGGGGCCTTGTCCCGGTAAACATTGTTCATTTTAGTTATAGAGGCTTTATTAGACAGTTAATTTTTCCAGCCAAAGCAACTGTTAGTCAGATTCACATTTGACTTAAAGTCTTGTTTTATGAAAGCTTGTTGTTTTACTTTCTTTAAAGCCTAGTATTTACTTTACATTTCAAAGCTTTCATATTTTATTTCAGTAACCAATAGTAGTATGCTAGACCAAGAGTACGCTTGGGTCACCAGCTAACTTCGGGTGCCGATTTTTCCCAGAGTGTAGGCTCGGCGTGTGACAATATATTGCCAAGTATGCCAAAAAAACTGATCCACATAAGCACGTGATGACTTACACTATGATTATCAATGAGAACGACTTGACACTCGGCTATACTTCAACTCACGCCATCAAGTTTCGGCAAGTTTACATCTCGGCAAGTCTTGAAGTAGAGGGAAACAGTAGATACTAAAATTTTATTGGATTAAATTCATAATGAACTTTGAATTAAATTATAAATTTCTGACATGTTGACCAAGTCAAATCTTAGTTAATAAAGTCATATTGATTACGTAAGTCAAAGTTACACGGCTTAAATAAAATTCAAATTACATTTGAGTTAGTCCATTAAATTGGGCCTCTAAAAGACGAGTCTGACCCATGTTCTTCAAGACCAAGATCTATTAGAATTACTTGGATTTTGAAATAACCCCAAGCTCTAGTAGGGGTGTGCAAAAATCGATTTAACCAATAAACCGAACCGATAAAAATGTTATTGGTTTATTGATATCGGGTTATTAGGTTAATGGTTTTTTAACGGTTTTGTAAAAAAATTTATCGGGCTATCGGTTCAATTTTGGTTTTAAGATTTTTGTTAATGGTTAAACCGATAACCCAATAAGATTATACTAAAACTATATTTTTATCCATAATTATAATAGTGGCTTTAGATTTTAAATATATACCCTATTATTTTTTTGCATTTTATAGTTGTTGTCTTAGTGTTGTTTTCTTTCTAAAGACGTTGGTTTGGTGGGGTTCTACCTATCAGTGTTGTTTTTCTTTTTGAGATATTGCTAGCGTTGCTACTACATTCAAGTTTGCTAGTTAACAAGAAAGAAAAATAAGTTTGTTTTACTAATAACGTATTTGAATTTGCTTATACTTGTAATTTGTATAGACTTTTATGCATAAAGGTAGTGTATATATGTAGATGAAAATAAGAGAAAGCAAAACAAAATTATAGAAGCATTTTCTTATCGGTTAAACCGAAAACCGAACCGTTAAGGACCAAACCGATTAACCGAAAATCGATAACGAATATCTTATTGGTTTGGTTATCGATTTTGCATGTTGAACCGAACCGAACCGACCGATGCGCACCTCTAAGTTCTAGCTAACACTTATATAAAGGGGTCACACATCCCCTTTTGAAGATAACTGGAAAACTGCATAGCATCTTGATATAGGCTTAGGAGGGCAACGACACCTACATAATTCTTCTCCAAAGGTCTTCAACAAGAAGGAGAGTTCGAGAGACATCTTCCCTCAAGAACAATCCAAAGTGTTGCTCAAAGTTCTTTGAAAATCCAACACATCAACCAAAGTTCATCCTTCATTTAAGAAAGATGCTACACTAACCCTCAAATCAAGACGAACAACACACAGATTAGAATCAAGAGATACATCCGGAGTTGTACTCACAAAATAATAAAAAAGATTATTTTTTTCTCATATTTGTTTTATGATTGCAATCATTTTTTTCTACTAACAAAATTTGTCTCGAGCACATACAACCACATAACTGTATACAAGTTGTATGTATTGATCGGATTCTATACAACAAAAAGTTGTATGCAAGTTGTATGTTTTGACTGAATCGTATATATTTTGTTAAAAAACTCTCACTACTTTTTTGTAAAACAGATTCTATTTGCTAAACTAGGTAGATATTTGTATATTATTAAAATGGGTTACGATTAAACGGGTTAAAAGTTAATCTATTAGTTAATTATTTTGTGTTTAATCCATAAAATTCTAGATGAATTGAGATTTGAGATTTCGTAAGCAATTCAATGAGTGCTTTCTAGAGGGTGATTCCGGCTCTTTTCCTCTCGATGATGAAGCTAGATTGACTGATGACAAATTTTCGTTTTAAATCTTATACATGAGCTACATTTGACACCACAATTGAGCGGGGCACTAATATCTGAGTCACATTTACACCAAAGTATAGTACATTCACTTAACGTTTGCCTTTTACAATTTGTTAACCAATTACAAGGACCAAAATGACCCGAAAACCGCAGAGCATAGAAAGAGAGCGAAGAAAAATGCGCGCGGCGATGGAAGCAATGCAGTGTATTAAGCATCTACGTCATCATTCTTTTATACTTTTTTCCATTTTCTCTTCTCTTTCAAATCCCCCTTTCTTCTAGCAATTGCATTTTGCTCCATACAACCACCAAAAAATGAAGCATTAATCACTAACTTTTCTTAAAAAGAATGGGTAATTTGGAGATGCGTTTGATTGAATCGGAGTCAAAATTAAATGGGGTTCGGTGTTTGAGTTTGAGAAGTAGTGATTTGTGTTTGAATTCGATTGGTTTTGATGGTAACAATGGAGGGTTACTCCTTGAGGATTCGGCCACAACATCGTTTGTTTCCTTGATTTCTATGGAAAATTCTTCTCCTTCGTTGATTGCACGGAAAGGGATCGAAATCAATGTTAGGAGAAGAAGGGAACGGTTTTTGTCGGTGACGCTTTCAGATTCTAATGAGATTTTGGGGCAGAATGGGGAAGCTGCTGTGGCGGAGAGTGAAGTTAGAGTGTGTGGGAAAGTTGAAAAGGTAGAGAAGGGGAAGCTGCACGGTGGAGGTGGAGGTGCATTGAACACTACTAAGCATCTTTGGGCTGGAGCTGTTGCTGCCATGGTGTCCAGGTAGAGACGAATGCGCTTTTCCCTCTGTTTCAATTTGTTTGTACTAGTTTGATTCGGCACACAGTTTAAGAAACTTTTGTCGTCTTAAAGTAATGAAGTGTGTAATATACCAAAATCTCCTTTGAATCTTGTACTCTTAAATATTTTATGTAGGATGTTGGGTGCACAGAGTTATTAAATACTCCTATAAAAAAGTGACATTCTTTTTTTAAACAGATTAATAGGAAAACAGTCAAATGAATCGCAACGGAGGGAGTAGTATTGCTGTTGCCCCTAGGGTTATGGCAAAGGTAGTACAGTGCGGAATGTGTGGCATGCCCACATTCACGGGTTTAGAATCCTGGCTGATGAACCAAGTCTGGTATTTAAGTGCAGAAGGGTAGAGGTGTGCGCATTTTTTGACCTTTATCAACTGAATTTCGAAACTGGAAACAGTGAATTTCCCCAAAAACTGTTACTTTTGTTTGTCAACGGAACAATTTTAATGTCTTTTTGTTATAAGGTACAATTTCAAGGCACAAAAAAGGTTAGTATCAACTAATCAACCAACTAGACCTCAATCCCAAATTCGTTGGTGGTCAGCTTTTTGCATCCTCTGTGTCCATTCTCCGCTATACAGAGGAAATGTATTTTCAAATATTCACATTGCTTAGGAGTTTGGACCAATAGGTTTTGACTTTCTTTGGCTTACTAGTGGCGATTTTGTGTCGTTTGAGTTGGAATGATGGATAGCTCCCCCTATTTCAATTTGTTTGTCTTACTTTCCTTTTTAGTTTATTTAAAAAAGAATGTCTCTTTCCTAATTTGGAAACTCTTTAATTTCAACATCCCACATGGGATGTTTAAGACCATAAGATTAAAGGCATTTGGGTACATTATACATTATGTTTAAGACCACAAGATTCAAAAGTCTTCTTTACTTTCTTAAACTCCGTGTCAAGTCAAACTAAGACAAACATATTGAAATGGAGGGAGTAATATTTATACCGTGAAATACACACTCAGTAGTTTGCTCTATATTTTTAGTGTTACTGGGATATCAAGGCACTTGCTTTTAGATGAAAAAGTATAGATGTTAGATTCTTAAAATTTTGAAGTTGTTCGACATGGTTGAGGAATCTTTAAATGCATAGGTATGAAAATACTAGTTGAATCTCTTCTTTGTTGGGTAATGCATTTGGTATGAGAGGCAATGTTACCTGGTGTAGGAGCATTAACTAGTAGTAAACATTAGGAGTGTGAGAAGTGGAAAACAAAAATTGATTTTCAAGATGAGCTAATCCTTCTCTATTACATGAATATGTGGGACCCATGGTTAATACTGGTGGCTTCTCCGGTGCCCTGCCTATAAAGATATTTATTCTCTCTTATAGTTGGGACTTTCTTTTTTCCTTTTCCTTTTTCTTTTTCTTTTCTTCTCCTGTTTGTTGTGTAACATTTTCCATTTCACATTAATTTGTTATTGTGATTGCTCCCGTATCTGTATCCCCTTTTCTTCAAACTGTTTGCCATGTTTGTTTAAGTTGATGGTCTTTCACAAACAGCCTCTCTATCTCTACGAGGTAGAGGTAAGGTCTGCGTACACTCTACGCTCGCCAAATCCCACTTGTGGGATTTCACTGGGTATGTTGTTTGTTTCTTTTTCTTTTTCTTTTTTTTCCTTTGAGGAAATCATTTTGTGTATGCCAGTGGTTCATACAGTAAGTAAGAAATCTAACCTGCTAAAAAGCACCAAGTGCCCCAGATTAGGAAGGTTTAAATTTAAAGTATCATCTGTTATTTAGCCTATTAAGGAGAATAAGATTATCACCTATTTCTAAGTAGAATTTAACCATAGAAGTTGAAATCGAGGTCTGCATCTTCCAATTCTAGTTAGCCGTGGTTGTTCTTCCCCGTTGTTGAAAATGGATCTTTACATGTCCGTGCCTGATCCAGAACAAATTTTATGTATTTTGGAATGAGAATATCTTTTACATATTAAATGCTGCTCGTGAGTTCTGGGTTGTTCCACTGACTAATACAATATAAAAATCCTAGTATTACTTATGTTGGAGCTTTGTACTCTTGTAGCATTGAAATGGAACCGTATATGTAGTCTGCAATTTGTTTATTCTTCGTTTATTTTATGACCTTTGTCTGTGTATTAATATCTGAACTGCTATTGTTTCAGAACTTTTGTTGCTCCACTGGAGAGACTAAAGCTGGAATATATAGTTCGTGGTGAACAGAGGAATCTTTTTGAGCTCATCAAGACAATTGCAGTTACTCAAGGGATCAGGGGATTTTGGAAGGGGAATTTTGTGAATATTCTACGAACAGCTCCATTTAAGGCTATCAACTTCTACTCTTATGAAAAATACAGAGATCGTCTGCTCAAAATAACTGGTAATGAGGAGGCAACTAATATTGAAAGGTTTGTTGCTGGTGCAGCTGCAGGAATTACAGCTACTATGCTCTGCATACCTATGGACACTGTGAGTGATAGATACTTCAGGGTTTCTGTTTTGCTTTTTTGATCCTTTGCAGTAAGTATGTCAATTCTAGGCTAAGTTGGTTACATATATTTGTATGATAGTGCTTAGTAAAGGGAGTGGAGGGGTGTAAGTGGAAGCTATCAAGTTGGTACTACAGAAAAAACTTGCTTCCGTTATCCCTGTATATGTATGTCCCAAGGGTGCAACTAGCTCTTGATAGCGTAGATTCAAGACTTTAGATGATTGTTCTACTACTTTTTTTCTGTAGAAACGCTCTAATTTAGAATTAGTACTTCAAGATAAACAACATTAGCAGAATGTTTAGGTTGATACTTAATTTCTTCAAGCAGCACCATCTGTTTATATTTTGCAAATTTTGTCTTCTCTCTTCCTTTCTCTTCATAATCATGCTACGGAGGGGTGTAAGTGGAAGCTATCAAGTTGGTACTACAGAAAAAACTTGCTTCCGTTATCCCTGTATATGTATGTCCCAAGGGTGCAACTAGCTCTTGATAACTTAGATTCAAGACTTTAGATGATTGTTCTACTACCTTTTTTCTGTAGAAACGCTCTAATTTAGCATTAGTACTTCAAGATAAACAACATTAGCAGAATGTTTAGGTTGATACTTAATTTCTTCAAGCGGCACCATCTGTTTGTATTTTGCAAATTTTGTCTCCTCTCTTCCTTTCTCTTCATAATCATGCTACTTGTATCTTAACTCTGGAAAATTTTGCTAGACATAGCTTGTTATATGTGTGACTATGTTGAAATGAACCACGTATTGGTTTTGATTGTTACCCATTCTTGAGTTGAAAATTGTCGACGATTTATGCTTGGAACTTGCTCTTAATTGGTGCCATCAGCAATCTCTATCTGTCCTTTTTCTGGGGGATTAAATCAACATTGGCACCCTTATATATTGAGCTTGTTGTTAACATAATGATCTTCTATTATTGCTGATACGAATGATAGTAGTTTAACCTGCTGAGACAAGGAATATTGGTTTCCCTGCTCTACAAGCTGAGCTGTCCCAACCATTCTGAATTTAACGCATTCATTTTGTTAGATGAGTCATGTCTATGATATTAAAAGGAAAAGGACTAGATTAAATGCTATTTTTCAAGCCCAGGAAATTATTCTAGATAATTGACTTGGGATGGCATCTGATAACTATTGAAGTTAGAAATGTGATTTTGATGCTCAATGAAGCTTCAGATACATCATTGATTTGGATGAGATATGGTAAGTAATGAAGTTAGAAAATGTGAGTCGAAGCTCTACCAAATTTCAATGCTATGCATGATTGGCTGAATCATTTTCTGATAATTATCTGTGTGAACTGCAAAATATGGTTCAGTTTATCCTGATAGAAATATAAATTCAATTGATGAAAAGTTACCAGTTTCAAAAAAATAAATTCAATTGATGAATTACTAGACAACATTCTTAAGGAATAGAATACTCCAATCATTTCATTGTTCCTCTCTTTATAGGATAAGCATGCCACTGTGCTGTAAATGTTCTTCTACCTTTGTCTTTTTCCAAGTCTGTAGTGTACTTTTCGTTTTGCTTACTGATTCTTGCAGTTTTTCGTTTTTCATTTTAATACATTCACAAAATATTTCAAGTTTTACCATCTTCTTAATGATCATAAAATGTTTCTTATCCTTCTTCATGTAAAATGTCAATTTTTCAGATTAGGACAGTAATGGTTGCACCTGGGGGAGAAGCCTTGGGCGGCTTAATTGGTACATCCCGGCATATGATTCAGACGGAGGGGTTTTTCTCTCTTTACAAGGGCCTAGTTCCCTCAATCATAAGCATGGCACCTTCAGGTGCAGTTTTCTATGGAGTTTATGATATATTAAAATCAGCTTATTTGCACTCACCGGAAGGGAGGAAAAGACTAGAAAACATGAAACAAGGTGAAGAGCTGAATGCCCTGGATCAACTGGAGTTGGGCACAGTTAGAACTTTGGTTTATGGGGCAATTGCTGGTGCTTGTGCAGAAGCTGCTACATATCCTTTTGAAGTTGTGAGGAGGCAGCTTCAGTTGCAGGTCCGGGCCACTAAGATGAGTGCATTGGCGACTAGCCTGAAGATCGTTGAGCAAGGTGGTATTCCTGCGCTCTATGCTGGCTTAACTCCCAGCTTATTACAGGTAAGTTGACAGCATTTTCTCGACTGTAGTTTCCATCATACAGGAAAGGTATTTATGACTGTCTCTCTGTAACAGCCCTTGAAGATTAGTTAATAAAGTACAAGTAGTTTTCTCTAGGGAAAGTGAGCATACACACATCTTGTGATATGATATATCCAAATTCATTGTACCGTTAACTAGGTAGGTAGATTTGTTAAAAGTTGCATAAATTTCTCAAGTGACTGCCATGCCAGTGTAATTCACCTCATTGGGATTTCAACAACTAAGTTTGCTTGCAATGCCTCAAGGTAGTATTTTAGTGGAGAATGGTGGAAGGGGGGGTGGGGTGTCTCTGTTATCCACAGTTTCGAATCGTGTGCCATTGGTTCTCGAATTTCTTGATCATCAACAAAAAAAAAAATTGAGTTATTATAAAATTGCCTTAAGATTCTAATGTTCATTCTCTATTTTCTTTCGTATCAAATATAGCTATGTTCTATTACTCCAAAAATGCGGCCGAACCCTTGTCTAATCCTCCAAAAATACACTACTTTGGAGGGTCCGACATGCACCCGGAGGTATTTTTGAAGGATCCGAGAAACATAGAATACTAGTGTGCCTACTATCTGTTTGATTCTTTACTTCTGCTAACATTGTGCATGGAACTTTGCAGTCTGGCTTAGTTACCGTTTTTATTGCACAAGTCTCTTTGTTCTGTTTATTTTACTCACCAATAAGATATGGAACTCGATATTGACATGTCTTCTTTAAATTTGTATCCTTCAGGTTTTACCATCAGCTGCAATAAGTTATTTCGTCTACGAATTTATGAAGATAGTTTTGAAAGTGGAATAAATATGAGATTGGGGTTCCTCAAGGTCATTCCTGGTGAGAACTTGTGTAAGTCGGCGCTGCCAATTCAACCATAGGGCGAATTCCTGGTCCTGTTTTACGTAGTCTGAACAAGGGTAGGTAATAATACATCTTTATATAGGAAGAGTTATTGGACTTCCCCTTTCAGTTTTTTATGGGGAATTAGTGCAGTTCTTCCTAGTTGATACAAGATGAAATGTTTGTTGGCTTCAATTAGCCTGCTGATTAGAATTATCTGTAACTGTACATGTCATGAAAAGGTCTCTTTTCTCTTAATTATTTACTAGCTTACTTTTGTTGCAAACACCAGTTTTCACCCTTCATGTGCACGGCCTAAGTCGATCTTTTCCAGCTGACTAAATTAGTAATAGTTTTACAGAAGAACAATACTAATGGATGTACTTTGAGTTCTTGGAAAGGGATAACTATTTTTTTTTGGCCGCCCTAAAAAATAAGCCAGCAAAATTATATGTTCTATATATTGAGTATAAATATCATAATGCATATGTTTCGTATATTTTGGCTTGTGTCCAAAAATGATTTCGGCTGACAGGTCAAAGATGAAAAAATTCCTACTTGGCGAAGGTCGAATTTTTTAAACAGCAAGAGATAAATAACAGAAGGCTGGGTTTTATCATTTGTGTTTATAATGTTTGCTTTACTTTTTCTCTTTTGGTTTGTATAACGCTTGTTTATACAAAGAGAGATGGGGGGTTAAATCCCTCAACTCTATACGTTGTTGAAAAGTTCTTATAGAAAGGAAGAAAAAAAAGAGCCTCTTGAAGCACTTTTTAACCAAAATAATCTTTCGGAGAACTTAGTAACACAAATTGACAAGTCTTGAACATTGAACGTTTCAATTTCTTTGTCAATCGGCAGACAAGTCCTGATTTCAGATTCAAAAGAAAATAACGTAAATAGTAAAAAAAAATTAAAAAAAATCAGTGTTAAGGAAAAGAAAACATCAAAACATATCAGAGAGAGAAGTTGGCAATCTTTACTACCTTTAAATCTCAAATTCTTGTCACTCTGCACAATGAATTTGGTTTTCACATTTACAAACTAGTTAGTGCAGCCTATGTATACTCTAGCAGCCATGTAACAAATGGCTAATCCACAAATGGTATTATTATTAACACAGAACTCAAGGTGCTGTAGGCATAAAAGTATCGTCATCCAATAGATCATCAAGATCGATCAAATCATCATTGAAATCAGCTGCTTCCACTGAGTTGTTGCTGGGTGCACCATCATTTGTACTCTGCAACACAAAAATGAGGCATGACCATGTGAATTTGTTGTTTTGCTCTGTTATTCCTTTACATTCAAGAAATGAAGTCAGAGATACAGCTAGTAATAGCAAAGCTTTTACACAGAAAGAAACTTGAGTATTGAATAAGTGTATCAAACTCACCAAGTGAAACGCCAATTCTACCAGGTAAAAGCCATGAGAAGAAAGGTTGACAATGCTAGATGTTAAATTAGATTTTGTTGATGGGAAATCATTGAACATCTATAAAACCTTGACCCATCAAGGGTATGGCCATGCTCATCGTTTTAAGAAGCAACAGTTCGCGAAACTTTAAGGCTTCTCTCTCATTCAAGGTGGGAAGATCATGAAAAGCAGGACTAGTTGATTTAATATTGTTACTGAGTTTTGCTTATGCTTGGACGCTAAGAGTGAAATCAACAATGCATTCTTTATGAGGTATGAAAGAATCCATTTCACTTCTGCATTATGGATCAAATAAGAAGAATAGTGCAAATTTTCATCATCGCTAAAAGCTCTGAAAACCAACTTTCAAGAATAAAAGACAAACTCTGAAAGGGGAAAAAAGGGGTTGTACGTAATTACGTATATAGCTAGTCTCTTTATCAAAGCACCAAATTATAATTTATTATTATTTTTTTGGAAGAAAATGATAAAATGCATTTATGGGTTCAACATATGTAGTCTGTTTAGCATCAGAAATCGAACAATGCTTACATTGGGTTCCTGCATGCCGGACACAACATTCAGCAGCCTCCTATACTGGTCCCTAGCCTCAGGATATTGAACCATTGACGTTACCCTTGCCAGAGCCTTCTGCAACCTTTCCTCAGTTTGCTTTCTGCCTTCTTTTAAGAAATCATAATCATCCTCCTGCACTGGTTGGTCTTGCCTGTTGCTTCCTTCAGTAGGTGTTTCTGGTTTAAACCCACGCAATCCACTTCCTTTTCGCCTCCATCGCAGAATTACCTTCTCTAAGATCCCCACAGACCATATTATGTTTTTGTATTTGTTCCTTACCTGGTGTCCTCTTACATGAGCCTTTAAAAAAAGGAAAAAAGAAGAATTGCTAAGAAAATAAAACAAGAAGGTTGAGTTGAGAAATTATTTAGCAAAAAGATGGATTATGCATGTATAAAGGTCAAAAGCACGTACAATACCTGAATTTTAATAATTCGTTGGCGGATTAGAAGAAAGTCTCTTCTTCCTTTCCAACTGCGAAATTTATTTTGTATACGCACAGCAGCAGCGTGTACTGGCTCATCATGCTGTCCAGCCCTATTTGTCTTCATAGCAAGAAGTGAGAGAGCACGCTCATCTGATAGTCCAAATTCACTGCCACCGTATTCTTTTTGCTGCTTCCTCTGGAATGACTGCACCCTGAAGACCTGATGAATACGAGCAGCTGCTTGAGTTGCATTACGAACGGCAGCTAGAGAATCCTTCAATGAGACTCCATGTGGCCAGTCACCATCCCAAGCCGGTGTAGCAGTCCGTTCAGAAACTGTTTGAACAGCTTCACCAAAAGCTTGTACATTCTCACCCTGCTTCTTTTCCTTCAACTCGAGAGAAGAAAGGTGGGAGCTCAAGGAAGACTCTGCTAAATAACCAGCAATTCCTTTATGTCCATTGCTGGAAGCTAGGTCAGCAGGTGTTCTGCCTGAAGGATGTTTAGGAGTAGGATCTGTCAATGCTCCAGGAGCTGCACCTAAGGAGATGAGGAAACCCACTGTCCGCTCTCTGATGTTGCAAATTTCCAAGATACATCAAATGGGGGAAAAGAAAAAGGAAAAAAATGGAGCTAATCATTAAACAAGTCATAGTTAATGAAAGTCATTTCATCAACATCCCTATTTATCAGAAATACTTCACAACTCCACTAAAATTCAAGAGCACACAGTATTCAACTCCTTTCAAACTATGCTTGTGTGAATTAAAACTGGGGAAAGCCACCACAAAAATAGATGAAAAAGAGAAATTAGAAAATGAATCAGAAGAAAGTTGCATGATAAAGACGAGACAAAATCTAACAAAATACCTTCCATATGATGCTGCCCAATGGAGGGCAGTCCATCCATTCACATCTCGGAAATTGACACTTACACCAGCAGCTATAGTAGGCAGTATAGCCCAGTCATAACCAAGAGCAGCTGCAAAATGTAGGACTCCTTGACCACCCTCATCCAGTATGTTAGGGCCTTTCCCTCCTTCAGCAACCTTTTGAAGGAGCCAAACACGCAATTTCTCTTTTAGAAGCTTTTGTAGGAGCTGGTCTTTTACTTTTTCTGCCATAAAGTTGTTCTCATAAGTAAGGTGCAACATTTCCGCCCACTCATTGTCATCCTCTTTTAGCAATGAATTGATTTTACTGGACATATGGGAAACATCATCCTCACTGATATGTGGAGAAGTTTGGGAAACAATGGATTCCAGAGATAATAATTTCCCGAATCTCATATGAAGAAGACTTTCACTGGAGCTGCAACTATTTGGATTTGCAACATCAACATCTTGGCCCTCACTGACCCGAAATTCGAATTCTCTTACCTCACTACACGCCAACCTATTGGAGCATGTTACATAAAATGGAACTCTTCCAACCTTTTGAACCGGAGTATGGCAGCGAAGAACACCATCAGCTATTACTTCTGCTGGAACTTCCAACTCACCAAACATGCATGCCCAACTACAGTTCTCCACTTCTTGCTGGGATTTCAAAAACTTTCCAGTGATGAGGACCTGTTAATGAAACAACCAAAGAGTTATTACCCGTACAACAATGGAAGACATCAAATTACTTTAGACAAAAGTTGTATATCATCAATAACAAAAGAGGAGAGACATTAAAAATCTTAATCAGAACTCTGGTTCACAATGTGGAATGTCCAGGAAAGACAAATGTTCACCTTAATTTCTGACCCAGAAAATGCCCAGTTTGGTGAGAAATCAATAATGCTAAAGAATTGATCCTGCGCGAGTGAAGGACTTAGCATATAGGTGTCTAACTGCACTTGGGAAGCAATTGTGGAATTATCGACTCCGTCTTCATCTCCAACATTATCCCAGTAGGAACTAGAATTGGATTGCATATGCGGCTCACTTACATCTTCAAGTTCCTTACTTATCCACCGGTCAAAGCTATCAAGCTTCTTCAAACCTTCTCTTCTCAAGACACCGTCTAACAAAGGTTGTTTTAAAGCCGAATAATCGCTTTTGACCCCTATGCTTAGATTGTGATCTAAATCAGCATTTAGAGAGCCTCCAACATTTGCATCTGATAGCTTGGATTGAAGTTCATTCTGCATTGGGTGTTTATCTTTCTGCCCTGGAAGTACATGAGAAGTCTCCAAGGAATTGTGAAGTTCTACACCATATACACTACTAGACCTAATGGTATGACCAGATGCCAAATCTGGATTCAACTTCTGATCCATGGACCACTTGGATATAAATGATGAATCACCTTCAGAAGTCTGCATCTCAAAGTGGACAACTTCAGTTAATAAGAAAATGTAGCCAACAGCATTGCACTTAGTTTTACATGCAAACAGGTAATAAATGTCCTGTTTATTTTAAATATCAGTCATCACTAATTTATCGTAGAGCTGGTTGAACCGAATATCAATTAACTTATACTAAAAACAGTTACATCAAACAATTCAGCCATTCTCAAAGCACTCAAGAGAAAAAAATTAATGTGGAAAAAAAGCTTTCCAACAGCATGTGCTTAGTTTGCACTTTTGCATGAAAAATCAACATTTTCAAGAACAAGCTGATTAATACATATTTTCCCCTCCAACTTGCACAAAAATTCCTTTTACACTCCTTTTCTTTGTGGACAACTTATCACACAATTTGTATTATCCGTGTCTAAAATACCCTTGAACGGACTAAGACCACTTCCTCCTGACAAGTGCATACACCTATGATGGCATGACACGTGTCATAGAATTTTTTCTTAAGAACTTGGAAAACACAACTTCAGCACTTTTCCTCCGCTCATTTCTGACCAAACAATTGTGTTGACCTACTAACTTGTTCACATGAAACATCAAAACTTCCCTATGACCAATTTGATCTTTGTTGATCGATTCTTGCTTCAAAAAACACAAAGATGCTTTCCTTTTATGCTATGACTACAAGATCCCATTTGGGTTCTGCTTTTCTTCTTCTTGGAATACCTTTTTTCCTTTCCCTTTTCTATTTTTCTCTTTCGTAGTTTTCAACTCTAAATCTCTCTTGAACTTTTAAGATTTAACTGATTTTGATAATCATCTGTCATCTTTTTAATGATATCTCCTTCCAGATGGTCTGTGGTAGTTGGGGACACTTACCAGAGAGTTTTTCCGCCAATGGCGACTTTCCTCCCTTTCACCAACACCCAAGAAAAAATAACAGCAACCCACTAACAATTCATTAGAAAAACACAAAGCAACCCAAGAGAAAATAGAAAATAAATCATCATATCATATCATATCATATTATACTAAAAATTGAAGCTCTGAAGTGCAAAGTTAATTTACCTAAATGACCATTAAAAAAGTGGCCATTTTAGCCCTCTCCAAAAGGTAAATTTACATTCTATTAAATCATAAAATATATACAAATATTGAACGGATAAATGAGAAATGGAACTTCCAATATTTCAGGGAAGCTACACAAATTCCATTTAATGCTACTCCTTAGTCATTACAGCTTCCAATTAGAATAACATTCATTGTTGCCTTTTCAATTTCTTTACCTGCTGTTTACAATAATGAAATAAATTTCAATCTTTCTAATATACAATTCATTGAAAACTCCTTGAATTCTAAACATGTTAGAGATCAACGAAGAGATTCTTGATTTTGTAACTTTTAGACTACTGAATTAGAAGTATGATGATGAAGCAAGTGACACTATTTAAGCATACGTCCTGACTCCTGATCAATATCCAGAACATACGAGAGAATTTACCGGGTGGGAGTATCAAAATTCTAAACCCCTGATCTTCATTCTCAAACAACAAAAATAGCGACTTCTGAATCCAAATTGAACTTGAAGCAATTGATTGACACCAAGGCTTAATGAGTTCTATGCTGAAGTTGAAAAGAAATGTGTTGATTTCCTCTTTCACATACTCTCATTGCCTATGGGAATTGTCATTAGGCTTCTCAAGAAGAAAGGAACAAATACAATCGAACCAAGGCAAGGATATTCCTTTAGAACCCGAGTCTTTAGTTGGCCAATTAGCATATACATCATTTTTTGAATTTGTACTTAATTACGTTATTCTTCAGATTCTATCTCCGATTCTCAAAATTTTGAAAACCATATGAGGTTATACAAGAAATTTGTACTCAATAACTCGGGATATTATGCAAGTGAGAAGCCTTAGAGGGAAAAGTTGAAAGACCAAATTGCCCATAAAAATGGACATGTTAATCTAGTAGTTACCACCTCATATTTGCCAACTGAGATGTATCAGTACAATACAGGCAAACCTATAAGCATTATTTTGTACGGACAATTTCTTTCCCAAGACAGGCTATGCTATTTGTGTAATGTTATAATTATATTCATTTCCTTTTATAATTATCAACTACACCTCTATTTCTTAATGCAACTTACATTGCATATAACTTCCTTTCTTACTCCCTCCGTCCCAATTTATATGATGTAATTTGACTGGGCAGAGAGTTTAAGAAAGAAAGACGGACTTTTGAAACCTGTGGTCTAAAATAAGTCATAGATGTTTGTGTTGCTGTAAATCATTTCATTGAGGGTAAAATGAGCATTTTAAAGTTAAATTGTTACTAAATATAGAAATGTATAATTCTTTTTGGGACTGACTAAAAAGGAAAGTATGTCATAAATTGGGACTGAGGGTGTATATGTTAGTGAGATAAAGGAATACTCAACCCTTCAGGGTGGCTCAAATAAACTGGCTTGGGACTTCCATAATGGAGGTCTCAAGTTCGAAACCCCTTGCATGTGACAATGGGGGGGGGGGGGGGGCTTCTAGATTTTTGCCTCCTGGATCGAGCTCGTCGAGCGGGACTTGCCTAGCGCGGTTTACCTCTCTTGTGTGGTTTGCGAGCTATAGCACAGAAGCAGGGTTTACCCTGTGCGCACTTCAAAGGGGAGCGGCGGTGGGTTCACTTGTCATAAAAAATAATGGAGTACTCCATTTTCATATAAAAAATTCAAATGCTGAATTATTATTTCAAAATTAATGAACAAAAATAAAAATATATGGGGGGCAGGGCAAAAATAGGGAAAAGAGGTTTAATGGAAGAGATTACACTTTCCACACTTTGAATGCTACATTTTCTTAATTCGTAGTAAGCTCCATATAATAGTCTCTCTCTTTCATGCTTGTGTCAAATTCAAACTAAAACCACATATTATACACACCATAAGCAGGGAGAATCGGGGATCAAGTAATTGTCACTGATGATTGAATTCAAACTAGGAAACATGGATTGTGAAATTCTCCATTTTATGAATTGATAAAGTTCAAACTAATAGTCACTCAATTTTCCGTCACTTGAGCAGTGTATTGGTTTATGAAGAAATAATGTACTTTTTTAAAACAATATTAATGTAGTCAATCAATTTTATAGGATTATTTTGAATTTTTAAGTCTGTATTTTGTTCTCTTCAAATTTCGTGTTAATCATGAAACACATTTAATAATTTTTATATCATTTTAAAACGTTTATATTAATTAATATGGGATACACGTGCGTTGCACATGTCCAAGATTTACTAAATAAAAAGTTTGTGGAATCTCCTGTGACAGTGGTGGTATAATCGATTCAGCGTATCCTGTTGAGAGGTGATGGGGAAGAGGTCTTGTCGGGGTGACTAAGAAGCTATCTAGCCTTTGAGGAGTAGTTCTATGAGTGGTGTTGTGGTAAAGCACTCAAATGGAAAGAAGCTATTTTAAAGAAATGAATTGTGGGCCTAACTCAACCCCAAAAGTTAGCTCACGGGGGAGAATTGCCCAAGACTATATAAGGAGACCACCCATCCCATATCCCATTAACCACGGATGTGGAACTCTTCAACACCCCACCTCACGCCCAGGCCTGGACATCTAGAGCGTAGAAAATTTAATATGGAGGCCCAACATCGAGTGGGATGGGTCCTGCTCCGATACCACGTAAAGAAATGAATCTCGGGCCTAACTCAACCCTAAAAGCTAGCTCATGAGGTGAGGATTGCACAAGACCATATAAGGAGAACACTCATCCCATATTCCATTAATCACTGATGTGGAACTCTTCAACACCCCACCTCATGCCAAGACCTGAACATCTAGAGCGTAGAAAATTTAATATGAGGGCCCAACATCGAGTGGGATGGGTCACGCTTTGATACCATGTAAAGAAATGGATCTTGGGCCTAACTCCTATGTTGCTCGGACTCTTCAAAAATGTCAACGGGTGCGTTTAGGATTCTCCAAAAGTAGTGCATTTTTTTGGAAAATCCAACACGGGTGCGGCATCGGAAGTTAAAAGTCCACGGAACTTAGCTTAACTCAACCCTAAAAGCTAGCTCATGAGGTGAGGACTGCACAAAACCATAAGGAGACCACCATCCCATTAACCACCGATGTGGGACTCTTCAACAGCTATGATGATGGAAAGATGGTATTTTTGTGAATTTGATTAGGCAGAGCGAAGATGGATTGGCATGATTTTCAAGGACTAAAAGTGGGGACTTGTGAGTCTGGTTATGGGGGAAGAGAAGAGGGAGTTTGGGAGCTATGGTGGTGGGGCGGTGCTCTTTTTTGGAAAAAAAAGGGAATGAAATAGAAAAAATAAGTAAAAAGAAAAAGGACCAAGTATTGGACAACATTTAAATAATGCTTTGAATACTAGTTTTTTTTCTTTTCGCGTGCTTAATTTGTTGAAAAAATGTGTGCCTGCCACATGGTAATATAGTTGGGTTCTAGCTAAGGAATGCATACATAAGGTGTATGATAGGTCACCCGCAACGAAAATGTGTAAAAGGAATTTTTGTGCAAGTTGGATTAAACCAACAAGCTAATGCGTTGTATGATGCCTTTCTTGTAGAAATCACGCACCTACTACTCTCAAATGTCTATTTTATTCAACATCAGTCAGACCTAGCAGAATCGAAAAGAAGACCCCAACTCAGCGACTCAACTTTTTCTCTATAATGTAAATAATTCTATTAATGTGGGAAAAATTCTCATATATAAGTCATATACTAATAACCTGTTTGGTCAATCTTTCAGAATCTACTTACTTTGAGAAGTACTTTTTGAAAAATTACTTTTTGCGAGTAGTAGTTTTTGTTCGGTTAATCAATTTCAAAAGCACTTTTGCAATATTAGAGTAATAATTTGTACTTTCCAAGGTTCTAAAAAAACTATTTTTTTCAACTTTTAAAAAATAACTTCCGCTACTACTCAAAAGCACTTATCTTTTTCCTTAAAAGCTTGATCAAGCACCTTAACTCTCTAAAATAAGCACTGCTTACTAAAAACACTTTTAACTTCCCAGAAGCTTAGGCTATAAAAGGTAGAGAACTTACACAATAATATGAATCTCTACAAATGTCACTCAAATCTTATATACAAATAGGAACTTCATAGTTGCACCAAAAACTAACTACAACAAGAGATTATTCCCAAAAGCGTATCCAGGATTTCAAGAGAATGAGTGCACCACATAGGCATTTGATTTAATTATATAAGTTTTACGATGACATCAAGTTGACGAGTAAATAATAATTAGTACTATTATCACAATAAAACATCAATCATTTTACAGTTGTGCTCGACTAGTTTTCATACTTTGAAAACTATTAATAATGGCAACATACTTAAAATTTTAAATACCTTACGTTTTATATAGAAAACTAAACAACCATTTAAAAGTTCTTCATCTGATGAAAATACTCATTTCACGCTCGTGGTAGCTAGCAACAATTAAATTCAAAGTCAACTTTAGAAGTAAATAAACAAGTGACCAATTCTAAACCAGTTTTGTCCCTATGATCATTTTAACAAGATCCTTAATTTCCCGCAAGGTGAGAAACTTGCTACCACACTTTTAAGCATACACATCAAAACTATCAAGTTGAAAATTAAATATTAGGATCATATTAGAATTTAGAAATATGTATTTTTCTTTGGAATCCATATTGTGAGAATCTAAATTAAGTGCCTTATCCACATTTGAAAGCTGGGAAAGATTTGTCTCCTTTTGAATTTTCGGAATTAAGTGTGAATTAATGAATGGCCGATTAGAACTAGAACTTACTTGGCCTACTTTTGGATTGTTGAAATATTTATCCATTTTGATGTTTAAAGATTATCGTTTCCACAAAATAAATATTCACGTTTCCTTTTTAATCTTAACTCAAATAAAATAATTAAAAATTAAATCAATTGTAATCATAATCACAAGTTCTCACAATTAGAAGAATCACAACTATTAGACCCTTTCTTCAATTTATTAAGGTCTATTAGGGATCTAACTAAAAGAAACAGAAGAATATTTTCCCTGCAGATATGTTATTTGCAATATTTTGTGCTTATAGTTGGAGTTTAAGATTAATTTATTACTCCCTTTTTATTTTGACAAAATGTAAAAGTCTTCTTGAGAAATTAACTTTTCAATTATAAAGTTATTCTTTCCATTGAACAAGAACTTATGCATTAAATATAGCACTTACGATTTACTTTTGTAAACTTTATTAATGATGTTTTTAAGAGTATGTGACGAGAATAGTATTCCTATAGATATTTTGAGATTTTGAAATACAAGTCAAAAGAATGTCAAAGAAAGAAATGAAAGTCAAATAAATGGACCAAGATACGGCAACCAAGAAAGAAAAGGCAACAGTGAGGAAACAAAAGCACTTTTTATCAAAAAGTCAAAACGAGCATGTGGGGAATAGAACCCCTGAACTTAGATATGAAGGTGCATCCAGTCACCGATGGGCCAAAGTGACCAGTAAGTTTGGGTTCACCTATACCTATTTAAGAATATAACATGAAAAATACTAATGTTGTACAAAGCCTCGGAGGAGAGCATGGGTTCACGTAAAACCACTCCCTTCCACGTGGATCGACCCCTAGTTATTCCTGAAATATACAGAATCATTTTCTAACCCCTCAAAAATTCTCCTATTTCTTTCTTTCCATAAACCCACGAGATAGCTAGTGGAGCAATGTCTCATGCCCTGCAACTCAATTGAAGTAATAGACTTCAAATTAGGACACTAATTGATATAACTCAACACAAAATCACCAACAAGTGACAAGGACTGGACCACGTCAAGATAGTAAGGTTCACAAGAGTTTGGAAGCCAAAGTGACGTGAGCACCACAGATGATTTAAGTTTTGATCCAATAGAAAGCTCTCTTCTAAAAAAATTGATTAATTCTCTAGTGAAATGAACTTATAACTAAATGATATATCTAAGTGGTAATGGGCTTAATCACATCATAACATAACAGCTTTGCATTCCATAGAGCTTTTCTTGGGCGTCTAATGCCCACATGGATTCTGTCCATCATAGCAATATCTCTCACCTTCCCTTCTTCTCCCACACCCACCCCCTCTTGCATTAAGACACCACGGCCACGATATAGGTTACATTAATCTAGTAGAGATTAAGGTTAATTGTTGTTGTTGTTACACTTATATTAGGTCAGGGGTTTGTGAGCTCTATTAGTCTAATTAAAGACCTATATGTCAATGAAAGAGATGAATCTCAGATAGAGAATCTATAATTTGCCTTGACCAAAAATTATGTAGATGGCCTTGAATAGAGCAGAAATGATCTTAAAGGATTTATGAGGCCACCTTCAACTAGTTCCGATTGAGGTGTGGTTGAATTTGATTGACTGGTTAAAGGCAGCAAAAGGATATGCTTGCCACCTTTATACTTCTACTTGTAAATAAGACACACATCATAAGGATTTTATGATGCTTTCAAAAAAAAGTTATAACTAAGAAATCCCAGAGGGCCGGTGGCGCACGTCGAAACCCGGTGGATAATAGATCGCCCCTCTACCATCCTCCACTTAAATACCAAGCTTTTGTGTTGGTCAAGATTCAAAGTCTCAAACTAGTGACGTGCTCCTTATCCACACATTACGAGTTGTGTGCTTCCAACTAGACTAATATAATGCTTTCAAATTTCTCCCAGAGAGAGAATATCGGCGTTTGAAAATATTTGAGTTGAAGCTGGAAAAGAAAATTATTTTAAGTTGAAGCCAAATAAATAGTGTGGAAGCTGAAGTTGTGTTCGGACAACATGAACTTCACTAGTAAAAAAAATTGGAAATTTGTGCGTGAAAACCAATATTTCATTTGAAATACACCTCACTGTCGGTATTTGCAAGTTTTTCATGGCCAAACAAGTATTAACAAATCCTGGGAAAGTATTTATTCCCAACAGGCACTTAGAGTTCTATTGAATTCCGTCAGAGACACAAGGTGCAGAGATTATAAGTTGACAATGCTCCTATTCCTCCTGCCTGCCTTTTCTGTCCTCTAGCAAGAGCCTATTTGGATTTAAGCTCCAAGTGCAAAAAAAAAAAACTTTTTAAGTGTTGGAGCTTAATTTATATTGGATAAAAATAATAATTTATGATAAAAAAGTTAACTAATTAGTCAAAGCAAAACAGTTGTTAAGCTAAACTACGTCAAAAGCAATAAGTTGGACAACCCCAATTTATTGCTTTTGGCTTAAAATCACTTAACTTGAAGCTACTCTGAATTTTGCCAAACACTCCAAACAGCTTAAAAGAACTTAAAAGCAGCTTTTAAGCCCATCCAAACAAGCTCCAAGTCATGGATATTAAATTTCCTCAACATCTGGTGAAATACCATTAACCATGTTTTTAAAACAGTATTCATGGACGATAGACTAATGAAAATTGAACGGAAAGCTTTGCAATATATAAACTAGAGCCTCTCTTCCTCTCCCTCGAATATATAACTCTGCAATGTTCATGAAATGGACATTGCAAAATAATGATGCACAAGATGAACTCGTTTAGTATTGCTTACCTGCCAGTTCCCCAGGCCATCAATGCGGTTCTCATGTTCCTGTCTCTTAAAGTCATTTAAGAATACTTGTCCCATTGTAGTGTTTCCTTGTTCATGCATCAAATTTTTTTCACCTGATTGGCCAGAAGGCTGAAAATGGAGAGACTGATATGCAGCAGGATTATCAACTGAAATGGTCTCCCATGATGGGAAGTCAAAGTTCCTGCTGGGTATATATGTATTTGCTGTGTTGCCATTCCTATTTCCTGGTGGGATCGAGGAGAAATTCATACCAGAACTTCCTGCAAACTGTAGTTGATGATCATCTGCTGAATAAACAAACAAGGTTTTCCCATGGGTCACACCATGTTGATAGAAGCATTGAACCATTTAGAGAACATTTTAAAAGAAGCGAAAAATGCCAAGTACAAATGATAATACAAGGACAAGAATCAATTACTTGAGAAGGGAATCGGACGATAAGGTACAGCAAGTCCATCTCCAGCACTTGGCTGAGCATCATGGAATGAGTGAAATCCAGAAGTTGGATGTTGATTGTACGCTGGTGAGTTTGTGTTTCCAAACAAAAATCAAAAATATTTTAACAAAAATAAAAAGGAAATGTCAATTCATAGATTACAAGTCTAAAATGTCTTTCAATGTACCAGAGCAGTTCATTTTGAAATCTGACCCAGAAACATTTGATTAGAAAAGTACCTGATTCAGCATCCTCATATTCTGAGGCCTGCGCACTGCTGAGGCTAGTCGTGTCAGTAACTTGTGAGTTTACTTGGTAATCATTTGGATAAAATTTTGTAGATGCCGAACTATCCACCTCAGAGCTGTGTACATCTTCATCAGTTTCTTGGAAATCAGGAGTAACTTGTTGAGGTTCTCTGATACGGCTAAAATTTGTCCTGTTACCCTACAGAAGTAAAACAACATGACAATCAATCTATATACAAAAAATAAGGAAATTTATTTTAATAATGAAATCAGTTTCAAGGATATGAGCCAGATTATGTGGAGGGAGAAGCATAGATCACACTTAAATTCTACAATTTTTAGTTTAAGCATTAGAGCTATTTTAGTTTGTCAGATTGTGGGCTCGAATTAGGACTTCTCATAAGTCCTAATTTGATACTCCCTCCGTTTTAATTTGTTTGGCCTATTTTGACTTGGCACGGAGTTTAAGAAAGTAAAGAAGACTTTTAAATCTTGTGGTTAAAAATTAAAGATATATCAAATGTACCAAAATGCCCTTTTTAATCTTGTGGTCTTAAACATGCCATGTGGAAAGTTGAAATTGAAGAGTTGCTAAAAAAGGAAAGATGCATTCTTTTTGAAACGTACTAAAAGGGAAAGTAGGCCAAACAAGTTGAAACAGAGGGAGTAATTATATCCTTTTTTTTTGAGATTGGTGATACTTGGATCTCATTTTTTCATTATTCTTTAGTTCATTCATTTTGTAAAGACTTTATTTATGAAAAAAATTATAAATGAGCAAAGATTTGCCACATAAAAAATGAAATCAGTTTCACTTTCTTAAGGAAAATGTTGGACCAACAAAGATTCCCGGAAATTTACCGAGTTCATGATAATTTTTTTTGAATAAGATTAGGAACTTCTAAACAAGTTTAAATAACAAGCAGTACACAACTTTGATGTTAAGATCCATACAGCATCATGAACTGATAGCCCGGTGTCCTACAACCTACTATACAAATTGCCTGAACATGACTAGGCCTCCTTACAATGCAAATCTGCAATTTTATACCTACTCATTTGAAATTGTGCCCTTAAATCATCTCATGTGAATTTCTTCTATACTATGCTGCCATGAGCAACTGGGGAAAGGAAATATAACCACTTCTCAGCTGTAAGTTGACTGTTATAAGTTACAACTGACTCTAAAGAAAAAACAAAAAGGTCAAAGAAAAGAAGCAAAATGGGAATAAATTAGAGGATGGCAAAGCATATACCTTTACTTCCCGGTAGTGGACAAGAACAATATGTGACATGTCCCTGAATAAGTGTTTGGAAAAGTAAATAGAATTAGCATACTGAGCAATGGTTAGAAGTTGGTTTAAAGAAGGTAATGATGGTTGGAAATTAAAGTGAGTGATGTGCCAACCAAAACAAACTTTTAGGCATGTTGGGTTAACAGAACCAACAGTGAAACACTTATCATATTGTGAACTCCAAGTCATTCTCAAGAGGGGAAACATTTCATATGGGGAGGAACATAAATATACAATTAGAAAGGGAACAAGGAGAGGAAAAGAAGCAAAGTATGTGTGAGAGTGTGAGTGCGCCTGCTCTCCAGAACTTTACCGCACAACAGGAAACTTAATTGCAGATTCTTTTGGACAGTCTTAACTTTACTTATTCAAATCTTAACTTAGTCCATGCTATTCCAGATTCAAAACAATATATAACAGGCGAATTTTATTATCCAAAGATGCAAAATGTGCACAAAACATCCTTGTATAAATTGATCTAGTTTTATTGTGCCATTTATATAACAAAAAAATCTCAATATTTTGAACGGAATCAAAACCCCTTTCTTGTAAACCCATGCTATTCAAGATTGAAGACAACATATGAGATTTAAAATACTTTACATAAAATGATGGAAGTGTCCCCTCTCTAACCGTTTAAGCTTTTAAAAGAGGAAGTTCATACTATTCAACATGGCATTAGAACAAGCAAAAATGTTCTGGGATCGAGTCTCACCACAACCCATTAACAAAAATACTTTTCATGTGTTTGATGTAAGAAAAAAACTCGGACTTGTACATGAAGGAGCTTGTGGCAAATCCAAAATAAATAAATAAACGCGTACCTCTCTAACAATTTAAAGTTTAAATAAGGATTACATGTTATTCAACAACAACAAGATTATTTGTTCTTAGACGCAAAGAGTGCACAAGATACCCTTTAATGGATTCGTCAATCATGTGTCAAAACTTTTAAAGGAATAATGACCCCTCTGCATTCTAGAGCATCTAATCGTCTTGATCATGCAACATATCTAAAGAAAAAAGGTAAGCCAGATATCATATAGATGTAACACTTATCAAGCATGACAACAAATAATTTTATGGCAGAATAGCATTCCTATCATTATGGAGATGAACAAGGTAAACTCGAACCAACCTAATTAATGTCAATTAAAGATGTCTACTTGATCAAAATTCATAAAACACGAATCTCAACAGTCTGGATTGGCTTTTAGCTCAAAAGTTGGAGCAATACACCTATAATAGAAAATCCTAGCGCTAAAACAATTATATACTCTTTTAACTTACTCTTCGAGCATCCAATAGCTGCGTCTTTGGAAATTCTCATCCTCTTCTCCATGGGCATAGTAGCAGTGCAACACATCAATGCTTCCAGCCTGCAAGAATATTAATTTCTGATCAGCTTCCTGATACAAGAACAAATGTCTCCAAAGGACAAGTGGTATTGTACCACTATTCTGCCCATGGTAACTTCTATTTCCTCTATTTTTGGAATGCACTAATAAAGTATATTTATACGTCTACTAGCTTCAGTATTCCTTTGTTACGGAGGTTGTCGATACCTGCAGTTCAGAGATGCTATCAAAGTAGCAAAGTTAGCCAAGTGCTCTTGCCTAGTTTAGATAACGCACCCCTTATCACCCCACAGCATCTGGTTAGGACACAAAGCTTATTATATTCCTAAAATGGCGGATTCTGTAACAGCATTCTGCCTTTTCGAAAGCAGTGCACTCTTGGAACATTGAAATTGAGTACAACAACACTGCGCCTCAATCCCAAACTAACATTGAAATCAAGGATATATAAATTTAATAGGCTTCTGCACAATCATAAGATTCCCATCAGCTTTACCTTGAGCCTCTCGTGAGCCTCCTTCACAGTCTTTCCATCTTTTTTCTTTCTCCAACTATGGCCATCTTTGCGGAAATACCGTAAAACCTTCCGATCAAAAAGAAACAGTGAACCACCTGGAAGGGCCATAGAAGCCAATATGAAAAACATAAACTGAAATTAAAAAGAGCTGTGAATTTCAAGAATAGCTAAATGTTCTCGAAAGCTCCCCTTGCTACAAACATAAAAGGTCATATACGAGCTGGTGGGGAAACTGTGGAAACAAGTATAATGAAGAAAAGTAGACTTATTTATCACTATCATGCCATCATTTATTTCGTAGGAGGTGGTTGAGTAAGTCAATCCTGATATTTACAGATCATCACATCAGATTCAGGCGTCTTGAAGCAGTTTTCAAATGTTACCCATCATCCAGTAAATAGACTCAGGAAGTCCAATTTGTTTGGTACTTAGACATACGTGAGACAAAACTAATTATATTTTTTTGATAAGGGAGAGAACTAATAATCTTTAAGCCCCAACGACAGTTATATTGACAGGGAAACTAAAATAAGAAGATATATGTAAAATAAAATTAAGAAATTACTATACATGGAGGAGGAAAGGCGTTGAGTATAGGCCTGATTGCAGAGGAACGTGTCTTTTTTTCCCGAGGGTGGTTTCAAGAAAATTAATTATATAAAACAAGCAGTAAAGCATCTAAGCAGAGAGCTAAAGAAGGGAAACACATAAGTGAAATAAAATTTACAGAGAAAACTCTGTACATACAAAGACTACACATTGAAAGCTAGTCAACGGAGCTAAAAAAATGTCAACAATTGTTGTAAACATAACAAATAGCCTCCATCTGAGAGGAGGAAGAAGGGGGAGAGAAGTAGAGGAGCTTTACTGGTTGACAACAGGTAGTGAATTGCGTGGTTGAAAGGGCAAAAGTAACAGCATCATCAGACCAAATTGAAACTAGGATAAGACTAGCAATAAGAACTTTTTCTCTTTTTTTTTTTGAGACAGGATATACTATATAGTGCACTCCTCCAAACTCCCCTACCCAGAAACCCAAGAAGCAGCTTTTTCCCACTTTGCTTTGTTGTAGACTGGAATACCAAACCTTTGTTTGGAGGTGGAGGGTTCTTACCAGTTACCACTATGCTATCAACTCCCTTATCTGGTAATAGGAATCTTAAATACAGATCTAGCAGAATTACCACTTCAGTTGACCCACTTTCAAGAGCAAAAGGGTATGTAACGGTACAGAAAAGCCGAGCATGTCGCCTCAGGCATGTGCTACGTAAGTGCATTTATCCAGACACATACACATTGGTATAAATAGCATATGTAGGACTATTTGCAGAAAGTAGACTGGACAATTCACCATGAAGGAAGCACGTATAGAAGCAAGAAAAACCCTATTCACATTAACAAAAGAAAAAAAAAAGAATGAGGTAGATGATCATACTTGAAGGTTTGTTTGGAGCCTCTGGAGCAATGCGGAACTTCTGGTAATTTCGAAGAATTTCACAAATTTCAGCAGGGCGTAGCCATCGATGTTGTGCTTCTAAAAGTATCTGCTCAATATCTGCATTCAACAAGAAACTTGCTCAACAAAGTGGCACCAACACCAACCAATCTTGATAAGCCTAACAGGATGCTAAACAAAATTATGGTAAAGAAAAGCCAGTATGCATGTGATTAGAGTAATTTCCTAATCAATTTGTGATATTCCATCTCTTTTAAGTTATCATGACGTCATCCATCTCTTCTTTAAAAAAAAAGATAAAAAAATCACAGTGACTCCTAACAAAATGAGTGGTTTCAAGTCCAAGATTAATCAACAAAAGTTTTTTCAGTACAATATTTTCAAAATTCTTTGATTCCTGTAAAGCAAAGCCCTATCAAAAATGAATAGCAGTAAAAGAACTGACCCAATTGAGCATTAAGGGCATAACGCCTACTCTCAGCCATGAAGATAGCTCGAAAACCATACACAAGGAAGTAGCTCCGATCTAAAGACTAGTTCACCTTCCACAAGAGCTGGGGTTGGTCAAAGGAAGTTGAAGTTTTCTCAAGAAAATAACTGCAGATGGGTTAATAAAGCGAAATGGGAAAAAGAGGAAACAGGAAGCAACGGAGAAAGATAGTTATTGCAAGTGCGAGTGGGGTAGGGGGGGTGGGGTTATTGAAGCAAAAGGGGCCGCCGAAATGGAATACGGTTTGACTTCCACACACTGAAATATTGGAAAATTATAGGCGATGGGGTAGGGTGGGTGCGTGAGGAGTCAATTGAGATGTGAGTTGTGAAATTTGTTTTCCGTACTTTAATTATTTTTTTATTTTAGGAAACTTATTTTTTTTAAAAGAATATTTTTAAAAAATTTAATCAACCAAATGTAAAATAAATTTAAAATAGTTTTTGAAAAGTGTTTAAAACACACCTTATGTTCTAGTCATTTGATGAAGTATTTGATTTGAGGTGAATTTAAAACGTTAATTTAATTTAAAGATCATTCTATGTAATAGTTGAAGAGAAGTAGTGAGACCAGCTATGATATAGCAGATTTGAGGTCAATTAAAATGGTGCATTCAAATGTTTGAAAATTGTAAAGATAGGTTAAACTTTTTAACATATTATTAGAATAAAATAATATCATATAAATTAGATTTATGAGGGTAATAACTTTGTATTACACTAAAAATTAAATATATGCAGATAAAAAGGAGGTCTTTCATGGTCAATGATCTAGCAATTCAGCATCCTTATACTGGCGCATAAACGCAGGCATAAGAACTGAAATATTCGAGAATTTTTCATACAATTTCTTTAGACCGTAAGGAGAGACTAACTTTTTTACCTAAGCAAAGGGCCTGTCAGGAATACAGTACATACTCTTATTATACTCTTGTCCAACGTTTCTAACCCAATAGCGGTTCTAACCGGACCAAGAGTCGCCCTTTTCAACACATATCTCGGGCTAAGGAGGTCATGGCTTGCTACAGGCTTGCCACACAGAGACAATAAGAGTAGTTCTAGATCCGACTGTACCACCATCTCAGAACCAAGTCAATAAACCTTATAAAAAATTCCTTTCTATTTTAATAAAGCTTAGATCCGTTCATGGTGCATATAGGAGAGACGTTAGGTAAGAGACATAGATATGGAAGCTGTTTAGCCGGACATAGTCCTGGCTAAGAGAAGAGAACTATGGTAAATAAAACTAAAAAGTAAATACCTTAGAGGACGACCAAGAGCCAAAGATTGCTAGAAAAACTGATCCAAAATTTTTATTTAAGTCGGAACAGTGGCCAACGCTTTCTGATTTTCTTTACAAAAGCTAAGAGAGAGAAGAGAGAGTTTCTAAATTTTTCTGTGTGTTCCTACTTAACAAAATGAACACTTATATAGAAAGAAAAGAAAACATAACGAATCTATGTACAGTATAGAAGGGTCCCATATGGGTCCCTAAACAGTGAATCTACTGTTTAAACAATTTATATACTGTGTAATAGACAGTGACAACCTATAATGTGTCTTCTTCATACTTTTTCCTTGCCACGCTTCTTTTCCATGGCCTTCAGTGATTGCAGCAAATCTTCTGCTCCCTGAATATCTTCTGTAGACAGTATAATGTCTTCTTCATGGCGTTGTGCTTCTTCGCATGAAGTTTCACTTCTCATTGAAGTATCAGATTTATCAATCTGATTGGTACCTTGAAGCAAGTTTTTCTTCATTTCTTCGAGGTATTCGTTGATCATTGCTTCCTTATCTCCATCTTGAGTGGAGATTCTTCGGGCAATATGCCTGACGGAGGGATTATCAATGCTAATTCCCTTTTGAGGAAGTTCTTTATAAACATTAATGGTGTTAACAATGGTATCAATAAGTTCTTGTCCGTTTAACTGTTTGGACCTAGGATCCTTCTTTAACAATTTTTCCCAGAAGTTATTATAATATACTTGGTATAAGCAGGGAATATTTTCCTCTGTGAATCCTATTTCAGGGCCCATTTATGGATCCACGGTACTGAGAATTCTATAAAGAAATACATTTGATCAATCTTGTCTAACCAGCAGATATGATCTTCGTGATATAACTCTCCGAGAAAAGGGGATACCCTTTTCCATTCTTTATATAAATGGAGGAAATTTTTCGGCAATATTTGGACTGTAGGACCGTGGTATGACCACCAGTTAATGAACCAGTTTGGGATTGGTTCTGCAAATATCTTTGCGCAAATTTTTACAATCCATGTATGTTTATTTTTATCATTGTTATAAAACGGTGTTCTACTGAAAGGTTGGATATAATCCCAATTAGTAAAACTCATAGTAGTACCCTTGAGGCCAAGCTGTCTTTCTTTCATGGTTGATATTCCCCAATCTTCAATAGATATAATCTGTTTGATAATTATCTTTGAGAAGTTATAAACATTCTCTTCTGGGATATAACCCGCAGGGCAAAAGTGCTGAATTTCTGCACTTCCAGTACTTGTCAATATGGTTTCATAGTATGCCCGAGTTTGTATGACTCTGCTGGATAATATAATCCTTTGATCAAGTACCTCTGGAATATTTTCCATGGTTCGGTTTTTCTCTGTATGTCAGAGTTCTCCAAGAGAAATATAATTTCCCTTTTTTGGAGTTGCTCATACGATATGATATTATCATTATTCTCTTTCATAACTGAAGCAAAAGTATCTTTCTGCTTTTGTGCATGTAAATATGCCTGCGCATGCTCGTATAATGGGCTATCTCTTGAAATATTTTCCAAATTAATAATCTGCTCAGGGGCAGCAGACGACGAAGATTCACCTTCATCAGTGACCTTTTTATTAATAAGGCGTCTGTTACCCATTTGTATAACTGGATAATTGGATCGATATGACGATCCCTGAGAGCTGGAATGTCCAGAGGATCTTCCTGGAGCTGATCTTCCTCGTCCTCTTCCTCGAACTTGCCTCCAAGACGGGTCCATCCTAGAGGAAAACAGATTAATTATTCCGAAAAATAATCTGTTAAGTCTTCCCGGATTATTTCTGAGTAGTCATGAATAGAGAAATCTTCTTTTACTAAATCATCTATGACGATTTCAATAATGAGATTTGTAAGATCTCTTGGTAATATAATTACCTTTAATATGGAAATCAAGGTTTTTTCAGGAAGAAATGTTAAATAAAATATTTTATTGAATATATTCTCTGGATAAGAAGTCTGGTAAAGAATTATCAATCCCTTTCTTATAGTGGATATCAAAATTAAATGGGGCTAGTTGAGCCTGCCACCTTGCAAATATAAGCTTAGACGCATCATGCTTAAAATCTTTGTCAAACATGTATTTGACCGATTGAGCATCAGTTTTTATTAAAAATTTTTGATTATATAAATCATCCTGGAATTTAAGGACACACTTAAAAATTGTAAGCATTTCATGGGCCACAGTTGCATATTTTTTCTGGGCTTCTGTCCATTTACCTGAATGAAATCTTATAAGATATTCATTTTTGTTATTGGGATTAATTTGCTTAAGAATCCCACCGTAATCAATATTTGAAGCATCTGTTTCAATAATTTTTTGCCAAGCAGGGTTAGCAAGAATTAAACAAGGTAAAGACTGAACACGTAGTTTGATGTTCTTTACCAAAGTGGTGTGATTATTAGTCCACGGGGATTTATAATCCTTTTTGAGTCTGTCATATAACGGAGCTAAATCACGGGAAAGATTCTTGTAAAATGGGGAGATGTAATTTAAACTTCCCAAGAATCTCTGCAACTGAGTTCTATTAGTAATAATGTCAGGAAACTTTGATGCAAAGTCGATGGCCCTCTGGATAGGAGTGACTTTTCCTTGACAAATTAGGTGTCTCAGAAAACGAACTTCAGTCTGGAACAAACTCATTTTTGGTTTAGAGATAACCAAACCATTTTGTATAACAATTTTCTTGAAGAAATCAAGGTGTTTTATATGCATTTCAAGAATTTTTGAAAACACCAGAATATCATCAATATAAATAATATAAACAATAATAAAATCCATATATGGATTAAAGATGTCATTCATAATCTTTTGAAATTCTGATGGGGCGTTTTTTAAACCGAATGGCATGACATTCCACTCGTATTGCCCAAAAGGAACATTAAAAGCAGTCCTATAAGAATGCTCATTAAAAATCTGAATTTGCCAATATCCTGATTTTAAATCAAATTTTGAAAATATATTGGCGTCGTATAATCTGGATAATAAATCTCTTTATTTGGGAATAGGATACCTTACCCATTTTAAACATTTGTTTAAAGGCTTGTAATTTATTACTAACCTGGGAGTTCCATGTTCCTTTTCTGCAGCATTATTCACATAAAATGCTGTGCACGACCAAGAAGATTTTGATGGTTTTATTAAACCCTTTTGTAGTAGAGTATCGATTTCCCTTTTGCAAAATTCTACTAATTCAGAATTCATTTGGCAGGGATGAGACTTGGTTGGGATATTATCCTCTGAAAAATCCTCCTCATATGGAAGAGTTACAATGTGCTTTTTGCGATTCCAAAAGGCACTGGGGTGATCTGCGCAAATATCAATGGCTATTTGTTCGGAAATTATTTTAATTTTTTCCTGTATTTTAGCAGATTTGAGAGACTCAAATATATTCATGCTAAAGAGCTCATATTGTAAAGAATCGACATGTTTTTGCTTCATTTTAATTAAAGCATCAATTTCACGAGTTATTGGCTCTGTGATGAAAGTATAACTTATTTCATTGTCTTTATACGAGGCTGAAAATCCTTTTGAATCAATATGCGTAAAAGGATAGATTGCATTTATAAAAGGTGTTCCAAGTATAATTGGAGGATGCAACTGATTTTTTACCAGAAAGAAGAAATGTGGTATGAAAACCTTGTTCTGGCAGATTTTCGTATTTGAAAGTTTATACTTTATATCTAAAGCATGTACTGATGCGGATTTGACCATATGCGCAGTTTTTTGAAAATATTTTGAGGGGACAAGACCCTCTTGGATGCAGCTCACATCTGCACCGTTGTCGATCATAGCAACATTAGTAATAGAGAAACTATTATCAATTAAAATGGTGCATTTAACATACCATTTGTGGGCAGTGACAACCTGCATCATCCCTAAAAACATGTTAGTTTCAAGGTTACTGGTAGTAGGTTCATCATGGAGAACCTCTTTACCTTTTGAAGAACTGACTTGAACTGGACTGATATGCATAGGATTATTGTCCTCAATCTGGGAAATCCTTTTATCGCAAACAGCCTGATTATGCTTAAGAGCTTTTATTTCTCTTTTGAGATTTTCAACCTCTTCTTTTAGATTATCAAAAGAAGCATCCTTTTCAATAAAAGCCTTTTTCATCATTAAACGATTATCAATCTCTTTTAATGAATAAGGTGCGCAATATTCAAAATCATTTTTCTTGTTATCAACAAGTGGTTTTGAAGAGCTAGAATCATTAGTTGTGGCTAGATTAATAATCTTCTCTCGAAGTTTGTTATCAGTAACTTCTTTTAACAATTCTATTACATTATCAGAAGTGAACGTATTAAGATTGAAATCCTGAAATTGTGATTGCAGTTTGTAGATTTCATCTCCTTCACAATTGCATGTATTACCTTTGCAAGTGGTGCATGAGCTATTAGTCTGTTCTTCATGGTCAGATAAATCAATGAGATCAATATCTGATTATGCGTCTGAATAAGATTCATAATCATCATCAGAAACGGAGGTGTATAATAAACTATAAACCTTATCATGCAGTTCTGCATCAAGTTCTAATTCTTTGAGTTTATTCAATTTGCAATTTGGGGCAATATGCCCTTGCTTTCCACATTTGTAACATTTGATTTTAGAAAGGTCTCTTCCTGACCGATCTTTGGTAAATTTATTAGATTTACGAGAGCCTTTTCTAGCGTCTCTTTCTCCTTTAGACCTTCGTCTAGTCCTTCGTCTCCTGTTAGAACCTTCAGTTCTAGGGGACCGATAATACTCTTTTTTGCTGCCATAGGCTGTTGGTTCAGGTAGACCAAACTGCGTGCAAAAGTCTCCAAGCTGAGATCTTTCTTTGTGCTTATTCATTTTAAGCTGTTGTGACATAAGGAGCTCGTTGCACAAGCTTAGTCCTTCTTGAGTGCAGACTCCTATTATATTGCCGTAAGTGTAATCTTTATATGGAATTTCACTATGGCTGCCTCTCAGGGTTTTTCTAACCCTTTCTGCGAATAAAGAAGGAAGGCCATCTATAAACTTAGCTTTCCAATGATCTAGTTTATTTTCGGGTAGCTCCATAACCCTACTGAGAAACGTATCTTTGTACCATCTCCATTTGGTCAAAGTGGGGCACTTAAGACCATTGAGAAGGGTACGAATCGTTTCATGCTGAGAGATTAATCTACCATTAAAGTGTTCTAGGATGGTGAGAACTAGTGTATAAACTGCATCTTCTCTGTCTTTAGTGAGAGCAAAGCCTAGGTTATCAACACCTTCATTATCTGCAGTAGCGTTAATAATAGAGGCCTTTTCCTCTATATTTAAGTAGTTATCCCACCAGCCTCTGAGCTGTCATGTAAAACCTGCAATAATCATCTTGCAGACTGTCCTATCATTATTTTTAGTGCTCTTGCAAATAGTTGCATACATGAGCATCCTGTGAACAAGGATGGTTAACTGTCTATCTGTTAAACCATCGAGATTCCATTCATAAATCTTGGAACCGATGTAAGACGTATTAGTCTGGTTCCAATCTCGTTCCTCTATCAAGACATCTTGGGGAGTAGGACGAGATAGTAGAATGTATTCATCATAGGTTTAGTAGCATAGCTACTATTCTTTCGAGGGTAACCTTTAAGCTTATTAAGCTCAGAGAAAACATGATTTTTGTAATCACCAGTTTGATCCATTTTTTCGGAAAACTCTAGTGACAAATCGATTGGTTTTATATTTAACCCAGAAAACTTTTTATCAAGAAGCTCTTCTAAATCAGTTATTGATTTTATCTTAAAATCCTGAATCTCAGGAGGTCTTTGAATAAAAGTAGAGACCACATCTGCTTTACTAGTTGAAGCTTCTTCTTTACTAGTTGAAGCTTCTTCTTTACTAGTTGAAGCAATATTAGTCTTAGCTATATCAGCTTTTATACCTTTTATCAAAATAGTCATTTCATCAAGTTTTTTATCTAGAGAGACAATATGTTCTCCCAAAACTTTGACATATAAACCCAACTAATTATTTTGAGCAATGAGTTTATTAATTTCCGAAATACTTAATGAAGCGATTTCTTCATCAACAAATTTTTGAAAAGCGTTGAAGGTTATACCAGTATTATTAGGTAAAACAAAAGCAGATTGTGGAGGATAAATGGTTGTTGTTAACTTCCCATTAGAGTCGCGATAAGTCCTCTCAATAACGTTGACATATAAAGGCAAATATTTGGTTATAAACCAAGGAACAAAGTGCATAATTTGATTATGCAATGCACAAGTTTCATAAAACTCTTGAGAAATATTATTCATGTCTTCTTTGCTATAAGAATCAAAAAACCAAGTTTTAAACTTATCCCACCTTTTATCAAAAAATTCTTTTTGAATATGTTTTCTTGCCAGGGATCCTTGGCTGAAATCAATTTGGTATGGAATCATTAAGACTTATTAACGTCAAACTCCATTTCGGAAGGAGTTGGAAAGTCCTTATCTGAACTGTCGTCATGAATATCATTAGCCTGAACAATTAGTCCGAGGGTTAATTTTAACCTTTTCTACCTCTGAATTATAATCAGATTCAATAGTGTGAAGCGAAGCAGCGCGATTTCGAGCTGGACCATAAGATGGTTCAATGGGAGAGATATGTTGAATATCAGGCAAAAATCTGTGACTTAGTGATCGTCTATTATAAATAGAACTTACCGGAGGCATAAGCCTACTGTTTTACAGTGACTGTCTGTGATGAGCATAGCTGCCTTCTGTAAACTGGATGCAAACCCTTCCGTCGGGATTTTGCAAAACGTGAGAATACTCAGAGTTAGTGACCGTATTCGTTAACTGATTTGGGGATATAACCGAATCAAGAGTCCAAGTTGTCGGGAAATTAATTTCTTCCCACTTAATTTGTCTCCTAGTGGTGACCTTAGATCTTGCAAAATTTGTTTCCATCAAAATAGTTTGATCGGAAGTATCGTATAACTTGCATCTTGGATTCAAGGTTGATAATAACTTGAAATAAATTCTATAAGACAAACTTATAAGTTCTGAACCCGGCACATAGTTATAACCATGTGTTTTAACATTTAATGTTAAAGCATCAAGAATATTGATATCAGATAAAGAAAGTTGCAAATTAGGTTGCGTATTGAAATAAACTGGACCATAGGCCACGGTTAATTCAATTGAACCCATAAGAGACTGTCGAAAATTTAAATTTCTAGCATCTCTGAGAGCTGCTAAGAAAGTCTTTGGTAACCCTTTAAGGGTAAGTGGTTTAAAATCAATTTGAACCATGCCAATATGCAGATAGTTATACTGATTTTTATAAAGATCAATATCTCGTTTGTTTAACAAGCGAATTGTCTGTTCAGAAGAGTTTAACGCTAAAGATTGTTCAGTTGTTTTAATCAACTGCTTAGTAGAAAGTTTATCAAACCAACCATAGTCATAAATGGTTTTAATAGGAACTTTAGGAATCGTCCATTTGTTCTGCAAGAGACTGCTCTGTGAGCCTAAGAACATCGGCTATCTTCTGTACAGGACTAGTACGAACTTGGGTGCCTTAAGGAGAATCCGAAGCCGGTTGCTAGCGGAAGTAGCGCGACAAAGAGAAAAGCGGAGCATTCACAAAGAAATGGTGTAAGCAGAAGGGAAGGCGCAACGGTTAGCGACTGCCCGAGGAGCGGGTGCGAGAACGGTATCCATTGCCTGCTGCCCCCTCCCAATAATACGTGTTTATCAACCACCTGCTTAGCAGTGCACCCAGGTAAATAAGGAACAAGATGAATACAGAGGAGCCAACCCTAGTACGAGAGGACTGGGTTGGGCTAACCTATGGTGTACCGGTTGTTATGCCAATAGCAGCGCCGGGCAACTAAGTTGGTATGGAAGAATTGCTGCGCCGCGGGAAATCCTTCTCTATACAAGTTCTTGGACGCTTCCCAAAAGATCTGATCCAACAGAAATCCCGCATTGAGCGTAGCTGATATGCGCCCTAGGTGTGTGTAGGGGTTGTGTTTGTTCGCGAGAAAGGATTCCTCGTCAAGTAAGTTTGGGGGTGTGGACACACTTGCGCGCGAACGAAGACAGAGAATTGCGTAGATAGGAGGACGAGAAATGGGAAAAAAGAGGTCTTTATTGAAGAGGCTTTGCACCTGAAATAGGACTAATGCAGATCCAGAAGAATGGTCTGGGCTTTCGAAAAGATGAAGATGCAAGGTTCGAATCCACATCGTGAGCTTTAGTGCACAAGTCGTCGAATCCCTTAATTTGGTTAAGAGAACTCAGTCCTTGGCTTATGGCAGGAAAACCCCACGTAGGATGGTTAAGCCAGGAGCAGGACCGAGACTTTGCTTAGCCAACACATCTTCACATTGCCTTCCCTCCAAATATGTCTCAATTCACACCTCCATAGGGAGGGGATCTTTGAACCTTGTTTGAGCTCCTCTTCCCCTTTCTAGACAAGAAAAGACTAAGCATGCCTTTATGCCTATCGTCGTAGAAGCTGTTCCTAGGAAATATTATGGGTCTCGAGTATCCAATCAATTAATCCCACAAAGCGCGAGGAGCAAAGAGCGATAGCCCGGATGATTAGCCTTGAAAACGCAATCCGAACTCTCGACAGAATATAAAAGAGGACCACAGGCCTGTGTAAACACCTCAACAAACTCATGTGGACACTCCTCAGCCTATTCAGCCTCCTCCAACTCCAGGCTTCTCTTCTCCTAGGAATCCTAACTTGGTATGCAAGCTCAAGAAAGCGATTTATGTTACGGCCTCCGGCACGTTGATAAACGAAGTAACGAAACATAGGGAATAAGGAACATTTCGTTTATCAACTCATTCCCATAAAAGCATGTTTTTCGTGCTATACACCACGTTGAGAAAGACCAACCTCCTATGTACCGTACTTTTTTTCTCGAAAGCGGTCGCCTATGATACTAGGACCAATAGGTTCAAAATGGGTTTGTGGCGCAGGTGTTGAACGATCTACTCTACACCGTGTTTATGGATTGAACGAGATTCAAGCTGGGGAAATGGTTGAATTTGCCAGCGGTGTGAAAGGAATAGCCTTGAATCTTGAGAATGAGTTCCGATGAGATCCATGGAGCAATTCTTAGATAGCAAGCACTAGCTCCCGGTGCGACTTCATAAAAAGCAATCAAAGAGAAGATCGAAGAGAATGAAACGCACGTAGTGGTTATTATAGCAGTTCCTTCTTTTCCTAGAAAATGTCTGAAACAACCATTTCGCGTGCCCTTCCTGTACTGACTTATACTGACTTACCGTATACCGCTGTTAGTGGACTGACAGTGTCAGCTGGAAAGGTTCCGGATGAAATTAAAATCGGATCTTGTAGGATTCCCAAGAAATTCTTCGATTTCTTCCGGAAACAGATGATTAATCATCTGCTTCTCACGTTCCGTGAACCAAGGAGGCATTCTGGCGGACGCATGCGTGTAGGAAGGCCGAAGACTACATAAGCTAAAAGACTACGACTACAAGACGAAGCTGAAGCAGCTACTTTCAAAGTAACAGAAAGAAAAGCAACGAACAAATCAAGGTTTTGAGGTATATCCACCTCCTCGAGTCTAGTACTTTTAGTACTCAGTTCTCCGAGATCCATGATTTCAAGAAAGTTCCATATCTATATCAAATACTTTCACATCCATCTCATATATACCATGAACTTTTCTAGGCTCTGATACCAGATTACAGGATCGGAGACCGGGCGGTAGTCCGCCATGGTCTATGATCTAGCAATTCAGAGATCCATGATTTCAAGGAAATTCCATATCTATATCAAGTACTTTCACATCCATCTCATATATACCATGAACTTTTCTAGGCTCTGATACCAGATTACAGGATCGGAGACCGGGCGATAGTCCACCATGGTCTATGATCTAGCAATTCAGCATCCTTATACTGGCGCATAAACGCAGGCATAAGAACTGAAATATTCGAGAATTTTTCATACAATTTCTTTAGACCGTAAGGAGAGACTAACTTTTTTACCTAAGCAAAGGGCCTGTCAGGAATACAGTACATACTCTTATTATACTCTTGTCCAACGTTTCTAACCCAATAGCGGTTCTAACCGGACCAAGAGTCGCCCTTTTCAACACATATCTCGGGCTAAGGAGGTCATGGCTTGCTACAGGCTTGCCACACAGAGACAATAAGAGTAGTTCTAGATCCGACTGTACCACCATCTCAGAACCAAGTCAATAAACCTTATAAAAAATTCCTTTCTATTTTAATAAAGCTTAGATCCGTTCATGGTGCATATAGGAGAGACGTTAGGTAAGAGACATAGATATGGAAGCTGTTTAGCCGGACATAGTCCTGGCTAAGAGAAGAGAACTATGGTAAATAAAACTAAAAAGTAAATACCTTAGAGGACGACCAAGAGCCAAAGATTGCTAGAAAAACTGATCCAAAATTTTTATTTAAGTCGGAACAGTGGCCAACGCTTTCTGATTTTCTTTACAAAAGCTAAGAGAGAGAAGAGAGAGTTTCTAAATTTTTCTGTGTGTTCCTACTTAACAAAATGAACACTTATATAGAAAGAAAAGAAAACATAACGAATCTATGTACAGTATAGAAGGGTCCCATATGGGTCCCTAAACAGTGAATCTACTGTTTAAACAATTTATATACTGTGTAATAGACAGTGACAACCTATAATGTGTCTTCTTCATACTTTTTCCTTGCCACGCTTCTTTTCCATGGCCTTCAGTGATTGCAGCAAATCTTCTGCTCCCTGAATATCTTCTGTAGACAGTATAATGTCTTCTTCATGGCGTTGTGCTTCTTCGCATGAAGTTTCACTTCTCATTGAAGTATCAGATTTATCAATCTGATTGGTACCTTGAAGCAAGTTTTTCTTCATTTCTTCGAGGTATTCGTTGATCATTGCTTCCTTATCTCCATCTTGAGTGGAGATTCTTCGGGCAATATGCCTGACGGAGGGATTATCAATGCTAATTCCCTTTGAAGAAGTTCTTTATAAACATTAATGGTGTTAACAATGGTATCAATAAGTTCTTGTCCGTTTAACTGTTTGGACCTAGGATCCTTCTTTAACAATTTTTCCCAGAAGTTATTATAATATACTTGGTATAAGCAGGGAATATTTTCCTCTGTGAATCCTATTTCAGGGCCCATTTATGGATCCACGGTACTGAGAATTCTATAAAGAAATACATTTGATCAATCTTGTCTAACCAGCAGATATGATCTTCGTGATATAACTCTCCGAGAAAAGGGGATACCCTTTTCCATTCTTTGTATAAATGGAGGAAATTTTCCGGCAATATTTGGACTGTAGGACCGTGGTATGACCACCAGTTAATGAACCAGTTTGGGATTGGTTCTGCAAATATCTTTGCGCAAATTTTTACAAACCATGTATGTTTATTTTTATCATTGTTATAAAACAGTGTTTTACTGAAAGCTTGGATATAATCCCAATAAGTAAAACTCATAGTAGTACCCTTGAGGCCAAGCTGTCTTTCTTTCATGGTTGATATTCCCCAATCTTCAATAGATATAATCTGTTTGATAATTATCTTTGAGAAGTTATAAACATTCTCTTCTGGGATATAACCCGCAGGGCAAAAGTGCTGAATTTCTGCACTTCCAGTACTTGTCAATATGGTTTCATAGTATGCTCGAGTTTTGTATGACTCTGCTGGATAATATAATCCTTTGATCAAGTACCTCTGGAATATTTTCCATGGTTCGGTTTTTCTCTGTATGTCAGAGTTCTCCAAGAGAAATATAATTTCCCTTTTTTGGAGTTGCTCATACGATATGATATTATCATTATCCTCTTTCATAACTGAAGCAAAAGTATCTTTCTTCTTTTGTGCATGTAAATATGCCTGCGCATGCTCGTATAACGGGCTATCTCTTGGAATATTTTCCAAATTAATAATCTGCTCAGGGGCAGCAGACGACGAAGATTCACCTTCATCAGAGACCTTTTTATTAATAAGGCGTCTGTTACCCATTTGTATAACTGGATAATTGGATCGATATGACGATCCCTGAGAGCTGGAATGTCCAGAGGATCTTCATGGAGCTGATCTTCCTCGTCCTCTTCCTCGAACTTGCCTCCAAGATGGGTCCATCCTATAGGAAAACAGATTAATTATTCCGAAAAATAATCTGTTAAGTCTTCCCGGATTATTTCTGATGTAGTCATGAATAGAGAAATCTTCTTTTACTAAATCATCTATGACGATTTCAATAATGAGATTTGTAAGATCTCTTGGTAATATAATTACCTTTAATATGGAAATCAAGGTTTTTTCAGGAAGAAATGTTAAATAAAACATTTTATTGAATATATTCTCTTGATAAGAAGTCTGGTAAAGAATTATCAATCCCTTTCTTATAGTGGATATCAAAATTAAATGGGGCTAGTTGAGCCTGCCACCTTGCAAATATAAGCTTAGACGCATCATGCTTAAAATCTTTGTCAAACATGTATTTGACCGATTGAGCATCAGTTTTTATTAAAAACTTTTGATTATATAAATCATCCTGGAATTTGAGGACACACTTAACAATTGTAAGCATTTCATGGGCCACAGTTGCATATTTTTTCTGGGCTTCTGTCCATTTACCTGAATGAAATCTTATAAGATATTCATTTTTGTCATTGGGATTAATTTGTTTAAGAATCCTACCGTAACCAATATTTGAAGCATCTGTTTCAATAATTTTTTGCCAAGCAGGGTTAGCAAGAGTTAAACAAGGTAAAGACTGAACACGTAGTTTGATGTTCTTTACCAAAGTGGTGTGATTATTAGTCAATTGGGATTTATAATCCTTTTTGAGTCTGTCATATAGCGGAGCTAAATCACGGGAAAGATTCTTGTAAAATGGGGAGATGTAATTTAAACTTTCCCAAGAATCTCTGCAACTGAGTTCTATCAGTAATAATGTCAGGAAACTTTGATGCAAAGTCGATGGCCCTCTGGATAGGAGTGACTTTTCCTTGACAAATTAGGTGTCCCAGAAAACGAACTTCAGTCTAGAACAAACTCATTTTTGGTTTAGAGATAACCAAACCATTTTGTATAACAATTTTCTTGAAGATATCAAGGTGTTTTATATGCATTTCAAGAGTTTTTGAAAACACCAGAATATCATCAATATAAACAATATAAACAATAATAAAATCCATATATGGATTAAAGATGTCATTCATAATCTTTTGAAATTCTAATGGGGCATTTTTTAAACCGAATGGCATGACATTCCACTTGTATTGCCCAAAAGGAAATTAAAAGCAGTCCTATAAGAATGCTCTTTAAAAATCTGAATTTGCCAATATCCTGATTTTAAATCAAATTTTGAAAATATATTGGCGTCGTATAATCTGGATAATAAATCTCTTTTATTGGAAATATGATACCTTACCCATTTTAAATATTTGTTTAAAGGCTTGTAATTTATTACTAACCTGGGAGTTCCACGTTCCTTTTCTGCAGCATTATTCACATAAAATGCTGTGCACGACCAAGGAGATTTTGATAGTTTTATTAAACCCTTTTGTAGTAGAGTATCGATTTCCCTTTTGCAGAATTCTACTAATTCAGAATTCATTTGGCAGGGACGAGACTTGGTTGGGATATTATCCTCTGAAAAATCCTCCTCATATGGAAGAGTTACAATGTGCTTTTTGCGATTCCAAAAGGCACTGGGGTGATCTGCGCAAATATCAATGGCGATTTGTTCGGAAATTATTTTAATTTTTTCCTGTATTTTAGCAGATTTGAGAGACTCAAATATATTCATGCTAAAGAGCTCATATTGTAAAGAATCGACATGTTTTTGCTTCATTTTAATTAAAGCATCAATTTCACGAATTATTGGCTCTGTGATGAAAGTATAACTTATTTCATCGTCTTTATACGAGGCTGAAAATCCTTTTGAATCAATATACGTAAAAGGATAGATTGCATTTATAAAAGGCGTTCCAAGTATAATTGGAGGATGCAACTGATTTTTTACCAGAAAGAAGAAATGTGGAATGCAAACCTTGTTCTGGCAGATTTTCGTATTTGAAAGTTTATACTTTATATCTAAAGCATGTCCCGATGCGGATTTGACCATATGCGCAGTTTTTTGAAAATATTTTGAGGGGATAAGACCCTTTTGGATGCAACTCACATATGCACCGCTGTCGATCATAGCAACATTAGTAATAGAGAAACTATTATCAATTAAAATGGTGCATTTAACATACCATTTGTGGGCAGTGACAACCTGCATCATCCCTAAAAACATGTTAGTTTCAAGGTTACTGGTAGTAGGTTCATCATGGAGAACCTCTTTACCTTTTGAAGAACTGATTTGAACTGGACTGATATGCATAGGATTATTGTCCTCAATCTGGGAAATCCTTTTGTCGCAAACAGCCTGATTATGCTTAAGAGCTTTTATTTCTCTTTTGAGATTTTCAACCTCTTCTAATAGATTATCAAAAGAAGCATCCTTTTCAATAAAAGTCTTTTTCATCATTAAACGATTATCAATCTCTTTTAATGAATAAGGTGCGCAATATTCAAAATCATTTTTCTTGTTATCAACAAGTGGTTTTGAAGAGCTAGAATCGTTAGCTGTGGCTAGATTAATAATCTTCTCTCGAAGTTTGTTATCATTAACTTCTTTTAACAATTCTATTACATTATCAGAAGTGAACGTATTAAGATTGAAATCCTGAAATTGTGATTGCAGTTTGTAGATTTCATCTCCTTCACAATTGCATGTATTACCTTTGCAAGTGGTGCATGAGCTATTAGCCTGTTCTTCATGGTCAGATAAATCAATGAGATCAATAGCTGATTCTGCGTTTGAATAAGATTCATAATCATCATCAGAACCGGAGGTGTATAATAAACTATAAACCTTATCATGCAGTTCTGCATCAAGTTCTAAGGCTTTGAGTTTATTCAATTTGCAATTTGGGGCAATATGCCCTCGCTTTCCACGATTGTAACATTTGATTTTAGAAAGGTCTCTTACTGACCGATCTTTGGTAAATTTATTAGATTTACGAAAGCCTTTTCTAGTGTCTTTTTCTTCTTTAGACCTTCGTCTAGTCCTTCGTATCCTGTTAGAACCTTCAGTTCTAGGGGACCGATAATACTCTTTTTTGCTGCCATAGGCTGTTGGTTCAGGTAGATCGAACTGTGTGCAAAAGTCTCCAAGCTGAGATCTTTCTTTGTGCTTATTCATTTTAAGTTGTTGTGACATAAGGAGCTCGTTGCACAAGCTTAGTCCTTCTTGAGTGCAGACTCCTATTATATTGACGTAAGTGTAATCTTTATATGGAATTTCACTATGGCTGCCTCTCAGGGTTTTTCTAACACTTTCTGCGAATAACGAAGGAAGGTCATCTATAAACTTAGCTTTCCAATGATCTACTTTGTTTTCGGGTAGCTCCACAACCCGAATGAGAAACGTATCTTTGTACCATCTCCATTTGGTCAAAGTGGGGCACTTAAGACCATTGAGAAGGGTACGAATCGTTTCATGCTGAGAGGTAAATCTACCATTAAAGTGTTCTAGGATTGTGAGAACTAGTGTATAAACTGCATCTTCTCTGTCTTTAGTGAGAGCAAAGCCTAGGTTATCAACACCTTCATTATCTGCAATAGAGTTAATAATAGAGGCCTTTTCCTCTATATTTAAGTAGTTATCCCACCATCCTCTGAGCTGTCCTGTAAAACCTGCAATAATTATCTTGCAGACTGTCCTATCATTATTTTTAGTGCTCTTGCAAATAGTTGCATACATGAGCATCCTGTGAACAAGGATGGTTAACTGTCTATCTGTTAAACCATCGAGATTCCATTCATAAATTTCGAAACCGTTGTAAGACGTATTAGTCTGGTTCCAATCTCGTTCCTCTATCAAGACATCTTGGGGAGTAGGACGAGGATAGTAGAATGTATTCATCATAGGTTTAGTAGCATAGCTACTATTCTTTCGAGGGTAACCTTTAAGCTTATTAAGCTCAGAGAAAACATGATTTTTGTAATCACCAGTTTGATCCATTTTTTCGGAAAACTCTAGTGACAAATCGATTGATTTTATATTTAATCCAGAAAACCTTTTATCAAGAAGCTCTTCTAAATCAGTTATTGATTTTATCTTAAAATCCTGAATCTCAGGAGGTCTTTGAATAAAAGTAGAGACCACATCTGCTTTACTACTTGAAGCTTCTTCTTTACTAGTTGAAGCAATATTAGTCTTAGCTATATCAGCTTTTATACCTTTTATCAAAATAGTCATTTCATCAAGTTTTTTATCTAGAGAGACAATATGTTCTCCCAAAACTTTGACATATAAACCCAAATAATAATTTTGAGCAATCAGTTTATTAATTTCCAAAATACTTAATGAAGCGATTTCTTCATCAATGAATTTTTGAAAAGCGTTGATGGTTATTCCAGTATTATTAGGTAAAACAAAAGCAGACTGTGGAGGATAAATGATTGTTGTTAACTTCCCATTAGAGTCGCGATAAGTCCTCTCAATAACGTTGACATATAAAGGCAAATATGTGGTTATAAACCAAGGAACAAAGTGCATAATTTGATTATGCAATGCACAAGTTTCATAAAACTCTTGAGAAATATTATTCATGTCTTCTTTGCTATAAGAATCAAAAAACCAAGTTTTAAACTTATCCCACCTTTTATCAAAAAATTCTTTTTGAATATGTTTTCTTGCCAGGGATCCTTGGCTGAAATCAATTTGGTATGGAATCATTAAGACTTATTAACGTCAAACTCCATTTCGGAAGGAGTTGGAAAGTCCTTATCTGAACTGTCGTCATGAATATCATTAGCCTGAACAATTAGTCCGGGGGTTAATTTTAACCTTTTCTACCTCTGAATTATAATCAGATTCAATAGTGTGAAGCGAAGCAGCGCGATTTCGAGCTGGACCATAAGATGGTTCAATGGGAGAGATATGCTGAATATCAGGCAAAAATCTGTGACTTAGTGATCGTCTATTATAAATAGAACTTACCGGAGGCATAAGCCTACTGTTTTACAGTGACTGCCTGTGATGAGCATAGCTGCCTTCTGTAAACTGGATGCAAACCCTTCCGTCGGGATTTTGCAAAACGTGAGAATACTCAGAGTTAGTGACCGTATTCGTTAACTGATATGGGGATATAACCGAATCAAGAGTCCAAGTTGTCGGGAAATTAATTTCTTCCCACTTAATTTGTCTCCTAGTGGTGACCTTAGATCTTGCAAAATTTGTTTCCATCAAAATAGTTTGATCGGAAGTATCGTATAACTTGCATCTTGGATTCAAGGTTGATAATAACTTGAAATAAATTCTATAAGACAAACTTATAAGTTCTGAACCCGACACATAGTTATAACCATGTGTTTTAACATTTGACGTTAAAGCATCAAGAATATTGATATCAGATAAAGAAAATTGCAAATTAGGTTGCGTATTGAAATAAACTGGACCATAGGCCACGGTTGATTCAATTGAACCCATAAGAGACTGTCGAAAATTTAAATTTCTAGCATCTCTGAGAGCTGCTAAGAAAGTCTTTGGTAACCCTTTAAGGGTAAGTGGTTTAAAAGCAATTTGAACCATGCCAATATGCAGATAGTTATACTGATTTTTATAAAGATCAATATCTCGTTTGTTTAACAAGCGAATTGTCTGTTCAGAAGAGTTTAACGCTAAAGATTGTTCAGTTGTTTTAATCAACTGCTTAGTAGAAAGTTTATCAAACCAACCATAGTCATAAATGGTTTTAATAGGAACTTTAGGAATCGTCCATTTGTTTAACAAATCAAGGTTTTGAGGTATATCCACCTCCTCGAGTCTAGTACTTTTAGTACTAAAATTATCATTGTGAAATTATTATTGAGGTGCATGATGTTTAATTGTTTACACGAATAGCTTCTTATGCTAAAAATGGTAACTACAATTTTATTTTATTTTAATTGTAATAAGAAGTCTCAATTTTTTTTTAAAAAATGTGAAACTTGAAGTGACATAAAAAAAAATTGTCATTTCTCATGCTAAATGTGGAGTTATTTATTTCTTATATGCATTTATCTATTAGACGATGATTTATCAAAAGCCATTTTATGTAAAGCTTGTTGGTCAAATGAGTAAAGAAGTCAAGAAACTTGAAAATATATTTGATCTTCACCAATTTTGTACATCAGTACATGCTATTAATTTGTTTATGCAATCAAAAACCTTCAAAATAAGTCAAAGTCAAATTTAAGAAATAAGTCCAACCCTACACTATATTTCATCATTCCAAACCGTGTTATAAATGAAAGTTATTGGAAAGTTCAAAACTTATTAGAGGTGGTTGACTTGACCTAAAGTCATGCATGCTGTAGTGCACTATATTTTGAAGTTTTCTTGCTTTTAATAAAATGGTGACACTTGTAGCTTCTTAGGGGTATTAAAGAAAATAATGCATGCATTAGGTGTGTATATTATTAGTATCTTATTTGGTACACTTTTTTAGTCTATTTATAACTAATGCTTGCATTAGTTATACACTCTATTGTGTATTGAGCTATGCATTAGTAATACCACAAATTTTGATGCATTAGTAATACAAAGTATTTCAACACATGCATTAGCTTGATTAATGACATTACTACCCCTCAAATCCCTCTTGAAAGTCAAAACATTTCTCAAGTTCTTTTCTACCGTATTATATTTTAGAAATTTAAAACTTGCTATTTGCCTCTCTTCTCTTGCTTTGCCAAAATTTTCTCCTTTTTTTTTTCTCAATTCTTTTTTTTTTTGGTTCTCAGTTTTCCTTTTTTTTGTTTCCCAGTTCCTTTTTTTTTTCTCTTTTTTTATAATAACAGTGCTCTATTATTTTTGAAGCAATGCTACAGTCAATTACTTCCATTTTGAAAAAAAAATGAGCAAATGAAGTTTTAAAGATAAAAGAACTTTGATGCAAAGAAAGTGTACAAAACTAAAATTAAAGTGTCAAGGGTATTTTTGTAAACAAATATTTTTTTATAAAAATTATATAAGACATGTTAATTCTAAGACATTAAACCAAACAGTGTATAAGAAATAATGCAAGCATTCCTAATACACTCTATTCATCATTATTCTTATACACTCTACCAAACGACCCCTTAGAGAGTGTTTAATTAAGCTTAGGATTTTTGACTTATACTAGTTTAGTATATATGTGTTGCACGTGAACATCATGTCAAGTCGTCAATCAATATAAAATATATAAAATTAAAAATAGTAGATAATAACAGAACAGAAATTACAAAAAAACAAGACGGCAATTGAGATATCATAACAATACGATTAAACCTAATATTTACACAAAAATTCTTTAAAGCCCCACAGAACATTCATCTACCACTTGTATTAAGTAGTAAAAATAGGAGATAGCAACAAAACAGAAACTACAATAAAATAATATAATAATCGAGATATCAGAACAATAAAATTAAACATAACTTTTATACCAAAATTCCTTAAAGTCCGACCGAACATTCATCTACCCCTGTATTAAGCAGAAAAAATAGCAGATAGCAGCAACCGAACATTCATCTACCCCTGTATTAAGCAGAAAAAATAGCAGATAGCAGCATAACAAAAACTACCATAAAACAATACGATAATCAAGATTTCAGAACAATACGATTATGCCTAACATTTACACAAAACTTTCTCAAAGCCCGATCGAACATTCATTACCACCTATATTAAATAGAAAAAATAACATATAGTAGCATAATAGAAATTACAACAAAATAATACAATAATTGAGATATTAGAACAATATGATTAAATCAAATCTTTATACAAAAAGCCATCAAATTTTTGTTAAGTGCATGAAGATACTATCTAAATTCTCCTAAATGTCTACATTGTAGACCATTTAATAGGGAACGGATCGTTTCATATTGGTTGGTAAATCTTCCATTAAAATGTTCTAGAATGGTTAAGATGAGTGTATAAACTGCGTCTTCTCTATTTCTGGTTAAAGTCATTCCTAAGTTGTCAACACCTTCATTGTCGGCAATGACATTTATAATCGCAGCCTTGGCTTCAACACTCATATAATTATCCCATCAGCCTCTAAGTTGACCAGTGAAACCTGCAATAATCATTTTGCAAATATTTCTATCTGTATTTTTAGTACTTCTACAGATAGTTGAATACATAAGCATTCTATGAACAAGAATAGTAAGTTGTCTATCAGTCAAGCCATCTAAGTTCCATTCGTAGATTTCAGTACCACTATAAGAGGTATTAGTCTGGTTCCAATCACGTTCCTCAATCAATACATCTTGAGGGGTTGGTCTGGAATAATAATACGTTTGCATACTAGGTTTATAAGCAAAGTTGGTATTACCACTATTTTTCTTGGGATAGCCGCGAAGTTTGTTAACTTCAAGATCAATTTGATTTTTTAAATCAAAAGTGTTTTCTATATCAGTTGCAAAACCTTCGGATAAATCGATAGGATTAGCCCCTAATTCAGAAAACTTTTTATCAAGAAGTTCCTCTAAATCATAAAGAGGTTTGAAAACAAAGCCCTGAATCTCAGGGGGTCTCTGGACATGAGTAGGGAGCTTAGAAAGCTGAGTTGACGTAGAAGCTTGTTCAGAATTCTTTCTATCAGTTTTTATCTGAATAACTAAAGCCGTCAATTCATCTAATTTTTTATCGATGGAGCTAATATATGCTCTCCTAAGACTTTGACATAAAGTCCTAAATAATTATTTTGAGCGATGAGATTATTAATCTCATTTATGCTAACAGCTGCTACATCATCTTCAACAAATTTTTGAAACGCAGTAAAAGTGATACCTACATTATTAGGTAGAATAAACGATGACTACGGGAAATAAATGGTTTTTACAATATCACCCTTTACGTCTTTATAAGAACGTTCGAGAACATTGATGAATAAAGGTAAATAAGTGGTTATGAACCAAGGAACAAAAAACATAATATGATTATGCAAAGCACAATTTTCATAAAATTCTTGAGAAATATTATTTAGATCGTCTTTAAACCGAATGGCATAACGTTCCACTCATATTGTCCAAATGGGACGTTGAAAGCTGTTCTATAAGAATGCTCTTTGAAAATTTGAATCTGCCAGTATCTAGACTTCAAATCAAATTTTGAAAAGATGTTAGAATCATATAATCTTGATAATAAATCCCTTTTATTTGGAATAGGGTATCGAATCCATTTAAGATGTTTGTTTAACGGTTTGTAATTTATCACTAATCTGGGTACACCACGTTCCTTTTCTGCCACATTATTAACATAAAAAGCAGTGCAAGACCAAGGAGATTTTGAAGGTTTTATCAAACCCTTCTGTAATAACATATCAATTTCTCTTTTGCAGAATTCAACTAATTCGGCCTTCATCTGGCAAGGACGAGATTTGGTAGGAATATTATCCTTAGAGAAGCCTTATTCATATGGAAGAGTTACAATATGTTTTTTCCTATTCCAAAAAGCACTAGGATGATCAGCACAAATATCAATGGCAATTTGCTCAGAAATCAATTTTATTTTTTCTTGTACTTTGGTGGATTTCCAAAGTATCGAATATATTTAAACTGAATAATTCAAATTGCAAAGAATCAATATGCCTTTGTTTCATATCAATTAAGGTATTTATATCACGGGAAACTGGATTAGTGACAAACGTATAACTGATGTTTTGTAAGTATAATCCATTGATTAAATACCTTTGGAATATCTTCTAAGGCTCTTTTTTTCTCTGAATATCAAAGTTTTCTAGGAGAAATATCATTTCTCTTTTTGGAATCTTTTCGTAGGTTGAGGTATCATCAGCCTCTTCTTTGGCTACAGATGCAAAAGTATCTTTTTGCTTTTGAGATAAATATTCTTGTAGTCGTCCATATAATGGATCAGTTGCTGGAATATCTTCCAAGTTTATTGATGCTGAACTCGAACCCTGAGTGTTTTTTGAGTTTATCAAACTTAGTCCATACTTTTGTATTACTGGGAGACGTGATGAGGATCCATATGACGATCCTGATGATGCCCAGGAAGATCTTCCCCTTCCTCTGTTTCCTAGGCCTCTAACCTTGGTTACCCAAGGAGGGTCCATCCTGTAATGAAACATTTTAGTTATATTCATATACATCAACATTATCATGGAAATATCTTTCCTCCTCTAAATTGATAATTTCCTCATAGAATAAGGTGTCCATTATAATGCTATCTATAACTCTCCATATAATAAGTTCCATAAATCTCTATTAAAAGGAATAATCTTTAAGATGGTTAAAAGGGTTTTCTCATTAAAGAAAGGGGCTAGGAAACTCATTACGAAAGGTATTCTCGAGATAAGAAATCCGGGAGAGAGTTATCGCTCCCTTTTTTATAATGAATGTCGAAATCAAATGGAGCTAGTTGAGCTTTCCATCTAGCAAACATTAATTTTGATGTGTCATGTTTGAAGTCTTTATCAAACATATATTTCACTGTTTGAGCATCTGTTTTTATCAAAAACTTCTGATGGTATAAATCATCTTGAAATTTTAAAACACATTTAACTATGGTTAACATCTCATGAGCCACCGTAACATATTTTTTCTGAGCATCGCTCCATTTTCCTGAATGAAATCGAATCAAAGATTCATTCTTGTCATTCGGGTTGATTTGTCCTAATAATTCTAGAGTGAATTAGTCTTTTCTCTTCTCTTTAGAGTAAGTGGACATGGCAGATGTGGTTTGTTTTACCTAAATAGGTTTGTCCTTATTTTACACCTCGTAGGGTTAGTATATAATTATAATATTATAATTAAATAACAATTGGATACCAAAACTCTTCTATTATTTTACTATAACCAATAAAGAACACTACGAACGTTTAAATCTATGCGTAGGATTCCTAGATATTGGGTTAGTTATGAATGCTTCCTAATATAGTTTAATACATTATATATTTTAAGATTCATTAATTATTAATTCTCCTAATATTTCTTACCTATTTTAGAATTCCTTAATTTTTAAAAAAGAAAATTAGACAGAATGTCAGTCCATTAAATTTATTTACACCCAAAATAGTCCCCTTTAAAAAATCATCAATTTATTACATTAATTGACCATTTGACCATATTAATTTACAAGCTCGCTGCTTTCGTTGTTCATCCTCCTCCTTCTTCTTCTTTCCTTTTTCTTCTAAAAAAGAATGCACATAAATACCAATGCAGTATATTCAATATCACAATATTGACTACAAAGCTATAAAAATCTGCAAGAAAATGAGGAATCTTCTACTTGTAAAAGATCAGTTATTATCAAATGTCCTTGGATTTGAAAGAGCTGAGCGAAGCTTTGACAAGAATCGAGAAATTTCAAAGCTTTGGATTGATAAGGAGCTGTAAATGAAGAGAATTGAGATTTTTTTATGGCAGAAAAATAAGGAGTTGTGAATGAGATTAAGTGTTTGATGGAGATTCTTGATGCCATTCATATATACGTTTCTGGGTTTTGAATTGATGTTTCAGATTGAAGAAAGCAGTGATTTTCTGTTATTAATGCTGCTCATTGTTGTTTTCGATCTATAGTGAACATGATGAATATTAATGGAGAAATTACTTGTTTCTTTGTTTGTAAATCACTGTTTACTATGATTTTTGGATCAAAATCAATTAATACCCAGATATTCAAAACTCCAAAAGAGTGGTGTTAACAAAGAAAGTTGAAAGCTTTGTGAAATTTGGAGGAAAAAGGAAGGAGGATGAGCAAAGATATTTTTAACGAAAATAATTCTGATTTATTTCATCAAACCATACGTGTTATATAACAAATATCATGGCGACTGCTACAATGGCTAATGGGACGAAGAAATTAGAACAACCACAACGTAAAATTGGGGTTATTAATAGTCCGATCAATCCAATGGTGACACCTCTTTTAACAGATATTTATCAATTTACAATGGCATATGGTTATTGGAAAGCTGAAAAATACAATGAACGAGTTGTGGAGTGCCTCTGTAATTTACTCTTCATTTGATGTGTTAGATATAATGTACACCTGACAATTTGGCATTATTCATTTTGTCAATAAAATGATAAGCTTCATATTTTCTTGTCTGTTGAAGATTTCTAACTGTTTAGATTCATATTGATATACGTTTAAATATCATTTATACAATATCGATACATGTTTATACACCATTTATATAATATTGATACACGTTTAAATAATATTTATACAATATTAATACATATTTATACACCATTTATATAATATTGATATACGTTTATACATTATTTATACACTATCGATACGTCAGATATACATTACATATACATACTGCTAATTTTTTTTTTATGACTAGTTCATTTTTGGGCTATTTTTTTTTTGTAAAGAAAACTTAGCTATATTTATTATAAACTAATTATTTTATTGTACATATTTGAAATTATCTCATTTTAAAATATATTTTCCTCTTACCATATATTTTAGGACTCTTTAATTTTAAATATTATAAATAATAATTAAATAGTAATTTTAGTAAAAATGTGAATTGACAATTTTGTCTATTATGGAGTCATTTAATGAAGGGCAAAAAGTTCAAATCACATTATAAGGTCTTTCACACTTTTAATATAGTATATAGATATATAGATATATAGATATATAGATGTGCATTTGGTAAAATACTTGAAGTGCTTAAATCAGTCAAAAAAAATCATAAGTTGATTGTCCAAACTTATAATTTTTCAACTTTTAAGCATTTTTAATTTTTTATCAAAATTTTTACTATTTTATTCTTAATATTTTTTCTAATTCTCAAAATACTTTTTTTCAAAACAAAATCATGAACTTCCTCTGCACTATAGATCCATTGTTTTTCCTTTTCTTTATAAAGATACTTTTAAATTTATATTTTTAATAGCTTTTTAAGGGTATCTTAGTCATATTAACCCAAAAAAAATAAAATTATCATTGTCTTTTACCTAACACATCAAACACTTATTTTCAATTGCAGAGCTTTATCTAAAGACGTAACTACTTTTTATAAAATTAATTTTAACACATAAAATACTTACTTAATTTTTTATTAAAATAAAAAACATATAGAGATATATATGATCATTCTTGCAAAGTTTAGGGGTAAATACATTTATTTGATTGAGGGATAAATACATTTATATAGGAGAATTGACCTTAAGTTATTTTAGTGATTGACCTTTTCATTTGTCATGTGGTAAGCAAGTTTCTAAAAAAGGTAATTCAATATTTCTTACTTTCAATTTTCACTTTCCATCATTATTTTCTTTGTCAAATATTTTTGCATCAAATTTAATCATTTAAACAATTTTTTGGGATCTGTGTTATTCATATCCGAAAATCATAAGATATATATCATATATCTTATTTCATGCAACTAACTACTCTGTTTCCCTCTACAAGAAGTCTTATTTAGAGGGAAAGGGTTCTAAAATTCAAAACCATCAAATGAGTTGTTATATCTCTTCTCATTTAAACAAACATTCATCCTCGAAAGAATCTAAAAATGTACCTGGGCTATCAAGAAGCTGTAGATATTTGTCCTGCATGTTCGTCTCAATCTCTCAAGTAGTGATGCAAGTCCGAAAAGTACTTATTGCATGGAAGGATTTTTACTTGACATCAAGAGCTTAGAGTGTTTTAAGAGAGTATGAAAATCAAGAATCAATTCAAGAAATGATTAACATTATGTTTTAGGGTCCTTTTATGATATACATGTAATTAAAGGCATTTACATCTTCTTTTATTTTAGCTAACCTAGTAGTATAAATAGAAAATGATAGAGATTATTTGATAGACAAGATTTTTAGGTTGACACTCTTTGTGAGTTTTGTGGGTTTATCCCTTTATCTCTTCATTGGATCTTTCTTGAATATCTTTTGGTAAGATTATTCATGTATGAGTTCAATTCTCTTCTCCCTTGAATTTAATCATGTAATTGTTTGTTCAATTTAGAGAATTACAAATCTATATTTGTTTGTCTCTAATTTACTTCAATTGTGGGATTATTCTTTCTTTCTTATCTATCTTCTTTCAATTTCTTAATCATCTCCCGAATATTTTTATTTTGTATCTCATTTTACATTAAGTAGTCTCTTCGACTGGAGGATATTTCATTGCACATTCACTAAAGCTATCTATTTTAATTTCAGCTTCTGGACATGTCTATTCAAAATGACTACTGAATTCTCCTAAAAAGTCAGATTCTAATCAAACTACACTGTGTTCAATTATAACACATAGGACTTATCATGATATTTCTTCAATATAGATACATGAAAGACCAAATGAATACCTATCAAGCCAGGTGACAATGTTAACTCGTATACCATCAACTCCCCAATATGTTGTAGAATCACAAACGAGTCTATATACATATCTCAGATTTAACTTGCCCTTCTTTATGAACCTCATCACACCCTTTATGGGTGAGACCTTCAACAAAACATGATCACCCACCATATACTTCACTTTGAAAATCTTTTGATCAACGTAACTTTTGTGTCTGCTCTGAGTTATGATAAGTCGCTTCATAATCAGTTTAACCTTGTCCAAAGAATCTCTCAATAGATTTATACCCCATGGTCTAACCTCAAATGCATCAAATCAATCAACATGTAAACGACACCTCCTACCATACAATGTCTCAAACGACACCATTTGAATATTAGATTGGTAATTGTTTCTATAAGAAAACTCTACTAAAGGCAATAAATGATCTCAATTAAAAATTATCAAAATCAATCACATAGACTCAAAACATGTCCTCCAATATTTGAATCATTCGCTCAAACTGATCATCGATCTGGGATAAAATATTATACTGAGTTCAATTCGTGTACCCAACTTTTTTTGCATAGATCACCAAAAATGATATATAACTGTGTACCTCAATATGAAACACTAGAAATAAAAATTTCATGCAATAGAACTATCTCTGAAATGTAAATCTTAGCCAATCAAATTGTAGATAGACTGAACCAATATGAAATGCTCGGACTTGACCAATTTATCAACAATGACCCAAATAAATTTTCCTAATTTTGTGAAAATCTTACAATAAAGTCCATGAAGATTCTCTTCCACTTTCATTCAAGTATAGGCATTCTTTGAGTCATACCAACTTATTTATGATGTCATATTTTTCTTTTTAACAATTCAGACATTGAGACATATGTCAACTACGTTCATGTTTATTCGATGCAACTAACAATGTTATTTTAAGTTCTTTTATATTTTAATAGCCTCCAGGTGAATAAAACACCTCAATTTGTGAGCATCTTCTATGATTAACTATCTCAAGCCACTTGTGCAAGGGACATACATACAACCCTTCATCCACGAAACACCATCAATATCTAGAATCACCTCCCTGGCCTTTTTCTGTAACACTTTATTTTTGGCATTACACAACTTCTCATCATCAAACTGTTGAGCCTTAATTTACATTATCAAAGACGATTGTTACTCCACACTCACCAGTATCTTTTCAAGTTCAGAAATATGGCCAAACACTGAATGTTTATTGCCAAGGGTCGTTCTCCCATTTGCAATAATGCAGACTGTTCATATTTACTGTCTTCTGACTCAAGGTACAACTATCATATATTTTTTTGCCCAAATGATATAAAATAATTATGTCATAATCCTTCAACAACTCAACTACCTTTGTTTTCTCAAATTGAGATCCCTCTGATTAAATTATGAGTCCCACTTATGCATATGAAGAGAAATATAAGATAAAAAAAGTTGAGAAAACATTTGTCTTCTCATTTGAGTTGTCAACAGAAAAAGAAACTCGAAGTTCCTGCAGATCTGAAATGTATAAAATAGCAAAATTTTCATGCAAATAAATAATGAGATTCATCTGTATTACCTTTTGGCTAACAGATCAATTCTTTCTTTTTTTTTGTCTATTTTAAGATTGATTTTGATTTGGCACAAAATTTAAGAAAGTCAATTTTTTTTAATCTTCTGGTCTTAAACTAAAGATATGTAAAATGTCATAACTCATATGGAAAGTTGAATTAAAGAGTTGTCAAACAAAGAAAAGATACCTTCATTTTTTAGGTGATTTTAAGTATGTTAATAACAATTATGTGGCTATCAACTCTTTGAAATCTGTGATTTTAAATATGTCATAACATTTATATGACAATAAAGCTTTGTTAAGTACAAGTTGAATTCGTTGTAAACTCGTAGGAAGTAATTTTTTAAAATAGATTAATAAATCTAAATAAACTAAAATAAAGACATAGAATGTAACTAGTTTAGTGTACGTGTGTTGCACGTGTTCACTATTAAAGAAAAGAAATTACAGGTATAAAACAAAAACAAGTTAATTATATTCAAATTAATGAGGAGACGACTTTAAAAATATATATATATAAGTACATTAAATAATATATTTAAATTAAAAACAAATATCAAAGAAAAAGATATAAGCTCTTGAAAAATTAAATATTTCTGAACTTTTAGAGGTTCCAAATGAAGATATTAATATTATTACTCTTGTCAATCACAATTCTTTCTCTATCTTTCTATTTTTTAATGGTAAAAAATTAATCGGACATAATTTTGAGATTTTTGTATTTGTAAAATATGAGTGCTTTTTACTCTTTGTTTGTTTTCTTACATCCGCTGATTTCTTATAGTTAATATTTTATTCATACACCTTAAGTTACTAAGTCAAATGTTGCTAAAAAATATGCGTACATATTGATAAGGGAAAATCATAGAATTCTTACGATATATTTTTTCCTTATCATATTTTTTAGGACTTTCAAATTTATAAATTATATTTTTTTTTACCATATATTTTTGCACTCCTTAATTATAAATTCTCCTAATATCTTTTACCATATATTTTAGGACTCAATATTATTTTTATTTTTCTTTCATAAAATATTTATCAGAGTTAAATAAACTAAACTCATACAAATGAGAGTTTTATCTTCTTCCTTTTTTTACACGTTTATATTTACCTTTTCTTAGTTGCTTTGTAGAATTTTATCATTTAAAAAGAGCACGTAAGGCATGGCGTAAAAAAGGAAGACCTATACTATTGTTTTTTCTTTTATTTAAATAATGATTAATGAAATAATTCATGACTTTTTCTTCTCTAAAAAAAACTCCATCAACTTAAAAAAAACAATATACGTACATATTGATGAGAGAAGTTCATAGAAATTTTACCAGATATTGTAGGACTCCTAAATTTTTAAATTATATTTTCTTTTCTACCAAATACTTTAGGTCTCCTTAATTATAATTTTTTCTTATACCGATTATCATATATTGATAATAATATAATAATTAGAGAAAAAAAGTAAAAAGATGATTTTATTTATTGTGGTTCTAGTTAAGTGTACGTATTTTTTATGTGTGTATCACGTTAATTAATAATAAATATATATAAATTAAATAAATTATTATGTGAACTAAGTACAAAACTTTTTAAAAAATAACGTAAAATTTTTAAGATAAAAAATATACTTAAAGATATGTTAGGAATAAAATGGTTAGAAAAAATTTATCTGATACCAAACTTGCGGAATTGAGAAATTATAAGTAAGAGAGAAAGAGAAGTAGAGAGAAAGGGATGATCTTTATTTATGTCTCCAGGCTCCTTTTATAGAAGTCGGATATTACATAGTATTGGCCTTTGCTATTCATGGACGACTTTTACTATTCATGAATAGTTAGTGGCCTTTACTATTCATGAACGACCTTTACTGTTCATGAATATGACTCTTATCTTACTTTACATATAAAAACAAAAGACTTTACTTTATACTTTACATCTGCCTAATATATTGGCCGTTTATTTTGGCCGACACAACTTTTATAACTTTACACCTATTACAAAATTATAAAGTAGATGTTGACATAACTGTTTGTTCATATCTTCTTTGTAGCTATCTTCGGTATCTGCAAGTTGTTCCTTGTTAATCCATTTATTCGAGCTGAACATCTGGAATAACGTTATCTTCTCCTTTGCATTTGGAACATATATGGTCTGGATACTTGTGACCAATTAGCTTGCAATATCTGATTAATAGTTCCTCTGAGATGAACCCTTCTTTCAAGGCTCTAGTTATTGGTTTTAGCTCTGGCTTTAATAAAGATAAAATCCATTTTTGGACTTCATCCATATCTGCTTGACGTAATTCCCTTGAATTAGCATAGATCATTAGATGGTCTCTAGAATAATAGCTCTTCCTTGCCTTGTACATAATTCGTAACTAATTCTTGGATAATAGTTGATATACCAATTATTCTCTTATTTGCATAAAAGTTTGGTATCTCAACTTTTAGTATCTCTGCCTGTTGCGATATATCTTCCGGTATAATCATTTCCCTAGTTAAGCCTATTTTTACTACCTGAATTAGAGGTTTTATTTCATCATATAATATCTCTGCTGGTGCTGTATAAAATTTTATAAAAAATAAATTTCCTTTTGTAATTCTTTTATATGTAATGAAGGCTTTGTGGAGTTCTGGAATTCCACTTATCTCCTCGCCATCGTAGGTATATACGGTGCTAAGTAATCCATAGTTATAACAAGTTTTAACTAGGTTTGGATTTGTTTTTGGCTGTGCTATCAGCCGGTTGTATCCTTGTAGCTTTTGTGTTAAATAGTCTTGTGTTTTTTCGGTGGTGGTGGTAGATCTCGATTTGAGGTTTAGGAAGGGTTATATTTTATGGATATTTTCAATATAAGTTTGGGTGATATGGTTGTATATCTTCTTTTCTTTATGGAGGCTATTTGCATATGTGGATATCTGGGGTGTAACACTTGATATCTCAATGGGTTGTCTTTTTTGTGTAAATGGCTTTTCAAATACCTTGTTCAGATTGGTATTTGTAAATGGTTTTGTGCTAGTTGTTTTGTTTTCTGCAGCCTTGCTTGTACCTGCAGTTGTATTTAACAAATCGTTATGGGTTTTAAGGAGTTTCCCAACGTCTCCTTTTAGCTCTGGAATTTTTAAGTCTTCCGATCGATTTAGCTCCGCATGTTTAGAGTCATGCTGCTGACTTAGCTCTATCTTTTGTAATCTCGTACCTATACTGTCCACTTTCAGGGAAAGCGTAGTAAGGATTGAGAGTATATCTGGAGTATTATCCTCCGTCTGGGTACTTTTGTCTTGATAAGTAATCTGCAATTGCATTCTTGTTAGTTGAAATTACCTCAATTGTAAATGTAAAGTTTTGTATATTGAGCACAAGTCTCCTTATTTCTTTTGTAGTAACTGAATCTTGTATTTTCCTTGTAAGCCACCATTTAACTTGTGTATTATTTGTCCTTACAAGAAATTTATTATAAACTATGTATGGTTCGAAGTTTAACAAACATTTATATAATGCAAATAGTTCTTTCTTATTTATTTCCCATTTTATTTGTGGTTCTGTATATGATCCTCAGTAATATCTACAATGGTGTTCTATTTTTTCATTTTCATATTTATATTTTAATACTCCGCCGTAGCTATGATCGCTAGAGTTTGTTTCTACTATGTATGTAAATTGTTTATTTTCATCTGGAAAATATAGTTTTGGTAGCTGTTTACACATATTTTAAATTTTTCTTATATGGGTTTTATCTGTGTCATCAAAATGGTATTCTACGTCCTTTTTTAATTTTTTCTGTAATGGCTTTAAATTTTTTGTCAGCTTAGGTATATATTCTCGTACTTGGTTAACTAATCCTAAAAAGGATTGTAGTTTCTTTTTTGTGTCGAGCATTTCGTCTAATTCAATTATTTTTTGTACTATATGCGTTATTTCTATTTGTATTCCTAGGAATTCTATTTGGTTTTTCATTATTTCTGCTTTCTCTTTGCTTAAACTAATTCCTGAAATTTCTATAATATGTATAAATTTTTCTAATAATCTTATATGTTCTTCTTGTGTTCTGGAGTATAGTAATATATCGTCTATATAGACTATACAATTTTCTAGCTGGCTAAAATAGTTATCCATAAAGTGTTGGTATCTACCTGGTGCATTTTTATATCCAAATGGTAATACATTCCATTCATAGAATCCTTGTAGTACTGTAAAAGCTGTTAATTTTTTAGATTCATCTTCTAGTTTTAGGTGATAAAATCCTGATTTACAATTAAATTTACTAAAATAATTATATCCTTGTATTTGTCTTATTTTTAATATTTTATTCGGTATTGGGTAGTTATACGTTTTGGTTTTTGCGTTTAAATTTATATAATCTATGACCATCCTAGTTTTTCCTCTTTTTTGTTCACTATGCTTATTTACTATGAATGCTGGGCTAGAATGTTTGCTATTACTTTCTTGTATATAGGTTTTTTCTAGTAATTCATTAATATGCATTTTAAATTCTTCTAAATCATTGAAATTATATCTTAAAGGTTTTTGGGTTATAATACTATTTTCCTCTATTAGTTCTATTTTAATTTTTGTTTTGTGGTTTTCCCATCCTCTTAATGGTTCTTCGCTATACAGTGTTTCTAATTTATCTTGTATTGTTTTTATTTTGTTTATTGAGAATATTATTAATTCTATTTTATGATCTAACTGATTTATGTTTTCTAATTTTTGGTTTATTTTTTCACTTCCTTTTATCCATTCTGTTGTCTTCCTATTTTTGTTACTAACTCTTTTTGCTCTTACTTTGTTGTTACATGGTGTTGTGAACCACCAATGTGTCTTTGTTATTGTGTGTGGATATAGGTTTTCTAAAAAAGGTATTCCTAATAACATATCTTTTGTTGTTAGTTCGTAATTATATACTTCTCCTATTGTTAGTATTTTATTCCATATTTGTATTTTTATATTTTTTGCTTTATGTGTAATCATACTTCCTTCATTATTAAATCTTGTTACTACTATTGGTGTTCTTAGCTTTTCCCATTTTTCTTCTGGTAAACAATTATATTTAAATATATTAGCTTCTGCTCCTGTATCTATCATTGGCGTATAATACCTATTATTATATCCTTCTACAATTATTTTTGCTAGTATATATATTTTCATTTCATAGTTTCCTTTTTTAGACTCTTTTTATTGTTATTTTCTTATTATCATGTGTTATTATTAATTGTTTATTTTCTATACTATATGGCTTCATTTTTTCTAACCATTTTATTCCTAATATTATATTTTTTTCTTGCGGAATTGAGAAATTATAAGTAAGAGAGAAAGATTGTAGCTATCTTTAAAATATTCTAATTCTATTGATAATATTTATAATAAATAATTAACACAATTATGTACTACAAAAGATATATAAGATAATTACACAATAATCAATGTATGATTATATATAATATTAATCTATAAAATTACATACTCTTTTTTTTTTTTACCATAAATGAGAATTTCTAAATATTTTTACATATTGCATAACCTCATCTACATAATGGGCAATAAATTAATAATATAAAATTAATTTGGTTAGGGCTACACAATAATCTTGTTCACATCCTCTTCCTTTTCAGTATATTCTTATTTATCTTTTTCAAATTTCAAAAAAGAAGCATAACAATGTTCATGCGAACTGCGTTATCCAGTGAAACAGCAGGCTATCATGCTTGAACTCAAATTATGAACATGTTGTTGAGATTAAAACAACAGTCCATCGTGCGAAGCTAACAAAGAAGCCGTGAACAACGATAATAAAGAAAAATTATAAAAAGACTCATAATACATTAAATTGATCAAGAGAGAAAACTTATTATTTTCTCTTAAAGGATGAAAGACAATGAATGAAAATCTCTTTATTTATAGGAGAAAAACTAACTTGGTCCCAAAATACTTAACCCGAAACGTGTGACTTACTTTGGGCAAAACTTCAATTTGTAAATTGTATTATAAACCAAAAAAAAAAAAAAGGAATACAATTATTTAAAGTAATATTTTATTTTCAATTAAAAGAATTCTGGTGTTACTATATATTTTTTTTTGAATTATACATTTTTTTTCCATAATTTTTTCCTGCCAAACTAACGATTTTTTTAAATTAAATATACCTACAAAATTCATATTTTTTCCCCATATATTTCCTTGTCAAACTCACAAAAGTTTTTACTATAAAACTTATATTTTTTTCCTTATTGTTTTACACTACCACAATTCGATAACGTACTTTTTTTTTGTCATGTAAAATTTTATTTTTATTAACTAATTAAATAATTAATTTAGGAAAATAGTAAATGACAACTTTGTCTATTGTGGAGTCTTTTAATGAAGGGCAAAAAATTCAAATCACATTATAAGGTGCTTCACACACCCAAAACGTGTGACATACTTTGGGCAAAACTTTAATTTGTAAATTGTATAATAAACCAAAAAATAATATATAATTATTTAAGGTAATATTTTATTTTCAATTAAAAGAAGTCTGGTGTTACTATATATTTTTTTTGAATTATACATTTTTTTTCCATAATTTTTTCCTGCCAAACTAACGATTTTTTAAAATTAAATATACCTACAAAATTCATATTTTTTCCCCATATATTTCCTTGTCAAACTCACGAAAGTTTTTACTATAAAACTTATATTTTTTTCCTTATTGTTTTACACTACCACAATTCGATAACGTATTTGTTCTTTTTTTTTTTTTGCGCTAAGGCGCAACTTCGCGCAGCTGCTACGACCTTGCTTTATGCCTTATCTTACTTAGTAAAGCAATTTTTTTTGTCATGTAAAATTTTATTTTTATTAACTAATTAAATAATTAATTTAGGAAAATAGTAAATGACAACTTTGTCTATTGTGGAGTCTTTTAATGAAGGGCAAAAAGTTCAAATCACATTATAAGGTATTTCACACTTTTAATATAACTAGTTTAGTGTACATGCGTTACACGTATGCATCACGTCAATAAATATGAAATGAATAAAAAATTTATATTGAAAAATAGCAATTGACGTTAATCAAAATACAAATTCTTTTATGTTCTTGGTTACTAAGTAATATAACGATGAAATTTAAAATATTGGCACTAATAATAATAATATTTAAAAATAAAATTAAACAACGTATATATTTTATGCATTACGTTATATAGGAAATTTCAATAGTTTGGACCTAAAACTAAATCTAATCTTTTATTATTAAATTTCAATTATAATTGACGTAATTGAATGTTACAGTAGCTCAAACGTTGCAGCTGTTTCACTTTTTTTTGTTGGTTACCAACTTTTGGGCTTCTTCAATCAAGTAAACAAATAAATGAATGAGAAAACTAAACAACTTTTGGATTTCTTCCGTTATTTTATTTATATTTTACTACTATTTAATATTTTATTAATTAAATATTTTATAATATTTTATAATATTTTAATTTAATGTAGTGGTAAAATGATAATTTAACTTTGTACTTTGGAGCTTCTCACTATTAAATAGCATATAGTAGCAGAACAAAAATTACAATAAAACAATAAGACAATTGAGATATCATAACAATACGATTAAACCTAACCTTTACACAAAATTTCTTAAAGTTCAATCGAACATTCATTTATCACCTGTATTGAGTAGTAAAAATAGGAGATAGCAACAGACAGAAACTACAACAAAATAATATGATAATCGAGATATCACGATAATACAATTAATTAAACCTAACCTTTATATCAAAAATCCTTAAAGCAGTAAAAATAGGAGATAGCAATAGAACAAAAACTACAATAAAATAATACGATAGTCAAGAAATCACGACAATACAATTAATTAAACCTAACCTTTATATCAAAATTCCTTAATGCAGTAAAAATAGGAGATAACAATAGAAGAAATTACAACAAAATAATAAGATAATCGAGATATCAGGACAATACAATTAAGCCTAACCTTTATATCAAAATTCCTTAAAGCCCGGCTGAACATTTATCACCGTATATTCATCTACCACCTGTATTAAATAAAAAAATAACATATATATTAAATAGAAAAATAACATATAATAATAGAACCTTTACACAAAATTACGACTAAATATTCATCTACCACCTGTATTGAGTAGTAAAAATAGGAGATAGCAACAAAACATAAACTACAACAAAATAATATGATAATCGAGATATCAAGACAATATAATTGAAGGAAAAAAGTGAAAAGACAACTTTGTCTATAATTCTACAAAGTGAGGTCTACAAAGAATAGGTGTACGCTAAGAGTGGCAACGGAACCGGGAGGTGCCGGTACCGGTACAGGTTCTGGTCCGTCCCGATCCGTTACCAGTCCGGTTCCGGTCCGGTAGACTCCGGTTCCGTCCGGTGTAGGGGTTGGCCGGTAGGGGTAACGGGACGGAAGGGGTAAAATTACCGGATCGTCCCGGTCTGGTCCGGTCCGGTCCATCCCGGTACCGGTCCGGTTCGATCCGGTGGGAAAGTTCCAATTTTTTTTATTTTTTTTTTAATTAAATAGACGTTGGGTTAGCCGTTGGCAACGGCCAGTGGGCCCCACCCAACGGCTATTTCAGCCTTTACACCCTCCAAAACACCCCCTACCCCCCAAACTTTTTTTAATACCCCAAAGTTTTTAAAAATACATTTTAGTCCTAAATTTTAACTATAAAACCCCCCACCCCTTCATTATTTATTACACAAAATTTCTTTTTCTTCATCTACTCTCTTAACTCTCAATCTTCTACTCTTCTACTCTCTATTCTCTAATAGTCTCTATTAAATTGTTAATTTTATTTGTTGAATTATTTTGGAGCAATTTTCAAGCTTCAAGTTTCATCAATCAATTTCGGCTTTTGGTTATACACGTCTGTTTTTACGCAGACGTTTGGTACATTCGTTCCAACTTTCATCTCTTTACTTATTTATTTTTTTGCATTTAAGTTTTGTATTTATTTATTTGCTTACTTTTAATATTTTAATATGGAATCCGGTGATAAAAATGTCGGCCAAGGTAAAAAAATACTTTTTGGTAGGTTGACTAATGCAGTAACCGGAAAAACTAAAGTCGCCAGTTCTTCTAAATCCAAATCTAAAACTAGACAACAACCTCAATTAAGAATAAATACGGATGATTTTACACATCTTGATGAAACTCCTTTTAATATTGATAGCAATACTCAATTAGATCATGAATTTTTACAGACAAGGTTTGGTAATTTTAATGAAGAACTAGATGAAGAAGTAGAATATGATAATGAATATGATGGTAATGATACTTATGATGATGATGAAACAGAGCCGCCTACGGCTACTAGTCCCACTCCTGCTCCCGCTCCCGCTCCCACTCCCCCTGTACATCCTACTAGGGCTAAGCCAAAGGCTGAACGTCCTAAAAAATCTGTTGTGTGGCAATTTATGATTCAAAGTGAGGATAAAACTCAAGCTATTTGTAAAATATGTAAATATATTTTGAATCATAAAACTACGGAAAAGTCGGGTGGGACGGGACATTTAAGAAATCATTTAATGGGATGTTGTAAAAATGAATTTTTGCAAGCTCAGGCTATAACCGATGCAAAAAAATATGGTACTCCCCTTCCCGATGCATCTGTAGGAGTAGGGTCCTCTAACATGATCCAAACACAGTTAAACCCTTCTAATGTTGCTGGCCCTAGTACACATCGCAGTTATAGTAGAGAAAGAGATCTTGAAGTATTAGCTAAAATGATTGTTCTTTGTGGCTTGCCTTTTAGTTTTGTTGAAAATCCCGGTTTTGTTCATTATATTCAAATAGTGTATAATCCTTCTTTCACAGGTTTTTCAAGAAATACTATTAAAAAAGCTATTTTTGATTATCAAGGACAACATGTACAATATCTTCGTTGTTTATTTAACTATAATACTTGTAGAATGGCTATCACTTCTGATATGGGTCGTAGTCCTAATGGTAACGATTATTTCACTATTACTGGTCATTGGATTGATGAAAATTGGAACATGCAAAAAAGAATTTTAGGTTATAAATGTTGTGAAATGCTGAAAACCGGTAGTTACATAGCTCAAACTATTATAGATGTTTTACAATTTTATGGAATTTGTAATAAAGTAATTAGTGTCACCCTTGATAATGCTTCTAATAATACAAATGCTGTTGATAAACTAAAACCGACAATTTGCCCTATTTATAATGACGGTTTTCATATTAGGTGTGCTGCACACATATATAATTTAATTGTTAGAGATGGTATAGCAATGTATAATAATGGTTGTATAAAATGTGAAGCTGCATGCCATTTTATTTTTAAATGTCAAGTAAAGTCTAGACGTGTAGAGTTTGAAAATCGGTGTCGTGAATTAGAACTCCCCCTAGAAAAATTCCAAAAACAGTGTCTACTAGATGGAATTCTTTATATGAAATGCTTAAAGTTGCTTATGAATATAGAAAGCCTTTACAAATGGTTTGGAATGCTCACAATTCAGATAATGATTATAGAATTACTGACACTGATTGGAAAGAAGTATATGAACTTAAAGAATTTTTAAAAGTTTTTTATTTAGCTACAAAACAAATATCTGGACTTTATTATCCAACTATTTGTTCAGTTTTACCAAATATATGTGCTATTTCTGATAAAAAATTTTAATATAAAAATATTCCACGGTTTAAAGATTCTATTAATGCAATGATTAAAAAATTTAGAAAATATTTTATTCCTATTCCTCAAATTTATTTAACTGCTTGTTTATTAAACCCAACTTACAAAGAAATAGGTGCATCACGAATGGTTGAAAAAATATATTCAAATTTAGATATTTTAGAGATTATATATCAGCAAAGTATCCAAGGTGACGAAGTTGCCGAAGAGGACAAAATACCTAGTTTGTCCGATGTTAAAGATAGCATAAGAATTGAAGCTAAAAAATTGTATGACTTGTATAATTCTAGTAGAATAAATGATGAAGTACATAATGTAGAACCTTCAAGTTCTAGGCTTAGATATTCAAATGAAGATGATATTGATGATATGATGGAAAATTATCTTGGTCTTACTTCTAATGAAAGGAATGATTTTGATGAATATCTTAATCAGGGAATGGAAAGCAATAAGGATGCACAAGGCAAACCTCAACTTTTGGAATGGTGGAAGACTCGCGGCAAGTCATTTCCAAAACTTCAACCGGTGGTTTGAGATTTGCTAGCTATTCAAACATCTTCAGTAGCTTCGGAGGGCGCTTTTAGTGCAGTAAGATATCAAATTGGGGATCATAGATATTCATTAGCATCAGACAGCTTGGAGATATCGGTATTGTTTAGAGATTGGATCAATGCCGAGCGAAGGAATTATGGGCGTCCTAGTTTACCTGTCCAATTTGAATATGATATAGATAATATTTTGGTAAATTCTAGTGAAGACAGCATGGATGCATTGGAGGATCAAGCACAACAACCACTTCCAGAAAATGTTATCAGGGAATTGTTAGAAACTCTACGCAAGACTATTTTCAAGGATTCAAATATTAGTATGATGGTTCGAGGCCTAATTCAAACAGAACCCTTCCTAGAAGGTGGCTGCGTAGATTAGGTCCTCTTCTAATATTTGTAATACAAATTGTATTATTTAATTTTTATGAATAAAATTATAGGCTATTCGCCTTAATTTTTTTTAATTATTGTCTTCAGTTTAATACAAGTCTTTTTTATATATTTTAATTTTTAAATGTTTCAAACTTAAGTTACAATGTGAAATTTAAAAAAGTTTAACAAATGAAAGTTTGATATAGTTTAAAAAGTTTCAAACTTAAGTAAGTAAGTTATTAAGTTAGTTATAGTTTAAAAATTTAAATTTAAACTTTTAAGACTTAAGACTTAAGAGTTTGAAAAGTTTTTAAGAGTTTAAAATTTGAAATTTAAAGTTTTAAATTTTTAGAGTTTAAAATTTAAACTCTAAAAAAAGTCTAATTTATTAAGTTATACTTTTAAAAGAAATATAAAATAACTTATATATTTTGAAACCTTTTCAATTATAAATAACCAAATTTTAATTTAATTAAAAATTTTAAAAAAAGGAAGCGGGACCCGGTATACCGGTCCGGTCCCGGTAGGTACCGGTCCGGGACGAAAAGGAAAAAATTCCCGGTACTACCGGTACCAGTACCGTCCCGATTCCAGGCCAACCGGCGGAAGATTACTCCGGTACCGGTCCGGTTCCGATTAATACCGGTCCGGAAGTACCGATACCGATGCCGGTGCCAGCCATAGTGTACGCAGACCTTACCCCTACTCTGAAGGATAAAACTGTTGTTTTCAAAGATCCTCGGCTCGATGAATCACTCAAGATCTAGCCAACTCACAAAAATCAAGTAATATTATTACATTGCATGAAGGAGTTATTTTGAATCATACCATATCACTTCTGTAGGGCATACACTGCCTGTATCTTGGTTGTTGATAATTAAATAATATATAATATATAAAATAGTAGTTGGTGTGTTTGTACGCATGTATATCTTGCAATATTGATATTAGTCGAGAATAGATGCTCAAAAATTTAGGAGTCCCATATATTTAGGAGTCTTTCCATTTAATTTTTTATATATTTATTATAGTCAATATTTAATATTATAAATATAATAGTATAATAATTAGAGAGAAATAGTAAAAAGATGATTTTGTCTAAAGAGGAGACTTTTAATGAAGGGCAAAACGTTCAAATCACATTATAAGGTGCTTCACACTTTTAATATAGTATAGACTAGTTTAGTGTACGTGCGTTGCACGTGTGTAACACGTTAACAATAAAATCACGTATATAAAATGAACAAATCATTACGTATATGATTTGTATCATTGAATATACAACTTAAAAAAATTATATAAATATTACTAAGTAATATATTTGAGTTACAAAAGAAATAAATTTAATTTACTACTAAGTAGTATTACGTAAATAATGTACTTGATTCGCTTTCAAACTTAATTGAAAGAGTCACTATGATCTTAAATTTTTAGGTTCATCATTCAAATAAAAACTCCGCATATTAGGATTCAACACTTGATTAAAATCTTATAGGACACCAAAACACTTGCCAAATTTGATATTGAGTCTTCGAATTATATTGGCAAATTCATAAGTCGCAAATCAATATAATTGTGATGGAATAATTGGAGTCACTTTACCCTTAATCAAATGTCTCGGATTCTTCAACTTCAATGCATTAATTAAAAAAAAATCTTACTTGGTACATAGCACCGATTAAACAAAAGAATACTTCTAAAAGATTTTGTTCATTAACTGCGTTTATATTATCATCGTTCATCCGTCTTCAAGGTACCTACAAAATCAGTGCAAAGCAAATCAAATATTATCATTATAATTTTGTGACGTAAAAAAAATATAAATCAAACAACAAAGAACAACCTAAAATAAAAAAAAATGATGTTACCAAGAACACGTAATAAGTATACATGGACTAAGAATTTATGTCTTTATATATAATTCTAAAGTCCTAAATATAAGGCAGAGGTATGTGTTTGATATTAATTCTCCTAATATTTTTTACTATATATATTAAAAAAAATTAATTTTCAAAATATATTTTTCTCTTGCCATATATTTTAAGACTCCTTAATTTTTAAAATATATTTTCTCTTACCATATATTTTATAACTCCATAATTTTAAATATTTTTTTCTTTTGTCATATATTTTAGTACTCTTTGATTTTAAATATTATATAAAGTAAAAATAAATTAAACTCTTCGACTTTTTTCATTAAATATTTGAAAAGTAATTTTTTTTTATATTTTTGGTCAGACAGAGTAATTTGCCCAATTGTCTTCTTTTAATTGTTTCTTTAGGTACGTATTTAATTAAAAAAATAGTTTAACTAATATTCATTGTGGTGGAAATTTTTTAAAACCTGTTGCACTATATTAAATAAGGAAAATTATTATACAAGGAAACTTTAACTTTAGCCGAATTTGTATAAGTTTTTATTGGGAAGTCGGGGTGATCTAGGTGTAACAGTGAACATATGAAATTTGTTCATAAATCTACATTATAATTGGGCCAATAATAAAGTCCTTGTCCTTTATTTTTTATTTTTTATTTTTTGTTACAGAATCTAATGTTGTAGCAGCTTTAAATAGAACTGGGAGAACTTCTTCTATTGGTCAGATCTAGCCAAAATAACTTTAAAAGGAGAGGAGCAATCAAACACGTCTAACAGTCAAGAAAAAATCAATTTCTAAGTAAATAATTGTGCAAGATTAATATCCATACGTATATTTATTTAATCTAATATTGTCTTCATAAAAGTAGTCACTTTGACACATTTTTCAAAGAGAATATGTAATGGAACGAAAATAATTATGAATGAAAATCGAAATAGTACATTAACCTCTTTAGAATATTGAGATATTAATGATGAAAGAGAAAACCTAAAACTACTTTGGTTGAAAAAATCAAACTCTAACGGAAGCTACAACAAAATAATACGATAATTGAGATATTAAGATAATACAATTAAATCAATCTTCACAAAAATTCTTCAAAATTTGAGCGAACATTCATCCACCACCTATATTAAGCAGACAAAATAGTAGATAGTAACAGAGCAGAAATTATAACATAATAATACGATAATCGAGATATATGAACAATACGATGAAATCTAACCTTTACATAAAAATTTCTCAAAGTTCGATCGAACATTCATCCACCACCTATATTAAGCAGAAAAAATAGTAGATAGTAACATAACAAAAATAAAAGTACAATAAAATAATATGATAATCGAGATAATACGATAATTGAGATATCAAAGTAATACAATTAAATCTAATCGTCACAAAAATTCCTCAAAACTCAATCGAACATTCATCCTCCACCTATATTAAGCAGAAAAAATAATAGATTGTAACATAACAGAAATAAAAGTACAATAAAACAATATGATAATCGAGATAATACGATAATTGAGATATCAAAATAATACAATTAAATCTAATTGTCACAAACATTCCTCAAAACCCGATCGAATATTATATTCATCCACCACCTATATTAAGCAGAAAAAAATAGTAGATAGTAACAGAACATAAATTATAATACAATAATATGATAATCGAGATATATGAATTTACACAAAAAAATTTCAAACTCCAGCCGAACATTCATCTACCACCTGTATTAAGCAGGAAAAATAGCAAATAGTAATAAAATTAAAATACAATAAACAATATGATAATCGATATAATACGATAATTCAGATATCAAAATAATATAATTAAATCTAGTCGTCATAAAAATTCCTCAAAACCCAATCGAACATTATATTCATGCACCACCTATATTAAGCAGAAAAAAATAGTAGATAGTAACAGAACAAAAATTATAACATAATAATACGATAATCGAGATATATGAACCATACGATGAAACCTAACCTTTACACAATTTTTTTCAAAGTTCGACCGAACATTCATCTACCACCTGTATTAAACAAAAAAAAAATAGCAGATAATAACAAAATTAAAAGTACAATAAAATAATATAATAATCGAGATATCAAAATAATCCTTAATTTATCAAAATAATTTTTAAGCAGAAAAAATAGCAGATAGTAACAAAATTAAAAGTATAATAAAATAATATAATAATCGAGATATCAAAACAATCCTTAATTTATCAAAACAATTTTCATCAACTCTTACTCTTATTGTAAGAGCTTACATACGCATCCTAGATGTGATAATGTGAAGACGGAAGAAGAGAAGTAGACCTACAATATCAGTTTCAAAAATAAAATTAGACCTACAATATCAGTTTTTTAAAAAAAATTGATCTACAATATTTTGGCATAAATATTGACTTGGTTTTGTAACTGAGACCAGGGGAGGAGCTATGTGGAGCCCAGGGGTTCACCCGAACCCCCTTCGTCGAAAAATTACACTGTATATGTAAGGTCAAATTCTGATTTTATGAGTATATATATTAAAATGAACCCCCTAGAAACCAATGACAAGCTTAGCTTAGTGGTTAAGGGGGTTCAAGAATTTCCCAAGGTCGTGTGTTTGAGTCTACACGAGCAAGTTTTTTTTATCCTTTTTAATGCTTTCCTAGCAAAGGCTGAGATGGGTCATGGGCTTAATTTTTGGGGGGCTTGAATCTTTGTTTTTGTTCTTTTCATTGTTTTTCTTTTTTCATGCCATTTTTCCTTTTTAATTTGTCTTTATTCAAATTTATTAGACACATTCTTTTTTATTTTATCTTTTATTTTTCTATTTTTATTGCTCATTTTATTTCTACGTAACTCTCTTTTCATGTAGTAACTCGAAGAAACTCATTTAAAACGATGAATTGTTATTAAATTTGAATTTGAGATAGATTTTTTTTTAAAACATAAAGTAAATTAAATTTAATCGAATGAAGAAATTTAAAAATCGTGAATATTCTTTTAACAATATCACTCGAAGAAACTCATTTAAAACGATGAATTGTTATTAAATTTGAAATTGAGATAGAAAAAATATTTTTTTAAAAACATAAAGTAAATTAAATTTGATCGAATGAAGAAATTTAAAAATCGTGAATATTCTTTTAACAATATCAATTTAATTGAATTTTCTTTCTTTGATTTCATGGCATTTCTTTTCTATTTTTTTCAATTCTATTTTAAAGAGATGGAAACTAAACTTGTTTGATTTATCCATCCTTTATTTTATTTTTTATAAATGATGATTAACCTAGTAAATTAAACTAAATGAACTAAAAAAATTGGCGACGCCATTTATTTATCTTCTGAATATGTATTATAATATTAGTAACTCAATCCTTACACACTTTTAGTGAATTTTGGTGATTTTCGTAGTAGCATATGATTGAATGGATACTAATTCAATTTTTTTTAAGAAAAAAATACAAAATAAAGTAGAACATTTTAAATTAATATTAAAAAAACACATATTTTTTTAAGAAAGCTCGATAAAGCAAGGTAATAGTAGGAAGAAAAGCTAACGTGGTACATATGACAAAGTAAGTTAAATTTAGCGTGTTAAGGTTAATCTTTTCTTTTCCCGTCTAGCTCTCTTTTTTACTTTGTAATTTTCACGTGTTTGCTCCTTTATACTTTGAACCCCCGTGCAAAAACTCTGGCTAAGCCACTGACTGAGAGGACGTGACTTACAATTGAGACGGCTTAAACTTTTTTAGGACTTATTATTCTATTCTATTTATAGAGGTTGTTTGCTTTGTATTTTTGGAATGAAATTAAATTGCATGTGTAAACCTAAATTGTTTTTTAAATAGAATCAAAGTTCGTCCTAAAAGAAATAGCATATAATTCTAAACCTAATAACTACTCTAAAACCTAAACTAAATTAAAGAGGCACGTGAGTAAAATATTTGTGGTATAAGAAAATTCTAAACCTAAAACAAATAAAAGACAATTTTATCTATTGTGAAGTCTTTTAATGAAGGACAAAAAGTTCGAATCACATTATAAGGTGCTTCACACTTTTAATATAACTAATTTAGTGTACGTGCGTTGCACGTATGTCTCACATTAATCAATAAAACTATATGCCATAAAATATAATTATTAAAAAGTAGCAATTGATGCTAAAATAAATACTATATTATATTTTTTAATGATAAAAATAAATAGTATACTGAAATATATTATTGTTTTAGTATAGAATTTTAAATTAAAAATTCTACTATTTAAGCTTTAAATCAAATATTAAAGATAATAATTTTAGTTATACACATAAGGATAATAAGAAGAAGCAATAGATAGTAACAGAACATAATTTGTAATAAAATAATACGATAATCAATATATCAAAATAATACGATTAAACATAACCTTCACGAAAAATCCTCAAAGCCTGACCAAACATTCATCTATCACCTGTATTAAACAAAAAATAAATAAATAAAAAAACAACAGCCAGTAACAAAACATAAACTACAATTGACGTACATATGCCCAATATAAAAAAAATAATTTTAAAAGTTATTGGAAAAATAATTTCCCCTAAATAAGACTTCATCGGAGAACTACGTTGAGGATGTTATTGTATTGTTGTATTTAAGAAAGATTTTAATTTATAGAAGTCCAATATCTTTTCGTCAAAAAACATTACTTAAATATGGAATATTTTTATTTTTTCTTCCATAAATTATAATTTCTAAATATTAGTACTAATAAGTTTTCCATTTTTCTCTTATTAAATAACCGAAAAAGGAACCAATCGTGGGTAACAATGTGACAACTAAACTATTTTTTTCTTCATTTTTTCGTGTGATTTGGCTATTATTACTTGTTTTTTATTTTGCCTTTTTTGTCATGATATTTTTATTTTATTAAAAATAATTAAATAATAAATTTTATAAAATAAACTTAAATGTTATGACTTTTAATATAGTTCAAATAAGGAATGATTTAAGAAGTAGAATTCTAGTCACTTTTAAAGTATTAAATATTAGAAGTTCTTACCTTTTATAAATAAGTAAATATTTAATATTTATAACTTGAATTAATTTCAAAGTCCTAAATATTATGATAATAATTAAAGGATAATTATTTGAGAAAAATAGTAAAAAGACGATTTTGTCTAAAGGAGAGACTTTTAATAAAGGGTAAAAAGTTCAAATCACATTATAAGGTGCTTCACACTTTTAATATAGTATAGATATAGATAGATATAGATATAGACTAGTTTAGTGTACGTGCGTTGCACATGTGCATCATATATGTGCGTTGGACATTAACATTAAAAAGATAATTTCAATATGGAGGATATAAAAGTCGATCATTATTTAGAGGATATATATATTCAACATAAAGCAACACTCTTATAACAAAAAATTACTCGTAAACCCAAAAACTATTAGAATTGAAATAACATGACATCATGCGAAAGCTAATAATTGTAAATTCTGGCGGCGATAAATTAGATGACAAAGAAAACTATAATAAAAGAAATATGATATTTAATATGATTTGGTCAAGTGACCTACATATTGAAAAAACTAATATTAAAAAACACGAAAGTTGAGAGAATAATCTCCTTGTACACAAAACTCTTCAAAGACTACATCTCGGGGATGTTATTCTAGTAAAAAACTCCTAAACTTGGAAAAAGAATAAAAAGTTAATTAAAAATAGTTTTAAAATATTATATAATTTCCTTTGCAGATTTAAAAGTGTCGTGACCCTTTCCTTAAATAGAACTTCCATTAGTGATGAATAATTTGGAATAAAATAAAAAAGGTAAATTATAGAATAATTCTAGAATTGATATTAATTATTTTAGTCCAGATTACAGGATCGGAGACCGGGCGGTAGTCCGCCATAGTCTATGATCTAGCAATTCAGCATCCTTATACTGGCGCATAAACGCAGGCATAAGAACTGAAATATTCGAAAATATTTCATACAATTTCTTTAGACCGTAAGGAGAGACTAACTCTTTTACCGGAGCAAAGGGCCTGCCAGGAATACAGTACATACTCTTATTATACTCTTGTCCAACGGTTCTAACCCAATAGCGGTTCTAACCGGACCAAGAGTCGCCCTTTTCAACACATATCTCGGGCTAAGGAGGTCATGGCTTGCTACAGGCTTGCCAGACAGAGACAATAAGAGTAGTTCTAGATCCGACTGTACCACCATCTCAGAACCAAGTTAATAAACCTTATAAAAAATTCCTTTCTATTTTAATAAAGCTTAGATCCGTTCATGGTGCATATAGGAGAGACATTAGGTAAGAGACATAGATATGGAAGCCGTTTAGCCGGACATAGTCCTGGCTAGGAGAAGAGAACTATGATAAATAAAACTAAAAAGTAAATATCTTAAAGGACGACCAAGAGCCAAAGATTGCTAGCAAAACTGATCCAAATTTTTTATTTAAGTCGGAACAGTGGCCAACGCTTTCTGATTTTCTTTACAAAAGCTAAGAGAGAGAAGAGAGAGTTTCTAAATTTTTCTGTGTGTTCCTACTTAACAAAATGAACACTTATATAGAAAGAAAAGAAAACATAACGAATCTATGTACAGTATAGAAGGGTCCCATATGGGTCCCTAAACAGTGAATCTACTGTTTAAACAGTTTATATACTGTGTAATAGACAGTGACAACCTATAATGTGTCTTCTTCATACTTTTTCCTTGCCACACTTCTTTTCCATGGCCTTCAGTGATTGCAGCAAATCTTCTGCTCCCTGAATATCTTCTGTAGACAGTATAATGTCTTCTTCATGGCGTTGTGCTTCTTCGCATGAAGTTTCACTTCTCATTGAAGTATCAGATTTATCAATCTGATTGGTACCTTGAAGCAAGCTTTTCTTCATTTCTTCGAGGTATTCGTTGATCATTGCTTCCTTATCTCCATCTTGAGTGGAGATTCTTCGGGCAATATGCCTGACGGAGGGATTATCAATGCTAATTCCCTTTTGAGGAAGTTCTTTATAAACATTAATGGTGTTAACAATGGTATCAATAAGTTCTTATCCGTTTAACTGTTTGGACCTGGGATCCTTCTTTAACAATTTTTCCCAGAAGTTATTATAATATACTCGGTATAAGCAGGGAATATTTTCCTCTGTGAATCCTATTTCAGGGGCCCATTTATGGATCCACGGTACTGATAATTCTATAAAGAAATACATTTGATCAATCTTGTCTAACCAGCAGATATGATCTTCGTGATATAACTCTCTGAGAAAAGGGGATACCCTTTTCCATTCTTTGTATAAATGGAGGAAATTTTTCGGCAATATTTGGACTGTAGGACCGTGGTATGACCACCAGTTAATGAACCAGTTTGGGATTGGTTCTGCAAATATCTTTGCGCAAATTTTTACAAACCATGTATGTTTATTTTTATCATTGTTATAAAACAGTGTTTTACTGAAAGCTTGGATATAATCCCCATAAGTAAAACTCATAGTAGTACCCTTGAGGCCAAGCTGCCTTTCTTTCATGGTTGATATTCCCCAATCTTCAATAGATATAATCTGTTTGATAATTATCTTTGAGAAGTTATAAACATTCTCTTCTGGGGTATAACCCGCAGGGCAAAAGTGCTGAATTTCTGCACTTCCAGTACTTGTCAATATGGTTTCATAGTATGCCCGAGTTTTGTATGACTCTCCTGGATAATATAATCCATTGATCAAGTACCTCTGGAATATTTTCCATGGTTCGATTTTTCTCTGTATGTCAGAGTTTTCCAAGAGAAATATAATTTCCCTTTTTTGGAGTTGCTCATAGGATATGATATTATCATTATCCTCTTTCATAACTGAAGCAAAAGTATCTTTCTGCTTTTTTGCATGTAAATATGCCTGCGCATGCTCGTATAACGGGCTATCTCTTGGAATATTTTCCAAATTAATAATCTGCTCAGGGGCAGCAGACGACGATGATTCACCTTCATCAGAGACCTTTTTATTAATAAGGCGTCTGTTACCCATTTGTATAATTCGATAATTGGATCGATATGACGATCCCTGAGAGCTGGAATGTCCAGAGGATCTTCCCAGAGCTGATCTTCCCCGTCCTCTTCCTCGAACTTGCCTCCAAGGCAGGTCCATCCTATAGGAAAACATATTAGTCATTCCGAAAAATAATCTGTTAAGTCTTCTCGGATTATTTCCGAGTAGTCATGAATAGAGAAATCTTCTTTTACTAAATCATCTATGACGATTTCAATAATGAGATTTGTAAGATCTCTTGGTAATATAATTACCTTTAATATGGAAATCAAGGTTTTTTCAGGAAGAAATGTTAAGTAAAACATTTTATTTAATATATTCTCTGGATAAGAAGTCTGGTAAAGAATTATCAACCCCTTTCTTATAGTGGACATCAAAATCAAATGGGGCTAGTTGAGCCTGCCACCTTGCAAATATAAGCTTAGACGCATCATGCTTAAAATCTTCGTCAAACATGTATTTGACCGATTGAGCATCAGTTTTTATTAAAAACTTTTGATTATATAAATCATCCTGGAATTTAAGGACACACTTAACAATTGTAAGCATTTCATGGGCCACAGTTGCATATTTTTTCTGGGCTTCTGTCCATTTACCTGAATGAAATCTTATAAGATATTCATTTTTGTCATTGGGATTAATTTGTTTAAGAATCCCACCGTAACCAATATTTGAAGCATCTGTTTCAATAATTTTTTGCCAAGCAGGGTTAGCAAGAGTTAAACAAGGTAAAGACTGAACACGTAGTTTGATGTTCTTTACCAAAGTGGTGTGATTATTAGTCCACGGGAATTTATAATCCTTTTTGAGTCTGTCATATAACGGAGCTAAATCACGGGAAAGATTCTTGTAAAATGGGGAGATGTAATTTAAACTTCCCAAGAATCTCTGCAACTGAGTTCTATCAGTAATAATGTCAGTAAACTTTGATGCAAAGTCGATGGCCCTCTGGATAGGAGTGACTTTTCCTTGACAAATTAGGTGTCCCAGAAAATGAACTTCAGTCTGGAACAAACTCATTTTTGGTTTAGAGATAACCAAACCATTTTGTATAACAATTTTCTTGAAGATATCAAGGTGTTTTATATGCATTTCAAGAGTTTTTGAAAACACCAGAATATCATCAATATAAACAATATAAACAATAATAAAATCCATATATGGATTAAAGATGTCATTCATAATCTTTTGAAATTCTGATGGGGCATTTTTTAAACCGAATGGCATGACATTCCACTCGTATTGCCCAAAAGGAACATTAAAAGCAGTCCTTTAAATATTTGTTTAAAGGCTTGTAATTTATTACTAACCTGGGAGTTCCACGTTCCTTTTCTGCAGCATTATTCACATAAAATGCTGTGCACGACCAAGGAGATTTTGATGGTTTTATTAAACCCTTTTGTAGTAGAGTATCGATTTCCCTTTTGCAGAATTCTACTAATTCAGAATTCATTTGGCTGGGACGAGACTTGGTTGGGATATTATCCTCTGAAAAATCCTCCTCATATGGAAGAGTTACAATGTGCTTTTTGCGATTCCAAAAGGCACTGGGGTGATCTGCGCAAATATCAATGGCGATTTGTTCGGAAATTATTTTAATTTTTTCCTGTATTTTAGCAGATTTGAGAGACTCAAATATATTCATGCTAAAGAGCTCATATTGTAAAGAATCGACATGTTTTTGCTTCATTGTAATTAAAGCATCAATTTCACGAGTTATTGGCTCTGTGATGAAAGTATAACTTATTTCATTGTCTTTATACGAGGCTGAAAATCCTTTTGAATCAATATGCGTAAAAGGTTAGATTGCATTTATAAAAGGCGTTCCAAGTATAATTGGAGGATGCAACTGATTTTTTACCAGAAAGAAGAAATGTGGTATGCAAACCTTGTTCTGGTAGATTTTCGTATTTGAAAGTTTATATTTTATATCTAAAGCATGTCCTGATGCGGATTTGACCATATGCGCAGTTTTTTGAAAGTATTTTAAGGGGACAAGACCCTTTTGAATGCAGCTCACATCTGCACCGCTGTCGATCATAGCAACATTAGTAATAGAGAAACTATTATCAATTAAAATGGTGCATTTAACATACCATTTGTGGGCAGTGACAACCTGCATCATCCCTAAAAACATGTTAGTTTCAAGGTTACTGGTAGTAGGTTCATCATGGAGAACCTCTTTACCTTTTGAAGAACTGACTTGAACTGGACTGATATGCATAGGATTATTGTCCTCAATCTGGGAAATCCTTTTGTCGCAAACAGCCTGATTATGCTTAAGAGCTTTCATTTCTCTTTTGAGATTTTCAACCTCTTCTTTTAGATTATCAAAAGAAGCATCCTTTTCAATAAAAGCCTTTTTCATCATTAAACGATTATCAATCTCTTTTAATGAATAAGGTGCGCAATATTCAAAATCATTTTTCTTGTTATCAACAAGTGGTTTTGAAGAGCTAGAATCATTAGCTGTGGCTAGATTAATAATCTTCTCTCGAAGTTTGTTATCAGTAACTTCTTTTAACAATTCTATTACATTATCAGAAGTGAACGTATTAAGATTGAAATCCTGAAATTGTGATTGCAGTTTGTATATTTCATCTCCTTCACAATTGCATGTATTACCTTTGCAAGTGGTGCATGAGCTATTATCCTGTTCTTCATGGTCAGATAAATCAATGAGATCAATATCTGATTCTGCGTCTGAATAAGATTCATAATCATCATCAGAACCGGAGGTGTATAATAAACTATAAACCTTATCATGCAGTTCTGTATCAAGTTCTAAGGCTTTGAGTTTATTCAATTTGCAATTTGGGGCAATATGCCCTCGCTTGCCACATTTGTAACATTTGATTTTACAAAGGTCTCTTCCTGACCGATCTTTGGTAAATTTATTAGATTTACGAGAGCCTTTTCTAGCGTCTCTTTCTTCTTTAGACCTTCGTCTAGTCCTTCGTCTCCTGTTAGAACCTTCAGTTCTAGGGGACCGATAATACTCTTTTTTGCTGCCATAGGCTGTTGGTTCAGGTAGACCGAACTGTGTGCAAAAGTCTCCAAGCTGAGATCTTTCTTTGTGCTTATTCATTTTAAGCTGTTGTGACATAAGGAGCTCGTTGCACAAGCTTAGTCCTTCTTGAGTGCAGACTCCTATTATATTGCCGTAAGTGTAATCTTTATATGGAATTTCACTATGGCTGCCTCTCAGGGTTTTTCTAACCCTTTTTGCGAATAAAGAAGGAAGGCCATCTATAAACTTAGCTTTCCAATGATCTAGTTTATTTTCGGGTAGCTCCATAACCCGACTGAGAAACGTATCTTTGTACCATCTCCATTTGGTCAAAGTGGGGCACTTAAGACCATTGAGAAGGGTACGATTCGTTTCATGCTGAGAGGTAAATCTACCATTAAAGTGTTCTAGGATGGTGAGAACTAGTGTATAAACTGCATCTTCTCTGTCTTTAGTGAGAGCAAAGCCTAGGTTATCAACACCTTCATTATCTGCAATAGCGTTAATAATAGAGGCCTTTTTCCTCTATATTTAAGTAGTTATCCCACCATCCTCTGAGCTGTCCTGTAAAACCTGCAATAATCATCTTGCAGACTGTCCTATCATTATTTTTAGTGCTCTTGCAAATAGTTGCATACATGAGCATCATGTGAACAAGGATGGTTAACTGTCTATCTGTTAAACCATCGAGATTCCATTCATAAATCTCGGAACCGCTGTAAGACGTATTAGTATGGTTCCAATCTCGTTCCTCTATCAAGACATCTTGGGGAGTAGGACGAGGATAGTAGAATGTATTCATCATAGGTTTAGTAGCATAGCTACTATTCTTTCGAGGGTAACCTTTAATCTTATTAAGCTCAGAGAAAACATGATTTTTGTAATCACCAGTTTGATCCATTTTTTCGGAAAACTCTAGTGACAAATCGTTTGGTTTTATATTTAACCCAGAAAACTTTTTATCAAGAAGTTCTTCTAAATCAGTTATTGATTTTATCTTAAAATCCTGAATCTCAGGAGGTCTTTGAATAAAAGTAGAGACCACATCTGCTTTACTAGTTGAAGCTTCTTCTTTACTAGTTGAAGCAATATTAGTCTTAGCTATATCAGCTTTTATACCTTTTATCAAAATAGTCATTTAATCAAGTTTTTTATCTAGAGAGACAATATGTTCTCCCAAAACTTTGACATATAAACCCAAATAATTATTTTGAGCAATGAGTTTATTAATTTCCGAAATACTTAATGAAGCAATTTCTTCATCAACGAATTTTTGAAAAGCGTTGAAGGTTATACCAGATTATTAGGTAAAACAAAAGCAGACTGTGGAGGATAAATGGATGTTGTTAACTTCCCATTAGAGTCGCGATAAGTCCTCTCAATAACGTTGACATATAAAGGCAAATATGTGGTTATAAACCAAGGAACAAAGTGCATAATTTGATTATGCAATGCACAAGTTTCATAAAACTCTTGAGAAATATTATTCATGTCTTCTTTGCTATAAGAATCAAAAAACCAAGTTTTAAACTTATCACACCTTTTATCAAAAAATTCTTTTTGAATATGTTTTTTTGCCAGGGATCCTGGGCTGAAATCAATTTGGTGTGGAATCATTAAGACTTATTAACGTCAAACTCCATTTCGGAAGGAGTTGGAAAGTCCTTATCAGAACTGTCGTCATGAATATCATTAGCCTGAACAATATTAGTCCGGGGGTTAATTTTAACCTTTTCTACCTCTGAATTATAATCAGATTCAATAGTGTGAAGTGAAGCAGCGCGATTTCGAGCTGGACCATAAGATGGTTCAATGGGAGAGATATGCTGAATATCAGGCAAAAATCTGTGACTTAGTGATCGTCTATTATAAATAGAACTTACCGGAGGCATAAGCCTACTGTTTGACAGTGACTGCCTGTGATGAGCATAGCTGCCTTTTGTAGACTAGATGCATATTATTACTTTAATAATATTTAATATTGACTATAATAAATATATGAGAAGACTCCTAAATATATGGGAAGACTCTTAAGTTTATCGAAAGTTTTGTTATTAGCAAAGTTATAATTTACTATTTTACTCAATTAATACTAAAATAATTATATCAATTCTAGTCTCTATGTCACGTGCCTCGCACGTGTAACCCCTACACCTATTATAAAATTATATTGAAAGATAATAAATTTTTATCACAATAAACAAAATTTAAAACATTCAACTAAAGTTAGGTTTCATATGTTGAAACTTTCAACAACACCAGCTAACATAAACATGCACAAAGGTTTTTTACCTATTATTTTTTTAGCAGTGATGGTTCTACACTTTGATGGGAGCAACTCCTCTTCAGTACCAAATCAGTCCAGTTTGTTCAGTGCCTTCTTAATATTATTACACCTGTCCACTTAAAGATTTAAAGATCAATATTAATTTAATTAAAATAACTCCCTAAATCATGATTAAAATCCAACAGCTTTTTGGGTCATTACAACTTCGAAAATATGTTAAATCTTTCAATTCCTATTGGAAAAATATTGTCTTACCATACATAGAATTCATTCAAGAGAGCCAAAAAAATATACTTCTCTGTTCTTTGTTGACAATAAAAAACGAAGAGTAAACTCATTTCATCGTTAAGTTTAAGAAAATTGATTAAAAAGCATATAAATTTGATTCTCATGTTTCTGTTAACTTATTGACATAAACAAACTTAACCAATAATATTCATCGTCAAAAATATTGTATTAATTTTTATACCTCCAAAATAGTCATACACCTATTTATGAAGAATTAAAAGAAAAGTTGATTTGAATTCTTTTTAAATTAGTTAATTCAAAGATTTAATTACTTATCATATGGATATACAAAAATAATTTTTTATTAATATTTTTAATATTAGCTTATTTAAAATATAAAATATTTAATTGAAGTTATAATTTTTCAATAAATATTGAATGAGGTTGGTCAATTCTTATTAAAGTTGTTGGTGGAAGACTCAACCAAAATAGCACATATCTTCTTCTTTTTTTTAAATAAAAAATACATGTCTTCGAGATTATATGAAAATACAACAAAGGATAGACAAACAACAAATATGATTTTATTAAAACAAAATAAACGTCTTTAGAATTATATGAAAATACAACAAAAGATAGCGTGAGATGCCTACCTTTCCAATGTTAGTGAATGCGCAAGTAGACGTCCAAGTAAAACTCTAACAACTATATATAGCAGCCTATAAGCACATCTAATATCTGCAATAATAACAACTACTATATATTATTACTTTTATGAGATAAGAAATTATTTTCAATAGATCCTCGGCTCAAAAAATAATAATAATAATAATAATCAAATAAAAAAATAACCTAACAACATTTATCGCAAAATCATACGTGTTTGAGATAGGCAGGTGCTGCAAAAATAAAACAAACCAAAAAAATCAATTAGATTTAGCCGACACAAAAACAGAAACACGTAGGAATTCTACCACGAAAAAATGGAGAAAAGTTTACCGTTCGAATAAAGAGAGAGCTTCAGAATTTACGTATGATCATCCTTAAGATACTCATGTTTGAACTAAATAAAAATTTGTGTAACCTTAACTGGACACCCTCCCTTCTGGTTGGACCTAAACAGAAAAAGATTGGAACCTTGTATTACATGAATCTTGAAAACAATACTATTGTGAGCGAAAAAGGAAAGAAAGGGACTCATTTATGCATTGAGTAAAATTGATCGCAAGCAGTAATATTAGACTGGAGGAAGACTTCTCTCCAGTAAGGAAAGAATCTCAACCAATGTCCAATTTATCTCCGAGATGATTTGCATAATATTTCTTCCCCGGTCTTGCTCAACATCAACAGCGTCATTAGGCTGCTGAACGACTTTTTAAATACCAACACAAATGTCATGGATGGGAAACAATGTCGTAACTACCAGTGCTTTTTAAAAAAATAATTCTATCCCTTCATTAGGCTTAGGTAGTAATATAATAATTGCATGCATGTTACACAACTTCATTGAATGAGTAAGAAGATACCTAGAGAGAAACATTACCTGTAGTGCCCCGAACTTAAGATACGCGTGCAACTCGTAAACGTGAAGGAATCATTATGAACCAAGAGGATAAGGTTGTGAATGGATAATTATACAAAGTTACACTTATACTAAGTCATTTGAAGTGATACACCAAGGTTATAGACCAAATGGAGACTTGGAACAAAAGTTCAAATTGAAGGATTCACTACGGTGGACTATTTCAAGCAAGCTAGTACAAGGTCTTACTTGTAATGGGTATATCTCCCAATATAAAATGATTTAGAGGTCCTATGAAGTACCAAATTAAAGATATGTGAGTCTAGTTTGCAACACAACAAACCGCTCATCCATACGAGTTTGAAGTAAAAAGTTATGCGCATTTTACTACAGACACGCGCACTGCCCAATCACTGTGGGACATGTGGCAGCCTTGGGTAAGTCGGCCAAAAGTGGTGTATTTATATTGAAACTTTGGGATTTCGTCTCCCATACATATCAGAACATAAGGGACCTGCTTAACACTTGTTTTCTTCAGTTCTTCTTCATCTCAAGCCCTCCCTAGCCTAAGGTAAATGAATTCCTTCAAGAATCAAGTGTATTTTTCATCGTATGTCACGGAAACATACTTAGTCAAGTGTTTTCTTGAAGGAAAAAGGTGTTGGTCTTGAAGATAAAAAGGGTGCAGGGATTGTATTCTTATTGATAAAGGCATGGCTGCTATTATATCCCTATAAATATGACTCTAAGAGTTGTTTTAAGTATAGTTTACGGGTAGGACTCACGGGATGGTGAAAGGAAGCCGTGAGTCCATGTTTTGCCCATTGTAACTAATATATACGGTGAGGAGGGAGTATGTAGAGGGTTGTAATGGTTGTACTGTTGAATAAACGAGGTGTGTATTGTGGTGTATTGATGCAGCAAGATTGCTGCGATAAGGAGGGACGCTAGGTATAGCAAACACGATTTCTACGGCTCTTGCAAGCTTGTCCCTCGTCAAATGTTTGATAAAATGCCTAAATGGATTGAGGATGTTGTTTATATGTTATTTGTCTTCCTATCACTGTATTAAATATTATAATTCTCGCCCAACTTAATCTATGAGATTAAAAGGTCATTTAAACGCTACTAAATAAAGAACTCCTGAGGCGGTATTTAAAAGTCGAGGGGTCAAGTTTATGACCTTGTTTGGGATATGGAATGGGCTGCATATTGTAAGGAATTGATGGAGGGATTAATATTGACTTCATAGGTGGTCATAGTTCAGTTGATAAGGGGAAAAGAGAGAGGTGGGATGATACACCATTTAATTATCTTATTTGCTAAGCTTGTCGCTCGTAAGCTATTATCATCTTCCCGACCTCGCCATATTTCTTGGTTAGTCGCTTATACTATTGAATATATTGTTATGTCATAGATAAGGAGTGTTTGACGGGAACCAATGACGCTACATAAGGGAGAGAGAGTCTCAAAGTAAGGTATGTAAAGTTAAAACCTATTTTCGCCATCAATGCACGACCTAGAGTCACACGTTCCTCCTATAAAGGTCGTCATAGATTATATTCTTCTTGAAAAGAAAGTTTAATTCTATTATAGGTCTCTCTCGAGTGGAGTTCTAAACCTATAGAGTTATAGTACTCATTTCTAGTCAAAGAAGTCACATGTTTCAAAAGATCATACATGTCTTCAGTTGAAACTCTTAGAAGTTACCGAGCATATATGTCACGAACTTAGAGAAATTAATTGGCCACAAAATACACCTGGATATATAAGATCACGTAGATATATGATTCTTCAGCTAAAAGAAAGTAATCAATATTCAGATAACAAGTTATATGATTTATAAGTTGCCTACTATGAGCCTTTACAAGCAAGACGAGATTATAGCCTACTCTGCAGCATGGGGTGGGCATCATTAGGGCCATTACGTGCGACGCTATTCTGTGCACAGAATTCAAATAGAGTCAGATGGAACTTCCCGTCGTGGATTCCCTGACTACACAGGCCTGTGGGCAGACCTTACAGGAGCCCTAGAGGGCGTACCTTGACAGACCACGTTATCCAGACTATGAGATTTCACACATGGTTGTGATAGTTGGCTACAGATGACAAACACGTGTCACTGATCGCCGACAGCAGGCCATCTTGTGACTTCCTGACAGTTAGTATTACATAAAGAGTAGATAAATTATGTAAAAGGGTAAAGATGTCACCTAGGCAAATTCTAGGGATTTTAAACATATGTAATTAAGTAGTGTATAAGACGTTATATAAGGACCCTTGATATTGGTCATTGTATTAGTTTCACTTCCAGTTTCAAATTACATTCCCTGTATGTGTATGCTCAGATTTTCCTATCTTTGATATTCAATTCAGTGAGAGCATTCTTACATGTCTCCTTGTTATTCAGTTTGCTTTACATACTAGTACATATTTCATATGTACTAACGTCCCTTTATTTTTGGGCGCTGCATTTTATGAATGCAGGCTCAGGTACTCAGGCTAGCAGATATCCACAGTAGACCAGTGCCTTCCCGTTGATCAGTTGGTAAGCTCCACCTCTCTCTGGAGCTATCAGATGCCTAGGTCACATGTTTTGGATTCATGTACATATCGTATGTTGGGTATGTCGGGGACCTGTCCCGACTAGTTATCAGATTTTTAGTTGCAGACTCTTTAGAGGCTTCTTAGACATAGTTTTGTTTCAGCTGTAGAGTTTGTCTAGTGGGCCCTTTAGTTATTTATGTTTCAGAATATGTAAACACATGTTGATGTCCATATTGTTTCTTATCAGTTTATAAATTTATCATGAGTTTAATAAATATGTTTAGCAGGTTCTCGTATAACTCACTTGACGTCCGCCCCTCCTAGCTAGGGGCGTGACATTACCGGTCAATTTCTTTATCTCCATCAGACCTTGCTCAACATCAACAACAGCATGATACGAAATTAGGGTTATTAATTGTTCTTCTTTTTTAATTTATTTAGTAATTCTTACCATATATTTTAGGATTCCATAATTTATAAAACTTACCATATATTTTAAGATTTTTTAGTTTAAAATTTTATAAAGATAATTAAATAATAATTACAAGAAAAAAAGTGAAAAGACAATTTTGTCTATTATGGAGTTTTTTAATGAAGGACAAAAAGTTCAAATCACATTATAAGGTCCTTCACACTTTTAATATAATATAGAAGATAGATAGATAGATATAGATATAATAAATTATTGGGCATGTGCAGAGCACATGCTTCAATTAGCCTAGTAATAGGTACAAACCTCAGTTTAGGTAGCTAAGTGAACTTTAAGGGGTCATTTGGCACGTGAAAAAGATAAAATAATCCTAGCTTGAATGAGATAAAGCGGCTTATTCCATGATTAAATTTTATACTGCATTTGATTGACCGTTATGATTAAGCTTAAGATAAAACTTATATTGTGTGTATGTCAATAAAAGGTAACATAAATTTTATCCCAAGTTTAATCATAAGATATCCCAACTTATCACGCGTAGAGCTGAGCATTCGATCAGTTCGATTTATTTCACAAAATTCAGTTCGATTTTTTAATTTTTGATTTGTTAAAACCATTAACTAAAATTGAACTGAAATAATTTTGGTTCAGTTCGATTTTCACATATTCGATCCAATTTTGGCTTGTGATTTGTGAGAGATTCATGGTAGTGGGATGTCGTCGGTCATTGGTGTCTGAGAGAGAGCAGCGGCGCCAACGATTTGTGAGTCTGAAAGAGAGGCGGTAGACAGGTGACAGTGTGGGTGAGTTGAGGGCTGAGGAGTGAGTGAGGGGCTGAGGGAAGCGGTTCAGCGCAGCAACAGCTGTGGCCTGAGATAGAGAGAGAGAGAGAGTTGTGATTTTGAGAGATTAGGGATTTTGAGTCGACTGCTGTGACTTGTAGTCGTATAGTTATATTACTTGTATAAGTGAAGTGGGTTGGGCCGAGTGAGGAGTGACTGTTAATGAGTAAGTGTAATGTATAATAAAATAGGCTGTATATACATAGTATATATATAATTTGATTTTTCGGTTAACTATTTTTAAAAAAATCAAAAACAGAACTGAATTTTCAAAATTTTGAAAATCTAAACCGAAATCAATTGAATTAACTAAAAAACCAAAATTAAAATTTCAAAAAATTTGATTCGATGGATTTTTCAGTTTGAGCCAAAATATGCCCGGCCCTAATCACGCGTGGCAAACGACCTCAAAGGAGCTGTATTTAGTAACGACAAAATTTAATTCAAATGACAAAACAATCCCTCATTGTATGTTAAATTAGCAAGAAAAGCCTTTTCTAATAGGCACAAAGAAAGCCGTTTAGTGGAAAAAGAAGAAAACCTCACAAAAACTTGATAAATCCCAAGCCGCTTCCCATTACAGTCGCAGCGTTCCCCTATTTTTGAATTGAAGTTTCCTCTCTATCAACTCTACTCTACACCCCCACACCAATCACTGAAGTGTTTCACACGGAGAGGGGGGATAGGGGTACAGACATGGCGGTGGCTGCTTACGGTCAGCTGAATCTTGAAGAATCACCACTATGGGGTTCTCGAAGTATCGAATGGTTCGAAAAGCTTGAACAAATCGGAGAAGGAACTTATGGGTCAGCCTTTTCCGCCCCCACTAATTTAAATTCCTTTTATTTGGATAGCTTACTGCTTTATTTCTCAGTTGTTTTTTTTTGTTAATAATTGACAAGGATGTGTTATCTTTGTTTAATAACTTGAATGTTGATGGGTTGCTTTTTTGACTTATTGAATCAAGAAAATAACAGCTTTTGGTACTTGAATTTCTCAGGTCACATGTTTTGGATTCCTGTACATATCGTATATTGGGTATGTCGGGGTCCTGTCTCGACTAGTTATCAGATTTTCAGGTGCAGACTCTTTAGAGGCTTCTTAAACATAGTTTTGTTTCAGCTGTACAGTTTATCTAGTGGGCCCTTCAGTTATTTATGTTTCAAAATATGTAAACACATGTTGATGTCCATATTGTTTCTTATTAGTTTATAACTTTATCATGAGTTTAGTATATATGTTTAGCAAGTTCTCGTATAACTCACTTGACGTCCGCCCCTCCAAGCTAGGGGCGTGACAAACTTGGTATCAGAGCATACGGTTCAAGTGTCCCAGGGAGTCTATGAAGCCGTGTCTAGTAGGACCTTCCTTATGAATGTGTTGCGTGCCACATTTATAATTAAGGGACTACGCGGTCATTTAGGAATCTGACCTTCTATTAAAATCTAGATCTTGCAGTAGAGCTAAGTCATAGAAAGTTACTTTTGACTCACATTCTGCTTATTTGTGATACATATCATGTCTACCAAAGATACGGATAATATAGGCTATAGGGCCACTACCAGCACTAATCAGGAGGCAGCCACTATAGAGCATTCTCCAGTATTAGCGGATCGGACCAGGGCTCAAGAGGTCTTGCCAAGTACTCAGGTGCCTAGAACAGAAGGGCATACATGGGTTTCTACACCTCCTGTAGCATCAATAGCAGTTTCTACACTGCCTGTACCACTACCAGGTGCCTCAGAGCAGGATCTTAGAGGAGAAATACAATTGTTCACCCAGCTAGTAGCTGCTCAAGTCGAAGGACAGAATGTTGCTACACGTAACACTATTCGGGGGGAGACTGCCGGATCCAGAGTTCGTGATTTCCTCAGGATGAATCCCCCGGTGTTTACAAGATCTAGTGTGAAAGAGGACCCTCAACAGTTTATAGATGAGATCAACAGAATCTTCAGGGTTATGCATATATCTGAGACTGAGGCTGTGGAATTGGCCTCCTATCAGCTAAAAGATGTTGCCATTTCCTGGCATGAGATGTGGGTCGATTCCAGGGGCCCGAACGCCCCTCCAGCAGTTTGGGAAGAATTCTCGAGGGCCTTTATGGATCACTTTTTACCTTTAGAGCTTAGGGAAGCGAGGGTGGATGAATTTCTATCCTTACGACAGAATACCTCAGTGTTAAAGAGTATAGCATGCGATTTATGCAGTTGGCCAGATTTGCTCCAGAGATGGTCAGCACCCAGAGGGTGAGGATGCATTACTTTATGGGTGGCCTCAGAGATTATTTGATTGACTCTTGTGCAGTTGCTGCACTTAATAATGATATGGATATTGCTAGACTGATGGCATATGCACAACAGGCAGAGGATCGCATCCGTGATGGCAGGGCAGACAGATCAGAAAGGGAGCAGAGTAAGAGGGCCAGGGCAGCTGGCAGGTATTACAGAAGTGACAGGGCTTCCTCCAGCAGAGGTCCACCTAGGCAGGCTCAGTCGGCATCTAGCTTCACAGCTAGTGCTCCAGCTCAGTCATCAAGGTCCAGATAAGATCAGAGTCAGACTTCTAGAGCACCAGGCCCTCACTATCATAGAGGTACTGGTCGGGGATTACCACCTCGTCCTACTTGCAGACAATATGGTCGTTCTCATTTCGGAGAGTGCTTATATGGCTCTACTGCTTGTTATGGGTGCGGATTCGAGGGTCACAAGATGCGTGATTGTCCTAGACTTAGAGCTGAGAGAAGGGGTGATAGATCACTATCCACAGGCTCTGCAGGAGCATCCTCTTATTCAGCACCACCTTCATCTCGTGATCCTCAGGCAGAGGTACATGCAGGGGTAGAGGTAGAGGTTCAGGTTCAAGAGCTGGCCCAAATTGAATGTATGCATTAGCAGGCTGATAGGATTCAGAGGCTTCCCCAGATGTGGTTACAGGTACCTTATCCATCTTCTCTTATGATGTTTATGCATTGATAGATCCAGGGGTGACCCTGTCATATGTTACTCCATTTGTTGCTAAGAAGTTTGGAATAGAGCCAGAGTTATTACGTGAGCCATTTGCAGTATCGACTCTAGTAAGAGAGTCTATTATAGCTAAAAGGATCTACTATGGGTGTCTAGTAACAGTATGTGGCCATGATACATTGGCTAACTTGATAGAGCTGGACATGGTTGATTTTGATGTCATTATGGGCATGAAATGGCTATTCTCTTGTTATGCTATAGTTGATTGTCGAGCTAAGGTTGCTCGATTCCAGTTCCCGGGAGAACCAGTCTTGGAGTGGAAAGGGAATGTTGTGATGCCTAGAAGAAGGTTTATTTCCTATCTTAAGGCACAAAAGCTTATAACAAAAGGGTGTTTATATCACCTAGTCCATGTTAGAGACCTTGAAGTAGAGAAACGTATGTCAACTCTTCAGTCCATACCTGTTTTGAATGAATATCCAGATGTGTTTCCCGATGAACTTCCTGGATGACCTCCGGTTAAAGATATTGACCTTGGTATCGACCTAGATCCCGATACCCGGCCTATATCTATTCCACCTTATAGAATGGCACCAACAGAGTTGAAAAAGCTAAAGGAGCAGTTGAAAGATCTACTTGACAAAGGTTTTATTCGACCCAGCATATCTCCATGGGGCACTCCAATACTATTTGTACGTAAGAAGGATGGAACAATGCGAATGTGTATAGATTACAGGCAGTTGAATAGAGTGACAATAAAGAATAAGTACCCCCTACCTAGAATAGATGATTTATTTGATCAGTTGCAGGGAGCTAAATGTTTTTCAAAGATTGACTTAAGATCTGGTTATCACCAGTTGAGGATACGTGAGGTTGATATTCCGAAGACAACCTTCAAAACTAGATGTGGGCACTTTGAGTTCCTTGTCATGTCATTTGGACTGACAAACGCCCCAGCAGCCTTCATGGATATGATGAATAGGGATTTCAAACCCTTTTTTGATATGTACGTGATTGTATTTATAGATGATATCTTGATATATTCACGTGATGAGGCAAATCATGCAGACTATCTCAAATCAATTCTACAGACTCTTAGAGAACACTAGCTTTATGCCAAGTTTTCTAAATGTGAGTTCTGGGTGAACTCAGTGGCTTTTCTTGGCCATGTGGTATCTGGTGAAGGTATCAAAGTGGACTTTCAGAAGATAGAGGCTATGAAGAGATGGCCTCGACCTACCACTCTGACAGAAGTGCGTAGTTTCTTGGGGCTCGCCGATTATTACAGGAGGTTTGTGGAGGGATTTTCCTCTATTTACGCCCCATTAACTAAATTAACACAGAAAGCAGCCAAATTTCAGTGGTCAGATGCTTGTGAAAGAAGCTTCCAAGAGCTAAAAGATAGATTGACTACAACTCTTGTATTGACTTTACCAGAGGGCACAAAAGGGTATGCCATTTATTGTGATGCTTCGGGTGTCAGCCTAGGATGCGTCTTGATGCAACATGGGAAGGTTATAGCATACGCTTCTCGACAATTGAAAAAGCATGAACATAACTACCCCACACATGATTTAGAGCTTGCAGCAGTTGTATTCACACTTAAAATTTGGAACCACTATTTGTATGGGGTACATGTTGACATATTTACAGACCATAAGAGTCTCCAATATATCTTCAAGCAAAAGGAGTTGAATTTGAGGCAGAGAAGGTGGCTAGAGTTGCTGAAAGACTACGATGTCAATATTCTCTACCACCCCGGTAAAGCCAACATTGTAGCTGATGCTCTCAGTCGCGTTTTTATGGGTAGCCTAGCATATTTGTCACCCGCTCAACATGAAGTAGCATGAGATGTACAAAGATTAGCCAGTCTAGGAGTTCGACTTCTAGATTCTGAAGATAGGGGTGTGGTTGTGCAGAACACTACAGAGTCATCATTAGTGGCGGTAGTGAAAGAAAAACAATATGATGATCCCTTATTACTCCAGTACAGAGTAGGAATCTGACAACAAAAAATTTCAGCATTTGAGATGGCGGGGGATGGTTCCTTAAGATGCCAAGGAAGACTGTGTGTTCCTAATGTAGATGCTCTAAGACAACAGATAATGGCTGAAGCACATTGCTCCTGGTATTCCATTTATCCAGGCTCTACAAAGATGTACCATGACCTTAAAGAGGTCTACTGGTGGAATGGCATGAAAAGGGATATAACAGAGTTTGTAGCACGATGCTCCAACTGCCAGCAAGTGAAAGCAAAACATCAAAGGCCCGGTGGCCTAGCTCAGACTATGAGCATTCCAGTATGGAAATGGGAGGCCATTACCATAGATTTTGTTACAGGTTTGCATTCCTCATTTCACAAATGCCTCTATTTGGGTGATCATTGATCGATTAACAAAATCATCCCACTTCTTACCAGTTAAGTCTGCCAGTACCACATAAGATTATGCCAAGCTATATATAAAAGAGACTGTTCGCTTGCATGGAATCCCAATGTCCATCATTTCAGATAGGGGTGCCCAGTTCACCTCACACTTTTGGAGGTCATTCCAAGATAGTTTGGGAACACAAGTGAACCTTAGCACCTCATTCCATCCACAGACGGATGGCCAAGCCGAGTGCACTATTCAGACACTCGAGGACATGTTGAGAGCATGCATTCTAGACTTTAAAGGCAATTGGGATGATCATTTGTCCTTGATAGAATTTGCCTATAATAATAGCTATCACTCCAGTATTGGCATGGCTCCAATTGAAGCTCTTTATGGAAGACGATGTAAATCACCTATTGGTTGGTTTGATGTGGGTGAGACTCAAATATTAGGACCAGATTTTGTCCATCAAGCAGTTGAAAAGGTAAAGCTAATACAAGAGCGGCTGAAGACCGCTCAAAGCTGATGGAAATCTTATACAGATGTGCGGCGCAGAGATTTAGAGTTTCAAGTTGATGACTGGGTATTCTTGAAGGTATCACCTATGAAGGGGGTTATGCAATTTGGAAAGAAAAGTAAGTTGAGCCCTAGATATATTGGTCCTTATAGAATCCTAAAGAGGGTTGGCCAAGTAGCCTATGAGGTTGATTTACCTCCTGAGTTAGCAGCAGTGCATCCAGTTTTTCACGTGTCTATGTTACGTAAATGCTTAGCGGATCCTTCTCAAGTTATCCTTTTAGAGGGTATAGAGCTCTTAGGAGATTTATCATATGAAGAAGTCCCGGTGGCCATACTAGATAGACAAATCAAAAAATTGAGAACGAAAGAAATAGCTTCAGTTAAAGTCCTATGGAAAAGTCAAAATGTAGAAGAAGCCACGTGGGAAGCAGAGGCCGACATGAGGGGAAAATATCCTCACTTATTCAAGGAACAACCAAAAGGTTTTTAAAGTCATTACTCCCTTCATTCGAGTATCAATTTTAGTCATATTTGTTAATACTATTTTATCAATATGCTAAATGTTCAGGTACTTGATACGTGCCTATGATTCAAGAATTCTATATGTTCCTCAGAGTTGAGATGTAAAGTTGAAGGAGTATGAGGTAAGCTATATTAACTACAATAGTTTTTATTCCTATAAGGCCAAGCGGAGCCTCGTTGATACCTATTGAATATTATTCACTTGTTGTGACGCTCTGTGAAGCGTATGGTATGTGTTTTGGTTAGCTGACAGGTTTCAGATAGGACAGTTTGCAAGGGAAACTCTGCCAAATATTTTTGGAAAAAGGTAGAGTTAGAATAATTTTGAGTCGTATCCTTCATTCGCGGACGAATGATCCCAAGGGGGGGATAATGTAGTGCCCCGAACATAAGATATGCGTGCAACTCGTAAACATGAAGGAATTATTATGAACCAAGAGGATAAGGTTGTGAATGGATAATTATACAAAGGGACACTTATACTAAGTCATTTGAAGTGATATACCAAGGTTATAGACCAAATGGAGACTTGGAACAAAAGTTCAAATTGAAGGATTCACTACGGTGGACTATTTCAAGCAAGCTAGTACAAGGTCTTATTTGTAATGGGTATATCTCCCAATATAAAATGATTTATAGGTCCTATGAAGTACCAAATTAAAGATATTTAAGTCTAGTTTGCAACACAACAAACTGCTCATCCATACAAGTTTGGAGTAAAAAGTTATGCGCATTTTACTACAGACACGCGCACTGCCCAATCACTGCGGGACATGTGGCAGCCTTGGGTAAGTCGGCCAAAAGTGGTGTATTTATATTGAAACTTTGGGATTTCGTCTCCCATACATATCAGAACATAAAGGACCTGCTTAACACTTGTTTTCTTCAGTTCTTCTTCATCTCAAGCCCTCCCTAGCCTAAGGTAAGTGAATTCCTTCAAGAATCAAGTGTATTTTTCATCGTAGGTCACGAAAACATACTTAGTCAAGTGTTTTATTGAAGGAAAAGGTGTTGTTCTTGATGATAAAAAGGGTGCAGGGATTGTATTCTTATTGATAAAGGTATGGCTGCTGTTCTACCTCTATAAATATGACTCTAAGAGTTGTTTTAAGTATAGTTTACGGGTAGGACTCACGGGACGGTGAAAGGAAGCTGTGAGTCCATGTTTTGCCCATTGTAACTAATATACTCGGTGAGGAGGGAGTATGTAGAGGGATGTAATGGTTGTACTGTTGAATAAACGAGGTGTGTATTGTGGTGTATTGATGCAGCATGCTTGCTGCGATAAGGAGGGACGCTAGGTATAGCAAACACGATTTCTACGGCTCTTGCAAGCTTGTCCCTCGTCAAGTGTTTGATAAAATGCCTAAATGGATTGAGGATGTTGTTTATATGTTATTTGGCTTCCTATCACTGTATTAAATGTTATAATTCTTGCCCAACTTAATCTATGAGATTAAAGGGTTATTTAAACGCTACTAAATAAAGAACTCCCGAGGCGGTATTTAAAAGTCGAGGGGTCAAGTTTATGACCTTGTTTGGGATATGGAATGGGCTGCATATTGTAAGGAATTGATGGCGGTATTAATATTACTTCATAGGCGGTCATAGTTCAGTTGATAAGGGCAAAAGAGAGAGGTGGGACGATACACCATTTAATTATCTTATTTGCTAAGCTTGTCCCTCATAAGCTATTATCATCTTCCCGACCTCGCCATCTTTCTTGGTTAGTCGCTTATACTATTGAATATGTTGTTATGTCATAGATAAGGAGTGTTTGACGAGAACCAATGACGCTACATAAGGGAGAGAGAGTCTCGAAGTAAGGTATGTAAAGCTAAAACCTATTTTCGCCATCAAGGCACGCCCTAGAGTCACATGTTCCTCCTATAAAGGTCGTCATAGATTATATGCTTCTTGAAAGAAAAACTTAATTCTATTATAGGTCTCTCTCGAGTGGAGTTCTAAACCTATAGAGTTATAGTACTTATTTCTAGTCAAAGAAGTCACATGTTTCACACGATCATACATGTCTTCAGTTGAAACTCTTAGAAGTTACCGAGCATATATGTCACGAACTTAGAGAAATTAATTGGCCACAAAATATACCTAAATATATAAGATCACGTAGATATATGATTCTTCAGCTAAAAGAAAGTAATCAATATTCAGATAACAAGTTATATGATTTATAAGTTGCCTACTAGGAGCCTTTACAAGCAAGACGAGATTATAGCCTACTCTGCAGCGTGGGGTGGGTATCATTAGGGCCACTACGTGTGACGCTATTCTGTCCACAGAATTCAAATAGAGTCAGATGGAACTTCCCGTCGTGGATTCCCTGACTACACAGGCCTGCGGGCAGACCTTACAGGAGCCCTGGAGGGCGTACCTTGACAGACCACGTTATCCAGACTATGAGATTTCACACATGGTTGTGATAGTTGGCTACAGATGCCAAACATGTGTCACTGATCGCCGACAACAGTCCATCTTGTGACTTCCTGACAGTTAGCGTGATTTCACACATGGTTGTGATAGTTGGCTTCAATTAGCCTAGTAATAGGTACAAACCTCAGTTTAGGTAGCTAAGTGAACTTTAAGGGGTCATTTGACACGTGAAAAAGATAAAATAATCCTAACTTGAATGAGATAAAGCGGCATATTCCATGATTAAATTTTATACTGCATTTGATTGACCGTCATGATTAAGCTTAAGATAAAATTTATATTGCGTGTATGTCAATAAAAGGTAACATAAATTTTATCCCAAGTTTAATCATAAGATATCCCAACTTATCACGCGTAGGGCTGAGCATTCAGTTAGTTCGATTTATTTCGCAAAATTCAGTTCGATTTTTTAATTTTCGATGGTAAAACCATTAACTAAAATTGAACTGAAATAATTTTGGTTCAGTTCGATTTTCACATATTCGATCCAATTTTGGCTTGTGATTTGTGAGAGATTCGTGGTGGTGGGATGTCGTCGGTCATTGGTGTCTGAGAGAGAGCAGCGGCGCCAACGATTTGTGAGTCTGAAAGAGAGGCGGTAGACGGGTGACGGTGTGGGTGAGTTGAGGGCTGAGGAGTGAGTGAGGGGCTGAGGGCAGCGGTTCAGCGCCGCAACAGCTGTGGCCTGAGATAGAGAGAGAGAGAGTTGTGATTTTGAGAGATTAGGGATTTTGAGTCGACTGCTGTGACTTGTAGTTGTATAGTTATATTACTTGTATAAGTGAAGTGGGTTGGGCCGAGTGAGTAGTGACTGTTAATGAGTAGGTGTAATGTATAATTAAATAGGCTGTATATACATAGTATATATATAATTTGATTTTTCGGTTAACTATTTAAAAAAAAAATCGAAAACAGAACCAAATTTTCAAAATCTAAACCAAAATCAATTGAATTAACTAAAAATCCGAAATTAAAATTTCAAAAAATTCGATTCGATGGATTTTTTCAGTTTGGGCCGAAATATGCCCGGCCTTAATCACGCGTGGCAAACGACCTCAAAGGAGCTGTATTTAGTAACGACAAAATTTAATTCAAATGACAAAACAATCCCTCATTGTATGTTAAATTAGCAAAAGAAGCCCTTTCTAATAGGCACAAAGAAAGCCGTTTAGTGGAAAAAGAAGAAAACCTCACAAAAACTTGATAAATCCCAAGCCGCCTCCCATTACAGTCGCAGCGTTCCCCTATTTTTGAATTGAAGTTTCCTCTCTATCAACTCTACTCTACACCCCCACACCAATCACTGAAGTGTTTCACACAGAGAGGGGGGATAGGGGTACAGACATGGCGGTGGCTGCTTACGGTCAGCTGAATCTTGAAGAATCGCCACTATGGGGTTCTCGAAGTATCGAATGCTTCGAAAAGCTTGAACAAATCGGAGAAGGAACTTATGGGTCAGCCTTTTCCGCCCCCACTAATTTAAATTCCTTTTATTTGGATAGCTTACTGCTTTATTTCTCAGTTGTTTTTTTTTGTTAATAATCGACAAGGATGTGTTCTCTTTGTTTAATAACTTGAATGTTGATGGGTTGCTTTTTTGACTTATTGAATCAAGAAAATAACAGCTTTTGGTACGTTTGGGATCTGGAGTGTTCCATGTAGCACATATTTTGAGTTTGTCACCCGGTTTAGCCCATATTTGTGTTCCATTCACTATTATACACTCTTATACAAGGTTGATACATTATGTGTAATGCTTCCCCAGGTATAATGTTGTATATTGGGATACGTGGCTTAATATTTTATGTCCCGTTGTGTTATTGGTATTGCTTTTTGTATCTTGCTGTTGTACTTTTTCTGTGTAAATGAGAACTTGGGTATGCCGGGGGGGGGGTCTTTTATTGTGGTTTTGTTCTAATTTGTTGTAATGCCATTACTTACTGATCTGATGTTAGGTTGTTATTGAGTTTCTTTTCTGTTGAATTAGCAATGGACCAATTGAAATACTCTGTTTGGCATAGGCCGTGTGAAGCTTATATAAAAGACTATTGAGCAAAGGGCATAACCAGAAGATAGTTGTCCTGCTTATCAGAGAAGTGTTTTTTGTTTCTTTCGTGTTAATGATTTCACTTGTTTTCTTTTTATGAATCAAGATAATATGATGTTAGTATTTTTGGTAGCCCTTTGTATTTTTGACTTAAAATTATTATTGAGGATTGTCTTTTGTTCCTTTGAGATGTTGTGTATCATTCTGACCATAATGAAAGGCGATTTAGTCAATTCATCTTTCATTGGCATGGTTTTGGGTTTTGAACAAGGATCTGTTTTTGTTTTTGTCTGGAATTTCTCTCGCTCGCACAATTGAGTCAAATAGAAGAAGATGAGTACTGGTAATTTGCATGTAATAATAAGAAATGCAAGAAGACTGCCATTGTATCAATTATCTATTTTGGCTACATAGGCAAAGCCGGCAGGGGTAAGGTCTGCATACACCTACCCTCCCCAGACCCCACTTATGGGATAACACTGGGTATGTTGTTGTTGTTGTAGGCAAAGCTGGTGCTCATATTCTAGTCAATGTAATATTGACAAGGATTATGTTTCTAACGTAATTATGCAAAAAGTTAGTAATTAGTTCAAGTTTTATTGGACTGAAGGTGGAGATGCTGGGAGCACGGATAGCTGGTTCATGTACAGTTTAGTTGTTAACTTTAGTCTATAAGTACCCGATCAAATCAATTCAAAGATTTCAGCCAAAAGCTCTTAATAAATTTTGTAAATGCATTGGGAAGCCTCTAGATTCGGATGCTGTAAAAGTTTCCATTTCTAGTGAAAAAATTAGCTATTGTTTACATGACGAACTTTGATGTGCATTCTGGTGATAGTTGACCGCCTCTTGTAAATCCAGTACAAGTTGGTTCATTCCTGGGGTTCGGGAATCAAGAATGATCTATATCTTGTGGGAAGCAATAGACCTTCGGCACATTGCTAAATAGTCTCTAGAGTTGTATGTGTGGCCATTGATATTTTCTGGAAGGATATGATGTATGAGTATAGAGTAAGCATGAGCCTTTTAGCTCACATTCTTGTTGAGCAGGAGTCAGCCCTTGAGAATGTTTTGCCATCACACTTGGTGGTTTCCATTTTATTGGGTGTGATAACATTTTTTTGATTGTTTTATTGGTTATGATATTTCACATAAGGGCTTTGAGGATATTGTCAGTTATTACTCACTCCGGCCTGTTTTATGTTTAGGTGCTTGATGGGCATGGAGTTTAAGAAATTAAAGGAGATTTGTGACATGTAGGTCAAATATATGCAAAGTACCAAAATCATCTTTTAAATAAGTGGTGGTGAGAGTTTCACATGTTACATTTTAAATGAGTGGTGGTGAGAGTCCCAACAAGTTATGTCTTTATTAAGGGTAACATGGGGATGCTAAGATCAAATAGTTTCCAAAAAGAGAAAGGTGTCATTCTTTTTGGGACAAACAAGGATAGCGTGTTACATAAAACGGGACAATGGGATGCTTATTTCTACTCAGCATTACCGGTGTAGAGAGAGTAAATCATTTCTATGATCCCAGTGTTTGAGTGAAGTTGTGATTTGGCCTCTAATTTTCAATTATCCCCATTCAAACTCGTGTGTGCCATATGTGACTATGTTGAGGGCTCTTCAACTATTTGTTCCCGTATTGAAATCAGGGGGTGGGGTGGGGAGACTCCCATCTTCAATGATCTACACAGCCCTTTGTAACTGGTGGCATTTGGATTGTTCTAGTTTTGTTTTGGTTTTGATTTTTTCCTGTCTGAATTTGGTTTCGGGGAAATTAGTGTCGACTTTGTAACAATAAAAAAATAAATTGTCTTTGTCCGGAGAATTTGCACTAGTTCATTTTGAAAAACATATCATTTCAATCCCTAAAACATTTTTTGAGGCTTTCACATGGATTATAGTAATAGATTAAGAGTCTAAGACCAAACAATATTAGATTTATACGAATTTAGTTTGTTGAAGGAAAAAAAGAAGATAGAACAAATCAGCAAAAAGAGAAAGAGAGAGAATCAAGTTTTTTTGGGGACGAAGTGCGATCTTCCAGACTATGAAAAGCGACTATGTCACTTTAAGAGGCCACTATTTTGTGCTTAAAGAAATACTGTTTTCCTGATTTTGGATTTTTCTTTTTTGCTTTAAGAAAACAGAACTGTGTTTTGCAACATCACATATTTGTTTTGAAGAACAAAAGACTTATTTGGAAGGAAAAGGGAAGAGATCATAGATGCTCTGAAGAGGGTCCAGGTTAGGATTTTCATTGAGGGTTCAACTTTTATAGAAATAGTATGTGGAAGAATGAAATTTGTGGAATGATTCTGCCGGTTCACCTTAGGTATTTGGGAAAACTTTTTATCCAAAAACTCCTAAGATGCGCTCTTGGGAAATGCGCCTAGTCTTTAACTCTCTTAACTCTCTCATTCTTTTGGTCTTTATTTCGGCAAGCTATTATTCGAATGACCTTTTCTTACCTTTTTAGTTATGGAGAAGAAGGCCTTCTTTATTTTTGGTAATAAATCCCTTTAAGTTAATAGATATTAGCAATAATGGCAACAGATGGTTCATGTTAATAGAACGCAGCAGGAGATTTACTAGCAGAATTAAAATTGGCCAAGAGAACTTGCAATGGGTATACTGTTACCTTTCTCAAAAAAAAAAAAAAAAAAGAACTTGCAATGGGTATGTGAAGCTCTCAAGCAAGCTTCACAGGGGTTGGGGAATCATTGCAGGAGATGGGGAAGGACAATTCAACTTTACACTTATAAAGTTTACCAGAATTTCAACAACTATGGTTGGTATGCAAGGATTGAGTCTTGGATTATTCCGGAGGAAACCTTCAACTGGGGGCTTCATCAAAAAAGAAGAAGGAAACCTTCAACTGGGGATGGGGAGACACAACAGATAAAATCCTTCGTTTTTTGGGCAAAGCTAATCAAAGATTCAACCTTTTCGTCCAGGACACCAAATCTTTTATTAATATGTAAGATTCCCAGTGGCAAGACATGGTAGCACATCCAATGGGATTGGGGTCTGGAATATGTGAGTTGGTTTTCCAAATTTGTCCACAGTATAGTTCAGGCAAAGTTGGAAAAGCTCTTGGTTTTGTTGAATTATGATTGTAAGGATGGTTGAAGGACAAAGTCATGCAATTGGGCAGAAAAATGGTTTATTCTCAGTCAGGTCATGTTACAAGTTGCTAAACAATGGAACAAACAACTATGCCCCAGTGGCCTTGGCAGATGATATGGAAATCAAGAGCCCCATTTAAAGTTGCATGCTTTATGTAGGTAGCAGCCCATGAAGCTTGCCCCACCCAGAATAATATAATATACAGAGAGTAAGGATATCCATATGCAACAGGGACAAGGAGACCAAGTACTATTTGTTCCTGCATTAATACGGCAGTTGTGGACCTGTTCTTCAACATTTTTGGGCAGCATTGGATAATGCGACAGTCGATCAGACAATTATTGGATGGTTGGGGGAATTGAAGGCTTCATAGATCTCTTATTATGTAGAGGAGTATCCCAGTATGTATCTGTTGGGTACGATGGCTAGATAGGAACTTTAGGTGTTTTGAGGGAAGAACTCACTCAATTCAGATAATAAAATACAGATGTTTAGGCTTGCTAGCATTTTCTTGCAATCTACAGGATGTGTATGAAAATTACATGATAGATTTTGTTGACTCACTGCAGGAGTACGTTTGTCTGGGTGAGCTACTTCTTTTAGTTTTTGTATTTTGGGGTGTTGGCTACTTTTTGTTGATAAAAATATAACTTACTGATTAAGAAAGGGCTAAAGTCATGCAATAAGGATGCAATTGGCACTATCACTTGGGATTCACATTGCAAATTTGCAACTATTGTAATTGGTGACCATAGATGAAATTAATTCAATTTATAAATGACAGCCAACTTTGCATTTTTTGATATTTCAAAGGTATTGCTTCATGGTTTGTATCCTTAGCATGATTGACACTGTTGCTCTTTTCCAGGCAAGTGTACATGGCCAGAGAAAAAAAAACTGGGGAAATTGTTGCTTTGAAAAAGATACGTATGGACAATGAGAAGGAGGGGGTACTGTTCTTTTCCCCAATCATCATGCTGTTTTTAGATTTGTGTTTATACCATTTAAATATTAGAGCTTATTTTGAACGAGGAGGAGGGGGTGCTGTTCTTTTCCCCAATCATCATGCTGTTTTTAGATTTCTATTTATACCATTTAAATATTAGAGCTTATTTTGACTAATGCATTGCTGGCGTAAAATTGATAACCTGGTACCTTATACTTATTTCTGCAGTTCCCTATAACAGCCATCCGTGAGATTAAAATTCTAAAGAAATTGCAGCATGAAAATGTCATTAAGCTGAAAGAGATAGTAACCTCTCAAGGTACTTTGTCTCTTAATTCTTAGATGCTATATTTTTTTGGAACTTCGCCTAAGTTTGAACTTTTATTGTCAGTTCTGACATGAATCTCTCTTCTAGGTCCTGAAGAGGATGAGCAAGACAAGCTAGGTATTCCAGCTAAGAGAATTTTCTTATTGGTAGTGAAGTTCCTTTCCCGATGTTTGCAGAAATTAACATCCATGAATTTCAATTTGCTTTCAGGAGCAGATAGTAACAAGTACAAGGGAAACATCTACATGGTTTTTGAATACATGGATCATGACTTGACCGGCCTTGCTGATCGACCAGGGTTGAGATTCACAATTCCGCAGATTAAAGTATCGTAAGCCTACCTAGCAGAAAAAGATTATGCTTTTTCTGATTGTGATGACCATCTATTTGCTGCACATTTATTGATGATACTCCTTTTCCAGTGCTACATGAAGCAACTGCTTACTGGTCTTCATTACTGCCATGTAAATCAAGTTCTTCACAGAGATATCAAAGGTTACTTTTATTTAATTCTCTGTATGTAACATGTTGATATTTGCAAGTGTTCCTGGAAGCTCGTGACACATTTGTTTCCTTTCTTTTTTATGTTAGCAGGCTCTAATCTTCTGATAGATAATGAAGGAAATCTGAAGCTTGCTGATTTTGGTTTAGCCCGCTCATTTTCTGGTGATCACAATGCTAATCTGACAAATCGTGTTATTACTCTGTGGTACAGGTAAATCTAAAATCCTGTAAAGCATTCTTCTTATCACTGTGCTTGTATCACTCTGAGATTTTTCTGCTCTTTCTAGACTAAATATACAATAATCTTGGACAGACCTCCGGAGTTGTTGCTTGGAGCCACAAAGTATGGTCCCGCTGTTGACATGTGGTCCGTTGGTTGTATATTTGCTGAACTTTTATACGGAAAGCCAATCTTACCTGGAAAAAATGAGGTAATATCCTCTTAAACTTTTGTCCAGCTTCCCTAGATGTTGTAGGTGTCAGTAGTTTCGCTTTACAAGTATACTGCTACTAGTTGTCTAAGGAATCTCTGTTAATGTGCTATTGCCTCTATTTCTTGAGAGTTCTTATACTTATGTCAGATAGTTTACTAGACCATTTCTCTGGCTAATATGCTGATAGCAATGAAGCATTTGGATTAGAAAACAACTTATTCGAACCTGATCTAACAATTGATTTAATAAAATCTGAAGAGGAAAGATTTTCTTAGTTTGTTTCTTTATTTGATCTTGTTAGCTGGGCTCGAGACTAATAATCTCCATTTTATGATGACAAGCAAAATTTTACGAGTAGCATGGACAAGGATTCAGTTCGTTAGGACAAAACATTCGGAAAATTTAAGGGAGACCAGACCACATGAACAATAAAATATTTACTTCCTCTGTTCTTTTCTATATGATGATAATGGATTAGAAACTGAGCTTAAGATATTAATTTGACTTATATATGATATTAGTGGTAGCAGAAGAAAATATTAAGTTGGCAATTGTGAAGTTTGTTGATAGATAAAATCTCATATCAAAGTTTAAAATTTGAATAGTAAATGAACTTGAATTCTTTGAAGTGGACGGTTTCAAAAATAAATAAATTCAGTTTCAAAAAGATAAATATAAAATGTGGGATGGTGTCAAATATTTTGGAACATTTCAAAATAGAAAGAGTGTAATTAATTGGATAAGGAATAATATTGATTTGCACCCAAGGGTGTGGCCTAGTGGTCAATGAAGTGGGTTAAAGAGCCTTGAGGCGTGAGGTCTCAGGTTCAAATCCCAGTGGAGACAAAAAACACTAGGTGATTCTTTCCATCTGTTCTAGCCTTGGTGGATAGAGTTACCTGGTACCTGTTGTTGGTGGGAGGTGGCAGGTATCCCGTGGATTTAGTCGAGGTGTGCGAAAGCTGACCCGGATACCACGGTTATCAAAAAGAAAAATTGATTTATGGCATGTCTGTATTTGCAAGAAATCGTTAACTACCTTTCTTAGAGAATACTTCAACCTCAGAATGTAATAAAAAGGAAAAGAAAGAAAGAAACATTATCAGATAGAAGGCATTTATGGAACACAACAACATTAGTATCTTTTTTTTTGTGTGTGTGGATAAAGCACGAGATTAGTTTCATATATTCCAAATATTGGTGAAGATCAAGGGAGCATCCACATAGTTCAAAGTGCTTTAGGAAAATATAAAGTTATTTACTTTATATTCCATTTGAATTAGTTGAGATGTATGCACTACTGTCAATGGTAAAACATTCAGCAATATATTGGGAAGTGAAGATTCTGTTCCTGGTATTTCTCTTCCATTTTTATGGTGTTGAAGGGGAGCCTTGGAGTAACTGGTAAAGTTGCTTCCATGTGACTAGGAGGTCATGGGTTCAAGCCTTGGAAATAACCTCTTGCAGAAATGCAAGGTAAGTCTGCATACAATAGACTCTAGTGGTCGGGCCCTTCCTCGGGCCCTGCACATAGCGGGAGCTTTAGTGCACCGAGATGCCCTTTTATTTTTATGATGTTGAACTAGACAAGAGTATAATATGTTAGTGCTTATGTATTATATTAGCAACAGTGGATGAAATTTTTTGTAAAATATTTACTCCCTCGTTTCATTTTATATGTCGGTGTTTGGTGTTTGATTGGGCATGATGTTTTAAGGAAAAAAAGAAACTTCTTACATAATGCCAAAAGGACCCCTAGAACTTGTGGTCTTAAACATGCTATGATATTTTTGTGGTTATAAGAGCATGTCATTAAGGGTAAAACGGGAAGTATAAAGTAAGGAACATCCAAATGTAGAACATAGTCATTTTTTCCCGGAAAAGACTAAAAAAGAGCGTGGCGGAGTTAACGCTAAATTGGAGGTTTGGAGATAGCTCCTGGAGTCTAAAGGATTCAGGTTGAGTAGGAGCAGGACAAAATATTTGGAATGGAAGTTCAGTGACGTAATGCCTGGGGCTGGCTTGGAAGTGAGGCTTGATACACAGGCCATCCAAAATAGAGGAAGCTTCAAGTATCTTGGGTCTATTATCCAAGGAAATGGGGAGATTGACAATGATTTTACACATCGTATTGGTGCAGAGTGGATGAAATGGAGGCTCCCATCCGAAATATTATGTGATAAGAAAGTGCCACCAGAACTTGTGTGATAAGAAATAAAAGCATCCCTTTCTAGAGTTTGAAAATGAACTGCTTAGTGACCTTCTATTTTTGGTGTATCCATGTTCTCCCTAATGAGGTGGAGGATATTACTCATGTTTTAGATAGTTTATGAGGGGTATAGGTGGTAGATTTTTTTCCCCCTCTATACCACTGTTGTACTTACTACTGAAATACACTATTGGTGTATTTCTTGTTTATAAAAATGTTAACTTTCTAAACAAAAAAGAAAGTGCCACCAGCCCACCAGAACTTAAAAGGAACTATCCAGAAGCAATTAAAGGAACTATAATCAGCTACTACCAAAACCTTTACGGAGAAACAAAACAATGGAGGCTTGATTTTAATCTACTGGGGGTGGAAAGCATTACACAAGAGGAATAGGAATGGTTGCAGAGACAGTTTGATGAAGAAGAAGTCTTGAATTGCATAAGATCACGTGTCAGTGATAAGGCCCCTGGACCAGATGGTTTTCCTATGTGCTTTTTTCAGAACTTCTGGGAGATTCTTAAGACAGATTTCATGAATGCAGTGAGACAATTTCTTGAAAGACATGAAATGGAGAAGAGCCTCAGTGCCACCTATGTGGCTCTTATCCCAAAGAAGATAGGAGCCATGGAACTTAGGGACTTCAGACCCATAAGTCTCATTAGTGGTGTTTACAAGGTCTTTGCCAAGCTGATGGCTGAGAGATTAAAGACAATGATAAGCAAATCAGTGAACAAATCACCAAATGGCTTTCATACAAGGTAGTGAGTGTGTGGACTCCAGGCTTAAAGCAGAAATCCCAGGAATTATGTGTAAGGTTGATATAGGAAAGGCCTTTGACCATGCCAATTGGGAGTTTCTACTCAATATTCTGAAGCAAATGGGGTTTGGAGATAAATGGCTTAAATAGATTGGTTTTTGTATCAAAACTGTTAGGTTCTCCATACTTGTTAATGGAAAACTTGCTGGCTTTTTTCCCTTCAGAGAGAGGACTTAGACAAGGTGACCCTCTCTCTCCTTTCCTATTTCTTTTAGTTATGGAGGGTCTTAACAACATGATGAGAGTGGCCACTCAGAACAACTGGATAAAAGGATTCAACATTGGCAACCAGGCAGGGGTTGAGTTGCAGATATGTCACCTTTATTACGCTGATGATACAATAATATTCTGTGATGCAAAGGCAGAACAAGTTAGTTACATCATAGTTATTTTGGTGATTTTTGAGGCTGTTTCTGGGATTGCTGTGAACGGGAGGAAAAGCAGCATCTTCCAAGGCAAGGAAGTTGCAAATATACATAATCTGGCAAGTATCTTGCAATGCAAAATAGAGCACTTCCCAACTACTTACCTGGGAATGCATCTGGGGAATAATCACAAGGAGCTTGAGATTTGGGATGGAATCATTGAGAAGACAGAGAATAGGTTGGCTAATTGGAAAGCACAATACTTATCTTTGGGCGGTAGAGTCACTTTGATCAATTCGGTTTGGATGCTTTTGCCTACATACGTTATGTCACTTTTCCCTTTACCATCAAAGGTAGACGAGAGGTTAGATAAATTGAGAAGAGATTTCCTATGGTTAGGCAATAAAGAAGGAAAGGAATACACTTGATCAAATGGCAGACAACTTTACTTAGCAAGAAGGCAGGAGGTCTTGGCATAAAGAAACTGAGGGTCCAGAACAAAAGTCTACTTTCTAAATGGCTTTGGAGATTTGTGTTTGAAGATCTAGCCATATGGAGAAGAGTAATTCTATACAAGTATGGGCAGAATGAGCAATGGGTGTCTAATGCAGTGGTTAGCACTTATGGGGTATCAGTATGGAGATCAATCAGAAATCTATGGCCTAGTCTGAAGGAGAATTTGGTGTTTAAAGTGGGAGAGGGCATCAAAATCTTGTTTTGGAAGGACAAGTGGATCGGCCAGGAGTGTTTTAAGGTCAGCTGTCCTAGACGTTTTTTTCCTTTGTGCCAACCCTAATGCTAAAATTGCTGAGATTTGGTCCCATGAGGGATGGAATCTCACCTTTAGGAGATATCTAAATGATTGAGAAGTAGATAGATTTGCTAAACTTCTTACTCAGACGGGGTGAATTTGCAGGCCTTACTACAAAAACAGATGGTATAAGATGGAAACATGACTCTGATGGTAAGTTCTCTGTGGGTAAACTGTACAAGAGAGAGATTATGTCTCACTCAAGGGGAATTCCATGGAAGCAAATATGGAAGTGCAACAAGGTGAAATGCTTCACTTGGCTGGTCTCCAGAAGGGCATGTCTCACTCATGAGAAACTCAAGAAAAGAGGCTTCCAGATTGTCTCCAAATGTTTTTTCTGTCATGAGGAGGAATATTTCTTCACTGCCAGGATTATTGCTCAGGTGTGGCACATGATTCTCAACATTTCTCAAGAGCCTTGGGTGATGCCTGAACACACCGCTGATCTCTTAAGCTGCTGGATGGGGGGGGACCCAAAAAAGATGGTGGTCTATAGTTCCTGCCAGTGTTTTGTGGGCTATTTGGAGAGAGAAACCTCAGGTGTTTTGAGAATAATACTCACTCTATTCAGAATGTTAAAAAAAATTGCATTAACTATTTGTATTTTTGGTGTAAAGAAGAAGGTAGAAGTAGTTGAACAATTGACAGATTTCCTAGGATCTATGTAATTATGGAAATAGCTTGTAACTTTTTGGTGGTAGCCAACATACCCTTTAGTGCTGAAGAATACAACTTTGCCTTTAACAAAAAAAAAAAACTTAAAGGGAAGTTTTACAGAGTGGTGGGCCAAACATGCTCTTAGTGTGTTTCTTTTGCTGTGTGCTCTCTACTTTTTTTTCTGTGTCTCTTGCTTTTGCTTCATCTTTATGCTCAATTTTTAGTACAATTTTATGATTTCTGTTGGCTTCGTTGAAGATCAAGTCCATCTTTCTTAATCTTTTCTGATTACAGCCTGAACAATTGAACAAAATATTTGAGCTTTGTGGAACCCCTGATGAGATTAATTGGCCTGGTGTATCAAAGATTCCTTGGTACAGCAAGTTCAAGCCAGCAAGGCCAATGAAAAGACGAGTTAGAGAGGTCTTTAGGCAGTTAAGGGTTCACTGTTTGAAATTTTGAGTAATTTGAACTACTTTTTTCGTATCATGGCTAACATAATTTTTGTTCATTGTGCAGTTTTGATCGCCATGCTTTGGATTTATTAGACAAAATGCTGAATCTTGATCCTTCTCAGGTATTTCCCTTAATGTCTACAAAGGTTTCCTTTGTTCCATAATCAGAAGATGCTTGAGTACAAAAAACGATAAGGATCAAACTCTCTTTTTTGGGCATCTGAACTTATTTATGAAGACAATATGTACTCTCCTTGGGAGTTCCTTCCTGTCCAAAGGCACTCACTTGGTTCATTAGTGTGTGACTATTCTGAGTATGTAGATCGTTATTGCTGGAATTTGTATGCTCAATTGATTTGCTTGTCTGGTGTTATCAGAATTTGAAGAGGGACGTTGGTTGTATGTTTGTTAGTTCCCGTAACGATTATACCAGAACATAATAGTAAAACAGTCGCCTTACTTTAATCAAAGTTCTTATTCCCACCCATATGATGTGATGCATTTTGACTGGACAAAATATATGAAGTTAATACTCCCTTCTGTTCCAATTTATGTGGCACTCTTTTCTTTTTAGTCTGTCCCCAAAAAAATATCACCTTTCTATAATTAAAAACAAGTTAACTTCAAAAATTTCTCTTTTAACCCTTAATGAAATGATTTATAGCCACATAAGTGTCTAAGGTTTGTTTTAGACCACAAATTTCAGAAGTTTTCCTTTTTTTCTGCAACTTTGTGCCAAGTCAAACTGTGCCACATAAATTGGGACGGAGGGAGTAATGCATTTGCTATTACTCTGTTCCTAATTTGATACACACTAAGACCTCAAAGTGTTGAAAATTTTGGAAAATGATAGGCAGGTTGATCATCTATAAATTGAAATTAATGAATGGTGAGTTGGTGTTTAAAGTTGTGTAAGTAATAGTGTTGGCATACCCTTCCGTAATTAGGGCATGCGAGTTAATGAAGTGCATGATTTACAAAGGTTGGGTGATACTTTGGGCTGTCAGATAAGAGCTTCCCTCGAATTACCTGGGCATGCCTTTAGGTGACAGCGAATAGGCAAAACAGGTGTTGGAAAAGACTGAGAAGAGGTTTGAAGAGAGATTTGCAACCTGAAAAGGCGATACTTCTCTCTTGGGCTAGGATTATGCTCATTAACAGTGTTCTCGACTCTCTTCCGACTTACCCAGTTAGTATGAGGAAAATTTTGGACAAGGTTAGGAGGAACTCTGGGATGTAAACAAGGAAAAGAGGGCTTTTCACTTGGTGAAGTGGGAGATGGTGATGCTGGGTAAAAGAAAGGGAGGACTTGGAATGAGAAACTTGAAAGCACATAATAGTTGTCTACTAATGAAATGGCTGCGGAGATTTTATGCAAAAGTAGTTGTATATGGAGAACTAAGTCTCTGGTATATTGGTATAGTTCAGACACCTCATGGTGTTATGGAAGCATATGTGCAGCTTGTGACCAGGCACCAGCTTTTGGAACCAATATAAAGATTAAGGTTAATCATGGCAGGAAGTCAAGGTTCTGTTAGGATGTTTGGAGAGGATATACACCACTTACGATTTTATATGATGACCATTATAATTCACCACCAATGTAGGAAGTTGTGTCGTATTACTGGAATTGTGGCAGCTGGTGCATAAACTCTAGAAGACTGCTTTGATTGGGAATTACCAAGAATGACGCTACTGCTAAAAGACTTGGAGCATGTGGCTTTAAATGCAGAAGAAACTGATTGTACCATATGGAAGAGGCAACAAGATGAAATATTCTTTTTAAGTTCATGTTACAAGGAGATAATTTATTTTGGATTAAATAAATAGTTAGGCAGCCCTTTCAGTTGGCCATGGAAGAAGAAATGGAAATCTAAAAGGCCTCTTATAAGGTTGCCTGTTTTACGTGGTTGGTTTCAGATGATGTGTGCCTCACCCGATGCAATCACATGGAAAGGGGATGTTGATTTGTAGAAAATGTTGTGTAGCAGGGAGGAGAACTGCATCATCTTTTATTGCATTGCACCGTTGCTAGACAGATTTAGAACCTGTTTTTGATCTGTTCAATATGTCTTTTGGTCTACACGGTGAAGGATCTGTTGACTGGCTAGGGGTGCGGGTCATCAGAAAACCATAGAATAATTTGTGGAAAATAGTGCCAGCTTGCATACGTTGAGTCTTGCGGGTATGAAAGGAATTACAGATGTTTCGAAAGGGAAGATCTTGTACAGAAACTAAAGTGTAGATGTTTATGTTTTTTTGTTTTTTGATACATACGTGATGTAAAGGATGATGATATCATGTTACAGTTCATGTATTTACTACAGAAACAGAACTTTTGTACATATAATATTCCATTTTGTTTTTGTATAGGAGGGTTCCTAACGTTGTAATGTCCTAGCACATCTTATTGCTAAGCTATTTATTTTAATATAATCACTAGTTACCTTTCAAAACAACTTGGGACCTGTGGAACGAGCTCATTAGATTTTCATGCCAGAGAAAAGAGAGACACTATTCCTTTATAGATTAAGGAAAGGTGATTACTATTTGAAAGATAAGCAGAGGAATGGGGGAAAATGGCAAAGACAACTATTATTGACAGATCAGAAGCCAGAAGGTAAGTAGTGGCTGAGAACTTGAGAAATTAGGCTTTTGTGTAGAAGAAAATTATACAATGAGAAAAGATTGGATCAGTTAGGAAGAAACTTTCACTTAGTTAAATGGAGTAAAGTCACTGCTAGGAAGTAAGAGGACTTGAATTGAAAACCTGAGGCAGCACAATAGGAGCTTGCTCTTGAAGTAGCTATGGAGGTTCAACTATGAAACTGGGGGGTTTCTGAAAGAATGTCCTCCACACGAAGTATGACACATATTATTTTTGGTGTACCAGAAATGTATCTACATCACATGGAGTATTGGTTTTGAAGTGCAAGTGGGTATTGTCCGGAGACTGCCGTTTTGGAATTATAACTCTATTGATCACTGCTCTTAAAGAGAAAAATTCCCCCCCGACTCATATGGATTGCCAGCCAACCTGATGCCACGTTGGCTTGCTACAAGAACAAGACGCTTGGAATTTCACATTTAGAAGAATTTTGATGATTGGGAAGTGAGAAGAATTGTTGCTTTACTACTTGTCCTGCAACCATCCCAAAGCCTCAACTTAAGCGAAGATACTTTTTTTCTTGATAAAGGTATAAGTTGTATTCCTCAGCGTTAAGGACATGCTGGAGACCTCTAAAAATTGCTACAAAGAGACTTAAAATACTTGCAGAGAGCTTAAGAAATCTACTAATTGATCTGCTTCTTCTATACAGAGTTCTTTACACCAAAAGTAAAATGTTGCAATACATTTGTCTTCGACTTTCTGAATGCTGTTAATTCTGTCTTCAAAACATCTTCCATTCCTCTGCATGATGGGATAATGTCCACCATCTCCTTGACTCTTGCTGGCCCCTCCTCTGATCCAGCAGCTTAAAAGGTCTGCTGTGTGCTCCGGCATTGTCCAATTAAGCTCTGTTAGTTTGAGGAACAAGGACCATATTTGGGTAGTGAATTTGCAGTGAAGAAACAAATGGTTGTTTGTCTCTCCTTTCTCACAACACAGAAAACATCTAGATGCAATATGGAACTTCCTCTTCTGGAGCCTCTTATGAGTGAGACAGTCTTTTCTGACTACCAGCCAAGTTAAACACTTAACCTTTGTTGGTGCCATACTCCCCCAGACTTGCTTCCAAGGGCCTCTTCTGATCTGTGATTGCAACTCTGCCTCCTCCTTGTAGCTCCTTCCCACTGAGAAAATTGATGTGATGCTTCCATCTACTGGTATCACGAGTTGTAGTGGTGCCACTGAATTCTTCAAGGGTCTTCATCAAATCCACAAACGGCTAACTTCCCAATCATTTAGGTGCCTTCTAAATGTGGTGTCCCACCCTTGTCGAGACCAACTTTCAGCTAGTGTGATATTTTGCACAGAACATATGTTGAAAAGGTCTGCGAACCTGACCAATCCATGAATCTGTCCAGAACAGTATCTTGCTCCCAGTCCCCACCCTGTAAATTATTTTCTCTGAGAACTTTGGCCGTAGATTTCGGATAGTTCTCCAAACTGAGGTTCCATAGGTACTAGTCACATTCTCAGTACACCAATGATCAGTCTGGCCATATTTGCTCATTACTACTTTCTTCCATAGAGCCTAATGCTCCTCGTTAAATCTCCATAGCCACTTCACCAATAAAGAATTGTTCTGCCTCCTTAGGTCCTTGATTCCTAGTCCTCCAGAGTTCTTATTTAGCTGAACAATTTCCCAATCCACCAAGTAAATACCTTCTCCTTGTTTCCTATCCACAGATAATCTCTCCTCAGTTTGTCTAAGCTTTTAACCACTTTAGATGGGACAGGAAAGGACATTACATAAGTAGGCAAAGAGTCCAGCAGACTGTTGATAAGAGTGACCCTGCCCCCTAGCGATAGGTATTGTGCCTTTCAGTTTGCTAATTTCTTTTATGTTTTACAATTCCATCCCATATTTCCAAATCATGTGTCTGTTCCCAGAGGCATGCCCATATATTTTGTTGGCAAATTTTCTACTTTACACCCAAAATATTGGCCAATGCTTGGATCTGATTCACAACTTTGATGGGAAAAAGGCTGCTTTTCCTCCCGTTGACCCTCAAACGAACCACTGCTTCAAAAAAAATAAATCAAAATGACCCTGATGAAGCTAATCTGTTCTGCTTTTGCCTCACAAAAGACCACTGTGTCATCTGCATACATCAACTAGCAAACTTCCATTTCTGCTCCTGTGATGTTATTAACTTTAAAGCCCTTAATCCAGCTGTTGTTAATGGTTGTCCGCATCATGTTATTAAGTCCCTCCATGGCTATGATGAAAAGGAAAGGGATAAGGGATCACCCTGTTTAAGTCCCCTTTCTGTAGGAAAAAACCCACAGGTTCTTTTTTTTTATTTTGGATGACCGTGGTGTCTTGTGTCTGGGACAGCTTTCGCGTACCTCGACTAAATCCACGAGATACCTGCCACCTCCCACCAGCAACATGTACCAGGTACCAGGTAACTCTGTTCACCAAGGCTAGAACAGATGGGAAGAATCACCTAGTGTTTTTTGCCTCCGTTGGGATTTGAACCTGAGACCTCAGGCCTCATGGCTCTTTAACCCACTTCATTGACCACTAGGCCACACCCTTGGGTGCACCCACAGGTTCTCCATTGACAAGAATAGAGAAACTGACAGTTGTAATACAGAAACCAATCCATCTCAACCACCTATCACCAAGCGCCATTTGTCTGTGAATGCCAAGCAGGAAGCCCCAAGTTACATGGTCATAAGCCTTCTCAATGTCCAGCTTACACATGATGCCTGGGTCATCCCCCTTTCTGTCTAGTGTCCACACTCTCACTAGCAATGAGTGTTGCATCCATTATATGTCTCCCTTTTATGAAGGCCATTTGATGCTTGTTCACCAATGTATCTATAACTCTCTTCAGCCTCTCTGTCAGAGTCTTGGCTATGATTTTATAAACTGGAAACAACTTTCATCTATCTTGGTGCATTTCCCTTTTGACTCTGTATCTTTCACTTGTTTTACCTTTATATTTATAATTGGATCTAGACTGCTTTTTATTGAGCAAACCAGCTTGAGTTATTGAAAGCCAACAAATTGGAGATCTATCAGTTTTATTTAATCTATATTACTTCAAAAGGAATACAAACTTAATTTTGACATTTTTATTATCTTGTGTAACCCCAATGTGGATATCTCCATTCTTACACAGACATCTGAACTCTACTTTAAATGTCTTTAAATTATATAATAAGCTGTTTGACTGCATAAGCTTGGTTGTAAAGCACGTTTCTACTCATTCACTAATTCTGGTTTTAATTGACCTCTTTTTTTGCAGAGAATATGTGCTAAGGATGCTCTAGATGCTGAATATTTCTGGACCGATCCCTTACCTTGTGATCCTAGAAGGTGTGCACCTCATTTACATTAACTTTTCTCAGTGCTGTTTGTGCATACTGTATTCCCTGCAATGGATCTGGAACTTCTTGGCCAATATGCTTACAGCTAACGACCTGTGATCCCAACTAATTTGATATTTTTATGGGTTTATAAGCGTCAACGAAAGCATATCTTGAGATATATAATGATATGTATGCATATATATCTTTTAACCTAATAACCTGTTTCCGCACTGTATTAAACAGCCTACCTAAGTACGAATCATCACACGAGTTCCAGACTAAGAAAAAGCGGCAACAGCAGAGACAGAATGAAGAAATGGCCAAAAGACAGAAGCTGCAGCACCCACAGCAGCATTCACGCCTCCCTCCTATCCAACAGCCTGGTCATTCCCAGCACTGGGGTGGATCTAATCATCAAATGAACAATTCCCAGCCTGCAATATCTGCTGGAGCTGGTCATCATCAGTATGGAAAGCCTCGTGGTCCTGGAGGGCCAAATCGGTATCCTCCAGGTGGAAACCCTGGTGGGGGGTATTATCAAGATCGTGGGGCTCAGGGCGGAGGTTATAGTGGTGGGGCATATCCACCTCAGGGACGAGCCCCACCTTATCCTGGCAGTGGGGTGGGTTCCAGTGGTCCCCGAGGACCGAGTGGTGGGTATAGTGGTCCTCCTAATTACTCCCAAAGTGGTCAATATGGAGGTTCTGGTGCAGGGAGAGGTTCTAACCAGATGAGTGGAAACCGTAATCAGCAATATGGTTGGCAGCAATAGTCTGACCTGTGTATGCAATATAGAATATCCACTGGCTAGACAGCATCAAAGAAAACCAATATCAATTGTAAGAAATTGGGGGCTCATGCGACATCTTTTGCACATCTTAGAGCTACAATGGTACATGTAAATGCGTGGTTTTTGTGAAGGAAATCCAGTAGTGGATCATTTTTGGCTTAGGTATACAATTTTTTGTGACAAGTTCTGCTGCCTGATTCTTTTAAATAGCAATTTATTGTTTAAAACTAGAATTTTTGGATATTCTGAATTAATCATAGCCTGGGAATATGCATATAGTGGTGGTGGTTGGCACTATAATAGTGCACTCATGCAATTGACTGTTTTCAAAATAGATTAAGAGGGTGTTTGGATTGACTCTTTTTAAGTGACTTATAAGTTATAAGCTAAAAGCCAAAAGTAGGTAGCAATCAACTTTTGGCTTTTAGTTTTTTTTTTTTTTTTTTTAAACACTTTTTAAGCCTAAAGAGAAGTGCTTACACCTCCAAAAATTAAAAAGTGCTTAAAAGCCAAAAGCATTTAAAAATAAGTCAATTCAAACACCCTCTAACCTCATTTTATGGAAATAGAAGGGATGGCTCTTTAACCAATTCTTCCTTAACCAAGTCAAAGAGCGGATTCGTACTATCCTGTTAAACAGTCGAGTTGCCGTATAAAAGTCCCATGCTTTCTGTTGGTCAACAACCAACTAAATCTATACTTCTTCACTACTACTACAGGGAAGGTGGAAGAAATTCAGTCTCTAAGGCTTATTTCACTTCTTTTTCTCTTGTTGCTTAGTTGGAGCAAAAGATCTTCCCACGTATGGTTCCGAGCCCTACTTTCATATTTCAAGTAGTGCTTCTATGTTTGGCACATCAACAATGTGCCTTGCGGAAATGGATCATGTACTGAATCGCTTTTCTATTCACCAAAGTTTTTGGTGAATTAGTACATAGAAAAGATGCAATATCGGTTGATCTTGTATAGCTTTCCTCACACCTTTTCTGTTTATGTCAACACTTGAATGCTTGTTGCAACTGGAATTTTTAGGACCAAGAAATCCTATGAACTACATTTGGAGTTCTGATCTGGAATAATCTAGCATCGTAGAGTTTGTAAAATTTTATGCCAAGTCACCGTAAGGGAAACCCAATTTCATCTTTTGATATAAAGTCGAAAACGGCAAACGAGCTTTTTGGCTTCAACAAATTATGCATCAGAATCACAAAAAAGGAAGGCCAATATTTTAAATTAGATAATGGATCACAGTAGCGAATCAGCACTCCATAAACTGAAGAATAAAGCCTCCTAAACTCAAGTTATCACATACACTACATATCCTTTTCCCCTTTTATTGTTGGAAATATAGATGGTAAAGCTTTCACCATCCACTGTACAAGGCAACAACCTAGATATGTATTCTTCACATTTCATGTCAACTCACTAGAATTTTTTTGAAGAAACTACAAGGGAAGTAGCAAATAATAAAATTGATCATTAGAGGGACAAATTGAGTTCAAAATTGGAAATAAAATAAGCTAAACTCATTAAGCTACTAACTAGTGCTTCCATTGGAGACTCTCTCGTAAAATAAGATGTACCCGTGATCTGTATTGCTGGAATACTCTTGAGCTGACCCAAAGAATGTTTGAACAGCTGACTCGTCAATCATCTCAACATTCTCATCATCAAAGAACAACCAGTGATTGTGACTCTTCACAAGACTAACGTAGTGTCCGTGGTTTGGACCACTCCCAACATGGACTACCACAGCGAATAAGGAATACTCAGCATCTGCATCCTCAACTGTATTGCTCAGCTTCAGCTCAAGTGGGAAGACAACGCGGTACGAGAGCTTCTTATACCGACCAAGCTGTTCAATGTACTTAAATCGCTTCAAATGGATAACTAGGATGTGAGGGGGCTTTTTAATCTTCATCCTCTTCTGAGCTTCCTGCAAGCTAAGTTCTCAAAAATGGTGAGTTAGTTAGTTTGCTAGTGATAAAACAGCAAAGAGACAAATCATGTTAGTTTGCTGCAGCTATGTCAAATAGGCATATGCCTTAAAAGAGTGTTCTTTGTAATTATCCAACAAGAAAGCAAAAAACACATTATACCTGCAACACTTGTCGCAGAAGAATTTATCTTCTGCATTCAAAGTCTCTGTAGAACTAAAATTCTTCAGGCAGCTAGTTATTGAACTGTTCTGTTCAATGTCAAGGCTCAAATCAAGAAATGTCTCATCTCTTGCAGTTACAGTCTCACAACGCAAGCACTTTGTTTCATTTGTGAGTATACCCTGGAAGTAAATCCCGTTAAGATCAATTAAAGAGTCTAGAAAGTACTGGTTTCAATTAAAGAGCCTAGAGAGTACTGGTTTAACGGAAACATCTAAAGACCAGATAAGATACTCGTACTTCCTTTTTCAATACAGTCAAAGAAATGATGTTAAAACCTTAGATCTACTTCTGAATTCTTCTTTCTTTTTCCTTCCTTTCTTTTAGTTTTAACCAGAGAGGTCAGACACCAGAAGCAGTATAAGGATGCAATATCAGGCTCTTATTCTGACTTACCAAATCTGGAGAATCTACAAGAAAAGCACATCCATCACAGAAAAATCAATCAACTAGCTTGATCACCGAATAGTTGGGTCGACCATACGAATCCTTTAATTCCATTTTTATGCTGCTTATTTCATTCCAATACTAAATAATTGTCATTTAAAATAAATTAGAAGTTCTCTAAATCTCAATTTTTTTTTAAAAAAAAAACTCTCGAGAGACCTAATACAAATGTAATAACAACCAAACAACAACATCAACTACTATGCCCTATACCACAAGTCCTCCTCTTATATTGGGTAGACCTAATTAGTTGATAGGCCCGTAGGAATATTTTGCTTCCATTGTTTCTAACTTATCTAAGTCCTCATTAATTTTTATTTATCTGTAAGAAAAAAAATTAATGTGGACTTAATTAAGGTTAGAAACAATGAAAGCAAAGATTTTAGATCCTTTATGATGACTTCCTCTGATTTTAAATCTACCTCCTTGTTTTCATATCTTCAATCATCCGCAGCTATGGAAAAACTGGTGAATAAAAAAATCTAAGCAGACCTAATGCATATTATCCTCTACCTGTGCTACTTGCTCCCTATGTCAGAAGTGATTCTGAATCTTTGCTCAATCTTACATACATATGAATTTCTAGGACATTCATTTTGTGGATACATCGGATCTTAGATGTCAAATATTAACACCTAGAAGACGTTGCTGGTCTCAGGATCGTTCCATAGAATGTGCCTATCACTGTTGTTACATATCTTCCTATCACCTAGCATTGCCGTAGGATTATCCTATTTTAACCATCATACACATCATCAGCTGGTATCTTCATATCGGATTACATTCTAGCAGCACTCCTCCAATTTAGCAATCCTTTTTATTTTTTCCTGTGTTACAATTGTATTTATGTGTCAATTGCAGAATTGTTTGGAGTTAAAAACCACAATCTCGTCTCACTTTGCTTTCATTCTTCTTATCGAGGCTAAACTTACCATGCATATGTTCTTACTTGATAAGAGACCCTTCACTTTAGAGTTCACATCTAGCGTTTGATTGACTCCGTCGCTAATTTTCAATCTAATATAATATCATTTGCAAGTAGCATGCACCATTTCAAGTATGAATCCAAAGCAGATTCCTAGTGTAAACCGGCAGTTCATTATTATCACTGAAAATATACTTTACTTCCTCTTTTTAGCCAGAGACTGAACAATGTACATGGCAAGACTGAATGTAAGACCCAACCATGAAGCGCTGAGCACCAGACAACCCAATTTAAACAGTCCTGGCAGATAAAACTTAAAAAAAGAAAAAAGAGGAATACAGTTGCTGACATTTCAGGTGATGTATAACCAGAGATGATGGCATAAGCTGATAACTGCCAAGATAAGCAAGCTTTACCTGGAAATTTTTGTGCACCCATGTAACCAGAGGCTCCTTTTTAACACCATTAGCATGAACACTGGTTGGTCCATTTGCAATCTTTTCTGTTGGGGAAGAAGTTTCTTGATCACTTTTAGCAGCACTGGCTTCTTTCTCCAGTATGTCAACCAGTTCGTTCAGCAAATAGTTCAAAAATTCGTGTGCATCCTAACAAAGAAGGATATCTATAAACATGAGTGGCGGGAGAGTACATCAGAGCATATAAGCACCAACACATAAAGGGAAATGAAGAGTAATTGATGAATAAAAGTCAAAAGCATCATAATGACAGTTAATTAAGCTATCAATTGGAAATGCGAGTCTCTCTGTCTCTCTCTCACTCTGGATCAGTAGAATGCAGGTCTTCAATTTCTGAGACAAATTTCAAAGAAAGCAAGTTTTAAATAAAGCTGGATCTGATGACCACATGCATGCACTCCACATAGGTGAAACAATGTGGAGCAATTAGGATATCTAACCCTTTTAAATGAACTTAACCTCCTAGTCACTAAGTTAACATGAAAAAGAATGTTTGCAGACTAGCACAACAATAATTGATGTTTCGTCTGGACCAACACAAAGTCAGAGAGAGATATCTTCAAAGATAACAAATAGAAGTCCCTTGGGCAGGGGAGACAGGCTTCGGAGTGTCCCCCGCAAGTTATTTCACTTTCGTAATGTTAGAGGTTGTAAACTAGATTATTAAGCAATACTATTCTCCTCTGCAACAAAATCAACTCCAAGCAGGAATTTTTTTCATTTGATCTGATCATTTGACTGGCATAGGAACAAGATTTCCCCTTCAACAAAATTACATTTCTCAATCATACACTTGCCCAAGAAAAATACTACCAAATGCAGCATGAAGAGAAAGAAACGAAAAGAAATAAGAGGCAAAGTAGAAAGCAACTCATTAGTTTTTAGGATTTCTAGCAATCTCACATTGCAGTCTAGTAACACCAAACGAGAGTTTTAGCACACAATTCAGTAAATGCAAATAAAAGGAGGGAGAGGGGTTTGTTAACACCTGTACAGAAAAACTTAAGGGCCATCTTCCCCATACTTTATAGGATGAAGGAATATTAGTTTCTAACTAGCATTTTAAAAGAAGTGACTATAGGACACCTGATGCATATAACTGCGGAAAATCTCATTCTGCTTCTTCAATCTCTGTACAAAGCGCTTGGGAGCAATGACACCAGTTTTCTTCTTTTGTGAGCTTATCTACAAAATCACAAGAATAAGCCCATTGGTTCGATAATGAAGTACAATATAGATCATGGGCTCATCTAATGCAAAAAGATACAAGTTTTGGCACTGTGCTTTCAAATATCGTAAATGAAGGAGGGGGATACTATTGATTCAAACTAATAATATGCAACCTTTTAAAGAGAACAAACAGATGGTAGGAAATAAATCATCTTACATGCTTAGCTAATTAAAGCCTTTTCCAAGTCATAACAGACGGTCTCAAATTTTATATGTGAGACAGTGAAAGCGTATTACTTGAACTTCTTATTTCTAATAATATACTCCCTCCGTCCTAATTTATGTGGCACTTTCCGCTTTCCGAGAGTCAATTTGACTAATCTTTGAAGCTAAATTGAATTAGATCAATTCAATATTTTACAATTAAAATTTATATATTCAAAAATTACAGGAAAAGTACTATAAGTTGCAATTTTTCTCATGTCAATACGATGAAAAAGTACATTTTAAAATGTCTGTCGAACTTTATATTGTTTGAATCTTGAAAAACGAAGAGTGTCACATAAATTGGGACAGAGGAAGTATTATTTTTCATTACCGAAAATCGATCAAAAGTTCCCAGAAGGGTAGCAGGACAAACATTTACGTGCCCAAATTTTTAATTGCCAACACTTAATCAGATTTGACTAAACATGTTCGCTTATTTGGAGCCTTCGCTTATTTGGAGCCTAAGATTAGTAGACAAATCGTGAATGCATTCACCCTTTTCTATGGAAACAAAAATAAGAGAATAAACCAAGAATAATTGAACAATCTACTCAATGAAAAGAACATGACATAGATCTCAAAACAAACTCTCAGCCAATGCATACTAAAGGCAAGAAACTAAGAAATAAACAAATAATGGAGAGCAACATGCCTGCTTGGCAGGCCATTAACAAGCACAAGAATTACTTTATGCACATCCTCTAGGAACTCATCTTCTATATTTTCAGCCTTACAGGAACAAGCAACAACAACAAATTCCAAATCTCCCCTTCAAATAAAATAAAACTGCCTTAAGCCAATTGATGATTCTTTTCGGGTCAAACTGAAAACACTGAACCCATTACAAAACCCAAAAGGGTCAGATCAGGGAAGTGGTTTTTAAAACTGAGCTCACAGGTGAAAAAAACAAACCGATAGTCCTGACTACAAAACCAAAATCTGCATATCATCTGAATTCTTCCAATAAAGTGTTGACTGGGAAATGAAATTTCAAAAAGATCACATCCACATTCATACCCTGAAAACAACAGCCTAGCCCCATCCAGGAGCTGGCTATTGCGCATTCTCCGCTCTGAAGGACATTCCTTATTCCCTTTGTGCAAGTGAGAAGTATTAAAAACAAAGAAAGAAACCTAAGAAGAACATCTCGGCAAGATTCTGGCTATCTGATCCACATAATGAGCCACAAAGAGAAAAGAGCAACATTTTAGTTTTATTAAACCTGAACATGCTGATTATGCATTTAAAATGGAATTCGATTGAAAACACATAGAAATGAAATCTCCAAACTAACCTTTAAAAAGAACAAAGAAACTCCCCGTTGGCAGTGAATGTTTTGTATATGCAAAATTCTAATGAACACAAATTCTCTAAATAGAGAGAATGGACATTGATCCAAGGATCTATCCTGACAGCTCCAGGATAGCTGTTGCAGATATGAACATCACAATTGTGGGTTCTTATTAGCAGTTTAACACATGATTCTTTTACTCGTGCATCATAATTAAATGATCAAGGGAAACAATTAGGAAAAGATAATGTCAACAATAGTCATGTAATACCTGCATAAACAGGTCAGCAAGGCATGTCAAGAGATTTTCATCTGCGTCAGCAAGATTTTTGTTATTTGAATAATACTCCAGTAGCTGTTCTCGAAATGGAACACAGAAATATAGAGCCTGTTGAAAGAAAAAAAAACGAGATAATGCTATCGACTTCAGGATCATACATAATATAACATGTATAACACAATGTTATCAACGCGGGGTTCATATATAATATAACATGTATAGATCCGGGGTGAGATCAACAGTCTCTTTTTGGTTAATTCAGCAAGCAGATTCATCTGCTTGACACATTAAAAAGAATCTCGTCTGCATACAAGGAGCCATATTGAAGACATAAATCACTAAATAAAAATGTGCCCTCTAGCAATTTAAGCTTTTAAATGAACTGATGAAAATTCAATATAAATGATAGAGCAAAAATATTTTCACCTTATCTTGTTTGACATTTGACAGATGCCGGATTGAAACAAGGTAAACCCGTCAATTAAGCAAGGACTAATAATGTGAAAAGATGAGTAACATCAGGTTGAATGAGAAGAAAGGAGTTCGAATACATATGAGAGAGGATCATATCATATGAAATTCATCAGAATTCACATTGCTTAGCCCACCCTTAGGACCTACCTTCACCGCGTTCAACTTGAAAAACATCTCAAACTTCCGGTATGTAATTTTTTTGATAAGTCTTCCCACACATAATTTTCATCAACTTATATTTTGATTTTAGTTTGTCATCTCAATAACACCCACCACTTTGAGACACTCCTACTATTTATGAAGACAACAAGTGTACCAAAAGAGCACAAGATTTAAAATGATTTCACAAGGTCTCTACTCTCCTGTGTAGTCCATACAACACAAACGTTCATCTTAGATACCTCTCATTTTTTCAATCACTCGTCTTGTTCCACTCAATCAATTGCTTCATCTCACTCCCCGTTCCCTTTCACTCAATCAATCCATCTCACTCCTTTTCACCTATTATTATTCTCCTTGTTTCTTCTTTCATAGTTCATTGAGGCTGTCAATGTCTTCAATTTTAAGTTATTACCACCTTCAATTCTGGTTATTAAATAATCATTGTGTTCTCATCCCTAAATCCCTTTTACTTGCATTCATTATCAATCCCAGTGAGTGAAAACTTATTTCTTTCCCATGGCCTGTAAAAGAAATATCCAAAACTCACAGAAATTGCACATTTCTGGATGACACAAACAGGGTTGTCTTCATATGTTTTATCATAATGTATCCAATCAACTCAAAGTTATCCTCCTTCTTTGTAATGGCACTATACCAATCCCTTCCACTTGATTTTCCTTTTGTGGTTGGTGACATCGTAAATGTGCTAAGGTTTACTTGGGTGACTCCACTCCTTCGACGTTACTACTTGTGTATTACTGCTCTAGCTTTGTTCGTCAACTTCAATTTATCTCACCCGCTAAATATTGTACCACAAGTTGGAAGCAACCTTCAAATAATCTTGAGGATCCCAATCATACACTGATAGGGGAATATTGATCTTTCGAAGACAATAAAACTGTCCTAAGCTTTTTCTCTCCTTTTTTCCTCTTCCCCTTGAAATTTGTTTGTTCTCGTCTTCGTCGCAATAAATAGCTTTAGCCTTTTTCTCGTCTTCTTCATAGTGTTTTTGTCTCCTATCTTAAGATTTGACTCTGGAGATTGAGGCTCTTTGGTTACAGATGGTTCTCGATTTGCTAACTTGTTTTCCTAGTTCCGCAAATAGTGATGGAGCTTATGGAAATGTCTCTTTGGTTACAGATGGTTCTCGATTTGCTAACTTGTTTTCCTAGTTCCGCAAATAGTGATGGAGCTTATGGAAGTGTCCAAGGTGAACGAACATTTTCATTGTCATGATGAGTCATCTTCTAAATCCAAGGATGTGGCCTACTGTCAACTACGCTGAATGAACCATGGGAGACAAAGAGTTCAAATCCCAACAGAGGCAAAAAAACGTAAGGTGATCTCTTCCCATCTATTTAAGACTTGATAGACAATTATCCGGTATTGTCCTAGTGGGTGGTAGCACGTACCCAGTGAATTAGTCTAGGTGTAGACAAGCTTGCCCCGACACAATCTTTATTAAAAACAGAATGATGTGCCATCTTTGAGCTTTTGGTCAAAAACATTCCTCAACTATACCTCAAACTTAAATCACATCCTTGTACTACCACGGAGAACAAAAAACCTAACAAGTTTTATTTATCTGTCAAATACTGTTAAAAAACTAACAGAATGGAGGATGGATTTCTTCTTTGCAAGTGTTGGGCCATGAGTGTGCTTGTTATGCAGGGATTTCATTTTATGAAAAGAAAGAGGAGTGAGACTGATGGACAATTGGTGGATAGGTGTAGACGAGCATTTTGAGGCACATAAATAATATTGGATTCCTTACAGTCATGACTATGCGCTATGCTACCAATGGAGTACAATATGAGCGGCAACAACATCTGGGATCACACTAACCGATTGTCCTTCTCGACATTGATCTATTCTTTTAAAAAAAAAATTGGCAGCCCAGTGCACGAAAGCTCCCGCTATGCGCGGGGTCCGGAGAAGGGCCGAACCACAAGGGTTTATTCTCCGCAGCCTTACCTCACATTATATTGATCTATTATTGAGCTTTTGAAATTGAGCTTGAGTAAACCTCCTTTCTTTTCCTGTCCTAACTTTCCCTTTAGCTGAATAATACAATTCACAGCTTCTCTATAGGCTACATGATGATCATGCTGTGTTGCACAAAACCATTGCAACCAAATCGTACTCGGTCTCTTATCAAACCATTGTTGTGTAAATAAACAAAAGCCCTTTGTGGTGGATGTTAAAGATGATTGGGGGGCTAGGGGAATTTATGGGGAAGTACCTTTTTTGGTTAAAACTGTTGGTTTGAGCCAAGAAAACTAATGAAAGGATGGATTTTGTTACATTTTGGATAGCTTAAGGATGTTTGTTGTTCAGTGTGGAAGTACAAGGATGTACATTAAGTTTTGAGGTACAGTAAAGGGATGTTTTTGGCCAAAACTCTACCATCTTTTCGCTTCTCTCTAATACACTCCACTAATGTTACTTGCTCCATTGGACTCGATATGGTAACATCAGCCAAAGCAAACTCCTCTATCTTGGACGAGGCTCGTACCATGCTAGGAAGGAGCTTGTCATTGATTTTTCCTATTCCTAAATCTTTTTGCTTCCCTTAGATGATAAGAACTTGTTTTCATCTGCTCCTATTTAACTATAGACATTTTTGCATAATACTTCCCCTTTCAACCTAAAAAGATGTATGATTGGTAAAACTCTTTAGCTACATGAACTTGGATCGAGAATTTTGTAATTTCCCTTTTAAGAGAATCATTTATGTTATGCTCTTTTCCTATCATTCTGTTCTAAGAGAAACCTAGCTATGACTTTAAACTAACAAATCGATGAGTCCATTCTCAGATATGTTGGTTCTAAGGTATGAGATAATTGGTTTAATTTTCTGAATATTGAAATAGGACTGAACCAAAGCTTTTGAAGATACCAACTTGCTTGCTTCCAACAGGTTTCACTTGGTTTTTTGAAAATATCATAGTCCTTTTTCTTCAGCTACTTTTTGGCACCACCGGCCTAAGCAAAATGCTTAGAATAAAACTAGATGGCTATCCAGTAGAGAACTATCTACTTACAATTTCCACTATACCACCCAGCAGAAACCATAATATATCTCAATCCCAAACTAGTTGTTTATGCCTACATGAAACCTTATCTGCTCCGCTCAATCAATCAATACCTACAACACCATCATAAACTAAGCAAACAAGACGAAAAATCGAGGTAAATAATAAGAAAAGAAATTAATAGTAAAGGGAAAAAAGAGAAAAAGACCTGAAGAACGCTGTTACAATAGCACGTATTGCCGAAATTCTCAAGGCCAAAGTAACGTTCTCCTTCAGGAAACTGGTCGCCAAGAGCTTTCTCGAGTTTGGAACCTGCTGCACCCATCTCAGTTCATTCCTTTCCTAAATCTCCCTCTACAACGTCAATTTGATAATGGCTATTAGGGTTTCTTGGAGTTGCGATTTACAAAGAGTGATGAAAAAACTGAATCAGAGGAGGTGACCAAATGAGGGCTTTTTTCCGATGGAGAAGAATGATGAACAAACAAATAAAATAAATACTACTAATAATAGGTAGTATTATTTATTATTATGTTAAAATATTGAAACGAAAAAAAAGGAAATTATGGTCCACTATTTGAGGCTTTCACTGTCCAGATCAATCATGAGTGCCAAGCTGTAAATATGGTTTACTTCAATTAATCCCATTTATAGACAATAACAAGATGTGATGCATGAACTATAGTACTTTTTTTGTAAATCAAACATTTCGCCCTTCGTATTACCACACCATACATTTAGAAAATGTAATTGCTTACGATGAAAATGGGATGTTGAGATGGCTGTGTAGATATATTAAGAGCAATAAGATTAGGATTGAGGATATCCGAGCAAAGATGAAAGTGACATTCATTGTGGATAAAATGAGGAAGCGACTTGAGATGGTTTGGGCATGTGAAAAGGAAATGCACAAATGCTTCAGTGAGGAGGTGCGAGAGGTTGGATATAGTGGATACGAGAAGAGGTAGAGGTAGGCTGAAAAGTATTGTGGAGAGGTGATTAGACAGGAAATGGACGCTCCTTCAGCTTACCAGGGACATGACCTTAGATAGGAGGGCGTGGAGATCGCAGATTAGGGTAGAAAGTTAGTAAGTACTGGAATTGTAACAACCTCATAGTGATTTTTGAAATTTTATGCGTTTTGACCATTTTACCCCTCCTTGTAGTTGTATTTTGGTATTTATGATCTGCGGGAGTGGGTGACACGGTTTCCGAGGTGTTTGGTTGGGTTCTATGTGAGTTTTTCATTTTGAAAGGTTTTGAAGTTGATAAGGTTGACTTTGGTCAACATTTGGTAATTTAGATATCGTATGAGAATTCTCTCAGCTTCAAAATGCCATTTTTGGACTAGTAACACTATTGGTTCGGGTCCCGAGGTGTTTAGATGCATTTTGAGTAGTTGGTTGGAAGTTGAAAGTTATGGCCTACTATTGACTTTGGTCAATATTCGGTGAAAACAACCTCCGTTGGAAAATCCGATGGTTCCCATTGAGTCCAAAAATCAATTTTAGTCTAGTAACATAGTTGGTCTGTGTTCATGGAGTTCCGAGTGAATTCCAAAGGTCGATTCCGGGTTTATTTATTTGCTTGTTGTTGCTGTTGGTTGTTGTCACCTGGTGCAACCTCACCTGCGGTGCCGCTCCTATGGGTAAGTGTTGCACGTGCGGTGCATGTGCAAGCGGATGTCTTCCGCTCTAGCGGAGATTCTCCGTAGCCGTGATGTCGTTCCTGCAGGCTTTTGGTTGCGCATGCGACTCAACAGTGGCAAGAAATCATCCGCAACAACAAAACTTTCCCACTTGAGTGGTTTTTGCCATGGCGGAAGTTTTTTCACTTCGGCGATGTTGCAGCGGCAATGAAATTCCTGCCCCTGTGGAACCACTGTCACTTAAACAATGGACTTTCCCTTTTTCAATTCCACTTCTTTTATAACTCATTTTTGGAGTTTGGAAACTCGATTTTGGGTGATTTCAAAGGGAATTTTTAAGATTTCTTCATTTGGTATATTTTTTATACTATGTTTATATATTTTCCCATGATTATTTCTCACTTTCAAATCTTGATTTTTCAACTTGAGAATTTGGGGTTCTAAACTGGTCAATGCGCGCTTGATACGCGAACACTAAAGAGAGAACCGGGGCTAATTTGCTTCGGTTAGAATTCTTGGGAATAGAATGAATCGAATTGGCTGAAGCCGTCAACATACGCTTTCGGGAAGTTTAACCACGCGATATCTCAGTGAACGTATTGGAACCCGGTAGGAGAGCCAGACAGATTTCGTTTCTAAGAGGTGACCCGAATAAATGGGCTCAACAACAATCATTCTCGATAAAGTTAAAAATTGAGAATTGATGAGTTCAAGGTCGAATTTAACTCCGATTTCGATGAAATTTCATATTTGAACACCTTAAGCTTTGGATAGGTTGAATTTTTAATAAAATTTTAGTTTTTTTCTTGTGGGCTCGGGATTAACTTTTTGAACCAGAATTAGAATCTTAGCAATATGTGTATCGCTGGACTCGTGATGTTAATGTATAGAGTTGAGGGTGTCTACTGTAGAGGTAAATAAGAAGAAGAAGGGGTATGAAATGAAAAGACCATTGAAATAAAGGGAAACAACAGGTGTGACATGTGCTAAAAGAAGGGAAAAAAAGAGAAAAAGACATCAAAATCACCTTAAACTATACCCGAAAAGTCGAAGTTAAACTATTGTGATGACCTATTACACACCTATACTATTCAAGAGTGAATTTATTTTCACCCCAGAAGCTGATGTGGCAAAAAAATTAAAAAGAAAAGAAATAAAGCGCGTAAAACAGTCAAATTAAAATAAAAAAAAGAGGAAAATAAAATCATTCTCCATGGACAACCCTTATCCACTTCTTCTTCTTCTACTTCTTTTTCATGCCATTAATCTTCTCTTCTCCTTTTTTCTTAACACAATTATTTTATTTTCTTTCACTAATCAATTTTTTATTCTTCACTATTTTTCACCTTGAACTTGAACAAAATTTATAATGGTGATAATATTTAGTGATGGATTTGGTGATGGGTGATAAAATTAATGGTGATATGTCTTTTATTTTTGATAATTGACAATGAAATTGGTGTAATTTTGATGGTGGATGTTGAAATTTATAATTATGATTCTGATAAATTTTGATGGTAACAACAATGGTGGATCTAGTGGTGAATAATTTAATAATGTAAATTTGATGATGAAATAAAATTTTATAATGATTATTGTTATGAATTTCAATAGTGATGGTGGTGACGACGGTTTAATTTTTGTGAACATTGAAATTTATTGGTGGTGGCATGATCTTGATGTGGGTTTAGTGATGGGTCTTGAATTTGTGGTAGTTTTTAGTAATTTTTGATGGAGGCAGTGATGATGATGTGATCCCGATGATGAATTTGGATATCCGTGTTGAATTTTGTGGTAATTTTTTATAATTTTTATGGTGATAATGGTGACGATATGATTTCGAAAGTGAATTTAGTTGAATTTATGGTGGTTGTTCATAATTTTTATGGTGGACATTGGTTGTGGAATGATTTTGGTGATAAATTTGATTGTGGGTGGTGCAATCTATGGTGGTGGAGATGTGGGTTTGGTGATGATGGCGGTAGAAATGGTGGTTTAATGGTGGGTTTGGTGGTGTATAGTGAAGAAGAAATAATTGAGGTGACATAAAACTTTTTTTTAAATCTGACATAATAGCTGACGTGGCAGTGACATGGTACTGATGTGGCGCGAGGGTAAAATACTCTTCATCATGTGACTGGTTGTATGTGTGTTAGGGTGGAAATAAATTCACTTTTAGGTAGTTCAGGTGTGTAATAGGTCGTCATAATATTTTAAGTGTGTCTTTGACTTTTTGGGTATAGTTTAGGGTGATTTTGATGTCTTTTCTAAAAAAAAAAAAGAAAAAAGAACAAAAGAGAGAAAAATCCGAGTTTGAAATAAAAGTCACACTCGTCGCTTGATGAAAAAGAAATAATAGAAAAGAGAATAAGGGAGGAAATAGTTGGTCTGAAAGTGAAAGAAAAATAGTGTAGTATCAAGGAGGGCGTAGTCACTATTCTCAAATATACAATACCATCTCCGAGCCTATGTTATAAGCCGAATAAAGTCCTATAGTGATCCTAGTCCAACTGTTCAAAAATTAAGGCGTAGAAAACAAGGGAAAGCTTATGGTATTGTGCATGCATTACTTGAACTTCTTTGTGTGAGTGAGTGTGTTTGTTCCTGTCCCAGTTGTTGAATGAGGACTGTGTGATGGGGACTTCTTTGTGGTGAGGGTACTAGAGTAACACTGATTGCTGATTGTTAGGGTAAGTGTCATCTGTGTATGCTAGCTTGTCTATTGATATCATAATGTCATCCATGGATCCTCTTATGTTGTCTTGATGAATGGTATATGTGCACTTGTTTTATACTGAGAAGGAGGGGGTGTTAAAGTTGTGAGCTGAATTACTTGAACTATGTGACTGCCGTAATTCCTAGTTTTCGTTTGCTTAAGCGTCGTTATAGGATAGTTTTATTTTGTCGCTTGAGAACAAGCAACAATTTTAAGTTGAGGGTGTTGATGTGTCGTGATTTTATGACATTTTTAATGCTTAAAACTTGAAATTGGAGTATGTTCCTTAGTGATTTTTAATAGATTTGATGTGTTTTTGAGTATTGTGCAGGAAAACAGGATTCGAAAGATAAGTAAAGAAAAGACTGAAAAAGATCAAAACTGACTTTCACGACTGAAGTCCACGAGCCGTGAAAGCATCCACGAGTCGTGGAAGTTAGCCGTGGATCTACTACTGCAAGAGTACAAGGTGGCTTGAGTTCTACGATATGCATCCATGAGCTGTGGACTCATCCATGAGCCGTGGATTATGTACGTGGAACTAGATCAGAGGACATGCAAAATAGCTTGATTTCCACGAAAGCATTCCACAAGTCATGGACCAATCCACGAGCCGTGGAGTGACCTCATGGAACTGAACTTGAAAGATGACAATTTTCCTGACTTTCAGGGGAGGCTTCCACGACCAGTAGATTGATCCACAGACCATAAATGGTGTCCGTGGAAGCTGTCAAACACTATTCTCCTAATTTAATTAGGATAGAATTTGTAATGTCTATAAATACTTTTTCTAGGTTTTCTTTTATGTTTTATGCTCTAATACTTGTCAGAAACGACTGGAACAATTAGTATTATATTGTTCTTAATTTTGGGATTAATTCATCCATTGGTTCTTGATTATTGATTCTTCTTTGATAATTTAAGATTCAAGATTTCTTTATTTAATCGCGTAAGTACATGATTATGAGTTCTTCAATAAATTCTGATTGTTTTCTTATGAACATGAGTTTTAAATTCACAACTAGGATTGTGGGAACCATGACGTATTAACAAAGTAGGCAAAATACTTAGTGATTTTATGAACGAGTTTATGCATGTATTGTTCTTCCCTTTGCTTTGATTGCTTTTTAACGGTTGGAAACATTAGAACTCGCCTTATTTTTACTTGCCGAACTAAGGGAGCAACAAATGGGAAAAAGGATAATATAACGGATATTTGAGGCTATCAACCCTCATCTAATAGCTTGACCTTGTCCGAAAGTAGTTAATTTGGGATCAAAGGTAAGGGTTAGTAAAGTATACACTCGTAGACGGATCAAGTTGCGTGATGAAATTCTTTTATCTAAGGGACCAACCATTAGTTGAACTTAACTTACCAATCTTGCATGCTAAGCACTAGAATAGATTGCTAGTACATCACCTTATTACGTTATGAACTCATGGGGAATATAATCCTAGTCCATTCTCTCTATGAATTATAACAATATTAATACTTGCTATCACTTGTTACTCATAATTTGCAAACATTATGGGTTACTTAGTTTCCCCGCTTTTGAAAATAACAGACTAATATCACTAATAACCACATTGACCTAGATTCTAGCCATATTTCTCATGGGATCGACCCTAACCTTGGTTAGGTTTTATATTTGAACAACAATCGCTTTATACTTTGAAAGTGTAATTTGGGCGTATCAATAATCTCGATCTAGTGAGGGCCAGCTAGCAGAAGAATATGAAGCCTATTGGCTTTTCACAACTGAAGACTGCTGAGTGGTCCCTGACGGACCCCCTGTAGATACTGGCAGAGCTGAGTGTATAGGACGAGCTAGATAGGCCTGATGACCATAGCCCCTAGAGTAAGATCCACTAAAGTTTCCCACATTCTGGGCCTTCTTTGTTACCATCTTCGCTTGATCAACCTACTTGACTCGTTCCACTATCTTTATAAAGTCAGAAACATCATTAAAAGTCTTCCCAGCAGAAGTCATCTGCAAAGCCATAATCTGCAAGTCAGTATTCAAACCTTTCATAAAGAGATGGATCCTTTCCTTTTCAGAACCAAGCAACTGAGTTGCAATATCTAGACAAGGCATGAAATTTAGCCTCGTAGGCTGCAACCAATATACTTACCTGCTCAAGAGCCAGAAACTCATTCTTCTTTTTATCACGCAGAGTGCGTGACATATACTTCTCCAAGAATAGAGTATAGAACTGAGTCCATGTCAATGGAGGTAAAGCTGGATACCGACATTTAACATAAGCCCTCCACCACTTCTTAGCATCACCTGCAGTTGGAAGGTTACAAATTTCACACCATGCTTCTCTACAATTCCCATCTTATACAACCTCTCATAACAATCAACAATAAACTCAAAAGCATCCTCTATCTCAGAACCAACAAAGGTGGGAGGTTTCATCTTCAGAAACTTAGTCAATATATTATGCTCAATCCCAGTCATAAAAAGATTTAAACCTAGGCGAGGAAAAACCTTCATCCCTGAAAACTCATCCATCCTAGGAGCTAATATTGCGATAGGCTGCACCTCTCAAGACTGGTAAGCAGGCATGTAGGCGTGGCTCCAGTACCTGCCAGCCTATTCAGAAAACCAAGTACCTGCAATCAGTTCAACCCACATTTGGGGAGGAGTTGCACCTTTCGAAATTGGCACTACCTCATCCCCTTCCAAATTCTCCTCATTTATAACCTCATCATGATGATCCTCGGGTAGGGGAGGTGTCTCAGATCTCTGTCGAGCTGGATTAGCTGTAGCCCAGGCTCTACCTCTGGCGGGTGTTGCCCAATCTCTTTCTCTTCCCCTACCCTATCCTCTACCTCTGGCGGTGGGTTCTGCAATTGGAACTGCTGGTGCGAGAGCTACTGCTCTAGCTTCGTTAGATCTCGTATTCACCATCTGTGGAATAATAGAGTGAAAAGATCAGATACCAATTGGAATCAAGTTATAACACAAAAAAAGAAAGGAAGTGATAATTTTCTAAAGTGCTATAGCCTCTTAAAGAAAAGTATAGGCGTTTTTGTACAATTCCACAAGACTCTGTTGAACTCATTTTGGTACAACGATATTAACGAACCAAGAGTTCTGATACCAACTTTATCACGACCCAAATCCATCACAACTGCACCCACACTAACCCTCTTGTAGGAGAGCCATCTAATCTCAAATACATGCTTAACAGTTTTTAAATACGAAATGAGCAATTCCATATTGATCAAACATTTTGAATAATTCTCATATTTAAATCAAATATCTAAAAATGCCCCTAGATACTGAAAGTCATTGTACCAAAATATCTAAACATGAAAATTTGCGGGTACAACCCAAAAAACTAGAATAACTAAAGTGTCCGTGTCCAAAACAAATGGACAAAAACATAGCATGCGAAGACTCATGGCTTCTCAAAAGATGAAACTCACCCTTTAGTTGAAAACGGTCATTGGTTACAACTGAGGTCTCATCGAAGCCGTTGAAATATGCTCTGTACTCAACCAAAGAAGAGTACAAGTATTATCAGTACAAAGCCACTATGTATTGGTATAGTCATTGACCAACTCAACTTAATAAATATGAATACATAACCAACTATTTATAAATAAGTACAACCATGTAACACTTAGCTATTATACTTTCACTTAGTATCTTCTCAACAACAACCAAGTAAATCAGACAAGTACAAATAGTCCACCAGGTCAATGCCATGACTAATAATAGTTAACTAAAACTTGTCACAATTATCTTTTCATTTGGACTTCAATAAATAATTATACGATTCAAGTACGTTAACATCTCGGACCACTCATAGATCCAAAATAACATCAACAATATAATTTGGTCCACTCATAAAACTGTCAAACTCACCAATATCGTGTACACATATTTTAAGAGTATTATAAATGTCCACTAGCCATGATCTACAGAGGACGAACTCAGTCCATGTACCAAATAATCCAGACAACTAGTGTCTTCCACCTTTATCCCAAACTAATATTATACCACCCTTATTCTAACGTCTCCACCCTTATACTCCCTGATTTCTATCAATTCCGTGATGATGACCTTTACAAGTTTATCTCATAATATCAACTCATGTCATAACACGTACAAACACAATATGAGATGACACACCCACACTTGCACTTTAAAATGAGCCTTTTTACACAATTTCATTTCAGGTGATTAAACACTTGTAATATTATCCAACAAGTTAACATTTACAACATACATTGTAACAAGTAGACAAAAAGGCAGTTAACATGCACACATAAACTAAATTGAGTGTCAACTACAATTCAATCATCACCTACCTCAATCAAAGTATTGCACTGCTTTAACAAATTTGAGCCTTGCCCTTTCTTAAAATTTCTGCTTGATTGTCATCTAAAAATAATAATGTAATCACCATTCAATACTGACCTAACAAATACAAGGATTATAACCTAATCCCATAACCCCAAGGCTAAAGTCATGATCATTCCCTTATTCTAGGATTTTTCTACATTTATTCCACCTTAATTCTACCAAATTCATGTTTATAGGAATAATTTCTAGCATGCAACAAAAAATTATCCACCCTTGACCAAAATCCAAGGATTACACCTTATTTTTCCTAAGTTACATCAAAAAATCAGCCTAGGTCAAGTCAAATCCTTTTTCAAAATCAAAACATAGTGATTCTAAGGATTAATCATTGAAAAACTAGTCAAACGGGAGGATTAACTTACCTCAATGAAGGATTTTGGGTGAAAACTGATGGTTTTCGCCCTAAATCGCCCTTCTCAGCAGTGGAACAGAAGTGAAATAAAAAAATAATATTTTTAAATCTAAAATTACATTTAATAACGCGTATCCCCCTATAGCGTCATCGCTATAGAGGGATCTACCCGCTATGGCGAGATTGACCAAAGCTGACTTCCGCTATAGCGAGAAAATTCTCACTATAGCGGGCCTGTGGTAGCGGCCCGTCTCCCACTATAGCGGCCTAGGCAAGACAAAAAGTCCGACAAATCTAAAGTTTTGCCAATTTTGTAATATACTTTTAGATATTGACATCCCGAACTAACCTTTTTACGTTAAACGCGATATTCAGAGTTCTACTAACCCGAATTCACTTTCAAAAGTTTCTATAAATTCCATGACCTCTTAGCTATCATAATATGGTCTTAACTCATATCAACACCGATCTATCTATTACCAGATTTATCTAGACCATACCACATTTAAAATTCATCCAAGACTAGCCTAGCCTGAAATTTCTAACACTTTATTTGAGGAGAATCTTAACTCAAAATTTTGACACGCTATACTGTATCATAATAACGAAAAGGGTCGTTACAAGATAAGTTGGGTTGGGCAATTCAAGATTTTTATGGGTTGTGTGTTGTGTGGCTTGTGGGTGTAAAAATTAAAATTATTGACTTAGTAATAAAATTTAGTTTTTTGATTAATCGAATTAAATTAATTAAAAACCAAAAACCGAATTGAATAACCAAAACTTTAAATTTTAAATTTTAAATCGAATCCGATCGATCAAACTAAAAAAACAAAATTGAAATCGAAATTAAAAAATTCAATTCGGTCAGTTTTTTTGGTTTGAACCAAAATATGTTCAGCCCTACTAAAATCACATTTAAGGGCTAATAGAGTTGTCAAAATTCTATTCCGCGCTTATCTTCACCAAATATTGATTGAAGTCAATCATATCAACTTCTAAACCATTAAAAATGAATAACTATGCTAACTCTCATCCAAACATCTCGAGAATCGTGTCACCCACTCCCTTAGATCACAAATACCATGAATCAACTATAGGAAGGGATAAACTAGTTAAAATACACAAAAATTAAAAAATAACCATGAGAGTTATTACATCATTGCTTCGAATCTCGCTCACAATTTTATGTATATATGTTGTATAAATTATGTATGAAATATGTATATAACTATATAATTTTGTATAAGTTAGATTTCTGAAAAAATACATGTAATTATTGTATATAAAATATGTATATAAATTGTATGTATATTGTGATTATGATAAAGCACATATAAATTGCATAAAATCTTATAAGTGTGTATAAATTCTGATAAAAACGTTTAAAATTTGTATAAAAATTGTATTAAAATTGGTAGAAAGTTGCGCGCAAGCTCTTTTCCCTCAATCTGCTACAAATTGTAGATCTTTTTTATTATATTTGATAGATTAAAAGTATTGATATTTAATAATATAGGATCTTTATTTAGTTACAAGTAGTAGAAGTCTCTTATTTCTACTATTATTGTTTTGGCTTTAAGGCACTTGTCAGAAAAATATCATTGTAACTTGGATTAAATTTTAGCCCAAGAATGAAAGTTCTTACACTTGATCGAAGAGGCCCATATAACTGCCAGCAACACCACTTCTACATAAATTTATTTATTCATAATTTTTTGTACAAAACTTCAAAATTTATTTATTCACTATTGTAACAATATCACAATTTCATCTTCACCACTACAAGCACAATACAACTTCATATCAGTCGATACAATAATACTAAAACTTCATCTCCACTGTCACACTTCCTTTCTCCGCCAAAAAAATATTTGCAATCTACAATAAAAAAAAATCTATACAAGAATCACCAAAACTCATCATAACTTTTACACATGCTATTCTTATAACAATTACTGTGGCTACCATAAAAATTTAAAGAGAAAGAGTCTTCAACAACTAAAAAAAATAAAAGAAACAAAAAATCTATAAATACAGAAGGGATAAAAAACCAAAATAAAGAAATAAAAAATCAATAAATATAGAAGGGATAAAGAACCAATAGTCATTTCCTTACAGATCTAAATATATATATAATGTATAATAATGTATAAAAGTGTATATACACTTTATATATTACTATACAATATATATACATTTCCGTATGTACACTATACCATGTATAAGAATTGTATATATAATGTATAACAATATATAAAGGTGCATATAAACCTCATACATTATATTGTATACACACTTTTTCAAAATTTAAAAATTCCTCTCGAATAATCGGTGCATCATCATTCATCAGTTCCATATCATCACTGCACAAATAATAATATACCAAAAACTTTACCTTAATCCTCCAATAAAACATTAAAATGCCTTTTTCATTGTATGCAATATGCTCAAATGCTCATACTAGAATCTACATGGAGGGGTATTCATTAGCAGAAATACCTGATGGCAATAATTTTTGTACCCATTCAAACCAACCATCAGAACCGCCCATCACACACCGTTGCCGTCCTCTGCTTTATCATCATCATAATCTACTGACGATTTTATAAATGGATCCCACAAGTGGTAGGCCCTACCTATCCTTTTGTCAATCTTGGATTCAAAAGAAATACACCCCACCATAACCAACAACATCAAGATCACGTTTACTACAAAATTAAAGGACTTCATCAAATAAAATCTCAAATTTTAATTGAAAAGAGAGTGAAAAAATAGAGAAGCTGAAAATTAGTGCCGTAAAATTTGTAAAGTGATGAATTTATTATGTATGTGATGGTGTGTGTAGATATGCAGAATCAGAGAGTGCCACCTATGGAGTATTGTGAATCCAATGAATAGGGAGAAAAGTGCACTTCGACATCAATTACTAAGGCCGAATGAACATCTTATGTATAATTATGGGATAATTATTAAAGGAATTTTTTTTGCTAAGAAATTTAACCCAATAAACATTTTATCTAATTTTCTCTTTTAATAAATTGGGTAAAATTTTTATGGGCCAATATATCAAGCTTTCCCAATAGAGGATGTCTATATGAGTTTATGTTTGTAAATAAGATGTAAGATCAAATTTATGGTCAAATATATCAAAATCTTAGATTTCATAACCATATTAGGTAAAAAAATTATGTAATGGCCTGTTTTCATCCTACCATTTAAATTATATCTAGTTTACTCTAGGTAAAAGCTTCAGACTCGACGAGTTTGAAACTTTAGATGTGTGAGTCTAAAGTTAATTTTAAAGTGATTAAACTAATAAAATCATATAAACTTTGAACCTTAAATAGCGATCCTCAAATCAACTATCGTGCACCCCACCCCTCAACTCGCTGGAAGTTTAGATTGTAATGGAAAAAAATATAGCCAGTGGACTAAGTTCCTTTACAATTGATTGGCCATATCTTTGCAGTAACAAAAATTAGTCATATAATTATTCAAAATATCGATGAAGAACATGGAAAATGAATGAATATGGGGCTTGCCCATCAGCCTACTTTGCCAAGAGGTGGCAGGAGGGCAACGACCTTGGGAGAGAGAGATATAACACTAGAGGTATAGTGAAAGAGAAATTTGGGGAGAAGATTAGAGATATTTGGGGTAAAAATTAAGATGCAAGCTTGACAAAATAGAGAGAAGGAAAATGAAAAATTAAGCTATTTTACCGAATGAAGTATTTGATTATAAAATGCTAATTTTTAATGTGAAATGTGTATATGATGCTGTTTCAATAAGTTGGGTTGTGCCAATTAGTAGGCCGAGTTGATGTGTCATGTCAATTTCTCAATTTCTTATGAGATAAAGACACAATTGATCATTCGGTGAAAAATAATGCCAATCGAATGACCAAAAAATATCTTATACACTTTTATAGCCATTTTGTCTACCTTTTTCATTACTTATCTTCTTTTTCCTTAAACTTTTTTTTCATCTCACTTTTTTTGAAAAAGATTCCATTATTTTTTTTTCTTTTTCGTCCATTAAAAACTCACACTCAAAAGTTGAAAGTTGCAGAAATAAGAATGTTGCGATGAATTTTTAGACATACTAGGAGAGATCAGACTCAAAATGAGGACATCCGAGTCGAGGTGGAAGTGACTGCGTATAAGACAATATGCGAAAGCGAGACAAATATAGTTCAGACATGTGAAGAGGAGATGTTCGGATGTCACAGTGAAGATGTGTGAGACGGTAGCTATGGATAGTTTCATGGAGGTAGAGGTAAACCAAAGAAGTATTTGGGAGAAGTGATTAGATAGGGCATAGCACAGTTTTAGCTTATCGAGGATATGACCTTAGATAGGAGGTCGTGGAGGACACAAATTAGGGTAGAGAGCTAGTAAGTAGCAGTATTTTATCTTATTATCTGTCTATACTAGTTATTGTAGTATTTCTCCTGTAGTTTTTGGTCTTTCAATTTATGGAATAATATGTTGTCTTGTCCTTTGACTAGAATATTATGTTGTCATAGTTACTGTCCTATTACTATATGTTATTTCTTGTACTGTCATGACCTAAACCCTCTGTGAGTGGCACCCACACTAATTCCCCGGTGGGAGAACCAAAAACTAAACTAACACATAATCAAAAATTAGGCAACTAAGTTATCCTCATTGAGTAAACCAGTGGTTCATGTCTTAATAGAAACAATAACAACTTCCGGAATTAAAACCCCTAGAATCTGAAAATCATTGTGCCAAAACTCTACTAACTATCTGAAAGAAGGGGATGCAACTCCAAAATAAAATAAAATCTAAGTCTGAACAATAGACTAGAAATAACTAAAGAATCCATGATAGCCCAAAAGATGTAGCTCACCCTTGAGTTCAGAAATCGCCTGACTCGCAGCTGAGGTCTCGCAACAGTTGCCGGAATATGCCCTGAACTCAACAAAAGAAGAGCACGTATAGTATTAGTACACAAGAATAACAATGTACTGGTAGGATCATCTGCCATCCAAAATGAGAAATGTAAACATGTAACTATAACATAGTACAACAAAACAACCATGGTTCCCTATAATGCAACTCTAAACCCAATTCATAATCACTAACCATGTAACAAGTACAACACGTAGTTCAGTCAATATGAGTTAACATACATAAAAAGTCAAAGACAACTATGACCATCAAATAGACTCCAAGTCAACAATCCTGACTCAACAATCATATAAGTCATGTCCAACCACACAAGTAACAGACAAGTCATGTAACATCTTGTAAGTAACCCCAGACCACCCAAAGATCCCTAGGACAACAACTCTGACAATTTACATGCATCTCGATTTACATAACAAACCACCTTAGCACTTAAGCACATCAACCCGGTCACTCAAGGACTAACATGTATATCAATAAACAAGGAATCTCGGTTCACTCAAGGAACAAACATACATGCCAAATAACAGTTAAGTCCAGTTCACTCAAGGAACCAAAATAATCAAGAACAGATAATCCCCAGTTCACTCAAGGAACCATCACACTCACCAATAATTGTATACACATGCTAAGGGTCTTATGGTCGCCCATTAGCCATGACATGCAGAGGATGAGCTCTTGTCCATGTACCAAATACCAGACAATAAGTGTTTGCCAACCTTATACCAACCAATCCCGTGGAGATGTCTAAATACCAGTATATTTTATAATAATGATAAATATCAATATAATCACAACCACAATGATAACAGAATAACACTTGTAAAGACAAACAAGTTTTCAAATAGACTCATTGCATATGATTAACATCTAGATATCAAACAGTCATTTAACAATCATTCCTTCACATATGTTGTGCAAGTAATACTATGAAACAGTTAACATGCACACATAACACATAGTGGATTATTAACTATAATAACCATCACCTACCTCAATTCAAGCCTGAAATGCTCTACCGAATCAGAGCTTTCCCCTTTCTTGAAGATTTGGCTTGATTGTGGTCTAAAAACAGGAATGTAAAACACAAATCAACCAATGGACTAAACATAACAGATTATAGCCTAATCCTGAACCCTCAGACCAATTTTCATGATCATTTCTCTCATTCTAGGGCTTTTCCACCAATAATTCATCTAAAAACTACCATTTTTATGGTTACTCTATTGAATTATGGTCATGCGTCATGAATAAAAAACTTTTTGTCAAAAATCTAAGGGTTTACACCCTATTACCCCTTTTTATACTAGATTTTACAGCTACGTTAAGCTAAACCCTCCCCAAGGCCTGTAACTAGCGATTCTATGATATAGGAATCAAAGTACTAGTTTGCAGGGATAAAAGACTTACCTTAGCAAAGAAATCTGGTGGAAAACTAGTAGAGTCCACCCCAAACCGCCACAGCTTTCCCAAAATGTATTTGTGAAATAATGAACATTTATGGAAAAGTTTTTGCATTAACAGTGATTTACCCTGCTATAGCGACCTAATACCGCTATAGCAGAAGCCTCCCGCTATAGTGAGTTAACTGACTCTGACTTTCTCTATAGCGAAAATTTCTCCATTATAGAGATGCTCGCGTAGTGGCCCGCCATCCGTTATAGCGGGTAAGGTAAGGCAGAAACTCTGAAAATCTCCCAATTTTGCCTTTTTCATAACACACCCTCAAATTATGACATCTCGGACTAACCCCTTTATGTCAGGTTTGATATCGGGAGTTCTACTCACCCGAATTCACTTTCAAAAAGTCCTACAGATTCTGTATCATCTTAACTAACATAAAAACAAGCTAAGTATTATTAAATTCACCCAATTACTTCCCCAATTGACCTAGACCAGACCTTGCTCAGATTTTATCCGAGACTAGCCTAGCCTAAAATTTCAACTTCTAATTCCAAAGAAGTTCTAACCCCGATTCTTACATGATAGGCTCAACCATAACAATGAAAAGGGTCATTACAACAGATACCAATTTACTAATTGTTCATCCCCGAATGATCAAACAAGAAAAATGAGCCAAGTCAAGGAAATAAATAGTACTTGAATCCTCAAACAAGTGAGGGTACTTATCTCACATGTCCTTCTCAATTTCCCAAGTGGATTTTTCAACTAGATAATGCTTTCGTTGAACCTTTATCGATCAAATCTCATTTGTCCTCAACTTCTTGATATCCCCATCAAGGATGGAAATCGAATCCTCATCATAAGTAAGATCCTTATCTATCAATACTGAATCCCACTTGATAATGTAATCCATATCCCCATGGTATATCTTTAACATAGATACATGGAATACCGGATGAACTCTCGAAAAGCTGGGCAACAATGTCAACCTATATGCTACTGGCCCCACATCTTTGAGAACCTCAAATGGAGCAATGTACCAAGGTCTAAGCTTGCCCTTCTTGCCAAACCTCATGACTCCTTTCATAGGTGTCACCTTCAACAAAACCTGTTCACTAGCCTAAAATGACATATCCCTTACCTTGTGGTCTGCATACTTTGTTTGCCAACTCTGGGCTGCCAACAACTAGGTTTGGATACATCTCACTTTTTCCTGAGCTTTCTTCACCAAATCAGTGCCTAAAGGCTTCACATCACCAGCCTTAAACTATCTTATGAGCGATCTACATCCCCTCCCATAGAGTGCCTCAAATAAAGCCATGTCAATACTAGAGTGGTAGCTGTTGTTGTATGAGAATTCACACAACGACAAGATGATCCCAATGGCCACTGAAGTAAATCACATATGCCCTCAGCATGTCCTCAAGAACCTGAATCATCCTCTCCGACTGTCCATCAGTCTGAGGATGAACGGTTATGCTAAAAGTGAGTTGGGTTCCCCAACTCTTTGTGCAACCTGCCCCAGAAATTAGAAGTAAACTGCGTACCTCTGTCTAAAATGATAAAAAGTGGCACCCCATGTAACCTCACTATCTCCTTGACATAGATCTTGGCCAACTGCTTAGAGCTGTAATCTATTCTAATAGGAATAAAATGGGCTGATTTAGTCAGCCTATCCACTATAAACCAAATTGAGTCATACTTTTCCAAGGTCTTAGGAAGAGCTACATGAAGTTCATAACTATCCTTTCCCACTTTCACTCAGGAATGGACATCCTTTGGAGAAAATCCGTAGGCCTTTGATATTTGTATTTTACCTGTTGACATTTGTAGCACTTGGAAACATATTACACTGTATCCTTCTTCATCCCAGGCCACCAATAAAGCTGCCTCAAGTCCCAGTACATTTTGGTTACACCTGGATGAATATAATATCGCAAACCATAAGCTTCAGCTAGCATATTCTGAACCAAGTCACCAACCCGAGGGACACATACCCATCCTCTAAACCATAACGCCCCACACGTATCAAGTATGGTGTCTGAAGCCTCACCAGACACCACCTTGTTCCAGAGTTTATTTAATTGCACTTCCTCAAACTGTTTAGCCTTGATCTCATCCAGAAATGTCAACTTTATCTCAATACTAACCAACACTCCACCCCTTTTGGAAATACCAAACTTCATAAACTTAGATGCTAGAGTTTGGAACTCCCTAGCCAAGGGTCACTTTGACACCCTCAAACAAGCCAAACTACCAATACTTACCGCTTTCCAACTCAATGCATCTGCCACCACATTGGCCTTACCCGAATGATACTGGATGGTTACATCATAGTACTTCAACAACTCCATCCATCTCCTCTGCCTTAGATTTAAATCCCTTTGCATAAACACGTGTTGCAAGCTGCGATGGTCTCTGAATACCTTACACTTAACACCATAAAGATAGTGCCTCCAGATCTTAAGTGCAAACACTACCGCTTTTAACTCTAAATCATGAGTCGGGTAGTTCTTTTCATGAGGCTTCAATTGACTCAAAGCATAAGATATGGCATTCCTATCCTACATCAACACAACACCCAGACCAAATGTGAAGCATCATAAAATACAATAAAATTCTTACCTCAATCGGCAATGAAAGAATAAGAATTGTAGTCAAAAGTGTTTTGAGTTTTTGGAAGCTCTCCTTACACTTATTCCGACCAAACAAATGGCACCTCCTTTTGAGTCAACCTTGTCAGGTGAGTAGCAATAGAAGCAAAATTCTTGACAAACCTACGATAGTAGCGAGCAAAACTCATGAAGCTCCTAACCTCAGTCACAGATCTAGGCCAAATCCAATTCTTAACCACCTCAATCTCTAGGGATATACTATCACCTCCTTTTTCGAGACCACATGCCCCAAAAAGGCAACCGAAGACAACCAGAACTCGCATTTTGAAAACTTTGCATACAATTGTTTCTCCTTTAAAATTCCCAAGATAATCCAAAGATGCCCTGCATGTTCCTCCTTGCTCTTGGAGTAAATCAAAATATCATCAATAAATATTATCACAAAGGAATCCAAGAATGACTTGAAAATACCGTTCATTAAGCTCATGAAGGCTGCTGGCGCATTGGTTAACCCAAATAACATTACCACGAACTCATAGTGCCCATACTGAGTCCTAAAAGCCATCTTAGGTATATCCTCAGGCAGAATTTTTAGCTGATAGTAACCTGACCTCAAGTCAATTTTGGAAAATACTGAGGCACCCTGCAACTGGTCAAAGAGATCATCTATGTAGGGCAATTGATACTCATTCTTGATGGTAATCTTGTTCAACTGAATGTAATCTATGAACATTCTCATGCTACCATCTTTTTTCTTAATGAACATGATCAGAGCACCCGAAGGCAAAGCAGTGGGATGAATAAATCCCTTATCGAGTAGTTCATGTAACTTAGTTTTGAGTTCCTTCAACTCTATCGGAGCCATTCGATAAGGAGAAATAGAGATTGGGTGAGTTCTCAACTCCAAATCAATTACAAAAGTCAATATCCTTGTCCGGAGGTATACCAGCAAAATCTATAGGAAATACGTTCTGAAACTCAGAAACCATAGGGACGGACTCAATAGGAGGAGACTCTACACTAACATGCCGAAGATGATCTTGGAAGGCTGAACACCCCTTCCTCACTAGCTTTCTAGCCCAAACAAAGGATGTGATTTTTACTGTCTTAGACTTATACACACTCTCTCACTCTAGTTTACCCACACTCAGTATCTCTAGAGTCACTATCTTAGTTTACAGTTCAAAATAGCATGATACAGAGACAACCAAGTCATACCAAGAATAATGTCAAAATCAAACATATCCAAAATGATCAAATCATGTAATGACCCTTCCGGTCATTCCTTTATTTATGCCTTTTTTGTACTGTTAGAGCTTGCCTCGGCCCTAAGTCATTTATAACTTGATGGGACTGGTGGTTTGATGCCCTAGCCGTTCGTTTGGTTTTTAAGGTCGTTTTCTTATTTTAGAGCTTTAACTTAGAAAATCGTTTACTTTAGTCAACATTCTTAGCTAACGTGCTCAGAATTAAATTCTGACAGTTTTATTAGCTCTAGAATATGGAGTTTGGTCTAGTTGGACCTTTAGTCTAGGACTGGGAACTTTCGATGTGGTTTTGTATTACTCTTTGTGTTTTCAAGCCAATTAGAGTTAGAAGTTTGACTTTGGTCAACTTTCAATGATCGGAGCATCAGATTTAAAATCTGAAGATTTCATCAACTCTGAAATGTCAAGTTTGGGTTAGGTAGGTGCCTGGTTTGGGTCCCGGATGTGCCGGGCTCATTTTGGGTGTTTGGTTGTCTTTAGTTAGTGTTGACTTGGGTCAACATTCCTCCGAAACAACCTCATATGGAAGTTTCATTAATTCCTTTAAGTCCGGAACATTGTTTTCACTCTATTAGCATATTTGGTTTATGGGTATCGGGTTCCGATTGTTCCCGGAATACCCTATAGAAGTTTGCATTTCTGCTGGTTTTCTGCAGCAGGCATGTCCTCAGCACCAATGGTTGCCAAGGCAGCGAGATCGCGCTAGCCTGCCACACAACCTTCATCGCCAATGGTGCCCCTTTAGCATAATCACACCCGTGCACACCTAGTACTGCAGTGCGATAGCGCTGTGCCAGTGCCAATGGCGCTAACCTGCAACCAGGCCTATATATTGCCTCTTCCTCAAATTTTCAGCCATTTTCACCTTATTTTCTCACTCTAAAATCTTTTTCTCTCCTAAATTTGGTTCCTCAGTTCTTAGCTTTGGGGATACACCAATTGGCAGTTAATCTTGCTTCTCCCATTGTTTTGGTAAGTCCTCTTCTTCCCCAAATACTTCTTCTCCATAGCTAAACCTCTATTGATGTCCTTATGGTGGCTTGGGGTTTCTTCTTGGTTGTAGTTGCTCGAATTGGGTCTGTTTGTTCGTGGTTGTATGTATTTTATCCCGTAGGCTTGCTCCTTATCCTCGTGATAGGTGAACTCTCCCTTTTATTTTGGTATTTTCTTCTTTAATTTCCCTCTTTATTTCTCTTAAATGGCGGGCTATTTTGAGCCCTTGTTGTTAGCTAAATCCGCTCATTTTTGGAGCATGCACTCATGAGAGTGTTGGGCTCACCATGCACTTTTTTGTGTCTGGTTTCAGGTTACGGGGATCATGGGCCTGCTTTTGACCCTGATTTTGACTCGGTTATATTTTTAGATATATGGGTATTGTTATGCTTTATTTGAATTTGTAGATTATGTTTATAATAGTTTGACTGCTGTTTGGAGCTTCTCGAAGTAGTTTGGGCTTGGACATCATCGTTCTAGCCGCTTGTTGAGATGACATGTACGTTACAGTCTTTTCTATATTAGACTCTGTGTATATAGGCTATAATTATACTAATTAGCATCCTTGGGTTGAGTTTTATTAGTTTGGTACGCCAGACCTTGTACGCCTCTTTTCTATCCATCTTATTTCACTCGTATCATTGTAGTATTCATTGTAGTATTCATTGTAGTTATTAGTATTACAATTGTGGTCTTATGTCGCCTTGTATTTTAACTCTGGACCATAGAAGGTGGGTTATTTGGGAATGTACGTGAGTCCTGGACATTGATATTACGATTATAGAGCTGGTTATCTATGTTGTAGAGCGATTGGAGCATGTGCAAGGCCGATAGGTTGATTGTGAGCCGTTGAGCTACTATTTGTGTTTGGGCATACCACTATCATGCATATAAAGAGATTTTCTGCATGTTTTACTATTTTTTGGCTATGGGCCTACTATAAATGATTTTCTAAAACCTGCATGGCCTCGAGGGATCATTTTTTGTAAAAATGGTTAGAAAAGGATTTTGGATTTGATTTTATGGATCTTCTTGGGGTAAAAGAGATTAAATTATGATTTTATCACCATTTTCACACTTATACTAGACTCGGCTGAGCCGTAGTGCTAGACATGTTTTACTACTGATTTGAGATGATACTAGGCCCGGTCGAGCTGAGCGACAAACTTGTTTTACTATTGTTTTAGACCCAAATACATCCTGGGCACCCTTTGAAGAGATTTTGAGACTTATTTTACTTATTTAGACCTGGATATACCTTGGGCACTCGTTTTGAGATTTTGGTTATTGGTTTGGATCCGAATACACTCTAGACGATTATATTTGAGATTATGAGATTTAGTATATGGTCGAGAACCTCTATGGACCTTGAAAATCCAGAATAGGGGATACGTGCTGAGTGTACTAGAGAAGGGTATATGGTGAAGTTGAGGTATACGGGTGTGTCCTTCTCTGGATCCTACCTACTGGGGCTATCGGCACCAAAAGAGGTACATACGCACTACGGTTACACCTGGTTTTCACACTATTGCATTATATCATTCATTTGTGTACGATTCCACCTTTGTTTGTTGTTTATTGAGTGTACACTATGGTAGTATAGGATGTTGGAGGGTTTGTTTTCACTTGTATGTGTTCCTCGGGTGTATGGCCGCCCTTTGGGACAATAGGTAGATTTATTACTATTATCCTATCGTAGTACTGGTTCTTTTCATGGCTACATTTGGATTCTTAAACAATATATATAATTGAGAGTTTTGTTATTAGCATGAGTTGATTAGTAGTATTGGTTCAAGCATGAATATGTTACTTGCCTTCCCTTCCTTCCCTTCTTACTTGAGGTTATTGGTATATCACCTATTTCTTAAACTTTCTTTATATATATTGTTGTTACGAGGACCCCAGGTGCGTTCTTCTTTCCTTCACCTGTGTTCTATGGTATATATTTCTAGTAGCTAGTCGAGTATGATTGTTTTCTCCTTATATTCTATCTATGCTAGCTTCCGCGTACTTATTTGTTTGCTTACATGACTATCTTTTATCATTCTGCTATTTACTGATTTTATATCTTATATACGCTCAGTCAGCCTATGATTCCTACTGGGTACCCATTGCTTTGCAATTAGTGCTCATACTATACTCTGCATTTTTCTGGTATAAATCCTAGCGTAGGCCATGGCTGTTGACTCGTGGAGACTCATGCAGAGTGCTTTTGATTCATCCGAGACTGAGGGTGAGCTCCTGGCGACCGGAGCTTAGCCTTTATCTCCTGTTTTGTATTATGTACTCTTTTGTTATTCAAAGACAGTTGTGTATATATTCTTTTGGACCCTTGTACTCTATTTATATAGTAGCGGCTCTTATACTGTGACACCAGATCATGGGATGGTTTAGTTTTCCTATATATACTCTGTTGCTATATTTCTTTACTTGTACTTCTTGCTTCCACTTAAATATTACTTCTTCCACATGCTTGTTAGATAGTAGCCCATTACTAATTGTTTTGGGCTACGGGGATTGGTATGCCTACAGGGGGTCGTACGTACTATCATGACTTGAGAAATTAGGTCGTGATAGCTTGGTATCAGAGCCTATGTTCACCGGTGATATCGGTTTAAGAGCCAATGTCTAGTAGAGTCCTACAGATTGGGGTGGAGACGTCCGTACTCAATCTTCGGGAGGCTACAGTGGCATCTTAGGAAACATGAATCGTTTCTTGCTTCTATATCATGCGTCTTATCCTAGATGGTTTCCTAGAAACTCACTTGTTCTAGTTCACTTTTTCGCAGATGGATCGTACGAGGTCTTCAGTAGCGAGCGAGGGCAAGCCTTTGACCCCAGCACACCCAACTCTAGCTAGGGGCTGGAGAGGTCATAGAGGTAGAGGCCGAGGAAGTTCCTGAGCACCAACACCAGCTAGAGCTTCTAGGGTTGAGATTCAGCTCGAGTTAGTCCTAGAGCAACAACCTGTGGACAAGGGGATAGCCCAGGTACCACCAGTGCCAACACCAACTTCTATACCAGCATCTGTATCAGCATCATCACGAGCTCCTTCATTAGATATTCAGGGTTTACTTCTTAATTTATTGGGTATGATTGAGGGTCGGCCTTCTGAGGTAGCAAAAACATCTGCTCAGGGGGTAGCCTTGGGTGTTCAGAGTTAAAGAGTGTAGCCTGCTACTGCAGCTCCCCGTGCTGAGGTTCTTCCAGTATATGCTATTGCACAACCTCTTGCTCCTCGCCCAATTATGACAGAGTCAATGCAGAAGGCTTTGGGTATATTTCTAAGATTGGCGCTGCCTAGATTCTCCGATACTCCTGGTCAGGACCCGCATGACTTTATTTCTACTTGTGAGGAGATGCTACACTATCTGGAATTATTGGAGACTCACAGGGTTGGTTATACTGCTTATCAGCTGGAGGGCCCAACTAAGTTATGATGGATGGCCCATGTAACGTGCATACCAACTTCGTCTCCTGAGTGGGCATGTAGAGAGTTTTATGAGGCCTTCATGGCCAAGTCTTACCACAGAGCGATCGGGAGCATCGTAGAGAGCAGTTCACCAGACTTATGCAGGGATCTATGTCTGTTTCAGAGTATGAGACTCGCTTTCACCAGCTAGCTCCATTTGGGGCTATGATCATTCCTACCGAGCCCGATAGAGTTTGTAGATTTGTTTGGGGTTTGCGAATAGAGCTTAGACAGACTGCTAAGGTACTTGTTGCCAGTGGACAGTCTTTCCAGACTATCACAGACCACGTCCGTACTATGAAGGACTTACACCATCATGATCTGGGGGCCAGAGATAAGAGGCCACGACACCAGGGCATCTACAGTGGTTCCCATTATAGTGGTAGAGGTTCAGGCCAGTGGGCTCCAGGGTATCAAGCCACAACAACATCAGTGCCAGTCTAGTCTGCCAGTTCAGCCATCACTTCAGGCCTTAGGCGAGTCTCAGTTTGAGTATGGTCAGCATAGTCTGCAGGGTTACCGTGGTCAAACTTTGAGGGGTACAACTTTTGGGGTATCAGGCTGTGGTGGCCACACCGGTGCACCTTGTTCATCCTGGTAGGGTAGGCCATCAAGGCCTTGTTATGAGTGCGGTGTCATCAGTCCCTATGCTATAGATTCCCCCCAGTGGGGTTCAGTTCATCCAGCCGATCATCCGACTCAGCCTATCAGAGCAGTGTAGCCATAGGCTAGAGAAAGTAGTATTTAGGGTAGAGGTGGTGCCCCGCACGACAGGACAGGTGATAGGGATGGAGGTCAATCAAGTGAAGGTCAGAGTCAATTTTATGAGGTCCCTAGTAGATCGGAGGCAGAGGCCTCGGATGCGGTGATCATAGGTGTGATTTTTGTATGCCGCCAGTCAACTTTAGCCTTGTTTGATCCTAGATTTATGTGTTCATATGTATCTGTCTACTATGTTCCTTATTTAGGGTTGGCTAGTGAGCCGTTATCTGTTCCTATATCGGTTTTGAACCAGTAGGTGATTCTTTAGTAGTAGATCATGTTGTGAGATCCTGTATGATTTCTGTTGGTGATTTGGATACTTGGGGTGACTTGATAATTTTGGACATGCTAGATTTTGATGTGATTCTGGGCATGGACTGGTTATCCTCTCATCGAGTGGTTTTGGATTTCTATGCCAAGACCGTTACCATAGTCGTGCTCGGCATATCCCTGATTGTGTGGAAGGGTTCTGTTAGACGTGCACCATCTAGGATCATTTTTTGCCTTTGTGCTAGGAAGTTGATTTCTCGTGGGTGTTTAGATTATCTAGCATATGTCTAAGATGCTAGCACCGACACTTTTTCTCCTGAGTCGATTCCTATCGTTAGAGATTTCCGAGATGTGTTTTTGACCTACCTACCAGGCCTTCCACCTGAGAGAGATATTAACTTTTCTATTGAGTTAGAGCCGGGCACCAAGCCCATTTCTATTACTCTATATCGTAAGGCTCTAGCTGAGTTGAGAGAGCTTAAGGATCAGCTCCAAGATTTATTAGCTAATGGTTTTATTAGGCCTTGTGGTGTGCCAAGATTTTATGGAACATTCCATACCTTTTAACGAGGATTCCTTGTAGTTCTTGAGCATGTTTGGTGTGATATGATACGTTTAGGTTGAGTTGCAGGTATAATGGACTAAGGACACCACAAGGATGAAAAGGTCGGCAAAAGAGGCTCATTATGAGTCATTCCTAAGGATTACGAGCCGTGGTGCCAACCGAAGTTTAAAAGACAGAACTGAAGCGAAACAAGGAGGTTAAAACAACTACCAAAGTGGACCATTTTTAGCCAAAACTGGTCGTTTTAGTGACCATTTTCCAGGACCAGAAATGCTGAAAAATCAGCAAGTTACAAATCCCAAGGGAACGAACCATTTTGGCATCCGTTTTGGGTACTATTTTGAGTCCAAAAGCTATGTGAAAGATGAAAGTTATAACAGTGTGAAAAACGGTTCGTTTTGATCAAGAATGGTCCATTTTGGTGGCCGTTTGGATGACGCGGGTTAGCTTTCCTATCCCTTTTATGATATGATTCCGACTCGCCTATAAATAGCATCCTTAGGTTATTTTCTCAGGTATATCATACGCTACTATTATTTTACACTTTGTATTGGTTTTGAATGGGTTGAGTGTGACTTTGCCTTGGATTCAAGAACATCTTTTGGTTTTCAATCAAATTTTTAAGTAAGTTTCCTTTGATTCATCATATTGTTCTTGTTTCTAGCATGAGTAACTAAACTCATCTCTGGGGTTGTGAAGCCTCATAATGGGTGAAATCTAGGGCTAAAATATCATTGTAGAATTGATTAGTTTGATTGGATAATTTGTTAACTCTCATTATAATCATGATTAATGGTTGCAAACATTAGTCTGACGCCAAAAAACCCTAGTTTGTGCCCGAAAGGGTTAATTAGGATTGGAAAGAGTTAAGAAACAAGAACTCAAGGTGCTAACCCTTGTTTAATAGAACTACGTAGGAATACATCAGTTTTACTTGGCAAATTATGATAAGGTTGTAATTACGCTTCATTGTATTTGAAAAAATAAGTGAAGAAAAAACCATTCTCACATCGAAAGATACGAATTGGTTACTAATTGGTCATTGCTCATCTGTTCAAGCTAGGAAAGACTATAAAGGTAGTTATAATCCCTAGACTTAGCCTATTACATGGTGAAACAACCCCGTTTTGTTCCAGATCTTTCCAATCCATTCATTTATTTACTGCAAATTCTAGTTATAGAATAATCTTTTACACAATCGCTAAGGAATAAGAGTTGGTATGAAGTAAAGTAACCTTAAGGACTTTGCGTATTATATTTCTTACCCTATTCCCTGTGGGATTCGACCCCAACCTAATAGTTTGGTTACTATATTTGACAGCGATCATTTACACTTGTAAAAATGGTGTAGTTTGAATGCATCAAATTTTGGTGCCATTGCCAGGGAATAGGGTTTTGAAATCTACTTGGGGAAACTTGTAAGGCCTCGAGAAATTCTGATTATGAGTTTAACACATTAAACGTGCATAACTCTTAATCTATAAAGAGTTACAGGGTGCATATTTTAAAGAGAAGTGTAGTATGTTTGTGGTTAGTGGGGTCCACCTTGGATTTTGCTAATATATTAAACAAATTTACCAAGAAAAGGAAATCATATTTAATGGGTTATGTACTTTTTATTTGTGGGGCCAACCCTTTGTTAATTAAAAAAAAAGGATGGAAGTACTAGTACAAAAGAAAAAAAAGGGAACAAAAAGAGAAAGAGCAAGAAAGGGAAAAGAAGAATAGGGGAAAGTTGGGGAATAAGTGACGTACAGTACTAGGTACTGCTCCTTCAATCTTCATCTTCTTTTTTTCACTTGGCATCAATTCTTAAGTAAGAAAAAAGGGAGCTTATATAAGAGTAATTTGGGGGAGGGATGTAATGACCCTTCCGGTCATTTCCACATACACGTTTTCCTTGTGCCGTTAGAGCTTGTTGTAGCGGACCCAAGTCACTTAAGGCTCGTCAGGACCGGTATTTCGGCGCCGGGTCCATTTGTTTGATTGTAAGTTTCTTTGATAAATCTTCTGAACTTTGGGTCAAATGTCTCAGGGCTTTTATCTCAATATATAAAGAGTTAGAAGTCCCCCGAAATACCAAATCGAAGGTCTACGAGTCTAGTTTTCAACACACAAAATCGTACGTCCAACTGATCTTGGAGTAAAAAGTTATGACTGTTTTACCGCGGACTGTCTGGCAAAAAACGGTTTTGTGTGTTACTACGCTTTTATCTTATATGTGCCCGGTCGGCCTATTATACCTACTGGGTACCTTATGCTTCGTATTTGGTGCTCACCCCTACCCCCTGCATCTTTGGGTGCAGATCCTAGCGTGGTCCATCGCCGTTAGATCGCTGTGATTCGTGCTTGGAGATCTATTGGGGACTACTTCAGGCTGAGGGTGAGTTCTTGGCGATCGGAGCTTAGCTTTAGTTTATCTTTACTCTATTACCATTCAGAGACATCTGTATATATAGTTTTGGTTTATTTGCACTCCATGTATGTAGTTTGTATGATACCAGGTCTTGGGGTTTGGTTTAGTTTCTTCATATGTATATATTTATATTCCTTTTATCTGTTCTCCCCGTCTTGTTCCCTTACTGTTAGATAGTAGCCCATTGCTAACTGTTCTAGGCTACGGGGATTGGTTCACCTACCGAGGGTTGTAGGTGCCATCATGACCGAGAAATTGGGTCGTGACAACTTGGTATCAGAGCTTTAGGTTCACCGGTGTCATCGGTATAGGAGCCAATGTCTAGTAGAGTCCTGCGGATCGGGGCGGAGACGTCCGTACTCAATCTGTGGGAGGCTACAGTGACATTTTAGGAATTTGACTCTTTCATTGCTTCTGTGTCGTGCGTAGAGCCCTTGAATTTTCTGGAGATCTCATTTATTCTACTTCATTCTTCCGCAGATGGTTCGTACGAGATCATCAACATCACGCGGAGATGAGCCTCCCGCTCCAGCGCTAGCTCCAGCGCCAACTCCAGCGCCAGCTCCAGTACCAGCTCTAGTGCCCACTTCTATGCCAGCTCCAGCCGCAGCTCAGTCTCCAGATATTCGGGGATTACTATTACAGCTTTTGGGTATGATTGGAGAGCGGCCTTCCGAGGTAGCGCATACATCTGCTCAGGGGGCAGCCCTGGGTGCACAGAGCTTAGGAGCGCAGCCGGCTACTATGGCTCCCTGTGCAGAGGTCATTCCGGTTCCATCTGTTGCACAACCTCTTGCTCCTCGCCCAGTTATGACAGAGTCAGAGCAGAAGGCGTTGGGTAGGTTTTTGAGGTTAGCACCTCCGAGGTTTGCTGGTACTTCTGGGCAGGATCCACATGACTTTATTACTACCTGTGAGGAGATGTTGCATCATTTGGGTTTGTTGAAGACTCACGGGGTTGGTTATACTACCTATCAGTTGGAGGGCCCAGCGAAGTTATGGTGGAGGGCCCAGGTTGCTTGTAGACCACCATCGTCACCTCCTTTGACCTGGTCTGAGTTTTATGAGGCCTTTATGGCCAAGTTCCTACCCCAGAGTGATCGCGAGCGTCGCAGGGAGTAGTTTACTCACCTTGTGCAGGGGTCTACGACTATCTCGGAGTATGAGACCCGTTTTCATCAGCTAGCACCGTTCGAAGCTATGATCATTCCTACCGAGGCAGATAGGATTCGCAGATTTGTATGGGGTTTGAGGCCAGAGATCAGGCAGCCAGCTGAGATATTGATTGCCAGTGGTTGGTCATTCCAGGCTATTGTAGACTATGCCCGCACTGTGGAGGACTTACAGCGACATGATCAGGGGTCCAAAGATAAGAGGCCTCGGCATCAGGGTGTCTACAGTGGTTCCAGATATGATGGTAGAGGTCCTGGCCAGTGGAGCCGGAGTTATCAGCCACAGCAGTACCAGGGTCAGTCCAGCCGATCGGTTCAGGCTTCCCTTCAGACTTTCGGTAGTACCCAGTTCGAGCAGGGTCAGAGCAGCCATCAGGGCTATGGCGGCCAGTCTTCGAGGGGTATAGTTTCTGGGGCATCAGGTTCCGGTGGTCATACGGGATCTGCTGGTTCATCTCGACTGAGTAGGCCGTCAGGGGCTTGTTTTACTTGTGGTGCGATAGGTCATTTTGCTAGAAATTGCCCTCAGCAGGGTACAGTTCAGTTGGCCGAGCCTTTACAGGTAGTTCAGCCCCCGGCTAGAGGGGGTGGTCGTCAGAGTAGAGGTGGTGCGCCATGCGGCAGAGCAGGTGGTAGGGATGGCGGTCGGGCAGGTGGAGGTCATCGTCAGTTTTACGCGGTCCCTAGGAGACCAGAGGCAGAGGCCTCAGATGCTGTGATTACAGGTACGATTTCTATGTGCCATCAGTCTGCTATGGCTTTATTTGATCCTGGATCCACTTGTTCATATGTATCTGCCTACTTTGTGCCTTGTTTGGGGTTGGCTAGTGAGCCATTATCTGTTCCTGTTTCTGGTTTGACCCCAGTAGGAGATTCTTTAGTAGTGGATCTAGATTGTGAGATGCTTGTATGCTATCTTAATTGTGGATTCAGTAGACATGAGTGATTTGATGATTCTTGATATGCTAGATTTTGATGTGATACTGGCATGGACTGGTTATCCCCTCACCGTGTGGTTTTGGATTGTTATGCCAAGACCATTACCATAGTTGTGCCCAGTGTATCCCCGGTTGTGTGGCAGGGTTCTGTTAGCCATGCACCATCTGGGATCATCTCTTGTCTTCGAGCTAGGAAGTTGATTTCCCGTGGGTGTTTGGCTTATCTAGCATATGTCCGAGATGTTAGTGCTGACCCCACTTCCCCTGAGTCTGTTCCTGTGGTTAGAGACTTCCTCGATGTGTTCCTACCGACCTGCCAGGCCTTCCACCTGAGAGAGATATTGATTTTGCGGTTGAGTTGGAGCCGGGCACTAGGCCCATTTCTATTCCTCCTTATCGTATGGCTCCTGCTGAGTTGAGGGGGCTTAAGGAGAAGCTCCAGGATCTGTTAGCTAAGGGGTTTATCTAGACTAGTGTGTCACCGTGGGGTGCTACCTGTTCTCTTCGTGAAAGAAGAAGGATGGGTCGATGCGCATGTGTACTTGATTTATCGGCAGTGCTGAATGGGGTGACAGTGAAGAATAGGTATCCGATGCCGCGAGGATTGATGATTTGTTTGACACTTCAGGGTTCAGTCGTGTTTTAGAAGATTGATTTGAGGTCCGGCTACCATCAGTTGAGGATTAGGGCGGAGGATATCCCTAAGACAGCATTCAGGACACGTTATGGCCATTATGAGTTCCTGGTGATGTCTTTTGGGTTGACTAATGCCCCCGCAGCCTTTATGAACTTGATGCACAGGGTTCTTGGGCCGTATTTGGACTCATTTGTGATAGTTTTTATAGATGACATCTTGGTATACTCGCGTAGTAGAGATGAGCATGAGCAGCACTTGAGAGTTATACTCCAGACTTTGAGAGTTCATCGGCTTTATGTCAAGTTCTCAAAGTGTGAGTTTTGGCTTGAGTCAGTTGCATTCCTAGGGCACGTGGTGTCTAAGGATGGGATTAGGGTTGATCCGGGAAAGATTTCAGCTGTTTGTGAGTGGCCTAGGCCTACTACTGTTACTGAGGTTCGCAGCTTTATTGGGTTAGCAGGTTACTACAGACGGTTCATCGAGGGGTTTTCTTCCATAGCAGCACCCTTGACTATGCTGACTAGGAAGGATATCCCATTTCAGTGGTCAGATCAGTGTGAGGATAGCTTCCAGAGGCTTAAGGCCTTATTGACTTCAGCTCCAGTTTTGACTTTGCCGGTTGAGGGTCAGAGCTTCTCCCTGTATTGTGATGCTTCTGGGGTTGGTCTTGGTTGTGTGTTGATGCAGCAGGGTCGAGTAATAGCATATGCGTCGAGGCAGCTGAAGGTTCACGAGCGCAACTACCCCACTCATGACTTAGAGTTGGCGGCGGTAGTTTTCGCGCTCAAGATCTGGAGGCATTACCTATATGGAGTTCACTGTGAGATCTTCACCGATCACCGTAGTCTTCAGTATATCACGAGTCAGCGAGAGTTGAACTCGAGACAGAGGAGATGGGTCGAGTTACTGAAGGACTATGACTTCACTATTCTGTATCATCCGGGCAAGGCAAACGTAGTAGCGGATGCCTTGAGCCGGAAGGCAGTGAGTATGGGTAGCCTAGCTTCTCTTTCAGTTTCAGAGTGGCCGTTGGCCTTGGACATTCAGTCCTTGGCTAACCGTCTGGTTAGGCTTGACTTGTCGGATCCTAGCAGAGTTCTCGCCAGTGTTGAGGTTCGTTCTACTTTGATTGATCAGATTCAGAGCCGTCAGTTTGAGGATCAGCAGTTGTGTGACCTTCGTGATCGGGTTGCTCAGGGTGAGACCAGTCGGGCTACTCTAGATTCAGATAGGGTTCTGAGGTTTGATAGTCGCCTTTGTGTTCCGAGGATTAGTGATTTGATTCAGTTGATACTTCACGAGGCACATTGTACTAGATACTCCATTCACCCTGGCACAGCAAAGATGTATAGAGACTTGAGGCAGCTTTACTGGTGGAGTGGTATGAAGCAGGATATAGCGGATTTCGTATCTCAGTGCTTGAACTTCCAGCAGGTTAAGTTCGAGCACATGAGACCTGGTGGTTTGATGCAGCGACTTCCCATTCCTGAGTGGAAGTGGAAAGGGATTACTATGGACTTTGTTGTTGGTTTGCCCCGAACTTCTCATGGGTTTGATTCCATATGGGTGATTGTTGATAGGCTGACTAAGTCAGCATATTTCTTGCCGGTTCATACTTCTTATGGTGCAGAGAGGTTAGCTCAGATCTATCTTCGTGAGATTGTTCGGTTGCATGGGGTCCCAGCTTCTATCATTTCAGATCGCGGCACTCAATTCACATCTCAGTTCTGGAGGGCTATTCAGCGAGATTTGGGTACAGAGGTTCATCTTAATACCGCTTTCCACCCTCAGACAGATGGCCAGTCCGAGAGGACCATTCAGATTCTGGAGGACATGCTCGGGCCTGTGTTCTTGACTTTGTTGGTTCTTGGGATCAGTTTGTTCCCTTGGCAGAGTTTGCTTATAATAACAGCTTCCAGTCGAGTATCGGCATGGCACCTTTTGAGGCTTTGTATGGCAGGCGTTGCAGATCACCGGTAGGTTGGTTTGATGGTTTTAGTGCTGGGCCACAGAGCACAGATTTGCTTTGAGATTCCTTAGACCGAGTCCGAGTGATTCAGGACAGACTTCGGGCAGCTCAGAGCAGGCAGAAGAGTTATGCTGATCGTAGGCTTCGTGCCTTGGAGTTTAGTGTCGGTGACTTGGTGTTTCTTCGTGTATCTCTCATGAAGGGCGTGATGAGATTTGGTAGGCGGGGCAAGCTTAGCCCCAGGTATATTGGGCCGCTTGAGATTCTTCAGAGGGTTGGTAGCGTTGCCTATCAGCTAGCCTTGCCTCCGATGTTTTCAGCTATACATCCTGTATTTCATGTTTCGATGTTGCGTTGGTATGTCCCAGATGAGTCTCATGTGTTACAGTAGGATTCAGTTCAGTTGGGTGAGGGTTTAGCCTTTGTTGAGGAGCCGGCAGCTATTTTGGCTAGAGATGTAAGGAGATTGAGGTCTCGAGAGATCCCGGTTGTTAAGGTTCAGTGGAGGCACCGTCCAGTCGAGGAGGCTACCTGGGAGACAGAGAGAGATATGCGGGCCCAGTATCCGCAGCTGTTTGAGCCTTCAGGTACCCCCCTTGACCTTGACTTTCGAGGACGAAAGTCCTTTTTAGTAGTGGATGATGTAATGACCCTTCCGGTCATTTCCACATACACGTTTTTCTTGTGCCGTTAGAGCTTGTCGTAGCGGACCCAAGTCACTTAAGGCTCGTCAGGACCGGTATTTCGGCGCCGGGTCCATTTGTTTGATCGTAAGTTTTTTTGATAAATCTTTTGAACATTGGGTCAAATGTCTCAGGGCTTTTCTCTCAATATATAAAGAGTTAGAAGTCCCCCGAAATACCAAATCGAAGGTCTACAAGTCTAGTTTCCAACACACAAAACCTTACATCCAACTGATCTAGGAGTAAAACCTTATGACTATTTTACCGCGGACTGTCTGGCAGAAAATGGGTTGCGAACCGGGTCGCGAACCGGGTCGGGTTAAACTCGATTTAAGCCTCAACTTCACGTTTTAGAACGCCATTTCAGTTCCGAAACAGTGAGAAAATATAAGGGAGGATCCCGAGAGAATTCTTCAGTATCAAAATCGTGCGATGGTGAGTTGCGAACTTAAATTTAGGAATTTTATTAATATCGCGTGCATTTGAAAATATTTTATTTAAAACTGAATTTGGTAAAAATTATATTATTATTACCTTTTTAAAATATTTTAAAGGTTTATGGAAAATATTTTTGTTACGATATAATGGTATATGTATTTATTTTATAAGGTTTTTATACATTGTATTATTTTAACAAAGATAGTAAATTTAGTTATATTAAAATTTATTATTATAATATAGTAGGTTTTATTCGAAATAATTTTCTAATGATTATGGTATATTCAAAAATTATATTTATTATACTACGAACTTATGCAATACCCGAGTATATAAATAACGGGATAAGAATATTGTTTGTTGCCCTGTAATTGCCACCTCCACTCCACGTGTAGGTGGAGGGAGTGGCCAGCAAGCACTAACAGTGAGTGGTGGCATTTGGAGCTGGCAGCATTACTAACAATTGTTCTTAACCTTAGAAATGTCATTAACATGGTTAACTTCAGCAACATTTATTTCCTTTGCTCCACATATCTATACGATATATAGATATTAGGCATAGAGGTGCATATCTGCACGTTGAATAAAAAGGGAAGTTAATTATCTACGTCAAATTATTCAAGCCCGAGTTCAAGTTTGATTTTGTTTCGGAGCTTCTTTTCAGAGAGGTTCGAGCTTGTCATCGGACGACAGGTAGGTTACGGTTTATTTTCCCTAGACTCCGCATATATAGAATAAAATTGTATTAATGGGCATCCTTGGGTTGGTTTATTAGGTTGGTACAACAGACCTCGACCGCTTTATTCATGTCCGCCTACTTTTGTTCCTCCGTTGCTTGTAGTATTTGCCGATATAATTTATTTACCCTTGTGGTCCTGTGAGGCCTTGTGGACTGTGGAACATAGGAGGTGGGATTTTGGGAATGTCCGCGAGTCCCGGGCATAGAATTATCCTTCTAGGCTGGTTATGCTTGCTGAGTAGCTGTGGGCCTGTGCAGGGTCGATAGGTTGATTGTAAGCTGCTGGGCAGCTATTGTGTTTGATCATACCATTTTCATGCATATAAAATGGTTTTATACATGTTTTACTACGGTTCAGGCTTCAGGCCTATGGACACTATTTTCTAAACCTTGCATGGCCCGGGAGGCCATTTGATGGAAATAATTTGGAAATGACTTGATTTAAACTTGTGAATATTCTTGGGTAAAAGAAAGTAAAATTATGATTTAAATCACCAGTTTTACGATTAACGCTAGACTCGGCAGGGTCGGGGTGCTAGTTGAGTTTTCTTGTTACTTGAGATGATTTTTAGCCTCGGTCGGACCGAGCACCTGAGATGACTTTTTACTGTTTAGACCCGGTTATTCCCGGGCACCCTTGGAGGGGTTTTTGAGATATTTTCCTACTACTTTAGTCCTGGACAGGTTCTGGGCATGCATATTCGAGACTGGGTCTCTATCTTGATACCGAACTTGCTTCCGGGTGACATGCTTAATACTGAGTTTTAGAATGGGGTCTGGGACCTCCATGGACCTTGCCATCCGGGCCAGGGGCTACGGGCTGCGTGTGCTGGTGGAGGGGTATACGGTGGAGTAGAGGTATACGGGCAGTGTCCTTCCATGGAACCTACCTGCTGGGCCGGATCAGCGCCAGAGGAGGTACATACAGAGATACCATTTCACTTGAGATCTTCATGCATCATATCATTCATTGTTTGAGGCTCCACCCTTGTTTGCTGTTTGTTGATTGTACGCTCCGGTAGTATGGGATGCCAGAGGGTTTGTTTTCACTTGTTTGTGTTCCTCGTTGTATGGGCGGCCGGGGGACTGTAGGTAGACTTTTGCTATTTACTTACAGAATTGTTCCCTGTTACGGTTAAGTATGAAATTGGTTACTGCTAGACTGTTAGTTTCTGGATTTGAGATTGATATGATTAGTTGAGTTTGATTCATGTCTTTGAGCATGCCTATCATTACTCTTTCCCTCTTCTTACACTTGAGGTTACCGGTATACCGTCCATTTCGTAAACTTATTTTGTATACACTGTTGTTGCAAGGACTCCAGGTGCGTTGTTTCTTACTTTCACCTGTGCCTATGGTGTGTATATTCTGCTTACTAGCCTCGCATGTGGTTCTGTTGATTTCCCTCCAGGCTAGTTCCTGTGTACCTTTCATTGATTTCTATGACTGCTTGCTTCTACTCTATCTGTTACTACGCTTTTATCTTATATGTGCCCACTCGGCCTATAATACCTACTGGGTACCTTATGCTTTGCATTTGGTGCTCACCCCTACCCCCCTGCATCTTTGGGTGCAGATCCTAGCATGGGCCATCGTCGTTAGATCGCTGTGATTCGTGCTTGGAGATCTGTTGGGGACTACTTCAGGCTGAGGGTGAGCTCTTGGCGATCGGAGCTTAGCTTTAGTTTATCTTTTGCTTCATGTACTCTTTTACCATTCAGAGACATCTGTATATATAGTTTTGGTTTATTTGCACTCCATGTATGTAGTTTGGCTCTATACTATGATACCAGGTCTTGGGGTTTGGTTTAGTTTCCGCATATGTATATATTTATATTCCTTTTATCTGTTCTCCCCGTCTTGTTCCCTTACTGTTAGATAGTAGCCCATTGCTAACTGTTCTGGGCTACGGGGATTGGTTCACCTACCGGGGGTTGTAGGTGCCATCATGACCGAGAAATTGGGTCGTGACAGATATTAACGAGGCCCCGGATTTCTTGGGTGCTCAAGGAAGGGTATCGTTCGGGGATGAACGATGGGTAAATTAATATCTGTTGTGATGACTTATTCCATTGTTACTAAAAATATCTGCGGTAAAGGTACACAAATCTCATTCGTCATAGAGTAAGGATTAATTCCTTGGTAGGTGAGTACATTAGTTATGAATTAAGGTCATACAATGCCTCTAGCACAAAGTTAAGTTGAAAATGCCCTTATCGATTTAGTTTTGGGCTAAGTTTAAACTAAGATCAACTTCAAACGAGAACTCCTCCTAGAATATAAGGAGTTATGGGTTCTAATACCCACCAAATTGAATATCTCTGAGTTTTATTTCCAACGCCACTGACCATTCGTTAATTCACTTTTCGAGTAAAAAGTTATGATTGTTTTACTAAAGACTGTCTGTGCTGAAAAGCTGAGGACGCTATAGCGGGAATTAGGCCACTATAGCGGGGGGGTGCTACAGTGGGCTACGCGTAGTTAAAAATAGTTTTCAAACCTAAAATGTTATTTTACTCCTAAAACTGATTCAAGGTCAGGCTAGAGCAAGGGAGAGGCGATTTCTTCAGTTTTCCATTGATTTTCTCCTTCAAGGTAAGTCTTTTCATCAATCTAACACTCGTTTGATTATTTAATCCTTAGAATAACATTAAATTGATCATGGTGGGGGTAGAAAGTTAACCTAGGTAGAATTTTCTGGTGTAAAGGGAATTAATAGGTTGAAAATCCCTTGAATTTGAGTTAGTGTTGATAGATTATGTCCTTGGGACTAGAAATTGATCTAACCATTCCAAAATATAGAGATTTTGAGTAGATTGGAGGGTAGAACTAGTGGGTTTGAATTCTAAAGTATTTGTTTGAAGAGTAGTTTATTAATAACTCTTTTAATTATTATTATTAGATGATTTAGCCTTCGGAAATGTGAAGAAAAAGGAAGATCATCAATGGCACAACTTACTTATTGCAGCAGCTTGGTGCCCACGTAGACTAGGTTTAACCGAGTAGTTTAGACCTACTTTTAATTTTATAATATTTTGTAGATTGGTGGGAGATTTCATGCCTAGGCCTTCGAGCACGGAGTCTGGAGGAATAAACGTATTGTTTGTCTTATTATTTGGTGTGGAATTTACTGTTATAAGTAATGTTGACTCTGTGATGGATTATTGTGTTTATATTATGGTTGTTAATCTGTGGATAATCGTATTAGGGGTGGATTCTCGAAATTAGGGATGATCAATTGTAAAAGTATTGCTAGGTCATAGCGGATTCCCCGGACTGACAAATTGGGTGGGAAATTATTGTTGTGGTAATGATTAAGTCTTCCTAATTATATTTCATCCTATGATTGTTCACGCCTGGATAATTGGCTAATGGGACAGGGTCTTGAACCTAGGAATAACTTGAATGTAGAGGTTGCTAGATAATAGTGAAATCCCCGGCCTTGATTTTTATAGTAAGAGGACGGGAGCAAGGAATGAATAACTCAAGTTGACCAAGAGTTTTGTGGTTATCTATTGTTGTAAATACATTCTTAAGGAAGGTAAAGGTTAAATGATATCTTAAGTGTTAATCACATATAATGAGGTTATGTTAAAGGCTTGTTGACTGTACAAGTATGACTGCTTATTTCTCATTGTGGTTGTGATTATTGTAATATCTATAATTATTGTGGGATGTACAGGTATTTGAACATCTTCACGATATTGGTTGATGTTATTCATTGATTGGCTCGGGTACTACACCTGGTACAGTTCTATGATCCATTGCATGGTTGGCTCAGGTACCATGCCTTGTACAGCTTCATTGCATGATTGGCTCGGGTACCATGCCTGGTACAACTTCATTGCATGGTTGACTCAGTTACCATGTCTGATATAGATTCATTACATGATTGGCGGTACCACACCTGGTACAGTATTATTCATGATTGGTTCGGGTACCACGCCTGGTACAAGGTTTCATTGATATTCATTACATATTGATTCCTTGAGAAAATTGGGCTTATCCGTATTGATGTTCATTATATGTCGGTTCCTTGAGTGAACCAAGCTTATCTATTATTGATGTTCTTTACATGTTGGTTCCTTGAGTGAACTGGTCTTATTTGTTATTTATGTTCATCACATGTTGATTCATTGAGTGAACCGGGTTTACTTGTTGTTGATATTCATTATGTGTTAGTTACCTGAGAGGGCCAGAATTTATTATTACTAGATATATATACCGGGTTTACCTGTTGTTGATATTCATTATGTGTTGGTTACCTGAGAGGGCCAGAATTTATTATTACTAGATATATATATATATATATATATATATATATATATATATATATATATATATATATATATATATAAGGTCCTTGAGTGGCCGGGTGGTGTGTTTATTTGATAAGGTGATTTCTTCTGTAAATCGAGATTACATGTTCGATGTCATAGATGATGTCCTAGGGATCCTTGGGTGGTCCGAATTACTTGCAAGTTGTGACACAATTATATATGGTCTGGTTACTTGCATAGTTGGGCATGACTTATATAGTTGTTGAGTCCGATTGTGGATTGAGGGTCTTATTGGTAGTCATGTGGGCTTGGTGAATTCATGTTGTCTGGTAATATTATGTTAATGTTGTACATTCACCATTCCTATTTTGGCAAGAGTGACAGGCCGGCTAGTGGTGATGTCTGGGCTAGTTGGTCACAGGACTAGGGGTTGTGAGGCATATTTCTTGGTGAATCCAAGATGGGTGAGCTTGGAGGGACTAAAGTTACTAGGGAGTCAGGTTTGACTGGGTTAGTGAAACAAGGCTAGTATTCAATTACTGCCTGAACTGGGGGACGTCAAGGGTAAGGAACCTTGGGGGTTGAATACGCAGAACTCACAGGTAATCCATCATTTTGACTAAGGGCTAAGGGTCAAGGTGGTTGACTTAGGATCCTAAATTGAGTGACACACCTGCTAATATGGGTAGTTAGTAATTTGATTACGGGATTGAAGCTGGTAAGGTAATTCTAGTGTTTGGCAAGATGGTGTTGACATCCGTAAAAATGATAGAACTAGGGGAATTAATGATGGAAAAGCCTGGGAAAAGGGTGGGATGATCATGGATGGCCTGGGGTTTGTGGATTTGGTTTAATCTGGGTAATGTGCAAGCCTTATGTGTTAATGGTATGTATTATGTGTTGTTTTTAGACCAAGAACGAGAGAGGAATCCGGAACACGGAAAAGCTCGGGTCGAATAGAGCTTGGAACATTTTGAGGTAGGTGATGGCTTATGATTTTCTATGAACGTGTATAGAGATGTACTCATGTCTAAGTAATTGTATGTCTTACATTACATAGGAAATTGTGTGGAATGTTTAGGTTCCTGGTTATAGTCTGTGATTGAACGGTTTACTTGTTGGTTGTACAAGTTGTGTGTGTTCATATATTGTGTATGGTTGTTGAAATTCAGTTGGCTCGGGTACCATACCTGGTACAGGTATAACACATGGTTGGCATAGGTACCACATCTGGTACGGGTATATCATTCGGTTGGCATAGGTACCACGCCCGGTATGAGTTTACTTTATTGAATCTTGCATTGTTTCATTGTCAATTGTATTGCATTGGTTGATATTGGTTCCGTGAGTGGACCAGGTTGTTTTACTGAATGTGATACTTGATATTGGTTCTATAAGTGGACCGGGTTTTTTTACTGAATGTGATACTTGATATTGTTTCCGTGAGTAGATCGGGTTGTTTTACTGGATGTAATACTTGGTAATGGTTCTGTGAGTGGACCGGGTTGTCTAGTTAAAGGTGCTAGTGTTGATGGTCCTTGAGTGGCCAAAAACTGTTGTATAACTGCTGTGTTGGTCTTGGTTTAGGCCGGGTTGAACAATTACCTTTGGTGTGGTCTAGAGGGGATTCCAGGGTGGGTCTGGGCTAGATGGAAAGGATAGTTATGGTTACATATTTGTGGATTAGAACTGTAAGAGATGGATTCATGCGGTAACAAGCTAGGTAGAGACCTGTAGTCTAGATGTACCTGTGATTATTGTTGCATGTTTTCCATACTCCTTACTTGATATTGTTGTACTAATTATATATTGTTTACTTGGGAACTCGATGATGATCCTACCAGTACACAGTGGTAGTGTACTGATACTGCACTTGTCTTTCTTTTGGTGAGTACAGGAAATCTACCAGCAACTGAGACGCGACCTCGCATCTAGCACTGGTGATTTTTGACTTTCAAGGGTGAGCTGCTTGATTCGAGCTACCTTGGGTTATCTTTAGAGTTTCAGTCCAATTGTTTCAGACTTAAAACTATTTCAGTTTATCTTTTGAGGTTGCATCCCCGTACTCTAGATTTGGTATTGATGTTTGGTACAATGACTTTCAGTTCCTAGGTGGGATTTTCCGCAGGATTATATTAATGATTAGTTTTGGTTACTTGATTGCTAGTTTACATTTATGCTTGCTGGTTTTAGGCTGTTAGTCTAGGCAAGGGTGGAACTCTATTGGTTCGCTCATCCGGGGGTTGGGTGGGTGCCACTCACGATGGGTTGGGTCATGAAAAAGATGGTATCAAAGCCTAGGTTCGTTGATCTCGTTGTACCAAAAAGGTCTAGTAGAGTCTTGTGGAACGGTACAGAGATGTCCATACTTTTCTTCGAGAGGCTATGGGGCTTTAGGAAAAACTATCTCTTCCTTCTTTCCTTCGTGCTATAACTCAATTCCAATTGGTATCTGGTGATACAAATTGGTATATAACCTCGTTCAATCTTCTGTCCGTAGATGGTTACTATAAGGAATAATGGAGCAAGGCCAGCGGTCCCAGCAGCGGGATTGGCAGTTCACGGCAGAGGTAGGGGATGAGCTAGAGCCGCACCCGCCTAGGGTGGAGTTCGAGCTGCTGCTATTGCACGTGAAGTAACCCCTCCCCACCTCAGGATCATGTGGCTGAGGATGTAGAAGAAGTAGTGGTAGAGGATGGAGGAGCTCAGGAGGAGGCGACACTGGTTGGGGGTGCAAGCCTTTCTACTATGACACCGGAAGCTTTCAGGCAGGCGTGGGATATTCTGAGTTGGTTGGTTGGTGCTGGAGCCATACCTGCAGCTCATGTGAATCAAGCCTTGGATGCTCAACCAGCGGTTACTACTACACCAAGGATGGATGCAGCTTCAGGCATAAATGATCTTCTCAGGCCAATGTTAGTCCCAGTGATGACAGGTAATGAGCATGAGATGCTGACTAAGTTCCTTAAGCCGAAACCTCCGATGTTTCAGGGTACAGACAAGGAGGATTCCTATGAGTTCATCCTGGATTGCCATGAGAGGTTGCACAATTTGGGTATTGTACGTCAGCATGGGTTGGAGTTTGTTACCTTTTAGCTGCAGGGTGATGCCAAGCAGTGGTGGAGGTCTCATGTTGAGTGTCGGTCATCTATCCTACCTCCACTGACTTGGGAGCAGTTCCATGCATTGTTTCTAGAGAAGTATGTTCCCTGTACTTTAAGGGGCCGGAAGAAGGATGAGTTTCTGAACTTGGAGCAGGGTAGCATATCAGTCTCAGCTTATGAGGCTAAGTTTCATGCGTTGTCTCATTTTGCTATACAGATGTTGGGTTCTGAGGAGGAACAGGTTTGGTTGTTTGTCAAGAGTCTGAATAGTGATCTGCAGGTACTGTCTGTCCATATGACTTCTTTAGGGAAGGGTTTTAATGATGTCGTGGACTATGTGAAGAAGATTAAGGGAGTTAGGCAAGCGGCGCAGGCTAAGGCCTTAGCCAAGAAGCCCCGGAATAAGGAGAAACTATGGTGGTTTGTAAGGAGAAACTATGGTGGTTTGTACTCCTGGGGCTAGCATCAGCAGGCTTATCCGGCCCATCCTATTCAGTCAGCTCTGCCAGCTACTACAGGTGGTCGTCAGGGAGCTCAGTCTTTAGCTCCTAGAGGCCAGGGAACATCATATACATCAGCTAGCAGGCCTACTTTGGACCGTGGTTGCTTTCATTGTGGTGAGTTGGGCCACTTTAAGAGGGAGTGTCCACATAGGCAGGTAGGTAATCAGGGTCAGCAGCAGACTAGAGCAGTGGTTCCGGCAGGCAGAGGTGGTAATACTAGGGGTCGTCCATAGGGTGGGCAAGGTAATTTCCAGGGAGGCTGGGGAGACCGAGGGAACGACGGCGCAGGTAGGGGTGCAGCGCAGCTGGCCTGGGAAGTTACCCAGATTGATAATCGGGCACATTGCTATGCTTTTCCAGGAAGGACTGAGGCGGAAGCCTCAGATGCGGTGATCACAGGTACTATTCTTGTCTGTAATAAAATGGCTTCAATATTGTTTGACCCAGGTTCTACATATTCTTATGTGTCTGTGAGTTTTGCTTTGGGACTGGGTTTGACCTGTGATATCCTTGATTCCCTTATCTATGTTTCTACCCCAGTGGGAGAGTCGGTGGTTGTGATTCATGTATATCGTGATTGTTCTATTGTTTTTATAGGGTTACATACTTGGGTAGACTTAGTAATTCTGGACATGGCTAATTTTGATATTATCTTAGGTATGACCTGGCTATCTCCTTATCATGCTGTGTTGAACTGTAAAACCAAGACTGTAGCTCTAGAGATTCTGGGTAAGGATAGACTAGAGTGGGAAGGTGTATACAGGCCTAAGCTAGTTAAGATAATATCGTTTGTCCGGGCTAGAAAGCTAGTGGAGAGGGGGTGTCTAGCCTTCTTGGCTCATCTCCAGGATGATAGTGTGGAGTCTCCTCATATTGAGTCAGTTCCAGTGGTTTTCGAATTTGTAGAGGTGTTTCCAGCGGACTTGCCTGGTATGCCTCCGGATAGAGACATAGATTTTTGTATCGATTTGGAGTCAGACACTCGTCCCATATCCATTCCTCCATATAGAATGGCTTCGGCAGAGTTAAGAGAACTGAAGACTCAGCTGCAGAAACTCCTAGATAAGGGATTTATATGTCCCAGTGCTTCACCTTGGGATGCTCCAGTCTTGTTTGTAAAGAAGAAGGATAGTAGTATGTAGATGTGCATAGATTATAGGCAGTTGAACAAGGTGACCATCCGAAATAAGTACCCTCTATCCCGTATAGATGATTTGTTTGACCAGCTTCAGGGTGCATTGGTGTTCTAAAAAATCGACTTGAGGTCGGGGTACCATCAGCTAAAGATTAGACCTGAGGACAATCTGAAAACTGCTTTTCGGACCAGGTATGGGAATTATGAGTTTCTGGTAATGTCATTTGGTTTGACCAATGCACCGGCAGCATTCATGAGTTTGATGAATGGGGTGTTTAAGTCCTACTTGGATTATTTCGTTATTGTGTTCATCGATGATATATTGATCTACTCTAAGAGTAGAGAGGAGCATGCCAATCATCTTCGTATTGTGTTGGATATTTTGAGACATCAAAAGATTTATGCAAAGTTCACTAAGTGCGAATTTTGGTTGACTTTTGTGACATTCTTGGGGCATGTAGTGTCCGAAAAAGGAGTGATGGTGGATCCCCAGAAAGTTGAGGCAGTCAAGAGTTGGGTTTGGCCTAGCTCTGTGACTGAGGTGAGGAGTTTTGCTGGGCTCGGGGGGTACTACCGGAGGTTTGTTAAAAATTTTGCTTTTATTGCTACTCACCTGACCAGGTTGACACAAAAGGAGGTACCATTTGTGTGGTCCGACAAGTGCGAGGAGAGCTTCCAAAAGCTCAAGACACTTTTAACCATAGCCCCTATTTTGTCCTTGCCGGTTGAAGGTACAGACTTTCTTCCTTACTGTGATGCTTCACATTCTGGTTTGGGTGCTGTGTTGATGCAGGATAGGAATGTGATAGCCTATGCATCCAGTCAGTTGAAGATGCATAAGAGGAATTACCCGACTCACGATTTAGAGTTGGCAGCGGTGGTTTTTTCTTTGAAAATCTGGAGACACTACCTTTATGGTGTCAAATGTGAAGTATTCACAGATCATCACAGTCTGCAGCATGTTTTCACTTAGAAAGATTTGAATCTTAGGTAGAGGAGGTGGATGGAGTTATTGAAAGATTGTGATGTGACCATTCAGTACCATCCGGGTAAGGCTAATGTGGTGGCAGACGCATTGAGCCAGAAAACTATTAGCATGGGTAGCTTGACTTGTTTGGGGGCGTCCAAACGACCATTGACTAAGGAAATTCGGGCTTTGGAGGCCAAGTTCATGCACTTGGGTGTTCCATATCAAGGTGGGTTGTTGGCTAGCATTGAGGTCAAGGCCACCTTCATAGAGTAAATAAAGGCAAAACAGTTTCAGGATCCAAAACTAGGTAAGTTGTGAGGTAAGGTAATATTTGGGGAGTCCAGAGATGTCATGTTAGACTCGGGTGGAGTGTTGTATTTCAAGGAGAGGATTTGTGTTCCTCGGGTTGACAATATAATACAAAAAATCATGATAAAAGCTCATGGTTCGCGATACTCAATTCATCCGGGTGTGACCAAAATGTACAGGAACTTGAGGCAGCGTTACTGGTGGCCCGGGATGAAAAGAGATATAGTAGATTTTGTGTCCAAATGTCAGAACTTCCAGCAGGTGAAGTATGAACATCAGAGACCTGCAGAACTACTTCAGAGAATGTCAATTCCAGAGTGGAAGTGGGAAAGGATAGCCATGGATTTTGCGGTGGGTCTTCCCAAGACATTGGGGAAGTATGAATCAATCTGGGTCATTGTTGACTGGCTGACCAAGTCCGCTCATTTTATTTCGGTCAGGGTAGATTACAATTCTCAGCAATTGTCCAAGATCTACGTGAAGGAGATTGTGAGACTGCATGGGGTACCACTGTCCATCATTTTAGACAGGGGTACGCAGTTTACTTCTAAGTTCTGGGACAAGTTATATGAAGAGTTGGGTACACAACTCACCTTTAGCACAGCCTTCCAACCTCAGACTGATGGCCAGTCAGAGAGGATAATTCAGGTATTGGAGGACATGCTGAGAGCATCTGTAATGGACTTCGGTGGTCATTAGGACCTGTTTCTACCATTGTGCAAATTCTCGTACAACAATAGCTACCACTCCAGTATTGATATGGCACCGTTCGAGGCCCTGTATGGGAGAAACTGCAGATCACTAATTGGGTGGTTTAAGGAAGGTAATGTGAAGCCTCTGGGCGTAGACTTAGTAAAGAAAGCGCAGGAAAAGGTAAGGGGCATACAAACCAAGTTGTTGGCTGCTCAAAGCAGGCAGAAGGAGTATGCAGATCGTAAGGTCCGGTACATGGACTTTCAGGTTGGTGAACAAGTATTGCTAAAAGTATCGCCAATGAAAGGGCTTATGTGGTTTGGTAAGAAGGGCAAGCTTAGCCCTCTGTTCATCGGTCCATTCGAAGTGCTTGAAATTATGGGGCCAGTGGCTTACAAGTTAGCACTGCCACCTAGTTTATCGGGCGTCCATCCAGTATTCCATGTATCCATGCTCAAGCGATACCATGGGGATGGGGACTACATCATCAAGTGGGATGAATTACTTTTTGATAAGGATTTTCGTTATGAGGAGGAACCGATTGTGATTCTTGCTGGGGATGTCCGGAGGTTGAGGACAAAGGTGATTGACATGGTAAAGGTTCAGTAGAAGCATCGTGCGGTCGAGGAAGCCACTTGGGAAACTGAGAAGGACATGCGGGATAAGTACCCTCAATTGTTTGAGGATTTAGGTACTACACTTCCTTCCTTTTATTTCCATAAATTCGAGTTTGATCGTTCGGGGATGAACGATGGGTAAATTGGTATCTGTTGTAATGATCGGGTTCGTCATTACGAGTAGTTCCATCGTGCCAAGTTTTAGAGTTAGAAAACTCTGGGTTTGGGAGTTTGAAATTCTGGTCTTGGAGTAAGCTAGTTTTCCATGTAGCCAAGATATAAAGGAGTCCGGGAGACTTTTCAGAATCGCATTTGGGTAAGTAGAACTCTTAGAATCGCGTTTGACGTGAAGAGGTTATTTCGGGACGTCGGGGGAAACAAGTGTATTGTCAAATGGCCAAAACTGGCAGAGTTCCAGACTTTCTTTCCGTGATGAGCGCTATCATGCGCGATAGCGGCCACCGTTATAGCGGTCCGCTATAGCAGCCACCGCTATAGCGGTAGAAATTACCGCTATAGCGGCGGTCAAATGGCGGTCAACCCACTTAAGACCGCTATAGCGGCAGCCTACCGATATAGCAGGACCGCTATAGCAGAGAGGGGACCGCTATAGCAGTCCGACGGGTTTTTAATATAGAAACATCTCTCAAAACATTCAGTTTTCACAAGTTTGTTTTGGAGAAGGGCTGGGCAATTTCCAGGCAATTCTCTTCATTCTTCCATCAAAAATCTTCCCTAAGGTAAGGCTTTCGTTCCCCAAACTTGGTAATACATTTCCTATGCGGTAGAATTGCTAGGAGGGAAATTGGGGAAAGGTTAGAATAACCTAGGGATAGTGGAATTTAGGGAATTGAGGGGATTCCAAGCATGTGTGCTCTTGGGCATTGATAAAGTACATTAAAATGATCATAGGTTGTTTAATTTCCTGTTGTTATCCGTAAAAATGATAGAACTAGGGGAATTAATGGTGGAAAAGCCCGGGAAAAGGGTGGGATGATCATGGATGGCTTGAGGTTTGGGGATTTGGTATAATCCGGGTAATGTGCAGACCTTATGTGTTAATGGTATGTATTATGTGTTGTTTTTAGACCAAGAACGAGAGAGTAATCTGGAACACGGGAAAGCTCGGGTCGAATAGAGCTTGGAACATTTTGAGGTAGGTGATGGCTTATGATTTTCTATGAATGTGTATAGAGATGTACTCATGTCTAAGTGATTGTATGCCTTACATTGTTTAGGGAAATTGTGTGGAATGTTTAGGTTCCTGGTTACGGTTTGTGATTGAATGGTTTACTTGTTGGTTTTACAAGTTGTATGTGTTCATATATTGACAGTGGTTGTTGACATTTGGTTGGCTGGGGTACCACGCCTGGTACGGATATAACACATGGTTGGCACGGGTACCACGCCTGGTACAGGTATATCATTCGGTTGGCACGGGTACCACGCCTGGTAAGGGTTTACTTTATTGCATCTTGTATTGTTTCATTGACTATTGTATTGCATTGGTTGATATTGGTTCCGTGAATGGACCGAGTTATTTTACTGAATGTGATACTTGATATTGGTTCCGTGAGTGGACTGGGTTGTTTTACTGAATGTGATACTTGATATTGATTCCGTGAGTGGACCGGGTTATTTTTCTGGATGAAATACTTGGTAATGGTTATGTGAGTGGACTGGGTTGTCTAGTTAAAGGTGCTAGTGTTGATGGTCCTTGAATGGCCAGAAACTGTTGTATAACTGAGGTGTTGGTCTTGGTTTTGGCCGGGTTGAACAATTACTTTTGGTGTGGTCTAGAGGGGATTCCAGGGTGGGTCTGGGCTAGACAGAAAGGATAGTTATGGTTACATGTTTGTGGATTAGAACTGTAAGAGATGGATTCATACGGTAACAAGCTAGGTAGAGACTTGTAGTCTAGATGTACCTGTGATTATTGTTGCATGTTTGCCATACTCCTTACTTGATATTGTTGTACTAATTATATACTGTTTACTTGAGACCTGGCTGATGATCCTACCAGTACACAGTGGTGGTGTACTAATACTTCACTTGTCTTTCTTTTGGTGAGTACAGGAAATCTACCAGCGACTGAGACGCGACCTAACATCTAGTACCGGCGATTTCTGACTTTCAAGGGTGAGATGCTTGATTCGAGCCACCTTGGGTTATCTTTAGAGTTTTAGTCCAATTGTTTCGAACTTAAAACTATTTCAGTTTATCTTTTGGGATTGCATCCCCGTACTCTAGATTTGGTATTGATGTTTGGTACAATGACTTTCAGTTCCTAGGTGGAATTTTTCGCATGATTATATTAATGATTAGTTTTGGTTACTTGATTGCTAGTTTACATTTATGCTTGTTGGTTTTAGGCTGTTAGTCTAGGCAAGGGTGGAACTCTATTGGTTCGCTCATCCGGGGGTTGGGTGGGTGCCACTCACGGCGGGTTGGGTCATGACAGATGGGTAAGCTTTGAGAGTCTTAGTGTTATAAAGGGTCAGGTTATGACCGGGATACAAGGATGGAATGCCTGCTAATGGTGGAGTTGACAGCGAAACGAGGTAGGGAGTTTTGAGAAAGAATGTATAAAGTCCATGGATGATTTATCCGGGTGGTAAGGGGTTTTGATAAAGGACCTGGATTGTATAAATTTCAAGTTGTATGTTTTCTTCTTATTATTTATATGATATTATATGGTGGATTCGGGTCGATCGATGATGACTACTAGTACGTGTTGTTTGTACTGATACTACTCTTGTTATACCTTTCTGAGTATAGTCTGGTTGAAGGATCAGTTGTTGTTTCTCAGGTGATGCAGATATCAGTCTCCAGCAGCTTTCACTTCTCTTTTCCTATGGTGGGAGTTGTATTTTACTTCACTTATATTTCTTCTTAGAGCTCTTGTACCTGTTTAGACTAGTTACTAGGGAGGGGTTCAGTTGTATTTTGGAAAAGGTTTTGTTGTAATCAAAGATTAAAATTTATTTTCATTTAATCAAGATGATATTTCATGTTATCTATTTATTTTTGCAGGCCCATTTTAAATGGGGTGGTAAAGATTCTCCTATCTAGGTGATTTAGAGTAGGTACCCGCATGACCTGATAGATGAATCGTAATAGTGATAATTCGCCTGAGACGCCACATAGAATGTGTATGTCTGCTTATTCAACTTTATACAAGCTTGTTACTAGAGAATTCAGCACAACATACAAATAAAGAAAAAAACTCACAGCAAAAAAGACCAGAGAAAAAACTGTAAAACAATGAATTGAGGCCTCATTTGGAAAAGTTTTATCAAATAAAGAGGGTGAGAACACAAATAAGGAGTTGGTAAAGTGCAAGAAAAATAAGAGTCTCTACCTAGAGAAATCTAATGAAAACACACAAAATTGAAATGTTTAGGTTATCATATAGGCGAAAACAATAGAGGTGAATAATGCAGAAACACAACTACATACACTTTCAAGATGAACTTCTAATAAAGAAATTGAACTGCCTCATAATGCAGGAATAAAATAGAGAACAAAATGAAGAGGAGAACATCCAGGAAAATATAAACTATATATTAAAGAAGGTAGACCTATCCCCAAGATACTCTCAAAATAGAGTAGTAAATCTGATTGTTACATCACGTGAGACGGACAATATAACTTTAGATCTACTTATGATTCATCTTTTTACATGTGAGAGAGGAAGATAGAGACACAAATTTGAATGTTACCTGATTGCAGATTACACTTCAATGGAGTTATCTGTGATATAAACTTTCAACAAAAGGAGAAAGCAGTAGAAGAATAAACAAAGAACCTGAAAAAAAAGGAGAGAAATAAAAAATATTAAAATCCAACATATCAAGTAATTTTTATAACAAAAAATTAGCCTTCATCGAAAGTTCAGCTTCGAAAAAGATAACCAATTAGATATCAATGTATGTTCCAACAATTTATGTATCAAAATAAAATATTGATTAAATAATGAGTACAAATTATAACAAACTAGAATAACAGATCAATAAATTCTCATACATTCAATATCTACTTGACTAATAATTAGATAACGTATATGGTCTAAACTAAATCATACTATCACCAAGGGTATCAAAGGTAGCAATTCTACAACAAGGGTATAAAAGGTAGCAATTCTACAACACATTTACATTTAAAAGAAGTTAGCAACAGATAATCAGAATGCAAATTTAGGCATTCATAGTCCATATTTTTTGCTAGAACCACAAACTAAGTCCCATAGGCTTCCTGAAATATAGAACAAGAGGATAGAAACTTTTTTTTGACTAGAAGATCTGCGTAGAGCACCTTTTTAAAACCTGATATCCCTTCAGCACATTTTTTTTTCTTTTCATTTTAGTCTCACGAATACTTATCAATTAACTTTCGCCTGGAAAGCTCTACTCAACTAAGGCATAACACTAGTAGCCCTCTCACTTTTTTTTCATAATTTTCATTAAATTAGACAACTATAACTATTCAGATTCTACTTCAAGTTTATTCTTCCATTTCAGTCAGATTACATGGTAATAAAGTATACAATTGACTTATAATTAGTTTAAAGTTTTCTCTATTTCATCTAATTATGTGGCTGATAAGCTCAAATTATATCTAGTGAAATCATAATTGAGCAGTCTAACTTTATCCCTGTAAGTAAGCACAAGATGAACATAAATGTGTAGATTAATGTGAGCACAAACTGACTTAGATATGTTATAAGTCAAAAACCTGCACAGAGTTATGAATATGTTGAGAACATACTTCAGCAAGCAATAACTTTGTAGATTAATGTGTTTCCTTATATATGGAGAAATTTAAAAATGATATAGAAAAATTATCGAGATAAAATTTTCGATGCGAGATAAAGTTTTCGATGATGCGAGATGAAGTTATGATCAAGCGAGATAAAATTTTCGGTGATGCAATGTGAAACTTTCGATCAAGAGAACTGAATTTTTTGTTGATGCGAGATGAAGTTTCTGATGTGAGAGAGATAAAGTTTCTAGTGATGCGAGATGAAGCTTTCAATCAAGCGAGATAAAATTTTCGAGGACGAGAGAACCTCAATCGTAACCCATTTTGAGCTGGTAAATGCAAGCTTAATGAAGAAAAATTAATATTTTGAGAGAAAAAAAAAATTGGCGAAAGCTTCTAGGTATAAGAAATGGGTCTGTTTGATGAAAAGAGAGAGAGAATATCCAATTTATTTTTACATTTTAAATTTAAATATCTCTATTTCTAAAAATAAGATTTCTTATTTTTTGGGGTTTTTTTATCAAGTCAAAGCAAAATTAAAGATATATTAAAAATTGGTTATCAACTTTTAATTAGTTAAGTCATTAATATTTAATTAATATAACAGTAGTTAATGATTTATTGGAAATTGGTTAATTATATTTTTAATACATTCAATTGATACTTAGTACAATTTTTTTTAATGTTACAGAGGTTAGTATCTTCATTAAATTATCTAATTTTATAAGAGTTAAAAACTCCCACATAGTTAGGTAATTTGTGGAGGTTACTATAACCTCCGCAAATAAATCTCCACTATTAACCTCTTTTTTTAGTACATACTAAACCCCCGATGGGAGAATCACGAATCGATTAACCAACCCAATATGCAATAAAAAATTAAGCAACTAAATCAAATCTCATTAATTAAATTAAAGATTCACATCTTAAACAAAAATAATCATAATAACCTGCGAAAATAAAAAAACCTAGAATCTAAGAGTCATCGTATTAAAACTCTACTAACTGTCTAAAAGAAGGGGATGCAACCCCTAAATAAATAAAGTCTGAGTCCAAATAATGAACTAAAAACAACTGAAGAGTTCATGGTAGCCTGAAAGATGCAGCTCACCCTTGAATTCGAAAATTGTCTGACTCACAACTGAGGTCTCGTAGCAGTCACCAAAATATGTCATGGACTCAACAAAAGAAGAGCATGTGTTGTATCAGTAAATAAAAAATAATAGTGTACTAATAGGATCATCGGCTAGCCTAAAATGCAAAATATGAACATGTAACTGATTACGTATTGGGTTGGTTAATCGATTCTTGATTCTCCCATCGAAAATTTAGTACGGGTGTCACTCGCGATGAATTTAGGTCGTTACATCATGAATAAACAATTTTTCATCAAAAATTCAAAGGTCTATGCTCCATTATTTCTCTTACATTAGATTTTACAGCTAGGTTGAGTTAAACCCTCCCCCCAGACTTATAAATTAGCAATTTTAAGACATAGGAATCAAAATACTAGTTCGTGAGGATAAATAACTTACTTTTACAAAGAAATCTGGCGAAAAATCAGTTGCATTTGCCCCAAATTGCCTCTACCTTTTCCAAACATGTTTTAAAAAATAATGAATATTTTTGAGAAAGTTTCTGCATTAACAGCGATTTACCCCGTTATAGCGATCCAATGTCGCTACAGCGGTACCGCCGTAGCGGAAGCCTCCCGCTATAGTGCAGTTGATCGATTCTGAATTTTACTATAGCAGAAATTTCTCCACTATAGCAGTCCGCGTAGTGGCCAGCCACTCGCTATAGCGGGTGTGGTGAGGCAGAAACTCAAAAAATCTTTTAGTTTTGCTTTTTATGTGACACACAAGTCATGACATCTCAGACTAACTCCTTTACGTCAGGTTCGATATTGAGAGTTTTACTTACCCAAATTCACTTCTAAAAAGTTCTACGGATTCCTTATCGTCTTAGCAATCGTAAAAATAAGCTAAACTTTATTAAATTCACTCAATTTCTTCGCGGATTGCCTTAGACCATACCTTACTCGAATTTTGTCCAAGACTAGCCTAGCCTAAAAATTTTAACTTTCAATTCTGAAAAAAATTTAACCTCGATTCTTGCACGATTAGCTCACCCATAACGATCAGAAGGGTCCTTACAAATAATGACGTCAAATCTTCAGAGCAATTATCACAATAACTTATTTTAAATCATGAGTCGGATAATTTTTATCATGCTTTTTAATTGAAGCAAAACATAGCTAGTTACTTTATCCTCTTGCATCAACACATAACCCAATTCAACTCATCAGAATACACCACATAGTCATCAAAACCTGAAGGCAAAGTTAAAATAGGAATTGAGGTCAACCTTACTTTTAGCTTTTAAAAACTCTTTTCACATGCCTCAAACAATTGAAACTTAGCAATTTTCTGAGTCAATTTAGTGAGCGGTGCATCTATAAATGAATATTCATTGATAAATTTTTAATAATACCCAGATAAAATCAAAAAACTAAGAATGTTCATTGCATTTGTGGACCTTGACCAATCCTTAATTGCCTTAATCTTCTGAGGATCAACTTTAATGTCAACATTGGATATCACATAACTCAAAAATGCTACAAAGTTAAGCCATAATTCATACTTAGAGAATTTCACATAAAAATTATTCTACTTAAGTGTCTGCAAAGCTATTCTCAAAATGATTCGCATGCTCTTCACGGCTCTTCGAATAAATACGAATATCATCAATAAACATAACAATGAATTGGTCAAGGAATGACTTAAAAACACAATTCATCAGATTCATGGATGCAGCTGATGAATTAGTCAAACTGAAGGACATTATCATAATTCAAAATGACTATAACGGGTATGAAAAATTATTTATGGGATATCTTGTTCTTTTATCTTCAGCTGATGATACCTTGAACACATGTCAATCTTTGAAAAGAAATTAGCTCCTTGAGGCTGATCAAACAAATCATCAATCCTTAGCGAAGAATATTTATTCTTGATAGTCACTTTATTAAGTTAGCAATAGTCAATACACATTATGAGTGATTCATTCTTATTTCGAACAAATAAGATTACGTTATATAGTGAAGAACTTGATCGAATAAATTCTTTATCTAGTAAAGTATGTAGTGAAAAGAGTAACGATGAAGCTATGTCATTAATTTAAACTTATTGAAAAAGTATTAAAATTTGAATCGAGTCGGATAAGGGCTCAAAAGCAGAGAATAAAAAAATACTATAATTAAAAAATCAACCTTCGATATTATCTAAAAAGTGACTTAATCCTCCGAGAAGTAACCAAAAATACTAAAGACTCAAATTTTAGAAAAATTGATCGGAACTACAAAGGTGCTTACCAAGTTACAAGAATAATCCAAAAAGGTTCATACAAATTATCGGATCAAAAAGGTGTCGAGCTACCTGACAATTGAAATATCAGTCATTTGAAGCGATACTACTGTTAAGATATGTATTTTGCATTTTTTAAATTTTACTTGATACTAATCTTGATTACAGATTAAAAGCAAATCATCGCACTAAGAAAAAGGCTTACTTCAAACAAACATGAAAATATATACTGCATTTTTTTCTTAGACTAGTTTATATCCCAATTAAATTTTCTGACAAAAATTTTAATAAGAAAATAAATATAAAATGTGCAATGATATGAAGTCAGTACTCAACAAATGTAATAACCGGGTTCGTCGTTATGGGAAGACCAATCATGCCAAGTTTTAGAGTTAGAAAACTCCAGGTTTGGGAGTTTAAAATTTTGGGCTAGGTTAGCCTCGGTCAGTTTTGGAGCGAGGTAGAGTCTAGGGAAATTCGGGTAAAAATAGATTTAGGTGCCTTAGAGTGAGCTAGTTTTCCACGTATCCAAGACATAAAGGAGTCCGGGAGACTTTTCAAAATTGCTTTTGGGTTAGTAGAACTCCCGAAATCGTGTTTGATGTGAAGGGGTTATTTCAGGTATAAGGAAAACCAAGTGTGTTGTGAAATGGCCAAAACTGGCAAAATTTTGGACATTTTGTTCGTGACGAGCGCTATCAGGCGCGATAGCGGTCACCGCTATAGGGGTGAAAATTATCTCTATAGCGGCGGTCAAGGGGCGGTCAACTCACTTAAGACTGCTATAGCGGCAGATGACCGTTATAGCGGCAGTTGACCGCTATAGCGGCAGTTGACCGCTATAGCAGAGCGGGGACCGCTATAACGGGCCGATGAGTTTTTAATGCAGAAATAGCTCTCAAAACATTCAGTTTTCACAAGTTTATTTTGGAGAAGGACTGGGCGAATTTCAGGCAATTTTCTTTATTCCTCCGCCAAAAATCATTCCTAAGGTAAGGTTTTCGTTCCCCACACTTTGTAATACATTTTCTATGCGGTAGAATTACTAGGAGGGAAATTGGGGAAAAGTTAGAATGACCTAGGGATGATGGAATTCGGGGAAGAAGCAGGTTCCAACTATGTATGTTCTTGGGTGTTGATTTAAGTACATTAAAATGATCATAGGTTATTTAATTTCTTGTTTTGTCCGTAAAAAATGATAAGACTAGGAGAATTAACGATGAAAAGCCCAGAAAAAAAGGTGGAATGATCATGGGTGGCCTGGGGTTTGGGGATTTGGTATAATCCAGGTAATGTACAGGTCTGTATGTTAATTGTATGTATTATGTGATATTTTTAGAACAAGAACGTGAGAGGAATCCGGAACACGGGAAAGCTTGGGTTGAATAGAGCTTGGATCATTTTGAGTTAGGTGATGGCTTTCGTATTTCTGTGAATGTGTATATTCATTGTACTCGTTGTCTAAGTAATTGTGTGTATTACATTGCTTAGGGAAATTGTGTGGAATGTCTAAGTTCGGTTTATAGTCTATGTTTGAATGGTGTTTACTTGTTGGCTTTTCAAGTTGTGTGTGTTCACATATTGACTGTGGTTGTTGACATTCGGTTGGCTCGGGTACCACGCCTGGTATGGGTATAACACATGGTTAGTACGGGTACCATGCCTGCTATGGGTATAACATGAAGTTGGCACGGGTACCACGCCTGGTACGTGTTTGCTTTATTGCATATTGCATGGTGATTTTATATTACATTGATTGTTATTGGTCCGTGTGTGAACCGGGTTATTTTACTTAATGTGATGCTTAATATTGGTTTCGTGAGTGGACCGGGTGGTTATTGAAAAGTGCTATTGATTGGTGGTCCTTGAGTGGTCAGGTACTGTTGTATGACTGTTGAGTTAGTCTTGATTTAGACCGGGTAAATCACTACTTATGGTATTGTCTAGAGGGGATTCCAGGGTGGGTCCGGGCTAGACGGTAAGGTGTGGTTATGGTCTTTTGTTGGTGGAATAGAACTGTAAGAGATGGATTCATGCGGTAACAAGCTAGGTAGAGACCTGTAGTCTAGAGATGCCTGTGATATTTGTTGCATATTTGTCATACTTGTTACTGGATTTTGAATACTATTTATATACTGTTTTCTTAAATACTGGCTGATGATCCTACCAGTACATAGTGGTGGTGTACTGATACTATACTTGTCTTTCTTTTGGTGAGTACATGAAATCTTCCAGCGGCTGAGATGAGACCTCAGATTTAGCACCGACGTTTCCGATCTTCAAGGGTGAGCTGTCGATTCGATCTACCTTGGGATTATCATTAGAGTTTTAGTCCATTTGTTCGGACTTAAAAACTATTTCTTATTTTTTTTGGGGTTGCATCCCCATACTCTAGATTTGGTATTGATGTTTGGTATGATGACTTTCAATTTCTAGGTAGGATTTTTCGCAGATAATTAATTATGATAAGTTTTTGAGTAGTTGATCTTATTTTCATTGCTAGTTTACTTTGATGCTTGCTGGTTTTAGGCTGTTAGTCTAGGCAAGGGTGAAACTCTATTGGTTCGCTCATCCAGGGGTTGGGTGGGTGCCACTCACGACGGGTTGGGTCGTGATAAAGATGGTATCATAACCTAGGTTCGTTGATCTCATTGTACCAAACAGGTCTAGTAGAGTCTTGCGGAACGGTGGGGAGACGTCCATACTTTTCTTTGAGAGGCTACAAGGCTTTAGGAAAAACTATTTGTTCTTCTTTTCCTTCGTATTATAACTCGATTCCAATTGGTATCTGGTGATACGAATTGGTATCTAACTTCATTCACTTTTCTGTCCGCAGATGGTTACTACAAGGAATAATGGAGCAAGGCCAGCAGGCCTGGCAGTTTGCGACAGAGGTAGGGGAAGGGGCAGGGGACGAGCTGGAGCCGTACCCGCCAGGGGTGGGGCTCGAGCAGCTGTTGTTGCACGTGAGGTAACCCCTCCCCCACCTCAGGATCCTGTGGCAAAAAAGGTGGAAGTGGTTGTGGAAGATGAAGGAGCTCAAGAGGAGGCTGCACTAGTTGGGGGTGCAGGCCTTCCTACTATGACACCGGAAGCTTTTAAGAAGGTGTGGGATATTCTGAGTGGGTTGGTTGGTGCTGGAGCCATACCCATAGCTTATGCAAATCAGGCCTTGGATACTCAGCCAACAGTTACTACACCGCCAAGGATGGATGCAGCTTCGGGCACAAATGATCTCCTCAGGCCAATGCTAGGCCCAGTGATGACAGGTAATAAGCATGAGATGTTGACAAAGTTCCTTAAGCTGAAACCTCCGATGTTTTAGGGTACAGACAAAGAGGATGCCTATGAGTTCATCCTGTATTGTCATGAGAGGTTGCACAAGTTGGGTATTGTACGTTAGCATGGGGTTGAGTTTGTCACTTTTGAGCTGCAGGGTGATGCCAAGCAGTGGTGGAGGTCCCATGTTGAGTGTCGGTCTTTTATTCTACCTACACTGACTTGGGAGCAGTTCCACGCATTATTTCTAGAGAAGTATGTTCCCCGTACTTTGAGGTACCAGAAAAAGGATGAGTTTCTGAACTTGGAGCAGGGTGGCATATCGGTCTCATCTTATGAGGCTAAGTTTCATGTGTTGTCTCGTTTTGCTACACAGATGTTGGGTTCCTAGGAGGAACGGGTCTGATTATTTGTCAAGGGTCTGAATAGTGAACTACAGGTACTGTCGGTGCATATGACTTCTTCAGGAAAGGGTTTTAATGATGTGGTGGATTATGTGAAGAAAATAGAGGGAGTTCGGAAGCGGGGTAGGCTAAGGCTTTAGCCAAGAAGCCCCAGAATGAGGGAAATTTTGGTGGTTCATACTCCAGGGGCCAGCATCAGCAGGCTTACTCGGCCCGTCCTATTCAGTCAGCTCTGCCAGCTACTACAGGTGGTCGTCAGGGAGCTCAGTCTTCAGCTCCTAGAGGCCAGGGAGCAGCATATACATCAGCTAGCAGGCCTACTTTGGACCGTGGTTGCTTCCATTGTGGTGAGTTGGGCCACTTTAAGAGGGAGTGTCCACATAGGCAGGCATCTGATCAGGGTCAGCAGCAGACTAGAGCAGTGGTTCTGGCAGGTAGAGGTGGTAATGCTAGGGGTCGTTCACAGGGTGGGCGAGGTAATTTTCAGGGAGGCCGAGGAGACCGAGGGAACGGCGACGCAGGCAAAGGTGTGGTGCAGCTAGCCCGAGAAGTTGCCCGGATTGATAATTGGGCACATTGCTATGCTTTTCCAGGAAGAACCGAGGTGGAAGCCTCAGATGCAGTGATCACAGGTACTATTCTTGTCTATGATAAAATGGTCTCAGTATTATTTGACCCAGGATCTACATATTATTATGTGTCTGTTAGTTTTGCATTGGGTCTGGATTTCATTTGTGATATCCTTGATTCCCCTATCCATGTATCTACCCCGGTTGGAGAGTCGGTGATTGTGATTCATGTGTATCATGACTGTTCGGTGGTATTTGTGGGGCTATGTACTTGGGTAGATTTAGTAATTCTGGATATGGCTGATTTTGATATTATCTTGGGTATGACCTGGTTGTCTCCGTATCATGCTGTGTTAAACTGTAACACCAAAACTGTGACTCTAGAAATTCCAGGTAAGGATAGGCTAGAGTGGGAGGGTGTGTACAAGCCCAAGCTAGTTAAGATAATATCGTTTGTTCGGGCTAGGAAGCTAGTGGGAAGGGGATGTCTAGACTTCTTAGCTCACCTCTAGGATGATAGTGTGGAGTCCCCTTCTATTGAGTCAGTTCTGGTGGTATCTGAATTGGTAGAGGTGTTTCCAGTGGATTTGCCGGGTATGCCTCCAGACAGGGATATAGATTTCTGCATTGATTTGGAGCCAGGCACTCATCCCATCTCTATTCCTCTGTATCGAATGGCTCCGACAGAGTTAAGGGAGCTTAAGACTCAGCTGCAGGAACTCCTAGATAAGGGATTTATACGTCCAAGTGCTTCACCTTGAGGGGTTCCAGTTTTGTTTGTGAAAAGGAAGGATGGTAGTATGCGGATGTGCATAGACTACAGACAGTTGAACAAGGTGACCATCTGGAATAAGTATCCTTTACCCCGGATAGATGATTTGTTTGACTAGCTTCAGGGTGCATCGATGTTTTCGAAAATTGACTTGAGGTCGGGGTACCATCAGTTGAAAATTAGGACTGAGGATATTCCGAAAACTACTTTTCGGACTCGGTATGGACATTACGAGTTTCTAGTAATGTCGTTTGGTTTGACCAATGCGCTGGCAGCATTCATGAGTTTGATGAATGGGTGTTTAAGTCCTACTTGGATTCTTTTGTTATCGTGTTCATTGACGATATTTTGATCTACTCTAAGAGTAGGGAGGAGCATGCTAATCATCTTCGCATTGTGCTGGACATCTTGAGGCACCAAAAGCTTTATGCAAAATTCACTAAGTGTGAGTTTTGATTGACTTCTGTGGCATTTTTGGGGCATGTGGAGTTAGAAAGGGGGGTGATGGTGGATCCCCAGAAAATTGAGGCAGTTAAGAGTTGGGTCCGGCCTAGCTCTGTGACAGAGGTGAGAAGTTTTGTTGGGCTCGCGGGGTACTACCAGAGGTTTATGAAGAACTTTGCTTCTATTGTTACTCGCCTGACCAGGCTGACACAGAAGGAGGTACCATTTGTGTGGTCCAACAAGTGAGAGGAGAGCTTCCAAAAGCTCAAGACACTTTTGACCATGGCTCCTATATTGTCATTGCCGGTTGAAGGTAAAGACTTTATTGTTTACTGTGATGCATCACATTCTGGTTTGGGTACTGTGTTGATGCAGGATAGGAATGTGATAGCCTATGCATCCAGGCAGTTGAAGGTGTATGAGAGAAATTACCCGACTCACGATTTAGAGTTGGCAGTGGTGGTTTTTGCTTTGAAAATCTGGAGACACTACCTTTATGGTGTCAAGTGTGAAGTATTCACAGATCATCACAGTCTGCAGCACATTTTCACTCAGAAGGATTTGAATCTGAGGCAGAGAAGGTGGATGGAGTTATTGAAAGACTATGATGTGACCATTCAATATCATCCGAACAAGGCTAATGTGGTGGCAGACGCATTAACCCAGAAAACAGTTAGCATGGGTAACATGGCTTGTTTGGGGCTATCCAAACGACCACTAGCTAACAAAATTCAGGCTCTGGAGGCCAAGTTCATGTACTTGGGTGTCTCATACCAAGGTGGGTTGTTGGCCAGCGTTGAGGTCAAGGCCACCTTCATAGAGTAAATAAAGGCAAAACAAATTCAGGATCTGAAACTGGGCAAGTTGCGAAGTAAAGTGACAGCCGTGTTGTCCAGAGATGTCATGTTAGACTTCGGTGGTGTATTGCATTTCAGGGAGAGGATTTGTGTTCCTCGAGTTAATGATATGATTTCAAAAATTCTGACGGAAGCTCATGGTTTGCGGTACTTGATCCATCCGGGTGTAACCAAAATGTACAGGAACTTGAGGTAGCGTTACTGGTGACCCGGGATGAAAAGGGACATAGTTGATTTTGTGTCCAAGTGTCAGAATTTCCAGCAGGTAAAATATGAACATCAGAGACCTGCAGGACTACTTCAGAGGATGCCAATTCCAGAGTGGAAGTGGGAGAGGATAGCCATGGATTTCGTGGTGGGTCTTCCCAAGACATTGGGGAAGTATGACTCAATTTGGGTCATTGTTGACAGGCTGACCAAGTCCGCTCATTTCATTCCGGTCAGGGTAATTACAATTCACAGCAATTGGCAAAGATCTATGTGAAGGAGATTGTGAGACTGCATGGGGTGCCACTGTCCATTATTTCTGATAGGGGTACGCAGTTTACTTCTAAGTTCTGGGGTAAGTTACATGAAGAGTTGGGTACACAACTCCCCTTTAGCACAGCTTTCCATCCTCAGACTGATGGTCAGTCGAAAAGGACAATTCAGGTATTGGAAGACATGTTGAGAGCATGTGTAATGGACTTTGGTGGTCATTGGGACCAGTTTCTACCGTTGTACGAATTCTCATACAACAATAGCTACCACTCCAGTATCGATATGGCACCGTTCGAGGCCTTGTACGGGAGAAACTGCAGATCAACGGTTGGGTGGTTTGAGGAAGGTGATGTGAAGCCTCTGTGCGTAGACTTAGTGAAGGAAGCGCAGGAAAAGGTAAGGGGCATACAGACCAAGTTGTTGGCTGCTCAAAGCAGGCAGAAGGAATATACAGACCGCAAGGTCCGGGACATGGATTTTTAGGTTGGTGAACAAGTATTGTTGAAAGTGTCACCAATGAAAGGGGTTATGCGGTTTGGTAAGAAGGGCAAGCTTAGCCCTCGGTTTATTGGTCTGCTTGAGGTCCTTGAGATTGTGGGGACAGTGGCTTACAAGTTAGCACTACCACCTAGTTTGTCGGACGTCCATCCGGTATTCCATGTATCCATACTTAAGCGATACCATGGGGATGGGGACTACATCATCAAGTGGGATGAAGTACTTTTTGATAAGGATCTTCGTTATGAGGAGGAACCGGTTGTGATTCTTGCTCGGGATGTTCGGAGGTTAAGGACAAAGGTGATTGACATAGTGAAGGTTCAGTGGAAGCATCATCCGGTTGAGGAAGCCACTTTTGAAACTGAGAAGGACATGTGGGATAAGTACCCTCAACTGTTTGAGGATTCAGGTACTACACTTCCTTCCTTTTATTTCTGTAATTTTGGGTTTGATTGTTCGGGGATGAACGATGGGTAAATTGGTATCTATTGTAATGACCGGGTCCGTCGTTATGGGGAGACCAATCGTGCCAAGTTTTAGAGTTAGAAAACTCCAGGTTTGGGAATTTGAAATTCTGGGTTAGGCTAGCCTCGGCTGGTTTTGGAGCGAGGTAGAGTCTATGGAAATTCGGGTAAAAATAGATTTAGGTGTCTTAGAGTGAGCTAGTTTTCCACGTAGCCAAGACATAAAGGAGTCCGGGAAACTTTTTGAATCACTTTTGGGTTAGTAGAACTCCCGAAATCACGTTTGACGTGAAGGAGTTGTTTCAGGCATCGGGAAAACCAAGTGTGTTGTGAAATGGCAAAAACTGGCAGATTTCTGAACATTTTGTCTGTGACGAGCGTTTTCAGGCGTGATAGTGGTCACCGCTATAGCGGTGGAAATTATCGCTATAGCGACAGTCAAGGGGCGTTTAACTCACTTAAGACTGCTATAGCGATAGATGACCGCTATAGCGGGACCGCTATAGTGGGCCGACGGGTTATTAATGCAGAAACAGCTCTCAAAACATTCAGTTTTCGCAAGTTTGTTTTGGAGAAGGACTGGGCGAATTTCAGACGATTTTCTTCATTCCTCCGCCAAAAATCATTCCTAAGGTAAGGTTTTCGTTCCCCACATATTGTAATACATTTCCTATGCGGTAGAATTGCTAGGAGGGAAATTGGGGAAAGGTTGGAATGACCTAGGGATGATGGAATTCGGGGAAGAAGGGGGTTCCAAACATGTATGTTCTTGGGTGTTGATTTAAGTACATTAAAATGATCATAGATTGTTTAATTTCCTATTTTGTCCTTAAAAAATGATAAGACTAGGAGAATTAACAGTGGAAAGCCCGGGAAAAAGGGTGGAATGATCATGGGTGGCCTGGAGTTTGGGAATTTGGTATAATCCGGGTAATGTATAGGCATGTATGTTAATTATATGTATTATGTGATATTTTTAGACCAAGAACGCGAGAGGAATTCGAAACACGGGAAAGCTCGGGTTGAATAAAGCTTGGATCATTTTGAGGTAGGTGATGGCTTTCGTATTTCTGCGAATGTGTATATTCATTGTACTCGTTGTCTAAGTAATTGTGTGCATTACATTGCTTAGGAAAATTGTGTGGAATGTCTAAGTTCGATTTACAGTCTATGTTTAAATGGTGTTTACTTGTTGGCTTTACAAGTTGTGTGTGTTCATATATTGACTGTGGTTGTTGACATTCGATTGGCTCGGGTATCACGCCTGGTACAGGTATAACACATGGTTGGCACGGGTACCACGCCTGGTACGTGTATAACATTCAGTTGGCATGGATACCACGCTTGGTACGGGTTTACTTTATTGCATATTGCATGGTGATTTTTGTATTACAGTGATTGTTATTGGTCCGTGTGTGGACCGGGTTATTTTACTTAATGTGATACTTAATATTGGTTTCGTGAGTGGACCGGGTGGTTATTGAAAAGTTCTATTGATTGGTGGTCCTTGAGTGGCCGGGAACTGTTGTATGACTGTTGAGTTGATCTTGGTTTAGGCCGGGTAAATCACTACTTGTGGTATTTTCTAGAGGGGATTCCAGGGTGGGTCCGGGCTAGCCGGTAAGGTGTGGTTATGGTTTCTTGTTGGTGGAATAGAACTGTAAGAGATGGATTCATGCGGTAACAAGCTAGGTAGAGACATGTATTCTAGAGATGCCTGTGATATTTGTTGCATGTTTGCCATACTTGTTACTAGATTTTGCGTACTATTTATATATTGTTTTCTTGAATACTGGCTGATGATCCTACTAGTACACACTGGTGGTGTACTGATACTGCACTTGTATTTCTTTTGGTGAGTACAGAAAATCTTTCAGCGGCTGAGACGAGACCTCAGATTTAGCACCGACGTTTCCGATCTTCAAGGGTGAGCTGTCGATTCGAGCTACCTTGGGATTATCATTAGATTTTTAGTCCATTTGTTCAGACTTAAAAACTATTTCTTATTTTATTTGGGGTGGCATTCTCATACTCTAGATTTGGTATTGATGTTTGGTACGATGACTTTCAGTTCCTAGGTGGGATTTTTCGCAGATAATTAATTATGATAAGTTTTTGAGTAGTTGATCTTATTTTCATTGCTAGTTTACTTTGATGCTTGCTGGTTTTAGGCTGTTAGTCTAGGCAAGGGTGAAACTCTATTGGTTCGCTCATCCGGGGGTTGGGTGGGTGTCACTCACGACGGGTTGGGTCGTGACAACAAAAGTGCTGAAGACTGAAGATCAAAGTAGCTTATTCAGTATTCAATTCTTCTTAAATTCACAATTAAGCAAAGGAGATTTTTTGGGATGAAGAGATTAAGACCTTCGATCAAAGTAAGTAATTGGAGATTGCTCAGGCGAAGAGACTAAAACATTCGCTCAAAAATAAATAACTGAAATTGCTTAGAAAAAAGTCTTAAGACTTTCGCTCAGAGCAAAAAATGCATAAGCTAAACAACGATTTTTTTTAGAATAACTGGCTTACTTAATAGTTAAGTTTAAATTCTGACATCGATTAACCTTACAAATGGCAATACAATTTATTCACCTCTGATTGATCATGAAAAAGGCTATTTTATAAATTTGATTTACAATCAAGAAAATAAATTTTTTATTATTTTTGCATTCTTATTCTCATAACTCTGAAATTTGAATGTTGAAATCAAATTAAAAATAAAAATTATACACAACAAAAAAAAATTAACACAAATTGAGAATAAAAAGGTATATATAATAAAAAAAATTGATTTATAAATAAAAAATAAGAGTTTCAAAATTCAAATCAAGAACAAAAAGTTTCAATTATTTGTGCTTAAAAAATAAACAAGAAACATTGTCTTCACAAGCATAAAAATAAATGACTTCATTTTCTTCAAAAATTTAAGTCTGAATGCATTTTTCTTGATTAAATTAAAAGGTCAAATGTATTAATTCTTGATTTTTACATAATATTAAAAGGTTGAATGATATATTTTTCAGCCTAATCAAGAAATCAAATATATCAATTCCTATATCTTATTTAAAATAAAATGACTTATGTCCGGATAATTTTTTTTTCAAATCATAAATAATTTAATTTTTGAGGCAAAATAAAAAAACTTGCAAATACATAATTTAAAATAAAATTAACTTACAATCAAAATATAATCAGATAAAAGCAGGGGACTAAAAAAGTATAAAATCAAAGTTAATGATAATATCAATCAGAGAAATAAACTCCTTCGATTAGCATCAAATTTAAGTTTTTCGATAATATTAACTTAAAATTAATTACTCAAAATTTAAAGCAAAGTGATTAAAATAAATCAATCGTTTCAAAGACTTTGATAAAGCATAAACATGAAAACGTAAATTCAATCAAATAAAAAATATATATTGATGAAAGATTACAAAGAATGAAGACATCACCAAAAAAAGTAGATCAATAGAAAATCTAATAACTTAGACACTGAGTGAAGCATATAAAACTCATTCCTTCTTTCAAGTAGATCAGCCTCGCCGAGTCCAGCAATAGAATAAGCAACAAGGGATCATGTTTTTCATCCTTTAAATCAACGACAACAGAAATTTTAATATTGTTATCTCTGAATACCCTTTTTAAATCAATTAAAGTTCAATACCCCAAAAATAAAAAGGGTTTGAACATTTCAATTCGAAGATACTAAGAAAATATTATAAAATAAATATTAAATTTTAAATCGATTTAATGCTTATCAACGTTTGTTATCTGAAAAATTAAAGTTGATTATTTCAACAAATGTTATCCTAAGAGACTTAAAAAAGTAAAAGACCCTTGAAAAAAACTTTTTTTATTAGCAAATTTTAAGAGATTAAATAAATAAATTTTTTTATCAATATATCTGAGACGCAATAAAAAATTTAAAATAAATATAAAAAAGATATAATGTCCGAGACATGTAAAAAATACATATCTTTTTATTACTATGAAAAATAAAAATCATATGCATGAAAGGGTTTGAAATACATCATAGGTGTATAAGAAAAGTTACATACGAAAGCTAAAAAAGGTAATAAAATACAAAAATGTGTTGCTTATATTTCGAGAAGAAAGGTCTTTTAGATATAGGAGACATAGTAATATAATTGAGACCCATAAATTTGTAAAATTGAAAGGAGATTCAGTTACACTCTTATTGGGTAACTTCATACGTACTAAAACTATTGAGATGAAAGTCATCATAGAAAATGAACTCCAATTTTAAAATCGTTGGAGAGAGTAAGTTAGAGGTGGTTAGGTATTACCATCACTCTCACCCTTGATTTCACCCCAGTTTCTTTCTTGCTCGCATTGATATTTTAAGTAGTTGTTAAAAAATAAATAAAATAAAAAAGACGAAAACAAGATAGAAACTGAAAAAGAAACAAAGCATGAGTCTAAGATATGATCATGAAATATAAGAAAGTCAAAAGCAAAACAGCAAAGCTTATTTCTTTGTTCTAAAATCATAATGAAAGAAAATCCTTGAAGGCAAGTATGAAAAAATAATACTCAAAGAAGGAGACTATCTATAGGTGAAATGAACAATTTAGAAGGACATGGATATGCTTTAAATGAAATGACACATAAATTTTAAAATAAAATAAAAATAAAATGTCTTGAAAAGTAAAAAAGAAGATGAAAAGAAAGAATTTTATGAGATTCTTAGCCAATAAAATGAAGCTTTGAAAGAAAATAAAAAATAAAAAAAGCAAAGATTTTGACAAAATCACGATAATTCAGAAAATTAAAATGCTTCATAAAAGTCAATCGCGCGCATACATATATTTTTAGAAAAATTGGAGTGCCTGTGTCAGAAGCATTAATTAAAAGAGATATTTTTATTCGTTTTTGAAGAAAGATTCGATTCAAAGGTAAAATAAGAATCCGAGGCTCGTTACGAAAGAAAAGGAGATTATTTACGTTCATTTTATAAAAAAAAATTGATCCAAAATACGTGAGTACTATTTATATAGAGTTAAAATAGATAAAATACGGGATCATATTGAATGATACCACGCAAAAGAAAATAAGTACAATATTAGTACATCAGAAGTCAATGATATAATTCACTTTAACAAAATATAATCAAACTAATCTTGAGCACTCAAAGATAAAATTATCAAGAGATTCTAGCTGTTATAAAATTGATCTGGAGATAATCCCGAATGTTACACTTTTATTTTAAATGTTATTTAAATAATTATTTTTCATGAATTAAGAAGATATAATTCTTAGATATCATATCCTGAAAATTCATCCCCTATAAAAAAAGCTTAATCAACACATTGTAAATAATTGAATTCTACTACAATATAAATTTCTTTCTAGTAATATCGTTATTTGTGTATTAATTTTAAGCATTCATCGAATTCGATCAAATATATCTCTATAAAGGATATCATTGAAATTAAGCTAATACATACTATATTTACTTAATATTATTTAATTCAATCAATTTATCTTAGCTTCTTTCTCATTCATAGCTTTACTTATTTGTGTTTCTTTATCTCGATCTATTCAATTCACGTATTTTTTAAATTTCGCGTATAAATTAAATCAAATAATTTCATATATATAAATATATATATCATTATTTGATTGATATAAGTTCATGTAATTTATTAAATAAAAATGAATAATTTTTTATTTATTTTAATTATTTATTTATTTATTTTTAATATTTTAATCAATCGTTAAACAAAATTAGCTGAAAAGAGGATGTGATGGATACTCAGTAAGCTTGCCTTGAGGTAGTGATGCCAAAAATTTCTCGAAAAAATTATTTAAAGGAGATAACTATACCTTTTTTTGAAGGTAAATGTTTCATTCTAGCAACTAATACTTTGACAATAATTTTTTACGTAGTAGAACACAAATTTATAAGTCTATATTGATCAACAGAGCTAAAAAAATTAATTTTATGGATCAAAGTGATTAAGATTTAGCTCTATTTTGATATTAAAATTCACAAAGAGAATTTTTTTTTAACTGCTCCACAAATTTTTTTTACCAATAATTTGTTAGTAAGGATTATTCATCTATTTCAGAGATTTTTAAAGGATAAATAAAACATATAATTTTTTTAACGGAGAAGGGTCTAAATTACCCTTTAAGTATTAAAAATGGTATAAATATACCCCCTTCCACCTTTGAGCTCTAAAATGTTCTTTTCATTCACCTTTGGGCTCTAAAATACTCTTCTTATCCAACTTTGAGCCCTATTTTGCTCTTTCCCTTAACAAAACCCTTTAGGAAAAATGATTAGGATTTTCATTTAATATGTAACAATATTTTATTTGTTAAAATTTTAATTAATCAAAATCTATTAACTTATAAATCCAATTTGGATCCCAGATTTAGCTCCCCTTCATTTCTCATCTCTCCATTTTTTCAAGTTCTTATTTAGATTAGACACATATGTCATAGATTTAATTTAATGACTAAGATTTAGTAAATTTAAAATAAGTCTTAATTATGATTAAAATAATTAATTACTTTCATTTATTTACTCCAAAATATAGCAATTCCACAATTCTATCCGTTAAATTTATTTTTAATTATATTATTATTTATTTTGTCAAATATTCAAATATTTAATTACTATATTATTTGTAATACAAGAAAAAAGTTATACTAAATTTTATTTGTAACTTTTTTTAAAGCGGGAGGACTTCTCTTCCAACATTGAAATTCCTTTCCAACATCCAAAATTAAGCTAAAAATAATTTGAGTGAAAAAAATAGTAGCAAAAAAATTAAAGTAAAAATGATGTAGGACAAAATTTACTCAAGCCTCAAGGCAAGTGAGAATATTTTTTTATATTTAGGAAAGATATCTTGTACAACTAAAATTGTGAGATTAAAATAATATTTTGAAAGTAAATATATGAAATTAATTAATTATTTTAATCATAATTAAGACTTATTTTTAATTTACTAAATCTCAGTCATTAAATTAAATCTATGACATATGTCTCTAATCTAAATAAGAACTTGAAAAAATGGAGAGATAAGAAATGAAAAGGAGCTAAATCTGGGATCCGAATTGGAATGAAAATCCTAATCATTTTTTCCTAAAGAGTTTGTTAAGGGAAAGGGCAAAATAGGGCCCAAAGGTGGATGAGAAGGGTATTTTAGAGCTCAAAGGTGGATGAAAAGAATATTTTAAAGCCCAAAGGTGAAAGAAAAATATATTTATACCATTTTCAATACGGGTAATTTAGGCCGGGTATTTTAGAGCTCAAAGGTGGATGAAAAGAATATTTTAAAGCCCAAAGGTGGAAGAAGAGTATATTTATACCATTTTCAATACGGATAATTTAGGCCCTTCTCCGTCTTTTTGGTTTCAACATTCGATACTTTTCATATAAATCTCAAATTCATAGACTCATTAATAAATAAAATAGACATGAAGGAAATAATATCTTCAAGATCTATCAATTTTCATAATCTGAACAAACAGTCATAAAATTCTTCTATTATTGATACTATACCTACTTAATTCTATACCCATCTTTTAACAGTTTAAAATTCAAGATATCAATCTAAAACCTAAAGAATACTCTTTCCATTTTAAAATAAATAATATTTTATTTTAAAATTAATGGTGTTTGACATAATAAAAAAAAGTTAATGATACCTTTTTAATTTTATTCTTAAACAAATAGAGTTCTATATAACTCAAAAATTATTTAAAAAATATATTTTTTCTAGTAGTTATTAAGAATAAATGAATAAAAATATATTTTATTTTCTAAAAATGATTAGTTTTGTTAAGTGGTGTGCCCCAAGTTCCAATTAAAAACCTCACTAATTTTGAAATGGAGAGAGCAACACATTGATTTTTATTGAATAAAATAAAAAAAAATGGATTAGGGTGAGTGTAACGTAACACACCGTAAAGGTGGCAAAGTTTGAAATGGTGACACTTTGCCCCTACCGCATCTTAACACGTTTTCACCTCTAACCACACACCAAAGAATTCTTGTTTCTTTCCCCTCTTTTCATACCAATTCCCAAAATTCACTACACAAGCAGAGATCACCATAATTCTTTCTTCATATTTCTTTTTTTCTGAACAAGGGTTTTTATTCTTCCTCTTTCAGCTTAAAGAAAATCAATATCTCTCGTATATATTTCCTAACGGAATTGTTGTAATCCAATAAGGGTTTTTATTTGTTTTCCCTTAACCTTTTCTTACTTGAATTGAAAACACTCATCTTCTTGAATTCCAATTGAAGATTTATGCATGGAATTTGGAAAGCAACAATTCGTTGATCCATCAGTGCCTCCTGCTGGGGTTTTGGGTTTTCGGCGAAACCCACATGTGATTCGAAGAATGGAGATGGAAAGGTCAATGTCTCTCTTTCAGGTTACTATATTCTCACCGTCTCAGTTTTCTTTTTTTGCTTATCAATCAATTTAAGAAACTTTCATTGCTAATTCGGACAAAATATTCATATATACTGAAATTACACACGAAAAATAATACTGTAATTTGCAATTCTCCTCATATCGAAAGAGTACATTATAAAATGTTAATCAAAGTCTCGGGAGGCTGGAAGTGCCAACTTTTAGATTAATATATTGGCTTTGTTTATAAGCAGATGATGGCCTATGAAGGTTTGGTGCCCTCTCCGGAGGAGGAAATGAAGAGGAGAAATGCTATTGACAAGCTCAAAAAGGTGAGAATATGTGTATCTGGATGGGATACATTTTAATCAATTGGATAAATTAGTCTGCATTTTACTATTGCAAGAAAAGAACTAGCTAAAGAATGAAAACAAGATAGTAAATTAATATGTAAAATAAATGTGCCAAAGAAAAAGAAATGGAAATGAAATGAAATAACCTTATGCCTATAATGAATCTGCATCCCCTGGGGGGGAGCGATAAACCTGTTCGATTTTATTAACCAAAGAGATTTGGCTTTGCTCTATAGTAGATTCGTTAGAGTTTCTTCCCATTGTTTTTACTACGCCTCAATCCCAAGCATGTTGGGGTCGGCTATAAATCCTCACTCATCATGTTACTTCATTTAAAACTCATCTCAAGCCAATATTGTATAAAATAAAAATAAAGAGTGTTCTTTATAATCTTTAATGACGCATAAATTTCTGAAAGGTTAAACAACTCATAGAAATGCATAGATGTTTTTCCATTATGTAAATTCTGTAATTGACTTCTCAATTCCAGAGAGCTGATTTTTCTCTTGGCAAGAGTTATTAACTCGGTTATACTATTTGTTCATTCTCATTTATCAGATAGTGAGGGAATGGGTTCAGACTGTAGCTTACCATCATGCTCTTCCCAAAAGATACCTCAGGTTTGCCTCTGGCACAATATTGACATATGGATCATATGGTCTAGGAGTAAGTCTTAATCCATTTCTTGACAGTTTCCTTTCTTTTGTTTCGGTGGAGAATGCAGTAGTATGATGGCAGATATGTGGATAATAATTTTGTGTTCTTGTTATCAAGCTGACATTTTCTTGTTGCAAAATGCAGTTTCAAGTTGAAAGTCTTTCTAAGAGGGAATGTACTTTCAGCGAGACAACATTAAAACTGACATTCGTAAACGTGGTTCTATTTTAACCAGTAATTGAACACTACCAATCCACGCCCTGGGAGAATGCAATTTACTTTTTACTTCTCTTCCACTTTTAAGATCACAGCTGCAAGTTGATGCAGAAAATACTTCAAAGTTGCAGTTTCCTCATCTTCTATCTTGTTTTATTCTTTTCAGGTTCATAATTCGGAGTCAGATATTGATGCATTGTGTGTTGGACCGTGCTTTGCAAGAATAGAAGTGAGTCCTTTTCTTATTAGCTTCTTTTAATCTGATTGAGGTGTGCAGATTTTGATGTGTATATCATTTTGATTCATGTAGGAAGACTTTTTCATTGTTCTGCACAGCATGCTCGCGAGCAGACCAGAAGTATCAGATATCCACTGTGTCAAAGGTGCAAAGGTTCCTCTGATGCGATTCAAATTTGATGGGATCTCTATTGATCTTCCATATGCACGACTGAAAGTAATATCTATACCTGAGGTGAGTTTACACTTATATTGTTGTCATTGTGGTCATGGTCAGTAGTTTGGGTAACCATATCAAGTCACCACATCTCAAGCCAGCTCATTTGTAAAAGAAAACAAAGTTATCATAAATGTCTTTCTCTAATATATGATTTCTGAATGAAGTGTCACATCATATTAGCTTTCTATGATATGGACAGGATGTGGATGTATTCAACCCATTCTTCCTGAAGAATATTGATGATACGAGTTGGAAAAGTCTGTCTGGTGTTCGTGCAAATAGGAGAATTCTTCAACTTGTGCCGAATGTAGAGGTAAGTAATGGTTCTGAATAGTTATTCCTAGTTATGGTTCACTTAACTTTTTTAAAATGAAAGCTTGATATTGTAGTGATGTACAATTCTGAATTCTGAACTCTTACCAAAGTACTTCATGAGTTCGATTATGGTCATATGAAATTAAGAAACTTTTAGTTAGTTGAGAGATCAGTCACCATCAACTTCTTGAGATATGATGTACGGAGGAGAACTTATTTGAAGATACTCTAGTAGTTGGAACTTTTTGACCTTAGCTACTTACCCGCAAATTTTGATTTTTCTGTAGTGGAATACAATAATTAGCCTGTTCTCGTTTGGGATATTTTTGGGCTGTGTCAGTGTGTTATAAGTTCTTAATTGGTGCTCATTAGTCAGAATTGACATGACTTACATAGTTGGGTTTGTGGTGATATCCTACAGATATTCCAGGCAGTTCTGCGTTGTGTTAAACTATGGGCAAAGAAACGAGGAGTTTATGGAAATGTAAGGATTGTGGACTTCTATCCTGCTGCTCTATTTTTAAATTTCACGCTGACCAAACTTCATCTTGATCATGAAATAAAACTAATGAAGAAATAACCTGCAGTTGCTCGGATTCTTTGGAGGAGTTCATCTAGCAGTGCTTTCAGCATTCATCTGTCAAAGGCATCCAACGGCCAGCTTGAGCGCACTTACTTTTATTTTCTTCAAGACATTTGCCTTTTGGCCTTGGCCGACTCCAGTAGTCTTACAAGATGGAGTTGCTTGGCCATTTATTCCCACTGATAAAGTTTTGTGGATGCCAATCCAGTTACCATGTAGCCCATATCAATTTTGTCATTCCAACGTTGTCAGAAGTACATTTTTAAAAATCAAGACTGAGTTCATGAGAGGGCATATGCTGACTAAGGTATGTGACTTTTGGTATTAATTTATTGATATATATCTGTGTCCTAATTAAATCTTTAATGCTTCCTTTTCACCCTTTATTTGTGTTTGGCCCTTCTTGTTGGTTGAAGTCTCGAAGGACTTTTGGGACTCAAAAATTATGTTGCAAATGCCCCCCCCCCCCCCTTCTTTTTCCCTACTCACTACCCGTCATCTTCACTGCAGGATATGTTAAGGGCAGATTTTGATTGGAACATCCTGTTTGAGCCCTTCCCTTATCCAAGAAAATATGGGAAATTTGTCAAAATTTTCCTCTCAGCATCTGATAAAGATGAGCTAAGTGACTGGGTGGGTTGTGTCAAGTCACGCTTTCGCTGCCTAATTATCAAAGTATGTGACTTGCCAACTGACTTATTGTTTCGCCGTCGTTGAACGCTCTTAGCTTTTCTCAAACATGAGTTATATATATGGTGGCTTTTTGCATATTTTCACCTCTACTAGAAAAAAAGGTGTGACACAAAATGTCGAAGCTTTTTGTGGAAACCTGCTAAACTAGATAGATTTAATATAATCCAATATGTTGTGGATAAGTAATTATGCTTTCTGGTTACATACTATGAAGTCTTCTGGCATGGGCAATTCACATGCTAGAACGAACTTAATTACATCATTTTATGCAATCCAATATGTTGAGTGTAAGTGAAGTGATTATGTTATGTGGTTGACTTCCAATATAATTCTTTCCGACAATCGCACTCTTTTTGGTACTGTGAACATGGTAGGTATTGGATCACCGTGATGATAAACTTCAAAATTTTGAGGATAATCACTCTTGGGTCTTTATTTTGGTGCATGATAACGATTATTTGAGAAATCGTTGTGTAAGCTTTATGATGATCCTCAGGTCGAGATTTTTAGTTCAGCAGCTTTATTATTGGAAACTTGGATATAATCTTTAAGCATCGGGGAGAAGAAACCATTGACTGCATAGTGGAGATAATTGTAGAATAATTTCCTCTCTTAAAGGGTGTAACGGGCTTGTCCAAAATTCGTAGAGTATTTTATAACATTTAAAGACAGCTTAGTTCTTTACGTAATTTCATCAAGGAAAGGGTGCTGTATCTTTGTTGTTTTCCTTTCTTTTTGGGGCATCAAGTTGAAAACTACTTGGTATTTTGTCAAGTCCGGCTAGTGTTTTGTATCTTTTGTCCATCTTTTATCCTTTGTAGCGTATGGATTCTGAATCTGAGTCTTCTATCTAAATAAAGCATTGGGGTATATATAGATCCAACGATGCTAGTGGATTAGAAAAGTTTTGACAATACTACTCCATGGTTGGCTAGAGATGTGATGAGAGTTACTTGATCCTTGATTTTCTTTCTTCCCAGTTTCTGGGAGTCTTTGCCTGGTTTGTCTGGCAAATGTATAAAGCAATCTCCTTTTACTAGTAGTTCTATTTTGTATATTATTTTTATTCCATGTTGCAAGTGTTGTATTCTGAAGCTCCTTGCTTGCTTGGTTGGCAGCTGGAGGAGTTGCTGGGGTTTTGTGACCCCAACCCAACAGAGTATGTTGACGTAGATGCATCAGAGCCCAATGTCGTTTTCTATTGGGGATTGCCACCTGCTAGGACTGATATGAAAAATATAGGTCACGTGGAGGAAGAGTTCTTGAAGAGCACGAAGAATGTATATCAAGGACCAACTGGGAAGATGAAGTTATCAATTGTGCAAGCTGATAAGTTACCTCAGAAGGCCCACTTTGATAGTGACCGGCAGAGTGCAAAGCCATGTTGGAGGATTGTGAGGAGCAATCAGGAATAGTTCCTGCACACTACAAATACCAACCCATCTGTGTTGACGGATATTTGACCACAAATGCAAGTCCTGGGGGTTAGGCTGCTGCCATCGCTTCTGTTTTTTGCACTTCCGTTGTTTGGTCTTCCACAGTTTGTATTCGTGGTCAGTACAGAGAAGATTGATAATTGTACATTTTGAGTTGTGTTACTTGTAAATAATCCGAGTGTGTAAATGCTTTCACTCTTGAAAAACAAATCGAAGAAATGAACAGGTGTCCATGAAAAATGAGTCATATGGCAGATCTCTTGTTATTTCATGGATCTAATGTTTTCGACTTGTATTCTTTTGCTCCAGTATTACAATCGCTGCTTTACTAGCTTGTTAGAGCCTGTTTGGATTAACTTATTTTAAGTGCTTTTAAGTCAAAATAGCTTTTAAGCACTTTTGAAGTGTTTGGATAAAATGAAAAAGTGTTTTTAAGCACGGCTTTTTAAGCTAAAAAGGCAAAAGTCAAAAACTACAAATCCTAGCTTTTGGCTTTTGTCAAATTCTTTACTAGCTTCTTACATAAATTCTTTTGCGTCATGCATAAGAAAAAGCAGAAAGCAACTCAAGTGATCAAATTGAAGGTCAAATTAAGTCCAAATGTGTGATCTCAAAAGAAAGAAGATAAATTTTATGAATTTGGATCCTCTATTGATGAGTAATATTGGGTCTTTTACAATTTTACAACATATATTTTTGAAAACCTAGTGGCATGCACAAGAGAAAGCAAAAAATAACTCAAGTGATCAGATTGAAAGTCAAACTAAGAATAAATGTGCGATCTTAAAAAAAAATCATTTTATGAAACTAGATGCCCTATTGATGATTAATATTGAGTCATTTAATTTTATCATTTATATTTTTTGAAACTTAGTATCATTCACAAGAGAAAGAAAAAAGTAACTAAGAGGTTAAACAAAGAATAAATGTGTGATTCAATTAAAAGAAAGAAGAGATTTTAGGAAAATGGATGCTTTATTGATGAGTAATATTGAGTCATTTGAGTTTTATGGTATATATTTTTTGAAATTTAGTGTCAAGTGCAAGAAAAAGCGGAAAACAGTTGAAGTGTTCAAATTGAAGGTCAATTAAGAAATACATGTGTAATTTTGAAAGAAAGAATATATTTTATGAAACTGAATGCTCTATTAATGAGAATTATTGAGTCATTTTAGTTTATATTTTTCGAAATCTAGTATCTTGCGCAAAAATAAATAAAAACTAATTCAGATGATTAGATTGAAGGGCAAACTAAAAATAAATGTGTGATCTTAAAGAGAGAGAGAGAGAGAGAGAGATTTTATGAAACTGGATACCCTATTGATGAATAATATTGAGTCATTTACTATTTCAAAGATTATATTTTTCATAACTTAGCGTCATGCGCAAGAGAAAGTAAAAAACAACTCAAGTGATCATATTGAAGTTCAAACTAAGAATAAATGTGTGATCTTCACATTTATGTATTAAACTTCTTTATATCTTTTTGTTTACCCTTCACACCTTGTGCTTTGATAAGTAATGTAATAGGACTCGGGCTATGGACGAGTGACGTTTGAGCCAATTATTTCGGGAGCTCTTTTATATATATTATTACTAAGGGAGAGAATCAATTATGTTGTATTTGAATATCAATTTTGCATTAAAAATAAATAAGGCGTAAATTATTTTGTTTTTGAATTAATTTGGAATTTAATTTTTCGTAAAATAACGTTCTTATTAGTGTACTAGATGTCATTGGCCCGTGATAGCACGGGCCCAACAATTTAATATTCAAAAATTTGTGTAAAATAAGATCTTTGAGTGCCACTATTTCAAGGTTTAATTCTGTTAGTAAAAGTTTTGCAAAAATAAATTTACGACTTGAGTTACATAATTTTTTTTTGATGAATCATCATAATTTTAAATTGATGGGCAAAATTTTTCGTATCATAATCATAACCAAGATTTATTTTCAAATTTTGGTATAGTTATCTAAATCTCAAACTCCACCGCATGTCATGAGTTATTTCATTTTTTAGTTATGAATACTTTCATCTAGACGTTGTACATATTTTTTTTTGCATAATTATTACATATTCCTTTTTATACTTGTGCATGGGAATATATTAATTATTTTTTTATACATATTATTTTCTTCATTTCAATTTATGTGGCATCTTTCATTTCTTGGGAGAGTTTTGAAGGTAAATTGAATCATATCAACTTGATATTTTTAATTTAAAATTTAGATACTTAATAATTATATAAAAATATTATAAATTATAATTTTTCTCATAATAATATAACGAAATATATATTATAAATGTTAATTAAAATTGTATGATTTGAAAATCAAAAAATAAAAGGTATCATATAAATTGAATAGATAAAATAGATGAAGTATATATGCAAGTTGATATACATATGAAAGGGCTGCATAGAGAGAGACCAAAATTATACATGTTGAAGAATGCAATAACGAACAGGAAAAAAAAGAATGCAATAAAGAAATACGTATGAAGGTTAAGAAATGAAATGATCATGACATAAGCATTGGCAAGATGGAAAAAGCAGCAAAAGCTTTTCAAGTGAGCTATTGTCATTATGAAATTACCTTCTTTTTTTTTTCAAAGTTCAATTGATAAAACATAGCGTATAATTTTTTAATTCAATAAAACTCAAATCTAATTGAGATAACAAAAATGCCCTTTAGTCAATAAGCTGGTAGGACAATCTCTTCGTGCTTTACGACTCTTCTACATATTAGAAAAATAATTTTAAGGGTATTTACTAATAGAAGAATGCTTATCAATATTTTTTTTAGCAAATACTTCACCTGCTTATTATCCGTTTTAATACTTGTATTCAAACATATAACAACAATAGTATTTAGGGATCTGCACTCTCAATTCTTTCAAGTCAGGCCATCCATAGGAAAATTTCCCAATAATGGCATATTGTAGGTTTTTCATTATATTCATCTTATGCACGTCATCTTCTGTCCATATCACTCGTGGCACTTTATTTTGGTATGTCAATTTCTTGATCGGGATTGTCCCCTTTAACATATAACAACTTATTTATTGAATCATCTCAATGCTGTCATGATCCAAAATCGAGAACATGATGATACTTATTTCAACTCCACCAAGAAGTAAGCTAACACCAAATAACAAATCAAATGACGAAATATGAATACACGAAATTTAACATTTGGAATTAATATAAGTCATAAATCAACTTTTTCATAAAAATCTCATAAAAAGACGGAATAACAATACAAGCTCTTTCCAAAACCTGAAGTCACTAGTACAAACCTCTAAGAATTTGAAGACAATTTTAAAGTCAAAAATATCAAAAAGAAACGATAAGAAAACTATTCAAAAGAAACGACAAGAATCTAAAGATAGAGGAGATTCAGGAAGACTACAGATTAGTCATGTAACGATCTGTCTTGTCATTATTAAAATTTTCGCGGTAAAATAAAGAAATTAAATTTTTTTGTGATATTAAATTATGTTGGGAATGGTTATCTTTGTGTTTAATAGACCCCAGATTAAAATAAAGTAAAAGAAGTAGGACCGACCATCGACTGACCGTTGTAGTGGTCTTGATTTTGCCATAGCGAGCTCGCCGTAGCGAGGTGGAGACCGATGCAGCGAGACTCACAAAATAGAATGTCGGACTTAAGGTTTTAAACCCTAAGCTCTTTTTCAAAAAGGAGACTTCCTCCTAAAAACGTCCAGGGGTTTGCTCTAAACCTAGAACAACAAGAAGAGAGAGGAAAAACTCTCAAAATAGCGTGGCTCCACCCTCCTCGTTGTTTCACCATCAGAATTCCTGGATCGAGAGTAAGGAGCAAGGTTGAATACAATTTATGGCAGCAGCTCACCATCGAGGTAAGTTATAGTTTTCCCATGAGTAGTAAGACTTTGATTAAGTAACCATAATACTATATATAATTGATAGAGACTACATGATTAGGCGCACGGAGTCTGTAGGATTATACTTGATTTAAAAGTGAAAATGATGAAGCATGTGTACTGATATGTAACACTGAAAATTTCTTCGCATTCGTATAGCTTAGCGTTGCCTTTTCGGTCTCTAAATGAACTTGATTGGCCTTAGTATTAGTTGGAAATCATCTTGAAATGATTCGTATATATATATATATATATATATATATATATATATATATTATAATATATATATATATATATATATATAATATATATTATATATATGTTGTGGAGGTAACGTTCAGCGGAAACTTTGTGCACAATGAGACATCGAAGCGAGGCCAAAAGCGTGCACAAGTGCGTGCATCTGCTCACACAGGCAAGGCAGCGCACGCTGCTGGGCACGCAAAGCATCCTCTTAGCATGCGATCCCTGCAGCCCTTCTTTTAGTGAGCTCATTGGCCTGTAAAGTCCCTTCAAGGGCAATCTCGTCCCTCCTTTAATTCCCTACCCCGAATCAAAAAATCCTCTTTCCCCATTAATTTTTCAGATGTTTCTTTCTCTCAAACACTCCCCTCCCTCAAAACACCAACCTTTCAAGTCTTAGAGATATCTAAGGCTAGGGGTTTCTATCCCAAGAGTTTCTCTCCATAACTTTTTTCTTCAATGTATGTAGAACTACCCTTATTCTCATGGGTGTCACAAATCATAATTTTCTATCCCTAATTCATATTTCAAATAATAAATTTTGGATTGAAAGTTGAGTCTTTATATGTTCCTGCCCAAAAAGGAGATTTTTACTTTATTATTACAAATTTTATTTTGGGTTATTGTTGTTATGTCTTAAAGTCATATTTAGGATTGAAAAAGAGAATGATTATACTACTCATGGATTTATTGATGAAGCTTCTTTCATTAGTTGAAAACCTTTTCCCATTCGGATATGAACATGATTTCAAACGGGGATTTTTATTGAAAATTTTACATATATTAGAATTGTTCCAACATTAAGATTTCACCAAGTATTGTTAAATATTTCCTATCTACTTACGTGATTTGTACAATTGTTCATGGGTCATATGATATACTTTAATAAGCTCCATAATGATGCTATGACTCATGAATGACGACTTGCAAGTCTTGGTATGACGATACCAAATTAATGATTATCCCTATGAAAGACTTGATTTATGATGAATGGTTAAATGTTCATGAAAATGTAATAGTATGGGCTTAAAGAGAATTAGGTAGTTCACCAAGAAGGTGTAAGGCCTCGTGACTCAACGTCGGAAATCTATGTTTTGCCAACATAGGGATGGTTTGCTCCTTAATTGGATGACCTTATGACTTTCCTCTATGAGGATAATATGATGGCCCATATGATGTTTATCCTGGTTCATGCGGTAAACATGGATTGGAGCTCTGCCGGTCGAGTGGTGATCGAATCCACATAGCCCGTGGTGCGTATATTGTCAGTGATACTACCTAGTTCAGAACTAACATACAAACATGCTTATGTCTTGATTTTGAGTCACGATTTACGTTCCATTCTCATGTTTCATGTCTCAGTTATATGGTTTGCTTTATAAAATATATTATCCCTTCCTCTGAGTTGCATACCAGTACTTATCGTACTGACCATTCTCGGATGCTACATCATTTTATGATGTAGGTTCAAATATGCATTCTCATGGTTCTTTGCAGCATTAGGATTTTTCGAGACAACTTCAGCAAGTGGGGAGCCCTCCATCTTCCAGAAGGCACTTCAATCCTTATGTTAGACTTTAGTTTTTAGTTTTATGGTATTATCGGGGTCATGTCCTGTCATAGGTTTTCATTCTAATATTAGAGGCTTTGTAGACCTAAGTAGATGTTGTCTAAATATTTTGTTCCAATCACTTGATTAATATTTTAACTATGTTTTAAATGGATTTTCTCAATGGGTCTTTCTTCCGCAAATGCTTATTGAAATGCTCATGATGATATGTTAAGAGGTTCTCTCAGGCTTTTACAGGGCCCAAGTGCTATTTACGCCCAGGGCTAGTCTCGGGACATGACAAACTTGGTATCAAAGCCCAGAGTTTAAGTGTCCTAGAGTGTCTGCAAAGCCGTGTCTAGTAGAGTCCTCCTTATGGGTGTGTTGCATGCCACACTTATAATGGAGAGGCTAAATGGAATTTTGCAAATAATTCTCTTCTTTCATACTCTATATCATGCTATAGAGATAAGCCTTAAGGAAATTGTCATAACCGGTATGTTGTCCCCTATTTACCGTCCATGCCCGTCCTTGAAAGGGGTGAGGATGATCCGCATCTAAATTCTCATTAAGTGTTACTTGCAGATGGATCTTTCAAGGATGGAAGAAGTTGCACAAAGACTCAACATGGGCATGAACCAACTTCCTAATGCGTTTGAGTCATATGTTCCTCCTACTAGTAACAATAACATTAACCCTACTCCAAAAAGGGTTGTTGGTAAAACTCCAAGACCGCGACATTATCCTCCTTGTTTTAAGTGTAGAAAGAGACACTTAGGCATATGCCGCATGAATCTTAGCGCATGTTATCGGTGTGGACTCTGGGGCCATTGGCAGGGAGAGTGCCCCTTTCCTAGGCAGGTTAATGTCAGTATCAATGCCAGCTTAATTCATAGTGTAGGGCCAACAAATTACACCCAATGTGGAAAGGGTCATCAAGGCATCTGTTTTCTAGGTTTCGATAGGTATTTTAGATGTGGCCTTCCCGGATATGTGTGGAAGAGGTGTCCTTCTAAAGAGAAAAGGGTAGTGAGAGACATGACATCAGGATCGAGTGAGAGTCAAACCCTTATTGTTCTTGTGATTATGGATCGTGTAGGGGCCGATACGTCTGCAAACACTATCATAGGTATGTGGCTAGATTAATATTGTTGTATGTATTTAGTGTTCCAGGTTCATATTGTCCCATGATGGTTGTATTAACCTAGAATGTAGAGGCATTATGGTCTAATATACTTCTTGAGTGAGGTGATTAATGTAGCATATCGTATAGTATCTATGTACCTGGGAAGAAGCTTGTGAGGGCTTGGCATTATTTTAGGCAGGATCTAGTGTAATTCAGGAATCCAACTAGACCAGAGGTGTATGGTGGATTATTAATGAGTGGTCTTAGTGATTCATTAGAGAATATCACTGGTGTCAAATACCCATTAAGTGAGTGTAGAGAGGTGGCATACCCTTATGGTGAGGCAAGACTTGTAGATTTCAAGAGAGTGGTTAGTTAAGATATTTTAGAATTTAATTGAAATAAGGAAAGAGATTATGATAGTTTGTTATTGTAGGAGTAAATATCAATTATAGGTTGTGAATGGAAGGATAGAGTGGTTACGAATTAATAAATTTAGACTTCAATTTGGGAAAAATTGGAGAGGGAGACTAAGTGATGTTTATAGAACTATGAAGGTAGTTTAAATGTATTCATGGGTAAGTAGATGTGACATGAGAAAGGAGGATGTGCTAATGTATGGTAATGGGTTAAATTATAAAAATTAATATTGATCTCTATCAAAATTTTGGTGGACCAGTGTTTCCCAATTTTCATTTGGTGGCTATAAGCCAGAATGGCATGCTAAGTTGTGATGTTAACTTTACCTAGTGCTAGATACTAAGCTTGAGTTGGATGGTCACCTAGGTGGAAAGAATTATAGTTTGGGAATGATAATATTTTTTTATGAGATTGATCTAGTAGACTTGACATGGTGTGTGGGAGAGCTTAGGTTGATAACTTATGAAAGGTTTGAATGTGTAAGCATAATTTATATGAGGACTAATGTTGAAATAGTGAATTGTGGCTAAGTCATTAGATGGATAAGAGCCTTAGGTTGGTAAGGACAAGGTGTGCTCGATTTTAAGTTTATAAGTTCTATGGGTACCTAGTTAGTAACCCTGAGTTGCTTCATATGGAGGAGGCTATGTAGTTAATATTGGGTTTTCACTGGAATTTAATTGAGGGAATTATAGATCTAAAGGTACGTTGTTGAGCCCCTTGGTATAATTTTGAAATTTCATTGGATTGGGCGGATATGAGTTTAGAGGTTTAATGCTAGTAAACTAAGGAGCGGAGAATAGGTTGTTAGGTGTTAGAGAACGTGGATATGTGTGCCCAAGGGAGTTAAGTTTTTAGATTATGGTTGTAGAGGTTAGAGAAAGTTGAGATTAGCATATCTAAAAAAAGAATGTCCTAGAAAGAAGTTAACATCACCCAAATATAATATCTAGGTGAGATTAGCGTTCATGTGTATAGTGATACACCGCAGTGCCGAGTGTTGCAGTTATAGATCTTTTTTTACAGAATAGGTCTGTAGGCCTTAGGTGGTGACCTTTGAGATAAGGAGGAGATAATGGGATGTTGAACCAAGGCAGATCTAATGTTTCAGGCAGCAGAGAGTTTCAGAAAAGGGTTATGTTGTGTTCCAGAGAATCCATTCTCTTTCTAGCGCGTACTCATACTTCTGTTTAATAGGGAACTATACCTATATCTTATGCATTCCAGCCATGATTATGTCTAGGATCCATATTCCCTATGCACACTCATGTCTATGCTCTGGCCCTTTAACTGGAAGCAATTACGTTTCTCATATGATCCAAGTTTTCCTCTAAGTTTTTGGATATCCAAGTACGATGTCGCGATGCTCATGACCCATAAATCCATACCTTATGTTATACTCATACCTAAACAACTCTATTCTACACTATATTGCGAACTCGTATCATGCCTATATCTAAGGTCCAAACACTTTATGCAAATTCATGTCCATACTTCCCTCCTCGAGCAAGAAGAAAGTATTTCATATGGTGATTCCAGTTTCATCATGGTATTCTATGAATCCAAACTATTAATATCCAGCTCATGATCTATGAACTTATGTTCTTGGTATGCCTGACATTCCAAAAAAAAAGAACTAACTCATGCTTTACAATATATCTCAAACTCATGTTATATTATGTCTATGTCAGTTTGATCCTATATTCATTCTATATACGTTTAATATCTGAAGAAATCATGCCTATTATACTTTTTTCACATACCCTTTCTTGAGTGCCAGGGCTCAAAATAATATAAGTTATGATTGGACAATACTACTCCTATCTCGAATCCTCATACTCTGATTCCCCAGTGACTTTCTCATGATATGATGGTGGTGTTGATAGCAGCAGAGTAATGGTTTAGATGAGAGAGTAGATGTCCCCTGTTGTGAAATGATGGTATATTATTCCAGCTAAGGTTAGAAGTGTGAAGGAAGAGTGAGATGAGAATTCATAGTGTGTAATGGTTAGAAATGGGACATAGGGTGTGCCTTCTTGTAGAAGTGATTGAAATTGCTGATTTTAGGTGTGGAAGTCCATAAAGTGGGTGTAGTAATAGGTTTGAATATCTTAATTGATAAATATGCAAACCATTGCATTATGTGGCTAGTTACTCATTGATTAGAGCTTGAGGTTGGATGATTATAGTGGTAAGAAGGAGTACTATTCTTGGGGATGAAAGTTTCTAGAGAGATATAGGTTATAGAATCTCGTAACTTAGACCAGCATGATCGCATTATATATAGAACCTTGTGACTACAGGTTAGGCTTGAACATGGAAATAGTATGCAGTTAGACTCAAGCTCTAGTAGTTATGTGTTCTAATGGAAATTATAAGTTGGGAATGATGAAGTGTGGTATTCAGAGGAGAAATCATAGTTGGGAAGTGTTTCTAAGCTTAGAGGCTATCAACCATATCATTTAAGGTGGAAATATTTTTATTCCTATGTTCAGCGCAACTGTATTTCGTGTCATGCATAAATCTTAATCCACACATATGGTTTTCAGAAATTCATTAGGATAATGTTCATATAACTCATGTCCTAGATCATGTCTATGCCAAGTCTCATGTGTCTCATGATTCATGCGTATATGATTTACTTGATGTTGTCATTAAGCTCTTTTGATGTCTTTGTATCTTGGTTTAAAAGAGAATTCTTGATGTGAAATTATAGCCTTTTTACTCCTTAGTTACAGAGCTTCAATAAGTCCCGAGCCATCATTCGAGGATGAATAATTCCAAAGGGAGATATTGTAACACTCTAAAATTTTCTTCGCATTCGTATAACTTAGCATTGCCTTTTCGGTCTCTAAATGAACTTGATTGGCCTAGTATTAGTTGGAAATCATCTTGAAAGATTCGCCTATATATATGTTGTGGAGGTAGCATCCCGATGAAACTTTATGCACGATGATACAGTGAAGTGAGCCAAAAGCATACGTGAGCATGTGCATCTGTGCGCACAGGCAAGGCAGCACACGCTGCTGGACACGCAAAGCATCCTCTTTAGCATGCAAACCCTGCAGTCCTTCTTTTAGTGCGCTCATTGGCCTGTAAAGTCCCTTTAAGGAAATTTTGTCCCTTTTTTAATTCCCTACCCCCAATCGATTAAAACCCTCTTCCCGATGACGTTCAAAAGTACTTCCCTTAGGAGGTGGTAACGATTATCATACAAGATAATAAATAAATTCAACGGATGTCAGGGTCGTATCCACAGAGAATGGAGTAATGATTCACCAATAAATTATTGAATAACAATCACTAAAGCGAGTAAATATTCAAGCAATTTAAAAGTAAAAATTGGGGGGAAAAGGATTGGGAATTATCAATATCACAATTTTAACACAAGAGTAACGTGAACACAATTTGTTTAACAAGAGAAGGAAGACTAGGGGTATTCTTCCGATGGGATTCTACAATTGGTTAGGGAATTGATTAATCGTGCAAACCTTTGATTATAGGTATGGGTAGATTGGTTCTAGCTATATTTGGTAGTCTTTCGACCCTCCAAATACATGTACCATGACCTTTGCTCAAGCACCATAGCTTTACCATAAAACAACCAATTAACACTTGGATAAATCACACTATTTTTAGCTTAGATTTTTAGATGAGAATTTTCTTCGATCAAGCTATTTCTAGCCTTAATCTATGGTGAAAATTTCAAATCCCCACTATTGAATTCTTACTCAATTTATGAACTCTTCTTTCAAGCAAGAACAAAATTAGAAAACTCAATCAATATTTGCAACCATCAATTTTATAATTAAATCTTGAAGAATTCAATAGACCCATACTAAATAATTAATTATAAGCATAATTAATCAATATCCATACCAAAATTCAAACACCCATCATGTACATACCTCTAGAAAAGGATTTAGCTACTCATATTAAAGAAATAAGAGGTTATACCAAATGGGTTACTCAAATTTCCATTCATATTAACAACTAAGCTCCAAATCTAAGCTCAAAATCTTTACAAATGGTGTTTTCAATTGGGAAAGAAGAAGAGAGAAGAGTATACTCTCAATATCTTCCTTGGAAAAAGTAAAAACTGAATTGTATCTCAGGTACACACCCCAAAATAGATTTTAGAACCTTCCCAATTACGTCAAAAAACTTTGGACAAAAATTCTCTTCGGGGCTGGTGCGACCGACATGCGAAGGCACGTATGATCGCACCCCTTACTATGCGACTCATATGTCCCTTTTTCTCAAGGCAGAATGTTCCATCATCTATGCGACTCGAGTGCGAAGTGGTGTGCAGCCGCACCTTGCGATGTGCGGCTCGCACCTCTTCACAGTTTCTTCCTTTTTTTCGATCACCTTCACACTTTAACTTCTTTTTGGTTCTTTGGGTTCATTTTCTTCTCTATATCAAGAGTACTTGTATTTATGACAATAAAGGCAATAAGTACCTCTAATTCTCATCAAAACATGGCAATAATTCATGAATAAAGGCTCAATAAGTTGGTAGATTACCAACTTATCAAATCCCCAAACTTGAACTATTGCTTGTCCTCAAGCAAGTTACTCACAAAATAAGGAATGAAATAGGTTCTCAAAATACAAGGGTGGTACACAAGATTGACTCTATTCTAAATCTTAGAAAATAACAAACAAAAGACTCAAAACAAAAAGACTCAACTACAACGATCATCTTAATTGGTATCACCATATTCTCAAGGGAAGTGCTCATTTCAAAATGTTTATCAAAAGGATTTTATTTCTCATTCAAAAGCATGGGATTTGTCATTCAAAATAAGATTACCAAGCTTCTCAAGTCATTGGCATGGACCTTCAAGGGTTACCTCGATATTCGCCACACAACTTATCTCATTCATTCCTCTAAATTGAAATAGAGACTTTATCATTCATTTCAAGGGTGCGATGCCACTTACCACAAGAGAGAATCCCACTCACAATTATGCAATTCATATCAAAGAGGGATTATAAGAGAACCAAATGGACTCTCACTCTCTCAAAAAAGTTCGAGTGCACACGCATTGAACTATAGGCTTGCTCTTCATGTAATTCACCACTAATGTAGAGCTACCAAGCTCGAAATCACTAAGGACTTATGGGCAATGATGTTGGCAAAGGTTAAGGTGAGGATTAAATTTGGCTCAAGTGACTAAACCTCTCTAACGCTCCTTGTGATTATTTAAAACACCGCTCATATTTTTGAACATTAACTTCACCTTATTTCTCCCTCTCACAACCCAAGTTTCCCTTCAACTTGATCACTCAACATCCTTTATAACCTTCACTTGGTAGCACCTATTTCTTCCTTTCTTTTCAATTTGCTCATTTCATTGGACATTTTGAAGTAATTTTTTCATTTCAAGCATAAGGTGATACCTTGTATTGAAGCATAACTCCTTCTTTTCTCCACTTGTATGCATACACCCCCAAACTTAAGCTTTTGCCTATGTTATTATTTTAATTTTCCCCCCAAACTTTGGCTTTTAGCCTATATTTCACTTTCGAGCCATTAGGAAGGATGACTGCAAAAATCAAGGGTCCAAAAAGGGTCAAGTATCTAACAGGGTGCCAAAGAAAGGTCACAAGCTCAAAGGGGCTTACTAGGATCAATGTAAAGGAAAGTCAATTTGGAAGAAGTGACTATTCAAAAAGGGCCAAAGGTTATCTTCCAAGCTCGGTGACATCTAGAATTTTGCCTTGAATCGCATTTGGAAAAATTTCTAGACAACACATATACACAAGAACTAAGTATAACCTTACCACACAAGGCATCACAACACAAAAATTTCATAATTAGTCTCACAATCAATTGAGACAAATGACTTTTAACAATCTATTCTGAGTTCTTTTACACACTCGTTTGTGAATCGATCAAGCCAAATGGGGAATGTGCAAGTCATGACAAAAGAATGCTTTATCAAAAATTATTTTCCCCTATTTTCTTCAATTGGCAAAATCTCTTTGCCAAGAAAATTTTTGGTGGGCTCAATTTGAGACAAGCAAGACACAGACTTAATTTAATACTAAAACTTGAAATTTTCCCTTAAGAAAGTCGCCTCTCAATCTATCATAGGGAAACACCAACCCAGTTCAGCACAAAAATAAATAAAAGACAACAAAAGAAAATAATTTTCTCCTTGAGAAAGAACCGTAGTATGAAGAAAACCCTTGGAGTTTATTCAACTACGCTACTATTAACAAGACAACCAAAATTAAAGCGCTCATGAATCATTTGAAAAAAAAGCCTCGGCGTAGGCACTAAGCACATTTGTAAGGCACAAGTAGTAAAAAAATAGATCGTGTAGGACCAACTCGGCAATATCACAACTCAAGCAACACATAAAATAAGCCCGACAAGGGCACAATTTAAGCACTAAGAAAATAAAAGACCCGACAAGGGCAATATCATCATCATCCAAACATTGATCGACAAAGGTAAAATTGTCTAACAGGAAAGAAAAATATCAAGGCCCGACAAGGGCAATAAAAACAATATCTAAAAGGCCCAACACGGGCAACCAACATCAATAATCATGCACCACCTACCCCGCAAGAATAAATCATTGCCCTCAATGCTTAAGCTCAAACAAGTAAGGGAAAGGTGAAAAAACTCCCTGTACGGGCTACTCCTCCTCATCCTCCTCATGTTCTGCCGGCTCTGAATTGGTGCCTGCTCTGCTTTTGCGAAAGTGTACGGTGTGTTGTGACTCATAGAGCGCCTGCTGAAATACTGGGTTCTAAGCATCATCCAGCTCCTTATCATTTCCATCATAAGTAGCGAACAACTCATCCATGAGGCCAGTAGTGGGATGGGGTGCAGCCAAGGCAGCCTCGAAAGCACTCAAGTTAGCATCACCAATTGGTGCCTTCCCCTAGCTCTGTCAGTATATTTCTGGATATCCGCCATAGCATGCTCACAAACATCCACCCTTTTGAACAAGTTGGCCATGCTATTCACTACATCCTTCATGGTCTTCTTTACAGCCCTCTAAATCATGCCGGGCAATTTATCAGCCAGGGTGGTCAACTGCCTATCATGAGAGTAGGTCATGTCAACTAGATTTTAAAAGCCCATCGAAGTCGAGGTCGATGATGATGGTAAAGGTCCATGAGGAGCAACAACTGTAGGATTTCTCGACTCTGCAGGAGCAGGTACACCTAAGGCTGATCCGGAAGGAGAGGAAGTGATAGGCTCAACATTAGTGTCCTTAACCTGCACATCTGTAAGGGGTTGCATCCTGCGTCTCTTCATCCTCAGAGCATCAATTTTCGTCTTCTTCTCAAGGTCAATCACACTAATGGAAAGAGTGGAGGCATCAAAAGGAAAGTATGGGATTCCAGCCTTAGGACATAACTTACTAACAAGCACAGTGAAGGGAAATGAATCACCACCCCTACATGCTTTTCTTTTGATTGCCACTGCTGTGATCTCACCAAAATTCACTTGTGCCCTTGACATGATGGAGACTACTAGAATGACACCTTCATGTGTAACCTTCTGATCATTTTTAGAAGGTAAGAAGCAGGAGCAGAAAAAGTCATACCATAGGCGTGCCTCAAAATACAGAGTCTGGCACGGAATAGTGCCCCCCATAGTTACCCAGAGGGGAGTCCCAAGAGCAATGATAGTAGTAGCCCAGCTAAGTAGTTTTTCCTTAAAGAGCACCTTAGCCTAATATTCTGGCGCAGGCTCAATCGGGTAACCCCAGTAGATGGTGTTAATAGCAGCTAGTGTGATGCAAACTTCTTTACCCTGGACCGTCACTAAGTCCAACCAAAGGTACTCATCAACATTGCCCATGTACCCCATCGAGACCTGCTTGGCCTGGTAAGAGGAAAAAAATTCACGGACCACCTCAGCGTGATAACCTCTGGGCACATCTGGCCAAGTTGAAACTCTAATCTGGGTGAAAGTCCTCTTCCTATATCTATTGTAGATGGCTTTTATCCCCTCTACCCTGAAGCAAAACCTGTCCTCCTCCAAAACTGGCATAGGAGAAGGTGTTGGGGCAGCAACGGGAGGAGGTGTTGGGGAAACAACGGGGGCTTTCTTCTTCCCCTTGGACTTAGAAGTAGATGTAGGAGGAGTTGGGGCCCTTCTTGTGTTGTGGACTGAATTTCCCTGCTGGAAGACATTTTCTGTACAAGGAAATTGTGAGTATTCAAAGGAAATAGAAAAATCTTTTTGTATTTTAGGAATATTGAAAGAAGAAAATGCTACAAGAAGTTAATAACTAAAAAGAAATGGAATGCAAAAGAGAAGAAAATAACACCAGGTGACTGTTGGCATTTGCGAGTCACATGCAAGCCGCACATGGGATTGTGCGCATCTCATGTGGCTTCGCACATGCTAATAGAAAGATGAGTAGATGTAGCATCAAGGTGCGAAAGCTTGTGCATTTTGCTTCAACAATTGTGTACATTGCACAGACCTTCGCCCTTCAAAACAGTGAACGGGCACACTTAGTACATGCATGCGATGCCTTATGCATTTTGCAGGTGGAGATCTGCACATTGCATGCGAAACGCATAAACAGTTGGAATTTTTCAATTCCACATTTTCATGTGTGTTATGTATGTGACTCGCTAAGCAATACCTATGGAGTGCACGGGAAACCAGGCTACAAACACTAATTTTAACAGGGCATAAGCATGAATGAACATAAATTGACCAATAACCAAGTTATCCGGGTACTCAGACTTCTCCAGAAAACTTTCAACACATTCAATACCTAAAGATTAGCTTAATGATTTCTCTTAAGAAGGACGTTACCCTATCTATAATTGGGAATATCAAGCCTTCATTAAAAGCAATTAGGCACATTCAAAGCATAATAATTCACTCTCCTCAACAAAGCGCTCACCGAACAGTTATATGCAATTGAAATAACATAAGTTCGCAGTGGTACATATGCAATTTTAGCCCACACAATATTATTCAACCAAAACCTTGCGAAGATGATAATTTTCCCTTAAGAATGACGTCACCCAATCTATCATTGGGCCAAACCATGCATCAACTCAAGTGGGTTACTCAGACTTCACCCAAAAACACAAAATTCAAGACTAAAAATTAACACAAGCTATATGCATCAACCTAAAATCAAGTTCTACCAAGTTTTCCTCAAGCAAAATCAACAATATGCCCCAAAATTGGGGTCCCAAAAATCAGATCTGACCCAAAATCAAAATGGAGACTTAAACTAACATGATTCACAATAAGTGTTCTCAGTCTACTTAAAACATGGATTTAACACTGGAGAACTTACCACAAGTAAAGATGAGGGAGTAAAAAGCAAAACTTCAAGCTTTTAGTGCCCAATAATGGTGACCCAACCTTTTGATCGGAAAAAAGAGTGGCGTGGTGGAGGTTTTGCGGTGGTGAAGGAGCAGTAGTTAGAAAGAAGAAGATTTGAGGGAAAGTTTGGAGGATTTGGAGGGTTTTGGGAGAGAACAATGGTGGATTTAGGAGAGTTATGGGAGAAAAGAAGGTGGGGGTGACAGTTTATAGGAGAAAAAGAAATGGAGAAAACTCGGGTCAAAAGTTGGGTCAGGTCGGTCAATGGGTAGGTCAATAAAAATTTTAAAAACTTACCTGAGTGCACTTGCGATGTGCGATTCGCACATAATATTGTGCGTCTCGTACGTCACTTCGCACGTGATGATTTTGAGCTAAAATTTTGCCAAGCTTCTGGTTTGATGTGTGACACACAATGAAGGGTGCGATCTGCACCCCTGATCACACATCACCTCAACCAATTCTTTTTCCTCCCAACTTTCTGATTGTGTGTGCGGTGCCACATGTGGCTGCATAATAGGGTGTGCAAACTTCATGGCCCGTCTAATATGCCTTCTGGTATTTTTCTTCCACTTAGTCATTTTTCCATCTCCATGCATTCCTAAAACACACTAAAAACAACAAAAGGTAAAAGAAATAAAATAAAAACACTTGGGTTACCTCCCAAGAAGCGCTTGATTTTACGTCGCGGCTTGATGATAGTACCTCAACCTTCAATCATTCCCCGGTAGAATGCCAATCCGATTGGCGTGGCCCTATTCGAAGCAATAAAAGTGGCTCCTCAAAATCCTCATCATGTTTTCTTCCCCGGTAGCATGCCAATCCGATGATAGTACCTCAACCTTCAATCATTCCCCAGATCGCACGAGCCCAAGTGCGTGTCGTACTTCCATCGCATAGCATAGTAGACATCTGGGCAAACTAGGGGAGAAAAAGGGAGATTTGCGAAATGCCATGCGGTCCGCACCAAAGCTGGTACGAATCGCATGTCGCGATGCACGTCAGGTAAGTTTGAATTTTAATTGACCTAACCCGTTGACCAACTCGACTCGGAGAAAGCCCAGCTAAACTTTTCTTCTTCTTTTCTTTTTAAAACCGCCTCTCTTCTCCTTCTTCCACCATCTTTTCTCTCAAACTCTCAAAATTCTCTCCTAAAACTTTCCACAAACCTCTCCACATTTCCCAAAATCTCTTCTCCTCCTTCTCAACCATCTCCACCGCTACACCACCACTGCGGTGTCATTCTCCGATGAGAGTTGCTTGGGTCACCATTGTTGAAGTCCAAAAAGCTTTAATTTTCACTCCTCCCTTCGTAATCTTCACTTGTGGTAAGTTCTCCGATGTTAAATACTTATTTTTTATGGAGGTTGGATCTTATATTGTGAAGCATGCTTAGTAGAATTGCCATGTTAGTTTTGGGTGAGATCCAAAAATTTTGGATCCCCAATTTTGAGTTGTATTGATGATTTTACTTACTTCCAACTTGGTAGAACTTGAATCTTGTTAATGCATGTTGATTGGTAGTAATTTTTAGCCTTGAAACTCAGTTTGGGGTAAAGTCTGAGTAACCCACTTGTGATTGACGAATGATTTGGCCCGATGATAGATTGTGTGACGTCATTCTTAAGGGAAAATCATCGTTTGTCATGAGGTTTTGATTGAAAATTGACTTTTGAGGCTGAATTGAGCTGATTGTATACTCATGATTATTGTTAAGCATTATATTTGGGGTGTATTATCTTGTGCGGGGAGGGGGTTAATTATTGCTAAAAGTGTTGATACCCATTGTTGCAAGAGAGGGCATGATGTTCCCAATGATAGATGGGGTAACGTCCATCTTAAGGGAAGTCGTTGAGTTCCATTCTTGCTTGTTGTTGTGATACTGGAAACTTGAGGAAGTTTGAGTACCCGAAGGTTGTGGTCATGATATCCCTTGTACCCCTTTGTTTATCGTCGATTAGTTTGTTGAGTGGTGCCAAATGCCTAAGCACATCTTGCTCTACGGATCACATGCGGAATTCACAAGAACACAAGGAACCAAAATTCAATTGTGCCTTTGTGCGGTTCGCATGTGATGCATAGATCTCGATGTGTGGGTCACATAAGACATTGCATAAGGTTGGAAATAGAAGTCCAATCACTGGTTCGAGGGGCGATGCATGGTGCGACGCACACTTTAGATGGTGCGAATTGCACCAGATTCGCATCTCAATGAGAAAATCCCTATAGGTTTCTGTCTGCTTGTGCGATAGCACGTGCGACGCGCACTCTCTCTGGTAAATTTTGCATATGGTCCGAACAAACTGACAATCACCTACTTTGTTTTTCTAGTCCGTTGCAGTCCATCCTTTGTAGTTACTAAACTCTTTTTAGGTTTGGTTTTTGTTTTTTGGCTCACAATCTCCGTGTGCAGAACATGTCTTCTAGCAATAGGAACACGGGAGGCCACCCAAGGCACTTGTCTACTTCTGAAGAAACAAGGCTCCAATTTGGTGTGGAAGGCATGAAGGCCATCTACACCCGAGACAAGGGTAGAACATTCAACGAAGAGCAGAGCTTCAACTTAGGGGAAGTTGGGGCTGAGGTTCCTAACATGCACCAACAATTTGCTGAATGAGATTGGTACCCTTTTCAAGATGTCCTCGGGGGATACTATGAGAAAGTCGTGCGGGAGTTCTTTACGGCCTATCAAGCTATGCAGGATTCAAAAGGGTATAGAGGACCGAAAGAAAAATTCCCCAACCTGAACTCAGTTGTAGTCAGGGGCAAGAAAGTATGCATCACCCCCGCTGTTATCAACACCATCTATTGGGAAAACCCAATCGAACCTGCACCAATTCTCATGGCTAAGTTGCAAGCAGAAGTGAAACCATATGGTGAAATTGCTGCTATCATTGCCCCTTCCACTCCTATGTGGGCCACTGTAGGAGGTGACATCCTGAGAAGAACTCTGCACTTTGAATCCCGTCTGTGGTATGATCTTGTCAGAATCCAATTCCTACCTCTCAAAATGATCAAAAGATAACTCAAGAGGGGGCCATCCTAGTTGCTGCCACTATGACAGGGGAGCATGTGAATTTTGGGGAAATAGCAGCCATGGTAATTCAGAGGAAAGCACGTAGGGGCAATGACGCATTCCCTTTTCCGGTATTGATTAGCAAGTTGTGTGCAAAGGCTGACGTCCCATACTTCAGCTGCGACAAATTCACCCAGGCAGTTGGGATGATTGATCTTGACAAGAAAACAGACAGGGATGCCCCCAGGTTCAAAAGGAAAAGGACTGACAGTGATGAGCTTGATGCTGGAGTAGAAGCTACATCAGGGGCACAGACACACAACCCAAACACATCATCTGCACCAAGAGAGCCTTTAACCAAAAGTGTCTTACAAGACATGGTTGACAAAACATGCAATCATGAAAGGCAGTTAATGACTTGGATACCAAGCTGCCTGGTATGATACAAAAAGCGATGAAAGTGGTGGTGGACAGTGTCTCCAAACTCTGCACAAGAATCAATGTTATTGAGGGTGCAATGTCTAAACTTAAGAAGGATGTAGCCAAAGACAAAGGAAAGCATCTCATTGTGAAGGTAGATTTGATCACTTTACCTCAGCCCCGCCAAAATTGAGAACCCGTGGATGACTTGTTTGCAGCCTATGCGGATGATGATGCACAGCCTGGAAATGAGGATCAAGAGTTGGGTGATGATCAGGATCCGGAGTTTTAGAGGGCTCTCCATTTCTCCACACACTCCCGAAAGGGTGGTGCTTGCCCGAGTGGGAGAGCTTCGAATGAGGAGACAGTTGCAGAGGATGATGGTGATGAGGCTTAGTCTTCCAGGGAGTTCCACTTGCTTTTTATGGGGAGGGTTGGCTTTACTTGCTTTTGTTGGTGCCCGTGAGTGGGCTTGAGATACTAGTTCTTATTGCCCTTGTTGGGCCTTGATGACATTTTGCTAGATTTTATTTGGCTCTTGTCGGACGCATTTTGGATTATTGTGATGCTAGTGTCCTTGCCGGGCCTTTTTATTATGTTTTATTTTTAATCTGAGCTTATTTATGCCCTCACCGGGCTTAATTTTTAATGATTGATATTGTGTTGCCGGGTTGGTTTTACATGCCCCATTGTCTCACTACCCGTGCTTTGCAAATGCGCTAAAGGCCTATGTCGAGGCTTGTTTTGAAATGAATCATGAGCGCATAATTTGGATATCTCCCTATTAATAGAAGTTTAGAAATAAACTCCGAGAGATTTCTTAATACCACGATTCTTTCTCAAGGATCAAAAGTTATTGATTATTTTATTTTTCTTTTCCTTTTCTTTTGTTTTTGTGTCGAACCGGGTTGGTGTTTCCCTATGATGGATTGAAAGGCGACTTTCTTAAGGGAAAATGCCAAGTTTTAGTTTTAGAATTGAGTCCATAGTTTCTTATCTCGAAATGGGCCCACCAAAAAGTTTCTCTTGGAAATTTGTTTTGAAAATAAAAGGAAGAAGGGAAATGAATTTTTTTTGAGGAAAAACATTCTCGTGTCATGACTTGCACACTCTCGCTTTGGCTTGATTAACTTACAAATAAGTGTTTAATGAACTCATAATAGCTTGCCAAAAATCATTTGTCCCAATTTATTTTGAGACTAATGAAAGAAGTTTTGTGGCATGATGCCTTGTGTGGTGAGATTTTACCTTGATTATTGTGCATAAGTGTCATCTAGAACTTGCCCCGAATGTGATTCAAGGCGAAATTCTAGGTGTGACCGAGCTTAGAAGATGAACTTAGGCCCTTTTTGATAACCACTTCGCCCAAATGACTTCCCATGACGTCAACCCTAGTGAAACCCTTTGAGCTTGCGACCGTTCTTTGGCACCTTGTTAACACCTTGACCTTTTTAGAACCTCTATCTTGGCACCCATCCTCCCTAATTGCTTGAAAATAAAATGTAGGCCAAAACCCTAAGTTTGGGGGGGGGGGGAGAAATGAAGGATAACATAGGAAAATGCCTAAGTTTGGGGGTGCATGTGATCAAATGAGGAGAAGAAAAGAAGTGCACTCAAATTGCAAGGTAACACCTTCGGTTTGAATTGAAAATTTGCTCTAAAAATTCAATCCAATGAGCAAAATGAAAAGTAAAAAAATAGGTGCTACCAAACAAATGGCGATACAAGGAGGTTGAATGATCATGAGTAAAAAGGAGAAATCTTGGGATTGTGTGAGGGAGAAATAATGTGAAGTTAAGATTTGAAAATGTGAGAGGTGATTCAAAATGAGAACAAAGAGCATTAGGGAGGTGTAACCACTTGAACTAAATGAAATCCTCACCTTAGCCCTAGCCAACATCGTAACCCGCAAGTCCTTGGTGATTCCAAGCTTGGCTACCCTACATTAGTGGCGATCTACATGAAGGGCAAGCCTATGGTTCTACGCCTGTGCACTTGAATTTCCTTGAGAGCGTGAGAGTCTTTTTAGTTCTCCTATAATCCCGATTGTTTGTGAATTAAATGATCGTGAGTGGGATTCTCTCTTGTGGTGAGTGGCATCATGCACTCGAATTAAAGCATGAAGTCTCTATTTCAATTGAGGGGAATGAATGAGACAAGTTGTGTGGAAAATCTCGAGGCAAACCTTGATGGTCCATGCCAATGACTTGAGAAGCTTAAATGTCTTGTTTTGAATGACAAAATTCCCTTGATTTTGAATGAGAAATGATGTACTTTCTGATAAAAGTTTTGAAATGGCCAAATACCTTGAGTTTGTGGTGGTTCAAATTGAGATGAGCATCGTAGTGAGTCTTCTGTTTGAGTCTGTTGTTTATTCTTTTTTTTTAGTATAGATTAGTCTCTTGTGCCTTAATTGAGTCTAAAGCATAATTCATTCCTTGCCTTGTGAGTATCTTGCTTGAGGACAAGCAATAGTTCAAGTTTGGGGGTATGATAAGTCGGTAATCTACCAACTTATTGAGCCTAAATCCATGAATTATTGCTATGTTTTGAATAGATTTAGAGGTTCTTATGGCCTTTATTGATGTCTATGCAGGTACTTTTGATAAATGATGAGAAACAAGGAAATGGACCCAAAAAGAGCTCAAAAGGAGTGAAGTGTGAAGTTTTTTGAAAAGCTAGAGATTCTGACCTGAGATGCGGCGGCCGTGCGACACGCACAAGCCGAGGTGCGAACCGCACCTCCTTTGCATAAAGCTGCAAAAGCCACTAAAGAATCTATTAAGGGGTGCGACCGTTGTGCGATGCGCACATCCCAAGGTGCGAACCGCACTACCTTCGCACGAAGCTTCCAAAGTCAGCTGAAGTCACTGGTCCAATCAAAGAGGGTATGCAACGCGCACATCACGATGTGAGAACCGCATGTTGCGCCGCACACCACCCGAAGGGGAAATTTTGTCCTAAATTTTAGTGATGTTTTGGAAAGCTATAAAAGGCTCATTTAGGCTCAATTGTAAATATTCTACTTTAGTACTAAATATTTTTGAAAAACTTTTTGCCTCAAGAACAAGTTTTCCTCTCCAAAGAGAAGAGGGTTTGAATCCATTCTCTTGGTTAAACATTTGTGTACTCAAATTGAGCTTAGAACTTGAGATTTAGCTCTAATGAAGAGGATTTTTACTTACCCAGTTGGTATATCTCTCTCCTTTGCTATGAGTGGCTAACTTCTCTTGTCTAGAGGTGTGTTGATGATGGGTTCTTGACAAATGAGTGTGGGTGTTGTTAATTCATCTTTATAATTGCTTATTTGACACGGGTCTAGTAGTTTTACCAAGTTTTAATCCTAAAATTGGTGGTTGCAAACATTAATTTTCATTTCTTGACTATGTGATTGCTTGAAAGAGGATTTCATGGTTTCGGATGTGAAATTGCTAGTGGGAACTTGGGACTCCATCTAGATGTGAGGCTAGAAATAGCTCTTATCGAAGGATTCACTCATTTAAGGGTCTAAGCTAGAGATAGTGTGACCTCCCAAATCTTAGGTTGGTTGTTTGTCTATCAAACCGATGATTCTGTAACCAAGATCATCTGATATATGGTTGTTGATCGAAAGATAACAATCCATACCCATGACCAACACTACTTATGTCAATAAGCGAGAACAATTGTGAATTGATAATCACCCTAGCCCATGACTAAAGCCCCATCGGATACACATCTCTAGTCTCCTACTCTATTTGATACACCCGCTTTTGTTTATTTGCTTTTAATTGAATTGTGATTGTAGTGACAACATCCCAATTCCCCCAACCTTTTACTTTTCTTGTTTAAGCACTTACTCTCACCTTGAACTCAATTCGATACAATCTTAATTTAGTTAGCTCCAAGTCCCTTGGATACGACCCCGACACTCGTTGAGAATTATAAATTTTATTTTGCTGCACGATCGCCATGACCTCTACCTTGGAGAGCACGATTTGAGCGTTCATCAGATATGGAGGGGGCCTTTTTGGCAATGGCTTTGGCAAACTTGGAGCATCCTCCTCAATCTCAATAGCAATTTGAGAAGGAGACTCGGTCTCATCCTTCTCTTCATGTGGGTTTTCATTATTTTCAATCACATTGGGTGCATTAGGATTTACCCCAATATTCATACTCTCATCAACTTTGTTCTCAATCACGACATGCTCTTTTATTTTTTCATCGTGCTCCCTAACAACTTCCATGTCGGGTTTCCTCACACCACTAAGCATTCTTCCGCTTCGAGTCACAATTGTCATCACATGGCTATCATTTTTTGGATTTGCAAGAGTGCCACTCGGAAGAGTACCTTTCAAACGAGGGTTCATTTGAGAATAAAGATGGTTCATTTGAGCCTCTATTTGCTTGATTGACGCTGAATGGGAACTCACCATTTGATGAAGAGTGGATACCTCACTTTTTAAATCTTTCACCCTCGCTATCCGTTGATTCAACTCTTTTCAACACTTGAGATAACATGTCCTCAATCTTAGAATGTACGGGGTTACTCACCGTTGGTTGGTATGGAGACACATTGGCTTTAGGTGGAGGCACATAAGGATTAGTACTATGGTGATTGTAACAATCACCGTCTCTCTCACGTTCTCACCATGGACCTTCACGGTCCCTACCCTCCTCCTTATATCTCTATTGATTTCCCTTGTCTCGGTTCCAACCTTGGTTATCGTCTCTTAGATGCCAAGGACCTTGGTTGGTACCTTAATATCTGGGTTGAGAACCCACCGCTAGAAAACACAGCTCCTTATCTCCCGATGTATGAGTACCAACTCCATTATGATCATTCAACCCACAAACACCCACGGCGTTGACACTCTTTGTGCTGGCTCCCATCATATGTTTGGCCAATAGATCGATTTGCATCATTATTTTGGCCATGGTCTTATATCTCTCCTCCTTTTTTCTCCTTATCTCACTCATCATAATAGATGAAGTAATACCCAGTGAGACATAGGCTTCTTTAGTATGCCACGCCCTATTGGTTTTTGTCATCCAATCTAAGAGGCCTGCAGCGAGACTATAGTTTTGGTCCATAAATGTCCCACCCGTGATGTTATTCACCAAGAATTTATTCATAGAGTCTAGAGCTCTATAGAATCTTTGAAGGAGAACATTGTCCGACAACCCATGGTTTGGACACAATAAAAGCTTTTTCTTGAACTTTAGCCATGTTTCATATAATGTCTCATCTGGTAATTGGCGAAAGTTTGTGATATCATCCCTTAGTTGCATAATCCGAGAAGGAGGGAAAAATTTCACCAAGAAGGCTTCCACAAGTCTATTTTATGTTGTAAAAGAGCCCTCCGGGAGCTCCTCAAGCCATGCCGTCGCTTACCCCGTAAAGGAGAATGGGAATAATCAGAGTCGGATCAACTCTTGGAATATATTATTGATGTTTGAAGGCTAGCATATTTCAACAAAGTTTTGGATATGCCGATTGGCGTCTTCATGAGCCAGCCCTTCAAAGAGTCCTTTCATTTGTATCAAATGGAGCATAGTGCTCATCACATGGAATATGATATTTCCCTCGATTGGAGGCATGCGGATTGCACCTATAGCACCATAGACCACTGGTTCATTATCTGCATCCATATATTCATCGACACTCTCTTGGTCTCCTGCTTAAATCATGGGAACCCTGTTCGCAATAACACAAATAACAAAAAAAGTAAAAAAGAACAAACACTCAATAAAAGTGAACTAAACGACAATCAAATGGCAAATCAAGAACCATTCCCTGGTAAGCGACTCAATTTTTGATGACGTTCAAAAGCACTCCCATAGGAGGTGGTAACGATCATTGTACAAAATAATAAATAAACCCAATGGATGTCGAGGTTGTATCTACGAAGAATGAAGTAATAATTCACCAATAAATTATCGAATAACAATCACTAAAGTGAGTAATATTCAAGCAATTTAAAAGTAAAAATTTAGGGAAAAAGGATCGAAAATTATCAGTATCGCAATTTCAACACAAGAGTAACGTGAAGATGATTTGTTTAACAAGAGAAGGAAAATTAGGGGTATACTTTCAATGGGATTCTACAATGGGTTAAGAAATTATTAAACGTGCAAACTTTTAATTATAGGTACGGGTAGCTTAGTTCTAGCTATATTTGATAGTCTTTTGACCCTCCAAATATATGTACCATAGCCTTTTCTCAAGCACCATAGCTTTATAATAAACAATCAATTAACACTTGGGTAAATCACACTATTTCGAGCTTAGATTCTTAGATGAAAATTTCCTTGGATCAAGCTATTTCTAGCCTTAATCTATGGTGGAAATCCCAAATCCTCACTATTGAATTGTCACCCAATTTATGAACTCTTCTTTCAAGCAAGTACAAAATTAGAAAACTCAATCAATGTTTGCAATCATCAATTTTATAATTAAACCTTGAAGAATTCAATAGACCCATACTAAATAATCAATTATAAGCATAATTAATGAATACCCATACCCAAATTCAAACACCCATCATGCACATACTCCTAGAAAAGGATTTAGCTACTCATATTAAGGAAATAAGAGGTTATATCAAATGGGTTACTCAATTTTCCATTCATATTAATAACTAAGCTCAAAATCTTTACAAATGGTATTTTCAATTGGAGAAGAAGAAGAAAGAAGAGTGTACTCTCAATATCTTCCTTGGAAAAAGTAAAAACTGAATTGTATATAAGGTACACACCCCAAAATGAGTTTTAGAACCTTCCCAATTACATCACAAAACTTTGGACAAAAATTCCCTTTGGGGCCGGTGCGACCGACGTGCGAAGGCACGTGCGATCACACCCTCACTATGCGGCTCGCATGTCCCTTTTTCTCAAGGTAGAAAGTTTCACCATCTGTGCGACTCGAGTGCGAAGTGGGGTGCAGCCGCACCTCTTGATAGTTTTTTCCTTTTTTCCGATCACCTTCACACTTTAACTTATTTTTGGCTCTTTGGGTTCAATTCCTTTGTTTTCTTCTCTGGATCAAGAGTACCTGTATTTATATCAATAAATGAAATAATTACCTCTAATTCTCATCAAAACATGACAATAATTCATGAATAAAAGCTTAATAAGTTGGTAGATTACCAACTTATCACTTCACCCATCAGTTTTTTAGACGTTACTTTCTCTTAAACACTCCCCTCCCTCAAAAGACCAACCTTTCAAGTCTCAGAGATATCTAAGGCTAGGTGTTTCTATCTCAAAAGTTTCTCTCCATAACTTTTTTCTCCAATGTATGTAGAACTACCCTTATTCTCATGGGTGTCAAAAATCATAATTTTCTATCCCTAATTCATATTCCAAATAATAAATTTTGGATTGAAAGTTGAGTCTTTATATGTTCCTGCCCAAAAAGGAGATTTTTACTTTATTATTTTAAATTTTATTTTGGGTTATTGTTGTTATGTCTTAAATTCATATTTAGGATTGAAAAGGAGAATGATTATACTAGTAATGGATTTATTGATGAAGCTTCTTTCATTGGTTGAAAACCTTTTCCCATTCGGGTATGAACATGATTTCAAACGGGGATTTTTATTGGAAATTTTACATATATTAGAATTGTTCCAACATTAAGATTTCACCAAGTATTTTTAAATGTTTCCTATCTACTTACGTGATTTGTAAAATTGTTCATGGGTCATATGATATACTTTAATAACCTCCATATTGATGGTATGACTCATGAATGACGACTTGCAAGTCTTGGTATGATGATACCGAATTAATGATTGTCCCTATGAAAGACTTGATTTATGATGAATGGTTAAATGTTCATAAAAATATAATAATATGGGCTTAAAGAGAATTAGGTAGTTCATCGAGAAAGTGTAAGTCCTCGTGACTCAACGCCCGAAACTTATGTTTTGCCGACATAGGGATGGTTTTCTCCTTAATTGGGGGACCTTATGACTTTCCTCTATGAGGATGATATGATGGCCTATATGATGTTTATCCTGGTTCATGTGGTAAACATGGACTGGGGCTCTGCCAGTTGGATGGTGATCAAACCCACATAGCCTGTGGTGCATATATTGTCAATGATACTACCTAGTTCAGAACTAAAATACATAAATGCTTATGTCTTAATTTTGAGTCACTATTTATATTCCATTCTCATATGTCATGTTTCAGTTATATGTTTTACTTTATAAAATGTATTGTACCTTCCCCTGGGTTGCATACAAATACTCGTCATACAGACCATCCTCAAATGCTAAATTATTTCATAATATAGGTTCAGAGATTCATTCTTGTGGTTCTGTGCAGCGTTAGGATTTTTCGGGATAGCTTCAGCAAGTAGGGAGCCCTCCATCTTCCGGAAGATGATTCAATCCTTATGTTAGACTTTAGTTTTCAATTTTATGGTATTTTCGGGGTCATGTCCCTGCATAAATTTTTATTCTTATGTTAGAGGCTTCGTAGACCTACGTAGATATTGTCTAAATATTTTGTTCCAATCACTTGGTTAATTTTTAACTATGTTTTAAATGAATTTTTTTCTAATGGTTCTTTCTTTTGGAAATGCTTATTGAAATGCTTATGATAATATGCTAAGAGGTTCTCTCAGGACTTTATTGGGCCCGAGTACCTGTTACGCCTAGGGCCTAGTCTTCGGTCATGACATAATATGCCTATGTTAGATGATTGCCTGATGTTACCTTAGATCGGGTAAGGCTAAGGGAAATAATGGGAGGTAGCTGGGTATTCTTGATTTGTGAACAACTTAATGTGCATTGTTTTGTGGTCTTGAGCTGTAATATAGTGTGGTGTCTTAATGTGAGTCATCCTAAGAGGAAAACATGGTTAACATTAGAGTATGGCCAGTGACAAAAAGGTAAATGAACTAGGGGTTGCATTGTATGCGGAATATGAATAGATTGTTATATAGAAGGTTAATAATGTGGTATTCAAGACTTATGGTGAATATATAAATGATGAACCTTCACAGCTAATAACGAAAGTTAAAAGTTCTTGTCTGAAGATGTTGTTAATTTAATCTAGATGAACTGATTATAGACTTAATTGGAATTGAGACTTGGTTTGGTGCTTGTATGGTTTAAATTGAATAACTTATTGATTGGACTTTTGACATACTTGAAGTTAATAAATGTGACCTTGTTAGTGCTTGAATGAATAAGATACATGTTGGACTTGGTTAAGAACGTTGTGGTGATAAAGTGTACTTGTGATTTTAGTGCACTGTATTATATCCTAAGAGGTAGAGATTTGGAATCATAGTATGATATTGGTTGAGGGATCGGGTACCATGCCAGTACATGTATTGAGGTTATTATTATTAATATTATCATTATAGATCGGATACCACACTGGTACGAGTATTGATATTGTTATTATGGATCAGGTACCACCTTGGTGTAATATTGTTACTATTATGATGGATCGGGTACCACACCGGTACGGTACATGAACCCTGGTATGTCCCTTACAAGTCATGACTAGTTGGGTAGAAATAAGATCTTTTAGCGTGTGTATACAGATGAGTGTGTGGAATGAGTTTGGATATGTCTACCTTGAGATTGATGAGATACAAAGACCATAGGTCTGAGGGGTTGTAGGGGCATGAATCCATGTTGTGATTGTGACTGCATATAACTATGGGTAAATATGTCTGTGTTGGTGACTTTTATGTTCTTGACTATAGATATATGTCTGTAAATGAGGTTTGTTTGTATGATTGTGGTAGTTGATGCTAGGTTATCTGGATTACTAATCCTTAATTGACTTCCTATACTGAGGAATTGAGTTATGTGAATCGTGGTGTCTTATTGTTGGGTGAACTTGGAATGTGGGTGAACATCTGTAGTTAATGATAATTGATTAAAGGCTAATGAATGACTAATGTTATATGTGAATTAGGGTGATAACGTATGCAATTATGGGTACATTGTGAGTATAATGGATGGTCTAAAAACAATCGTTAAGGTGAAATTGGAATTTAGAAGGTTAACTCTTATCTTGCAGATTTGTAGTGAAGTAACTATAAGATGGGATATAATGGAAGGAAGAATAGGGTGTGGTGTTATACACGTACTTGATCATTGTTCATTGTGTATGTGGTGGTCTGAGATTTATATGTTATTCATTGATTTTTATGTGTATTGTGTGATCTAATCTTAGTCGACCAATGATGCCTATCAGTAGGTGTAGTGTACTGATACTAATCTTGCTACATCCTTTTGGGTGTAGGTATGCGATAGGTTGACTGAAGTTCCTTTGCTTGAAGTGGCAAGTCTCCATCATCAATTTCCGTGTTCTCCATTCCATAGGCAGAAGTTGTGTCGTGTATTTTTTTGTTATACTCTTAATTAACAGCTCTTGTACATGTCTAGACTAGGTCTTTGGGGAAGGTTGTATTTACTGCTTTAAAAATAATTGTATGATTTCAAGTTTAACAAAATTTATGTTTGTGAGTTTTCTCGTAGTTATTAGTATATGAAATTGTTTAAAAGACTTCTGCTTAAATGATGATTTGGGATAATAAGGGTTTCTCCTATCGAGTTAGATCGAGTAGGTGCCCACATGACCTATCATAAATTGGGTCATGACAGTTGGTATCAGAGCACTAGGTTACTAGTCCCACAAGTATAAGAGCGATATCAAGTAGATTCCTATGAATTGGCTTGTTGATGTCCACATCAAATCTTTGGGAAACTTGTCACAACCTGATTTCTCAGGTCATGATGGCACCTACAACCCCCCAGTAGATGAACCAATTTTCGTAGCCCAGAACGGTTAGTAATGGGCTACTACCTAACCAAAACGCACCAGCATGCAGAAATAAGCGAAAGCAGAACTCGAATATAAATACATAAAGGAAACTACACCAACCCCAAGACTTGGTATCAATAGTACAGAAGCTTCTAATAGAATACAAGTGCTAGAAGTAACAAAATACAATACAAATTTGCCTCCGAAAGTACAAGGAGCAACAGTACAACATATGAGATATGGTCAAGCCCGGACCGTCAGGCGCTCACCCTAGTCTCGAATATCCACAAAATCTGCACGAGTCTCCAACGCGATCAACAGCGAGAACTCAACCAATATCTGCACAGAAAGTGCAGAAGTGTAGTATGAGCACCAAAACAACGGGTACTCAGTAGGCATCATCGGCCGACTGAGCACATATAAGATATAAAAATAGTAAGAAACAGATAGCAAGAAAGCAGTCACTGAAGCAATAAGCAAGGCACAAGGAGCTAGCACAGATCATCCATAACCAAGAGCTACAAGTAACACATGCTAGCACAGAGATACAGTTACGCAGAATCACAGGTGAAGGATAGGAGAACGCACCTGGAGTCCTTGCACAACAATATAAGTAAGTAGAGAGAGAGAGAGTTGAGAAAATGGCGGTATACCGGTAACCTCAAGTAAAAGGAAAAGACGGAGAGCACTCTAACATACTCAAAATGGAATCAACAAGTATAAGGAAATCATAACACCAATCCAATCACATGATAGCATAACCAGGGAATCACCTCACAAGTAGCACCCTAGGATGAAATAACTAAACCACAATAACCGAGGGATACCACTCAGCTTCCCACAAGAATAGAACCAGAGTCTCACACTCTGCTCAGAAGGCCACACAAAAGTGCCTCAATAAGATAGGACTCCCTAGCCCTCTCAATAATCATACATCCCACAATCGAAGCCTCAACAGGTTAACCGTCACTAATCCATCGCTAACCAAGTGCCAAGACAAGTTCTAAATAAAGACATGAGTAAATATAGTCTACCTACAGTCCTAACAACCGCCCATACAACCGAGGAACACAATCAAGTCAAAGCAAATCCTCCGGCATCCCATACTACCAGAGCGTACACTGAACACGCAGCAAACAAGGGTGGAATCCAATGCATGATATGATATAATGTGTGAAATAGAACCTCTATATGTACCTCCTTCGGTGCCAATCGGGCCCAGCAGGCAGGTTCCATGGAAGGACTCAGCCCGTATACCTCTACTCCACTATATACCCTTCCCTCCGGCACACGTAGCCCGAAGCCCCAGGCCCGGAGCGGCAAGATCCATGGAGGTCCCCGACCCCATACTAAAACTCAGTATCAAGACATGTCATTCGGAAGCAAGTCCGGGATCAAGATAGAGACCTAGTCTCGAATATGCATGCCCAGACCCTGTCCAGGACTAAAGGGTGCCCAGGCGTAACCGGTCTAAAACTGTAGTAAATCAAGTCTAGTGCTCCGCCCCGCAGAGACTAGTATCAGTAATAAAATCAGTGCGAAAACATCCAAAAATACCCTTTTCTATCATCAACAATACCAAAAACGGGCACCCAGGGCCATGCAAATTTAGGAAAACTGTCGGTAGTGGCTCGCAGCCAAAACTGTAGTAAAACATGCAGGGGAAAACCTTTTTCATGGATGATATGCTCGCACACAAATATAAAAGTAGCCAAACGGCTCACAACAACTCCTATCAGCCCTGCACAGGCCCAACAGCTACTCATCAGACATAACCAGCCTAAAAGGATAATCTCTATGTCCGGGACTCGCAGACATTCCCCAATAACTCACCATCTATGTTACAGAGTCAATACAAGGCTGCACAGGACCACAAAGGTAATGTACAATACTACGCGAATACTACAAACATCGCATGAAATAACGGACGAACAAGGCGGACAAGGTCTGGGGTACCAACCTATAATAACCCACCCAAGGATGCTAATTAATGCAGTTATAGCCTATATACGCAGAGTCTAGATAGGGGAAGCCATAACCTACCTGTCATCCGATGACTAGCTGCGGGAACGGCGTCGCCTAGGCTCAAACTGCTCCGGGAAGCTCTGAATCACAAAAACACTTTCAACTGAAGTCCTAAAGGCGTCTCTATGAAGCCTGACCAACCAAGGTAATGGAATAATTGCTAGAATCGACAAGGCTGCAAGAATGAGCCATAGCCATTTGATAAGGTGTTAATGTCACACTCACGACCAACCAACTCCAAAACATAAAATGAGGCCAATAACAATAATAAATGGCAGCTAAATCCAACAACAATATGTTAACCACATCTCAAAGGAGCGACGAGCTCCCGAGACACTATTTCAAGGCGTACTTCACGTTGTCCAATCCAATCACTATCGTATGCGATCCCAAAAAGAATCGCACAATTTCCCAATCCCTCCAGCACCTTACCACAACCAGAACACCACAACAATAACCAAACATAATAAGATAAAGGGGCTGTCCAAAGCCACAATATTCAAAATACCACTTCGTAGCTCGAAAAGCTGTAAAAATGATACTAGAACATGTAATTACGAAGGAGGATCGTAGGGGAGAGATTTTCTGGACAAAAATATTCAATATCCCATTATAAACAACCTTCCTCCTAGCAGGAACAACAACCGGATCCAAATTCAACAAGAAACTACTACAAGATATCGGCAACAACAACTTTTCATAACTAGAAGCTTAAATTCTTGATCCAACAAATAGATAAGTGTACGGGATCCATACCTCGCCAAAATAACTCCATAGCTACTGCCAAATACTCAGAAAACACCTGCTAGCTCGCTGCATCAACACCCACGAAGATACGCCATGAAATCGACGGGACAAACTACACCAAAATGACGAGCTCGCGACGTAGAGCAACTTCCTAATTGAAAGGATCAAAGTCCATGGAGTATTTAGGGGCTTTTGTTCTAATTTTCGGAAGTTTTTGGGTGATTTTTATGAGTTAAAACGAAGCTGAAACACCCTTTATAAAGCAAAACCGACTTAGGATGTAGGGCCCACCTTGACGTGCCTGCTTGTGCAGTTTTACAAAAATATAAATATCTCTCAATTCTGAAGTGGTATGGACGAATGATTTAGTGAGTTGGAAACTAGACTTGTAGACCTTCGATTTGGTATATTGGGGGCCCACTAACTCTTTATAGCTAGGCAGAAACACCCCAAGACATTTAACCCAAATTTGAAGAGAATTCCTTAAAGGAATTTACAATAACTTTTTCCGACTTTTGTTTCGCAACTTGCTTGACTTCAAAACTTATCATATGACCATTTTGCGATTATAATACCTCATAACACATCCTTCTTAGTATATTAGACACTATTAGTCTTACCCCAAAGGCACGGGTTACTTTAAACCTTCCAAACAGGCGAGGTGTTAAACGAGGCATTTCTTTAACTCGAACTTTCGAGTAAGGGATTCTTTTGACTTAGAACCTTGGTTAAATTCTTTGATATTACCTCGAATGTTGACGGAAGTCAACGATTTCCAAAGTTGAAGATCTAAAACGAGGAACGGCCATGAAGACCAAACAAATGGCCTGGGCACCGAACTGCCGGTCCCGACAAGCCATAAATAACTTGGGGCCGCTACAGGTAAGTTCTAATGGTACAAGAAAGGCCAAAATGCGTAAATGACCGGAAGGGTCATTACAAAACTATAAGGCATTCAGAAGTTGTTCCATATTCTTCTTTCCTATTGTGCCATCCCAGTTTGTCATCTACATGGGTTGAGTCCAATTAGTATCTAGTCGATTCTAATTGTTACTTGGGTGAGTTCAATTGATATCCAATCAATTTCATTTGCTATCTAACCATAAGATGCCATGTTAATATGTTGGTTGTGTGATTATGTGGTGAAATGATGTTAAAATCGTTTGATTGTTGAGACAATAATAAGAGGATCTTGTGATCAAGCATGTCTAACTGTTGATTCTAACTGTTGATTCTGAAGGAAATAATAGGATTGTCATGTATAGGACTACGGTAAAACTATTGTGCAATGGTATAATACTAAGGTATTTTGTACATTGAACGACAGGGAAGGGAAATTATGCTTGTTGCTAAGTTTAATATTTGGGATTCTGTCTGACCACCTTTGTTGCAGCAAAGCGATCTTTGCCACAACATGTCCGCTTCTGCGAGGAAAGGACCATTGTAGCACGCCCATGGAAAAAATCAGAAAGTTTGCAATAGCAAACCCATTCTCGCCACAGTGGATTCGCCGCAGTGGAATTTCGTTCGCTGCAGCGAACATATCCAAAACAGTAGCTGAATTCCAGTCCCTTGTTTTAGGACCACCTATTTAAGCATATTACGAGAGTTAAAAACATAAAAAAATCAATTCTATAAAAACATGTTGGCCTATAAACAAGGCAATTGTCTTCGAAGTGCCACCAACATCACCCGTAATATTCAAAACAAGGAAATAAAAGAAATTATCCAAAAGTGCGAGTAAATAAGAGATTGTCTAACAAAGAGCCTTACAAGGGCAAATGAACCGATATGATAAAGAGGGATAAAAGGGTGGGTAATGCACCATGATGCAGCTCAGCCAGACGCTCTATCAGTTGCCGACATTCGAGTCACTAGACTCCTCCTCGTCCAACCTTTCTAGGAAAGAGAATTGTTGGGCATCCGCATGGCTTTACTTGGGGACCTTCTTATTCAAATTTAGGTTAATGACAAGGGACTTGATTCCCTTCCACATCCTAACTAGCATTTTATCCCGTGCGTGCCCTTTCTTTTTTTCAGCATTCAACTCTGCCCGTAGTTCAATATGGGCATGGGCAAGAAACTCGAAGGTACCATGGGGGTCATAAGGACCTGCAGTGCTCAGTGGCACCGTCTCTAGGGAAGGCTAGGGTAAGCCTTGCAGGAGATCCTTAGTAGAAGTCACATCCACTCCTAGCCGCTCTAGAGGGCTCATGGACAGGGTAAAACTGGTCCCAACTCCGCCACTACTGCTTCCTCCCTCAGAACCCATCTTTCTCTTCATTATGTTGCGACCAGGTGCAGCCTTCACTCTCAAAGGGTCAAAGGGTCTGTCAGGCTCAAGAGTGTTATCATCTGTCTCACTAGGCACATTTGTCCGCTGGCACAACATAGTGATCAAGGAGGGGAAGGGCAGGTCCTTGGGATGTAGCACCATAAAGTACTGCCACTCTTTCACAATCTGCGCCCCCACATTTATCAGCACCCTGTCCAGTAAACAAGCCACTATCAGTACCCTAGGGTAGGTGAGGTAAGATACATTCCCAGAAGGGTAAATCCTCCTAGACACAAAATTAAGCCACCTTCAAGCATCAGGGGTAAAGTCGGTGTTCTTAGTCCCCAATGACCGACCCAAGGGGTCGAGGCCCTCTTGTCCTCTAGCACCAGTTGCTTCGCCAACCACTGTCCATCGTTGCCCTCCTCCTTTTCTCATATTCAGTCTCCAAGGGGTTTGGCACCTCCAAGGCCTCATTGATATCCGTGGCACTAATCCCGACATGCTCACCCCATATGTAAATTATGGGGTTTGGGACATCCAATTGACCGTGGGGAGATGGGCATACAACTCTCTCACCCAACTCTTATTAGTACTGATGGGTGTCTCTAGCATGGCAACTAACCTATATCCCACAAACGGTTGTAGAATTCCAACGCCTCATCCTCCACCTCTTTTATTATGAAACCTCGCTCATGAGTGAACCCCCTGAACCTCTGCTTAACATATCGCCTCTAGCATTGGTTTTTTGTGAACCTTTCATAACTGCCTTTGTCACCTCCGGCCATAATGATAATAGTCTTTGTGGAAGGTGTAAGAAATGTGTTAGACTTTGTTTTCGGAAAATTATAACAATGAGTAATGAAATAGAAGCAAGAAAGCCAAAAGAAGTCTTTTGATTTTTTTTTTACTATGCAGGCAGTATTCTGACTCAGCACCTTTGTTGTAGCGAGGTTGCTGCAGTGAGAAAGAACCACTGCAGCGAGTTGCCACAGCGACGTTATTCTCCCTAGCCAACCCAAGGTCCAAAAATGGTGATTTTTGAAATTATGATCCATTTTATCAGTTTTTTATCATAGATCGGGCACAACATGGTAGTGTACAACACTTATTCATCACTTTTATAGTGTCTAACACCCGAAATCAATCCCTGTGTGTTCATATTTTTGAAAACCCTTTTCTACTACCCTACTCTATTTCTGAGTTTAAAACTCCATGAACTCCATAGAACTTGCGCAGAGAACATTGTAAACAAGTTAAAAATGTAAAACAAGTGAGCATGCTTTGAAAATTCTTCCCTACAAGGGAAAAACTAACCCATACCCCCAAACCCCAACTCCAGTTCAAATCAAGTGAAATAGGCCTCAATAATGCAATATAGAAATAGTAAGCAATGTAATAACGCAGTAAGAGGAGGATTTACCTTTGAAATCAATGAGAAAAGCATATTTGGTAAAGAGGATTTCAAAGTGATGGAGAAAATTCAATTTTGCAAAGTAAGGATATGACTTCTTTTCTCACCCTTAACTGTCCTGCTTCTCACTGTAGCAATTTGTTTCCCGCTGTAGCGAGCTTGCTACAGTGAGAATTGTCTCACTGTAGTGGCTTGGGTGTTATCATGTGTTACGATTCATTGATTTTGCATACATAATGTTTTAAATTTATTCTTCTGGACCTTGTGAGTCCTTGTAAGAACCTGCATAGGTAAAATTTCCTTTCAAGTTGGGAAGCAATGAGTAAGGTAATCAAATTCATATATAATGTCTCAATCCACCCCCGTTATTTTAAAAGGTCTCAATAAAGAGACATCATGTGAAAAATTTTATTGGCTAGTGTAATTGATTCAAGTAAGTTAGGTGAATGTGGAAATAAAGTGACCTTGTTTGAATTTTGAACTCTTGGCCCTATGCCTTTCGAGTCTATTCGGGGATGAATGGTTGGTAAATTGGTATCTAATGTAACAACCCATCCCATCATTATTAAAATTTTCGCAGTAAAATAAAGTAATTAAAAAAATTCATGATATTAACTTAGGTTGGGAATAATTATCATTGTGTTTAATAGAGCCTGAATTAAAATAAAGTCGTAGAAATGGGAACAACCAGCAACTGACTGCTATAGTTGTCCTAGTATCACCATAGATAGATCGCCAGAATAAGGTGGCTACCGTTATAGTGAGACTCGTGAAACAGAATGTCAAATTTAAGGTTTTCAACCTTTAGCTATTTTTTAATAGGGAGACTTCCTCCTAAAAACGTTGAGGGTTTGTTCGAAACCTAGAACACTAAGAAAAAAAAGGAAAAGTTCTCAAAATAGCATGGCTCCACCCTTCTCCTCGTTGTTTCTCCATCAGGATTCCTGGATTGAGAGCAAAGAGCAAGGTTGCATGCAGTTTATTGCAGCAGCTTGGCATCGAGGTAGGTTATGGTTTTCCTATGAGTAGTAAGACTTTGATTAAGTAATCATAATAGTGTATAGAATAGATGGAGATAATATGATTAGGCCTCCAGACACGGAGTCTGGATGGATTTTACTTGAATTAATTGTGAAAATGGTAAAGCATGTTTACTGATGTTAGATGATTGTCTGATGTAACCTTAGATCGGGTAAGACTAAGGGAAATAATGGGAGGTACATGGGTATTCTTGATCTATGAATAACTTAATGTGCATTAGTTAATGGTCTTGAGTTGTAATGTAGAGTGGTGTCTTAATGTGAGTCATCCTAAGAGGAAAACATGGTTAACGTCAGGGTATGACCTATGACAAAAAGGTAAATGAACTAGGGATTGCGTTGTATACCGAATTTGAATAGATTATTTGATAGATGGTTAATGATGTGGTATTCAGGACTTATGATGAATATATGAATGTAGAACCATCAAACGTAATAACGGAAGTTAAAGGTTCTTGTCTGAGGACATTGTTAATTTAATCACGATGAACTGATTATAGACTTAATTGGAACTGAGACTTGGTTTGGTGCTCGTATACTTTGAATTGAATAACTAGTTGATTGGTCTTCGAACATACTTGAAGTTGATAAATGTGACCCCTCTAGAGTAAGATCCTCTATGAAATATTGTATTTCTTCTCTTCCAAAGAAATCATATATTAAGGTTAGCATGGCCTGATAAGCTTCTTTTAATCTAGGATGACCTTAAGTATCCCACCATTTCTTCATAGTCTATTTCACCTGAATGAGAGGGCATGTGATACCTGCTGCTCTAGTGTAGTATCTCCATACATCAGTAGCCAGCTCACCTTTTAGAAAAAAATGTTCAATGGTCTCTCTTAGAGCTGTCAAATGGGCGGGTTGGGTTGAAAATGAAGAGATTAAAATAGGTTGAATTCTAATTGGATTGGGTCATGACCCGCCCAAATTTACTTTGGGTTGAATTAAGTTGGGTTAAATTGGGCTAAAAATTGGGTAGGGTCATGAGCCGCCCAATTTGACCCGTTTAATCTAAACAATACTACTATTATATTAATATACTTTTGTACTATTATACTATTATCACTTATCATCCACCCCATTAAGCCCCCTCCCCCCACCAATCCCCCCTACACACAAAAAAAAAAATCTACACCACCTCCACTCCCACCTTAACCCACACACTCAATTTTTTTTAAAAGAAAATTTAAAACTTTTTTCTTACCCCCTACCCCTTACCTCAATTCCTCCCAGCCCAGCACCCCACCCCCACCCCTCTCCAAAAAAAATTTGAATTTTTTTTTAAAAATAAATTAATTTTCTTTTTGGGGGAGGGGGAGGGGGCGGGGTAGGGGGTAGGGGGTAAGGAGGGGTAAGAAAAAAAGTTTTGAATTTTTTTAAAAAATAAATTAAAAAAAAACTTTTTTTAACCCCTACCCCAACCCTCTCACACCATTCCCGCCCCCCACCCTCTCCCCCCAAAAAAAATTAATTTATTTTATAAAAAAAATAAAAAATTAATTATTTTTATAAAGAAAATATTAAGCATTAAAGAAGCGGGTTGAAGTGGAGATATAATTGGGCTCAACTCAAGATTATTTTGAATGGGTTAAACTCAAATAGGTTGAAAGTTGACTCAATATCAAATTATCATGAACCTAACTCATAAAATTCTGAGCGGGTTGGGCGAGTTATATGTGTTTGGGTTCATTTTGACACCCCTAGTCTCTCTGGTGGGAACTGTATAACATGTGCATAAGTTAGAAATATTAGGATTCCAAGTAGCCATGATTGTTGCAACAGAAACTTTGGTAAACCAAACTTTCCACTCAAAGAAAGAAATTTTAAAAGGTATACCTTTCACCCATATATGCTTGAAAGATTCTTTAATACTTTCTTCCTAATAATCTCCCAGGCACTTTTCACTGTAAACTTGCCAGAATTTGTTTTCATCCACTAAGGTTTGTTCCCTGGATTGGATTGCCTAACATGGTCCATATTTTTTCTCACATAGTCAAAAATATTAGGAGGTAGAAGATCCTGCATAGAGTTATAGTTCCAACCCTCTTCACTTAAGAATTCATCAATGTTTGTCAGAGGATAACAACTTTGTATGTTTGTTTGGTGAAGAAAAAGTGGACCAAGCTTGGTACAATTGTCATGCCACCTTTAGATTTCCACCACAAATTCTATTCTACTATGTCTCTACTATAAAGTATGTGTTTCCACACCTGTGAATCTCCATCCCATTGGACAAGAGTTGGGATATGTTTCTTGCAGTACTTGTTCAAATAAAAATTGGACCACATGGACCTTTGAGTCTGGAATCTCCACCAGAGCTTAGCATATATAGCCTGAGAGATATCAAATAAAGATATGAACCTAACCTCCTTCCACTATTAGAAGGCATACATCAGCCCAGGTAGCCCAATGCTTGCTCCTGCCAGTAACCTTATTGCTCTGAAAGAATTTTGCAAATATTCTATGAAGCTCCCTAATGACACATTTTGGGGGAACTATAGATGATAGGACATAGATAGGAATGCTCTGTAGAACAATGTTAATCAAGACCTCTTTACCACCATAGGATAGCATATTACCTTTCCAAGATTGAAGTTTGTTTTTGACCATTTTGATCAGATCAGCATAGTGTTCTTTCCTTTTTCTAGTATGAGCAATTGGACAACCTAGGTGGTTCATAGGAAGATGTCTCCTTGGAGTACCAGTACACTCCTCCACCAATTCACCCATTTCAGCAGCTTTCTTCTGATGTAAATAAAAGGCACTCTTGTCCTTATTAATTTTATTGCTTGATTGGGATTCGTACTATTATAGTGTGGCCATTATTCTTTTTAAATAATATTTATGGGCTAAGAAAAAGATAATAGTATCATCTGAATAAGCAAGATGATTCAAGTTTGTGCTCCACTTTGGTAATCCATAACTAGTAAATTGTACATCCTCACCTCTGGTTGCTTTACACCTCTGGTTGAATGGAAGAAACCACGAGGTAACCCATTAATCAACACTGAGTACCAGTTATTAGAAATCAGTCTCCAAATAATATCAACAAAGTCATTTGAGATACTCATCTTTCTTAAAACTTTCATCAAGAAAAATCAGGACACTCTGTCATAAGCCTTAGCCATATTTAGCTTGATGACCATATTAGCTGGTTTACCTCTCTTTCTGATGTCAGTAAAAAAATTTGAGTAAGAAGTACATTCTCAATGATATTTCTACCTCTTACAAAACCTAATTTATTACTGGATATCAATTTAGGTAGACGATATTCTAATCTGTCATAGACAATCTTGAACATGATTTTATTAATAAAGTTACTTAGGCTAATAGGTCTCATATCAAAGAAAGTTTGAATATTCTCCTTCTTTGATAAGAGGACCAAATTAGTATGAGTGATTGGATTAGGCAAATTCTTACCATAAAAAAAAGGCTTGAACCATCTATAAAATATCAGGACCAATAATTTCCCAGCAGCTTTGGTAGAATCTCCCAGTCAATCCATTAGGCCCACTTGCACTGTCCCCATTCAAGCTAAAAACTACCCTCTTAACTTTCTCTAGAGCTGGTTGTCTGCATAGATATATATTCTCATTAGTACTAATAATATCATGGATATGCTTTAGTAATGAGAAATCAGTAGCACCTCTCTCTTATGTGTATTGGCTATAATAATAGTTAATAACTTCAGTGGCTATGCTTGCTCTTCCTTAATCCAGTTGCCCTGGTTATTTTTGATTCTCTGGACATTATGCCTTTTTTTTCTTCCCCTCACAAGACTATGAAAGAATCTTGTGTTTTTGTCTCCATATTCAAACCAATCATACCCAGCCTTTTGTTGCCAAAAGATCTCTTCATAGTGAAGATACTTTTTGTGTTCTGCTTGGGCATTCTGCATGAATGCCTTATTTTCATAGGATGGTATATCTTCAAATAACTTTTCTTTGATTTTGACTATATTCTATTTAATAATCAGTTATTTAAAAATATCATCATAAGTATCCTTGCTCTATTTAGATAAGCAGTTTTAACCTTCTTGATCTTCTCCTTGAATTCCAGAAAAGGGTTCTCAGAAGTAGCAACCCAATTCTATCTAATAACCTCCATAAAAGATTCATGATCAATCCAAAATTTGAGAAACCTAAATGGTTTTCTATGTCTGGTAGCATTTACCTTACTAGTAAAGAGCACAAGGGCATGGTCAGAACCAATTTTAGGAAGGTGCTCCACCGTAGAATGATTATACAAGTTTTGCATCTCCTGGTTGAAAAGTATCCTATCTAGCCTTTCAAAAATACAGTCATCATCAGCCCTTCCATTTCACCATGTGAAAAGGCTCCCTTTGTAATGAACTTTTGATAGATCACAACTTGCAATACAACAGTCACAATCTTCATGGTCAGCATCTAGTACTGGAAAACCTCATATCTTTTCTTCCTTATTTAAGACTATATTAAAGTCTCCCCCAATCAACCAAGGCATGTTCATGTTATCAGCAATCTGATATAAGCCTTCCCTTAAACCTATTCTTTGCACTGCATCACACTTAGCATAGACTATTATAGAATTAAAGCTCAGAGGCTGAGCTTGATGCTTCAATTTCAATATAAGTTGTTGGTTTAAATTTTTTACAAATGTGATGTTAATATCATGGTTTGTAAAAATCTAGATCTTCCCATTGCAATTGGAAATAACTAGTGACATATTTAATCTTCTTCTGTATTTGTTGATATATATGACATTAGAAAGGTTCAAGTAAAGCAACAAAGGTGAAGTTGTGAAACTTGTGTAGCATCTAAACCCTTTGAAATGATTGTTGGGACTTTACTGACCTGATGTTCCAAATAAAAGACAATCATTTATGGGTTATTGCTTTATTCCTCTTTGGTTGCACTCTGATAAGTTGGACACTCTCACCATTGCCCTATTTTTTTTTATCTTTTCTCGTCGTCTTCACCACCTAGGAGATAAATCTCCTTTTTTAGATATATGATCTATGAGATCATCACTGTCTTCTGCCTTCTTTACTGCTTTAGCTTGTTCTACCTCCTACTTGTTGGTGGCTTCCTCTTCTCCTATGTTATGAGTGACAATATTATGTACAATTTATTAGGAGATTTCAACCTGAAAGCAATGACTTGAGAGTCGTCTGTTTGAATCACTGTAGGGACTTCTATCACTGTAAATTGTTCATATTATGGGGTCCTTTTTCTTCACCATTATAGATCATGTTTCTGGTATTTGAACTTGACCCCCTACATTAGAGTGCCGGCATATGTAAGAGAAATAAACTCTCCAGGTGATTTTGTGTGCACCAATTATAATTGGGTATTATTGTTGCTGTTGACCTTTATTCCACCATTTATTCCTTTATGCTCTTCATTATCCACAGATCCCATAAGTTCTACAGAGTTTACAGAATTTTGCAACTGATTATTGCTTATTCCTATATTTTCATACTCTGAATTGTGCATTTCCTTACTGAGTTGTACCTGATCAACTTGTTATTCTACAGGAACCTCTAGTTCAACAACCTTATCAAGATCTTTTGGCTTGTCTGTGTCAGCTTTATGAGTCGTTGAGAATGACCCAGTACTTTACCAACGGATTTAGTAATCCAATCTTTTGTTGTAATATGTTGCTTAGTTTTCCCCTTCTTCCCTTTATTATCAGCCTTTTAATTCATCTGATTTGTATTTTGGATGTTGTTGGAGTTATTATTGTTGCTTACGTTGTCTTCTATTTTCCCTTTATCTGCATCTTTGTTAAAGTCACCTGTAATTTGATCTTTGCTTAGTACGTTGAACATGTTCTCTCCCATAAAATTTGCTATGTTCCAGGACTTGGATTCTTGTTCTTGACAAGTTTTTATGCCTAACAACATTCCAATTCCCAGGATCACCAACCACCTTACCTCTAGAGAGGATCTTGGCTTTGCCTTTTTGAAACCTATAAACTTTAGGTTCTTGAGTTTTGACCCTTTTTTCATCATTCACCACTCCTTCTTCTTGGTTTAGGTCTGGTTTCGAGATCTAGAGTCCTCCTAGTTATGAACTTGCATCCTGCATTCCACATAGTATTTAGGAACATAGTCATATCTTATTTGTATAGTTTCTGAGCGCATCTCTCATATGACCTTATTTTTAATGTCCATCAGAACATGTTTGGGGAAGGAACTTTGCAGGTCAACTAACATATTTACCCTTGCACAACTTGGCCGAGTCCTATTGATAGCGGCTAGATCAAGTTGAATAGGGCACCCTACAACCAAGGCTAAAGAGAAAAGGCACTCTTTAACAAAAAAGTGAGTAGTATGTTGGGAAATGAGATCCAGACCATGGCTTTGGTCATTTCTTCATTAATCTTGAATCTAGTATCATATATTAGTGTCCCATCTTTGCACGTAATAGAATCCCCTTTTGAAACTAGATTAATAAAGTCTTCAAGGTTGAATCTAATGAGGATGTGTCGATTGAGAAATAAACCAATCTGACATTTTCTTTCACTTCACATTGTTGAGAAATAATCCTCCTTAATTCCTCCAAATCAGACCTTTCATATGTAAATATTCCAATCACTGCAAATTGAAGGTTTTCAAGCCGATTCATTTTGTTTACCTCTTCTTCTGTCCATTTTACATGTAGTGTACCTCCTACCAATGTAACTTCCTTACGAGGGATGGAGTCTTCTACTTGCATTGTCTCTATGTGATTAATAGTATTTGCATATGATTAAACTAGGATCTGCATCCTTTGGATTTATGACTGCGGTTGACAATAACTATGGAAAGTCTGCAATAGAGAGTTTAGGTTGAGGTCCAGTCACCAGCTGTGGCTGGACGCTAGCTGATGTGATCATGAAGGTTTAGGGTTGTGGGTTCATTTTAGGAGAGAGAAGAGAGAATTTTTTTAAAAGGGGGATTATTTTACAATGCTAAGGAAATGGATCCTATTCAGCATCTGAAGAACATCATGATTGGATGCTCAGAACATTGGGATTCAGAGATCCCTAAAGAGACCTTGAAGTTAAAAATGTTGATACATTCTCTTATCGGGAAAGTTAAGGTGTGGTACCAAAGCTTTCCACCATAATCAATGCAGACTTGGCGTAAGCTGGTTGAAGTCTTTATATACAAATGGTGCCCATTATAAGGTAAGATAAGGGATGGTAGCAACATCTTTTTGTTCACAAAGAGAAGGTGAACTCCTATCGAAAGTTTGGGGCAAATTCAAACAGCTATTAGTCCTCTCAAACCACGAAATTCATTATATAAAGGTGATTGAATCACTTTACTATGCCTTGGATCCAGCAAACCGAGCAATAGCTAATGTTATAGCAGGAGGTGAGTTTAGAGATAATACGTTATAGTTGGCCACTAAGCTGCTGAATGATGTGGTCAGACATGGTGATGTCTAGAATGCTACCACCAAAGCATTTGGGGAAGAAATTCACAATGTAAAGGACAAATTAAGGAAGTGTGATTGTTGTGGAGATCTCTATTAACCATAGCACCCCTATGATGCATGAGGAGGCCAATCCTATTGTGTTGCAATATTACATCAAGCGCTAATTGAGAGATAACCCAATCTTTACTGCTTTATTTTGTTTTTAGAATTTATTATTATTTGGATTGTGATTTTTGTGTTTTTAGAAACATGAGTATAAAGGAAAATTATGGGCAAGAGGCACAATAGAGCAACATAGTTGGAACAAAGTGTGGCTGCTAGATGAAGAATCATAGAGCATGATGAAGTCTGAGTAGTCTCAAAATCAAAAAGCATTATTGCTCCAGACTTTGACCATCTAGGGAGTCTATTATTGCTCCAGACTTCGACCATCTAGGGAGTCTCTCTTACCCTTATTTATACATTGAAACACTAGGACAATGTAAATTTTTAAGTGTGGGGGTAGGAATGACATCTAGATGCTTTGTGATTATTTTAAATATTTAATTTGTAGTATGGGGATGACATCTGGATGCTTTTGTGATTACATTAAATATTTAATTTATAGTGTATTGAATCAATTGTTATTGTTGTTGGTACAACCCTTAGAATTTGTTTTCGGTTTAGTTTTGAGGGAGTCCTTTGAATCATAGTAGTAATTTTTGGTACTTTTTATGATATTTTTATAAAAAACTTAATTTTCATTAGTTTTTGAAATAAAGAGGAGTAACACAAACACCTTAAATAAGCTAGGTGCTTAATTTGGATTTATTAAGTATGCATAAAAAAGTCTCGTAAAAATATTATGCATAAAAGGTAGATCTTCTAGTTGAGACATGTAGGCTCTAAGATTGACTCTAAACGAATAGTGAATGGCTTTAAAATGTGTTCATTAAATTATTATTATTTTGTTAAGTAGAGAGTTGATACTGAGCAAGTTTTTCATTTATGTGTCATTGTGTAGTGAGTTTTTACATATTTTGTATTTTGCTTTGATATCTATAACTTGTTCGGAGTGTGTGTAAAGTAAAACAAAGTAAAGAGTCATAGGACGGAATTAAGGCATTTCTTTGGAAGCCAAATTTTGACCATTTTTTTCTACCATCTCATTATCAATATTTAACCCCCATTGAGCCTCTTAAGCCATTTCTTCCATTTGAAATTCAATTTGAACCAAAGATGGAAGATTTTGAGGGTTATCAAATGATACCCTTTCTTTGATTGAACTTGTATTAATTTAATCTAAAAGTCCCTAGTACACTTTGAAACTTAAGACTTAAAAAGTAATGGAAAAAGAATGGCGAGTCAAGAAGAAATTGGTATGGAAAAAAGTGCTCGTGCATAAATGTAGTCATTGTAGTAAGGTGAACAAGTTAAAAAATAAAAAGAAAAATATATATAAAAATTGCTCTTTGATAAAAATGAATGAAAAAAAGGAAGAATGCTTAAAAAGAAAGGATAATGTAGAGGAAAAGTAGAAGAAAAATTAAAGATTGGTAGAAGAAAGAAGAAGAGCTTAAAAAGACTAAAAATTGTAAGTCATAAAAGTGCATAGGGAGAGTAGTCACTATTATAATCAAATATTTTCTACCCGTTTCTTAGCCAATATTATAATTCAAATAAAGACCTTTTGATCCTATGTTTCTATGCTTGAGTTAATGGAGTATTACACTAAGGGTAAGCAAATGGTATATCATGCATCCATGTGAATTCTTTTGATAGAGTGAGTAAATTTATTTTATTTATATGCATCAAAAAAAATTATGTATTGTGAATTGTGTGTGAGGGGGAATCTCTCTGAAAGTGAGGGCACATAGGTGACATAAACATGGTGATCTATTCGAATTCTTTGCTTAATAATGTGATAATAATTTTTCCAATATATGATGTTAGAGAGTCGTTTTAGAGATTGTATCGTCTTGATATAAGTCTCTTATTTTGAATTGTTAAATGCACTTTATTCAAGAGTCTCTTGGTTATAATATCTTGGAAATCTACGTGAAGGTAACCTAAGGGCTTGCACAGTTGAAGGAAGGTTTAATTGTTGTTCGAGGATGAACAAAGGTTAAAGTGTGGGGTTGCAATCTGGGTATGAGATACATTCATTTTCACTACTTTTTTTTACCCATATATGAGTTGTGTTTTGAGGATATTTTTGCTTGATTCTTGTAGTTTATGCTCTTTTTATGATTAGACACTTATGTAAGGGTGTTATGCATTTTAGGTTAAAGAAGTCAAGGGAGAAAAAGAGCATAAACGGCCAATTTTTGCAAAGTAGAGTCTCAGAGAGACGTCAGAGCTTCGCTGGGCAAGTTCCATCGCGAAGGGGGGTGGGGTGAAAAATACACCCCCTATGAAGTTAAAACCTTGAGAAGGGAAAAACATAGGTGATCAAGAGGAGCACGCGGCGCGAGCACTAGGGCGAGTGGAGCCAGTTCACGCCACGAGCAGTTGATATTTGTGGCAAATTTTGTCCCATTCTCTTAGTCCGAATTGGAGGGGTCTCTAGAATATTTTTAAATATTATAAATACTCACTAGGTCATTTTAAACTGGGAGTTTTAGAAGATATTTTAGCAGAGGAAGCCTTAGGAGCACAGAGCTTCAACTCAACAGTTAGGGTTATCTCTATACTCTTGTACTTAGTTTATTTTTTCGTTCTTATTATACTAGTGCTTTGTAATCGAATTATCAGTAGCTAAAAGCCCTATTTCTAGGGTTATGGCCCTAGTATTAACATCATCATATATTAAAATATTTTGCTTTTGCGGAATCTACCAGTATGTTTTGATCTATTAACCTTGTGATTACTATTTTATTGATTCACGATCAATAAAATAAATGGATGATTTCTAGAATAACTCGAGAGATGGAGGCTAGAAATAGAACATGGACTAAGGGGAGTAGGATGCATCAACTGACGGATTTGCAGCTAGAACAGAGATGTACCTAGATCTCCCTACTTGGGTCAAATACAGGAAGATAACTTAGTGCATTCGAATTGGTTCATCTATCCCCTATCAACGATGTTGTTAGGCATCCAATTCAGGTAGAAGGTTAGAGGAGCGAGAGCCCATGACCATAATATCAACCTTGTGATTCATCGATTCGATAGATATCTTAGTCATGCTTAAACAATATAAAATATACGATGTGAATACGCCAAAACCATAACCCTAGGCCTTAACAACTCTGTCAGCAACTTTTAAATCTCACTCGCAATCACTTTAATATCTTAAGTAGAATAATAAACAACTCTCATCTCTAAAACCGAATAACACTCACTCTTATAATTGTAGTAGCATATCACTAGCTTATCAGCAATAAATCCTTGTGGGATTGACAACCCTATTATTTCACAATCACTTTACTACTTGCGATCATGTACCATTTTGTAAGAGTGACTACCCTAGCCCCAACTGCAACCTCCAGGTTGCTTTCAATTTCGCAGAGCCTCTCCCGCTCTACATCATCTCTGGCCGCAAACTCGACCTCCAATCGTCAAACCTTGGACTCAAAAGGGTCCCTTTTAGAATACTCAACAAAAGATCACCCTCTTGAGCCTTCATGTTTACTTCCAAGGAGAAATGTTTTACCAAAAGTTGGTCAGCTTGTTGACAGAACACTTCTTTCTCAAAATAAGCATTTGTCAACTAACGGTCAACACGCACCAAATCACAAATGAGCTGCTCGCACTTACTAACAACCTTCTTATTGCCCTCGATGGCCCTCTTGAGGTTAGCCCTCAAGCTCAAAATAGAGTTAGAGGTAACCATCTCTATGACTCCCTTGGCAAGATCAGCTTTTAGGGTCGTCAACTCCCGTTTTGGGCCACCAACATGGCCTTTAGTTCCCTTTGCCTCTTCAAAAATATCTCAAAACCCTAACCGAAAAAAGTACTAGCCTTCAAAATCCAAAGGTACGTGTTAAAATTAGGACAAAGTCAAGAAAAGAACGCTCTTCTCCCAAAAACATAACCTAACAAAAGCTTTTATGCCCTCACCAAATAGGCGCTCCTCTAGGGATCCCATTAGGCAATCTTCCAATACTTTATCAAATGTAGCTCCCACAACACGAGGGTTGGTAGAAGTAGACAGCTTTGTATGATCATAAATAGAATTGGTCCCATCGAGGATACCTTCATCCTTCAGGAGGTGACTCCCCCTTTGCCCCGCAGAAAGCACATCAAGACCAGCAATGTCAGAAGATCCTGGTTGAGCCACAAAACAACTCCTCAATAGTGGGAAACTAACGTTGCCTTCCTGGGAGATGTTCCTTATTTTTACTTCCCTCGTCTACACTGATAACGAGAAAGAGTGTAAGCTTAATAGATGCAGCATGGTAGCGAAATGAAAGGAGTAGATGCCTTGGCCGGGGTTGACAAACTTGATTTAATGAGTTTACTCTTTTTTCTCAAGATCGGTTGATCAGCGGCATCCCCTCTTTTCGGGGGAGAAAAAGTTGTGCACTTTCTCTTGGCCTTGGCCTTAGCCGTCTTATGGGCAGATCCCCTATGATGCATATCGGAGATTGACACTTTGACCTTCTTAACATAACCTGCCACACAAAGGAAGTTCAACGTCAAAGAAAGACAACAGAACTTGGTGAGAGGCAGCAAAAATATCCTCACCATGGCTTTTTGCCTTTCATTCATTTTTTATCGCTATTTCCCTCCGAGAGCGGTCGTTGAAACTCATTGCAACAATAATCTCTCTCACACATTGAGGAAGGTCATCACAGGAGGTGAAACCCATACCACGGCTAGCAAGAAGCAAACTTGGGTTAACAATCGACAAAAAAACAATGAAAGAAGGAGTGTGTTCACTTATGGGTCAAGCTCTAAGATTCTAGGAAAGGGAGAGAGTTGCTTGGGATAATCTCGCTGGTCTTGACATACACAAACCTCTCCATCCATTGATGGTCGTGACTTTCAACCATACTACAAATAAGACTCGACTTACCTATCTTTATGATATACAACCCTCCTATATTGAACGTGTGGGGGGAATAGAGGCGCATCAAGTGACTCAAGGAAAATGGAGTTTTGGGGACGTAAATTTTGATCACGAAAAAATGAAGGCCGACCACCACTCTCCAAATCGATGGGCAACCTTGCCCTAGACAAATGTTATATGCCTTGCAAAGGTGGATAATTATGAGATCTACAGATGGCTAGAAACCCATGGTGAAAGAGTAGGTATACACATTTGAAAAATTAAATTTGAAAATAGTTATATTTCTTGGTATCACGATCTCAGAAAGATTCTCCCAATATTTTTCTTGTACAACGGGAAGAAGAGAAGGAGTTATAATGGATTTATATTTTTGAACCATATCGCTGTGATTGCTTTTAGTCACTGGGGCCCACTCAAAGCAATTATTTTGCCACAGAAAGTTTATCGGAAGAATAGTGTTGGCAACAACAATGACTTCCCCCATATTGGCAGGAAGCATCACCTTAGAAGACGAAGAAGAAGTTGACGTATTAGAGAGAGAAGCATGTGATCGAATAGATTATTTGGCCATCTTTTCTATCACAGAGAAGAAATCAAATTTGAAAAACCCTAAGAAAGGAAAAAAGACCATCAGAATTTATGGAGAAAAAGAGAGGGAACAAATTTTCTTGGGATTTTGAATCATCATTACAGATGCTTTGGGAACCTCAACACCTAATCACCTGAAGTCATGTGGACCAGAAAATATTTAAATGAATGACTTATGTCAGAAGCATTAAATGCAGATATAATGCCTTGTTTCTCTCAGAAGATTCAATTCAGAGAAAAACCAAGGATTTGGTAGGTTGCGAAGATCGACAGACCAACTCATTTAAGTCCCTCAAACTTAAAATTAAGCTCGAGAAACGTGGAGACTATTTGTATAGAAAAAAATATCCTTAACACATGGATAAAAAATGTGTCATGTATCACTGATCGGGTAGAGTTTAGAGACAGGCCTCAATCATGCAAAAGTAAAACATGTGGAATCAAGTCATATCTAGAACCACGAAGGATCATATACCACAAAAGGATATACACCGCATCAGGAAGACACCTTACCCCAGATCAAGGTCAAGCAGCTCATAATAGTTGTTGGCAGTCATTGTATAGTTGACCCTTGTATAGCGCCAAACATTACCCTCTTTTATCATTTAATGTCATTTACTTAGAAGTCAATTAAGAGATTTAAATGTATAGAATACAACTATTGGATCCGGACTCTTATATAAGATCATGCAATCATCAACACACAACACACATATATAGATATATCATACACTCCATAGAAATACAATCTCCATTGTTCTGATACTAATTAATCATCTTCTTAGCTTTAATGTTGTTACATTCTTCTTGTTATTGTCTAATGACTCACTAATCTACTAGGGCTTAGTAGCTTTGGCTAGGGCCTCTTCAGGCCACTCACAATCCTTCATGATCTTAGTCAACTCTGGCTCCATCAACCTATAGTTTCTTTTACTACTTATACTTGCTTTTATTTTACTTTCCAATATTGTACTTTATTTTTGTGACATCCGACCAGATCAGGACCTCTTATCCTCTAAATCTCACTAATAGATTCATATGTACCTTTTTCTGGGTAAACTCCTATCATTCAGAACTTGAAAAGATCTCGGTACTTGATACCGTTCTTGATTCGTTCCAATATTTCCGAAAGTCCATCCTCGGCATCATTGCAAAAGTAGACTCCAATTTCTGCAACTACTATTTATCATTTCTTTGGAGGACTTCATTGAAATCACCCCTAATGAAACAGTCACCATTGTAGTTTTGGGAAATGTGCAGGAGGTTATTCCAAAGGAGAGTGTGATTATTGAAATTGTTACTAGCATAAATTGGAGAGAATAGCCAAGTGTGAGTGTTAGAGTTTACCTTGACCATGACATGGATGCCCTGAGGGGTAATAGAGATGTTGTCTATCTTGAGGACCTCCTCGTTCCACATAATATCAATTTCACCGGAGAAGTCTTTCGTAATATATGAGTCTGAGAGTCGTACGCAAGATCCTTAGTGAGCCTTTTGTGCTCAATAATCCTTGTTTCTAACATTTGAAGCATCGAAGGCTTGTGCATTTTGACTAGAGCATCACACTATCTGCAGAAGCTAGCACTGTTTGCTCCTCTCATATTCCAGATTATAAAATTCATCAAGTTCAGTGTTGGTGGTGGGTTGTCAATCAAGCTCTTCTTTTTCTCCACCCCGATTGGCTTAGTCTGTTCCTCCAAGGGGTTGCAGTTGGGGTTGACTGCAACAGCACCAGGGATATATTCCTTCTGGTTCCTCAAATTTTGAGTGCACCTCCTCATTTCCCTCGGACAGAACACAATAATAGTTTTTGCTGGTAAGCTCTTCAAATTCTCTCAGGAATAGCTTTTCCAGATAAAAAGGTCTCTGTACTTTGATCCCTAAAGGCGCGCAACACTTGTTCGAGTTCCCTATTGCTCTGCCTTGGGGATTCTAACGCTGAGGGATTTCCCTCGTCTGGGTCTTCTACCTGGGTTGATTTCCCTGTAGAGGGTTGGGAAAAGGTGCTTTCATCAGAGTCCATGAGATGAAGGTGGGGTTCAGGGTAGCAGAATTGGACTATGGTAGTGGGAAGAAGGGTATTTGTTGGTCAACTTGGTCCATTAGAAGATTCAGATCTTAGATCGTCATCTGACTCATGTCGTCGTACATTTGTGACCGTAGAAGAGCTTGTAGTCATAGTTGTTGACCAAACCCTGTTAATCAAGTGAGATTACAAGTAAAAACTTACAGCAACAAAATAACAACACTTGCCACTATACAATTACCAAAGTACAAAATTACAGTTCTGTCATCAAAATATATACATTTAGGTATCAACACATAAATTAATACAACATATACTCCCTCCGTCCCATTTTATATGAGTTATTTTGACTTGGCACGGACTTTAAGAAAGAAAGGAAAACTTTTGAAATTTGTGGTCTAAAATAAGTCTCAGATGTTTGTGTGGTTGTAAATCATTTAATTAAGGATAAAATCGGCATTTTAAAGTTAAATTGTTACTAAATGTAGAAATGTGTCATTCTTTTTGAAACTGATTAAAAAGGAAAGTGAGTCATATAAAGTGTGACAGAGAGAGTATAAGATATTTAAAATAGAGATAGAGAGGAAAATGAAAATGACTTGGAGGCTGGGATCATTAAGTTAACTTTAGTGTGGAGGGACCTGTTATGTCTTTATGTTATTGTTTACTTAAATATCACTAATTATAAAGAAATTTTGATGAAAACATATATAAGATATTTAAAATTGTGCATAAAAATAATATATTATGTATATAATCTATCGGTTCAATTATTTCTTCGGGTTTTTTGAACAAAATCAAAATAAAACCAAATATTATTGATTTTTGAAAATGTAAAAACCAAACCAATCAACCCCAAATGTAAATCAGTTTATTTTATCAGTTTGGTTCGATTTTTCTGTTTGAATCTGTTTATAACCAAACCATGAACACCCCTAATAACAGGTTTAAGATTAAACAAAATTACCCCTTCCAACCCCTATTTCCAAAATTAGGAGTCAATCCCAAATTAGTCGATTATATGAATCGTCTATATGTATTCGGTTGGTTCATCAAAATGAGACAATTTTTATGAAATCAGAAGAATAAGAGAAGAGAAGGCATGTTCTACAGCGTTGACAAAGCAAATGAAGTTGGATATCTGGCCGCACTTTCCGGAGTGACAAGTGAAGCACAGCCAGAAAGTCAAAGCAGGGACGTAGCTGGTTACGCGGATCTATGAGCAGGATTCCAATTTTCTAAAGTATCAAACCCTTTTGTCTTTTCAAACACATCAGTGGGATTAGTTACCAAACTAGTAATAGTGTTTATTATAAAAATTGAGTAAATATTGTCTACACATAGAAGTTACACTCAAAACATATACTTAATCAATTTATTCATCAGCTTCAACAACATTAACCGGCAACACTAAGTAACAAATTCCATCTGAAGAAAAGACGCGATTAGGCCACCAGTCTCAGCCACTCTGCATAATGTCAAGGCTTTAGTAGTAGCACTTTTAAGGGTCTTTTTTCCTCTTCTCTCCATTCAAGAGAAGAAGACCCGCAAAACTATCACTCTTCACCTGAACTATATATCCTACCTATAGAGTAAAAACCAGTCATTATGTTGTTACAAATGTAATTCCCCAAGAAAAATATCACCCAATATATCAATTAGCAATTCCACAGACATCCTAACATGCTGCAGAAGCATTTTTCTTCTCTCACCAAACAGCATATATCACTGTACAAATGTTGCAGGTCTAATGTTTCGTCAAGGTCTCATAGTTCCTTCAGAGCTTGCGCGAAATGGTAGACATGTTGGCAGTTCCTATTCATATTTGCATATTCTAAAATTCATCCAATCACACTACACTTCAAGTCGTGACTCTTTTCGGGTTGTCCCTAGGATCTGAACCAGAAACCTGCTCAACTAAACTGCAAAGTACAAATCGAATGAAAACTTAGCACAGTACAATCATCATCTATGAATTAAAAATATAGCACAATATCTTCAGCATATTATAAACGAACAAAATAGCACATACTTGGGTGACCCAGAACTTTTAGAAGCAGTTCTGGCGGATAGATCGGAGTAGTATTGTTGAATAATGAAGCTATTCGACCTTGATCCACTTGGTTGAGGGGAATCATGAGAACTCACAGCTGAACTTCCAGAGGACATCCCTGCAAACAATTTGGTAATGTCCCAAATCATCAGATAATTGGTTGCTTGAAATTTGGTAGCAACAAAGAGTTTGCAACAGAAAGACAATAATGAGGGTAAATCAATTGCAAATATGTGTTTTCCAGTTGACACAGTCGCTCGCAGAAAATGAAAAATCCTTGTACATACACATATTATGTCCCCCCATGTTTTTGCATTTTCATCTTTCATGATGATGCTCAGGTAATGTGAGCAAGTATTCATGTCAAGACAAGAAAATAGAAGTTCCAAACCAAGGAGGACGTTGATGTCTAGCCAATGCGTAAATAGGTCACATGCAATAGTTTAAGGGGATGAAGGACTCTGCCTCCATGATGTTGCTTACATGATGTCCGATGAATCACAAGTTAAAGATGTGACCATAAAAATTAACACCTTCGTGAAATACCTTAATTATTCCTAATGCAATTATTCAAACACGATAACTTAGTAAGAAAGTGCACAGAAGCATGAACATAAAAGAAAAATAACTACTCTAGGAATTAAACGCAATTAACACTACCCAGCATGCTAAGGCATTCATAAAATAATTACAGTCGGAAATTAAGATACAAGTAGTGCCAAATCATTACCTTGAAAACATAGCACGAGAAAGAAGAGGACAGTGAATAGAAAGGCAAAGACACTGCCCATCGATGATGATGAAGTGGAAGTTGCTTTTGCTTCTTTCATTTTCTTCAAAGCCTTGATTCGCTCAATCCGTGCACGTTTGATCATTGCGAGTTCAGCTATCTCTTTGATAAGCTTTTGGTCAGCAGCATCCAAGGATAATCCTCTCGGAGGTCTGGGAGGCTTTTTAGCACTTGTGGATTTACGCTTATCTTTCACTTTTTTCTTCTCTACGCGATTTTCAGCCACTAGGCCCTTGACCTTATGGTCTATGAACACCGTCACATTCCCCGGACCTGGAGATAGCTCATGGTCATCCTTGATCATAGAGAGCCCATTAATAAGTTGTTCATGGTCACAGATTCTGTTGCCTAGTTTATGAGCAGAAATAGGATGAGGACTTGGTGCTTCTTCACTCGTGCTGTTGCACATCTCAAGATCAACCACAAAATCACAGGGTGTATGATCCATGAGAACTACACTGCAAACTTAAGTCTCTCTATAAGGCAGCACCGAGATTGATCTTTCAACAGGTTATCATCTGAAGCAGACTCTGAAAGACAATTTATCAAACACCATTCAGCAGAATTATTAATTTCTTCATAGACTCACACAAGGCCCCTAAAATTCTGTCAAATTAACAAGTCATCCCACCTGTAAGCAGCTATGAATTGCTCACGAAAGAGGTGAAGACTCAATTTTTTTGGAAATGTGTAACCAATTCTACTATTTCAATGAAGATTTCTTCACATTTTAGTGGTACCTACGCGTCTTTGACCCTAAAGCTTCACAATTTCAAATAAACAACTCATACATACAGGCTAGAGCTGGTAAAGAATTGCTTTGGAAACAAGAAACAAAATCAGTTACAATCCCAATATAACAAATTAATTAACTAGCTGGATGAAGATAAATTGGGAATTAAACATCAAAAACAAACTTTATTAAACCATATAGCAAGTTCATTAAAGATGAAGAAGCAAGTCATTCAGTCAGATTGTGAACCTAGATAAATTGGGAAGGATTATTTGAAAATATAAATGACTGGGTTAAAGATAAAGTAAGTGGAGAAAGATGATAGTACCTTTAGGGAGATCCAAATAAGGAGACGAATTAATAGTGGAAGAGAAGACTGTGATTCAAAAAAATTGGAGATCTGAAAGAAGTTTGAATTAAGAGGAGTGCACGTATATTAGTATATTAGTAAATAAATGAGGAGTGCCATTGCCAGCGCTTGGTATGAGAGAGAAAGAGAGAAGGCGACAAGTAAGGCTAAACGCACGAGGGTCTTTCTCTGGGAATTAACACCGAAACTACTACTCTTTTTTATCAATTCTTCTTTTTTTGTTTCTAAATGATGATTGTTTTAAGGAAAGAGACTTGTACAAAATTTGTTACCATTTGATTATGGATTTGACAGCACACTGCAGCAGGTGAGAAAGTGAGATTCTGCCTACTACCCAGTTTTTTATCAATCTCCACCGACACTTTTCTTTTCCTCCAATTCTAACCCAGCCCCCCACCTCCCACCCCGGGATAACTAATCCACCATGACAAAATTTAGCTGAGTATCCATATATAAATTAATTATAGTAGTAGTTAATTCGAAGAAATGTGTAGAAGATGTTTAATTTTGGGGTTTCATATTAATTTATCATTTTCTTTTTATGTTTTCTCAAACTAAAATTGAACGTACTCATATTTCAGTAGGATTATATTGTTCAAGAGATGAATGGATCAGTATGTATTCCAAATTTTAAATCAATGAGTAGGAAATACACAAACCACTTTGTTTTTTGATGAAAAAACACCGGATTCTTACTATAAGAAAAAACAAATATTTTCATATTGTTGCAACTTCAAATTGAAGAGTTATGTATTTATACCATACTTAGGTGGCAAAGTCGCGTACCTAGCTAGAAGACTAATTCAAATTCTTCCAATCAAGGATCAAGACAATTAGCAACACTAACAAATTTTATAGTTAATAAGTAAATCCTAAATTCACATATTCGTTTTGGGTTATACTATAATAGTAACAAGTACTAGTGCTATCTAATTGGGGGGTGGGGAGAAAAGAAAAATAAAAAGTCATCATTTGGCGTTTTACTAGGAAAATATTGCTCGTAGAATCTCAACTTTCGCAGATCACAAGCATGCACCACACCGAAAAAAGGGTCTGAGCTGCAACAACCTTTTGCCGGCTATTAAGAAAATTGAAGTTGGTGGTGCCGTCTGCCCAAGTATAATTTGAGCATGTTTTTGCCGGCGATTAAGCTTTACTTTATCACGTTTATTTCATGTTGACCTCTTTTTGTCCTTTAGTTTATGGGGTAAGGACAAAAATGACCCATCAATTGAAACTATTTTCATCACATGGCCAAAGAAATTAATTTCTCACAAAGTGGTCATTTCAGATGTGTACTTTTTTTTTCTTCTTACTCTTCGTTTCTTTTTTCTCTTTTCACTTGCAAGTGATCCATTATACTCCAGTTTTTTTTTAAAAATATTGTTGCTCCATTACTTTTTAAAATTTTGCTGCTAGTTTTTTCTTTCTAAAAAATAAATTTTCTACTCTTTTGTTTTTCCTCACTGTTTTTTGTTTTGCAGTTCCTTTTAAAAAAAATGATTTTATAAATTGATACATTTTTTGTCAACGATTAAATACAATTTTTTTAATTTTGTAATTGCTACTCTTTTTTTAAGAATATATTTTTATTTGTTATATAAAAATAGCATATTTTATACAACATTGATACATATACATATTTTATACATCAATGATACAGTTTCTCTACACATCTTATACATATACATATTATATATAATAATGATACAATTTCTATACATATCATATAAAAATTACATATTATATACAGTAATTATACAATTTCTATATATTTTATACATATACATATTTTATACAATAACTATACAGTTTCTATACACATCCTATATAGTTTCTATACATATTCTATACAATAATTATACATTTTCTATATAATTGTATTTAATTATTATTATTTTTTGGAAAAAAAGAGCATTTTTTAGCCCAAATTTTTTTTTGTAGCGAAACAAAATAAAATCAAAATTAACTATTTAAAAATGGGTTCGAAATAAAATAAAATAAAATTGAAACTATGAACCGAAATGGCCCAAGTATGGAAAGAAATTATTATGGGCCGAATGGCCACTATATGGGATAAATTTGAGAAGGTCATTTTAAGTAGCATTTGTTTGTTAGAGTGGACAACCCATGTCCTTTTCCCTTAATTTATTGCTACACAATATATATTTTGTTTGGCCCATTTAGTCGTTAGCCACGGTGTCCTTTATGTTGATGTAACTTTTGGTTGGGTTGCTAGGTGTCGTTTTAAAACCCACCCTATCCCAAAGAGCGGATGTATCTGTCCTCAAACTACCGCTCAACTCCATCTAAATTAATAAGGCAAAATTTCATAAATAGCTATAATTTGCTAAATTATTCAGGTCCATAGCTTAAGTTTCTTAATTACAAAGCGTAACTAATTTCAAGTTCTAAAATCAGCCCTTGATTTGTATATAAACACCTATATACGTATATACCATAAAAAATGATTCCTAAAAATCAGTTAGAAAAATCTTTTTAAAATGGAAATCTCCATAAATCATGCATCTTTTACTCTCATTAATATTCTCTCTTCATAATTGACTGATACAGCTGAAAATCTCAGATACAAATAACCATTCATATACTTTACAATTTCATATACTCATGTGTTCACCATCTAATGTATATATATATTTGAGATTCAAGTTAACTAAGCATATACATTTCAAATGTATATACTGATATGTATAAATCTTATATACATTTTAATCTCAAAAGTTTGAATCTCAAAATATGAATCTCATATATATTTGAACCTCAAAAGTTTGAATCTCATATACAAATGTATAATAAAAAACAAAGCATTCCAATTGCCCAAATTTTAATTGTATTTATCAAATTGAGATTCATGTTAACTAAGCATATACGTTTCAAATGTATATAGTGATAGGTATAATCTCATATACAAAACTCAACGGAGATTCAATTATACAAACTCAAACCCAGATTTAATTATACTTTTTTTGTATATACATTTTAAAATTTTCTTATTTTATTTTGTATTTGTATATACACGTGTCATATACAATTATATGTGAATGGTGATTTGAGCTATTATTGGCAAGTTTGAAGAGAGAATATATGGTAAATTAAGATGCCCATGATTTATGTTGTTTTCCATTTTTAGATAATATACGTTTCTTTCCCTCCAAAATGTATATGTTGCCCAAAATAATAGCTACTTATTCTAAACTATACCTATAAAATGTAATTATGTAAAAGTTAACTCATATCCCGTAATTAAGCCCTTCAATATTCTACGTTCCATAATTTTTCCAATTAATAAATATCATATATCAAAAAGATATTCCTAGAGTATATGGACAAGTATATTTTTTTTATGGGAAAATAACATGGTGTGATGGTTAGTAATTTAAATGATATTTTAGATTATATGATTATAAATATACTCTAGACTCAAAATAATAATAAGTTATAGTTAAATTTTAAAACGGAGAAGGGCCTAAATTACCCTTAAAGTATTGAAAATGGTATAAATATACCCTCTTTTCATCTTTGGGCTCTAAAATGTCCTTCTCGTTCATCTTTGATCTCTAAAATATCCTTCTCATCCACCTTTGGGCCCAATTTTATCTTTTTCCTTAAAAGACCCTTTAGAAAAATTGATTAGGATTTCATTTAATATGTGACAGTATTTTATTGGTTGAAATTTTAATTAATCAAAGCCTATTAACCCACAAACCCAATTTGGATCCTGGATTTGGCTCCTCTCCATTTTCCATCTCTCCATTTTTCCAAGTTCTTATTCATAAGAGACACATGTCATAAATTTAAATTAATGATTGAGATTTAGTCAATTAATGATAAGTCTTAACCATGATTATAATAATAGATATTTTATATATTTGCTCCAAAATATAAGAAAATCCCACAATTCTAGCTACTAAATTTATTTTTAATTATATTATTACTTATTTTGTCAAATATTCAAATATCTGATTGCTATATTATTTATAATACAGGAAAATAGTTATACTAAATTCTAAAAGTAAATTTTTTTAAAGCGGGATGACTTCTCTTCCAACATTGAAATTCCTTTCCAACATCCAAAATTAGGCTCAAAATAATTTGGGTTAAAAAATAGTAGCAAAACAATAAAAGTAAAAATGATGCAAGACAAAATTTACTCAAGACAAGTAAGAATATTTTTTTATATTTGAAAAAGATATCTTGTACAACTAAAATTGTGAGATTAAAATAATATTTTGGAAGTAATTAATTATTTTAATCATAGTTAAGACTTATTTTTAATTTACTAAATCTCAACCATAAATTTAAATCTATGTCATATGTCTCTAATCTAAATAAGAACTTGGAAAAAATGGAGAGATGAGAAATGAAGATGAGCTAAATCCGGGATCCGAATTGGGTTTGTGCGTTAATAGGTTTTGATTAATTAAAATTTCAACCAATAAAATACTGTTACATATTATTCTAATTATTTTTTCTAAAGGGTCTGTTAAGGAAAAGGACAATATATGGCTCAAAGGTGGATGAAAAAGGTATTTTTAGAGCCCAAAGGTGGATGGGAAGGGCATTTTATAGCCCAAAGGTGAATGAGAAGAACATTTTAGAGCCCAAAGGTGAATGAGAATGACATTTTAGAGCCCAAAGGTGAATGAGAATGACATTTTAGAGCCCAAAGGTGAAAAGAGGATATATTTGTACCATTTTCAATACTTGAAGGGTAATTTAGGCCATTTTTCGATTTTAAAATTTCACTCTTGCTTCCTCTTCTCTTCTCATCTTCTCATTTCTTCTACCCACCAACAACCACCACAACCCACTCCCTCCCTTTTTTTTTTCTTTGTGGAACTATTAAATAGTGCTAATTTATGCTAATGAAGTTTTGATGAATGGCAATACTATCTTGAAGAACCAGGTTCTGTGTCAGCATAGGTACACACAAGTCTTGATGGTTAAATATGGTAAGAAAAATTTACCGTAGATGGCATGGCAAGAATCGCAAGAATCTCACAAAAGTAGGATACAAATCCTAACAAGGCTCTTACAAGGAAACAATGTTCCAAATGGAATAGAAATTTCCTAGGCGAATATTTCTAGGTTTCATACAAGACAACAATTCTCTGTAAAAGCAAATTGCGAAAGAATAGAGAGGTTCTCTCTTTTCACATAGAAAGTCAATATTCTCCAGTAAGAGGCAAAAGCTTTGAAGGCAAGAGACTTAGCAATCATATCGGCGCAGTGCTTAAGTTGCTATTGTTTTGATATTATAATAGTTAGGTTATTGAGTTGTAACCTGTCTATTTGGTGCGTAGCTAAAGGTGAGGTTGTGTGATTTGTAAGAGAAGATAAGTTTCATCTTCTTTGAGAGAATAGTGACAGTTAGAGTTGATTGTTACGTGAGGTACTCGAGGTAGTCCCTTAGATTATATAATTGTAATCTAAAATTGTTTTTATGTTAGTAAAGTTTGGTTGGAAATCCTACTCTCGTGGGTCGTGATTTTTACTCCCTTGAGAAAGGAGGTTTTTCATGGTACATCGTGTTTGTTTTAATTTATAGCATTGTTACTTAGAGGGAACCAGGTTCCTGAAGCATATTGGTAGGCGACTGTGTTTTCAGTTGGAATCAGAGCAGGTCTTTTCACGTAAGGTTAACACCTTGGAAAGGATCAAATGGCTGCACCACCAACTACTCAGGAAGGCGCTTCACAGACAAGATCACCATTGTTTAATGGAAAGTATTACGGATGGTGGAAAAATTGAATGATGGATCACCTGATAGGAGAAAATCATGATCAATGGAATGTAGTTCTTGACGGACCAACTATTCCTATGAAGCTAGGAGAGAATGGAAAGACTCAAGTCCCTAAAGGGAGACTTGAGTTGAATGTTGATGACATGACTGTCGTTCAAAACAATGCTAAGGCTAAGAAGATCTTGATTTGTAGAATTTGACTTGACGAGTACAATCGAATATCCTCTTATGCAACAGCCAAACAAATATGGGATACTTTGCAAATCGCTCATGAGGGTACGAATCAGGTTTAAAAATCCAAGATAGACTTGCTCAATAAGAAATATAAATTGTTCCAGATGAAAGAAAGTGAATCAATTCAGGACATGCACACTAGGTTCACGTCTATAATAAACAAGGTATTCTCTTTGGGAGAAGTTGTTCCCCCTAGGAAAGTTGTACGCAAACTACTAAGTGTACTATCTAAATCATGGGAAAGCAAAGTTGAGGCTATCTCTGAAGCTCGAGATCACTTTGTCCACGGATGAACTCATTGAGAGTCTTATGACTTATGAATTAAAGAAACATCAGGAGAATGAGATATCAGGAAACAGGAAAGAAAAGAATATGGTTCTTAAAGCTACTAAGAAATCTGATTTGGAGGAAGAGAATATGGCACTCATGATTAGACGATTTCAGAAATTTCTCAGAAAGGGACGGACAGATGCACCTACAGAAACGTAATCAGGCCTCTGGAAATAATGACAAGGCAAGACTGGACCAAGTATGTCACAAGTGTGGAAGTCCATAGCATTTCATCAAGTTCTGTCCCTAGTGGGAAATTGGGTATCTGAAAAATCATCCAGAAAAAGGAAAGGAAACAAGAACAGATCAATCGGTGCCCTCAAACAGGAGAATGACTACTCAAGAAGCTAACGTTGCTGTGAAGAAAGCCCTAACAACAATAGGGAACTCTTCAAGCGATGACTCAGACAATGACAAAGGTGAAAATAAATCTTTCATGGCCATTAATCACTCAGATTCAGAGGATACTCTCACCCTCATGGCATTCTCAAAACATGACAATGAAACAGAAGAAAAATAGGCCAAGAAGGATATCTCTGCACTGATGGCAAGCTTCGATTCAGAGGAATAAGATGAGGACGGAAAATTCGAGGTAAGCTTTCTTGAAATTAAGTCAAAAATTAACTCTTATTCTAAAACAAAACTGGAATGTCTTGCATCAGTTCTTATTAAAGCATATCACTCTATGAGTTTAGAAAAAAATTCAATTAATGGATGAATATGCCTCATTAAGACTTGACTACAAGATGTTTGAAGATAACAATGCTCACCTAATGAATGACATAAAAAAACTCCAAGAACCTACTAAAAATCAAGACTCTTCCCAAAAGGGAAAAATGGATGCCAACACTCTTCAATTAACTTTGGAAGAAGACATAAAATGGTAAACTGTAAACTTTCAAGTTGTGTCCGAAAGAAATAGAATGTTACAGGAAAACCTTAACAAAGCTAAATTTGAGTTGGAACGAACACTCAAATGGACCAGGTCCTCTGAAATTCTCTCTCAAATTCATAACAGCCAATCCACAAGTAGACATGGCATATGTTTTATAGGATAAAAATTCCCATTTGCTGAAACTGTTGTTGCACATAAAACTTTTTGTGCTCATTGTGGAAAAGCTGGGGATCTGAAAATTAAATGTCAAGCTCAATCCAAAGCCACTGAAGAAAATATAAATTTTGTGGAAAGGAAAAACCAAACAAATATGAGCAACCTGGTTCGAAAAAATAGGGCATTTCCTCACTAGGCTAGAAAGAATCTCATTCACCCTTTTACATAAAAGAATTTACCCAAGATGATATGGGTGCCCAAAACTAACCCTTAATTTTATGTACATGTGAAAGTGAGAGGTGGAACAAGCTTCTGGTTTCTGGACAGTGCCTTCTCTAGACACATGACAGGAACACGCAAAAACTTTCTCTCACTCACCGACTTCCAAGAGGGCAATATGGCCTTTGGAAATGGAAAGAAAGGAGAAATAGTTGGAATAGGCATAGTGGGAAAGTCAAAATCACATGCCATTGAATAAGTTTACTATGTTTTAGGCCTCAAACACAACCTGTTGAATGTCTCTCAGATGTGTGATAAAGCAAATGACGTATTGTTCACTTAAGCTGACTACAAAGTAACAAACTCAAAAAATTAGGGCTCCTAGTTTTGAAAGGAAAGCGACACAAAAATGTATACAAAGATGACATTATAGCTCCACGAGGAGAAGAACTAACCTATCTCAGTGCAATCACTGACAACACTCTATTATGGCACAAAACACTTGGATATGCAAGTCTCTCTCTGTTAAACAAGCTGATAGCAAAGGACCTGCTCCTTGGAATCCCCAAAACAAGGTTCAGTGAAAATATGGTGTGTGATTCATGTGCTAAAGGGAAGCATGTCAAAGCCTCGTTCAAACCAAAGAAAATGATTAGTTTCTCCAAAGCTTTGGAATTGCTTCACATGGATCTATGTGGACCGATGAGGGTCCTCAGCTGAGGAGGTAAAAGGTATGTCTTTGTTATTGTTGATGACTTCACCAAATTCACATGGACAATGTTTTTGACCTCGAAAGAAGAGACTTTTGATGTCTTTGCTATCTTTGTGAAATTGGTTCAGAAAAAATTAAAAACAGAACTAATGAGTATCAAATCTGACCATGGCACTGAGGTTGAAAACTCTAAATTTCTCAAATACTGTGCAAAACATGGAATAGATCATAATTTTTCTGCTCTCAGAACACCACAAGAAAATGATATAGTGGAAAAAAAAAATAGAACTCTGGAAGACATGGCAAGAACTATGCTAATTGCCAGGGGTCTTCCAAAGTGTTTTTAGGCAAAAGCAGTCAATACAACTTGTTATCTCATTAACAGATGTATGATTCACCCAATGCTCAAGAAAATTCCCTATGAATTACTAAAAGGTAGGAAACCAAATCTAACTTGTCTAAGGGCCTTTGGCTGCAAGTGTTTTGTTCATAATAATGAAAAGGACTCTCTAGGTAAGTTTGATGCCAATAGTGATGAGGAAAATTTTCTCAATTATTCCTCACATAGCAAGGCATATAAGATTCTAAACAAAAGGACAAATTGTGTAGAGGAAAGTGTTCATGTTATTTTTGATGAAGTTAATCACTTGGTCAAGAAGGTGTGCAGGTATACAATACAGATGAAGGAATTGGCCTAATTTCAGACTCGGCTAATGATTATAAAGAAATTGAAAATGATGAATCTGGTTCACATCAAACAAATAAGGTATAGTCTGACCAAAACCATCCTGATGCTAAACCTGGTTCAGAAGAAGAAGTAGCAGTGTTAGGGGGAACTGCAACATCATCAGTTGAGCCACAAGATTCCTCCGACCATGAATCATGCACCTCCAGCTCACCTACACCACAAGGTTTTCAAATTACAAACTGGAAACACATAAGTTCTCATCCAGTATAAAATATATTGACTCCACTAGACTCAGGAATGCATACCAGATCTAAGATGAAAATCTTATGGACTTTTTCTGCCTATATTTCACTGAATTCTAGCCATGCAGGATGCATTGAAGCAATTCAAATGCAGCAAAGTCTGACACCTAGTTCCAGAACCTGTAAACATAATAGTTATTGGAACAAGGTGGGTGTTCAGAAATAAATTAGATGATCAAGAGACAGTCACACAGTACAAGGCACGATTAGTGGTTCAAGGCTACAACTAAGAGAAAGGCATTGATTATGATGATACATTTGCACCGGTAGCAAGAATTGAGGAAATTTGATTGTTGATTGCTTTTGCTGCACATATGGAGTTCACCCTATATCAAATGGACGTAAAGAGTACCTTCTTAAATGAATACCTCCAAAAAGAAGTATATGTCAAACATCCCTCCAAATTCGAGGATCATTAAAATCCAGATCATGTGTATAAGATTGACAAAGCTTTGTACGGTTTAAAACAAGTCACCCGAGCATGGTTCAAATATATGTTAATGACATCATTTTTGGAGCTACAAATGAGTTGTTGTGTAGTGAATTCTTAAAACTACTGAGTAGTGAGTTTGTAATGAGTATGATGGGGGAATTAAACTTCTTTCTTGGGCTACAAATAAAGCAATCACCCTCTGGGACATCCATTCACCAACAAAAGTACATCAAAGAACTGCTGCAAAGATTTGACATGGGAGGTGCTAAAGTGAATGACATTCTGATAGCCACAACAACCAGGCTTGATACTGATGAACCTGGTTCACCTGTTGGGGAAACAAAATATAGGGGGATGATTGGCTCACTACTATACTTGACTGCCAATAGACCAAACATTATTTTCAGTGTAGGTCTATGTGCTTGATTTCAGGCATGTCCCAAAGAATCATACCTCAAGGAAGTAAAGAGAATCTTGCGATATTTGAAAGGCACGCAGGACTTGGTTCTCTGGTATCCTACTGGAGAATCCTTTGATCTTGTGGGCTTTTCTAATATAGAATATGCAGGATACATAGTGGAAAACAAAAGTACGTCAGGTATGGCACACTTTTTAGGACCTTGCTTGGTGTCATGGGCTACAAAGAAGCAAAATTTAGTGGCATTATCCACTGTTGAAGATGAATATATGGCAGCAACCTCTTATTGTGCTCAAATTCTTTGGATCAAACAACAAAGTCAAGACTTTGGGGTCTCCATAGGATGTATACCTATTATGTGTGACAACACCAGTGCGATCAACATGGCGAAGAACCCTGTCTATCATAAGAGAACCAAGCACATTGATGTTCATCATCACTTTCTATGAGATAATGTTGAAAAGGGAATGATCGTAATGCAGCCTTTCAGGACAAAATACCAGGTTGCTGACATGTTCACTAAAGCTCTAGGGAGGAATAATTTGAACAAAATCGGGTTGCTTTGGGACTTATCAAGCTGACCTAGCATGCTTGATTGATTCCTCTAATACTTGGCTAGTAAAATCAGTAAAGCGTAGGACTCGATAGGTAAATAAATAAATGAATACTGACTTAGTCTAGTACCCTTGCAGGTACACACTTACAACATTACCCTTGGGATCACTCCGGGGTCTGATTATATTAGCCTATGATTCTGATAATTCAGCAAGCCTGTTCAAGCAAAAAACCTGGTCCAGCGTCACTACTGGTATGTATCTGCCTTACAGCTTATAGTGTTGTTAGTACATATGATAAACAATCTAGAACCTGGTTCATTCACCTCTCCTATTCCATTATTTCTATGCAAGAAAGACCAAAAATTAATTAATTAAGTCTGACACCGACTCTCTTCTCTTTTTAAAAATTAACATCACTTCTATCAAATCCTTCCCTCTTCTCCAAAATCCCTTTAATTACCCTATACATATTCTCACACCCATACAAACTCCTCCACCTTCACCATAATCAACCAGACTCCATCTTCTTCAATCCTTCAACCACCAAAATCCTTCTTCAATGGAAGCCACCGATCAACCATCACCCCAGGCTACCATGACTGACCCACCCTCCCTCCTCTCACTCATTGATTATTTTGATGATGAGGATGTCACTGCCACTCTAGTGACCCTCACCACTGTGGCTCCGTCTCAGGTGGAATATTTCTCTGTTGTTGAAACCCCTACCACTGCCCTGATCCTTGTTGACAAACCCACTCCACTACTTGATAAAATTACCCTCACCCTGTCAATCCTTGATCCTTTTGTCTACTTGTCTCCTCTCTTTGTTCCCTCTAAAACCCCACTACCTATTCCCTCTGACCTCACTCCTCTGCCTGCTTCCACCACCGTATTGGCTTCCCCAAACTCCCTTACACCATATGCTAACATTGGTGACTCTCCCCCGTTGACTACTACTTTTCCTTATGATTCTTGCGCCATTCGGGTCAGATGATGACTCAACCACCTTGACGAGTCACTTGCGTATCTATATTTTTAACTCACACTCTGTCAAATAATAGTATAGAAAGATGTCGAACCCACAAAGATTGATTTATATATTCTACAAACATTTCTTGTTTTAATTTCTATTTGAGAAGATCATAAAGACTTGAGTGGTGAATTAACTAATTAATAATTCATAAATAGGAAAAATATTTTTGTTTTTCACAATTTGTTAAAAGGTGTTGGGATCCTGACTTCACTCGATATTTCTATTATAAAGTAAATTCCTTATTTCTCAATTTCTATTTCTCACAAATGTATAAATACCTCTCACAATTATATTTATATATTATCACTCAAGTTGAACAATTAAATGCACTCATGCTGGTTATACAATTTAATCGTCAAAATAGTAATATTAAAGAACCAGAAATATGTACTTGAACTAAAACACACTCTTTTTTTTAGTAAGTCCCTTTCGGTTACCTTACTTGTTATAACTAATTATTATACTATTTGCCTCTCTCGATTACAAATAAGTGTAGAATTAATTATAACATAAAGAAAGTAGACGTCACTAAATAAATATTAACAATCTATCAATACCTCAATTAATGGCATAACTTCTTTCACCTCTCTCGATTACAGAATTAGTTATATGTTAATATGTGGTACAAAATAGATAGATGTTAACAAATTAAATAACATCTAACTGGAAAGCGAATAAAAATTAAACAGAAAGCTTGAGCTTAAGCACGTGAAATTTAGAAATAGTACTTACTGTTACATATAAATATCAAGATCAATCATTTTTCCAACACAAAAGAAAGTTACTCCATATTGGAGCTAGTACTACTAGAGGAAATATTTTTCTCCATTAAATAAGAAAATAGAAGAAATATTCATGAAGAATAATTTCACTATTTAATTAAAAGCAGGAACTAGAATAATTTTCAATACTAATATTTATTTAGAACTAGAAACTAAGCCAATGTAATGGCCAAAAGATGAAGAACTAGATAGCTAAAACAAAGAAAAGAAAACTCTCTAAAATTTTGAAAGTATATTTCTTCAGCCTCTTTCTCCTTCTTCTACATTCTTCACGTCGATGCCTATTTTTATAACCTTCTCATGACTCGTTGTGGATTTGTCATGTGGTCATGGGTTGATTATGGGTTTGTTGTAGTTTATTGTAGATTGTTGTGGACTTGTTACAACCAGGCTAACTTTGTTATGACAGATGAAATTTGCGTATTCTTTTCCTTTAGCTACTTTTTTTTATCGTAGCTTGCCCATCTTGATGTAATGACCCTTCTGGTTATTTCTGCCTTTATGTTTTTTTTATACTGTTAGAGCTTGCCTATGGTGACCCCAAGTTATTTATGGCTTGCTGGGATCGGTGGTTTAGTACCTTGGTCGTTCGTTTGATCTTTATGGCCATTTCCCTGTTTTAGAGCTTTAACTTAGGATATCATTGACTTCGATCAACATTCTTGGTAAACGTGCTTAGAATTGAATTCCAACAATTCTGTTAGCTCTGGAGCATGGATTTTGGTCTAGATGAACTCCTAGTCGGGGTCTGAGAGCTTTCAGTTTGGTTTTGTGTTGATTTTTGTGTTTTCTAGCCAGTTGAGCTTGAAAGTTTGACTTTGGTCAACTTCAGAGAAGACAGCCTCAGATGGAAATTTCATCAGCACTTTTAGTTCTACGATGTCGACTTTGGGCCAGAGGGACCTTTGGTTCGGGTCCCGAGGCTTCCAGACTTATTTTTGGGTGTTGAGTTTCGTTTTGGCTTAAGGTTGGTTTTGGGAGTTGGGCCTACATTTCTCTAAATTGACCTCCGTTGGATTTTCCGTCAGTTCTATTGAGTCTATAATGTTATTTCTGGTATATTTGCATAGTTCATTTGCACGTGCTAGGTCCCAGATGAGCCCTGTGGGCCCACTTAGAGACTTTTCCTTTTGTGTTTCTTCTAGTAGTTGTTGTAGGTACCGGCCTCAGGCCTTAATTGCTATCGTGAAGTCCCTTCATGTGACCGCGATAAAGGTTATGTGGACCTGGTACCCTTGTTCTTTGCGCTCGCGAAGTCCCTCTTCGCGACCGCGATGTTGCCCTTCTTTCCTTGCTCTACGCGATCGCGAGATCCGTCCTCGCGACCAGGATGAAGCCTTTCCTCTCTTGATCTTTACGACTGCGTGGCTAGTCCTCGCAATCGTGATAGTCTAGCCAGCGTGGTCATTGCGACTGCGTGAGGTCCCTTCACGATCGCAATGAAGGACCCCTGGGCAGTATATAAACCTTCCCCTTCATTTTTTTCATTACAACTCCGCCCAGACTACATTGATAATAGTCCAAGCTCCCCAAACAACCATATTACTCCAATTCTTAGTGCTGGGGTGTGAATTCCTTGCCTGTGATCGTTTCTCCACCTCAATTATAAGTTTAACCCGCTTAATTCCATTAAATTTGCATCCTTGATTCCTTTATTGTTCTTGTATATGGCTGGATGTTTTGATCCATTATCCTTGGTCATTTCTTCAAATACTCTAAGCATGCACTCTTGGGAGTGTGGTGATCATCTTACGCTCTTTCATTTCTGGCTTTGGATTAGGGGCCCATGGGCCCACCGGTGACCTGAATTTCGACCCGACTATTATTATAGCAATATGGGTATCATTAGTCTCATTTTAATGCATATTTTATGTTTATGATAGTTTGATTTCATTTTGGAGCTTCTCGGAGCGGTTCAGGCTTGGACATTGTTGTTCTATCAGCTTGTTCATCGGACGACAGGTAGGTTACGATTTAACTCTTCTAGACTTTGCATATATAGGATATAATTGTACTAATTGGCATCCTTGGGTTGGGTTTATTATCTTGGTACCCCGGACCTTGACCGCTTCTTCACGTTTGACTTATTCTTTTTCTCCGATGATTGTAGTATTCGGTGTAGTTGATTGTATCACCCCTGTGCTCCTGCATGGCCATGTATTTGACTCTGGAACATAAATGGTGGGTCATTTGGGAATGTCCGTGAGTCCTGGACATTGATATTGTGATCTTAGGCTGGTTATCTATATTGTAGAATGATTGGAGCCTGTGCAGGGCCAATAGGTTGATTGTGAGTCATTGGGCTACTGTTTGTGATTGAGCATGCCATTATCATGCATATAAAGAGGTTTTTCACATGTTTTACTATGATTTTGGCTTCGGGCCTACTATTGATGGTTTTCTAAACCTTGCATGGCTTTGAGGGTCCGTTTCCAGTAAAATGGTTATAAAAAGTTTGAAAATAATTTTTCATGGATCTTCTTGGGGTAAGAAAGTTAAAAAGGATGATTTATCACTGTTTCCATACTTATACTAGACTCGGATGGGCCGTAGTGCTAGATTTGATTTTCTATTGATTGAGATGGTACAAGACTCAGTTAGACCAAGCCACTGATTATTTTTACTACTGTTTTAGACCAGGTTACGTCCGGGCACCCTAGTTGGAGTTTTTGAGACTTGATCCACTGATTTAGACCCGGGTAGAACCCTGAGCATGCATTTTTGAGATCTCATGAATTATTTGGATCCGGCTACGCTCCGGACGAGTATATTGAGGTTATGAAATTTAGTATATGGTCTACGAGTAGACCTCCATGGACCCTACCATTCTGGACCAAGAGCTACGGGCCGAGGGTGATCGGAGGAGGGGTGTACGGTGGAGTAGAGGTACTCGGGGGAATCCCTTCCATGGATCCTGCCTCTATTGGGCCTTTTAGGTACCGGAGAGGGTAACATACGTCACTACTATCACTTGGTTTCAGCATGTTATCATATCATCTATTTGTGTGATATTCCACCATTGTTTGTTGTTTGCTGAGTGTACTCTCAGGTAGTATGGGATGCCAGAGGATTTGTCTTAACTTGTTTGTGTTCCTTGGGTGTATGAGCGCTCGTTGGGACTGTAAGTAGTTTTATTATTACTCTATCAAGATATTGATCCTTATTGTGATTACCCATGATGACTGGATATTGAGGGTTGTATTATACATTTGGTTCACTTGATAAGTTGTAATTGGGTTCCCGGTTGACTCTTTCCTGACTTGAGAGTAGTATTTTTAGCATGGTTTGGTTATTAATATTGTTTGTGAGCATGCTATCGTTATTCTTCTTTCCTCCTTACCCTTTTTACTAAAGGTTACCGATATACTGCCTATTTCTAAAACTCTCTCTCTATATTGTTATTGTGAGGATCCCAGGAGCATTACTTTTTTCTTTCACCTGTGTCTGTGTGATATATATTCTAGTAGCTAGCAAAGTATGTTATTTTCTCCTTGTATCCTTCTGTGCTAGCTTCCGTGTACTTATTCATTATTTTTTGTGACTACTTGCTTTTTTTCTGCTCTATTACTGCCCTTATATCTTATATGTACCCAGTCGGCCTATGATACCTACTTAGCAATTGGTGCTCATACTACATTTTGCATCTTCTTGGTGCATATCTGATGTGCCGCCATTTTACGGCACTTTCGACTCCTTTTAACTAAGAACAATCGTACGTTTTCAAGCAACCGTCGTCGTTTTTGATGTTTTTATGTTATATTTGTAGGAAATGGAGACAAACATGGAAACGGAAGGAAATACGCGAAAAAGAGCATTCTGGATAAGAGTGACGGTTCAGGTGACGGTCCGTCAAGGGTGTGACGGTCCGTCACCCAAACCGTCACACCAAGGCAGCAAGTGAGGCAGTCCACTGCCTAAGGGTGACGGTCCAGGCGACGGTCCGTCAACCCTGTGACGGTCCGTCAGCCTGGCCGTCACACTTAGGCAGTCCGCGACGCGGAATCCGAGCGTTTTTGGGATTGGTTTCCTAGACTCCTATAAATACCCTATGTTAGTTTTATTTTAATTATTCATTCATTATACAATAGTTCTCCCAATAGTTTTAGGAGTTTTTGAGCGAGTTTTGAGAGAGGAAACGCGCTACACCCGGTTTCCTTCTCCTAAATCTTGTTCTTGATTCGTTCTTGGGATCTTTGGTTTCTTGTTCTTGGAATAATTAAAGATTGTTCTCAATACATTGTAAGGATTTCTTTTCTTTATCATGCATATGACTTTCTTTTATTCTTCTACTAGCATGAGTAACTAAACCTCCCACAACTAGGATTGTGGGAGCCAGGGCTAAGGTATCGGGATAGATTCCGGGTAGCGACGGGTTCAATATGTATGTTGTCACAATTTTAATCATTCGTTATTTAACGTTTTCTAGTGGTTGCAAACATTAGAACATGCCTAGGTTTAATTTGCTTGAGTAAAGAGATTAAAACCGGGAAACTTGATTAACAACAAGGATTCGAGACTACTAACTCTCGTCTAATGATTATAGATTAATCTACTTGATGTTTAGGATTGAAATCTAAAAAGCACATCTTTTCGAGGTCGAGAGAATAGAAAAGGAAATTTGTTTATTTGGTCGAGAGACGTTTAGACGATACCATTGCTTCAATCACATCGTGACACGTATATAAAAAGAACCCGATTAAGCCTAGGATCGACATTGTTACCAACGCCATGGTAAACACTTCCCTAGTTCATTCTCCTATTGATTATCATTCATACGTTAATTGTTCGTTTTGTTTACGCATTGTTTACACAAAACCCCCCCTATTTACCGGAAACTATTGACGACTAGTCACATACTTCACTAAAGGCTTAATCTTTACCATATTCTCTGTGGGATTCGACCCCAACCTTTGTTGGGTTCTATATTTGACTACGACCGCTTACGCTTCTTTAATTAGAGGTGTAGTTTGGGCGTTATCAAAAAGTGGCGCCGTTGCCGGGGAATACGGTTGTTTGTTAAGTCCGGTGTGTTTAGTTGACTCTTAGTCATAATTTCCTGCGTTACGTTTATTTGTTGTTTTTGTCTTTGACAGGGTACACAGTTGTGCATGTCAAGTACCCAAAGTTCGGGGGAACAAATTTTACCTTACGACCCCGAGCTTGCTAGAACATTGAGGCGGAATATGGCCGCACAACTAGAGGCAGCGAGGATCGCTGCAGAACTGCAGGCCCAACAAAATCTGAATGCTGGTGGTCTGCAGGATGAGATCGCACGGAATGATGAGGATCTCGACTTAGATGGAGCTGGCGCTACGGGCGCCATTGTTGTTCCACCGCTACCGCCCGGACCCAAGTTCAACATCACTAGCACGATGATCGAGCTGTTGATCTTGAGAGGAGTGTTCCGAGGTGTCGCTGGGGAGGATCCAAACCAGCACCTAATGAATTTCGTGGGCATATGCAAGTCGTTTGAACTACCGGGCGTGAGTCAGACAGCGATCAGGCTCAAGTTGTTTCCGTTGTCTCTGTCTGATGAGGCAACATTGTGGTTGATAGAGCTGACCCCCGACTCTATCGCAACGTGGGGAGAGTTGAGAGGTGCTTTCCTAGAAAGGTTCTTTCCTCCCTCTCGGATGATACAGTTGAGGGACGAGATTAGCAACTTTAGGCAGCAACCGCACGAAGCACTGCACGAGACTTGGTTGCGATTCAAAAAGAAGATAACACAATGCCCGAACCATCAGTTGACCGATAACTTTTTGATGCAGACGTTCTACCGGGCACTGAATTCGGCTACCAAGCCGACGTTAGACAACGCAGCAGGTGGTGCATTCATGGGTCTCACCTTTGTTGAGGCCACAACTACTTTGGACAGGCTCACCAAAACCAACAGGGCCTGGCACACACGAGATTCAGAGGTAGCAGCTAGTACGTATGTAGTTGGTGTGTCAGCTGAGCAGCGCAGAAAAGAGGAGGAGCGCGACCAAGACATGGCGCATCTGAAAACGCAGTTGGACCTACTGACCAAGCACTTGTTCTCAGGAGGTATGGAGAAGGTGAAAGCTGTGGGTTCCCAAGGTAGAGCAGCAGAGTTGGAAACTGATGAAGCGAATTACTTGGGGGGGTTCCAGGCCAATGGCCAAGGAAACCAAGGTCGAAACTATCAGAGAGACAACCACTATGAGAAAACCGACTACAGAGATCGCGACCAAGGAAACTGGAGGAACCACACTGATAAAGGTGGGTTGTATGTTCCACCTGGTAATCGGGATAGAGCTAGCACTGAGACAGGGACGTCGAAGTTGGAGAGCATGATGGCAAAGATGCTGCTGAAGGTGGAATCGACTGACTCTGGGGTAAAGGAGATGAGGACTGAGTTATCAACGTTGAGTCACGTAGTAGAGTCACATTCCACCGCGATCAAGCAGCTGGAGCAGCAAGTAGGGCAAATCTCGGCATCTCTGAACCAAAGGAAGACAGGTACCTTGCCGAGTGACACGACTCATCTGAGGAATGACGCTAGCTGTATGGCGATCACCACAAGAAGCGGCAAAATATTACCGGAATCACATCCGGTAATTCAGACTCAAGGTGATGTTGCAGATGATGAAGAGGCGGTAGATGAGGAAACTCCAAAGCCCGCGGAGAAAAGCAAGGAAGCTGAAAAGCCTCCAACTATGATGCCTCGGCCACCACCTCCGTTCCCATAGCGTTTGAAGAAGAAAGCTGACGATGGTAAGTTCCTGAACTTCATGACCATGCTCAAGCAGATTTCAATAAACATACCATTGGTGGAAGCGCTGGAACAAATGCCCGGTTATGCCAAGTTCATGAAGGACTTGATTACAAAGAAGAGGTCGGTAAGTTTTGAACCGGAAGACAACCTCCACCACTGCAGCGCTATTTCCTCTAGATCGTTAGTAGAAAAGAAGGAAGACCCAGGTGCGTTTACTGTTCCCTGCACTGTTGGGAAGCTCAACTTCGGAAAAGCCTTGTGTGATCTGGGTGCTAGCATCAACTTGATGCCGCTAGCCGTCTATAAACAACTGGGTTTGGGAGCTCCTAAACCAACGTCCATAAGAGTGATGATGGCTGACCGCTCAGTGAAGAGACTTGTGGGAATATTGTCTGATGTGCTAGTAAAGATCGGTAAGCTTATATTCCCGGCCGACTTTGTGATCTTGGATTGCGAAGTGGATTTTGAAGTTCCCATAATCTTGGGACGACCATTGCTAGCCACAGCAAGAGCATTGGTCAACATGGAGAGAAACGAACTGACCTTTCGATTAAATAATGAAGTGGTCAAGTTCGATGTGTCCAAATTGATGAAGCAACCAAGTGAGATGAGGGTGGTCGCGGTCATTAATGCTATTGAGGAAGGCCCTGCGGACGCGTATCTTGAGGAGAAGCAGGTAAAGGAAAGCGGTGAAAGGTCAAGAAAAAGAAAACACCGCAAGAGAATCTGCAAAGAAAGAGCGAAGAAGTTGTTGCGACTAGCGATGGAGCCCAAAAAGGAAGCTGGAACGCCACACTCCATCGAGTTCTCTTTTTTTGAAGACTCTGGTGGTCTCCAACATCATTCCAGAATCTGAGTCATATCGACTTCACAGGTATTCCTTTCTCTCACAGATTTTAGCTTTCATATGGATGCATTGGGGACAATGCATGAGTCTAAGTTGAGGGTATGGGGAAACCTGTGAGTCACCATCGAGGGTTTTTGTTGCCGTGTTTCTTTTCCCTCCGGTGTGCTATCTAGTAGAACCGGCATGTTTAGGTTGTTAGTTTAAATTTTTTTTTTAGTGTCTATAGTGATAAATGGCATTTTTGTGGACTAAAAAGAGCCCCCTTAAAATTTTTCTGGTTGTGCACTTATGTTTAAACGATTGACTGTCTGGATCTTTGGATGTCATTGTGTGATCATGATTAGAATGAGTATGCTTAAGCCGAGCGGCTGTTTGATAGTTGGTAGTGGTATAGTTTCTTGGTGCCAAGAGTGTGTGAGCGTATTTTGTATAAATTCTTACTCTGTGCATGCATCTAGAACTTGCCCGGTCTATTTTGTTAAGTTTGAAGTTTGGTTGCTTAGGAAAGGATCACAGGCCCTTTTTGTGTGCAGTCCACTTAACCGATAAGACCGTCTAAATGGAAATACTCCCTTTGATCCCTATTTGAACCATAATTGATCTTATTCTTTCAATAACCTGTCACCGTTCCTGTTTAACTTTGAATCCCTATTTTGGCCCTGGTCCTTCCTTGGACATCGTGCACCTTAACGCCGGCAATCAGCCTAAGTTGAGGGTGGCTACTATAGAGGTAAACCCTGTTTTGGCCCTGGTCCTCCCTTGGACATTGTGCACCTCAACGCAGGCAATCAGCCTAAGTTGAGGGTGGCTACTATAGAGGTGAATGATAAGAAAAAGAGGATAGTGAAGATTGGTTGTGAATAGAATGAAAATTCGGGTGTGTGCCTAAGAAAAGAAAAAAAAAAAGAGAGATGAAAAAGATCGAAAAAGTAATAAAGAATTGTCAAAATAAAGAGGCCGCATCTGTAGCTAGAAACAAGGAAATAAAAAAGGTGAACAAGGATGGACAAAGTAAAGTTATGTGGTAATATGATGTCAATGGTTCCAAGGAGGGCTTAGTCACTAACCCCTAAATGTATCATACCTGCACCTGAAGCCTCATTACAAGCCAAAACAAGTCCTGTAGTGATCCTGAGCGGCTTTCTGAAAAACTGAAATAGAATAGTAAGGGCAAGCCTATGGTATCGCATGTGCATTGTTTGAAATCGTTTGTGAGTGTGAGCGCTTACCTAGTCCCAAATCTTGTGTGTGGGAATTCTTTGTGGTGAGGGCACCAAGATGTCTGTATTATCTATTGATTGTTAGGATCGCTGCGCGTGTGTATGTGGAATGTTCTATCATATCAGAATGACATGTTTGGATCCTTGCAAGTTAGTGTTTCATACATTCGTGTGCGACGAGGGAGCTTGATTTAATTGAATAAGTTTTGAATGACCATGAGTTGCTATAGACACGAGTTGGTTTGCTTAGTTGAGTCGTCGTATTGTTTTTTGTTTATGTCATGTTGCTTGAGGACAAGCGAACGTTTTAAGTTGAGGGTGTTGATGTGCTGCCATTTTACGGCACTTTCGACTCCTTTTAACTAAGAACAATCGTACGTTTTCAAGCAACTGTCGTCGTTTTTGATGTTTTTATGTTATATTTGTAGGAAATGGAGACAAACATGGAAACGGAAGGAAATACGCGAAAAAGCGCATTCTGGATAAGAGTGACGGTTCAGGTAACGGTCACATGTCCGTCAAGGGTGTGACGGTCCGTCACCCAAACTGTCACACCAAGGCAGCAAGTGAGGCAGTCCACTGCCTAAGGGTGACGGTCCAGGCGACGGTCCGTCAACCCTGTGACGGTCCGTCAGCCTGGCCGTCACACTTAGGCAGTCCGCGACGCAGAATCCGAGCGTTTTTGGGATTGGTTTCCTAGACTCCTATAAATACCCTATGTTAGTTTTATTTTAATTATTCATTCATTATACAATAGTTCTCCCAATAGTTTTAGGAGTTTTTGAGCGAGTTTTGAGAGAGGAAACGCGCTACACCCGGTTTCCTTCTCCTAAATCTTGTTCTTGATTCGTTCTTGGGATCTTTGGTTTCTTGTTCTTGGAATAATTAAAGATTGTTCTCAATACATTGTAAGGTTTTCTTTTCTTTATTATGCATATGACTTTCTTTTATTCTTCTACTAGCATGAGTAACTAAACCTCCCACAACTAGGGTTGTGGGAGCCATGGCTAAGGTATCGAGATAGATTCCGGGTAGCGACGGGTTCAATATGTATGTTGTCACGTTGTTAATCATTCGTTATTTAACGTTTTCTAGTGGTTGCAAATATTAGAACATGCCTAGGTTTAATTTGCTTGAGTAAAGAGATTAAAACCGGGAAACTTGATTAACAACAAGGATTCGAGACTACTAACTCTCGTCTAATGATTAATGCTGTAACTAGATTAATCTACTTGATGTTTAGGATTGAAATCTAAAAAGCACATCTTTTCGAGGTCGAGAGAATAGAAAAGGAAATTTGTTTATTTGGTCGAGAGACGTTTAGACGATACCATTGCTTCAATCACATCGTGACACGCATATAAAAAGAACCCGATTAAGCCTAGGATCGACATTGTTACCAACGCCATGGTAAACACTTCCCTAGTTCATTCTCCTATTGATTATCATTCATACGTTAATTGTTCGTTTTGTTTACGCATTGTTTACACAAAACCCCCCCTTTTACCGGAAACTATTGACGACTAGTCACATACTTCACTAAAGGCTTAATCTTCACCATATTCTCTGTGGGATTCGACCCCAACCTAGTTGGGTTCTATATTTGACTACGACCGCTTACGCTTCGTTAATTTGAGGTGTAGTTTGGGCGTTATCAATATCCTAGTGTGGGCCATCATCGCTGATTCGTTGGAGACTCATGCGGCATATCTTTTGGACTATCCGAGGCTGAGGGTGAGCTCTTAACATCCGGGCTTAGCTTTTAGCTCATCCTTTATATCTTGTACTCTTTTTGTTATTTGGACAGATATGTATATATAATTTTAGATCCCTTGTACTCCGTTGATATAGTTCCGGCTCTTATACTATGATACCAAGTTTTGAGTGTGGTTTAGTTTTCGCTTATATATGTTCCTGTTGCATATTTCTTAATTTATTTCCTTTGCTTTTGCTAATTATATATCTCTTTCGCTTGCTTGTTAGATAGTAGCCCATTACTAACCGTTCTGGGCTACATGGATTGGTTCACTTACCTGGGAGTTGTAGGTGCCATCATGACCGATAAATCGGGACGTGACACTTTCTCTTGTGTCATGGTTTCCTTTGAGAATTTTTCTTGTCCTCCAACCAAGTCTTCTACGAGCTTTTCTGCATGATTTAGTTAAAAAGGAGAGAAGAAATATGATAACTTTTGTGCTTTTTTATAAAAAAATTATATATTAAAAATTAAGTAAAATGCACTTATCAAATTCTCCCACACTTAGACTTTTACCCATCCTTGAGGAAAGAATAATTTCTTTTTTTTTTATAATATTTGCAACACTCATAGCTTTCCAAAAACTAATGACTTCACTTGGATTTTTAATTCATTTGAACCTTGTGTTACTTGTTAATATCTCCACTTTTATTTTGCAAATATCTTAGTTAGACATCTTTGAGTTTTAGAAAAGCAAGAATCAAAGTGTAATTACAGTAGAACAGAACACTTGGCAAAATGGAGATGTAAAATTAAAAGCTTTGAAGGTTTTTGAAGTGATTCAAATGTGTTGTCAAAAAAAAGCACTTCTAAAGCTATGCACGTGCAAATTTATTTTCTTAAAACCTCATGTGAAATGTTTTTTTTAAAACAAAGATGTAAAAAGAAAATTTAAATGAAGTACCAAAACATCGTGCATTGAAATACTTATTACAATGTTTAACATTTAACACTGCCACACTAAACCAACATGTACAAGCCTACCTTTCGACTATTTACAACAAAAATGTGTTACTTATTATTCATAGTTCCTTTCTTCATTCAACTAGGTTTCAACATACCAACCATCAAGTTAACTATGTACAAGATGCCTTTTACGACTATTTATAACAAAAAGATATTACATGTTAACTCAAAATTCCTTCACCAAATTCTCCCACACTAAAATCATTCATTCTCCTGAATGAAAAATTCTAGTAGCTCGAAGCTTGACTTTCGGCATCTGTACCTTGAAAGAAGTCGAGGGACACATCAAATTCATTAGCTCGGTGAATAGGGACTGAGGGACTACCAATTGTCATTCCATGAATGGTCGCTAGATCAGAAAAAGTGTTAAACTGATTATTGTCAAATGATGTTGGATCAGGTGTGGAACCGCTTTCCCTATTTAAATCAAACATCATTTTAGAGAGTTGTCACGACCCAACTATCGGGCCGTGCGGGTACCTACTCTAAGCACCTATATAGGCGAACCCTTACCACCCGATCCAACATGTAATTGCGAAAATCAAAGTATAACTGTAAATAACCTGCTTTTATACATGAAAACATTTACAACCTTTTACTTCGGGCAAACCCTTTACAAAAGAATGCAGTAAACCATTTCTACAACTGGAAAATAACCCTTCCTAGGATCTAGTCTAAACAGGTACAAGAGCTACTACAAGAGTAAATACAGGAAAAATGTAAGAGGACACAGCTCCCACCATGGAACCAAAGAGTAGAAACTGTTGAAGATCACATCGCCATACACCTATGAAACATTGCTGACCCAGCAACCAGACTATACCCAAAGGGGTATATATAGCAAGAGTAGAATCAGTACAAACACACATATTGGTAGGCATCATCGGTCGACCCAAATCTATTCCATACCATCATATAAGAAATCAAGGGAAATGCAATTAACTACAATACTTCAGCCCTTCAACATCCACCTTCACCCAACCCAATATCACCCCTCAGTCTTCCTATCCCTTCCGTTGCCAACTCCTTACTTAGAGACTCTGAACCCTGACATCCTAGGACTTCCCAAGCCATACTAAACCCGTAGACTCCCCGAGTCACCTTACCATAAGTCTGACTACTAAGTTCCGACCCAGACTACTACTACATCACTCAAGTAAACCCCCATGACTAAACACCCAGAAGTAACCTAACTAACTGCCAAACCAGACCAACTGCACTTATGGTGCAACTTACCTGTATCCGAACCTCTCAAGGATCCCTAGGACTATTTCCCAACATGATGATAATAACCAGCAAATACAACTAGACTCTAAATCCTTCCCCTAGCTTACCGATCCCATGTAACAAGTTAACAACCACTGAATAATTTATCGTGACAACAACATATATCATTTTCACATGACCCAGACCAACCAGGGATCCCTAAGACAACACCTAAGTGTTTAACATGAAATTTTGGTTTACACTATGGCCAACCCCATAATTACGTAAAACCATCCAGCTTCTCAAGGACCATCATGCAACAATCACATATCAAGAATACAACCAATCCACTCATGGAACCATCATCAAAACACAAACAATTAAAGTAAAATCAAACTCGTACCAGGTACGGTACCCGAGCCAACTATTATATAACCTGTACCAAGCGTGGTACCCAAGCCAATCGATAAATATCCCATATCAGGCGTGGTACCCAAGCCAACCAATATGTAACCTATATCAGGTGTGGTACCCGAGCCAACTGAATATCACACACAATTCAAAAGGTCAATAAATAATGAACAACAACACACTTATAATCCAACAAGCAACCAAAACCAGTTCATTTCACATAATTGAAACAGGATAGCTAGACATCCATAATTCCTTTCCTAAGCATGTAACTCACACAATTCTACGCAATAGTACATGAACACATATTGCATATTGGGAAAAAAGTAACCATCACCTACCCCAACCCCAGGGAAATAAACTAAATCTTGAATCCCGTCTGAAGACTAAATCCCTGTTCACCCTTTTGACGCATAACCAATAGCTACATCAATTTCGGACTTCTCTTAAGACAAATTACAACATAGGGAAAGCATCCCTAACCTTGTTACTTTAATCATTCTTATTATTCTACTTCTTTTTGTAATGACCGGGTCTGTCATTACGGGTAGTCCAATTGTGCCAAGTGTTAGAGTTAGAAAACTCTGGGTTTGGGAGTTTGATATTCTAGGCTAGGCTAGCCTCGACCAGTTTATGAGTGAGGTAGAATCTAGGGAAATCCGGGTAATTATGGGTTTAAGTGTCTTATGTTAAGCTAGTTTTTCGCATAGCCAAGACATAAAGGAGTCCAGGGGACTTTTCGGAATCACATTTGGGTTAGTAAAACTCCAAGAATCGCGTTTGACGTGAAAGGGTTGATTCATGTCGTCAAGAGAAGTAAGTGTGTTACGAAATGGCTAAAACTGGCAGATTTCCAGAAATTCTATCCGTGACAAGCGCGGTCACGCGCGATAGTGGCCACTTCTATAGCGGTAGAAATTATCGCTATAGCGGCGGTCAAGGGGCGATCAACCAACTTAAGACCGCTATAGCGGCAGCCTACCGCTATAGCGGGCCGATGGGGTTTTAATGCAGAAACATTCCCCAAAGCTTCCGATTTTCACAAGTTCATTTTGGGAGAAGGGCTAGGCGATTTCCAGGCGTTTTTCTTCCTTTTTCAGTCAAAATTTGTCCCTAAGGTAAGGTTTTCATTCCCCAATCTTTGTATTACATTTCCTATGCGGTAGAATTGCTAGGAGGGAATTTGGGGAAGGTTAGAATAACCTAGGGATGGTGGAATTTGGGGGAGGAAAGGGATTCCAAGCATGTGAGTTCCAGGGTATGGGTTAGAGTACATTATTAGGATCATAGGTTGTTTAATTCCCTGTTTTATCCATAAAAAAAGATAGAACTAGGAGAATTAAAAGTGGAAAAGCCCAGAAAAAGGGTGGGATGATCATGGGTAGCCTGGGGTTTGGGGATTTGGTATAATCTGGGTAATGTGCAGGCCTTGTGTGTTAATTGTATGTACTATGTGTTATTTTTAGACCAAGAACGAGAAAGGAATTCTGGTATAAAGGACGCGAAACCATGGAATTCAGGCCTGTCATCCATCAAGGAACACCTTTACGGAGCCAAAAATTACACTGTACAACTGCTCGGCATCCAGGTAGGCTAGGTTTCATGAGTAGTTATACCTGTTTACTCTCCGTACTTGGTGTATAGTAGAAATGGAGAATTCATGTTTTGGGCCTCCGAGCACGGAGTCTGGCGGATTTGGGATTGGTTGTGTTGTTTCTAGGATGTACGAAATGGATTGTCTTGTGAATGGTAGTATGTGCTCAACTTATTCATATTGTGGTGATAAAATGATGGGTTGAGGGACTAGCGTGTCGAAAAGGTTAGGGGAACTGAGAAAGTGCTTGGGAGCACGGGAAATGAGAATAGGAAGCTCCTAGGTGGGGTTTCAGGAATGCTTATTACTTGAGACTTAGCGGTGGTCTGACTAAGGTTAGAAAAGGGAAGCGTGTCACATGCTTGTGTGTTTATATAAAAAGGTAAATCGCTAGTTACATGATAAAATAAAAAGGGCGAACCGGGAAATAGTTTTTGGACGAGAATTGATGGTTCGTAGTTGTACCCGGAAAGGGGTAGGTGGTGGCTTATGATTTTCTATGAATGTGTATATTCATGTAGTCATGTCTAAGTGATTGTATGCATTACATTGCTTAGGGAAGTTGTGTGGAATGTGTAGGTTCCTGTTTACAGTCTGTGATTGAACGGTGTTTACTTGTTGGTTTTACAAGTTGTGTGTGTTCATATATTGACTGTGGTTTGTTGACATTCAGTTGGCTCAGGTACCACGCCTGGTACAGGTTACTAATTGGTTGTCACGGGTACCACTCCAGGTACAGGTTACTAATTGGTTAGCATGGGTACCACACCTGATATAGGTTACTATTCGATTAGCTCGGGTACCATGCCTGGTACGGGTTTACTTTATTGCATCTTGCATTGTTTCATCGATTATTGTATTGCATTGGGTGATATTGGTTTCGTGTGTGGAGCTGGTTGTTTTACTGAATATGATACTTGATATTGGTTTTGTGAGTGAACCGGGTTGTCTATTTAAAGGTGCTATTGCTGGTGGTCCTTGAGTGACAGGGAATTCTGATATATCATGTTATGAGTTTGGTCTTGGTGTAGGCCGGGTTGTTATATCATGTCATTAGTTGGTCTTGGTGTAGGTCGGGTTGTTATGTCATGTTATGAGTTTCGTCTTGGTGTAGGCCGGGTGGTTATATCATGTCATTAGTTGGTCTTGGTGTAGACCGGGTTGTTATCTCATGTTATGAGTTTGGTCTTAGTGTAGGTCGGGTTGTTATATCATGTTAGAAGTTTGGTATTAGTGTAGGCCAGGTTGTTGTATCATGCTATTAGTTGGTCTTGGTGTAGGCCGGGTTGTTACTTCATGTTATGGGTTTGGTCTTGGTGTAGACCAGGTTGTCATGTTAACACCTAGATGTGTTAGGGGGGATCCGGGTGGGTCCGGACTATGTAAAAGAGGTTATGAGTTCATATTTTATTATCATTAAGTGTACTAATGACGGTCAAAGATTAATTGTGTTAATAAGCATAAGATGGGTCTTGGGGTAGACCGGGTAGCATGTTGAACACTTAGGTATGGTTAGAGGATCCTTGGAGGGTCCGGGATTTGGGATGAGAAAGGGATTCAAACATAACTCTGTTGTGGTCATTGAAAGTGTCAATGGTTGCTAAGTGAGTTGCATATGGTTTGTAAATATAGAGAAAGATGGAGAGTTTGGGCGTGGTTATTGGTTAATATAACCAGGTGGTAAAGCTGTCCTAGAGGTCCAGGAAAGTCTGGAAAATGGTAGGTAATACTTGGGTATAATATGGGTTTGGTTGGGCAGCTAGCCGGGTCAAGTCTGAATATTTAGTCAAGGTAGTTGACTGGGGTAAAGGTTAGATGTGACTTGGGAAGTCTACGTGCCAAGGTGACTTGGGAATTCTACGTGCCAAGGTGACTTGGGAAGTCTACGTGACAAGGTGACTTAGGAAGTCCCAGATATCAGGGTCAAGGTTAAAGGTGAAGGAGGGAGCTATAATGTTTATTTCATGTCTTTTCCTGTTTTTCTTATATGATGGTAGGAATGGATTCGGGTCGACCGATGATGCCTACTAGTACATGTGTTTGTACTGACTGTACTCTTGCTATACTTTTTTGGTATAGTCTGGTTGTAGGTTGGTGATGTTTCATAGGTTCACGACGATGAGAGTCTCCAACAACTTTTGTCTTCGATTTCATGGTGGAAGTTGGGTCTTTTATCTTTTTGTGTTATCTTGTAGAAGCTCTTGTACCTGCTTAGACCAAATCCTAGGGTAGGGTGTTTGTAAAATGTTGTAAAGGTTTTTCCCTAATTTGTTTTGTAGACTATTTTCTGAACTGGATTTTTTTAAAGGAAGGATTTTTTGTTATGTACAAAAGGGGCTTGAGTTAACGTTTTACTTTTAATTTCACATGTTACCTGTTGGACATGGGGTGAGGGTTCGTCTATCTAGGTGATTAGAGTAGGCGCCTGCACGGCCCGATGGGTTGGGTCGTGACAGATAGTATCAGAGCCTAGGTTACTGATCTCCCAGTACAAGAGATAAATGTCGAATAGAGTCCCACAGATTGGTGTGTAGACATCCACATATAATCCTAGGGAAGCTATGAAGCATTCTAGGAAATATCTCTTTTCTTTCATTCCTTTTCCTGCGGTTTCGTTACTTGCTTGTATGGGTTGAGTCCAATTGGTATCTCAACAAGGTGAAGGATGTGATTGGACTCCGGGTACGACAAACAAGCAAGAAGGATTGGAACTGGGAAGGTTCCAATTTGTATCTGGCCGGGGAGGCTATGTAAAGGTATGGATAGGTCGGCTAATGGTCATCCATGAGGCGAGTAAAAAGTAACGAAAATGATTTGGTTGACTATTTAAGCTTGAGGCTTGAGGTTGTGCTTATGTGCATTGATGTTGATTGAATGATTGCTAATAGGTGGTGTGCAATTATTTGATTTGTTGTGAATGTCTTGGTCCGGGAGGAGTCATAACTTGAATTGGTGTGCTTTGGTTGATAATTACTTTTAGTGTACTTAAAATTGGTTAGTAAAGTAGTGTCACTTTTCAGAATCAGGCTTGCCATTGGTAAAAATGGTAAGGGGACAAGGCTTACGACTGTAGGGAATCTCCGGTTTCAGGACAGTCGGGATTGGTTAGGAACCATGGGGGAAAAAAGGCTATCATTGCTTGATGACAGGAACTGCGGTAAGGAAAATTTAGTTCCAGCTTTGGAAACTGTGATTGTTTTAAATAATAAATTGCGATATGACTTAATTGAAATTGTTTACATTACGTTCGGGTATAGGCTTACCATTTATATAGATGGTAAGGGAACAAAAAGGGATTGTCCATGTAGGGAAGCTCTGGTTTCAGGACAATCGGGACTTGGTTGGGAACCAAGGGAACAAGGGAGTCATTAGTATGTAATGGCGGGCAGATATTGTCGAGAAGCACATGTTGTTATGATTTATTTTATTTCATGAGGTATCATATTGATTTGCGATGCGATAATGCTGGGAATAGTCTTGAGGGTGGTTTAAGACCATGATGGGATTTACAGGTTTAGACAGTGGTAGCTGGGAATGGGAATGAGTGCTTTTAGCTGGAAATAAAATTTCCTGTGCGGTTACTGTTGGGACCGCTATAGCGGGATTTTTTTTACTGCTACCGCGGAAGGGTGCAGGGCAGAATGCCTGCCCTGCTTTCCCTTGTTTTTCATGTCATTCCTGAGGCATCTAAAGGCAATGGTTATGTTATGAGCTGCTATGTGAAATAAGGAAATAGTCTATAGGACTAATATAGTATGCATATAAGGCATTTGACCTGAAATTTAGCATCCATGCGCGATAAAAAGGAAAGGGTAGACATGGTAGTCCGGGTATTGGTGAGTTTGTGATTGACTACTGGTGGGTATAGTCACCCAGGTAGAATTTGGTAAGATGACCCGTAATTGACTGAGTAGTATTAGACACTATTCATAGGCTATGAGGGTGATTATTGACCAGTTTATTGTTGATGATCCTTAGTGGTAGGGTCAATCAAAAGAATGGGGTTATTAAAATGGATTCTTTAGCATTTTGTCTCTCTTTTTGACCATGATAATACCCAGTGTTACTGCTCTTTGAGAGGTAGGGGTGTACCAGTTTTAGCCTCGGCTAGCGTGTAAGTTCCCAGGTAGAGTTCCCCCTAAGGTGAGAGTTGACAAAATCTTAGGCTAGGATAGAGTTCAGGTTTGTAGAACTCCGAGTATAGCGGGAAGGGGGTCGTCATGGTGGGATCTAGTTCCCTTGGCATGGAAATTATTTGGGTTAGTTCGTTGAGTTTCTTCTGCTCTGGTATTTTGATGAGGCTCCAAATTTCTTGGACCCTTAGGGAGGGGTAATCTAGTTGCCATGTGCAGCTCGAAGGAAGGAATTCTTTGATAGAGCGGAGGTGCATTAAATTTTTGGCTGAGTTGGGTATACCATGGAATTTGGAGGTTTTTGATGGTTTGCATAAGGTTATATTTATGCTGTCATGGTAGAGCAATAAGATTGAGGGACGGGCTTGTTCTCTCCCTCCGCTGTAGAGAATCGTTCAAGGATGAATGATGGGTAAATTAGTATCTGTTGTAATGACCGAGTCCATCGTATGGGTAGTCCAATCGTGCCAAGTGTTAGAGTTAGAAAACTCCGGGTGTGGGAGTTTGAAATTCTGGCCTAGGCTAGCCTCGGCTAGTTTTAGAGCGAGGTAGAGTCTAGGGAAAACCGAGTAAGAATGGGTTTAGGTGTCTTGTGTTAAGCTAGTTTTCTGTGTAGCCAAGACATAAAAGAGTCCGGGGGACTTTTCAGAATCGCATTTGGGTTAGTAGAACTCCCGGAATCGCATTTGATGTGAAAGGGTTGCTTCAGGTCATCGGGAGAAGCAAGTGTGTTGCGAAATGACCAAAACTAGCAAATTTCAGAACATTCTGTCCGTGACAAGCGCGGTCAGGCGCGATAGCGGCCACTGCTATAGCGGTGGAAATTACCGCTATAGTGGCGGTCAAGGGGTGGTTAACCCACTTAAGACCACTATAGCGGCAGCCTACCACTATAGCAGGACCGCTATAGCGGAGGGAGGACCGCTATAGCGGGCCGATGGGGTTTTAATGCAGAAATATTCCCCAAAGCTTCAGATTTTCACAAGTTCATTTTGGGAGAAGGGATAGGCGATTTCCAGGCATTTTTCTTCCTTTTTCCGTCAAAATTCATCCCTAAGGTAAGGTTTTCATTCCCCAATCTTTGTATTACATTTTCTATGCGGTAGAATTGCTAGGAGGGAATTTGGGGAAGGTTAAAATAACCTAGGGATGGTAGAATTTGGGGGAGGAAGGGGATTCCAAGCATGTGAGTTCTTGGGTATAGGTTAAAGTACATTATTATGATCATACGTTGTTTAATTCCCTATTTTATCCGTAAAAAAATGATAGAACTAGGAGAATTAACGGTGGAAAATCCCGAAAAAAGTGTGGGATGATCATGGGTGGCCTGGTGTTTGGAGATTTGGTATAATCCGGGTAATATGTAGGACTTGTGTGTTAATTGTATGTACTATGTGTTATTTTTAGACCAAGAATGAAAAAGGAATTCCAGTATAAAGGACGCAAAACCATGGAATTCAGGCCTGTCATCCATCAAGGAACACCTTCACAGAGCCAGAAATTGCACTGCGCAGCTGCTCGGCATCCAGGTAGGCTAGGTTTCATGAGTAGTTAGACCTGTTTACTTTCCGTACTTGTTGTATAGTAGAAATGGAGAATCCATGTTTTAGGCCTCCGGGCACGAAGTCTGGCGGATTCAGAATTGGTTGTGTTGTTTCTAGGATGTACGGAATGGCTGGTCTTGTGAATGGTAGTATGTGTTCAACGTATTCATATTGTCATGATAAAATGATGGGTTGAGGGACTAGCGTTTCGGAAAGGTTCAGGGAACCGAGAAAGTGCTTGGGAGCACGGGAAATGAGAATAGGAAGCTCCTAGGTGGGGTTTCAGGAATGCTTATTGCTTGAGACTTAGCGGCGGTCTGGCTAAGGTTAGAAAATTTAAGCGTGTCGCATGATTGTGTGTTTATCTAAGGGAAATCGCTAGTTACATGTTAAAATAAAAAGGGCGAACCGGGAAATAGTCTTTGGAGGGGAATTGATGGTTCGTAGTTGTACCTGGAAAGGGGTAGGTGGTGGCTTATGATTTTCTGTGAATATGTATATTCATGTACTCATGTCTAAGTGATTGTATACATTACATTGCTTAGGGAAGTTGTGTGGAATGTCTAGGTTCCTGTTTACAGTCTGTGATTCAACGGTGTTTACTTGTTGGTTTTACAAGTTGTGTATGTTCATTTATTGACTGTGGTTTGTTGACATTCAGTTGGCTCGGGTAACATGCCTGGTACAGGTTACTAATTGGTTGGCACGGGTACCACTCCTGGTACAGGTTTCTAATTAGTTAGCATGGGTACCACGCCTGGTACAAGTTACTATTCGGTTGGTTCGGGTGCCACGCCTGGTACGGATTTACTTTATTGCATCTTGTTTCATTGATTATTGTATTGCATTGGCTGATATTGGTTCCGTGTGTGGACCTGGTTGTTTTACTGAATTTGATACTTGCTATTGGTTCCGTGAGTGGGCCGGGTTGTCTATTTAAAGGTGCTAATGCTGGTGGTCCTTGAGTGACCGAGAATTCTGATATATCATGTTATGAGTTTGGGCTTGGTGTAGGACGAGTTGTTATATCATATCATTAGTTGATCTTGGTGTAGGCTGGGTTGTTATGTCATGTTATAAGTTTCGTCTTGGTGTAGGCCAGGTGGTTATATCATGTCATTAGTTGGTCTTGGTGTAGACCGGGTTGTTATCTCATGTTATGAGTTTGGTCTTGGTGTAGGCTGGATTGTTATATCATGTTAGGAGTTTAGTCTTGGTGTAGGCCGGGTTGTTGTATCATGCTAATAGTTGGTCTTGGTGTAGGCCAGCTTGTTACATCATGTTATGGGTTTGGTCTTGGTGTAGACCAGGTTGTCATGTTAACACCTAGATGTGTTAGGGGGGATCCGGGTGGGTCCGGACTATGTAAAAGAGGTTATGAGTTCATGTTTTATTGTCATTAAGTGTACTAATGACGGTCAAAGATTAATTGTGTTAATAAGCATAAGATGGGTCTTGGGGTAGACCGGGTAGCATGTTGAACACTTAGGTATGGTTAAAGGATCCTTGGAGGGTCCGGGATTTGGGATGAGAAAGGGATTCAGACATAACTCTGTTGTGGTCATTGAAAGTGTCAATGGTTGCTAGGTGAGTTGCATATAGTTTGTAAATATAGAGGAAGATGGAGAGCCTGGGCGTGGTTATTGGTTAATATAACCAGGTGGTAAAGCTGTCCTAGATGTCCAGGAAAGTCTGGAAAATGGTAGGTAATACTTGGGTATAATATGGGTTTGGTTGGGCAGTTAGCCGGGTCAAGTCTGAATATTTAGTCAAGGTAGTTGACTGGGGTAAAGGTTAGATGTGACTTGAGAAGTCTACGTGCCAAGGTGACTTGGGAAGTCTATGTGCCAAGGTGACTTAGGAAGTCTACGTGCCAAGGTGACTTGGGAAGTCTACGTGACAAGGTGACTTGGGAAGTCCCAGATGTCAAGGTCAAGGTTAAAGGTGAAGGATGGAGCTATAATGTTTATTTCATGTCTTTCCCTATTTTTCTTATATGATGGTAGGAATGGATTCGGGTCGATCGATGATGCCTACCAGTACGTGTGTTTGTACTGACTGTACTCTTGCTATACCTTTTTGGTATAGTCTGGTTGCATGTTGGTGATGTTTCATAGGTTTACGGCGATGAGGATCTCCAGCAACTTCTGTCTTCGATTTCATGGTGGAAGTTGGGTCTTTTATCTCTTTGTGTCATCTTGTAGAAGCTCTTGTACCTGCTTAGACCAGATCCTAGGGGAGGGTGTTTGTAAGATATTGTAAAGGTTTTTCTGTAATTTGTTTTGTAGACTATTTTCTGAACCGGATTTTTGTAAAGGAAGGATTTTTTGTTTTGTATAAAAGGGGCTTGAGTTAATGTTTTACTTTTAATTCTGCATGTTACCTGTTGGACAAGGGGTGAGGGTTCATCTATCTAGGTGATTAGAGTAGGCACCCGCACGGCCCGGTGGGTTGGGTCGTGACAGATGGTATCAGAGCCTAGGTTACCGGTCTCCTAGTACAAGAGCAAAATGTCTAATAGAGTCTCGCGGATTGGTATGTAGACGTCCACATCTAATCCTAGGGAAGCTATGAAGCATTTTAGGAAACATCTCTTTTCTTTCATTCCTTTCGTGCGGTTTCGTTACTTGCTTGTATGGGTTGAGTCCAATCGGTATCTCTCGATTCCAATTGGTATCTCAACAAGGTGAAGGATGTCATTGGACTCCGGATACGACAAACAAGCAAGAACGATTGGAACCGGGAAGGTTCCAATTGGTATCTGGCCGGGGAGGCTATGTAAAGGTATGGATGGTTCAGCTAATGGTCATCCATGAGGCGAATAAAAAGTAACGAAACTGATTTGGTTGACTGTTTAAGCTTGAGGCTTGAGGTTGTACTTATGTGCATTGATGTTGATTGAATGACTGCAAATGTGTGGTGTGCAATTATTTGATTTGCTGTGAATGTCTTGGTCCAGGAGGAGTCATAACTTGAATTGGTGTGCTTTGGTTGATAATTACTTTTTATGTACTTAAAATTGGTTAGTAAAGTGGTGTCACTTTTTGGAATCGGGCTTGCCATTGGTAAAAATGGTAAAGGGACAAGGCCTACGACAGTAGGGAAACTCCAGTTTTAGAATAGTCGAGATTGATTAGGAACCATGGGGGAAAAATGGCCATCATTGCTTGATGACAGGAACTGCGGTAAGGAAAATTTAGTTCCAGCTTTGGAACTGTGATTGTTTTACTGACTGTGTTTGTACTGACTTTACTCTTGCTATACCTTTTTGGTATAGTCTGGTTGCAGGTTGGTGATGTTTCATAGGTTCACGGTGATGAGAGTCTCCAGCAACTTTTGTCTTCGATTTCATGGTGGAAGTTGGGTCTTTTATCTCTTTGTGTCATCTTGTAGAAGCTCTTGTACCTGCTTAGACCAGATCCTAGGGGAGGGTGTTTGTAAAACGTTGTAAAGGTTTTTCCGCAATTTGTTTTGTAGACTATTTTCTAAACCGGATTTTTGTAAAGGAAGGATTTTCTGTTATGTATAAAAGGGGCTTGAGTTAACGTTTTACTTTTAATTCTGCATGTACCTGTTGGACAGGGGGTTAGGGTTCGTCTATCTAGGTGATTAGAGTAGGCTCCCGCATGGCCCGGTGGGTTAGGTCGTGACACCTTTATACTAAATCGTTCTTGGATCTCTCTTTTAACTAGTCATTTAATTACCCCTGGCATTTCTGGTTCTCGAACCTACCTAACAGCCTAAATCTTGGGTCCTAGCATTACATATCACATAACAATAGTAAGCAACCCAAAATATGGCAACACATCATCCCAACTAAAACATTTCCTATTCCAAATCAGTCAACACAATACTCCTCCAAACTCCATGCCCGAAGGCCTAGGCATGGATTCTCCTTTCCGTCTATACAATCAATATGAAATGAAAACAGGTCAAATCTACTCAACGGAAAGAACCTAGCTTACATGGATGCCAAGCAGCTGCACAATGCATTTTTTGGCTCTGTAAAGGCGTTCCCTGACGGATGACAAGCTCGAAATCCATGGATTCGCGTCCTTTTAGCCGGAATCTCTCCCCCTCATGGATCCCAAGCCTTGGAGCAACCTAAGAGGGTTTTGGGATAAACCCTCGTATGGTTTTCAACTGAGGAGGAGAAGTCTTTTATTAAAATAACATAACTGAGAGCGGTTGGCTGACCGCTACTGTGGTGGCACTATAGTAGAATGATGTCAGCCCGGACAAATTTTAAAAAGTCTGAAATTTCTTTCACGTCACCCCACTTTAAATCAAAATGTATTTAATAATTTCCAAAATCTATGATATGGTGAATTCTAAAATAACAACGGATCCGATCATTACAAAAGATAATAATTTACCCATCGTTCATCCTCGAACAATCCCTCACGCAAAAAGAAAGTAAGGAAACTATCTGGGCTCTCACAGTCCCACCCTGCCAGCGTAATTATGATTCCACGCAAAATATCAAACTTTCCCTCAATTAGTCTCACTTGACTCAAATAGGACAATTATGATCCACTTTGACGAGGAAATTGCCTCCCCCAAGCTATCCAAAAAATCTTATGAAGCACCCTCTCCAAGTACCTAAGAAATTTGGGGCCTCGTGGAATGTCGGAGAGAAAATTTTTTAAAAGACTCGAAAGAAACCTTTCCTTTTCCAAAACTAACTGACGTCTATTATAGCAGACATTATTCTGCCATAGCAGTAGAGCTATAGCGAGGTACCGACCGCTATAGCAGTTGGCAACATTTGAAATAGGGGAGAAATGGGTTTTCATCCCCATTCTCCTCTATTTCCCTTCAAAAATACCTCATTTTCTCCCGATCACCCCCCCTCCCCCCGACGTCAGAAATTCCAGGTAATAATCGTTCCTACTTACTTTTCCACTTCATTTTACAATTTTAGATAGTATTTTCATAGAAAAAAAATGATCTAGGGTAGATATTGTAGTTGATTTTTGAACTTGAACCTAGGTTGGATTTTTGCCAAATTTTCGAAGCATGGATATTTCTCTTATGTTCACAACCCCTCCACAACATTCTGGGCCTAAGGATTATGTCACTTTTGGCCAAAAATGATGGGGGAGGTGAAGGATTGTTCTTGAAGAAATTTGTGTTTAAGGCGGAATTTAGGGGTTATAATGCCCATATTTTTGCATAAAAAGTGATAGGACACTTTAAGAGTACTGATCTGAACTTAGAATGTTAAAATGAAGTTTTGGGTCAAGGGGCACCATTGAAACACTCCTTGAAGTTCTGGGATGATGAAGATCACTATAGCGGAACCCCATTGCTATAGTGGTCCCGCTATAGTGGAGAAATTCTCGCTATAGCAGTTCCACGATAGCAGATGGTTGTCCGCTATAGCGGAAGACCAAAAACAGTAGCCTCCCAGGCTAACACTTAGAGAAATTTTTCCTTTTAAAACTCATTCCCTTACGCTTTATCGAATTCTCACCCTTCCCCTTTCCACATTGCAGGATAACATACTCAATGGCTGACAGACAAGAACACATTTCTCAATATAAGAGATTCCCCAATGATGCTATTCGGGAAAGGTACCTAGACTACCGCATGCTAGGCTTCTGTCATAAGAGGGCCTTCATAATGGAAGGGGTGGATGAGAAAGCAGCCGCCTTCTACCGTAGGCTCCAAGAGTTTGGCTGGGGTCTGTTAGTTGTGGCTCCCCCACCCGGGCGTTCAGGTTGGGTGTGGAAGTTCTATTCCATACTCCCCACCTTTTGTTGGGACGATCCTAACCCTACTATCCGTATCCGAAGAGTGGATGTCCTTGTGGACTCTCAGACTATCAATGAGGTGTTAGGGGTTCCCCATGTTTCAAATGTGGAATATGAGGCCAAGGCTCGATTGTGGGATATGACATGGCTGAGCGATACCCTGGTAGATGAGGAGGTCAGGGGTCAGGTCTACTAGCTCAGTGCTAAGGGCATCACCAGTACCTTCTTTTCTGCGGACGCTAGGAGGTGGTTGAATCTGGTGTCTCGGAGGATCCATCCATCGGACAATACCACCGATGTGACTTATGCTAGGGCTTTGGTGATTTCTTATGCTATATAGGGGATCATTCTAAATATGGGGGACCAGATCATTTCATAGTGGAGGGACTTCTACCGGGGTCCTAGGAAAGTCCCATTTCTTCTGGGTTTGGTGTACGAGTTGTGCAGACGGGTTGGGGTGCCCGAGGATCATACTGATAAGGAGGTGGATATGGATATTCCTTTCAACCCTCTCCGGGTGTAAGTGGTCACAGCTAAGAAGAAGAGGAAGGTAGGTGAAGCAGGAAGCAGCCAGGCTGCCGAGGATGCTGATGATGAAGAAGATGATGACACCCCTGCCCCTCCTTCCCAGTCCCAGCCCCCAATTTCTAGAAGCCAGCTCGAGGAGAACCTGGCCGTGGTCAGGCAATTTATGGAGGGTACTACCGCTGGAGATACAACCCCTCCCCCCTCTGCTCAGGACTTTGTAGCACTTCACAAGGAGTTTGATGAAGAGAAAAAGAAGAGGCACTCCCGGGATTGCAATCTTTCCCGGATGTGGAAGACCATTAAAGTCATGTTGACCTGTTCTATCCCTGATCAGGAGCTTTTCCATCTAGAGTCAGAGGACTTGCAAGAGTTCCTCTTCTTGAGCGATGAGGAGGCTTAGGATTCCTCTTCCCCTTTTATTAAGAACATTTACTGCTTTTTGGGTATTGCCCCCGTTTGGGGCACGTACTAGACAATGCTTCCCTTTTCTTTTCCCCTTTCGTTTTTAAGCACATAGATGCTTGTTTTAGATGATATTTCCCTTATATGCATGCTATATTAGTTCAACAGATGATTTCCTTGTTTTACATAGTAGTTCGTATGCTAACTATTGCCTTTAGATGCCCTGAAAGTGGAAGGCAAAACAGGGGAAAACAGGGCAGGCATTCTGCCCCGCACCTTTCCTCTATAGCGGTTGTCCCTCTTCTACCGCGGTACTGCCATTGCGGGGAAATTTCTGCTATAGCAGGATCGCCATAGCGATACAGTTCCGCTACTGTGGTCCCGATGGCATCTGCCAAGAAAATTGAAATGTTCAGCAAGGTATACTCATTTCCATTCCCCGTTATCCTTATTAATATCATAAATCCCCCCATGGTCTTAAACAACACCCCAAGACCATTCCTGGAAATGCAAAAATCAAAACTTAGCATTCAATTATCACCAAATCAAAATCGAATTACATGAGCAATTGTTCACAACAACACATTCTCGCTATCATGTACGAATAACCCCCTTGTTCCCATGGTTCCCAACCAAGCCCCGACTGTCCTGAAACTGAAGCTTTCCTACAGCCATAAGTCTTTTCCCCTCATCATCTTAACCAATGATGAGTCCCTTTCTCAAAATGTGACACAAACTTTCCAATCAAGACACACCGTAGTTTATCACAAACCAAAAGTACACCAATTTCAAGTTATGACTCTCTTCAGCCCTAAATATTCACAGTCAGGCAATCAATTACACATCAACAGTTCCAGTCATACAAGCATTGTAACACACCAAATCTCAAGTTTCAAGTTACAACAAAATCAAGCCACATATACTACTCTCTACTCGTCCCATGGATGACTATTAGCCGGTCATCCATGATTTACCACAGCCTCTCAGGCCAGATACCTATTGGAACCTTTCCGGTTTCAACTTCCCTTGCTTGTTTTCATTGCAACCCGAGTCCAATGACATCCTCCGCTTTGTTGAGATACCAATTGGAAATGAGAGATACCAATTGGGCTCAAGCCATACAAGTAAGTAAATGAACCACACGAAAAGGAATGAAAGAAGAGATATGTTTCCTAAAATGCTTCATAGCTTCCCAAAGATTAGATGTGGACGTCAACACACCACTCCGTAGGACTCTATTCGACATTTGCTCTTGTACTGGTAGACCAGTAACCTAGGATCTGATACCATCTGTCATGACCCAACTACTTGGCCGTGCAGGCACCTACTCTAAGCACCTAGATAGGTGAATCCTAACCACCCGATCCAACAGGTAATTGTGGAAATCAAATTATAACTGTAAATAAACTCCTTTTTATACATGAAAACATTTACAACATTTTACTTTGGGAAAACCCTTTACAAAAGAATGTAGTAAGCCATTTCTACAACTGGAAAACAACCCTACCTAGGATCTAGTATAAATAGGTACATGAGCTACTATAGGAGTAAATACAGGAAAAATGTAAGAGGACACAACTCTCACCATGGAAACAAATAGTAGAAGCTATTGAAGATCACAGTTGCCATACACCTATGAAACATCGATGACCCTGCAACTAGACTATACCCAAAAGGGTATAGCAAGAGTAGAATCAGTACAAACACACGTACTGGTAGGCATCATCGATCGACCCGAATCTATTTCATACCATCATATAATAAATCAAGGGAAATACAATTAACTACAATACTTCAACCTTTCAACATCCACCTTCACCCAACCCAATATCACCCCCAGTCTTCTGATCCCTTCCGCTGCCAACTCCCTAACTCGGAGACTCTGTACCCTGACATCCTAGGACTTTCCAAATCATACTAAACCCGTAGACTCCCCGAGTCACCTTACCACTAGTCTGACCACTAAGTCTCGACCTAGACTACCACTCCATCACTCAAGTCAACCCCCATGACTCAACATCCATAAATAACCCAACTAACCACCAAACCAGAACAACTACACTTATGGTGCAACTTACAAGTATTCAGACCTCTCAAGGATTCCTAAGACTATTTCCCAACATGATGCTAATAGCCAGCAAATACAGCTAGACTCTAAGTCCTTCCCCTACCTTACCAATCCCATGTAACAAGTTAACAACCACTGAACAATTTATCGTGACAACAACATATATCCTTTTCACATAACCCAGACCAACCAGGGATCCCTAAGACAACACCTAAGTGTTTAACATGCAATTTTAGTTTACACAATGGCCAACCCCATAATTACGTACAACCACCCGACCTCTCAAGGACCATCATGCAACAATCACATATCAAGAATACAACCCGGTCCACTCATGAAACCATCATCAAAACATAAACAATGCAAGTAAAATCAAACCCGTACCAGGCGTGGTACCCGAGCCAACCATTATATAATCTTTAACAGGTATGGTACCTAAGCCAACCAATAAATATCCCATACCAGGCGTGGTACTCGAGCCAACCAATATGTAACCTATACCAGGCGTGGTACCCAAGCCAACCGAATGTCACAAATAATCTAACAAGTCAATAAATAATGAACAACAACACACTTGTAATCCAACAAGCAATCAAAACCAGTTCATTTCACATAATCAACACAAGATAGCTAGACATTCATAATTCCTTTCCTAATCATGCAACTCACATAATACCACGATAGTACATGAACACATATTACATATTGGGAAAAATAGTAACCATCACCTACCCCAACCCCGGGGACATAAACTCAATCTTGAATCCCGTCAGAAGACTAAATCCCCGCTCACTCCTTTGACACATAACCAGTAGCTACATCAATTACAGAATTCTCCTAAAACAGATACAACATGGGGAAAACATCCCCTAACCTTGGTACTTAAATCATTCTTGTTATTCTACTTCCTTTATAATAAATCATTCCTGGATCTCCTTTTTAACAAGTCATTTGATTACCCCTAGCTTTTCTGGTTCAAAAACCTACCCAACAACGTAAATCCTGGGTCCTATCATCACACATCACATAACAACAGTAAGCAACCCAAAATATGGCAACACATCATCCCAACTCAAACATTTCCTATTCAAAATCAGTCAACATAATACTCTTTCAAACTCCGTGCCTGAAGGCCTAGGCATGGATTCTCCTTTCCGTTTATACAATCAATATGAAATGAAAACATGTCAAATCTACTCAATGGAAAGAACCTAGCCTACCTGGACGCCAAGCAGTTGCACAATGCATTTTCTAGCTCTACGAAGGCGTTCCCTGATGGATGACAAGCCCAAAATCCATGGTTTTGCTTCCTTTTAGATGGAATATCTCCTCCCCATGGCTCTCAAGCCTTGGAGCATCCTAGGAGGATTTTTAGAGAAACCCTCGTATGGTTTCCAACTGAGGAGGAGAAGTTTTTTATTAAAATTGCGTAACTGAGCTACTATTTTCCACCATACCTCTATAGTGGTTGGCTGACTGCTACCGTGGTGGCGCTATAGTAGAATAATTACCACTATAGCGGAGTGACGTCAGCCCGAATAAATTTCAAAAAGTATGAAATTTCTATCACGTCACCCCACTTTTAATCAAAATGTATTTAATCATTCCCGAAATCCATGATATGGTGATTTCTAAAATAATGATAGATCTGGTCATTATAGGAGTGCTGTCACAAACATAGATTGTCCCTGAGTTCGATAAAGATTTGTTCCTCAACATTACCTCCACTACTAACTGGATCCTGAACATGAGGCTGACAACTAGGAATATCAGAAGTTTTCATGACATTAGTAAACTTGTTCATCAAATTACCTATCGCGTAGATTGTAGGAGAGGTATATGCATATTGATTCTCCAAAGTTCAGCCCATGAAGTTTTGATTCTTTTTTAAATCTGCCAACTCTTTGGTTATATGAGCAATATTTGCCGATACTACCATTTCTCATTAACCTATTCGCTGTTGAAAACTTATAAGTTTTCAGCCATTTCATTCTGCTTTTGAGATAATTTATTTAAACTAACCAGAATGTTGAGGAGGAAGACAGTAGGTGTGGTACCAACTTCTGAATGTTCGGGATGTGCTATCTCATCCTCTGTTTGCTCTGGACTATATATAGTCATTTGTGCGGTTTGTGTCGGACCAGCAGGAGGGTTTAAACTATTTATAAAGTTTTTGCCTATGAAATACATATTTGTGATCCTTATAAACTTTCCAAATTCACATCAAACAAGAAAACCAAGCGAGTGATAGTCGAAGGAAAATACAAGCATCTACAATCACCCTTAAAATGATAAAAAACTATAGCCTCGCTAATGAATTTTACAATATTTATGGGTAACTCATGCATAATAGCATAGATCAAAAGAACTTTTTCCATCTCATAGTTAGAGGTATTCAAATATGGAATTAGGCACGAACTAACAAATCTAACCCAAGTCCTGGCTACCATAAGCATACACGCACCTTTAATACCTAAAGGACGTTCACTAATTCCCGAATATATTCTAACACCATTAGGGCACAGTTCATTCAGGACATATTTCCCAAAATTCTCATTCCAATCATTAATACATTTTTTGTGTTACTATCATCAATATTTCTCAAGTGATAGATATCATTTATCATTGTAGAATCAAAGAGAACAGTTTTACCTTGCACAATCGTAGTTTGACTTTCTTCATTTAGGTTGCTGTAGAATTCAAGAACTATGTTCCGAACATAGTCTCCAGGATATTGAACAAATGACATCCAACACAAAGAAGAGATAGTATGTAAAATTTACTGCTCCCTTACACCATCAGAAGGTGCAAAAAGCATCTCAAACTCTTCAACCATTGATTGATTTTTTGTAGAATTTCTCCATATTGCTGGGTCAAGAATTTGCCTTCTAGAGTTATGAGAGCTTCCTGAATGAGTTCGTTTTGCTACAAATATTTTATTTTATTTTGAAAAAGTTTTTAATCTCAAATAAGAAGGGTGTGATTGAGATGAGATAGTAAAAATAGAACAAAGAAAAGAGTGCAAAGATGGTGGTTTAGCAGAAACAAGAAGAAGAGGATCAAAAACAGGAAAAACAAACTTTTTTTAAGTGATCTCCATCGCTGAAGCTTTTGAAAGAAATAGAGTCTGTACAATAGTTGTTCAGGCTGAAGAATGTAGGATTTTATTTATTCAGAAAAAGGATAAAATCTCGTAATAAAATAATTTTTACTTTGTTTTCATAATTATCTTATTCGCCGTAATAATATTGCCCTGTTTTGGTGTGATAATACTTTACCCTTCTTATCTCCTTTCCCTCTCTCTTTTTTTTAATAAAAAAAAATATCACAAAGATGTGAGGTTTAACGTGACAAACAGATACCCAACCTCTCTCTTATATATATATATATATGTAATTTTACTAACATAAGTACTACATATTATTCTAGGTATATTCACAACTATTATTAATAATCAAAAGACTAAAATAGAGAAAATTATTTGCTTATCCTCGAGCATTGAAAATTATCAAAAATAGTGACTAAATATTTTAAGTGAAATCATGAGAATTTTTAGTACAGAAGAATCAATTAAGAGAACCAATGAGTTCAACAACCTTTAACCATACTCATATTCACTTATTGAGAATTAAAATAACAATATTTCTCAATCCCAAGTGCGTCTCACCAAATGAAGAGTGATGAACAAATATCGCGCAATATATCTATATAAAATAAAAAAATGCATCGATCAAAAACTTCGCTCACTCTCAACAAAGAAGTATCTCAAGCTACCGAGAATTGTCATAAGCTTGCATATCATGTAGTTTTCCACTATTGTAGGAGTCTTTGAGTTGAGATCATGTAGGACTTTTATAAGGTTGTAATGTAGGCTTATGGACGGGTATGATACATATGGATAATAGTGACTCAAATTTCCTTTTAGGCATCACACTTAATTTTCTCGCTCAAGCATTCTTAGATTCCATTTTCTTGTGAACAATTAACCTCTCTTGATATTTTTACTAAAAAAAACTTCAGTTGCCAACATCTTATTGCTGATCTCTCTCTCGTTCTTCTTTCTTTTTCAAATTTTAAATAAGGATTTTTTTCTTTTGTTTTACGACATCTGAAAAGACCAATAAGGTCACAAAATTATCCTTTCACGTGTTCTTTCCATCATTCACACTTGATTTTTGCATTCAAATCAAATCTTAAAGTGCCTGAAAGGAAATTAGGTGAACAAATAATGTGTCGTAACAACAGAGAGGCTAAGGGGTGAAGCTTGGTGATCAACAAATAAGAGATAATTTATTTAGGCTCAACGGGGCTAACTAGAGATAAAATTTATCACGACATGTCAATTTTTTTACCATGGTTGAAAAAGGAAAGCCTACTTTCATTTCTCAACTCAAAATCTACCTACTCAAACCACATTCAAGGCAAATTCTAGATTTCTGAATAAGCATGAGAACTAGGTAATATATACTCACCACACAATACACTTGGAGCTAGCGAATATTGGAATTTCAATCGTTAATAGGTCAGCATGAGTTTGGAAAAGTAGTTATACAACCCATGAATGATACTCGATTAAATCTATCTTTCTTAAATCTCATGATTTTCAAATCAAATTAGGTTTAGCCAGCTTATTTACCAAAATAAAGAAAATAACTAAAAGTCCTAAAAAGTGCTCGATTTAACATATTATGACCTTGTTAAAAAAAAGAACAAGAAATTCATTGAAAGTACACTAAATAAGTTACCTTACGAATAAAGCAACTCATTTTTTTTTCTTACGAAAACACATCACCCTTCTTACTTCCTTTTTTTAGAAATTTAAATTATAAAAAGGAAATAAAAAAAAACTTGCTTTTTTTAGATTTTTTTATAACACAATATATATATATATATATATTGTAATGACCCTTTCAGTCATGTTCATATTTTTGTCTTCTTTGCACTATTAGAGCTTACCTGTAGCGGCTCTAAGTCATTTATGATTTACTAGAACCGGTTATATATATATATATATATATATATATATATATATATATATATATATATATATTGTAATGACCCTTCCGGTCATGTTCATATTTTTGCCTTCTTTGCACTGTTAGAGCTTACTTGTAGTGGCTCTAAGTCATTTATGATTTACTGGGACCGGTATTTTGGTGTCCGGGCTGTTCGTTAGGTCGTTATGACCATTTTTCTGTTTTAGAGCTTTAACTTAGGAAATCATTGACTTTAGTCAATATTCTTAGAAAGCATGCTCGGAATCGAATTCTGACAGTTAAGTTAGCTCTGGAGCATGAATTTTGATCTAGTTGGACCTTTACTTAGGGCCCAGGAGCTTTTGGTTCGGTTTTATCTTACTTTCTGAGATTTCAGGCCAGTTAGAGTTGGTAGTTTGACTTTGGTCAACATTTGGAGAAGACAGCCTTGGATGGGAATTCCGTCAGCGCTGTTAGCTCCAAAATGTTGACTTTGGTCTAGAAAGAACTTTAGTTTGGGTTCCGAGTCTTCCAGACTCATTTTGAGATATTGGGTTTTGTTTTGGTTAAAGGTTGATTTTTGGGCGTGGAGTCCACTTTTTGTTAAACTAACCTCGTTTGAGATTTTTGTAGCTTCTGTTGAGTCCAAAATGCTATTTATGGTAAGGTAGCATCTTTAGTTTGTGTCCACGAGGTTTGAAATGTTCCCCAAGGGTGCGATGGAATTGGTTTTATGTTCTATTGCAGCTGGTAGCTGTTGTTTCTGGTACAGGCGCGACGGCGGTGCCTTGGCCGCACCTACGCCCTGGGTGCCGCACCTGCAGTGCCTGGTGGCTTCAGCAGGGGGCGCGCCTGCGCTCTCTCACCGGCCACAGCGGTGCCGCGCCTGTGCCTAGCTCCTGGCAGCGTATATAAACTCTTTCTCCTTCATTTTCAAACCCCAAATGAGTTTCCTCCATTTCTCTTGAGCTCAAAGCTCTCAATTCTGTGTGAGCTTATCTTATAGTGTTGGGGTGATTAAATCTTGTCTGTGGTTGATATTCTATCTTCAATTGTAAGTTTCTTATCCTCTTTTACGTTAACTTCTCCATTCAATTTCTTAATCTTGTTCTTGAGGTTTGGGGCTGTTTTAGGCCCTTGCCTTGCCTATTTTTCACTTAATTTTTGAGCATGCATTACTGGTAATATTGGGAACCTTGTGATGATTTTCATTTTCCATTTCGGGTTACGAGGCCCACGGGCCCACTTTTGATCTGGATTTCGACCCAACTAAATTATTAGCATTGTGGGTATCATTAGCTTTGTATTGACAAGTAGAATATGTTTTTGATAGTTTGATTGTGATTTTGGGTTTCTCGGGGTAGTTTGGGCTCGGGCGAAAGCATTCCAGCAGTTATTCATCGATGCCAGGTAGGTTACTGCTTACCTACCTTAGACTTTGCTTATATAGAATATAATTATACTATTTAGCATCTTTGGGTTGAGTTTACTAGGTTGGCATTCCATACCTTGTTCGCTCCCTTTCTGTCCGCTCTTACTTCGCTTGCTTTAGTATTTGCGCTAGTTTAGTAGTATTACCCTTGCGGTCCCGTGCGGCCTTTGCATATGCCTTTGGACTATAGACGGTGGGATATTTGGAAAAGGTTCGTGAGTCCCAGACATCAATTCATGATTATGAGATGGTTATCTATGTTGTAGAGAGGATTGAGCCTATGTAGGGCCGGTAGGTTGATTTTGAGTTGTTGAGATGTTGGCTGTATTTGAACATAGCATCATTATCATGAAAAGAGCTTTTTCTGCATTGATTTACTACTACATGGTTGTGGTCCTAACTATCACTAGTTTTCTAAATTTTGCATGGTCCCAAGGGCCCGTTTTAAGTTACAAATAGTTATAAATAGATTTAAAACTGGTTTTATGGATCTTCTTGAAGTAAAAGAGATTATGTGATGGTTTTCACACTGATTCTAGACTCGGCTGGCCCAGAGTGCTAGATATGATTTGTACTATTGATTTTGCACTGATACTAGACTCGATTGGGCTGGAGTGCTAGAAATGCTTTTATTACTAATTTTAGACTCGGATAGACTCTAGGCACGGATATTAAGAGTTTGTATATGGTCTCGGAGACCTTCATAGACCTTATCAATCCAAACTATGGGCTACGGGCTGAGAGTGCCAGAGGAGGGGTATACGGAGGAGTAGATGTATATGGGATAAGCCTTCCATGGGTCCTACCTGCTGGACCTACAGACGCTGAATAAGGTGCATATGGTACCACTGGCATTTCATAGCATATCATACATTGTTTGCACGGTTCCACCCTTGTTTTCTATTTGTTGAGTATACGCTCTGGTAGTATGGGATGCTAGAGGGTTTGTTTTCACTTATATATATTCCTCGGGTGTATGGGCGCTTGTTGGAATTAGGGGTGGGCATAAAAACTAAAAAACCGAAAAATCGAACCGACCCAAACTAATTTGGTTCTTTGGTTTTGGTTCTTCGATTCGGTATTCGATTTTTTTTTTCAAAAATTTGGTTCGGTGTTCGATTTAAGAGTCACAGTTCTTCGGTGCACCGAAGAACCGAACTTTATTAATTAAGTTTATAAATAATATTTTAAATTACATTTAAATTATATGGCCCAAAACATTTTAAAAACCCAAGCTCATTTGTTTAACTGCCTACTTTCCTAGTGTTCCTACGGTGCTGCACTGCTGCTAGATAGTAGCTAGTAGCTACTTCTCGGATAAAATGTCTTCTAATCAAAAGCATGCACTAACTCTTGGTGTTTCACCTCAATTCAATTAAATAGAATATTACAAGGAAGCCTTCAAAGGACAATCCTTTCAATAATTTGCCTTATGTATGTGGGATGAGAGCATTTTCATGTCAATTCAAGTAAAAAAATACTCTTGTCCTGAGGATTTTGATCAGCTATATATACGACCCTGAGAAATATCAAGAAAATGTTCTTTGTTGGGTGTCAGTAGCTGCTAGTAACTAATTATATTTTATTGATTATTTCTAATATAATGTGTTAAGTTATTGATTGTTGTAGAAGTTAATCAAGTTATACGAGAACAAGATTGTAGGTATTTGTTTCATTCAAAAGTTTTGATACTTTTGTCCTCATTTTGTTTCTCACTCGAATCAAAAAAACTGATCTAGAAACACCAAACTAAATCGGACCAAAGTTTAAAAAATTAAACCAAATCGAATTAGTTTGGTTCAGTGTTCGGTGCACATTTTTTCAAAACCGAAGAACCAAAGAACCGAACTGAACTTTGACAAAACCAAACCGAAGAATCGAACTCCCACTCCTAGTTGGAATTGTAGGTAGATTAGTTTACTCGCTCCTTTTTTAGGATTTGTTAGTTTACTTTTCGACCATCCTTACCTTGTGGATTGTATTATTAGCATGCTTTTGTTTAGCTGTCTTTCCTTCCTTCTCGTTATTTGAGGTTACCGGTACCTCACCCTGTTTGTTAAACTTTATCTATAGATAGTGATGTTGCAAGAGTCCAGTTACATTCTCTACTCTTTCACCTGTGTTCTGCGATATGTCTTTTGTAGCTAACATAGTATACTTGTATTCTCTATGCTTTCTATTTGTTGCTAGCTTCCGTGTGCTTTTCTCTGTTTGCTTCTGTGACTTTTCTTTTTTATCTGCTTTATACTGCTTTTATATTTTCTATATGCCAGTCGGCCTATAATGCCTACTGGGTACCCGTTGCTTTGCAATTTGTGTTCATACTATACTTCTGCATCTTCCTAGTGCAGATCCTAGTGTGAGATATTGACATTAATGCGGAGACTCGTGCAGTGCTTTTGGGCATCCGAGACATAAGGTGAGATTCTGGCGACCGGGGCTTAGCTATATCTCCTCTTTTGGAAGTTGACTATTTTGTTTATTCATAGGCACTTGTATATTTTACTTTCGCACTCTCTTGTACCCTGTATATCTAGTAGTGGCTCCTGTACTTTGGATACCAGGTCATGGGATGGTGTAGTTTCTATATATGTATATCTATATTGCTTCCTTTCACTTTGTGTCCTTTATCTTGCTTCCGCTTATTATACTTCTTGTGCAGGCTTACTTAGAGTGTAGCCCATTACTAATTGTTCTGGGCTACGAGGATTGGTTTGCCTACAAGAGCGTTGTAGATGCCATCATGACCTGAGAAATTGGATTGTGACAGCTTGGTATCAGAGCCTAGGTTAATCGGTGTCATCGGTATAGGAGTCAATATCTAGTAGAGTTTTGCGGATCGGGGCAGAGATATTTGTACCTATCTTCGAGTAGCTACAGTGATATTTTAGGAAACATGACTCTTCTCTTGCCTCTATATAGTGTGCTTTATCATAGATGGTTTCCTGGAATCTCACTTGTTCCGTTTACTCTTCTGCAGATGGCTCGTACGAGATCTTCAACAGCGGACAAGGGCTAGCCTTCAATACCAGCACCTTCGTCTCCAGCCAGGGGCTGGGGTAGACATAGAGGTAGAGGTCGAGGGTGTGCTCGAGCAGCGATACCAGTTAGAGCTCCTTAGGCCAAGTATGAGCCTGAGCCAGTTCCGGATCAGCAGCCCATGGACTAGGGGGTAGCCCAGGTGCCACAAGGGCCAGTAGCAACATCAGTATCAGCACCATCCCCAGCTATTACACCAGATATCCAGAGTGTGCTTCTTCAGTTGTTTAGTATGGTTGGGGGTTAGCCTTCTAATATGGCTCAGACATATGCTCAGGGGGCAGCCATAGGTATTCAGAGTTCAGGAGCGCAGCCTGCTACTATGGCTCCCTGTGCACAGGTTCTATCAGTGCCTATAGTCGCTCAGCCTCTTGCTCCTTGCCCAGTTATGATAGAGTCAGAGCAGAAGGCTTTGGGATGGTTTAAGAGATATTCCCACTGAGGTTCTTCAGTGCTCCCGGAAAGGATGCTTATGACTTTATTTCTACTTGCGAGGATATGCTTTATCATCTTGATATATTGGATACTCAAGGAATGGGTAATACCACCTATCAACTAGAGGGCCCAGAGGTAAGATTTGGTGGAGGGACCAGGTAGCTTTCAAAGCTTCTCAGTCTCCTCAGTTGACTTGGAGAGAGTTCTATGAGGCCTTTATGGACAAGTTCTAGAGGTTGTATTTGAACATAGCATCATTATCATGAAAAGAGCTTTTTCTGCTTTGATTTACTACTACATGGTTGCGGGCCTAACTATCACCAGTTTTCGAAACCTTGCATGGCCCTGAGGGCCCATTTTCAATTATAAATTATTATAAATGGATTTAAAACTGGTTTCATGGATCTTCTTGGAGTAAAAGAGATTATCTGATGGTTTTCACACTGATTCTAGACTCGGCTGGGCCGGAGTGCTAGACATGGTTTTATTACTGATTTTAGACTCGAATATACTCTGGGCATGCATATTGAAAGTTTGTATGTGGTCTCAGAGATCTCCATGGACCTTGTCGATCTGGACTAGGAGCTACGGGCCGAGAGTGTTGGAGAAGGGGTATACGGGGGAGTAGAGGTATACGGAGAAAGCCTTCCATATGTCCTACCTGCTGGGCCTATGGGCATCAGAGGAGGTGCATACGGTACCACTGACACTTTATAGCATATCATACATTGTTTGTACGATTCCACCCTTGTTTGCTATTTGTTGAGTGTACGCTCCAGTAGTATGGGATGCTGGAGGGTTTATTTTCACTTGTATGTACTCCTCGGGTGTATGGGCTCTCATTGAAATTGTAGGTAGATTATTTTACTAGCTCTTTTTGTAGTACTTGTTAGTTTACTTTTTGACCATCCTTACCTTGCGGATTGTATTATTAGCATGCTTATATTTTGTTTCCTTTCCTTCCTTCCCATTATTTGAGGTTACCGTTACTGTTCATTAAACTTTCTGTATATATATTGTTGTTGCAAGGATCCAGGTGTGTTCTCTACTCTTTCACCTGTGTTCTGTGATATGTCTTCTGTAGCTAGCATAGTATACTTGTATTCTCTATGCCTTCTATCAGTTGCTAGCTTCCGTGTGCTTATCTTTTTTTGCTTCTGTAACTTTTCTTTCTTATCTGCTATATACTGCTTTTATATTTTATATATGCTAAGTCGACCTATGATGCCTACTGGGTACCCGTTGCTTTACAATTGGTGCTCATACTACACTTCTACATCTTCCTAGTGCAGATTCTAGTGTGAGCTATCGCCATTGACGCAGAGACTCGTGCAACACTTTTGGGCAACCAAGACATAGGATGATCTCCAGGCGACCGGGGCTTAGCTATATCTCCTCTTTTGGCAGCTGATTCTTTTTTTTATTCAGAGGTACTTGTATATTTTACTTTTGCACTCTCTTGTACTCTATATATTTAGTAGTGGCTCCTGTACTTTTGATACCAGATCATGGGATGGTGTGGTTTCTATGTATGTATATCTAGATTGCTTCCTTACGCTTTGTGTCCTTTATCTTGCTCTCGCTTATTATGATTCTTGTGCGTGCTTACTAAAGGGGAGCCCATTACTAACCATTCTGGGCGACAGAGATTGGTTCACCTACAGGGAGATTGTAGGTGCCATCATGACCTGAAATATCATGTCATGACAGTATATGTACACACACTAATAGTTACTTAAAATATGAAAGAAAGAATAAGAAAATAGTTCTGAGTTTAACGTCTTCAACTTGACTTATTAGTGATTTTTTTCTTCTTTTAAGTAAAAAGAACTGTTGAAGCTTGTTTGTCAAAGATTCTGGTGACATAAGACTTCAATCGATGGCCGTTCACTTTAAATTTTCCACCCTCATTTATATGTTGTATTTCGATGGAACCATAAGGGGTCACTTCTGTTATAATGTACGGTCCTATCCAACGTGACTTGAACTTTTCGAGAAATAATATCAACCGGCTATTGTACAATAGAACTTGGTCTCCAATTTTAAAATCCTTATGGCAAATGAGGTTGTCATGCCATCTTTTTGTCTTTTCTTTGTACAACATAGCCTTTTAATATGCTTCAAGCGTGAATTCCTCCAATTCATCAAGGTGCAACAAATGATTTTTACCTGCATCTGGCAAATTTAGATTAAATAATTTTATAGCCCAGTACGCTTTATGTTCCAATTTCACAAGTAAATGACAAGCTTTTTCAAAGACTAGTCTGTAAGGAGATGTGCCTATGGGTGTTTTAAAAGCAGTTCTATACGCCCATAAAGCATCATCTATTTTAAAGACCTATCTTTTTAGGAAGAACCAACAGTTTTTTCTAAAATTCTTTTTCATTCTCTATTGGATACTTCTACTTGCGTGCTTGTTTGAGCGTGATATGGAGTTCTTGTTTTATGAGTTAATCCATATCTTCACAACAATCTAGTGAATTGTCAATTTATAAAATGAGTTCCCTGGTCACTTATGATAACTCGTGGAGTTCCGAACCTAGAAAAATTAGTTTTACTGAGAAAATCACAAACAACACAAAAATCATTTTTTTAGTACCCATTGCTTCTACCCACCTTGAAACATAGTCAACAACCACTAAAATATATTCACAACCATTCGATGGAGGAAATGGACCCATAAAATCAATGCTCCAAACATCAAATATTTCACATACAAGATGTAACGACCGGGTCCATCATTACGGGTAAATCATTCATGCCAATTCTTAGAGTTAGAAAACTCCGAGTTTGGGAGTTTGAAATTTTGGGCTAGGCTAGTATCGGCCAGATTTAGAGCAAGGTACGATCTAGGGCAATCCCGGTAAGGATTGAGTTAGATGTCTTGATTTGAGCTAGTTTTCCTTGTATCTAAAACATAAAGGAGTTTGAGGGACTTTTTGAAATCGACTTCGGGTAAATAGAACTCCCGAAATCGAGGTTGACGTGAAGGGGTTAGTTTGGGATGTCAGAAAAATAAGTGTGTTGTAAAATGGACTAGTTTTGGAGATTTTTTGACTTTCTGTCCCGTGTCAACTGCTATGGCAGTTGACACTCTGCCATAGCAACCTCCACTGTAGTGGAGAAAATACCGCTACCGAAAGTCAATGTCGGTCAGCCTCTGCCATAATGGAAGAGTCCGCTACGGCGGTACCGCTATAGTGGAGCAGACTGCAATAGCGGAGCGTGATGGTATTTAATGCAGAAACTCCCCCAAAATAGTTCAATTTTTCTGCAACTCATTTTGAGAGAAAAAGGGAGCAATTTTGGACGATTTCTACCAGTTTTCCACCATTTTTCATCCTAAAGGTAAGGATTCTACTCCCCAAACTTCGTGATATCTTTCCTACGCTATAGAATTGCTAGGGGTGGACTTGGAGAAAGGTTTGGGATAACCTAAAATTGTAGAATCCGGGGGGAAAAGGGAATTCTAGGGTGCTAGAGTTCTTGGGTCTTGATTCTTGATAATGGGTGATGATCATTTAGCTATAATTCTCTAAAGGAATCCGTAAAAATGATGAATTTAGGTGAATTAACAATGGGAAATCTCAAAAATGGGTGGAATGATCATGGTTTAGCCTAGGGATTAGGATTTTTGTATAATATGGGTAATTTAGGCTAGTTAATTAACTATAGTGTTTATGTGTTTATTTCTAGATCAAGAACAAGCAAGAGATCCTAAAAAAGAAAAAGCTCTGGCACTGTAGAGCTTGATTATTCGAGGTAGGTGATGGTTATTGATTCTTGTATGCATGGTATGTTTTTGTACTCATGTCTAAGTATTTGTATGGTTTGCATTGCTTAGGGAATGTTTAGGAATGTCCAAAAGTCCTGTTTTCAGTCTTGTGAAATGAACTAGGTGTTATTGCTTGTTGGTTTACAAGTGTTGATTGTTCATTGTTTGTGACTGTGGATTTATGTGACATTAGGTTGGCTTGGGTACCATGCCTAGTACGGGATATACTAACGGTTGGCTCGGGTACCATGCCTGGTACGGGATATACTAACGATTAGCTCGGGTACCAGGCCTGGTACAGGTTTACATTATTATACTATTGCATCTTTACTAATTGTTCCTTGAGTGGACCGGGTTGTGCTTATGATTTGTGATTGTGTTTTTGGTCCTTAAGAGGCTGGGTTGTTACATTGATCTATGAGTTTGGTCTTAGTGTAGACCTGGTAATATATTTGACACTTAGATGTTGTCTAGAGGGGATCCAGGGTGGGTTCGGGATATGTAACGAGGTATAATTGTTGTTATAGTGAATTGTTGATCATGGTTGTGAAAGTGATTTACATGTGGGGACAAGTTAGGGAGAGACTTGTAGTCTAGAAATATCTGTTGACTGTTTTATGTGTTTTTGTACTCTTACTTGACTTCTGTACTGTTCATACACTGTTTATTTGGAACTGGCTAATGATCCTACTAGTGCACGGTGGTTTTGTACTGATATTGCACTTGCTTGTCTTTTTGTGAGTACAGGAAATCTTCCGGCGATTGATGCCCGACCTTACCTATAGGACTGACACTTCGAGATATCAAGGGTGAGTTGTTCGACCAAGCTGCCTTGATTTCTATCTATTTGAGTTATAGCCCACTTATTTCGGGCTTAGACTATTCCTTTATTTGGGGTTTCATCCCCGTACTCTAGTTTTGGTAGATGTTTTTGGTACGATGACTTTCAGATTCTAGGGAGGGATTTTCCGCAGTTTATATTTTTATAGAGTTGTTGCTAGTTTACTTTTTGCACTGGTTTTAGGCTGTTAGGCTATGCTAAGGTTTGAGTTATACTAGTTTGCTCATCCGACGGTTGGGTGGGTGCCACTCACGATGGTCCAGATCATGACAAAGATGGTATCAGAGCCCTAGGTTTGTTGATATTATCATACCAAAACAGGTCTAGTAGAGTCTTGCAGAATGGTGCAGAGACGTTCGTACTTTTCTTCAAGAGGCTATAGGACTTTAGGAAACTATCTCTTCTTTCTTCCATTGTGCTATAACTTGATTCCAATTGGTATCTGGTGATACAAATTGGTATCTGATTCTTTCACTCTTCTGTCCGCAGATGATTAACACAAGGAACAACAGAGCGAGACCAATGGTCCCATCCATGGGCCCGACCGTCTGTGGTAGAGGCAGGGGAAGGGGCAGAGGATGAGGTAGAGCCATACCCTCCAGGGGTGGGGCTCAAGCTGCTGCAGAAGTGCGTGAGGCAATCCCTCCATCACTTCAGGAGCAGGTTGTCAAAGATGTGGAGGTTATTATGGAGGATAAAGGGGAACAGGCAGAGGAAGAGTCGGCACTGACTGGAGGTACATGACTTCCCTATATGACGCCCGAAGCATTTCAGCAGGCTTGGAACTTCTTGAGTGGTTTGGTTGGTGCTGGAGCCATACCCATAGGCAATGCAAATCAGGCTCTGGGCACTCAGCCAACAGACCCTACGGCTCGTAGGATAGATGCAGCTTCAGGCACAGGTGACTTCTTCAGGCCAATGCTAGGCCCAGTGATGACAGGAAATGAACATGAGATGCTGACCAAGTTTCTCAAGCTGAAACCTCCTACGTTTCAGGGTACTGATAGAGAAGATGCTTATGAGTTCATATTGGATTGTTATGAGAGGCTGCACAAGCTGAGCATTGTGCAACAGTATGGGGTTGAGTTTGTCACATTTCAGCTGCAGGGTGATGCGAAGCAGTGGTGGAGATCTCATATGGAGTGTCGGTCGTCTGTTTTACCCCCACTGACTTGGGAGCAGTTTCATGCTCTTTTCTTAGAGAAGTACGTGCCTCGTACTTTGAGGGATCGGAAAAAGGATGAATTCTTGAATTTGGAGCAGGGTAGCATGTCAGTCTCTGCTTATGAGGCAAAATTTCATGCCTTATCTCATTTTGCTACACAGTTGTTAGATTCCGAGGAGGAGCGGGTTCGATTGTTTGTCAAGAGTTTGAATACTGAGCTTCAGGTATTGTCTGTGCACATGACTTCTTCAGGGAAAGGCTTCAATGAAGTGGCATATTATGTAAAGAAACTTGAGGGAGTCAGGTAGGTGGGGCTGGCTAAAGTGTTAGCCAAGAAGCCCCGAAATGATGGAAATTATGGTGGTTCATACTCCAAGGGTCAGAATCAGTAAGTATACTCAGCCCATCCTATTCAGTCAGCTCTGCCAGCTGCTACAGGTGGTCGTTCAGGAGCTAATCAGCAGTTTTCAGCTTCTAAGGGCTAGGAAGCTTCTTATACATCTGCTAGCAGGACTGCACTTGATCGTGGTTATTTCCATTATGGTGATCTGGGTTACTTTAAGAGGGAATGCCCTCATAGGCAGACCGGTAATCAGGTTTAGCAGCAGCCTAAGGTTGTGGTCCCGGCAGGTAGAGGTGGTGACGCTAGAGGTCGTCCACAGGGTGGGAAAGGTAACTTTTAGGGAGGTCAGAGAGACAGAGGGAATGGCGACGCGGGCAGGGGTGCGGCGTAGCCAGCCAGAGAAGTTGCCCAAATTGATGATCGGGCTCAGTGTTATGCATTTCAAGGGAGGAACGAGGCTGAGGCATCTGATATGGTGATCACACGTACCATTCTTGTCTGTGATAAAATGGCTTCGGTATTATTTGACCCAGGTTCTACGTATTCTTATGTGTTTGTGAGTTTTGCGTTGGGTCTGGACTTGATATGTGATATCCTTAATTCCCCTATCCATGTTTCTACCCCAGTTGGAGAGTCGGTGATTATGACTCATGTTTATCATGATTGTTCTGTTGTGTTTGTGGGGTTGCACACTTGGGTAGACTTGGTAATCCTGGATATGGTTGATTTTGATATTATCTTGGGCATGACCTAGTTATCCCCTTATCATGCTGTGTAAATTGTAACACCAAGACTGTGGCTCTAGAGATTCCGATTAAGGATAGGCTAGAGTGGAAAGGTGTGTACATGCCTAAGCTAGTTAAGATAATATCATTTTTTCGGGCTAGGAAGCTAGTGGGGAGGAGGTGTCTAGCCTTCTTGGCTCATCTCCAGGATGATAGTGTAGAGTCCTCATCTATTGAGTCAGTTCTAGTTGTTTCTGAGTTTCGAGAGGTGTTTCCAGCAGATTTGCCTGGTATGCCTCCGGATAGGGATATAGACTTTTGTATTGATTTGGAGCCAGACACTCGTCCCATTTCTATTCCTCCATATCGTATGGCTCCGGCAGAGTTAAGGGAACTTAAGACTCAACTACAGGAACGCCTAGATAAAGGATTTATCCGTCCTAGTGCTTCGCCTTGGAGTGCTTCGGTCTTGTTTGTAAAGAAAAAGAATGGTAGTATACGGATGTACATAGATTATAGGCAGTTAAACAAGGTTACCATCCAGAATAAGGACCCTCTACCCTGCATTGATGACCTGTTTGACCAGTTACAGAGTGCATCGGTGTTTTTAAAAATTGTCTTGAGGTCAGGGTATCATCAGTTGAAAATTAGGCCCGAGGATATTTCTAAGACTTTTTTTCGAACTTGGTACGGGCATTACGAGTTCTTAGTGATGTCAATTGGGTTGACTAATGCACCAGTGGCATTCATGAGTTTAATGAATGGGGTATTTAAGTCATATTTGGATTAGTTTTTTATCGTTTTCATTGATGATATTTTGATCTACTCTAATAGTAGGGAGGAGCATGCTAAACATCTCTGTATAGTGTTGGACATTTTGAGAGGTCAAAAGCTTTATATGAAGTTCTCCAAGTGTGAGTTCTGGTTGACTTCAGTAGCATTCTTGGGGCATGTAGTGTCAGAAAAGGGGGTGATGGTAGATCCCCAGAAGATTAAGGTAGTCAAGAGTTGGGTCCGGCCGAGCTCGGTGACTGAGGTGAGAAGCTTTATGGGGCTTGAAGGCTACTATCGTAGGTTCGTCAAGGATTTTGCACCCATTGATACCCACTTGACAAGGTTTACACAGAAAGACGTACCATTTATGTAGTCTGACAAGTGCGAGGAGAGCTTTCAAAAGCTCAAGACACTTCTGACCACAACTCCTATTTTATCCTTTCTAGTTGAAGGTAAGGACTTTATTATTTACTGTGATGCTTCACATTCTAATTTGGGTGATGTGTTGATGCAGGATAGGAATGTGATAGCCTATGCTTCTAGGCAATTAAAGGTGCATGAGAGAAACTATCTGACTCACGATTTTGAGTTGGCAGCGGTGGTGTTTGCACTCAAGATTTGGAGACACTATCTCTATGGTGTCAAGTGTGAGGTGTTCACTGATCATCGTAGTCTGCAACATGTTTTCACTCACAAGGACTTGAATCTGAGGCAGAGAAGGTGGATGAAGTTGTTGAAGGATTATAATGTGACTATTCAGTACCATCTGGGTAAGGCTAATATGGTGGCAGACGTATTGAGCTGGAAGACAGTTAGCATGGGCAGTTTGGCTTGTTTGGGGGTGTCCAAATGACTACTAGCAAGGGAAATTCAGGCATTGGAGTCCAAGTTCATGCACTTGGGCATTTCAGAACAAGGTGGGATCTTGGCCAATATTGAGGTCAAATCCACATTCATAGAGGAGATTAAGGCCAAACAGTTTCAGGATTCGCAGTTGAGCATGCTTCGGAGCAAGGCAGTATCCGGAGAGTCTGGAGACACCACGTTGGATTCTGGCAGTATGTTAAATTTTAGAGGAAGAATTTGTGTTCCTCAGGTTGATGACATAATTCAGAAGGTGTTGGCAGAGGCTCATGCTTTGCGGTATTTAATTTATTCGGGTGTAACCAAGATGTACAAAAATTTGAGGCAACTTTATTGGTGGCCTTGGATGAAAAGGAACATAGAAAATTTTGTGTCCAGGTGTCAGAATTGCCAGCAGATAAAGTATGAGCACCAAAAACCTGCAGGACTACTTCAGAGAATGCCCATTACAGAGTGGAAGTGGGGGAAAATATATATGGATTTTGTGGTGGGTCTCCCCAAGACTCTGGGGAAGTCGACTCTATTTGGGTCATCGTTGACAGGCTGACCAAGTCAGCTCACTTCATTCTGGTCAGGGTGGATTACAATTTGCAACAATTAGCTAAGATCTACGTGAAGGACATTGTGAGATTGCATGGGGTGTCATTGTCCATCAATTCAGACAGGGGTACGCAGTTTACCTCCAAGTTTTGGGGCAAGTTGCATGAGGAGTTGGGCAATCAACTCACTTTTAGTACAGTCTTACATCCTCAGACTGATGGTCAGTCGGAGAGGACAATTCAGGTATTGGAGGATATGCTGAGAGCATGTGTGATTGACTTCGGGGGTCATTGGGACTAGTTTCTACCATTGTGTGAGTTCTCATACAACAATAGATACCACTCCAGTATCGACATGGCACTATTCGAGGCTCTATATGGGAGGAGTTGTAGGTCACCAATTGGGTGGTTTGAGGAAGGCGATGTAAAGCCTTTGGGCGTAGACTTGGTAAGGGAAGCACAAGAAAAGGTAAGAGGCATTCAAACCAAGTTGCTATCTGCTCAAAGCAAGCAGAAGGAATATGCAGATCACAAGGTAAGGGACATGGAATTTCAAATTGGTGAGCAGGTATTGTTGAAAGTGTCACCAATGAAGGGTGTTATGCATTTTGGCAAGAGGGGCAAGCTCAACCCTCGGTTCATCATACCATTTGAGGTTCTTGAGATCGTAGGGCCCATCGCTTATAGATTGGCGCTGCCACCCAGTCTGTCGGGTGTCCATCCGGTGTTTCATGTATCCATGCTAAAGCAATACCATGGGGATGGGGACTACATCATCAAGTGGGATGAGGTGTTACTTGATAAGGATGTTCGCTATAAAGAGGAACCAGTTTTTATTCTTGATGGGGATGTCCGAAATTGAGGACAAAGGTGATCAGTATGGTAAAGGTTCAATGGAAGCATCGTCTGATTGAGGAAGTGACTTGGCAAATCGAGAGGGACATGCAGGACAAGTACCCTCACTTATTTGAGGATAAAGGTACTACTCTTTTCACTCTTCACTTTCTGTATTTTTGGGTTTGATCATTCGGGGATGAACGATCGGTAAATTGGTATTTGTTGTAATTACTGGGTTTGTCATTATGGGTAAACCAACAACAACAACAACAACAACATACCCAGTGTATTCCCACAGCGTGGGGTTATTATGGGTAAACCATTCATGCCAATTTTTAGAGTTAGAAAACTCCAGTTTGGGAGTTTGAAATTTTGGGCTAGGCTAGTCTCGGCCAAATTTGGAGCGAGGTATGGTATAGGTCAATCTGGGTAAGGATTGGGTTAGATGTCTTGATTTGAGCTAGTTCTCCTTGTAGCTAAGACATAAAGGAGTTCGGGGGACTTTTTGGAATCGAATTTGGGTAAATAAAACTCCCGAAATTGAGGTTAACGTGAAGGGGTTATTCCGGGATGTCAAAAAAATAAGTGTGTTATAAAATGGACTAGTTTTGGAGATTTTACGACTTTATGTCCTGTGTCAACCGCTATGGCGGTTGACACTCCCCCATAGCAACCTCCATCGTAGCGGAGAAAATACTACTAAAATAGAAGTCAACGTCGGTCAGCCTTTGCCATAGCGAACGACTCCGCCATGGTGGTACCTCTATAGTGGAGCGGACTGCTATAGCGGAGCGTGACGGGATTTAATGTAGAAACTCCCTCAAAACAGTTCAAAATTTCTGCAACTCATTTTGGGAGAAAAAGGGGCAATTTTGGGCGATTTCTACCAGTTTTCCATCATTTTTCATCCTAAAGGTAAGGATTCTACTCCCCAAACTTCATGATATCTTTCCTACGCTATAGAATTGCTAGGGGTGGATTTGGGGAAAGGTTTGGGATAACCTAGGATTGTAGCATCCGGGGGGGAAAGGGATTCTAGGGTGCTAGAGTTCTTGGGTCTTGATTCTTGATAATGGGTGATGATTATTTAGCCATAATTCTCTAAGGGAATCCATAAAAATAATGAATTTAGGTGAATTAATGATGGAAAATCTCGGGAATGGGTGGAATGATCATGGTTTGGCCTAGAGATTAGGATTTTTGTATAATCTGGGTAATTTAGGCCAGTTAATTAACTATAATGTTTATGTGTTTATTTCTAGACCAAGAACAAGCAAGGGATCCTGAAAAAGGGAAAGCTCTGGCACTGTAGAGCTTGATTATTCGAGGTAGGTGATGGTTATTGATTCTTGTATGCATTGTATGTTTGTGTACTCATGTCTAAGTATTTGTATGGTTTGCATTGCTTAGGAATGATTTAGGAATGTCCAAAAGTCCTGTTTTCAGTCTTGTGAAATGAACTAGGAATTATTGCTTGTTGGTTTACAAGTGTTGATTGTTCATTGTTTGTGACTGTGGAGTTATGTAACATTCGGTTAGCTCAGGTACCACTCCTGGTATGGGATATACTAATGGTTGGCTCAGGTACCATGCCTGGTACGGTATATACTAATGGTTGGCTTGGGTACCACGCCTGATATGGGATATACTAATGGTTGGCTTGGGTACCACGCCTTGCACGGGTTTACTTTATTATACTATTGCATCTTTACTAATGGTTCCTTGAGTGGACCGGGTTGTGCTTATGATTTGTGATTGTGCTTTTGGTCCTTGAGAGGCCGGGTTGTTACATTGATCTATGAGTTTGGTCTTGGCGTAGACTGGGTTGTATGTTTGACACTTAGATGTTGTCTAGAATGGATCTAGGATGGGCTCGGGATATGTAACGAGGTATAATTGTTGTTATTGTGAATTGTTGATCATGGTTGTGAAAGTGATTTACATATGGGGACAAGTTAGGGAGAGACTTGTAGTCTAGAAATATCTGTTGACTGGTTTACGTGTTTTTGTACTCTTACTTGACTTTTGTACTATTTATACACTGTTTATTTGGAACTGGATAATGATCCTACTAGTACATTGTGGTTGTGTACTGATACTGCACTTGCTTGTTTTTTTGTGAGTACAGAAAATCTTCCGGCGGTTGATGCCCGACCTCACCTGTAGGCCTGACACTTCGAGATATCAAGAGTGAGTTGTTCTACCAAGCTGCCTTGATTTCTATCTATTTGAGTTATAGCCCACTTGTTTCAGGCTTAGACTATTCCTTTATTTAGGGTTGCATCCCCATACTCTAGTTTTGGTAGATGTTTTTGGTATGATGACTTTCAGATTCTAGGGAGGGATTTTTCGCAGGTTATATTTTTATAGAGTTGTTCATTTATGTTGTTGCTAGTTTACTTTTTGTACTAGTTTTAGGCTGTTAGGCTATGCTAAGATTTGAGTTCTACTGGTTCGCTCTTCCGGGGGTTCGGTGGGTGCCACTCACGATGGTCCGGGTCGTGACACAAGAATAGAGTTAAGAGGCATCTCATCTCTTTTTGAAATGTTACCGCTTCTTTGGCATTTGTCGCAAGTGGCGACATAATTTCTTCCACCTTTGAACAGAGTAGGCCAGAAAAAAACCTACTTTATACTTTAGCAACTATTTTTCTTCCTCCGTAATGTCCTCCAACAGCTGCATCATGGAAATGACCTAAGATGTTGTTCATTTCCATATCTGATACACATCTTTTGATTATATTATCTGCACAAAATTTAAACAAGTAAGGATCTTTCCAATAGTAATGTCTTGCATCTTTTTTAAGCCTTTTTCTTTGTTCGTAAGAAAAATCTTTCGAAATCCATCCTCCAGCCAAATAATTAGCGATGTCAGCAAACCACGGTGATTGGTTTACACCTGCTGTGAGTGCATATATGTGTTCATTAGAAAATTCCTCTTTGATATATGTTGTCTCAGTAGGAGAATTTTCCAAGCCAGACAAATGATCAGCTACCTGACTTTTTGATCCTTTTATATTTTTTATTTCAAGATCAAATTCTTGTAAAAGAAGTCTCCATCTTAGCAATATAGGTCTCACATCTTTTTTTGTTAAGAGATATTTTAAGGCCGCATGATCAGTGAAAACAATAACTTTTATTCCTACTAAATAGAAATGAAATTTGTCAAATGCAAATACTACTGTTAGTAGTTCTTTCTCAGTTGTGGCATAATTTCTTTGGGCTTCATTAAGCGTTCTACTAGCATAGTAGATAGGCCTAAAAATCTTATCTCTATTTTGTCCCAATACGGCTTTAACTGTTGTGTCACTTGCATCACACATTATCTCAAATGGTTGGTTCCAATCAAGAGAAACACTAATGGGAGCATTAGACAACTGTTCTTTGAGGATCTCAAATGCTTTTTTGCAATCATCTGAAAATTCAAACTTCACATCTTTCATCAGTAAGTTATTCAGTGGTTTTGAAATTTTTGAAAAATATTTTATAAACCTTCTGTAAAAACTTGCATGCCCTAGAAAACTTCTAATGCCTTTAACAGTAGTGGGATGGGGTAATCCTGCTATAAGATTAATTTTTGCCTTTATCAACTTCTATTCCTTTAGCAGTGATTTTATATCCTAAAACAATTCCCTTTGTTATCATAAAATGACATTTTTTCCAGTTAAGAACTAAGTTTGTTTCCTCACATTTTTAAAGCACCAAAGTTAAATGATAGAGGCAATCTTCAAATGTCTTACCAAAAAGTGTGAAATCATTCTTGAATATTTCAAGGAATTTTTTATTCATGTCTGAGAAAATTGCCGACATGTAACGCTGAAGTGTAGTAGGAGTATTGCATAGATCAAATGGCATTTTTCGATAAGCAATAGTTTTATCTTGATTTTCTAGATCAATTGGTATTTAATTATATCCATAATATCCATCAAGAAAATAGTAAAAACTATGACATGCAATTCTCTCAAGCATTTGGTCAATAAATGGCAAAGGAAAATGATATTTTCTTGTGGCTTCATTAAGTCGTCTATAATCAATACAAACTCTTCATCCTGTGACTGTTCTGCTAGGTAGGAGTTCATTGTTTTTATTTTTTATTACTGTCATACCTCCTTACTTTGGTACTACCTGTACAAGACTTACCCAAGTACTATCAGATATTGGATAAATAATACCTGCTGCTAGAAGTTTTACCACTTTATTCTTGACAAATTTCTGCATTTTTGGGTTTAGTCTTCTTTGGGGTTGGACTATTGGCTTGTAATTATCCTCCATGAGGATTTTATGCATGTAAATAGTTGGGCTTATTCCTTTGATGTCAGCTATAATCCATCGTAAGACTCTTTTATGTTCTTTCAGTACTCCAATCAATTTGCTTTTTTGTTCTGCAGTTAAAGAAGAGGAAATGATCACTGGAAATAATTTTGATTCAAGAAACACATATTTCAAATGAGATGGAAGCATTTTGAGTTCAATGTTTGATTGAACTTCTCCTGGTGAGACTTCCTCATTTTTTATTTCTTTTTCTAGTATTTTTGCTTCTTTTCTAACTGTGGGATTGACATTACTTGTAGTACATGACTTGGTCAAACATAATTCCAATGAATCAGTAATCAGCTGGTCATCTTTGTATTCGTCTGCAAGGTACAAGAAGATGATGACTCATTATTGGAAAATTTCATTATTTACTGCATGTCAAAGATTACTCTTTCTTCATCAACTCGCAGTATCAATTGTCCTTGATGGACATTAATAATAGCTCTTTCTGTAGCAAAAAATCATGTACTTAAAATTAATGGTATCTCGATATTCTCTTCCATTACAAGTACTATAAAATCTACTAAAAATACAAAATTATTAATCCTTACGAGAACATCTTCAATTATTCTTCTCGAAATTTTAGTACTTTGAGCGGTCAATTGAAGAGACACATCAATATCTTTTATTTTATCAAGTTCTAATTTTTGAAAATTGAAAAAGGTATCAAATTTATTGAAGCACCTGAATTGCATAATGCTTTCTCAAAATGTGCACCTCTCAAAGTGCAAGAAATTGTAAAACTTTCTGGATCACCAAATTTCTGTGGAGGATTATTTTGAAGTATAACACTAAATTGTTCTGTAAGCTTAACTACAGAAACTTCTTCTAATTTTTTTTACTTGACAAAATATCTTTCAGAAATTTAGCATATGAAGGCATTTGTGTTAAAGCATCTGTGAAAGGTATGTTAATGTAAAGTTGTTTCAAAATTTTCAGAAACTTTGAGAATTGTTTGTTAAATTTTTCTCTTCTTATTTTTTGGGGAAAGGGGAGAGGTACAGAATGAGGATTTTTAATCAATTCATTTTTCTGTATATTGTTTCTTTATCTTTTTATTTTTTTGGAAGCTCGGGTTTTTCTTTTTTCTCACTTTCATTTATTTATTCCATATTTCATGAATTTTTCTGTCTACTTGCATATGGATCATCAAGATCTTTACCTGAACGCAAAGAGATGGCTTTGACCTTTTCCTTTGAATTTTTCTTAGTATTTCTTGGTAGAGCACCTTGAATTTGTCCAGACATGAGTGTTGCTAATTGACTTACCTGAGTTTCTAAATTCTTGATGGCTGAATGTTGTTTTCCACCTTCTCATCAGTTGCCTTAATAAATTTGTACATCATGTCTTCAAGGCTTTGTGAAGAGCTCTTTGGGGCTTTTGTTGATATTGTTGAAAATTTTGTTGTCCTTTTATTTGATTTTAAAAATTAGGTGGTCCCTGTACCTGCTGCTTTTGATTAAAAATCTTTGAAGATTTTCAGCACCATTAGGATTACTCCATTGAAATCGTGGATGTTTTTGTGCCATAAAATTACCAAATGGATAATTATTTTTATAACCAATAATATTTACCTGTTTCTCATTTTTTACAGAAGCTTGGCATTCATAATTAGAGTGATTAGTTTCACAAATATCACAGTTTTCTAGGTGAGGAGATGATTGAGAACTTACCTAAAAAGCCTCAAATGTTTTTATAAGAGCTACAATTTATTGTGTCAATAAATTTAAAGCTTCAGCTTGACTGACTCCTGTTGCTTTCTTGATAATTATTCTGTCAAATGGCCACTGAACTGCAACAACAACAACAACAACAACAATGCTGCAGTGGTTTTGCTCATTATGAATTCTCCTAATGCTGCATTTTTACATTTCTAGCAGAGGGTTTAAGACCATGATAAAAAAAATATAAAATATCAGGATCTGAAATTTCATGGTGTGGATATTTTCGTAACAAGGCTCTCAGTCTTTCACATGCCTGATATACAGATTCAGTATCTGTTTGCATAAATTTATTAATTTCTTGCTTTATTTAATTATTTTTGCAAGTAAAAAATACTTGTTAAATTTTTTTTGAGTCATTTAGTCCCATGTAGTAATGGAACCTCTTGGTAAGCTTCGCAATAATGTCTTGGCTTCTCCCTTTAGTGAGAAATAAAAAAGTCACAATCTAATAACATATGTTGTGACTCCATTATACTTGCAAGTCTCAACTAGCTCAAGAAAATCAATTAGGTAGGTGTGAGGGTCTTCACTTGCATCACTGATGTGCCGCCATTCTACGGCACATTTGACTCCTTTAACTAAGAATAATCGTGAGTTTTCAAGCAACAGTCGTCGTTTTTGATGTTTTTATGTTGGAATTGCAGGGAATAGCGAAAAACGTAGAAAAGGAAGGAAATACGATCAAAAGAGCGCCACTGGTCAAGAGTGACGGCCACCATGACGGGCCGTCACCCATGTGACGGTCCGTCAAGAAGACCGTCAAGTCGAGCAGCACACTGCCTAGTGGTGAAGGCCACCATGACGGATCGTCACACATGTGACGGTCCGTCAAGTAGACCGTCAAGTTGAGGCAGCACACTGCCTAGTGGCAACGGCCACTGTGACGGTCCGTCAAGCATGTGACGGTCCGTCACCCAGCCCATCAAGTTGAGGCAGTACGCGCGACGCGGATTCCGAACGTTTTTGGGTTTATTTCCTGGACTCCTATAAATACCCTATGTTAGGTTTATTTTAGAATTATTCATTACAAGTTCATTACCCAATAGTTCTAGGATTATTTTGAGCGAGAATTTGAGAGGAAAACACTACACAATCACGTTTTTCTTCTTGATCATCTTTTTCTTGATCGTTCTTGGGATTTTAGACTCTTGTTCATGAAAAGCTTGAAGCTTGTGTTCATCTCTTTTGTAAGAACTCTTTCTTATTATTATGAATACTATTTCTTCATTCTTTCATTTTGCAAACATGAGTAACTAACCTCCCACAACTAGGGTTGTGGGAGCCATGGCGAAAGTAGCAATATAGATTCCGGGTAGCGTAGGGTTCAATCTTTATGTTGTCACGTGGTTAATCATTCACTTACTAACGTTTTCTAGTGGTTGCAAACATTAGAACATGCCTAGGTTTAATTTGCTTGAGTAAAGAGATTAAAACCGGGAAATTTGATTAACTACAAGGATTCGAGACTACCAACTCTCGTCTCATGATTAATGCTGTAACTAGATTAATCTACTTGATGTTTAGGATTGAAATAATAAAGTTCACCTTTTCAAGTTCGAGAGAATTGAGAAGGAAATTTGTCTAATTGGTTGAGAAACGTTTAGACGACACCATGAATTCAATCACATTGTGATATGCATTTAGAGAGAACCCGATCAAGCCTTGAGTCGAAATTGTTACGACGCCATGGTGAACACTTCCCTAGTTCACTCTCATATTGATTATTAATCGCACATTATTATTTGCTTTGGTTAAAATATTGTTAACACAATACCCCCCAATTTACCGGAAACTATCGACTACTAGTCATTTAATTCACTGTCGATTTAATTTGCACCTTATTCCCTGTGGGATCAACCCCAACCTTAGTTGGGTTCTATATTTGACAGCGACCGCTTACGCTTCATATTTGGAGTCGTAATTTGGGCGTATCAAATTTTGGCGCCGTTGCCGGGGACTACGGTTGTTTATTAAGTCTTGTGTGTTTATTTGACTCTTAGTCATATTTCCTGATTTTACTTTTATTTGTTGTTTTTGTTTATTACAGGGTACTGAGTAGTGCATACCAAGTACCCGACGCTCGGGTGAACCAATATTACCCTATGACCCCGAGCTCGCAAGAACGCTAAGGCAAACCATGGCCGCACAACAAACGGAGGCAGCAAGGCTCGCTGCAGAACAACAGGCTCAACAGGATCAGCATAACTTGAATGCTGAAGATATAGAGGATGACACTGCATTAGACGAAGTTGGTGCTACGGGCGCCATTATTCTTCCTCCACTAGCGCCCGGGGCTAAGTTCAACATAACTAGCACAATGCTCCAGTTGTTGAACTTAAAGGGATTATTCCGAGGTACGGCTGGTGATGATCCAAACCGACACCTGATGAACTTTGTGGGTATCTGCAAGTCATTCGAATTGCCTGGTGTAAGTCAGACCGCTATTAGACTCAGGTTGTTTCCATTGTCTCTATCTGATGAGGCAGCGTTATGGTTAACAGAGCTAACCCCCGACTCTATCGCAACTTGGGGAGAGTTGAAAGGAGCTTTCCTAGAAAGGTTCTTTCCTCCCTCTAGGATGATACAGTTGAGGGATGAAATTAGCAATTTCAGACAACAACCTCACGAGGCGTTGCATGAGACGTGGTTGCGGTTCAAGAAGAATCTGACACAATGCCCTAACCATCAGTTGACCGAAAATTTCTTAATGCATACATTCTACAGGGCACTGAATTCGGCTACCAAGCCGACACTAGATAATGCAGCAGGTGGAGCGTTTATGGGTCTCACTTTCATCGATGCCACAGCTATTCTGGACCGGCTCACTAAAACCAACAGGGCCTGGCATACACGGGACACCGAGATGGCTGCTAGCACTCATACAGTCGGTATGCCTGCAGAACAGCGCAGGAGAGAGGAAGAGCGGGATCAAGATATGGCCCATCTGAAAACACAAATGGACCTACTGACAAAACATTTGTTATCAGCAGATATGGAGAAAGTGAAAGTTGTGAGTTCCCAAAGTAGAGCAGCAGAGTTCGAGTCTGATGAGGAGGCAAATTATTTGGGGGGTTTCCAGGCCAATGGCCAAGGAAACCAAGGTCGGACCTATCAGAAAGACAACTACTACGAAAAAGCTGGCTACAGAGATCGCGAGCAGGGAAACTGGAGGAATAACACCGATAGAGGTGGGTTGTACGTACCACCTGGTAACCGAGAAAGAACTAGTAATGAGACAGGGACGTCCAAGTTAGAGAATATGATGGCAAAGATGTTGTTGAAGGTGGAATCTACTGACTCCGGAGTCAAGGAAATGAAATTTGAATTAACATCAATGAGTCAGTTAGTGAATTCGCATTCCACCGCAATCAAGCAGTTAGAGCAGCAAATGAGTCAAGTCTCGGCGTCTCTAAATCAAAGGAAAGCTAGAACATTGCCGAGTGACACCATTCAAAATCCGAGAAACGACGCGAATTATATGGCAATCACCACCAGAAGCGGTAACACATTATCGGAAACACATCCGGTAATTCAGACCCAAAAAGATGCTGTAGCTGAGGAAGATGAGTTAGTAAATGCTGAAATTATGGTCGATGAGGGTGTGAAAGTGTCTGCTGAAAAACCCGGCGCGGAAGAAGATGCTACTCAAGTGCTCACAGATAAAAGCAAGGAGGTTGAAAAACTTCCAACTATGATGCCTCGGCCACCACCTCCTTTCCCACAGCGGCTGAAGAAGAAAGTGGACGATAGAAAGTTCCTGAACTTCATAACCATGCTCAAACAGTTATCAGTAAACATCCCTCTGGTGGATGCGCTTGAACAAATGCCCGGTTATGCCAAGTTCATGAAGGACTTGATCACAAAGAAGAGGTCGGTAAGTTTTGAATCGGAAGACAACCTCCACCATTGTAGCGCCATTTCATCAAGGTCGCTGGTCCAAAAGAAAGAAGACCCGAGTGCGTTCACTATTCCTTGCACCATAGGGGAGTTTAACTTTGCCAAGGCTCTTTGTGACTTGGGGGCTAGCATAAACTTGATGCCGTTAGCCATCTACCGGCAGTTGGGCTTAGGAGCCCCCAAACCAACGACTATGAGGTTATTGATGGCTGACAGATCGGTGAAACGCCCGGTTGGTATTTTGTATGATGTACTTGTGAAGGTGGGGAAGTTCATATTTCCGGCAGACTTCGTGATTTTGGACTGCAAAGTGGACTTCGAAGTCCCTATTATTTTGGGACGACCCTTCTTGGCAACCGGAAGAGTATTGGTAGATATGGAGTGCAACGAGTTGACTTTCAGGTTGAACGACGAAGTAGTGAAGTTTAATGTGTGCAGATCAATGAAGCAACCGAGGGACATGAATGTCGTCTCGGTTATTGATGTTGTTGCAGAATCTGATGTGATCGTTTCTGTTGAAGAGAGACTTGCTGTAGAGACATTGGCAGCAGTTATGATGAATTTAGATGATGATGGCGTCGAAGATTATGAGGAAATTGTAAAGGCTATGGTTGGAATGGGGTCATATGGTTACGCCCCAAAGAAATTGGATCTCGATTTAAAGAATAGGCCAACACCTCCTGCAAAACCTTCTATTGAGGAAGCACCGGTATTAGAGTTGAAAGAGTTACCAGGCCATCTGAAGTATGCATTTCTGGGTGACAAAGAGACCTTACCGGTAATCATCGCGATAGACCTTGTGCAATCTCAAGTTGAAGCGTTACTATCCACTCTGAGGAGACACAAGAGAGCAATCGGCTGGACCATTGCAGATATTATTGGCATCCCACCAGGTATTTGTACTCATAAGATACAGCTAGAAGAAAATTGCACTCCCACCACCGAGCACCAGCGGAGACTGAATCAGCCAATGCAAGAGGTGGTGAAGAAAGAGATCATCAAATGGCTCGATGCTGGAGTGGTTTACCCAATCTCGGATAGCAAATGGGTAAGCCCAGTGCAATGTGTTCCTAAGAAGGGAGGAATGACTGTGGCAGCAAATGACAAAAATGAGCTGATTCCATTAAGACCTGTCACGGGCTGGCGAGTCTGTATGGATTACCGGAAGCTAAACTCCTGTACTCTCCCCATGCCCTTTATGGATCAGATGCTGGATAGATTAGTTGAAAGAGGTTGGTATTGCTTCTTAGATGGATATTCGGGGTACAACCAAATATCTATCACCCCGGAAGATCAGGAGAAGACCACGTTCACCTGCCCCTATGGTACGTTTGCTTTTAGACGCATGCCCTTTGGTCTTTGCAATGCTCCTGCAACCTTCCAAAGATGCATGATGTCTATCTTTTATGATATGGTGGAGAACACATTGGAAGTCTTCATGGATGACTTTTCGATAGTGGGTGATGCATTTGATGATTGCTTGGCTAATCTGGGTCAGGCGTTGCAAAGGTGTGAAGAGTCAAACCTCGTGCTGAATTGGGAGAAATGCCATTTCATGGTGAAAGAAGGCATTGTATTAGGACACAAAATATCTATGAGAGGTCTAGAGGTGGATAGAGCCAAGATTGAAGTCATCGAGAAACTTCCTCCACCCATTTCAGTAAAGGGTGTGAGGAGTTTTCTTGGTCATGCCGGTTTCTACCGAAGGTTCATAAAAGATTTCTCTAAGGTTGCTACCCCATTGTGCAAGTTGCTTGAAAAGGAGACGAAGTTTGTATTTGATGCTGAGTGTTTGAGGGCGTTTGAATGCCTGAAAGAAAAGTTAGTGGATGCTCCTATTATAATTGCCCCGGATTGGTCCAAACCGTTCGAAGTAATGTGTGATGCGAGTGGTGTGGCGCTTGGAGCTGTTTGATGTGCCGCCATTTTACGGCACTTTCGACTCTTTTTAACTAGGAACAATCGTACGTTTTCAAGCAACCGTCGTCGTTTTTGATGGTTTTATGTTATATTTGTAGGAAATGGAGACAAACACGGAAACAGAAGGAAATACGAGCAAAAAGACATTCTGGATAAGAGTGACGGCCTGAGTGACGGTCCGTCACACATGTGACGGTCCGTCACAGTGACCGCCAAGTTGAGCAGTACCACTGTCTAGTGGTGACGGCCAAGGCGACGGTCCGTCAAGCTTGTGACGGTCCGTCAGCCTGGCCGTCAAGTTAAGGCAGAAGCGCGATGCGGAATCCGAACGTTTTTTGGGTTTAATTCCTGGACTCCTATAAATACCTTATGTTAGGTTTATTTTACATATTCATTACCCAATAGTTTTTGAAGAGTTTTTAGTCGATTTTGGAGAGCAAGAACACGTTTTCTTGTTCTTGAATTCGTGTTCTTGATTTGTTCTTGGGATCTTGGTTTTTCTTGTTCTTGGATATTTGAAGATTGTTTTCATTATATTGTAAGAACTTCTTCTCCTTATTATTAATATGACTTTCTTCTCTTCTTCTTCTAGCATGATTAACTAAACTCCCACAACTAGGGTTATGGGAGCCATGACTAAAGTAGCGATATAGATTCCGGGTAGCGACGGGTTCAATATATGTGATTGTCACATTGTTAATCATTCATTATGTCACGTTTTCTAGTGGTTGCAAACATTAGAACATGCCTAGGTTTAATTTGCTTGAGTAAAGATATTAAAACCAGGAAACTTGATTAACGACGAGGATTCGAGACTACCAACTCTCATCTTATGATTAATGTTGTAACTAGATTAATCTACTTGATGTTTAGGATTGAAATATAAAAGCATACCTTTTCAAGTTCGAGAGAATTGAAAAGTAAATTCGTCTATTTGGTTGAGAAACGTTTAGATGATACCATTAATTCAATCACATCGTGACACACATAAAGAAAGAACCCGGTTAAGCTTAGAATCGACATTGTTACAACGCCATGGTGAACACTTCCCTAGTTCATTCTCCTACTGATTATTTCTCATACATTATTGTTCGTTTTGTTTACACATTGTTCACACAAAAACCCCCCTTTTATTTACCGGAAACTATTGACCATTAGTCAACTAATTCACTAAAGACTTAACTTTCACCATATTCTCTGTGGGATCGACCCCAACCTTTGTTGGGTTCTATATTTGACAACGATCGCTTACGCTTCTTAATTGGAGTGGTACTTTGAGCATTATCACTGTTCTGGGACAGAAGCGAGATAAACTTTTTCACCCCATTTATTATGCTAGTAAAGGATTGAATGGGGCGCAAAAGAACTACACAGTGACAGAACAGGAGCTGTTGGCTGTTGTTTATGCCTTTGAGAAATTCAGAGCATACTTACTTGGCACAAAAGTGGTGGTGCACACAGATCATGTAGCCTTGAGGTATCTGATGACCAAAAAGGATGCAAAACCTCGATTAATCCGATGGGTACTATTGTTGCAGGAATTTGACTTTGAAGTCAAAGATCGGAAAGGGTGTGAAAACCAGGTAGCGGATCATCTGTCCAGGCTTGAGAGGAAAGAGAACGTAATAGAGGAACCGGAGATTGATGATGCATTCCCGGATGAGCAGGTGATGGCTGCGTCACGTGATATGGTGCCTTAGTACGCTGACTTCGCAAATTATGCGGTGAGTGACATGATCCCGGAAGATTTGAACTTCCACCAGAAAAAGAAGTTTCTCCATGATGCAAGTAAGTTTTTCTGAGATGAGCCGTATTTATTCCGGTTGTGTGCTGACAACATAGTGAGGAGATGTGTACCGGAAGCGGAAATGACAAGCATCTTGCAAGCTTGCCATTCGTCCCCAGTTGGAGGACATCATGCGGGTAATCGAACCGCCCGAAAGATCTTACAGTGTGGTTATTATTGGCCGACAATCCAGAAAGATTCATATGAATTTGCCAAGTTCTGTGATCAATGCCAACGAAGAGGAGCAATCTCTTTCCGACAAGAGCTACCCATGTCCACTATTTTTGAGGTTGAATTGTTCGACGTATGGGGAATAGATTTCATGGGCCCTTTTAAAAGTTCTTACGGGAACCGCTACATCTTGGTAGCGGTGGATTATGTGTCAAAGTGGGTAGAGGCGGTTGCTTTAGCCGATAACAAAGGGAGAAGTGTGGTGGCGTTCTTAAAAAGAAACATCTTTGCTCGGTTTGGCACCCCTCACACAATCATCAGTGATGGAGGTTCACATTTTTGTAATAAGGTGTTCCGGGCTGCTCTAGCAAAATATGGAGTGAAGCAACACAAGGTAGCCACACCTTATCACCCCCAAACCAGTGGGCAAGTCGAGGTGTCGAACCGGGAGATTAAAGAGATATTGGCTAAGTCTGTGAATGTGAACCAACGAGATTGGGCGAGGAAGCTGGATGACGCACTCTGGGCGTACCGAACAGCGTTTAAGACGCCAATAGGTATGTCTCCTTACCAATTTATTTTTGGTAAAGCGTGTCACTTGCCTGTGGAACTCGAGCACAAGGCCCTTTGGGCGCTCAAAAAGTTAAATCTCAGTTGGAAAGAGGCATCGGAACTAAGGTTGGAACAATTAAATGAGATGGACGAGTTCCGATTGCGAGCATATGAGAGGTCCGCTCTCTACAAGAAACGAATGAAGCTGTACCATGACAGTAAGATTGAGAAAAGGGAGTTCAAGGTAGGGGACTTGGTATTGTTGTTCAACTCCAGGTTCAAATTATTTCCCGGGAAACTCAAATCCAAATGGTCCGGACCATTCAAAGTACACCAAGTATTCCCATCCGGTGCGATCGAACTCGAAAATAATGATGGTGAGTTGTTCAAAGCGAATGGGCAGAGAGTAAAGCAATATCTGGGCCACCCAGAGGAGGTACATGTTCTGTCTCTGGTGTATCTTGATGAAGTCTGAGTAATCAAGACACCCGCGTCATGCCGCGACGTTAAATCAGGGGTTGTATGGGAGGCAACCCATAAATTGTTGTTGTAGTATAGTCTTAGAAAAATTTGACTTGTTAGAATTGGTTAATTTGTTCGTTGAGTGTGCAGGTACAAAAAGTGGACGTAACAGCGTATTCTATCTAAGAGTGACGGTTTGAGTTGACGGACCGTCACTACGGACCGTCACTTAGAGACAAATATTCATAACCACTGGTTAGTAGTGACGGGGTGAGTGACGGACCGTCAACAAGTTGACGGACTGTCATCTCAGACCGTCACCCATAATCCTCAAAAGGGCTCACTGCCTAACTGTGACGCCCCAAAGTGATGGACCGTCGAGCCTCTGACGGACCGTCACTCCAGGCAGCGCATCAGGTAATGTTTTGTTTTAATTTTGGGCGACCCGACCCAAAACCAAACCGACCCGCCCGGTTACATATTAATTTCATCTTCATCATTTTACCGCTTATCTTCAAATCCCAAACTCCAAACCTCCATTAAAATCCGTCTTCTCCCCAAGCAAATCCTCAACTTGCTCCCAAGTACCACACCCCCATTTTCCTTTCTTCACCATCGTTCAAAACGCAAGAAACCACAAATTTTCCGCTAGTTGTCCATCGGTTCATACAACTCAAAAAGGGAATAGCGATTTCTTCTTACTAACGAAATCAAGGTACATGGCACCCAAACAACAACCGCCTCGCGGTCAAGCTCAAAAGAGGAAGGAAAAGACCGCTACCACTCGGACCCTAATTGATGAATCGAGTAGCGACGAAGAAATAGTTGCAGCCCCGACTTACCAAACCAGGCTAGTTAAACGAAGAACCACCTAAATCTCCCAGTCTGAAGAGGAGAGTGGGTCATCTAGCAATGAGTCGGGGAGCGGTAGTGGATCGGATGAAAGTGGTAGCTCCAGCCCCAATCCGGAGGATGTAGGTGGTCCCGAAACCACCAAAATTGCAGGGAGTGCACCCACGGACAGAGAATCGATCCGGTAGGCATTTAAGGAGGCTCAGAAGCACTATCTTGACGGTCTTACCAAAATGATGTCGAGAAGCCACAAAAGACCGATAGCTGAAGAAGTGCAAATCATGACCACAGATCTGCCTGAATACCCAGTTCTTCAGACACAGTACCAGAGGTATCAGCTCGAGTGGATGAGCTCGCCCCCGGGATTCTATTATCCAGAACTAGTCCGGGAATTCTATGCCAACTATTTGGCACTATTGGAAAGCAAATGTGAGCCAGGAAAAGGGGTCAAATCAGCACCAAGGCAGGACAGGGTGCCAGTTCGGGGTAAACAAGTGGACATCTCACGGGAAATGATCAACAGAGTCCTCTTTGGCCCGGAATACATCCCTCCACCTAACATGCCAGAGTTTCATGACAAGATTTCTAACGCCTACTCGCAGAGACCATGGTTGGCCCGAACATTGATTGATGGCTCACCTTCTTGGCTGACTCAGAGGGGACGGATATCGAAGCAATCACTAAGCTTCGTAGCCAAGTTTTGGTGGGCGGTTGTGCGGCTCAGGTTATTTCAAATAGGAGGAGACAATAATTTGGATGAGGGAAGAGCCATCCTTGTGGCAAGCTTGATAGCCGGGTATGTCATCAACTTCGGAATGATAATTGCAGACGAGATACGGACCAGGGCCATCAAAACTACTTCTTCTTTGCCGTTCCCGTGTCTAGTGACTGAGTTATGCAGGCATGCAGAGGTGCCGATATGGGATGATATTGATAAGCAAGTGGCAGCGTCATCAAAGCAAAATATCGACAAATCCAGGGATGACACTAAGTTTGAAATAAGAATTCATAAGCCTCAGATCTTCGAAGAGCCAACCACAACCACCTCCGAGGCAACAGACACCCCATCAGGCACTGAAATGCCACTTGCGGTGTTTGATCCGATAACTTCACAGACAACGAGAGCGACTGCTGAAAGCTCTGGCACTGCGGCAAGGCCCCCTCTACCACCAGAATATCACCTGAACCCCCGGAATTTTGCTAAAATGGTGCAAAAGCAGAAACAATTGGATAAACAAATTGCCGCGTGGACGGACTTGTTCAAACCTACCATTGATGAAGCAATACGGGAGGCTCTGAAGCCATTTGAGGGGCTGCGCGCAAGGGTCGATGCAATGGAAACCCGGATGGATGCAAGGCTAAACGAAATGAGCATTCCGGACCTGGCGAGATTTGATGCGGAGCTAAAGAGGGTGAAAAATGATATCACGGTCCTCAAGCAAGAAAAAGTGCTCTATGAGGAGACTTCGGAGTTCTTGGACTTGGACGAAGAAACCACGATTGTGGATTTGATGGGTTGTCCTCTGAAAATTAGTGAACCCCAAGTAGGCGAAAGTGGGGTAAAGAAATCAAAGAAGAGGAAGCACAAAAAGATATCAGCTGAGGAGGACGAGTTAGAGGTCGCGAAGCAGCGGTCGGTAATAGATGAGCAGCTGCGACAGGAAAGAGTGCGTGCCCAAGAAGGTGGGGCATCATCCAGTGCGGCACTGGAGTCTGAAAAGACCCCAGATGTTGATGAGCCGCGTACGGAAACCTAGGTTTCCCAGGTACCCCTATTCCTTTATTTTGAATATCTATTTCCTTGAGCATTGAGGGCAATGCTACATTCTTTTGCTAGGGGTAGGAGTACCACCACCGGAGGTTTTTGTTGCCGTGTTTCTTTTCCTCCGGTGTGCTATCTAGTAGAACCGGCATGTTTAGGTTGTCGTTTAAATTTTAGTTATTTTCTAGTGTCTATAGCAAGGCATGGCATTTTTTTTGTTGAAAAAACGGACTAAAAGGAGCCCCCTCTGAAAAAGTTGATTTTGTTCTTAGGTGTGAAACGGTTGACTGTCTGGATCCTTGAATGTCATTGTGTGGTTATGATTGGAATAAGTATGCTTAAGCCGAGTTGTTGTCTTGGTAGTTGGTAGCGGTATGATTTCTTGGTGCCAAGTGTGTGTGAGCGCATTGTCATAAATTCTTACTCTGTGCATGCATCTAGAACTTGCCCGGTCTATTTTGTTAAGTTTGAAGTTGGTTGCTTAGGAAAGGATCACAGGCCCTTTTTGTGTGCAGTCCACTTAGCCTATAAGACCGTCCAAATACAAGTAATCCCTTTGATCCCTGTTTGACCATAATTGACTATATTCTTTCAATAACCTGTCACCGTTCCTTTTTAACTTTGAATCCCTGTTTTGGCCCTGGTCCTTCCTTGGACATCGTGCACCTCAACTCAGGCAATCAGCCTAAGTTGAGGGTGGCTACTATAGAGGTAAATAAGAAGAAAAAAATAGGATGGATGAGATTGGTTGTGGATAGAATGATAATTCCGGGTGTGTGTCTAAGAAAAGAAAGATAAAGAAACAAAAAAAACAGTGATGAAAAAGAATGAAAAAGAAGTGAAAAGAAGTGTCAAAATAAAGAGGCCGCACCTGTAGCTAGAAACAAGGGAAGAAAGAGGTGAATAAGGATGGACAAAGTAAAGTAGGTGGAAATAGTAGGTCGGTGATTCCAAGGAGGGTTTAGTCACTATTCCCCAAACGTATCCTACCTACACCCGAAGCCTCATTACAAGCCAAAACAAGTCCTGTAGTGATCCCGAGCGGCTTTCTAAAGAACTGAAATAGAATAGTAAGGGCAAGCCTATGGCATCGCATGTGCACTATTTGAAATCGTTTGTGAGTGCGAGCGTCTTACCTAGTCCTAAATTCTGTGTGTGGGACTTCTTTGTGGTGAGGGCACCAAGATCTCCGTATTATCTATTGACTGTTAGGATAGCTGCGCGTGTGTATGCATAATGTTTTATCATATCGGAATGACATGTTTGGATCCTTGCAAGTTAATGTTGCATACATTTGTGTGCTACCGGGGGGGTGGCTTGATTTAAAATTTGATGAACTGTTGAAGGGCCATGATTTGCTAGTGACACGAGTCTTAGTTGAGTCGTCTTTTTGTTTTTGTTGTCATGTTGCTTGAGGACAAGCGAACGTTTTAAGTTGAGGGTGTTGATGTGCCGCCATTCTACGGCACATTTGACTCCTTTAACTAAGAATAATCGTGAGTTTTCAAGCAACCGTTGTCGTTTTTGATGTTTTTATGTTGGAATTGTAGGAAATAGCGACAAACGTAGAAAAGGAAGGAAATACGATCAAAAGAGCGCCACTGGTTAAGAGTGACGGCCACCATGATGGGCCGTCACCCATGTGACAGTCCGTCAAGAAGACCGTCAAGTGAGCAGCACACTGCCTAGTGGTGACGGCCACCATGACGGGCCGTCACACATGTGATGGTCCGTCACCCAGAGTCCGTCAAGTAGACCGTCAAGTTGAGGCAGCACACTGCCTAGTGGCGACGGCCACTGTGATGGTCCGTCAAGCATGTGATGGTCCGTCACCCAGACCGTCAAGTTGCAGCACACTGCCTAGTGGCGACGGCCACTGTGACGGTCCGTCTCCCAGACCATCAAGTTGAGGCAGTACGCGCGATGCGGATTCCGAACGTTTTTGGATTTATTTCCTGGACTCCTATAAATACCCTAAGTTAGGTTTATTTTAGGAATTCATTACAAATTCATTACCCAATAGTTCTAGGATTATTTTGAGCGAGAATTTGAGAGGAAAACACTACACAATCACGTTTTCTTCTTGATCATCTTGTTCTTGATCGTTCTTGGGATTTTAGACTCTTGTTCTTGAAAAGCTTGAAGCTTGTGTTCATCTATTTTGTAAGAACTCTTTCTTATTATTATGAATACTATTTCTTCATTCTTTCATTTTGCAAACATGAGTAACTAACTTCCCACAACTAGGGTTGTGGGAGCCATGACAAAAGTAGCAATATAGATTCCGGGTAGCGTAGGGTTCAATCTTTATGTTGTCACGTGGTTAATCATTCACTTACTAACATTTTCTAGTGGTTGCAAACATTAGAACATACCTAGGTTTAATTTGCTTGAGTAAAGAGATTAAAACCGAGAAATTTGATTAACTACAAGGATTCGAGACTACCAACTCTCGTCTCATGATTAATGTTGTAACTAGATTAATCTACTTGATGTTTAGGATTGAAATAATAAAGTTCACCTTTTCAAGTTCGAGAGAATTGAGAAGGAAATTTGTCTAATTGGTTGAGAAACGTTTAGACGACACCATGAATTCAATCACATCGTGATATGCATTTAGAGAGAACCCGGTCAAGCCTTGAGTCAAAATTGTTACGACGCCATGGTGAACACTTCCCTAGTTCACTCTCATATTGATTATTAATCGCACATTATTATTTGCTTTGGTTAAAATATTGTTCACACAACACCCCCCAATTTACCGGAAACTATCGACTACTAGTCATTTAATTCACTATCGATTTAATTTGTACCTTATTCCCTGTGGGATCGACCCCAACCTTAGTTGGGTTCTATATTTGACAGCGACCGCTTACGCTTCGTATTTGGAGTCGTAATTTGGGCGTATCAATCACCAGTGAACTGGCATGAATTTTGAATTGTCTGAATCAAGCGAGTACGAATTTCAAAGTTATTTGCCACTATTGGTGGCCTCCTCACACTTGATTCTCCTACAAAGTGATCTTGTCTTGCATAATATCTAAATATCATGTCACGTCGTGGTGCTACTCATCAAATTATTCTTCCATTTGATGTGGTGGAAGTGGATTATGATTATTCTCAAGCTCGTCGTTCTCCATTTCTTTTTTTTGAAGAAATCTGAGATTGTGAGGCCTACTCTTTTTGTAATAGCCGTAAGAATTTTTTGATTTCGGGATTGTATGTGAATAGTTATCTTGAAGATGAACGGGGTCATACACTTCCTAAAATTTCCGCTTAATAATTAAAAAAGAAAAGAAAGCTAGACAAAAAAAATAAAAAAATAATCTCAAATTAGTAATAAAATAATTAATCTATAGTAGATTGTGCCAATCCCCGGCAATGGCCTCAAAAATTTGACGAGTCATTTGCGTATATATATTTTTAACTCGCACTCTGTCAAATAATAGTATAGAAAGATGTCGAACTCACAGAGATTGATTTATCTATTCTACAAATGTTTCTTATTTTAGTTTCTATTTGAGAAGATCATAAAGAGTTGAGTGGTGAATTAACTAATTAATAATTCATAAATACGAAAAATATTTTTGTTTTTCACAATTTGTTAAAAGGTGTTGGGATCCTGACTTCACTCGATATTTCTATTATAAAGTAAGTTCTTTATTTCTCAATTTTTATTTCTCACAAATATATAAATACCCCTCACGATTATATTTATATATTATCACTCAAGTTGAATAATTAAATGCACTCCTGTCGGTTATACAATTTAATCATCAAAATAGTAATATTAAAGAATCATAAATATGTACTTGAACTAAAACACACTCTCTTTTTTTAGTAAGTCCCTTTCAGTTACCTTATTAGTTATAACTAATTATTACACTATTTTCCTCTCTCGATTACAAATAAGTATAGAATTAATTATAACATAAAGAAAGTAGATGTCACTAAATAAATATTAACAATCTATCAATACCCCAATTAACGGTATAATTTTTTTCACCTCTCTCGATTACAGAATTAGTTATATGTTAATATGTGGTACAAAATAGATAGATGTTAATAAATTAAATAACATCCAACTGCAAAGCGAATAAAAATTAAATAGATAGCTTCAACTTAAGCACGTGAAATTTAGAAATAGTACTTATTGTTACATATAAATATCAAGATTCATCATTTTTCCAACACAAAAGAAAGTTACTCCATATTGGAGCTAGTACTATTAGAGAAAATATTTTTCTCCATTAAATAAGAAAATAGAAGAAATATTCACGAAGAATAATTCCACTATTTAATTAAAAGCAGAAACTAAAATAATTTTTAATACTAATATTTATTTAGAACTAGAAACTAAGCTAATGTAATGACCAAAAGATGAAGAACTAGATAGCTAAGACAAAGGAAAGAAAGCTCTCTGGAATTTTGAAAGTATATTTCTTCACCCTCTTTCTCCTTCTTCTCCATTCTTCATGTCGATGCCTATTTTTATAACCAACTCATGACTCAATTTGGATTTGTTATGTGGTCATGAGTTGGTTATGAGTTTGTTGTGGTTCATTGTAGATCGTTGTGGACTTGTTACGACCAGGATAACTTTATTATGACAGATGAATTTTGTGTATTTTTTTCCTTTAGCTCCTTATTTTATTTATTTTGTCGTAGCTTGTCTATCTTTTTCTTGTGTCATGTTTTTCTTTGAGAATTTTTTTTTGTCCTCCAACCAAGTCTTCTACGAGATTTTCTGTATGATTTAGTTAAAAAGTAGGGAAGAAACGTGATAACTTTTGTGCTTTTTCATAAAAAATTATATATTAAAAATTAAGTAAATTGCACTTATCACACCTTGGTGGCGCATCTCAAGACAATTTCCCGACAACCCTCCTCTATGTCAAAAAAATGCATTGCAGAGAAGACCACACCCACTTGCTCTCCCTACACTCATAGCCGAAGTAAGGCTCGGCTTGACGCAGTGGCTGCCTCAAGCAAGACATGACATGGTGTGTCTGGTTCAAGGCCTCGTAATGAAAAGGATGGAATAGCTCCCTCTACTGAGGAAATAATAGAATGCTTGGATAAGGACCTGGTTCCTAATAAATGCCAACGTCCCTCCAAGGGTAAGTATGCTCCAAGTCCCTCTGATCAAGCCTCTTCTCCAAAGCGGGTAAACAAAAATGTTGAGAAGTTCAATTCTATGGGTTCGGCTAAGTACTTTGGGTCTCAAAAATTTCTGAGGGGATGGGTGATCGATTAGATGGTGGTGTATGAACCTGGTATGATGGGATTGGTTGAGAAGTTAGGCCATCAGGGATGGTCCCATTTGTTTGTAGGTGCTCTCCCTGTTGTCTTTGAAGAGAATGTTCTCGAATTTTACATTAATTTGTCCATCTTAGATGGAGTTACTGCTAGTTCAATGGTTTAAGGGGTTCCTGTGGTGTTTGATAGTGCTCGTCTAGGGCAGATTCTGCGAGTTCCAATAGGTGGGTATGAAGTGTATGATAAGGAAAAAGATTATGTTTGTTCTTTCACTAAGAAGTTCACTCAAGGACGTGTTAAGGAGTTTGGTCTAAGTGTGTATAAAGGGGAGATGTGGGCTGATCATAAGCTTCTTTTTGAATTCGTTAACAAATGTGTGAGGCCAAGGGCTGAGCAATGACACAAAGCCTCCTATGGTGATATGGCTCTAATGGATGCTTTGGACACTAATGTGCGTATCAATCTTCCTGCCGTAATGATCAAGCATATGGAAAGGGTTATTGATCCGGCACCTGATCCATACGTTGTGGTGTATGGGTTTCTGTTATCAGTAGTTCTCAAGGCCTTTGAGGTTCCAGTTGGCCACGGAAAGCAAGCTGCTAAGTATGATCTTATGGACCGTAAGACATTTGAGGAATGAAATTATGTGTCTACTGGATCTGGCTCTAAAGGGAAGAGCCTCATTACTCAGTTGCTATAAGAGCTCAAGGTGGCGACCTCCTAGAATGCTGCTCTGCAAGAAGAAATTGCCCAGTTGAAGGCTGCTTCTAAAGTTGCGAATGATAGGTTGAAGGATAAGTTGATTGATCAGCAACGGGATCACAATGATTGCATTGATAACATTCTTGGACTTTGTGATTCCAAAGTTTTCCCCACTCCTCCTCCGTCCTCCTAAGTAGCATGTTCTCTTCTTTTGACCCCCTATTTTTGTTGCTTCTAATGTTTTGAACCTGGTCCTGCCTAGTTTTTCTTGTTATATATACTGACTATATGCTATGTTTTGTAAGGGCCGATTTGGATTAATCTGGTACCTTTGTTTATGCATTAGATCTCTAATTGCTTTTATTTTTTACTGCTTCATACTAGCTAATATCTTTGGACCTTGTTGTTTGTCTATTTTTGAGAAAATGATTGTGCATGTGTTGCTCCAGCAGCCATGAGCTCTTGTTCTTGCACTCATTCTATTTACACATTGTATTCTGTCACTTCTGTTTTTAATGATGCCAAAAGGGGGAAGAAGTAAAGTCTATGCTAAGATAATTATATTTGTGAAAAAATTGTTATCATGAAAAAGGGGGGAAATGTGAAACTATTAAATGGTGCTAATTTATGCTAATGAAATTTTGATGAATAACAATGCTTATCTTGAGGACCAAGTTCTGTGTCAGCACATGTACATACAAGTCTTGGCGATTATATATAGTAAGAAAAGTCACTACTAAAATAACAACGTTTAGTGATGAAATTTAGTGACAAACCATACACCATCGCTATGTAACAACAGATTCGCGACGGAACAATTATTTTATTGCAAGAATAGAAAATACTTTTTTTATTTATTGTGTAGCGACGAATTTGCAACAAAATATGAATTTCGTCGCTATATATTAGCGCAAAAAATTGGCGCCTTAATTTTTTCCACGGATTTAGCAACAAATTATGTCCGACAAATTTAATTAATATAGGGGGACGAAATTAGCAATGAAAATATCCATCGCTAGGCTTTATATACATTTCTATTAATTTTATATTCATAGCAACAAAAAATCCATCATTAGGATAGCTGGACCTGTGCAATATCGATGGATGTATCCTTTTGAAAGGTAAATGTGAAATTTTATGTCGAACTTGTAACAAGTATGCTATACATAACTTTTCTAATGTAATGGTCCATCCGTTTTATCTACTTAGGTATTTGGGAACTCTTAAAAGGATGATTGGAAATAAAGCTAGAGTTGAGGGTTCCATTTGTGAAGCATACTTGATGACAGAGTCAACACAATTATTTTCTCATTATTTTGAACCTCATGTCATGACACGTAATTATAACGTGGACCGTAATGATGATGGTGGTGTTGTGAAAGATCTTGAATGAAATTTATCAATATTCTCCCATCCAGGTCGACTATGGGGAGAAACAAAAAAAAGAGATTTATTCCTTGAAAAAGTTAAGGCTGCCCAAACTTATATCTTACTAAATTGTGAGGAGGTTGAGCCATTTGTGAGGTAACAAAACTTAGTTTTATTTGCTTAATACTATAAACATATCCTAATTATATCACGATTTTCCAATTTAACTTATTTTATTGTAATGAAGTATATTCATGCAATGTTTACAAGAAGAATTCCCAAATCTATCTCAGGGTCAAATAGACGAGAGCCTTGAAGCAAATTTCTCTACATGGTTCAAGAAATATGTAAGATTTCAAAAATTATTATCTTTCATACAATGATGTACTTAAGTAATTGACTATTGAAATTTTACTAAGTCTTACAATTTTTAAAATAGGTCCGATGTAGTTCCATTGAGAATGAATTCTTACGTAGTCTTGCTCATGAACCATTAATAGGCGCTACATGTCATTCCATTTATTTTGTTAATGGATATAAATTTACACAGAATGTCATGGTAGTGCAAGATCAACAATAAATAGTGGAGTTTGTGTCTCGAATCCAAATTTTGGTGATTATTATGGGCGGATAAAAGAGATTATACAAGTGAAATGTCGTGAAGCACCTTTAAAGCAAACTATATTATTCAAATATGAATGGTTTGACCCAACTATGGATGTTGGTGTTAAAAGGCATAATCAGTATAAATTGATTGATATTAACCATCATTGTCGGTATAAAAAATATGAACCTTTTATTCTTGCAGTGCAAGTAACTCAAGTGTGTTATGTGCCTTACCCTAGCAAGAAAAATGACAAGGCTGATTGGGCAGCTGTATTGAAGGTCAAACTTCAAAATGTTGTTGAATTACCTGATGAAGAAGTGGTGACAACTTCAGAACTAAATGTTCCATTCCAAGTTGAAGAAGTTGAAGTCCACGAGATAGATATGATTGTTTCCATTGATGAAAATATACTCTTACATTATCCAAATGGGGATGTGATTGAAATGAATGAACCCATTAATGACGGGTTATTACAAGAGCATCATGAAATCCAAATAGAATCCACCGAAGAAGAATATGAAACTGACGAAACTGAGGAGGATGAGGAAGAGGAAGAGTTTGAAGAAGACATAGATAGTGACTAGTGCTTGATAAAAATCTGCTATTGTATCTTCACTTTATTTTGTTTGTAGTAATTTTTCTCCAAATATTATTATTTCTTTAGCTTCTGCTTTTCAATTTAGGATGATTAAAACAAGTAACTCTTGGCTTTTGACCATGTGTGTTCTATTTCTTATTTTCACCTTTAATTAAATCTACTTATAGCTTTGATTAATGTTATGCATACCAGTCAACTATGCGTTATTAGAATGGGTATGTGTTTAGAATCAGAAAAGGATTTTAATTCTGTTTTAAAAATTCAATCTTGATTTTGTTTTCAATGTTTTGGTTGTATGATATCTGCTACTCTGATTTGTTTTCTGTATTTTTTATTGTTTATTTTATTGGTTTTGTGTTTAGAACCATAAAGGGGTTTTAATTTTGTTTTAAAAATTCAATCTTGATTTTGTTTTCAATATTTTTGTTGTATGACGTCTGCTGCTTTGATTAGTTTTCTGTATTTTGAGCTATTTGTTTTATTGGGTTTGTGTTTAGAATCAGAAAGAGCTTTTAGTTCTGTTTTAAAAATTCAATCTTTATTTTGTTTCAATATTTTGATTGTATGATCTATTTCGATGAGGTAGGTGTAAGGTATGTGTACACTTTACCCTTTCTCAGACCTCGCTTCTATTGTTGTAGTTGTTGTTTTGGTTGTATGATAGTTGTTGCTGCTTGAATTTATTTTTTGTATTTTGTGTTGATCTATTTTATTGGGTTTGTGCTTATGATCTAAGAAGACCTTTTGATTCTGTATAATAAAAGCTCAATCTTATTTTGTTTCAATTTTTAGACTTTTGTACGTGGACCAAGTTGAGTTTTGTGTTTTGTGCTAATCTACTTATAGCTTTAATTAATGTTTTGCATACCAGTTCCTTTTCTTATATGATTGATTTCTTCTGATAGAAGTCCATGGGTTCAATTAGAATTACTTAATTTGAAAGTATTGTATATGATCAGTTCTGACCAGTTCACATATCAGGTTGTTCAATTAGCTGGAATCTTTGCAGTGGACTTCTCTTTTTCCTTGATGGACTATAATCAGTCCATGAGGATGATGCATACTACATGCTGTGGTTTATTTTTATAGTTTCTGTTGCTGCAACAGTTCTCATTGTTATGGATTATCCATTATTTGATTTTGTATCAGTGATGGTCTAACGTACATATTTTCTTTTTATAAATATGGCTCGAGGCAGAGGTTGTAGCAAGTCCTCAGGTAGGAGTAATCCTGCTATTCGTATAAGCATGCCAACTATTCCCATGCCCATTAAAGTTACTCCTCAACAAGGTGGTACCCCAACCATTGAAACGTCAGGTCAAGGTATTACCCCAACCATTCCTGAGACACCTCCAGTTACACCAAATTAGAGCAGCCCAATAGATCAGGGTCTGTCTACTCAAAGCAACCCAATAAGTCAGGGTACGTTTACTCAAAGCAACACAATTACTGAAGGTGATTCCAGTAGTAGCCATGCACGGTTCCTTATTTTTCTGACTTCTGCAGGGTTAGTCCATCTTTTGCTATTATACTTAAAATTCACTAGAAATTAACAGAAGAATTCATTTATTCTGATGTTGGTATTGTTGAATAGTACAACGCATGACAAATCGAGGAGCTCTGTTCGAGAGGAAGCACTGGCTCTTATCGAAATTGACCTTTTGGCCATTACAACATTACAATCAGCTTCTTACTTCTTTCCAGAAAGATTTTCTGCTTCTTAAGATTCCGTAATCAAGATTATAATTACTGTAGAAATTAGGAAGTCAGATGTATTAGCAGCCTCCGTCTTGTTTCATCTTGAAAGCAAGAGTAACATGGCTTCACATGCTTATTCAAGTCTTATGTTGTCACTTGTCACTAGGGATGTACATAAAAAATGTTATTTATTTGTTGTGTTACCCACTCTGTTGATCAGCAATTCTTGACCCATATTACTTGTACAGTATCATTAGTGGATTGAGTTGTTACATATTCTCGACGTCCCTAAAGATTCATCTGTTTTTACCTATGGTATGAAAGATGTTTGTGTATCAATATCTATGTTGTTACTTTTGTTTATAACTAGTTTATTAACGTAGGCATGGGATGGGATGATATATTTCTCTGGAATGTTGGAAAACTAATTCAGACAAATGAAAGGCAGCTACTGGGCCTCAGCACATGTGAAAAACTGAAAGCATGAAACTTATTATGGGTAGACATTAGCAGTACGTCAGTTTCTGAATAATTTGCTGGAGTTCTAAGCAGAATGGTTTCCTCTTTCACTTAGTATAGGAATACAAAAGAAAATAATTGATCTTGAAGCATAGTGTAAGCTTTCACTTGGTATAGGAATCAAATTTAGTGGTTCATAGCTTGTGGTTGCTTTGATTGATGATTTTCTTGAAGAATACTAGGGTGATGATGATCTGCAGGAAACTGTAGAGAAGTAGTAGCCATTTTCAATGGAACAGTAGTTGGTTGTGTGTGTGTAAAGGGGGGGCAGTAAGAAAGGTATTTTTCTGTTGCAGAGAAAAAACACCAGAGAGACTACAGATGAGAAATGCAACAAAACATGGTCTAAAGGCTAGCTATGGTGTGTTTATCTGCTAGTGATCTTGTTGTCTTTTATACACACATAATATGTGATATTATTTTTCACTTTTTTTTCTTTTTTACTCTTCAATAATGCTACAAAAGTGATATATAGTAGTACAATATATTTCTGGTTTACTAATTGCCTCACTGAAATTATTTTTGATTTAGTTCTTGTATCTCATCAATCAGAATTTCATCCAGTAGAAATACAGGATAGAGTTAGTTCATTTTAATTCAATTAATATAGTGAATATTTGATGGATCTAGAAAATCAGTAGCCTGATATAAGACCAGATATCTTTACATCATACTATCACAGACATTATAACACACACTTATATAGGCCTTCAAATAATGTCTTCAAATTTATACAGGTTGGAACCTTCTAAAACATGCTCTAATTTCATATTCGAGTCTTTCAAAAGCGAAGCTGATCCCAATGAAATTAAGTAGAAAAGTATCTCAAACGATGTAAGAGATGGTTATTTTAGAGAATTCAAGGTATAACTTTTTGTCGTAATTGAGTTTCGAAAGTGTATTTACTTTTACAGATAAGATATTAATATATTAATTTTAAAATTTATTTCAGAAAAATTTCTATTGGAATGCTTCCATCAGTGAAAGTGTAGTGAAGAAACACTGATCGGTTAAGACAGCAGTAAGGTACAAGAATTTCATTTCTAAAATAAAAGGGGAAGGAGTCAGGCCAGGTTTTGTACATGAGGATGTGTGGGAAAGATGGATGCAACTTTGGGGAAGTGATGAGTGCATTAAAAAGTTAGAAATAAATGCAAAGAATCATTATGGTGGCCATGAAGTCGCTGCTGGGACTCACACAGGCGGCTCTATTTCAATTGGAGAGTATAGCAAGAGACTTGTAAGTATATATATATTTCACGAACTATATAAGTAAGATCTTTATGTTGTCTGGTATATATGCTTGTATCTAAACATAGATTACGAAACAGATATGATTGTATCTAAAAAGTAATTTTTTTTGTATAGGCTATTGAAAAAGGCCGAAATTCAACACCAAGTGAATTACATTTGCACGTCCATACACATGGTCATGATGAATTTTTTTTTATTGATGAGTGTTCCCGAATTATCCATGTAAGTCCAAAACTTTGAAATCTATCTAAAAATGTACATGTCATTTCTCATTATAAGGGGAGACTTGGTTGAAAATGCAAGAACACGGCTAGATGTTATAATTATTTGAGAAATATTAAGATATGACAATCATCTAATACAGACCTGAAATAATTATAAGGTAGTATGCCAGTAAGTTGTATTGTCAATTTATGAGAACACCTTTATCTTTTGTTACCAGTTTATATTGAGATCGCGTCAAAGCAATATATCAGTCATATATGTTGTTCCATTGAAAAACATCCTCAAAACACCAATAGTAAACAGGTTGCTCTGCTCAAATAGTAACTTTCTTGCCTAATTGTACTGCCTGTTCTTGATTATAATTCCAAGTAATGTCAGAGTGAAAAGTTACTCTCTTTAGTACCTCCCTTTGCTTAATTCATGCCCATTTTTGATATTTTTGTTGTCCCCATAAACTTTGTCAGATAGTAATAAAATTCTGACATGTAACTGAAAAAATTAGATCCATGTCAGTCCTTTGTTCTTGTTGAATGCATTTTGATGGCAACTTGTATTCTATATATATGTGAGGAAGGATTTATTGGTGTAATGGATCTAGAGCTTTTTGGAGTTAACCATTAATTGAGATCTCAGTAGATGGAGTACTGTTGTTTCTTTTGTTAAGTCTTTAATTTTATATATGCTATGGCTTTCCTTTGTTAGTTTATATGAGTTGTGGTCCTATGAAATTCAAATAAGTAGAAAAATTATTTGGAGGTCTTAGATACATTCCTAGATATATATTATTCATTTGCTAACTGATTCTTTTGTTCCTTCCTAACTTGTATTCTTTGTAAATCTGTTAATATATAGAGTTAGATTAATAATATCTTATTTTATGGACTTCAATGAAGGTCAGTATACAGTTAACAGAAATGAATCAGCTAAAAATCTTTTATATCCTAAATACTCTAGTCATGATCAAGTAAAGGAAAGAAGAAAATATTAGACAATTAATAGGTTTTCTCATTGGAGAGACAGTTAAATGGATACAATACAACTTAAAAGGGGAAAGAAATAGTGATCATTTACTTGTAAGAAACTGCATTAAAAGCGTTATTCCCTACTAGATAGTTTCTACATTTTATCTATAGATCCATCTGTGGATATGTTCTGTATGTGCAAAGGCCTGTATTTGATTTATAAATCAACTGCTGTTCTCAACAGACTATTTTATGATTTGCATTATTTCTAAGTATAATTATGTGCCTAGCATTCTCTTTCTTTTCTTCTGTGAGGCTTCAGTTTATGATCATATGTTAGTGAATGAAGATTTTAAGTGAATTCTAATTTGCAATTTTCTGTTTTAATTTCTCTACTTATTACAGAAAAAATATGAAGAAATATTACAGAAAAAAATTATGTCTCAATCTGATATTGATCAATGTGATGCATACTACCAAGCTGCGGGAGGAGAAAAGAAGAAAAAAATATATAATCTTGAATCTGAAGCAAAAAATTACTACGGGCAGAATCTTTGTGCCTCATCATCAGTACCACCTTCGATTTCTCAATCAACATCGACAACAAGTATGGATGAGTTTGTAAAGCGAATGATTCCTGCACTTTCTACTCACTTTCTTCCTCTTATTATTGAGCGGGTACATGAAGTGATTACTCCCATTGACAACCCATCAATTGTGACACTCATAGTGCCTCCACTACTACTAATGCATGTGGACGAGGTTGATCTCTTAGTTTCAAGTGATGATCATAGCCCTTAGTCTCCCGCTAATTTAATTTTTGGATATTGTCTATTTTGTTGGAAAGTGCAAATTATGCACTAACAATATTTGATGAATGTAGGTACTTTCAAGAATAGTTGATAGATTGCTTTGGATGTTTTGAACCAAAAATATATGATTTGTGTTTTGCTATCTATATTTTGAACTTTCTCTGAGTATGTTGGTTATTTTAAGGGTATTTAATAGTTTGTATTTAATTTATTTTAGCAAGGTATATTTAAAATAAATAAATCAAATTATTCTACAAGAAAATTTTTTAGCAACAAATTTAGTGACGATTTAGTCGTTGCTACCAAAAAAAACATTGACGACGGATTAGTAACGAACTTTTAAAATGCCAAATGTGCTGGCTCAAATGATGGAATATGTTGCGATGGATTAGCAACAAAAGTTCCGTCGCAAATTCATCCAAAATGACGAAATAAATTACAAAATTAGCAACGGACTTTATAAATATGATAACGGCCCAAGTCGTCACTAACATGTCATGACGTGACAGATATCATTCGTCGCTAAGACGTTGCTAAAATTGTGACGAAATTCATTTTTTCATTGCTAAGAGATTATCAACGAGCGAAATAGCAACAATCAATAATCCGTTGCTAATTCATCGCTAATCCTATTTAGCAACAGAATATCATAGATTAGCGATGATTTACGTCCGTCGCTAAACGCCAGTTTTTTTGTAGTGAGTTTACCTTAGGCGACACGGCAAGAATCGCAAGAATACCACAAAAGTAGGATACAAATCTTAACAAGGCTCTTACAAGGAAACAGTGTTCCAAAAGGAATAGAAATTTCCGAGGCAAATATTTCTAGGTTTCATACACGACAACAATTCTCTATAAAAGCAAAATGAGAAAGAATAGAGAGGCTATCTCTTCTCACACAGAAAGTCAATATTATCCAGTAAGAGGCACAAGCTTTGAAGGCAAGAGACTTAGCAATCACGTCGGCACAGTGCTTAAGTTGCTATTGTTTTGATTTTGTAATAATTAGGTATTGAGTTGTAACCTGTCTATTTGGTGCGTAGCTAAAGGTGAGGTTGTGTGATTTGCAAGAGAAGATAAGTTTCATCTTCTTTGAGAGAATAGTGACAGTTAGAGTTAATTGTTATATGAGGTACTCGAGGTAGTCCCTTAGATTATAGAGTTGTAATCTAAAATCGCTTTTATGTTAGTAAAGTTTGGCTGAAAATCTTACTCTCGTAGGCCGTGATTTTTACTCCCTTGAGAAAGAAGATTTTTGACAGTACATCGTGTTTGCTTTAATTTATAGCATTGTTACATAGAGGGAACCAGGTTCCTGGAGTATATTGGTAGGCGACTATGTTTTCATTCTTTTTCATCAACCAACAATTCTCACCATCTCGTCTTTTCTCTCCTCATTTTTTTCGTAATCTCCTCTTTTTTTTTGAAAAAATAAAAGATGGAGGAAAATAATGACCACTTATAAAAAAAAAATTGACCAAGTTCGTTAATTTTTTGGTGCTCCTTTATTTATACATTGTCTGCTTAGTAATATATAATATGTGTATAATAAATATGAATATATTATACATTTGATATACATTTTGTTACACAAGAATTATATAGAAAATGGAGGATCACAGTAGATACTGATACTGATAATATATATATATATATATATATATATATATATATATATATATATATATATATATATATATAATATGGCAATATTGTATGAGAAGTGTGTTAGATTCACTATATATAATGCATATACACTTTTTTATATATATATATATATATATATATTATATATATATATATATATAATATATATATATAATGTATATAATGCAGTGCATACACAAGTTACAACATGTATATAAAGTGAATAATTGATATATATTATTTATATAAAATGTATAGTCTTTCTTTCGCATATATTTTTGCTCTTTTTTTCTTTCTCTCTTTTAGATCTTATTTTCTAAAGTTTTAATGGTGGATAAGCTAATCAGGGGATGAATGAGCCTGATTTTTGTTAAGTTAATTTTTAAATGATGTGGATAGGATGGTCAGTGAAGTGATTTTGGGTACGATGACAGTTGTGTGGTAGTGCAATTTTTTTTTATAACACAAATGTAATTTATAGATGGTAGAAGAAAATTTACGAATTCATTGAAAGAACATGAACTTCGCATGCTTGTTGAGTTTTGATCACTTTTTCAAATCTCTAATTTTGTTTGAAAAATAAAATAAAATTAATAAAAGTTGATAAAGAAATCAAGAGAACGAACAAACATGTTGTGATAGTAATGATTTTATAGAAAAGATTTTGTTCTGAGATATTCATATTATTTATAATCTGTCTAGATTTTTCCTTTTCTGGAGAATGAATATACAATGAATTTTTTAGAGGAAAAAAAAGATTTAAAGGAGTGTTATTATTTTTGGGAAAAAATAATTTAAATAAAAAAGAAGAAGAAAGGAATTGAAAAGCTTGTATCCGCACATGATAAAGTTGGCAAACTAAAAGACCGTACATGGTTTTTAATAGATACTATTGTGCTTTTGATTCTTTTGACTACTACATTATCAATTGAAATTCCCACTTGTATACTTATTTCTATTTTTTTATGGCACAAGATTATTATTATTTTTTTGTAAAAAATAAAACCAACAACAAAGCAAAAGAAACTTTCATAAACACGAGGGACACATATGACAAAAGAAACTTTCATAAACACGAGGGACACATATGACAGATAAATCATGTCATGTCCATACAATTACTACTATTTTGTTTATTTTTCCTATTTTTATGGGGAAATTGTGCATTAGTTGGATAATATAACATTGACATGTTGAAAAAAAAAATGTGTCAACGAAAACTTGTACTCCTTCTTTGTCAATAGACATGAAAGATGTTTGAATAGGTATTGAGTTTAAGAATGAAAGAAATATTTTTAAAATTTGTAATTTAAAATAAGTTATAAGTATTAAATTATTGAGATAATTTCAGAGACCTTTCTTGAGATTTTGGGCTATAACATATGCTTCCCTTGTGATTTTAAATACTACACAAACCTCTCTTCTTTTATATTTAGTGTAACAAAACTATATTATAATCTAAAATGGACAAAATTACACCTCATAAGTTAATTTTATTTTTTCTTTTAATTTGTGTACCATAACTTATTTACTTTTTTTTTTATTTCGTATATTAAGTTATATATGTCACTCAATTTGTTTAAATAATATTTCATACATAAACAAATGAAGAAGAAAAATAATTAAAATATACTCCTAGTCTCCTATTGAAAAGGTATTTCTAACTCACTTTAAAATTGTTTATATTTTCTTTCTTTGGTTAACGATTAAGTTTAAGCCATTTTAAATCATAGCACAAAAAAGCATCAAAGGATAAAAAGCTAAGTCTAAGACCATTGATGTAATTGGAGTTCAATCTAGTTGCCTTCTTAGAAGTCGAACTCCTGAAAATTAAGCTTGTCCTTTTTTCTTTTCCTTCCTCTTTTTGCATGGTATAATCTTATCTATTGTTTATATTTATTTTTTAAGATCCAACAGTTATTTGAAGAAATTGAATAAATAAATGAAGTGTCATATTCGTAATAGAACGTGAGAAAATAGCTTTGTTATTTTTAAAATTAATGTGAAGTATAATGGAGAATTAATACGTTTACTTCCAAATTAAATTATACCTTTGTGGTTTTATTAGAGATTAGATAATAGTTGAAAAAGTAAATTAACTTATGAGGGGAAATTTTGTCCATTTTAGGTTATAATAAAGTTTTGTTACACCAAATATAAAAGAAGGGAGGTTTGTGTAATATTTAAAATCATAAAGAAAGCATGTGTTATAGGCCAAAAACTCATGGAAGTCTTTGAAATTATTCCTAAATTATTTTACTAGGGATAAAATAAAAAATTTAAAATTAAATTATTATTAAATAGAAAGGTATCACTCAAACCACCTACTATAACTAGCATCCTCGAATTATAATTACCATCAATCACTATAATCAATTATCATCACCATTAGTCATATTCATTTACAACCATCACTAACAATTACTTTTACCAAAATAACCACTAATTACTATTGATAATCATCATCATCAATCGCAATTGTATATCGTCAAATACAGTTAATCATTGAAAATCACTATTAGCTATTACTATTATTCAACACAATTACCAACTATCACTATCAACTTTTATTATAGGCCACCATCACAATTAGATACTACCCATAACACCACCATTAGCAAATGACAACTACAATAACCTTATAATTTTTTTTAAAATATTTTATTAATACATTATTTTATAAAAAAAATATCAGTTATCGTTGTTATTTAGTAATACGGAGAAGCTTTTCGTTGAGCTGGCCAGTCCAAATTTTATATTTACAAATGAAAAATAAATAATATTAATTATACATAATTTAAATTTTAATACGATATCTTAATTCAGATATCTATGTTCTAATATTTAAATATATATTCAAATGATTTTTTTTTGATGACCGTGGTGTCCGGATGAGCTTTCGCGCACCTCGACTAAATCCACGAGATACATGTCACCTCCCATCAGCAACAGATACCAAGTAACTTTGTTCATCAAAGCTAAAACAAATGAGAAGAATCACCTAGTGTTTATTCAAATGAAATATTTTAATCTTTAATAAAAACAATTAAAACACTGGAATAGCCACTTTAATTTAAAAAGGGTTAACCTTAGAGAGAATTGGACAAACAAATTCGTTTGAATTTCAATTCCCAAGGTTGTCATTGGAGCAGTACTAGTTCTAGTTTCATTGTTCTCATTCTACACATGTCCATTTACTAGCACATGCAGGAAGCTTCTAACATGCCAATATGAATCTCTCATCTTTAAATTAAGGAACAAGACACTATAAATTCAGAATAAAGTACCCCCCTCAGATTATTCCTACAATCATTATTTTTCAATCTATTTCCTCTCAATAATGAGTAAGTAATATTTGGTAGACGGTATTCCAGAAAATAATACATGCATTAATTTGTGTATTATTAGTATATTATTTGGTACACTTTTTTAGTTTATGTATATTTTATTGTGTATTAAGGTATATATTACTAATACCATGAATTTTCATATATTAGTAATGCAATGAGTGCTAATGCATATATTAGCATGATTAAAGACACAATTATTCCTCAAAACCTTTTTCACATTTCTTCCACCATATTTGTGAAGGTTATTTTTGTAAACAAATATTTTTAAAGAAAATCATACAATGCATGTTATTTTTAATACACCGAATTAAATACTGCATAAGAAATTTTTTAACATAACTAATACCAATATTACTAATGCAAACATTACTAATACATTATATTCTGCATTATTCTTATACATCCTGCCAAACGACCCTGAAGTCATACAACTTGTTTGGATAGTCATTACTCCTCACTTTATAATGTATCGGTGTACTGTATTATTTACAAATATAATATTTGAATAAATAATATTATTTATTGTGATCTAATTTGATTATTTCGTATTGTGCAATAACTAATAAACTTATTAAATGCCTCGATAATATTAAATTTATTAACAATTACTCATAAAAATTAAAGAAAAATAAAAGTAATCATGGCAGATAATTGTTACAAAGAAAAAGGAAAAAACAAATCATTATAACACAATAAGAAAAAAGAAAAAGAACCACGAAATAAGTAATTAATGCATATGGTTCGTACATGTGGCATGAAATTGAAGAATGCTATGCCTATAGTTGTAGGAAAAGGCAGGAGATGGAAAAGGGTAGGCAGCAAACCCCCAAAATACTTGGCAAATATTATTAGGAAGAAAAAGTAGAGCTAATAAAAAATGTAGAATAAAGATCAGATTAGGATTATTAAATAATAAATAAAAATATAATAGCAAGAAAATTAAATATGGATGCAAACACATCAAATCAGGTGTTACATAAGATGACTATTTTCATTGTTACCTAAAAATGAATTTAAGGATACACTAATGTTCTAGGCTTGAGAGAAGAGTAACAATCTCATTTCTGTCTATAGGAACTTAATAATTCACCTTTATTTTTGGATTGAAGATGCTGAAGGTAACAAGAACTAAAATTTGAAAATGGCAGCACCACTTGAGGGATTGGATGCAAAAATGTACAAGCCAAGGTCATTCTTACTGATTGTTCCTTTGTCAATCCTTGATTGATAAAATTGCTCCTGAAACCATTATAAAAGAGCATAACGATTAAAATATTCATGACTTGTTATATATAAATAGAGATGGGAATGAAATTAACCTTCAAATTGAGTATAAACTGTGGAACAAGACTCTCTTCCACCAAAGCCACTGCACAACCACCCCATCCAGCTCCAGTAAGTCTAGCCCCAAGAGCACCATTATCTCGACAAATCTTCACAAGTTCTTCTAATTCTGGACAACTGCACTCATAAAGGACGCTGCAGCTATGGTGACTCTCGTTCATAAGGTCACCTAACTTCTTCAGCATGTCTTCATCACTGCAATGACCAATTTGTTACGGTTTTAAGTATTTCAAAAAGAAAAGCTGGGAAAAAACCCGGTGAAAAGCGCATCTTCCATGACAGACCTTAATTCTGACGATACGGTGTCTTTAAAAGCGTGCACACGTTTGGCTTCAGAATATACATGGGCAGCTCTCTGAAAGGTAAAAGAAGAGCATTATTTTCTGAAAATTCAATTGGAGTAAAAGATACTGATATTATGTAATATGAAATGACTCTTTGATCATGTATCCGTATAAGCAACCTGACTAAAGGAACGGACATCTACAATTGTCTTTTACAGAAAGAAGTACAAGCAAAGGTACGTGTGGAAATAATAAAAAGGCCTATGGAACTTATTAATTGTCAACATCTTTCTAAGGAATAAAATGGACAGAGGATTTGAAGCAAATCAATTTGAAACAGGTGAAGGCCCAGTATGAAGATGGAAACGCAAAGAAAGAAAATGGAAAGTATGAAAGCACATACTGACCTGATGCAACTTGTAACACTTAGCAGCACGAAGCACATCCAAAGAAGTTGGTGAAGCGGCAAAGATTGTTTCCAACTTTTCCTTAGTGATTTTCTCAATGTCTTCATTGGTATATGGTTCCTCATGCAATAACTCCTGTAGCAGTGGTGGGAATTGTTACAGCGGAATGTAATACACGCAAACAACAACAGGAATAAAAGCACAAACCCCTCTCTGAATAGGACCATAACATGGACTACAACGAAAAGCTAATACTGATAGAAAGAAAAAGAAAAACTAACTGAAAATCCAACCACAATATCCACCTGAACATGATTATTCAACTTGAAGGAAATGGCAATCACAAATTATCACCCAATGGGTGGGTAGGCAAACTAGATCCTAAATTAATGAAACTGAGTCAGAAAGACAGATGTCAAGCAGGAGAGGAATGAACTGAGAGTAAGAGAATATACCTTGACAGCAAGGACAGGGTCAGAAGAACCGTGTGTACCAGCGAATGATATACACAACCCTTCAACATCAGAAAGAGTTTTTACACTAGATATTGCCTCCTGAGGTTCCATCCCCAGCTTAATGCCCAGTACAATCTGCAAAATTTCAAACCAGCATCAAAGGTAGAAAGCTAGCATATCCAAGTAGGTTATTCTGCAACTCTCATTCAGAGGCAATATCTATCTATGCAAATATAAAAGTAAACAAGAACATGTAAGTTACTGACATATCAAGTCAAAAAATTTACTAGGAAACAGTTAACAGACCAAGAAACAAAGATTCACAAGGGCTGAATAGATAAAGCAACATAAACACATGCAGGATGCAGCAGATAGTAGAAGCATTTTGCATCTTTATAGTTCTGCACAAAAAACAAATAACACAGCCACGAAATAGCAAACAGCATGATTTTCTGCAACTCCTAGGAAGTAAAATATACCATGCTCTCCCCATGGATCTCAAAAACTAGTTCTACTACCACACCGCGCAATACCAAATTTGTCTTTCCATCTAAATCATTTATAACTCAGAATTATTGCCATGGCTACTATATACTCTACATTATTCCAAGGACTACAGTCTCCTAAGGACATTGAGTTTGAAAAGATATTCATGAACCACTAAGCAAACTGTAGATTAAGGAATAAGTCATAAAGTTAGGTAGTTCTATTTATTTATTTTTATATGTGATGTCTGAACCAGTTTGGGCACAGCTCGACTAAGTATTTAGCTTCAAGTTTCAAGATACTGAAATAAGATGTCATAAGAAATTTAAAAACCCCAAGAAACCAATTGATAAACAGATAATTAGAACTATTATGATCAGAGAAATAAAAAAATCATCCTCTTCGCTCTAACACTATAATTTATCAAATAAAGGGTGCTAAATCTTACAGCAGCTAGTCGGCATTCAACAACCCGATTATTATAGTTAACTGCAGCGGTAATTGCTTTTTGTGATTCAGCTAATGAATGGGCTATCACAAAAGTTCCACCAGCAGGGAGTTGTACATCAGTTGCACGTATAGGATTGAAATCAATCAGCTCCGCAAACCCAGATTGTGCCATAACAGAGATGGCCTGCACAAAACAATCGATTGATGCCCTTTAAGAATCAAATATTAAGTTAAGACTGTCTGCATTGCAATATTGAACTAGCAAAGAGACACATTACATTAATTTTTAGGAGAAGAATAAGGAAACCATCAATATTTAGGAGAAAATTAATGTGCACACTGCACTATGCATTGGTCCAGCTGTAAGTAAGTGATCAAGATTTAGTGTTCGATTGCATTACCTGATCCATTCCACCAGACTGAGTCCCGATGTGCCTTTCACATTCACATGTAAGTTGAGCAATTTCTTTCTGCGGAGAAAAAATAATCACTTCTAGGTCAAAACAGAGGTACAGCTAACCCTACCAACAGATTCAAAATTTGAAAACTCAAGCAAATGAAAATAGAAGAAAAGGAAGATACTTTCAACAGATTAGGAAAGAAATTAGTCATGAAAATTCATTCATCTTAAATGAGGGTACTCCTTACAAAGAAACTTCTAAAGAGGAAAAAACAACAGATCCAAAACAAATGTTCAGTGTGGACACGGATGAAATAGCCATATATGCTAGACGTAGTGGCGGACCTAGGATTTTCGTCAAGCAGGTTCAACGCAGAATCTTTACAACCACGGAAGTACGGGTATGGAAGGTCAACCATGACAAGCAGGTTTTGCTCGCTGTTCCTTTATTGATATTTTGAGGCTGTTCGATTATTTAAAACAGTTGAAATAAAACTTAAACAAAAAACCTGTTTACTTCAAAAAGTTTCTTTAACTTCAGTCTAACCAAAATCTATTTAATCTATAACAATTACTAAATTCTAACAACATAAATACTTATAAGAAAAGAGAACCCAAAAGAAGAGCTACAAACTGAATCAAACAAACCATATCAATAGAAAACTTCAATCCAATAAGTTCTAAAGTTTTTTCTCAAAATAAAACTTTAAAGTTTTAGGCTCTAACTTGATTTTTTAAGTTTTGTTCCTAACTTAATTTTTAAAGCTTCATCTCAAGATTTATTGATAGCTTTATCACTTAAAAGAAGTATTACAGAAATTTAGCCTATGAAAACACAAAAGAAAGACTAAATTTTATATATTGAAGAAAATTTCACATTTCCACTTAATAATAAGCTAAACAAAATTTAATTGCGAAACATTAGGTTAATTATACACAAAGGCAAAGAATTACCAAACTAACATCAAGCTAGAAAGAAAAAAAATTCATTTGCATAATATGGTAAGGTTACTACCTTGGGTATGTTAACGCCAATTGAAGCCATTATAGCAATAGTGGAAGAGCAAACAAATGCTGCAGAGCTCGAAAGTCCAGACCCTACAATCGACAAACATGGAAACCATGAAATAAGCCATAAAAACTGACTATAATTCTACCAGACAGACAATATTCAAGATCGGAAGACATATACCTGTAGGAACTGTACCATCGACAATAACATCAAGTCCAACAGGTTCACCAACATATATCTCTTTCAACTTGGCATACTCATAGAATCCCTTGTATCTGCACATACAAATTGGTAGTTTTTCTATGACATGTATATATGAATAGTTTCAACTTGTATATTTTTAACTTTCTCGTGACAACACATACTTCCCGAGAGTTCACATAAAATATGATAAATGAAGTAAAATTTGATGTCTGTCAACTTGTAGTTCATCTCAATAATATCCGATTCTCTGGATCTTAGAAGAAATCAAGAAAGTAAGGTCTTACCCACAGATGAAATAGTGACCCCATCTGAGATTCTTTAGATCAACCTCCTGAAAAGTTAGACGTAAGGTTATTGACAAACAAAAGGAAACTAGAATTGTAGTATTCAAGAATCATGATTCAGTTATCTCTTTCTTTTTCCATTTTTCTTATCTGCAATTTATAAACAAAGTTTAGACTTGAGAATTTTCTTTGCCAAACAAAATTTTATGAATTATACACATATGAAGAACCACCAGGACATAATATATAATTCCCAAATTAAAGCTCAGAGGATGTCACTACTTTGTATATGTTAAGGCAACATCTTTTAATTTTAAACCCATTCTTTACTTCATCCATAGGGATAGCAATGGGGCGGGGAGGGTTTAAGCCAATGCGGGGCCGGGGCCGGGTGAAATATATTTTTAAAAAATTAAGCGGGGTGGCGGGTTTGCATGTTTGCACTATAAAAGCTTTGCGATAAACTGCTCCTATTTGGATATATTATAACTTTGTCAACATGAGGTTTGTATTCTTATTCCGATAAAATGAAAGTACGGTAAATAAGTTAATCCTCACAATATTACTAAATACTCCTTCTTTTTCAATTAAATTGTCTTACCAACATTCTCTTGATTGAAACTCAAGATTCAAAGAGTATGTTGTTATTCTTCTAATTTAAAAAGGAGAAAACAGAAGAAGAAAATGAAGACAACAGTCAACAAATTAATGAGCAGTGGAAATTAAATTTTGATATTTTCAGAGAGGCGGGGCGGGTTGAAATTTTGCGGGTTGATCTTCAACCCGCCCGCACCCGCCCCCGTCCCCGCCCCAACTTGCCCCATTGCCATCCCTACTCATCGTCCACCCATCCCCAACAAAAGAAAGATGAAACAACTGACTGAGAGTATTCAAGTTGGCTAACTCAAATGCCATACTTTCTTTCAACAATGATAACACCCGACGAAACAATAAAAACCATGCAGGATCTTTTACAGCATTGTCAATTCAAATAAAGTTTCGAGCAGAATAAATCACAGATCACACACTCAAAAACACATACTGCATTATATGCTTAACACAAAGTTATGATACCTGTAGAGGATCAACAGGGTAAGTGCACATGGAGTACTTGTCACTATTCACATTAGCAATTCGAAGAAGCTTCTTAGGCTCATTAGAGTGGTGTTTCCGGATAGCCACAATTGTGTCTTGGCGAATTGCCATAGGCAACACAGAGTATCCTTCATAGTCTATGTGTTCTCCAATCAGGTTCACTCTCCCTGCATAGCATAATTGACCCACAAGAAAGTTGAGATCCGAATATAACCTACTATCAAAGTTCAAATTTTGAACATAACCGACAAAGAAAGTTGAGATTTTGAACATCAACCACTAAGAAAGATGAGATTTTGGATTAAACTCACAAAGTTGAGATTTTGAACGACCCAATAAGAAAGTTATGGTTTTGAAATTGGAATTAACCTGGGGATCGAGCATAGACATCAGGGGTTTGGCCATATAAGTGTATGAACTTGGCTTTCAAATTCTTGAATCGAAGTTCAGCCTCTTCAAGCTGTGATCCACTGCCATAAACTGGTTCAAGATCAGAGAAGATCGGAATTGGTAATTCCTCGTGCCTAGCCATTTGAATTTTGGTTGTTTCTCTCTTTTACTGCAAGAAATGAAATCTGATGAAGAATTAACAAAGAATATACTGAAACCAAAAGAGAGGGATATACTATAAAAAGTTGATAAGAGGTTTTGATATTGTATTTATATTGAGATGAGAGTTCTTTTCTGAATGGGATTGTGATATAAAAAAGATTTTGGATAATTTGTGGGGACTCCTAAATTCTCTGTGACTCGATTTACTTCTTTTTTTTATTTATCACCTTTTTTTGACTTCCTTTTGGACTACCTTTTTACCACTTTTGTTGCAAGTCATGAGACCGGTGACGGACCAACCAAGAAAGTAGATTACAAATTCCAAATTCTGTCTCTAGGACATGTATTTTATAACTGAAATTAAAACAATTTCTGTGAACAGACGCTTAGTCAGTTCATTTTTTTATATAACTAAAGTGTTAGTACATGTATTACTCTGAGCGAAAAGATATCAAATGCACTCTGAATTTATCCTCAAAAACTTTGTAAATATCTTAGCTTAATAATAAGAGACTCCGAGTCTCATCCTTTTAATTTTTTTTTTTTAAATTGTCCTCAAAAATCGATTTCATACTCAAACTAATCTGACAACCTATTACACCTCTATACTGATTAAAAGTGAATTTATTTTCTCCCTACCGCACATACAATCAGTCACATGATGAGACGTGTATTACACTTGAGCCACATCATTGCCATGTCACTGTCACGTCATTGCCACATCAAATGCTATGTCAGGTTTCGAAAAAAAAAATCATGTCACCCAATTGTTTCTTCTTCACTATACATCATCAAAGCCACCCTAGAACCACCACCATTGCCGCCACACCATCACCAAATTCATATATGTCACCATCAAAAATCAAAACAACTATCACAAATTTCACCACCCATAATCAAATCCACCATCGAAATCACACCATCATCATTGTCACCACAAAAATTGTGAAGAACCATCACAAAATTTGACACCCAACTCATTATCGGAATCACATCACCACCATTACCGCCATCAAAAATAACAAAGAACCACCACAAATTCACCATTTACCATTAAATCCAGATCAATCACACCACCACCAGTAGATTTCTAGTTTCAATGCTCACCAAAACTAAAATTGCCATCACTGTCACTTTGAAAATTCACAACATAACCATTACCAAATTTATTTTCACCACCAGATTACATTACTATCATTGCCTCTATCATAATCACAAAAATATTGTTATCAATTTAACTATCCACTATCAAATATTATCATTATTATAGATTTATGCAAGTTCAAGGTACAGAACAGTTTCAACAGAGTGTGAAGAAGAAATTAATTAGTGAAAGAAAGTGAATTATAAAGAAAATGGCTAGTTGTGATAAGACAAAAAGTGAACAAGAAGAGGAGAGATAGTATGAAGGAAAAAAAGAAGAGGGTGTAGATGGAGAAAGAGTGGAAGAAAGAAATTATTTTTTATTTTTTAATTATTATTTTTTACTTAATCTGATTCCACTTGCCTCTTTTTGGTTTTCCTTTATTTTTTTGTCATGTCAGTTTTTGGGGTGATATTAATTTCACTAAAAATAAGAATAAGGGTGTAATAGGTTGTATCAATAGTTGAAGTGTAAAATCGACTTTTTGAGATAAATTCAGGGTGAAAATAATGTCTAATTTTTAAAAGAAAATTATATTACTCCCTCCGCTCAAATTTTTATCGTATAATTTAGATATTTTAGGAAAAAACACACACACAATCTTTTCTTGTGATCCATCATTAATTTTCATTTAGATAATAGGAAAAAAAAATTCATAATAAAATAGGAAATATTTTATTTTTTAATCTTTTTCAAATTGAAAAAAGATAAGCATTTGTTAATATAATCCTTTATTTTAAAGTTAAGATACAATAATCATAATTTCATAAAACACAAAAAAATATTTCATTACTTCAAATCAAAAAATATCTTTAAAGTATCATCGATGGAATTATTGTTGACTATTTTTCATTTTAATTTTTAAATCAATGAATATATTAACAAATGCTTATCCTACTTTAGTTCGAAAAAGATTAAGAAATAAAAGTATTTTCCTATTTTATCAGGAAAAAAAATGTTATCATTATCTAGATAATAATTAATGATGAGGTTACTATGATCGTATTTTATATACTCTCTCCGTTTTAGTTTGTTTGGCCTACTTTCCTTTTTAGTCTGTTTCAAAAAGAATGTTTCTTTCCTTTTTTAGAAACTCTCTAATTCCAACTTTTCACATGGCATATTCAAGACCACAAAATTAAAGAATATTTTAATATATTTGACATATCTTTAATTTAAGACCACAAGTTTCAAAAGTCTTCTTTACTTTCTTAAACGTCGTGCCAAGTCAAAATAGGCAAAACAAATTGAAACAGAGGTCATATATATATATATATGACCTATATTATCAATTTAAAAAGTACATGAAGTTATTCTATTTTAGTTGATAAATTGAGATGAAGAAGAAAAAAGATTATTTCTCACTTTTTTTTATTAGTTAAGGAAATTTTAAAAGGAAAGAAAATAAGAAAAAAAATTCTTTAAAAATAATAATTAAGAATGTATTTTAAAAATATAATATATTTATTAGAAAAATAATATTTTTTTATCCAAAAATAACAATATGGGTATATATTTGAAACTATTAATGATAAGAGCATTTTTGGACCAAAACTATTAATGACAGGGGTATTTTAGGACCAAACTATTAACAGGGGACATTTTTATTCAATTTCGCATAGTTTGAGTCATTTTTTTTTACCATTTTATGTTCAATAAAAATATTCCCTCTGTTCACTTTTACTTGTCCACAATGAACTTTGCACTCCTCTTAAGAAAAATAAATGAAATACATATTTTATCATAATTTTGGGATGAGTAGTTAATATTAAAGGGTAAAAGAAAAATTCACTTGATATGCTAAAGTGAACGAGGAAAAATAATATAGTTTTAGTATAGTGGACAAGTAAAAGTGAACAAAGGGAGTAGTATTTGAAATTAAGTTGAAAAATGATGTTTGAAAGTTAAAGTTATGCTTGAACACAAAAAACACAGTTGAAGTTTTGTGATTAAGAACTTGTTCAAACTTCAAATTACATATTTCAAGTTTGAAGTTGAAATAATAGACAAATTTGACAAACAAACACTTATTTAAAATAATTTTTAATTTTTTTTAAAAAATATGTATGAATTTAATTAAAAAGCCTAATTTTATTAGTTGGATAAACCCAAATGATCTTAGAGCCTAAATTGGTGCAATATATCAAATAATGTGGCCCGTCAAGTCAAATGAAAGAGTCAGTAAGATCATATCACATGCCAAAATATCATGGTGCAATCAAAAGCTAGTGAAAATATGATACGTGTATAAGTGGCAGATCATGACCAATCAAATATGGTCTTGTCACTACTTCAATCTGATTAGTTGGTGATTCAAGTCAACCAATCAAATCAAAGGAAAAAATATTGTCATCATCATAACTCTTCTCTCTTACAACTATAACGGAGTACTCATAAGTCATAACCTAGAAAATAGACCAACATTCCTAACAAGAAGAAAGAAAGATCTTGTTAATCAAAGTCACAATTTCTCTATAAGCTACAAGGATTCAAGCATCAATAAATCAAGTTCACATTTAAAATTAAACATCCAAATTCAAGCGCAAGAGCGAAGAACAAATCAGAATTCAAGGAGAACAAGATCAAATAATTTGTTCGAGCTAGTTGAGTTCAAGATCATTTGATGCATGCATGCTAAGCCAAGATAATGAATTCAAGAGCTTTGCATCAAGTTAATACTTGGAAGAGGCTTGGAATGAAGGCTTGAAGATTAGAAACATGCTAAAATAAAAATATAAGGGTTCGGTAGAAAAGGGAGTATGTGTGCAAAGATGTTGTTCTTCAAACACAAGCCTCTTATGACTAAGAAGACCCTTCTTTCATTAAGGGTATTTTTTTAATAATTAGTTTAGCCTATAAATAGTAGAGAATATCTCCTTTAGACTTAAATTATTTTTATATTGAGATTATGTGTGAAACTCTTGTGAGAGTTGAAGCTAAGGCCTTCGTTGCTAAACAATGTTGATGGGATTGCTTGCTAAAGGATATCATTGCCTCTTGAGGGTTATGTATATAGTTGTAATGACCTGTTCCGTCGTTACTGAAAATGTCTGCGATCAAGGCAGGTGTCTCTCATTCGTAATAAGAGTTAGTATTGATTCTTTATTATGGGGAGTATATTTGGTATGTAATAAGGTCATAGAATACTCTTAGCACAAAGTTAAGTTGAAAGTTTCCTTACCGATTTAGTTTTGAGCTAAGTTCAAACTAGGGTCAACTTCAAACGTACTTTCCTCCTAGAATATAAGAAGTTAGGGGTCCCAATACCCACCAAATTAAAGATCTCTGAGTCCTCTTTCCAACGCCACCAACCGTTCGTCAATCTGCTTCTCGAGTAAAAAGTTATGACTGTTTTACTGAAGATTGTCTGTACTGAAAATTTGAGTCCGCTGTAGTGGAGTTTAGGTCTCTATAGCGGTTGGCCTTCCGCTATAGCGAAATGACGGAATCAGAAAGCCCAAAATGGGTTTTATAATCTCATCCTCCCTTCTTTAGTCAAAAATAGACGAGGGTTACTCCAAAAACCCTCCTAGGCTGCTCCTAAGCTTGAGAGCCATGGGGAGGAGGGATTCCAGCGAAAGGGATGCGAAACCATGGATTCAGGCCTGCAAAATCGTCAGGGAACGCCTTCACGGAGCCATAAAGGGCATGGAATAGTTGCTCGACATCCAGGTAGGCTAGGTTTCTTCCCAAGAGTAAATTGACCATTTTTATTTCCTATTATTGTGTAGAATGAAAGGGAGAATCCATGATTAGGCCTTCGGGCACGGAGTCTGGCGGATTTATTACTGGTTATGTGTGAATTAGGAATTATATGGATTGAAGGGTTGGTTTTATGATACGTATAATGGGGATATTTTTCTTCTCTTGGTATACTAAAATGATAGGCTCGGGGACTGGAATGTCAGGAAGGTTTGGGGAATCGGGAGAATGCTTGGGAGCTACAGGTAATGGAAATGGGAAACTCCTAGATAAGGTTTCGGGAATATAAATGGCATGATATGTAGTTGTTGGTTTTACTAGGACTAAGGGGAGGTGCTCCCACTCTGTTTTTGGTGTTGGGTAAAGTCTCGGGAATCACGTAGTTGCTAAATTATGCTAAGAAAGGAAATCATTCATTATATATGTCAGTAAGGGGAAACGGGTTAGTCCTCGGACCAAGGTTGGGCTAAGTCACCCACCCGGGGAGGGGTAGGTGATGGTTAACGATTCCTGTAAATGTTGTATGTTGTGTACTCTCATCTAAGTCTTTTTATGAGATACATTGCTTAGGGAATTATTAGGAATGTATGTTGTGTGCTCTTATCTAAGTGTTTGTATGAGATACATTGCTTAGAAAATTGTTAGGAATGTATGCTGTGTGCTTATCTAAGTGTTTGTATGAGATACATTGCTTAGGGAATTGTTTGGAACGTCTAAGCCTCGTGTATTACAGTCTGTGGATTGAACGGTGTGTTGCTTGTTAGTTTTACAAGTTCTTTGTTCATTATTTGACTGTGGATTGATTGATATTCGATTGGCTCGGGTACCCACCTGGTACGGGAATACTAACGGTTGGCTCAGGTACCACGCCTGGTATGAGTATAATAAATGGTTGGCTCGGGTACCACGCCTGGTACGGGAAAATACTAATGGTTGGCTCGGGTACCACGCCTGGTACGGGTTTACTTTACTGCATCATTTCATTAATATTGTTGCATTGTGTGATTGGTGTTGGTTCCATGAGTGGACCGGGCTGTGTTTATAAATTGTGATATTACTTTTGGTCTTGGTGTACGCCGAGTTTTTATATTGTATTACTTTTGGTCTTGGTGTAGGCCGAGTTGTTATATTATATTACTTTTGATCTTGATGTAGGCCAGGTTATTATATTATATTGTACTTTTGGTCTTGGTGTAAGCCAGGTATTATATTGTGAGTTTGGTCTTGGTGTAGGCCGGGTTATTATATTATATTGTGCTTTTGGGTATTGGTGTAGGCCGGATAATTATATTATGAGTTTGGTCTTGGTGTAGGCCGGGTTGTTATATTATGTTATTAGTTGGTCTTGGTGTAGACCGGGTTATGATGTTAACTATTAGTTGGTCTTGGTGTAGACCGGGTTGTCATGTTAACACCTAGATGTGTTAGAGGGATCCGAGTGGGTCTGGACTATGTAAAAAAGGTTATAAGTTCACAATTTATTTTCATTAAGTGTATTAATGACAGTCAAGAATTAGTTGTGGTTAATAAGCTAAGGGTGGGTCTTGGTGTAGACCGGGTAGCCTGTTGAACATTTAGGTGTGGTTAAAGGATCCCTGAGAGGGTCCGGGTTTTGGGATTAGAAGGAATTTAGATATAACTATGTTGTTGTCATTGAATGTGTCAATGGTTGCTAGGTGATTTTCAAGTGATTGGTCAATTGGGAGAAAGACGGAAAGTCTGGGGTTGTAGTTATCAATTGTTATAACCAGGATGGAAAGTTGTCCTAGAGGTCCGGGAAGAGCCGGACACTGGTAAGTAATAGTACGGGTATAAATGGTTTGGTTGGGAAGTTAGTTGGGTTTAGTCTGAATATCTAGTCAAGGGAGTGACAAGGTGACTTGGAAAGTCTAGATGTCAAGGTGACTTGGGAAGTCTAGGTGTCAAGGTGACTTGGGAAGTCTAGGTGACAAGGTGACTTGGTAAGTCTAAAGGTTAGGATAGTCGGTTCCGAATGGGGGGATTGATAAAAATGATATTGAAAGGGGTAAAGCATTTACCTTGTGCATTTTATCTTGATTTTTATATGATGGTAAAAGTGAATTTGGGTCAGCCGATGATGCCTACCATTACGTGTGTTTGTATTGATTCTACTCTTGCTATACCTTTTTGGGTATAGTCTGGTTGCAGGGTTGGTGATGTTTCACAGGTTCAGGATTGCGGTGATCTTCCAGCAACTCCTACTTTCCTTCCATGGTGGGAGTTGTGTCATCTTATGTCATATACTCATCTTGTAGAAGCTCTTGTACCGGCTTAGACTAGGTTCTGGGGAGGTTGTTTCATATTGTAAATGTTTTTCACAAATTCTTTAAGTCGTTTATTTTTCTAAACTATTTGTAAAAAGGATTTCTCATGTATTTAAGAGACTTATTTAATGGTTTATTTTCTTTTCCGCATTGCCTGTTGGTTCGGGTGGTAAGGGTTCTCCTATCTAGGTGGATTAGAGTAGGTGCTCTCACGACCCGGTAGTTGGGTCGTGACAAATGGTATCAGAACCCAGGTTATCGATCTCCAGTACAAGAGCAAAATGTCGAATAGAGTCCCACGGATTGGTGTGTTGACGTCCACATCTAATCCTAGGAAAGCTATGAAGCATTCTTAGAAACACTTCTCTTCTTTCATTCCTTTTCGTGTAGTTTCGTTACTTGCTTGTATGGGTTGAGTCCAATTGGTATCTCTCGATTACAATTAGTATCTCAACAAGGTGAAGGATGTCATTGGACTCCGGGTACGACAAACAAGCAAGAAGGATTGGAACCGGGAAGGTTCCAATTGGTATCTAGCCGGAGAGGCTATGTAAAGGTATGGATGGATCGGTTAATGGTCATCCATGAGGCAAATAAAAAGTAATGAAACTGATTTGATTGACTGTTTAAGCTTGAGGCTTGAGATTGTGCTTATGTGTATTGATGTTGTTTGAATGACTGCAAATGTGTGGTGTGCAATTGTTTGATTTGATGTGAATGTTTTGGTTCGGGAGGAGTCATAACTTGAATTGGTGTGCTTTGGTTGGTAATTACTTTTTATGTGTACTTGAATTGGTCAGTAAAGTGGTGTTACATTTCGGAAACGGGCTTTCCATTGGTAAAAATGATAAGGGGACAAGGCTTACGACTGTAGGGAAACTCCAGTTTCAAGACAGTCGGGATTGGTTAGGAACCATGGGGGAAAAGGGCTATCATTGCTTGATGGCAGGAAATGCGGTAAGGAATTTTTTATGGTAACTCATGATTGTAACTTAAGGAAAATTTGTTCCCAGCTTGAAAGTTGTGATTGTTTTAAATGATAAATTGCGATATGCCTTAATTAGAATTGTTTGCATTACATTCAGGTATAGACTTACCATTTATATAGATGGTAAGGGAATAATAAAAAGGGGTTATGTACTGTAGGGAAGCTCCGGTTTCAGGACAGTCGGGACTTGGTTGAGAACCAAGGGAACTAGGGGGTTATTTGTGCTTGATAGCAAAAATGTGTTGTTAAGAATAATTGCTTGCATAATCCTCTTGTTGATTTGTGATAATTGATGCTAAGTTTCAGTCTGTGGAGTGCCGGGAATGGTCTTGAGGATTGTTTAAGACCATGGCAGAATTAACGGGATTAAACAATGTTAACAGGGAAGGGGAATGAGAGAATTTTTCAGAGAATGGTAAATTTTTTGGGCTACTACTTTTGGGGGTTTCCATAGCAGTGTGCAAGTCTCTATAGCGGGATGGGCAGGGCATGATCCCTGTCCTATTTTTCCCTTGTTCTGTCTTTCATTCCCGGGTCATTTTAAATCACTATTTGTGCTGCGAGCTATTGTAGGAATTATTTAGCATCCATGCGCAATAAGAGGAAAGGGTAGCTATGATAGCCCGGGGTATTGGTGAAATTTTTAATTTACCACTGGTGGGAATAGTCACCTAGGTAGAATTTGGCCAAATAACCGTAATTGGCTGAATAGTGTTAGAAATTGCTCATAGTCTTATATCATGAGGGTGATTTGGCTGGTTTATTATTGATGATCCTTAGTGGTAGGGTCAGTTAAGGGAGTTTGGCTGAGAAAACTTCTAATTGAGGAGTTAGAAATCTCGGGTTAGGCTAGTCTCGGATGAATTCTGAGCAAGGTAAGGTATAGGGAAATCCGGATGTGGATTGGGTGTTATATCTTGGGTTGAGCTAGTTTTTCCATTAGCCAAGACCTTAAGGAGTCCGGGGGACTTTTCGGAATCACATTCGGGTAAGTAGAACTCTCGGTATGTGGGTTGACGTGAAAGGGGTTATTTCGGAATATCAAAAAATTAAGTGTGTTGTAAAATGAGAACTTTTGGGGAACTTTACGACTTTCTATCCCATATCAACCGCCATAGTGGTTGGCACATCGCTATTGCGACCTCCGCTATAGCAGAGAAATTACCGTTACAGCAGAAGTCAACAACAGTCAGCACCATAGCATGAGAATTAAGTTTTGGTCCGTTATTTCAACGAGGCCCCGGATTTCTTGGGCACTCGAGGAGGAGTAATCTAACTAGTCTCATATAGCTCGAAGGAAGAAATTCCTTAACAAAGCAGAATCCAATAAAATTTTAGTTGAACTGGGGTACACCCGGGGGATTTGAGAGTTCGGTGGTTTGCGTAAGGCTATTCTATGCTGTCATAGTAGAGCGTTGAGTTTCTAAAGGCTGGTTCATTATTTTCCTTACGCCTTAGAGATCGTTCGGGATGAATGATGGGTAAATTGGTATCTGTTGTAATGACCTGTTCCGTCGTTACTGAAAATGTCTGCGATCAAGGCAGGTTCGTCTCATTCATAATAAGAGTTAGGATTGATTCTTTATTATGGGGAGTATATTTGGTCTGTACTAAGGTCATAGAATACTCTTAGCACAAAGTTAAGTTGAAAGCTTCCTTACCGATTTAGTTTTGGGCTAAGTTCAAACTAGGGTCAACTTCAAATATGCTTTCCTCCTAGAATATAAGGAGTTAGGGGTTCCAATACCAACCAAATTAAAGATCTTTGAGTCCTCTTTCCAACGCCACTGACCATTCATAAATCTGCTTCCCGAGTAAAAAGTTATGATTGTTTTATTGAAGACTGTCCGTGCTGAAAATTTGAGTCCGCTATAGCGGACTTTAGGTCGCTATAGTGGTACCGCTATAGCGATTGGCCTTTCGCTATAGCGGAATGACGGAATCAGAAAGCCCAGAAACGGGTTTTATAATCCCATTCTCCCTTATTTAGTTAAAAAACAGACGAGGGTTGTTCCAAAAACCCTCCTAGGTTGCTCCAAAGCTTGGGAGCCATAGGGAGGAGGGATTCCAGCGAAAGGGACTCGAAACCATGGATTCTGGCCTACAGAATCGTCAGAGAACGCCATTATGAAGCCAGAAAGGGCATGGAACAGCTGCTCGGTATCCAGGTATGCTAGGTTTCTTTCCAAGAGTAGATTGACCATTTTTATTTCCTATTATTGTGTAGAATGAAAGGGAGAATCCATGATTAGGCCTTCGGGCACGGAGTCTGGCATATTTATTACTGGTTATGTGTGAATTAGGAATTGTATGGATTGAAGGGTTGGTTTTATGATACGTATAATGGGGATATTTTTATTGTCTTGGTAGACTAAAATGATAGGCTCGGGGTTTGGAATGTCGGGAAGGTTCGGGGAACCGGGAGATTGCTTGGGAGCTACGGGTAATGGTAATGGGAAACTCCTAGATAAAGTTTCTGGAATGTAAATGGCATGATATGTAGTTGTTGGTTTTACTAGGGCTAAGGGGAGGTGCTCCCACTCTGTTTTTGGTGTTGGGTAAAGTCTCGGGAATCATGTAGTTGCTAAATTATGCTAAGAAAGGAAATCGTTCATTATATGTCAGTAAGGAGAAACGGGTTGGTCCTCGGACCAAGGTTGGGCTAAGTCACCCACCCGAGGAGGGGTAGGTGATGGTTAACGATTCTTGTAAATGTTGTATGTTGGGTACTCTCATCTAAGTGTTTGTATGAGATACATTACTTAGAGAATTGTTAGGAATGTATATTGTGTGCTCTTATCTAAGTGTTTGTATGAGATACATTGCTTAGGAAATTATTAGGAAAATATGTTGTGTGCTCTTATCTAAGTGTTTGTATGAGATACATTGCTTAGGGGATTGTTAGGAACGTCTAAGAGTCCTGTATTACAGTCTGTGGATTGAACGGTGTGTTGCTTGTTGGTTTTACAAGTTGTTTGTTCATTATTTGACTGTGGATTGATTGACATTTGGTTGGGTCGGGTACCACGCCTAGTACGGGAATACTAACGGTTGGCTCGGGTACCATGCCTGGTACGGGTATAACAAATGGTTTGCTCGGGTACCATGACTGGTACAGAAAAATACTAACGGTTGGCTCGGGTACCACGCCTTGTACGGGTTTACTTTACTGCATCATTTCATTGATATTGTTGCATTGTGTGATTGGTGTTGGTTCCATGAGTAGACCGGGCTGTGTTTATAAATTGTGATATTACTTTCGGTCTTGGTGTAGGCCGGGTTGTTATATTATATTACTTTTGGTCTTGGTGTAGGTCGAGTTATTATATTATATTACTTTTGGTCTTGATATAGGCCGGGTTGTTATATTATATTGTACTTTTGGTCTTGGTGTAAGCCGGGTAATTATATTGTGAGTTTGGTCTTGGTGTAGGCTGGGTTATTATATTATATTATGCTTTTGGGTCTTGGTGTAGGCCGAGTAATTATATTATGAGTTTGTTCTTGGTGTAGGCCGGCTTGTTATATTATGTTATTAGTTGGTCTTGATGTAGACCGGGTTATGATGTTAACTATTAGTTGGTCTTGGTGTAGACCAGGTTGTCATGTTAACACCTAGATGTGTTAGGGGGATTCGAGTGGATCTGGACTATGTAAAAGAGGTTATAAGTTCACAATTGATTTTCATTAAGTGTATTAATGACGGTCAAGAATTAGTTGTGGTTAATAAGCTAAGGGTGGGTCTTGGTGTAGACCGGGTAGCCTGTTGAACACTTAGGTGTGGTTAGAGGATCCCTGGGAGGGTCCGGGTTTTGGGATTAGAAAGGGATTTAGATATAACTATATTGTTGTCATTGAATGTGTCAATGGTTGCTCGGTGATTTTCAAGTGATTAGTCGATTGGGAGTAAGACCGAAAGTCTGGGGTTGTAGTTGTCGGTTGTTATAACCAGGATGGAAAGTTGTCGTAGAGGTCTGGGAAGGGCCGGACACTGGTAAGTAATACTACGGGTATAAGTGGTTTAGTTGGGCAGTTAGTCGGGTTAAGTCTGAATATCTAGTTGGTTTCGAATAGGGAGATTGATAAAAGTTATATTGAAAGGGGTAAAGCATTTACCTTGTGCATTTTATCTTGATTTTAATATGATGGTAGGAGTGAATTTGGGGCAGTCGATGATGCCTACCAGTACGTGTATTTGTACTGATTCTACTCTTGCTATACCTTTTTGGGTATAGTCTGGTTGCAGGGTTGGTGATGTTTCACAGGTTCAGGATTGCGGTGATCTTCCAGCAGCTCCTACTTTCCTTTCATGGTGGGAGTTGTGTCATCTTATGTCATATACTCATCTTGTAGAAGCTCTTGTACCGGCTTAGACTAGGTTTTGGGGAGGTTGTTTCATATGGTAAATGTTTTTCGCAAATTCTTTAAGTCGTTTATTTATCTAAACTATTTGTAAAAGGGATTTCTCATGTATTTAAGGGACTTATTTAATGGTTTATTTTTTTCCCGCATTGCCTGTTGGTTCGGGTGGTAAGAGTTCTCCTATCTAGGTGGATTAGAGTAGGTGCCCGCACGGCCCGATAGTTGGGTCGTGACAATAGTATATGTGCTTGTTTTGGATCAATCAATTGAGGTCTTAGATTTTAATATAATGTTTGGTTGCTTTTGATTTCCTTACTTGTATCTTGCTTTTAGAGATTTGCTTGTTAGGGTTCTTAATTGGAGGTTTTATTTTCAATATAGCTATTATTGCCAGTTAGTTCATTGCTTGTGTCTACTCCTATCTTTACTTTCTTGTTTTTAGATTTTAGGATTTCTTTTGTCTTCCACATATTCAATATTGCATTAATTGGTATCAGAGCTTAAATTAGATTTGTTCCAAAAAATCTAGTCTTGGAATTTGATATTTTCAAAAAAAAATTATAAAAATAATCTGAAAATTTTATTGTTTCATTTGTTATTTTTAACACTAAATTCGTGTTCTTTAGTATTTTTTGAGTCTAAACCCAAGATTTCAAGTTGAGAAGAAGAATTTATCATTAAAGAAGCTTGAAAGTTTGAAGACTTGAAAATTGATCTTGAAGATTAGGGGTCATTCGAGCTAAAAAAATGTATTGAGGTTTGTTTTCTAACTCGAGGGGAAGCTACTTCTAAATTTTGAGATGTTGAGGAAAAATTCGAGATAAAAAAGTATTGGACTTTATTCTCTAGCTTGAGGAAAAGCTACTCCAAAATTTTGAGGTAATTTTATGAAGAATTGAAGAAGTTAAAAATTTAAATCTTTATGGTATTCTTTATGTGTTCTTGAGGAAGAAGGAGTAAGAAAGTACATTTGATCCAAAAACCCCAAGAAAATAGTTATAAAAAGGTGTTTATAGTCCCAAAATTAGAGAAGGTGTGTCCAAAGGAGTGCAAAAAACAAAATAAAAAATTTGAGAAAAAAAATAAAATATCAGCATTTTTTGTGGAGCAATCAGCAAACAGCTGGCGAGGGTCCCACAAACGTCAAGAATGCATTAGCTTCTGCGTCTAGCTCACACACGAAAATGGCTGAGTCGCAAAAAAGTGACTTTCGCATTTGGATATATCGCGACATCCGCTTTTGCGTCAGTCATCAGCTCTCGCACGTTTCAGTCGGCTTCTGCATCAGGTCACCCGATTTTCACTCTAGCCATTGGCTCAACAATCTTCAGCAATGGCTCCTGCCTTTTAAAGGCATTTTTTCAAGTTTTCTCCTAATTTTGGAGCATTTTCTCCATAAAATTCAACCCATTTTTTTTTCAAATATTTTCCTAGTCTAAATCTCGGTAAATTAGTAGGCGTTTGGCCATGGAAACTTTTAACTTTATTTCGGAGTTGAACATTCGAAAATGGTGTTTGGCCATAAAAAATAAAAAAGTTAAATTCTAGAATTTGAAAAACAAGAAAAACTTGTTTTCACTTTTTTCACTTCCACTTCTCTCACAAAAAGTCAAAAACAACTCCAATTTATATTCATGGTCAAACACAACTCCAACTCCAACTTCAATTCCAACTTGTATTTGATTTTCATGGTCAAATGGGGCCTTAGTTTCTTTTACATTAATTCTACCTTTGTTTGGCTTTATAATTTGATTTTAATTAGTAGATTATCAAGTTCTTGAGTCTGATTTTTTTTGTTCTAATTTATTTTTTGTGCTTTTCTCATTTCATTTCGTTGTTAATTTTCTTGATTCAAGTCCATTAGATTTTATTGAGTCATCCATTTTTAATCAACAAAATTTTTTTCTACCCTTAAGGTTGGTTTGTGACTCTTGACAAGTGATTGATTGAATTGAATAACAACTTTGATCGAATCCTTGAGTGGTATAATGCTAGAGTATATGAGTAAATCTGAGTGGTGATAGCCAAGCACAAAAGAATACAAATATGAGTGATAGGGAGAAGTTTTTATTACTAATCTTGTTTGCTCATTTTATAGGTGCTAGAAGTTAATGTTGATGAGTCCGAGGTATGATTTTGGGTGGTCCAAAGGATAAATTCTAGATTATTTACTTTATTGCGTATGTTGATGAGTTCCGGCAGCTCGAGGGATCATTCTGGATTTTACTTTTCTGCATTGACCATATATTGCATTGCATCATCCCATATCGCACTACATTCTTCCTGTGTATTTATATTGTGTGTATTAATATTACTATCTTCACTTTATTCTCGTTATATAGGAGACTTCTAGGTTAGTTTTCAATTTATATTTTACTTTCATGCATTTTATATTATATCCTATCTTTTGAGGTCGGTTGACCTATAATGCCTACTGAGTACCTCATATTTTGGTACTCATACTACACTTCTGCATATTTTTCTGATACAGCGCCCAGTACGAGTCACTCCTGTTGATTCTCTGCTCATTATTGCTGTTTGGATTATGGTGAGCTCTTAGCGTCCGGAGATTTACTGTCTTTATTTTGTATTCCTCAGATAGTTGTATTTTGTATAGCCTTAGTCTCATACTTTTAGAGGCTCTTATACCGATGACACAAAGTTTGAGGTTGGTATCTGTATATGTTGCTTTTCTCTATATCTTTAGGGTCCGTGTTGTATATTTTATACATGTTAGGTATATATCTATATTTGTGGCCCGCTCATCTCTTTTCCTTTTTCGCATTATTTATTTAGTCTTTATTGTCAACTTTTGCCTTGAATTTTGACTTGCCTACTGAGGGTTATAATAGGTGTCATTATGGCTCAATTTTGGATTAAGACAACATGGTATCAGAGCTTTAGGTTCATCAGTCTTACCAGTACAAGATAAAGTGCCTAATAGAGTCTCAAAGATTGGTATGATGATGTATGTATCTTATTTGTGGGAGGCTATAGGGCATTCTTAGGAAGATTCTATCTTTTTTATTCCTTATCGTGCGCTGTTGACTTTATCAACTTTTAAATTTCATTTATTTCATTCTTTCTCATATGGTTCAAATGAGATCATCAGCGGGCGAGGACGAGGCTCCTACACCTGCAGTTATGGCCCCAGCTAGGGGTCGAGGCAAAGGTATACCTAGAGGTCTAGGCAGGACACGAGCTGCGGCACTGGCTTAGGGCCAGGCTAGGGCACCAGAGCCAGAGCCAGAGGTAGAGGTTGAGGATGTTCAGTATCAGCCAAAGGGTGTAGGCCCAACCCAGCCTCCAGTGGGATTTGTAGCCACGCTGGTCCTTCGAGATACTTTGGTCAGGTTTCTTGGCTTTCTAGAGGGTATGTCATAGGCGGGGACGTTACCTGAAACTCTGAGTGGTTCACAGGTAGGAGATGAGGCGCATACCTCAGTTGAGGCATGAATCCAGGGTGTTCAGGGTTTAGGAACGCAACCTTCTACTGCGGCTCCCAATTTAAAAGTATTATCAGTGCCTTTTGTTGTTTAACCTATTGCAGCTAGGCCATCTATGTCTTTTGAGGAGCAGAAGATGCTTGATAGGTTTATAAGATTGGGTCTTCTAAGGTTTTTAGGTGTTCCGCGAAAGGATGCACATAAGTTTATAGAGAGTTTCCAGGAGAGGTTGCATAACCTCGGCTTAGTAGAGTCACGTGGGTTTGATTACCACTTTTCAGATGGAAGGGTCACCTAAGTAGTGGTGTAGAGTTTATCTGGAGTGGAGAATAGCCGGGTCACCTCCGATGGCTTGGGCTCAGCTCTCCAAGGATTTCTTCAAGAAGCATGTACCTCACAACATGAGAGAAAGGTTGAGAGATGAGTTCACGGATCTCCAACAGGTTTCTATCTCAATTTCAGAGTACGAGACACGATTCTATGAGTTGTCTAGGTATGCTTCTATGATTATGCCGATAGAGTACAAGCGAGTTCACCAATTTTTTAGGGGTTTGATTCCACCACTCCGTTTGACTACAAACCAGCTAGTGAAATCAGGGGCTATGTTCCTTACAGTTGTCGACCAGGCGCGGACCATTGAGGCTATATGTTGCAAGGCCTATTGCGGCAGCGATAAGAGGCCTTACCGTCAGGGTGGTTTTAGTGGTTCTCAGTCTAGAGGTAGGGGTTTCTCCGATAAAAGTTACCCTCAGCATTATCAATCTAGCAGGCCCATTCAGGCGCACTATAGATTTTAGAGAGTGGTTATTCGAGTTAGGGCAGCCACAGTTGAGGTTAGACCTTGCGGGGTGCATGTTCTAGGTATTCAAGTCGTGGTGGTCAGTCTGGTTCAACCTGGTTATCACAACAAGGTGAATCTAGTATGGGTTGCTATGAGTGCAGCAAGTTTGGGTACTTTGCTAGGGATTGTCCAGGTTCAGGCATAGAAGACAGCAGGTCAGCTGGTTTAGGCCCCTAGGGCTCCAGTACCAGCAGCCAGAAGTGGTGCACATGGTAGCAGAGGTAGTCCTCAGGGTGCTAGAGGTACTTGTCAGCTGAGTAGATCAGGTGGTCGTGGCAAACAGAGCCATATGTATGCTTTTCTGGGTAGGCTAGAGGCTGAGGCTTCAGATGTTGTCATCAAAGGTACGGTCTCTATTTATCGTCAGCCATCTTCTGCATTATTTAATCCGAGGTCTATATTTTTGTATGTGTCTGCTTACTGTGCTACTCATCTAGAGTTATTATGTGAGTCATTGCATGTGCCTATGCATGTAGCTACTCACGTATGAGATTCTTTAGTAGTGAATCGTGTTTATCAGTCTTGTGTGTAATGACCCTTACGGTCATTTACACGTTTTTGCCTTTCTTGTATTGTTAGAGCTTGCCTATAGCGGCCTAAGTCATTTATGGCTTGCCAGGACCGGTAGTTTGGTTCCCCAGCTGTTTGTTTGGTCTTTTTGGCCGTTCCTTGTTTTAGAGCTTTAGGCTTTGGAAATCATTAACTTCGGTCAACAATCTTAGCTATTGTTCTCGAAATTGAATTTTGACAGTTCCATTAGCTCCAGAGCGTGGACTTTGGTCTAGTGGGACCTTTGGTTAGGATCCGAGAGATTTTTAACTTAGAATTCTCTCTCATTTTGTGTTTTTAGGCCAGTTGGACTTCTTTGGTTGACCTTGCTCAATATTTAAAGAAGGCGGTCTCGGATGAAAATTTTGACAGCGTTGTTAGCTCCAAAATGTCAAGTTTAGGCTAGAGGGACCATTGGTTTGGGTCCCGAGGCTTCCGAACTTGATTTTGGCCCTTGGGTTCTATTTTGGAAATAGTTGGCCTAAAGGTTGATTTTGGGCGTGGGGACCACTTTTTATTCTATCAACCTCCATTGGGATTTTTGCCGATCTCATTGAGTCCTGAATGCCATTTTTAGTCTACTCGGCTCATTTGTGCTCGTGAAACCCCAAATGTATTCCCAGGGACCGTCGGAGGAAAATTCTATGTTGGATTTGCTGTTGGCAAGCTGTTGCTGTTATGGCACAACTTGTCCTTTGCCTACGCAAAGGGAAAATCCAACCGCCCATGGCTTGGCCTTCGCCTACTCATGGACTGGCCGCCTATACGAAGGGCAAGGCCAGCGCCTGGTTTTCTCGGCCATCGCCTAGGCGACGCCTGCCGTGTTCTCGTGGTCGTGAAGGCAGCGGCCTGGCCGCGTTCGCCTGGAGTCATCTAGCAGCTTTTAAGTTGCTTTCTTCTTTTTCCCTTCTTATTTTAAAAGTCAACTTCATTTCCTCCACCCCCAACAATGCCTAAACTCACTTTGCTCCACTTCTGGCCACCATTTTCTTAGGGTAATTTCACCTTCGATTCGGGAGCTCTTTTCCGTCGTTGATTGGTAAGTCCCTTCTCCCCAACTTGATTTTTCCTCCATTGTTGAAAAACCTCCATTGTTGTTTATCTCAAAGCTTGGGAATTCCTTTGTAGAATCTGTTCTCCGGTGATTGCATGCTTCGTAGGTTCTTTATTTTTGCTTCCTTGGCGTTTTCTCTCGTAGTGGTAAGTAATTCTTGCTCAATTTTTGATTTTTCATTCTTAGAATCCCTTCTTTGATTTAATAATTGATGGGCTATTTTGGAGCCCCAATTGTTGTCCATCTCCGCTCAAATTTTGAGCATGTGCTTCCGAAATTGTGGGGAACATTATGATGTTTTTCATTTCTGTCTTTGGGTTACAGGGCCCACGGGCTCGCTTGTGACCTGGATTTTAACCCAGTTATGTTTTTAGCATTATGGGTATCGTTGGTTTCATTTTGACGCATAGATTATTGTGTTGATAATATTTTTCGTGATTTGGAGCTTCTCGGAGCAGTTTAAGCTTGGACGATGCCATCCCCACAGCTAGTCATCGAATGACAGGTAGGTTATGGTTTTTCCTACCTAGACTCTATGTATATAGGCTATAACTTGCATTAATTAGTATTCTTGGGTGGGTTGTTATAGGTTGGTACCCTAGACCTTGTCCACCTTTTCTATCTGTTTATTCTATACGTTGATTGTAGTATTCGTGTGATGATGTATGTTACCCTTGTGGTCCTGTGCGGCCTTGTATTTACTCTAGAACATAGATGATGAGTTATTTGGGAATGTTCGCGAGTCCCAGACATCTAGATATTGCTTTAGGCTGGCTATCTGTGTTGTAGAACTGATCGTGCTTATGCAGGGCCGATACGAATGTTTGTGAGCCATTGGGCTAACTTATTGTTTGAGAACATATCATTCATGCAAAGGCTTTTCTGCATGTTTTACTACTGATTTGGATTTGGGCCGACTATAAACATTTTTCTAAACTTTGCATGGCCCCGAGGTCTCCTTTTTGGTAATATGACTTTGAAAGGGTTTTGAAATTGGCTTTTAAAAAACCTCTTGGAGAGAAGAGGATATTACGATGATTTGATTACCAGTTTTCACATATACTAGGCTCGGCTGTGCCAGAGTGCTAGACTTGATTTACTACTGTTTTAGACCCAGATATGCTCCAGGCACCCTTTATAAGGGTTATTGAGATTTGATTACTGACTTAGAACCGAATACACTTTGGGCACCTTTTTGACGGGTTTTTGAGATTACTACTACTGATTTAGACCTGGGTCAAAGATGGGCACGTATTATGAGGTTTCATTTATTGAGTTACATATTGAGATTCACAATTTTAGTATATGGTCTATGAGTAGACTCCCATGGACCTTGCCGTTCCTGGGCCATAGGCTACGGGCCGACACAGTGTGCCAGAAGGAGGGTTATACGGAGCAACAGAGGTATACGGTCCGTATCCTTCCATAAGCCCTGCCTCTATTGGGCCTTTTAGGTACCGGAGGGGGTAACATACGATTCTATTATCACACCAGATTCATCATACATCATCATGCATATTGCATTCCAATTCTACCCTTGTTTGCTGTGTGCTTAGTGTACGCTCCGATTGTATAGGTGGCTGGAGGGTTTATTTTCACTTGATTACATTCCTTGGTTGTATGAGTGGCCATTGAGACTGTAGGTAGATTATATTACTCCTGTCGCTTTCTAGAGCTTGTTATGGCATCCAGTTCTTGGTGGTTTAGTGGTTCCTAGCTTGTTGAGGCTCCAGTTATTGGACTTTGATTATTGAGGGGATAATGAATTATGTATTATTGAGGCACTATTGTGTGGTCTCCTGAGCTGTTGTGTGTATAAAATTCTATTCTTGTCTTGGTTTTTGATTAGCGGATCTCGATACTTTATAGGTTAGTTATTCCATCCTAGGGTTGCACTTGTGAGTTGATTTTCTCTATGCTTATCTGGTTGTTGGATTTTTAGCATGACTTGTTTGTATTGCTTTCTGTTTGATTATATATTGCCTTACTTCCTATCTTTCCCTTTTACTTGAGGTTACTGGTACACCATCTTTTTTCTTAAACTCCCTTTTTATATATACTGTTGTTGCTAGGATTCCAGGTGCATCTTCCTTCCTTTCACCTGTGTTTCTGTGTATGTATATCTTCTGTGGCTAGCATAGTTTGTTTGTATTCTTTTTGATTTCTACATGCTAGTTTCCTTGTGCTTCCTCTTTGTTTCTGTGACTGCTTCCTTGAACTCTGCTATATTAGTATTTTTATATCTTATATGCACTTAGTCGGCCGATGATGCCTACTGGGTACTCGTTGCTTAGCAATTGGTGCTCATACTACACTTCTGCATTTTTTTGGTGCAAATATTAGTTGAGCTTTCACCATTGATCACAGGGAGACTCGTGCAGCTTTTGGATATTCGAGACTAGGGTGAGCGCCTGACGGTCAGCTTGACCATATCTCCTCTTTTGTACTATTACTCTTTGTATATTCGGAGACAGATGTACTTATCATTTTGTTACTTCTAACACTTGTATTCTATTAGAAGCTTTTATACTATCGATACCAAGTCTTGGGGTTGGTGTAGTTTTCTTATGTATATATTCGGGTTATTGCTTATGCTTGTCTCTTTCTTATTCTGCTTTCGCTTATTTCTGCTCATTGTGTGTATTGATTAGGTAGTAGGCCATTACTAACCATTCTGAGCTACGAGAATTGGTTTGCCTATTGGGGGGTTTTAGGTGCCATCATGACCTGAGAAATCGGGTCGTGATAGCTTGGTATCAGAGCCCTAGGTTCACCAGTGTCGTGGTACAGAAGAAAGTGTCTAAGTAGAGTCTCATAGATTGGTACGATGATGTCCGTATCCTATCTGCGGGAGGCTACCATGCATTATTAGGGAATAGTTCCATATTCTTGGCTCCTTATTGTGCGTTATTGGCTCTATTGACTTCTAAAACTTTGGTTGTTTCATTCCTTTTTAGATGCCTAAGACGAGTGCAACTACGGGTGATGTTGAGGCTTCTGTGCCTGGTTCTTCAGTGCTTCTGTCAGCGCCGAGACTTCAGAGTGAGAGCGGATTACATCAGATAGGGGGTATGGGGTCAGCCTAGCCTCCGATAGGGTTTCAGGATACCCTAGTTCTTCAGAACACTATGGTTAGGACTTTGTGTCCTCCGGTGGGTGTTTCAGTACCCGATTCTACGAGCGGTGCTTCAATTAGGGTTGAGCTTCCAATTCTTCAACAAGGTTATATGTCGGTGTTGGACTATGAGGCGAGATTTCGCAAGATGGTTAGCCTCACTGCCAGGACTGTACCTTTAGAGTTTGATAAGGTTCAGAGCTTTGTTGGAGGTTTGATTTCACCACTCCATTTGGCAATCGAGCTTTTGGTTACAATTGGGACGGCCTTCCTTGAGGTAGTGGATCATGCTTGGGCTATTGAGGGTTTATGTCGTGAGGCTTACGGAGGTAGTGCTAAGAAACATCATTTCTAGGATAGTTTCCAGTTCTCAGACTCGAGGTAGGGGATTCTCCACCAGAGATAGGTTCCATTGGTTCTTATCTACCATGCCAGTTTTAGTTGCTCCACAGGTTCCAGAGGATGGTTACACAGGGCATGTTGAGCAGAGTAGACATGGTACAGGTCAAATTGTTTGAGGTCCTCTTTCAGCTTGTGTAGGCCATGGTGGCTGTTCAGGTTCAGTGAGATCTTCTCGTCCGTATGTATCCATTGGGATTTGCTTCCAGTTCGGTGAGCGTGGGCACTTTGCTAAGGATTGTCCCACGATCCCACCTTTTAGTCAGCAGGGTCAACAAGTGTTATCTCCCAGGGCTCTAGTACCACCAACTAGTAGAGTGTAGGGTAGTAGGGGTGGTCCCCAGGAAGCGAAAGGTAGTGTACAGGGTTGTAAGGGTGGTCCCTGGATGGTTAGAGATGGCTTTTAGCTAGGTGGTTCAGGTATCTGTCCAGAGTCGACCGACACCGTGCGTTTGGGCAAGGCTTTCTTAGGTTGTTACGATAGTGGAGTGGTTGGTCACTTTTCTAGAGAGTGTCCCCGGCATGGGATGGTTGAGCCTTCAGCATCGACTACTCAGTCCAGAGTTAGATCTCATCAGTTTGATGCCCCTCTTGGTAGGCCAGAGGTAGAGGTTCCTGATGCTATTGCTCCAGGTACAACTCTGTTTATCTTTGGTTGGTGATAGCATTGCTCGCATTGTGATTCTCTCCTTTCCATGTATTTGCTTATGTTCCTTCCTATTTTACTTATATTGTTGTGTTACTGTTTGAGGTTATAGTTCTATTCGTGTGTTTCTCGGTAGATCTTTCTTTTTAGTAGTGGATGGGGTGAGTTATCCTTGAGAGGTATTTTCCCAAAGTTGTAGCTCATGGGTAGGTATTGATTAAGCTCGCTTCCCTATTTCATTATGGTTCTAGACTTGGTTGAATCTTTCTTTTCTAGCGGTCCTAGATGGTTGTTGCCTAGGCTCGTTATCTAGCATTTGCTAGAAGTCCTTGTGTTGGTTTGGTGTTACCAGTGGTTGTGCCAGAGTTTGGGTTTCTATCTTAAGTTGAGAGGTGTTGGTTATGCTAGTGAGCATGGATTGGCTTTTCTTTTCTCGGCTGATTAGAGTCGATAGTCTTTGTTTGGTTGATCTAGGAGGTTGGCAGGTATGTGGGTTGTTCCCACAGTCTCCTTTAGATTCATGGCCGGTTGGGTTATCTAATTGTTTCCCCTAGTTCCAGTTGGAATGAATTTTGATCGTAGTTATCTGGTTGAGCTTTTGATTGTGGCATTGTGGTTGAGTTGTATTCGTAGCAATTGGGGTGAGTTGGGCATCCGGCCCATCCTTCTCCCACCTTATTGAGTTCTGATAATATAGATGTGGGAGCTAAGGGAATGGCTCCAGGTTTTATTTCAGAATGAGTTTGTAAGGTTCAGTGTATGCTAAGGAAAGGTTTTGCTTAGTTGAAAAAGGGGGAGATGACTCCTTGCTCATACTTATGCATTTTAGTAGTTAACTGAGGTGACGACCGAGAGTTTGCTTTGGCTTGTGTATTAGTGACTTGCGTCGACCGAGTTCAGGTTGTAGTATTATTTCATTTGATAGATTTGAGGTTAGAATTCCTTCTAGTCTGAGATTGAGGTAGTGGTCATTTTCAGTACTACCTTTGGGAGCTTGTTGCATCGGCTTTGGCTTTCTTGTCATCGTCTTTGGGGGAAATCAAGTTTCAGTAGCATCTACGAATTGGGAAAATTGTGTATTTATGGCCTAGTTGGCTCCAGTTCTATTAGTGTTCTTTGATGGTGGATAATCCTACTCGTGGGTTTGACAGGAGCATCAATTGGTAAAATTGGTGATGGATTTCAAAATTGTGGCTTAGCAGACTACTTTGGGTGGTTCGTGGAAGTTTCCCTTGAGTTGCAGCACCCTTGTGCCAGAAGGAAGTGGGTACGGGAAACTTAGCTTCTTTATTTTAATTTTGGAGTGGTTGTTGGCCTTGGACACCCAGTCCTTGGCTAACCTTTGAGTTAGACTAGACATTCCAGATCTCAGCGGTGTTCTAACTAGTACGAGGTTCCTTCTACCATGATTGGATAGACTCAGCGGCGTAAGTTTAGAAATCTGTGATGGCGTGTTGTACTTGATCAGGTGTTGTGGGTTAAGACTAGCGAGGCTATTTTGGGTTCTAACGGTACTTTGAGATTGATGGTCGCCTTCGTTTGCCGAGAGTTTGAAAGCTTGTTCAGTGGATCTTTCAAAGGTTGTCTTTTATATGGGGTTCCGGTGTTGGTTAGACTCGACCAATATGGACTAAAAGTTTGGTATGTGGTATTCTTCGGGATGGTTGGTTGTGTGTTGATACGGTAGAGCGGTTGATATGAGCCAAAGGGATGAGTTAAAGGTATATGCAAAAAAACATTCTAGCTAGATGGCGGCCTTGAACCCCAGGCACCTTTTTCCTTTGCCTTCGGGGTGTTTTGACTTGATATTTGTGGCATAGTGGACTTCTTCCTGAGGTGAGATTAGTAAGGCGATTTCAAATTCGAATGGTGTTTGAGTATTCAGAGTAACAATAGTACTTCTTAGAGTTTAGAGCTTAGTGATGGGTACAAATTTCGTGATAGGCTTACCACACTCCTTGCAGGGTCTTGGTTTTGATTTGGGTCCGTTGGGCAAGTTGCCCTGGTTCATTTGCTTCCAGTTGATTCAGATTTGGCATGATTTAGCGGGGTTAGGTTTATTCTACAGTTTGGAAGTTTATCCGTCAATACAAGGTGTTCATACATGCCTTTCCTAACCCTGGTATGTAACTTCATCCATGGTAGAGTATAAGCGGGGACTGTAGATCTCTATGTTTCAGTTGATTCTTCGAGAGTGGTTTGAGTGTTCGACTTATATGAAGTTTCATGATTATGGTGCAACAGGATTTGGGTCAGGATGAAGGGTTTTATGGATCAGTGGGTTCATGAGTTAGAGTTTTGGGTTAATGGATTTTCTGGTAAACTTGGTTGTGGTTTCGAGGATTCGAGTTTTGTGTGTTGATTGCCTTGGTTCTCTGGTTTTGGTGTTTTGTTGGTGCTTTTTGGTTGAGATTCTCGAGGTTCATTTTGGGTTGACAGATCCTTAGAGTTTTTGGAGTTTGAGGTTGGAATCTAGTTTGGCTAGTAAGGAATTTAAGCTTGGTTGCTTTCTTTGGTTCTGTTCTGTTGGGTGTCGTCCGGTCGTGGAAGCTACCCGGGTTGTCCGAGAGAGTAGTGCTGGCTTTGTATCTGCTGTTCTTAAATCTCTAGTGTTTCCTTCTTTCCTAACTTTTGGGGATAAAAGTCTTTTTAGTAGTGGATGATGTAATGACCCTTCAGGTCATTTATGCATTTTTGCCTTTCTTGTATTGTTAGAGCTTGCCTGTAGCGGCCCCAAGTCATTTATGGCTTGTCAGGACTGGTAGTTTGGTGCCCGGGCCATTTGTTTGGTCTTTTTGGCCATTCTTTATTTTAGAGATTTAGACTTTGGAAATTGTTGACTTCGATCAACATTCTTATCTATCATGCTTAGAATCAAATTTCGATAGTTCCATTAGCTTTGGAGGATGGACTTTGGTCTAGTGGAAACTTTGGTCGGGATCCGGGAGCTTTTCAGCTTAGAATTCTCTCTCATTCTGTGTTTTCAGGCCAGTTAGGCTTGTTTGGTTGATCTTGGTTAACATTTTGAGAAGACATCCTCGGATGGAAATTCCATCAGTGCTGTTAGCTCTGGAATATCGAGTTTAGGCTAGAAGGACCATTGGTTCGGGTCCCGAGGCTACCAGACTTGATTTTGGCCCTTGGGTTCCATTTTGGAAATAGTTGGCCTAAAAGTTGATTTTGGGCGTGGGACCTACTTTTCATTCTATCGACCTTCGTTGGGATTTTCATCGATCCCGTTGAGTCTGGAATGCCATTTTTAGTCTAATAGCTCGGCTCATTTGTGTTTGTGGAACCCCAGATATGTTCCCGACGATCCATCAGAGGAAAATTCTATGTTTGATTTTCTGTCATGGCACATCTTGGCCTTCGCCTACGTGTGGCCTGGCCGCCTACGCGAAGGGCAAAGACAACCGCCCATGGCTTGGCCTTTGCCTACGTCTGGGCTGGCCTCCTACACGAAGGGCAAGGCCAGTGCCTGGTTTCTCGGCCATCACCTGGGCAACGCCCGCCCGTGTTTGAATGGCCGCGTAGGCAGCGCCCGTGGTAAGTAATTCTTGCTCAATTTCCGATTTTTCATTCTTAGAAATTCCCTCTTTGATTTCATAATTGATGGGCTTTTTTGGAGCCCCAATTATTTTCCGTCTCCGCTAAAATTTTTACATGTTCTCCTAGGATTGTGAGGAACATTATGGTATTTTTCATTTCTGACTTTGGGTTGCGAGGCCCACGGGCCCGCTTGTGACTCGAAATTTAACCCAGTTATGTTGTAGCATTATGGGTATCATTGGTTTTATTTTGACGCATAGATTATTATGTTGATAGTATTTTTCGTGATATGGAGCTTCCCAGAACAGTTCGAGCTTGGACGACGTCGTCTCTACTGCTAGTCATCGAACAACAGGTTGGTATGGTTTTCCCTACCTAGACTCTGTGTATATAGGCTATAACTGCATTAATTAATATCTTTAGGTGGGTTGTTATAGGTTGGTACCCCAGACCTTTTCCATCTTTTCTATCCGTTTATTCTATACATTGATTGTAGTATTCGTGTGATGATGTATATTACCCTTATTGTCCTGTGCAGCCTTGTATTGACTCTGAAACATAGATGGTGGGTTATTTGGGAATATTCACGAGTCCCGGACATCTAGATATTGCTTTAGGCTGGCTATCTATGTTGTAGAACTGATCGTGCCTGTGCAGGGCCGACAGGAATGTTTGTGAGCCGTTGGGCTAACTTATTGTTTGCGAGCATATCATTCATGCAAAGGATTTTCTGCATATTTTACTACTGATTTGGTTTCAGGTCGACTATAAACGTTTTTCTAAACTTTGCATAGCCTTGAGGTCCCGTTTTTGGTAATATGACTTTGAAAGGTTTTTGAAACTGGTTTGTAAAAAACCTCTTGGAGAAAAGAGAATATTACGATGATTTGATTACCAGTTTTCACATATACTAGGCTCGGCTGTGCCAGAGTGCTAGACTTGATTTACTACTGTTTTAGACCCGGATACGCTCTTGGCACCCTTTATAAGGGTTATTGAGACTTGATTACTGATTTAGACCCGAATACACTTCGGGCACTCTTTTGACGGGTTTTTGAGATTACTACTACTGATTTACACCCAGGTCGAAGCCGGGCACATACTAAGAGGTTCTATTTATTGAGTTACATATTGAGATTCACGATTTTAGTATGTGGTCTACAAGTAGACCTCTATGGACCTTTCCATTATTGGGCCATTGGCTATAGGCCAACGCAGTGTGCCAGGAAGAGGGGTATACAGAGCAGCAGAGGTATACATGTCGTGTCCTTCCATGGGCCCTGCCTCTATTGGGACTTATAGGTACCGGAAGGGGTAACATACGGTTCTATTATCACACCAAATTCATCATATATCATCATGCATATTGCATTCCAATTCCACCCTTATTTGTTGTGTGCATAGTGTATGTCCAGTTGTATGGGAGACTGGAGGGTTTGTTTTCACTTGATTGCATTCCTCAGTTGTATGGGCGGCTGTTGGGACTGTAGGTAGATTATATTACTCCTGTCACTTTTTAGAGCTTGTTATGGCATCTGGTTCTCGGTGGTTTAGTGGTTTCTAGCCTTTTGAGGCTCCGGTTATTGGACTTTGATTATTGAGGGGCTAGTGAGTTCTGTATTATTGAGGCACTATTGTGTGGTCTCCTGAGCTGTTGTGGGTATCAAATTATATTCTTGTCCTGGTTTTTTATTAGCAAATCTCGGTACTTTGTGGGTTAGTTATTCCATCCTAGGGTTGTACTTGTGAGTTGATTCTGTCTATGCTTATCTGGTAGTTGGGTTCTTAGCATGACTTGTTCGTATTGCTTCCTGTTTGATTATATATTGGCTTGCTTCCCATCTTTCCCTTTTACTTGAGGTTACCGGTACACCGCCCTTTTTCTTAAACTCCCTCCTTATATATACAGTTGTTGCAAGGATCCTAGGTGCATCTTCCTTCCTTTCACCTGTGTTTCTGTGTATGTATATCTTCTGTGGCTAGCATAGTTTGCTTGTATTCTTGTTGATTTCTACATGCTAGTTTCCTTGTGCTTCCTCTTTGTTTCTGTGACTGCTTCCTTGAATTCTGCTATATTACTATTTTTATATCTTTATATGCGCTCAGTCGGCTGATGATACCTACTGGGTACCCGTTGCTTAGCAATTGGTGCTGATACTACACTTCTGCATCTTTCTTGTGCTGATACTACACTTTTGCATCTTTCTAGTGCAGCTATTAGTTGGCTTTCGCCGTTGATCGTGGGGAGACTCGTACAGTTTTTGGATATTCGAGACTAGGGTGAGCGCCTAACGGTCGGGTCTTGACCATATCTCCTCTTTTGTACTGTTACTCTTGGTATATTCAGAGACAGTTGTACTTATCATTTTGTTACTTCTAGCACTTGTATTCTATTAGAAGCTTCTGTACTATCGATACCATGTCTTGGGGTTGGTGTAGTTTTCTTATGTATATATTCGGGTTATTAGTTTCGCTTGTCTCTTTCTTATTTTGCTTCTGCTAATTTCTGCTTATTATACGTAATGGTTAGGTAGTAGACCATTACTAACCGTTCTTGGCTACAAAAGTTGGTTCACCTACTAGGGGGTTGTAGGTTCCATTATGACCTGAGAAATTGGGTCGTGACATTGTGTGGTGTCTGTCTTGGGGTATGACACTTGGGTAGACCTGGTTATCTAAGCTATGATGGATTTCGATGTAATTCTAGTCATGGATTGGCTATCTCTTTATCATGTAGTCCTGTATTGCTTTTCCAAGACTGTTACTGTGCATATGCCTGGTATCCTTTTGATAGTGTGGAAGGGTACTGGTAGCCACGTGCTAAGGGGTGTTATATCATTTTTAGGGCGCGACAGTTAGTAGGTAAAGAGTGCTTGGCTTATCTTGCTTATGTTCGTGATACTAGTGCCGACACTCCTTCTCTTGAATCTGTTCCTGTGGTTTATGAGTATTCTAATGTGTTTCCCACTGATTTACTAAGTCTCCTACCTGATCGCGATAATGACTTTTGCATTGATATTGAGTTGGGAACTCAGCCCATTTCTATTCTGCCATATAGGATGGCACCTGCTGAGTTGACAGAGCTTAAGGAGCAGCTTGAGGATCTTCTAAGTAAAGGGTTTATTAGGCCTAGTGTGTCTCCGTGGGGTGCTCTTGTTCTGTTAGTGGAGAAGAAGGATGGTTCCTTGCATATGTGTATTGCCTACATTTAGGTGAATAAGGTGACTATCAAGAACAAGTATTCGATGATGCGTATTGATGACTTGTTTGACCAGCTACAAGGTGCAACAGTGTTTTTTAAGATAGATTTGAGGTCAAGTTATAACCAGTTGAGGATCAGGGGCTGCAGACATTTCAAAGACTGCCTTTAGGTCTCATTACTGCCACTATGAATTCCTTGTTATGTTTTTTGGTTTGACCAATGCCCCCACAGCGTTTATAGAGTTGATAAACCGTGTGTTAGGAGCCTACTTGGATTCATTTGTTATAGTATTTGTCGACAACATCTTAGTCTACTCGAGAAGTAGAGAGGAGCATGAGCAGCATTCGGGAGTTGTGCTTCAAACTTTGCAGGATCAACAGTTGTATGCCAAATTCACTAAGTATGAGTTCTGGCTTAAGTATGAGGCATTCTTGGGGTACGTGGTGTCCAAGGATGTGATTATGGTGGATCCAGAAAAGATTGAGGCAGTTTGTGATTGGGCTTAGGCCACTTCTCCTACCGAGATTAGTAGTTTTATCGGGTTACCAGGTTACTACTTACGATTTTTGGAGGGGTTTTATTCTATAGAAACACCTTTGACTAGACTGACTCAGAAAAATATCTCTTTCCAGTGGTCCGATGAGTGTGAGGTGAGATTTCTGAAGGTCAAGGCCTTATTGACTTCAACTCCGATTCTTACTCTTCGAGTTGAGGGCCAGGGGTTTACTGTATATTGTGATGCTTCTAATGTTGGTTTGGATTATTTGTTGGTGCATCAGGGCAGAGTTATTGCATATACTTCCAGGTAACTGAAGGTTCACGATAGGAACTACCTGACTCTTGACTTAGAGTTGGCAAAGGTATTCTTCGTGTTGAAGATTTGGAGGCACTATCTATATGGGGTTCATTGTGAGTTCTTCATCAACTATCGTAGTCTTTAGTACATTTTCAGCCAGAAGGACCTTAATTTAAGATGGTGTAGGTGGTTGGAGTTGTTGAAGGACTATGACATTTTGATTCTCTATCATCCGGGCAAGGCAAATATAGTGGCAGATGCCTTGAGCTGGAAGGCGGTGAGTATGAAGAGTTTGGCATTTTTAGTGGCATATGAGCAATATTTGGCTTTGTACATCCACTCCTTAGCCAATAGGTTGATTAGACTTGATATATCTGAGCTTGGGAAGATTCTAGCTTGTGTGGAGGCTTGGTCTATGTTGTTGGTGCAGATTTGGGCACAATAATCCAAGATGTGAAGTTGAAGATAATTCAGGATAAGGTGTTAAGTGGAGAGGCTAGGAAGGCGACCTTAGACTCAGAGGGGGTTTTGAGGATTGAGGGTCGTATCTTTGTTCCTAGAGTTAGAGATTTCGTTAGATTGATTATGAAAGAGGCCCATCATTCTAGATATTTATTCATTCAGGGGCAACAAAGATGTACCGTGACTTGAGGCAACATTGCTGGTGGTGTAGGGATGAAGCATGATATCTCAAATTTTGTGTCTAGGTGCTTGAACTGTCAGCAGGTGAAGTACGAGCACCAGAGACCAAGTGGTTTGACCTAAAGGCTACCCATTCCTTAATGAAAGTAGGAGCGGATAGCTATGGACTTCGTGGTAGGCTTGCCAGGTACTTTTTAGAGATTTGATGCTATTCGGGTAATTGTGGATTGGTTGACCAAGATTTCTCACTTTCTGTTGGTTCAGACATCGTATAGTTCAGAGAGGTTGGCTCAGATCTACATTCGAGAGATTTTCAATTTGCACGTGGTGCTTATTTTTATCATTTTTGACCGTGGTACTCAGTTTACATCGTGTTACTAGAGATGATTCAGAGAGCGTTAGGTACCCGAATTGAGTTTAGCATGGCTTTTCACCCGCAGACTGATGGTCAGTCCGAGCATACTATTCAGGTTCTAGAGGATATGTTATGTGCATGTGTTATTGATTTTGGAGGTCAGTGGGACCAGTTCTTTGCTTTGGCAGAGTTTGTGTATAATAACAGCTACCATTCGAGTATTCAGATGGCTCTATTTTAGGCGTAGGAGGTGTAGGTCTCCAGTGGGTTGATTTGATGCATTCGAGGTTAGGACTTGAGGCGCTGACTTGTTACGTGATTTCATGGATAGAGTGCGGGTGATTCAACAAAGGCTCTGCACAACTCAAAGTAGGCAGAAGAGCTATGTTGATCGGAGGGTGTGAGACTTGAAGTTCATGGTTGGAGATAGGGTATTCCTTTATGTGTCACCTATGAAGGGCGTGATAAGGTTTGGGAGGAAGGGCAAGCTTATCCCTAGGTTCATTGGGCCTTTTGAGATCCTATGGTGTATTAGGGAGGTAGTTTGTGAGTTAGCCTTGTCTCCTTCTCTTTCGGGTGTTCACCTTGTTTTCCATATTTCTATGCTGAGGCAGTATGTTCCGGGTGAGTCTCACGTGCTTCAGTGAGATTCAGTTTAGTTAGACGAGACTTTAGCCTTCGAGGAGGAGCCTTTTGCTAATTTAGATAGGTAGGTTAGAAAGTTAAGGACTAAGGGGATTTAGTAGGTTAAGGTTCAGTAGAGGCATCATCCACTCGAAGAGGCTACTTAGGAGATCGAGCTTGATATAAGGATTGCATATCCTCACATTTTCGAGCCTTCAGGTACTTCTTTTTCTTTAACTTTCGAGGATGAAAGTCCTTTTAGAAGTGGATATTGTAATGACTCTCGTGGTTATTTCCCCTATTCATGTATTTTTAATGTTTTGACCCTTTACATAGATTCTACATTGCTTTTGTGACTAGCTGGGATGGGTGGCACATTTTCTGTAGTGCCCGAGTCTGTCGTTACGGGTAAACTTTTCATGCCAAGTTTCGGGTTAGAAAACTTCTGGGTTTGGGAGTTGGGAATTGGGAATTCTGGGCTAAGCTAGTCTCGAATGGTTTCTGAGCAAGTTATGGTCTAGGATAATCTGGGTAAGGATTGGGTAATGTGTCTTGTAGTGAGCTAGTTTTTCGTTATCCAAGATATAAAGGAGTTCGGGGGACTTTTTGAAAGTGAATTCGGGTGAGTAGAACTCCCGGTATCGAGGTTGACGTGAAGGAGTTGTTCTGGAACATCGGGGATTTAAGGTGTGCTGTAAAATGGCCACTTCTGGGGGATTTTATGACTTTCTGTCCCATGTCAACCGTCATAGCGGTTGACACAACGCAGTAGCAACCACCACTATAGAGGAAGTCAACTTTGGTTAGCACTGCCATAGCGGTCTGTTTCGCTATGGCGGCAGCCCTGTAGCGGTGTACGGACCTCTATAGAAGACTGAGTCAGGATTTAATGCAGAAACTTTCCAAAAATATTCAGTTTTTCCTCAAGAGCATTTTGGATAAGGGAAAGAGCGATTTGGGCGATTTCAACTCCGTTCTTCATCATTTTTTATCCCAAAGGTAAGGATTCCACTCCCCTAATGTAATACTATCTTTCCTACGTTGTAGAATTGCTAGTTGTGAACTTGGAGAAAAGTTTGGGTTGACCTATGAATGGTAAAATCTGGGGAAAAAGGGGATTCTAGGGCGTAGAAGTTCTTGGGTCTTAAATATTGTTGTTGGGTTATGATCAATTAGCCATAATTCTCTAAATGTATCCGTAAAAATGGTAGACTTAGGTGAATTAATGGTGGAAAAGCCCGGGAATGAGTGGAATGATCATAATTTGGCCTGGGGATTGGGATTTTGCATAATCCGGGTAATTTGTAGGCCATGTGGACTGATTTTAGTATCTTGTAATTATTTTTAGACCAAGAACAAGCATAGGCTTCGGAACACGGAAAGGCTTCGATCTAGTAGAGCTTTTGTGTAATTCGAGGTAGGTGATGGTTATTTTTTACCAGTATGCCATATGTGTTCATATGCTATCGCTTAGTATTGTGTGATTTTGCATGCTTAAGGAGTGAGATTATGAATGTCTACTTATCTGGTTATCAGTCTTGTGAAATGAACTTGTTTTGTTGCTTGTTGGTTTACAAGTATGCGTTTGTTCACTGTTTGTTGATTGATTGGATTTTGTGTGACATTCGGTTGGCTCGGGTATTACGCCTGGTACAAGATCCTTATTGGTTGGCTCGGGTACCATGCCTGGTACGGGATACTTATCGATTGGCTTGGGTACCACGCCTGGTACGGGATTCATAATGGTTGGCTCGGGTACCACGCTTGGTACAAGTTTGATTTACTTGCATTGATTGTATTCTTTCAATGGTTCTATGAGTGGACCGAGTTGTATTTTTGAATTGTGATCATTTCATATGATCCATGAGAGGCCGGGTGATTATATTTAAATGTGAGGTTGTTTTAATATAAATCGAGATTGCATGTTGAACACATAGGTGGTGTCCTAGGGATCCTTAGTTGGTCCGAGTTGTGTAAAAAGGGATATATGTTTATTGTCCCTGGGTATTGTGAGTAGTTGTTAATTGGTTACATGTGGTTGTTAAGTTAAGGAAGAGACTTGTAGTCTAGTTATATTGTTGACTTGTATTACATGTTTACTTCACTTTACTCAGCTTTGATTTACTGTTCATATCTTGTTATAGGAGCTTGTCGATGATCCTACCAGTACACGGTGGTTGTGTACTAATTCTGCACTTGCTTTTCCTTATTCTGAGTACAGGACATCTTTCGATGGCTGAAACGCAACCTCACTTGTAGATTCGGCAAATTCAGAATTTAAGGGTGAGATATTCGTCTGGGCTAACTTGTTTTCATCCATGACTAGTTATAGCCCAGTTGTTTTGGGCTTAAACTCTCATTTTGCTTTTGGAGTTGCATCCCCGTATTCTAGACGATTGGTAGAATATTTTGGTACGGTGACTTTCAGGTTCTAGAGAGGTTTTTCACAAATTCTTACTTTGCTAGTGTTTTAAGATTATGAATGATAGTTTATTTTATGCAAACTAGTTTTGAGCTGTTAGAATGGTTAAGTTTTGGGTCAATGTTGGTTCGCTCATCCGAGGGTTTTGGGTGGGTGTCACTCATGATGGGTTGGGTCGTGACATTTTCGGAGGTGTTCAGTCGGGTTTTAAAAGAGTTTCATTGTTTTGGAACTCCTAAAGTTAAAATATTTGACTTTGGTCAACATTCTGAGTAAATGGGCTTGGATGAGAATTTCATCAGTCCCATTAGCTTCGAAACGTGGATTTTGACCTAGTGGAACCTCTGGTTTAGGTCCCGAGGCTTTTGGACTCGCTTTGGGTACTTGGGTGTTCCTTCATGTATCACCCATGAAGGGCATGATGAGGTTTGGGAGGAAGGTCAAGCTTATCCCTAGGTTCATTGGGCCTTTTGAGATCCTAAGGCGTATTAGGGAGGTAGCTTGTGAGTTAGCCTTGCCTCCTGCTCTTTTGGGTGTTCACCTTGTTTTTCATGTTTCTATGCTGAGGCGGGTATGTTCTGGATGAGTCTCACGTGCTTCAGTGGGATTCAGTTCAGTTAGACGAGACTTTGGCCTTCGAGGAGAAGCCTGTTGCTATTTTGGACAGACATGTTAGAAAGTTGAGGTCTAAGGGGATTCAGTCAGTTAGGTTTCAGTGGAGGCATTGTCCAGTCGAAGAGGCTACTTAGGAGACCGATCTCAACATGCGGACCATATATCCTCACCTTTTTGAGCTTTCAGGTACTTTCTGTTCTTTAATTTTTGAGAATAGAAGTCCTTTTAGTAGTGCATATTGTAATGACTCTCGTAGTTATTTTCCTTTTTTCATGTATTTTTAATATTTTGACCTTTTTCATAACTTCTACACTGCTTTTATGACTTGTTGTGATGGGTGGCACATTTTCAGAGGTGTTCGGACAGGTTTTAGAAGAGTTTCCCTGTTTTGGAACTCCTAAAGTTGAAATATTTGACTTTGGTCAACATTCTGAGTAAACGGGTTTGAATGAGAATTTCATCAGCCCTGTTAGCTCCAAAACGTGGATTTTAGGCTAGGGAACCTTTGATTTGGGTCCCGAGGCTTTCAGACTCGCTTTGGGTACTTGGGTGATTTTTGTGAAAAAACAGAAAAAAGTGTTAACTTCGCTCAATATTTTATCAAAACGACCTCTATTGGTCATTTCGATGATTCCATTGAGTTCAAAATATCATTTTCAGTAGCATATTTGGCTTATGTTCATGGGTTTTCGAATGAATCTCGAGGGTTCATTCGAAGTCACTTTTAGACATGGCATTTTGCTAGTTTTTCTCCGGCTGGTCCAGGTCACTTTCTTATTCGCGTTCGCGAGGGGACCGTTGCATTTGCGATGGGTCCACTGCATTTGCAAAGAAGGGACGTCAGGACCTGATCCTGTTTCCTCTCTGCATTCGCGAGGGGAGGGCCACATTCGCTAGCTCAAATTCGCGGTGGGATCCTTGCGTTCATGGAAAAGGATCATTGGCAGTGATAAGTCCTCCACTTCATTTATTTCACCATTTATCTCAAAAATTTGATTTCTTGAGCTTTGGAAAGCAATTCTTGGTAGATTCTTCACCCACACTGAATTTGGGTAAGTTTTTTGTACTCTCTTACGTTATTTTCGCTAGTATTATGGGTGTTTCCGTCTCTATTCTGTCAATTCATAGCTTAGACTTTCATTTGATCATAGTAGCTTTTGGGGCTATTTTGAGCCCCGAATCGATTTTCATTTGCACCCACCTTTCGAGCATAAGTTTATGACCCTAGAGGAAACATAATTGCAAAATTTATTTATATTTTCGTCAACAGTCCCTGAGGGTTGATTTTTGGCCTGAATTTAAAATATTGATATGAGTATCATTAATCCCGTATTGACGTATAGGATATGTTTGTGATAGTGTGGCAGCGATCCGAGGCACTGTGGAAGGGGAAGACTCGCAAGTGACGGTTTGTAGTTGTCGTTCGGCTTCGAGGTAGGTTACGATCTCCTTTCTTTAGACTTAGCTTGATTAGATAGTATATTTTATAAGTTTCATGATTGGTAGGGTAAATTTCTAGGTAGAATTAGGCTATGGTATTTTCTGAATAATTGGCCATTTTCGGGACCTTAGAATAGTATTTCTTCTTAAACCTTAGTTTAGGTTGCCTGTAACCTTAGTGTGATTAGATTAAAAATTCTTAGTATAGGCTAGGGGAGGAATTCTTAGTAGAGTAGTCTATTATCGTTTGGTTTACATTTATCATTTCTTTTTTCGTATTACTCCTTACTTTTTATGAGATTTTGGATCCGAGGCCGTGGTTTCAGACTGGCTGGACTCCAGGTTAGTGTGACTTGTTTGGAGGGTGATTTTACCTGTTTGGTGTGTGTATATATATATATATACATACTTGTGATATCATGCATACATTCATACATACACATACATGGATCATGGCATGACTTGGAGGAAAATTATCTACTTTTTGATTTTAAAAAGAGATTGTACTACTTTTACTATGATTTTTAAGTTATAGAAAGGATTGCATTGATTTCTAAGTAGAAAAGACTGTATCACTTTTTATACTCGGTCCGAGGGACGTTTCCAAAAAAATTCTCCATTAAATTTTCTGTTGATGAGCTCGGCGTACGATAACCAGCTGCTCGAGAGATAAAATTTTAGATTTTTACTTTATTGCATATGTTGATGAGCTTCGGCGGCCCGAGGGGTCATTTCAGATTTTACTTTTTTCCATTAGCCACATATTGCATTGCATCATCCCATATTGCACGACATTCTTCCTGTGTATATATATTGTGTGTATTATTATTACTATCTTCACTTTATTCTCATTATATAGGAGATTTCTAGGTTAATTTTTGGTATATATTGTAATGCCCCAAACATAAGATACACGTGCAACTCGTAAATGCGAAGGAATCGTTATGAACCAAGAGTACAAGGTTGTGAATGGATAATTATGCAAAGGAACACTTATATTAATCCATTTGAAGTGCTAGACTAAGGTTATATACCAAAGGAATACTTGAAACAAAATTTCAAACTGAAAGATTCACTACGGTGGACTATTTCAAGCAAGCTCATACAAGGTTTTATTTGTAATGGGTATATATCCCAATATAAAATGACTTAGAGGTCCTATGAGGTACTAAATTAAAGATATTTGAGTCTAGTTTGCAACACAATAAACCGTTCATCCAGAAGAGTTCGGAGTAAAACGTTATGAGCATTTTACTACAGACACGCGCACTGCTCAATCATTGCGGGACATGTGGCAGCCTTGGGAAAGTCGGCCAAAAGTTTTGTATTTATATTGAAACTTTGGGATTTCGTCTCTCATACATATCAGAACATAAGTGACATGCTTAACACTAGTTTTATTCAGTTCTTCTTCATCTCAACCCCTCCCTAGCTTAAGGTAAGTGAATTCCTTCAAGAATCAAGTGTATTTTTCATCGTAGGTCACGGAAACATACTTAGTGAAGTGTTTTTTTGAAGGAAAAGGTGTTGTTATTGAAGATAAGAAGGGTGTATGGATTGTATTCTTATTTATAAAGGTATGGCTTCTCTCTTATCCCTATAAATATGACTCTAAGAGTCATTTTGAGTATAGTTTACGGGTAGTACTCACGGGATGGTGATAGGAAGCTGTGAGTCCGTGTTTTGCCCATTGTGGTTGATTTAATTAGTGAGCAGGGAGTATGTAGAGGGCTGTAATGGTTGTATTATTTATGAAATGAGGTGTGTATTATTGTGTATTGAGGCAGCAAGCTTGTTGCGATAAGGATGGACGCTAGGTATAGCAAACACTATTTTTATGGCTCTGCAAGCATGTCGCTCGTCAAGTATTTGATAAAATGCCTAAATGTATTGAAGATGTTGTTTATATGTTATTAGGCTTCCTATCACTGTATTAAATGTTATAATTCTCTCTCAACTTAACCTATAAGCTTAAAGGGTCATTTAAATGCTACTAGATAAAGAACTCCCGAGGTGGTGTTTGGAAGACGAGGGGTCAAGTTTATAACCTTGTTTGGGATATGGAATGGACTGTATATGTAGGGATTATTATTGACTTCATAGGTGGTCATAGTTCAGTTGATAAGGGGAAAAGAGAGAGGTGTGGTGATACACCATTTATTTATCTTATTTGCTAAGCTTGTCGCTCGTAAGCTATTATCATTTTTCCGACCTCGTCATATTTCTTGTTTAGTGGATTATACTATTGCATATGTTGTTATTTCATAGATAAGGAGTGTTTGAAGGGAACCAACGACACGACATAAGGGAGAGAGAGTCTCTAAGTAAGGTATGTAAAGCTAAAACCTCTTTCACCATCAAGGCACGACCTAGAGTCACATGTTCCTCCTATAAACGTCGTCATAGATTATATGTTGTTTGAAAGCAAAGTTTATTGCTATTATAGGTCTATTTCGTGTTTTTTTCTAAACTTATAGAGTTATAGTACTCATTTCTAGTCAAAGAAGTCATATGTTTCATACGACCATGCGTGTCTTCAGTTGAAACTCCTAGAAATTACCGAGCATATATGTCACAAAATTTAGAGGAAGTAATTAGCCACAGAACAGCCCTGAATATATAGATCACATAAATATACGATTCTTCATCTAAAAGAAAGTAATCAATATTCAGATAACAAGTTATATGATTCATAAGTTTCTTACTATGAGCCTTTACAAGCAAGATGAGATTATAGCCTACTCTGCAGCATGGGGTGGGTATCTTTAAGGCCACTATGTGCGACGCTATTTTGTGCATAAAATTCAGACAGAGTCAGCTAGAACTTCCCATCGTAGATTCCCCTGACTACAAAGGCCTACTGGCAGACCTTACAGGAGCCCTAGATGGCGTACCTTGGCAGACCACGTTATCCAGACTATGATATTTCACACATGGTTGTGATAGTTGGCTACTGATGCCAAACAAGTGTCACCAATCGCCTACAGTATGCCATCTTGTGACATCTTGATAGTTAGTATTACATAAAGAACAGATATGCTATATAAAAAAGGGTAAAGATGTCACCTAGGCAAATTCTAGGAATTTTAAATATATGTAATTAAGTAATGCATAGGACGTTATATAAGGACCCCTGATATTGGTCATAGTACCAGTTTCAGTTTCAGTTTCAGATTACATGCCCTGTATGTGTATGCTCAGATTTTCCTATTTTTGATATTCAATTCAGTTAACATTCTTACATGTATACATGTTATTCAGTCTTCTTTACATACAAGTACATGTTTTATATGTACTGACGTCCCTTTATTTTTGGGTGCTGCATTTTAATGAATGAAGGCTCAGGTACTCAGGCTAACAAACATCCACAGTAGACCAGTGCCTCCCAGTTGATCAGTTGGTAAGATCTTCCTCGCTCTAGAGCTATCAGACGCCTAGGTCATATCTTTTGGATTCATGTACATATCATATATTTGGGTATGTCGGGGACCTGTCCCAACTAGTTATCAGATTTTCAGTTGCAGACTCTTTAGAGGCTTCTTAGACATAGTTTTATTTTTAGTTGTACAGCTAGTCCAGTGGGCCCTCCAGTTATCTATTTTTTGGTATATGTAAGCATATGTTGGTGTCCATGTTGTTGCTTGTCAGTTTACAATTTTATCATGAGTTTAGTATATATGTTTAGTAGGTACTCGTATAAATCCTTGATGTCCGCCGCTTCTAGCTAGGGGCATGACAAACTTGGTATCAGAGCATAAGGTTCAAGTGTACCAGGAAGTTTAAGAAGCAGTGTCTAGTAGGTCCTTCCTTATGAATATGTTACGCATCACATTTATAATTAAGGGATTACACGGGCATTTAGAAATCTGACCTTCTATTAAAATCTAGTTCGTGCAATAGATCTAAGTCATAGAAAGTTACTTCTGACTCACACTCTGCTTATTTGTGATACAGATCATGTCTACCAAAGATACGGATAATGTAGGCTATAGTACCAGCACTACTCAAGAGACAACCACTGTAGAGCATTCTCCAGTATTAGCGGATCAGACCAGGGCTCAGGAGGGCTTGCCAAGTCCTACACTTCCAAGTCCTCAGGTTCCTAGAACAGAAGGGCATTCAGGAGTTCCTACACCTCCAGTAGCATCAGCAACAGTTTCTATACTGCCTGTACCACCATCAGGTGTCTCAGAGCAGGATCTTAGAGGAGCAATACATTGCTCACCTAGTAAGTACCTGCTCAAATCTAAGGACAGAATATGGCTGCATGTAACACTATTAAGGGAGAGACTGCAGGATCCAGAGTTCGTGATTTCCTCAGGATGAATCCCCATGTGTTTACAGGATCTAGTGTGAAAGAGGACCCTCAACAGTTTATAGATGAGATCAACAAAATCTTCAGGGTAATACATATATCTGAGACTGAGGCTGTTGAATTGTCCTCCTATCAGCTAAATGATGTCTCCATTGCCTGGCATGAGATGTAGGTCAATTCCAGGGGCCCAAATGCCCCTCTAGTAGTTTGGGAAGAATTCTTGAGGGATTTTATGGATCACTTTTTACCTTTAGAGCTCAGGGAAGCAAGGGTGGATGAATTTCTATCCTTACGACAGAATAACCTCAGTGTCAAGGAGTATAGCATGCGATTTACTCAGTTGGCCAAATTTGCTCTAGATATGGTCAGCACCCAGAGGACAAGGATGCATTACTTTGTGGGTGGCCTCGGAGATCATTTGATTGACTCTTGTGCAGTTGTTGCACTTAATAATGATATGGATATTGCTAGACTAATGGTATATGCATAGCAGACAGAGGATCGCATCCGTGACCGCAGGGCAGATAGATTAAAATGAGAGCAGAGTAAGAGGGCCATGGAAGTTGTCAGGTATCACGGAAGTGATAGGGCTTCCTCTAATATAGGACCACCTAGGCAGGCTCAGTCGGAATCCCGCTTCACAGCTAGTGGTCTAGCTCAGTCATCAAGGTCCAGATAGGATCAGAGTCAGACTTCTAGGGCACCAAGCCCCCACTATCAGAGAGGTACTGGTCGGGGATTACCACCTCGTCCTACTTGCAGACAGTGTGGCCGTTCTCATTTTGGAGAGCGCTTATATGGATCTAACGCTTGTTATGGGTGTGGAGTCAAAGGTCACAAGATGCGAGATTATCCTAGATATAGAGCTGAGGAAAAGGGTAATAGATCACCATCCATAGGCTCCACAAGAGCATTCTCTTCTTAAACACCACCTTTATCTCATGATCCCCAGGCACAGACAGGCAGAGGTACAGGTTGGGGTACAGGTAGAGGTTCAGGTTTGGGAGCTGGCCTAAATCAAATGTATGCATTAGCAGGCCGACAGGATTCAGAGGCTTCATAGATATGGTTATAGGTACCTTATCCATCTTCTCTTATGATGTTTATGCATTGATAGATCCAGGGGTGACCCTGTCATATGTTACTCTATTTTTTTCTAAGAAGTTTGGAATAGAGCCAGAGTTATTACATGAGCCATTTGCATTATCGACTCCAGTAGTAGAGTCTATTATAGATAAAAGGATCTACAATAGGTGCCTAGTAACAGTATGTGGCCCTGATATATTACCTAACTTAATAGAGCTGAACATGGTTGATTTTGATGTCATTATGGGCATGGACTGGCTATCCTCGTGTTATGCCACAGTTGAGTGCCGAGATAATATTGCTTGATTCCATTTCCCGGGAGAGCCAGTCTTGGAGTGGAAAGGGAATGCTGTGATGCCTAGATGAAGGTTTATTTCCTATCTTAAGGCACAAAAGCTTATAAAAAAATGGTGTTTATATCACCTAGTCCATGTCAGAGACCTTGAAGCTGAGGAACATGTGTCAACTCTTCAGTCTGTACCCGTTGTGAATGAACATCAAGATGTGTTTCCTAATGAACTTCATGGATTAACTCCGGTTAGAGATATTGTTTTTGGTATCGACATAGATCCCAATACCCGGCTTATATCCATTCTGCCTTATAGAATGGCACCAACAGAGTTGAAAGAGCTAAAGGAACACTTGAAAGATCTACTTGACAAAGGTTTTATTTGACCCAGCATACCGCCTTGGGGAGCTCCAGTACTATTTGTATGTAAGAAGGATGGCACAATGCAAATGTGTAAAGACTACAAACAGTTGAATAAAGTGACAATAAAGAATAAGTACCCCTACCCAGAATAGATGATTTATTTGATCAGTTGCAGGGAGCTAAATGTTTTTCAAATATTGACTTAAGATACGGTTATCACTAGTTGAGGATAAGTGAAGTTGATATTCTGAAGACAACCTTCAAAACTGGATATGGGCAGTTTGAGTTTCTTGTCATGTCATTTGGACTGACGAATGCCCCAGCAGCCTTCATAGATATGATGAATAGGGTTTTTGAACCCTTTCTTGATATGTACGTGATTGTATTTATAGATGATATCTTGATATATTCACGTGATGAGTTAAAGCATGTAGATCATCTCAGATCAGTTCTACAGACTCTTAGATAGCACTAGCTTTATGCCAAGTTTTCTAAATGTGAGTTCTGGATGAACTCAGTGGCTTTTCTTGTCCATGTGGTTTCTGGTGAAGGTATCACAGTGGATTTTCAGAAGATAAAGGTTGTGAAGAGATGGCCTCGACCTACCACTCCAACAGAAGCATGTAGTTTCTTGGGGCTCGCCGGTTATTATAGGAGGTTTATGGAGGGATTTTCCTCTATTTCTGCCCCATTGACTAAATTAACACAGAAAGCATCAAAATTTTAGTGGTCATATTCTTGTGAAAGAAGCTTTCAAGAGTTGAAAGATAGATTGACTACAACTCCTGTATTGGCCTTACTAGAGGGCACAGTAGGCTATGCTATTTCTTGTGATGCTTCAGATGTCGACCTAGGATGTGTCTTAATGCAACATGGGAAGTTTATAGCATACGCTTCTCGACAATTGAAAAGGCATGAACAAAACTACCCACGCATGATTTAGAGCTTGCATAAGTTGTATTCACACTTAAGATTTGGCGCCACTATTTGTATGGGGTACATGTTGACATATTTACAGACCATAAGAGTCTCCAATATCTCTTCATGCAAAAGGAGTTGAATTTGAGGCAGAGAAGGTGGTTAGAGTTTCTTAAAGACTACGATGTCAATATTATCTACCACCTCGGTAAAGCTAACAATGTAGGGGATGCTCTCAGTAGCGTGTCTATGGGCAGCCTTGCACATTTGACACCCGCTCAACATGAAATAGCACGAGATGTTCACAGATTAGCCAGTCTAGGAGTTCGACTTCTAGATTCCGAAGATGGGGGTGTGGTTTTGCAGAACACTGCAAGGTCATCATTAGTGGCGTTAGTAAAAGAAAAACAATATGATGATCCCTTATTACTCCAGTACAGAGAAGGGATCCAACAACATAAAATTTCAGCATTAGAGATGGAGAGGGATGGTTCCTTAAGGGTCCAAGGAAGACTATGAGTTCCTAATGTAGATTGTCTAAGACAACAGATAATGGCTGAAGCACATTGTTCCCGGTATTACATTCATCCAGGCTCTACAAAGATGTACCATGACCTTAAAGAGGTTTACTGGTGGAACGACATGAAAAGAGATATAGCAGAGTTTGTAGCATAGTGCTCCAACTGCCAGCAAGTGAAAGAAGAACATCAAAGGCCGGTGGCCTAGCTCAGACTATGAGCATTCCAGTATGGAAATGGGAGGCCATTAACATGGATTTTGTTACAAGTTTACCTTCCTCATTTCATAAGCATGACTCTATGGGTGATCATTGATAGATTAACAAAATCAGCCCACTTCTTACCAATTAAGTCTACCAGTACCACAAAAGAATATGCCAAGCTATATATAAGAGAGATTGTTCACTTGCATGGAATTCCAACGTCCATTATTTCAGATAGGGGAGCCCAGTTCACCTCACATTTTCTGAGTTCATTCCAGGAGAGTTTGGGCACACAAGTGAACCTTAGCACCAAATTCCATCCACAGACAGATGATCATTTGCCCTTGATAGAATTTGCCTATAATAATAGCTATTACTCCAGTATTGGTATGGCTCTATTTGAAGCTTTTTACGGGTAGTGATATAGGTCACCTAATTATTGGTTTGATGTAGGTAAGACTCAAATATTTGGACCAGATCTTATCCATCAAGAATTGAAAAGGTAAAGCTAATACAGGAGTGGCTGAAGACCGCTCAAAGCCGATAGAAATCTTATACATATGTGTGATGCAGAGATTTAGTATTCCAAGTTGATGGCTGGGTATTCTTGAAGGTATCGCCTATGAAGGGGGTTATGCAATTTGGCAATAAAGGTAAGTTGAGCCCTAGATATATTGGTCCTTATAGGATCCTAAAGAGAGTTAGCCAAGTAGCCTAAGAGGTTGATTTACCTCCTGAGTTAGCAGCAGTGCATCCAGTCTTTCACATGTCTATGTTACATAAATGCTTAGTAAATCCCTCTCAAGTTATCCCTCTAGAGGGTATAGAGCTATCCAAAGATTTATCATATGAAGGAGTACCGGTGGCCATACTAGATATAGACCAAAAGGAGACTTGAAACAAAATTTCAAATTGAAGGATTCACTACGGTGGACTATTTCAAGCAAGCTCGTACAAGGTCTTACTTATAATGGGTATATCACCCAATATAAAAGGATTTAGAGGTCCTATGAGGGATCAAATTAAAGGTATTTGAGTCTAGTTTGCAACACAATAAATTGCTCGTCTAAAAGAGTTAGGAGTAAAAATTTATGCGCATTTTACTACAGACACGTGCACTGCCTAATCATTGCGGGACATGTGGCAACCTTGGGTAAGTCAGCCAAAAGTTGTGTATTTATATTGAAACTTTGGGATTTCGTCTCCCATACATATCAGAACATAAGGGATCTGCTTAACACTAGTTTTATTCAGTCCTTCTTCATCTCAACCCTTCCCTAGCCTAAGGTAAGTGAATTTCTTCAAGAATCAAGTGTATTTCTCATCGTAGGTCACGGAAAAATACTTAGTCAAGTGTTTTCTTGAAGGAAAATGTGTTGTTCTTGAAGATATAAAGGGTGTAGGGACTGTATTCTTATTGATAAAGGTATGTCTGCTCTCCTATCCCTATAAATATGACTCTAAGAGTTGTTTTAAGTATAGTTTACGGGTAGAACTCACGGGACGGTGATAGGAAATCGTGAGTCCGTGTTTTGCCCATTGTAGTTGATATAATTTGTGAGCAAGGGGTATGTAGAGGGCTGTAATGGTTTTATTATTGATGGAATAAGGTGTGTATTGTTGTGTATTGAGCCATCAAGCTTGCTGCGATAAGGAGGGATGCTAGGTATAGCAAACACGATTTTTATGGCTCTTGCAAGGTTGTCGCTCGTCAAGTGTTTGATAAAATGCCTAAATGGATTGAGGATGTTGTTTATATGTTATTAGGCTTCCTATCACTGTAGTAAATGCTATAATTCTCTCTCAACTTAACCTATGAGCTGAAAGGGTCATTTAAATGCTACTAGATAAAGAGCTCCCGAGGTGGTGTTTGGAAGCCGAGGGGTCAAGTTTATGATCTTGTTTGGGATATGGAATGGGATATATATTGTAAGCAAAGTATTAAGGAATTAATATTGACTTCATAGGTGGTCATAGTTCAGTTGATAAGGGGAAAAGAGAGAAGTGTGGCGATACACCATTTATTTATCTTATTTACTAAGCTTATCGCTCGTAAGCTATTATCATTTTTCCGACCTCGCCACATTTCTTGGTTAGTCGCTTATACTATTGAATATGTTGTTATGTCATAGATACGGAGTGTTTGAAGGGAACCAATGACACAACATATGGGAGAGAGAGTCTCGAAGTAAGGTATGTAAAGCTAAAATCTCTTTTGCCATCAAGGCACGACCTAGAGTCACATGTTCCTCCTATAATGGTCATCATAGATTATATGCTGTTTAAAAGCAAAGCTTGTTGCTATTATAGGTCTATTTCTTGTTTTGTTCTAAACCTATAGAGTTATAGTACTCATTTCTAATCAAAGAAATCATATGTTTCACACGACCATGCGTGTCTTCAGTTGAAACTCCTAGAAATTATCGAGAATATATGTCACAAATCATAGAGGAAGTAATTAGCCAAAAAATAGCCCTGAATATATAGATCACATAAATATATGATTCTTCAGCTAAAAGAAAGTAATCAATATTCAGATAACAAGTTATATGATTCATAAGTTGCTTACTATGTGCCTTTACAAGCAAGAAGAGATTATAGCGTACTCTGCAGCATGGGGTGGGTATCTTTAGGGCCACTATGTGTGATGCTATTTTGTTCACAGAATTCAGACAGAGTTAGCTGAAACTTTCCGTCGTGGATTCCCCTGACTACACAGGCCTGCGGGAAGACCTTACAGGTCCCTGGATGGCGTACCTTGACAGACCACATTATCGAGACTATGAAATTTCACACATGGTTGTGATAGTTGGCTACCGATGCCAAACAAGTGTCACCGATCGCTGACAGTAGGCCATCTTGTGACTTCGTGACAGTTAGTATTACATAAAGAACAAATATTCTATATAAAAAAGGGTAAAGATGTCACCTAGGCAAATTCTAGGAATTTTAAATATATATGATTAACTAATGCATAGGACATTATATAAGGACCCCTGTTATTGGTCATAGTACCAGTTTCAGTTTCAGATTCAGATTACATGCCCTGTATGTGTATGCTCAGAATTTCTATTTTTGATATTCAATTTAGTGAGAATTCTTACATGTCTATTTGTTATTTAGGCTGCTTTACATACCAGTACATGTTTTATATGTACTGACGTCCCTTTATTTTTGAGTGCTGCATTTTTATGAATGCAGGCTCAGGTACTCAGGATAACAGACATCCACAGTAGACCAGTGCCTCCCAGTTGATCAGTTGGTAAGCTCTATCCCTCTCTAGAGCTATTAGATGCCTAGGTCATATGTTTTGGATTCATGTACATATCGTATGTTGAATATATGTCGGGGACCTGTCCCGACTAGTTATTAGAATTTTAGTTGAAGACTCTCAAGAGGCTTCTTAGACATAATTTTATTCCAGTTATACCGCTAGTCCAGTGGGCCTTCCAGTTATCTATGTTTCGGTATATGTAAGCACATGTTATTGTCCATGTTTTTGCTTGTCAATTTACAACTTTATCATGAGTTTAGTAAATATGTTTAGCAGGTGCTCGTATAACTCCTTGATGTTCGCTGCTCCTAGCTAGGGGCATGACAAACTTGGTATCAGAGCACAAGGTTCAAGTGTCCCAGGGAGTCTAAGAAGCCGTGTCTAGTAGGACCTTTCTTATGAATGTGTTGCGTGCCACATTTATAATTAAGGGACTACACGAGCATTTAGGAATCTGACCTTCTATTCAAATCTAGTTCGTGCAATAGAGCTAAGTCATAGAAAATTACTTTTGACTCACACTCTGCTTATTTGTGATATAGATCATGTCTACCGAAGATACGGATAATGTAGGCCATAGTACCAGCACTACTCAAGAGGCAGCCATTGTAAAGCATTCTCCAGTATTAGTTGATCAAACCAGGGCTAAGGAAGGCTTGCCAAGTCCTACACTTCCAAGTCCTCAGGTGCCTAGAACAGAAGGGCATTCAGGAGTTCCTACACCTCCAGTAGCATCAGCAGCAGTTTCTATACTGCTTGTACCACCACCAGGTGCCTCAGAGAAGGATCTTAGAGGAGCAATACATTTGCTCACCCAGTTAGTAGCCGCTTAGGTCCAAGTATAGAATATGGCTGCATGTAACACTATTCAGGGAGAGATTGCCGGATCCAGAGTTCGTAATTTCCTTAGGATGAATCCCCCTATGTTTACAGGATCTAGTGTGAAAGAGGACCCTCAACAGTTTATAAATGGGATCAACAAAATCTTCAGGGTTATGCATATACCTGAGACTGAGGCTGTTGAATTGTCCTCCTATTAGCTAAAAGATTTTGCCATTGCTTGGCATGAGATATGGGTCGATTCTAGGGCCCAAACACCCCTCCAGCAGTTTGGGAAGAATTCTTGAGGGATTTTATGGATCACTTTTTACCTTTAGAGCTCAGGGAAGCGAGGGTGGATGAATTTCTATCCTTATGACAGAATAACCTCAGTATCAAGGAGTATAGCATAAAATTTACTCAGTTGGCTAGATTTTCTCAGAGATGGTCAGCACCCAGAGGGCAAGGATACATTACTTTATGGGTGGCCTTGGAGATTATTTGATTGACTCTTGTGCAGTTGTTGCACTTAATGATGATATGGATATTGCTAGACTGATGGTATATGCACAACAGACAAAGGATCGCATCCGTGACCGCAGGGCAGAACGATTAGAAAGGGAGTAAAGTAAGACAGCCAGGGCAGCTGGCAGGTAACACAGAAGTGACAGGGCTTCCTCCAACAGAGGACCACCTAGGCAGACTCAGTCAGCATCATGCTTCACAGCTAGTGCTCCAGCTCAGTCATAAAGGTCCAGACAAGATCAAAGTCAGACTTCTCGGGCACCAGGCCCCTAGTACTAGAGATGTACTAGTCAGGGATTACCACCTCGGCCTACTTGCAGACAGTATGGCTATTCTAATTTTGGAGAGTGCTTTTATGGCTCTACCACTTGTTATGGGTGTGGAGTCAAAGGTCACAAGCCGCGGGATTGTCCTAGATGTAAAGCTGAGGGAAGGGGTAATAGATCACCGTCCATAGGCTCCATAGAAGCATCCTCTTCTTCAGCACCCTTTTTATCTTGTGATCCCCAAGCACAGATAGGCAGACGTACAAGTAGGGGTACATGTAGAGTTTCAGGTTTGGGAGCTGTCCCAAATCAAATGTATGCATTAGCAGGCCAACATGATTCAGAGGCTTCCCAAGATGTGGTTATAGGTACCTTATCCATCTTCTCTTATGATGTTTATGCATTGATAAATCCAGGGGTGACCCTATCATATGTTACTCTATTTGTTGCTAAGAAGTTTGGAATAGAGCCAGAATTATTACGTGAGCCATTTGCAGTATCGACTCCAGTAGGAGAGTCTATTATAGCTCAAAGGATCTACAATGGGTGCCTAGTAATAATATGTGGCCATGATACATAGGCTAACTTAATAGAGATGTACATGGTTGATTTTGATATCATTATGGGCATAGACTGATTATCCTCGTGTTATGCTACTGTTGATTGCCAAGCTAAGATTGCTCAATTCCATTTCTAGGGAGAGCCAGTCTTGGAGTAGAAAGGGAATGCTGTGATGCCTAGAGGAAGGTTTATTCCTATCTTAATTCAGAAAATATTACAACAAAAGATTCTTTATATCACCTAGTCCATGTCAGAGACCTTGAAGCTAAGGAACATGTGTCAACTCTTTAGTCTGTACCCGTTGTGAACGAATATCTAGATATGTTTCCTAATGAACTTCCTGGATTACCTCCGGTTAGAGATATTGACTTTGGTATCAACCTCGATCCCAATCCCGGCCTATATCCATTCTGCCTTATAGAATGTCACCAACAAAGTTGAAAGAGCTAAAGGAACAGTTGAAATATCTACTTGACAAAGGTTTTTATTTGACCCAACATATCGCCTTGGGGCACTCCAGTACTATTTGTACATAATAAGGATGGCACAATGCGAGTGTGTATAGATTATAGGCAGTTGAATAAAGTGACAATAAATAATAAGTACCCCTACCCAGAATAGATGATTTATTTGATCAGTTGGAGGGAGCTAAATGTTTTTCAAATATTGACTTAAGATATGGTTATCACCAGTTGAGGATACGTGAAGTTGATATTCCGAAGACAGCCTTCAAAACTAGATATGGGAACTTTGAGTTCCTTGTCATGTTATTTGGACTGACGAATGCCCCAGCAGCCTTTATAGATATGACGAGTAGGGTTTTCCAACCCTTTCTTGATATGTACGTGATTGTATTTATAGATGATATCTTGATATATTCACGTGATGAGGCAAAGCATGCAGATCATCTCAGATCAGTTCTACAGACTCTTAGAGAGCACTAGCTTTATGCCAAGTTTTCTAAATGTGAGTTCTGGATGAACTCAGTGGCTTTTCTTGGCCATGTGGTCTCTGTTGAAGGTATCACAGAGGACTTACAGAAGATAGAGGTTGTGAAAAGATGGCCTCGACCTACTACTCCAACAGAAGTATGTAGTTTCTTGGGGCTCACCGGTTATTACAGGAGGTTTGTGGAGGGATTTTCCTCTATTTCTTCCCCACTGACTAAATTAACACAGAAAGCATCCAAATTTTAGTGGTCAGATTCTTGTGAAAGAAGCTTTCAAGAGCTGAAAGATAGATTGACTACAGCTCTTGTATTAGCCTTACCAGAGGGCACAGAAGGGTATGCTATTTCTTGTGATACTTAGGATGTCGACCTAGGATGTGTCTTAATGCAACATGGGAAGTTTATAGCATACGCTTCTCGACAGTTGAAAAAGCATGAACAGAACTACCCACGCATGATTTAGAGCTTGCGTAAGTTGTATTCACACTTAAGATTTGGCGCCACTATTTGTATGGGGTACATGTTGACATATTTACAGACCATAAGAGTCTCCAATATCTCTTCAAACAAAAGGATTTGAATTTGAGGCATAGAAGGTAACCATATCTTACTGTTGAGAATTTGCTCACCTAGTAAGTACCTGCTCAAATCTAAGGACAGAATATGGCTGCATGTAACACTATTAAGGGAGAGACTGCTGGATCCAGAGTTTGTGATTTCCTCAGGATGAATCCCCATGTGTTTACAGGATCTAGTGTGAAAGAGGACCCTCAACAGTTTATAGATGAGATCAACAAAATCTTCAGGGTAATACATATATCTGAGACTGAGGCTGTTGAATTGTCCTCCTATCAGCTAAACGATGTCTCCATTGCCTGGCATGAGATGTAGGTCGATTCCAGGGGCCCAAATGCCCCTCTAGCAGTTTGGGAAGAATTCTTGAGGGATTTTATAGATCACTTTTTACCTTTAGAGCTCAGGGAAGCAAGGGTGGATGAATTTCTATCCTTATGACAGAATAACCTCAGTGTCAAGAAGTATAGCATGCGATTTACTCAGTTGGCCAAATTTGCTCTAGATATGGTCAGCACCCAGAGGACAAGGATGCATTACTTTGTGGGTGGCCTCGGAGATCATTTGATTGACTCTTGTGCAGTTGTTGCACTTAATAATGATATGGATATTGCTAGACTAATGGTATATGCATAGCAGACAGAGGATCGCATCCGTGACCGCAGGGCAAATAGATTAAAATGAGAGCAGAGTAAGAGGGCCATGGAAGTTGTCAGGTATCACGAAAGTGACAGGGCTTCCTCTAATATAGGACCACCTAGGCAGGCTCAGTCAGAATCCCGCTTCACAGCTAGTGGTCTAGCTCAGTCATCAAGGTCCAGATAGGATCAGAGTCAGACTTCTAGGGCACCAGGCCCCCACTATCAGAGAGGTACTGGTCGGGGATTACCACCTCGTCCTACTTGCAGACAGTGTGGCTGTTCTCATTTTGGAGAGCGCTTATATGGATCTAACGCTTGTTATGGGTGTGGAGTCAAAGGTCACAAGATGCGAGATTATCCTAGATATAGAGCTGAGGAAAAGGGTAATAGATCACCATCCATAGGCTCCACAAGAGCATTCTCTTCTTCAACACCACCTTTATCTCATGATCCCCAAGCACAGACAGGCAGAGGTACAGGTTGGGGTACAGGTAGAGGTTCAGGTTTGGGAGCTGGCCTAAATCAAATGTATGCATTAGCAGGCCGACAGGATTCAGAGGCTTCATAGATATGGTTATAGGTACCTTATCCATCTTCTCTTATGATGTTTATGCATTGATAGATCCAGGGGTGACCCTGTCATATGTTACTCTATTTTTTTCTAAGAAGTTTGGAATAGAGCCAGAGTTATTACATGAGCCATTTGCATTATCGACTCCAGTAGTAGAGTCTATTATAGATAAAAGGATCTACAATAGGTGCCTAGTAACAGTATGTGTCCCTGATATATTACCTAACTTAATAGAACTGAACATGGTTGATTTTGATGTCATTATGGGCATGGACTGGCTATCCTCGTGTTATGCCACAGTTGAGTGCCGAGATAATATTGCTTGATTCCATTTCCTGGGAGAGCCAGTCTTGGAGTGGAAAGGGAATGCTGTGATGCCTAGATGAAGGTTTATTTCCTATCTTAAGGCACAAAAGCTTATAAAAAAATGGTGTTTATATCACCTAGTCCATGTCAGAGACCTTGAAGCTGAGGAACATGTGTCAACTCTTCAGTCTGTACCCGTTGTGAATGAACATCAAGATGTGTTTCCTAATGAACTTCATGGATTAACTCCGGTTAGAGATATTGTTTTTGGTATCGACATAGATCCCAATACCCGGCTTATATCCATTCTGCCTTATAGAATGGCACCAACAGAGTTGAAAGAGCTAAAGGAACACTTGAAAGATCTACTTGACAAAGGTTTTATTTGACCCAGCATACCGCCTTGGGGAGCTCCAGTACTATTTGTATGTAAGAAGGATGGCACAATGCAAATGTGTAAAGACTACAAACAGTTGAATAAAGTGACAATAAAGAATAAGTACCCCTACCCAGAATAGATGATTTATTTGATCCGTTGCAGGGAGCTAAATGTTTTTCAAATATTGACTTAAGATACGGTTATCACCAGTTGAGGATAAGTGAAGTTGATATTCTGAAGACAGCCTTCAAAACTGGATATGGGCACTTTGAGTTTCTTGTCATGTCATTTGGACTGACGAATGCCCCAGCAGCCTTCATAGATATGATGAATAGGGTTTTTGAACCCTTTCTTGATATGTACGTGATTGTATTTATAGATGATATCTTGATATATTCACGTGATGAGTTAAAGCATGTAGATCATCTCAGATCAGTTCTACAGACTCTTAGAGAGCACTAGCTTTATGCCAAGTTTTCTAAATGTGAGTTCTGGATGAACTCAGTGGCTTTTCTTGTCCATGTGGTTTCTGGTGAAGGTATCACAGTGGATTTTCAGAAGATAAAGGTTGTGAAGAGATGGCCTCGACCTACCACTCCAACAGAAGCATGTAGTTTCTTGGGGCTCGCCGGTTATTATAGGAGGTTTATGGAGGAATTTTCCTCTATTTCTGCCCCATTGACTAAATTAACACAGAAAGCATCCAAATTTTAGTGGTCATATTCTTGTGAAAGAAGCTTTCAAGAGCTAAAAGATAGATTGACTACAACTCCTGTATTGGCCTTACTAGAGGGCACAGTAGGCTATGCTATTTCTTGTGATGCTTCAGATGTCGACCTAGGATGTGTCTTAATGCAACATGGGAAGTTTATAGCATACGCTTCTTGACAATTGAAAAGGCATGAACAAAACTACCCACGCATGATTTAGAGCTTGCATAAGTTATATTCACACTTAAGATTTGGTGCCACTATTTGTATGGGGTACATTTTGACATATTTACAGACCATAAGAGTCTCCAATATCTCTTCATGCAAAAGGAGTTGAATTTGAGGCAGAGAAGGTGGTTAGAGTTTCTTAAATACTACGATGTCAATATTATCTACCACCTCGGTAAAGCTAACATTGTAGGGGATGCTCTCAGTCGCGTGTCTATGGGCAGCCTTGCACATTTGACACCCGCTCAACATGAAATAGCACGAGATGTTCACAGATTAGCCAGTCTAGGAGTTCGACTTCTAGATTCCGAAGATGGGGGTGTGGTTGTGCAGAACACTGCAAGGTCATCATTAGTGGCGTTAGTAAGAGAAAAACAATATGATGATCCCTTATTACTCCAGTACAGAGAAGGGATCCAACAACATAAAATTTCAGCATTTGAGATGGCGAGGGATGGTTCCTTAAGGTGCCAAGGAAGACTATGAGTTCCTAATGTAGATTGTCTAAGACAACAGATAATGGCTGAAGCACATTGTTCCCGGTATTACATTCATCCAGGCTCTACAAAGATGTACCATGACCTTAAAGAGGTTTACTGGTGGAACGACATGAAAAGAGATATAGCAGAGTTTGTACCACAGTGCTCCAACTTCCAGCAAGTGAAAGAAGAACATCAAAGGCCGGTGGCCTAGCTCAGACTATGAGCATTCCAGTATGGAAATGGGAGGCCATTAACATGGATTTTGTTACAAGTTTGCCTTCCTCATTTCATAAGCATGACTCTATGGGTGATCATTGATAGATTAACAAAATCAGCCCACTTCTTACCAATTAAGTCTACCAGTACCACAAAAGAATATGCCAAGCTATATATAAGAGAGATTGTTCACTTGCATGGAATTCCAATGTCCATTATTTCAGATAGGGGAGCCCAGTTCACCTCACATTTTCTGAGTTCATTCCAGGAGAATTTGGGCACACAAGTGAACCTTAGCACCAAATTCCATCCACAGACAGATATGGGTCGATTCTAGGGCCCAAACACCCCTCCAGCAATTTGGAAGAATTCTTGAGGGATTTTATGGATCACTTTTTACCTTTAGAGCTCAGGGAAGCGAGGGTGGATGAATTTCTATCCTTACGACAGAATAACCTCAGTGTCAAGGAGTATAGCATACAATTTACTCAGTTGGCTAGATTTTCTCCAGAGATGGTCAGCACCCAGAGGGCAAGGATACATTACTTTATGGGTGGCCTTGGAGATTATTTGATTAACTCTTGTGCAGTTGTTGCACTTAATGATGATATGGATATTGCTAGACTGATGGTATATGCACAACAGACAAAGGATCGCATCCGTGACCGCAGGGCAAACAGATTAGAAAGGGAGTAAAGTAAGACAGCCAGGGCAGCTGGCAGGTAACGCAGAAGTGACAGGGATTCCTCCAACAGAGGACCACCTAGGCAGACTCAGTCAGCATCATGCTTCACAGCTAGTGCTCCATCTCAGTCATAAATGTCCAGACAAGATCAGAGTCAAACTTCTCGGGCACCAGGCCCCTAGTACTAGAGATGTACTAGTCAGGGATTACCACCTCGGCCTACTTGCAGACAGTATGGCTATTCTCATTTTGGAGAGTGCTTATATGGCTCTACCACTTGTTATGAGTGTGGAGTCGAAGGTCACAAGCTGCGGGATTGTCCTAGATATAAAGCTGAGGGAAGGGGTAATAGATCACCGTCCATAGGCTCCATAGAAGCATCCTCTTCTTCAGTACCCTTTTTATCTCGTGATCCCCAAGCACAGATAGGCAGACGTACAAGTAGGGGTACATGTAGAGTTTCAGGTTTGGGAGCTGTCCCAAATCGAATGTATGCATTAGCAGGCCAACATGATTCAGAGGCTTCCCCAGATGTGGTTATAGGTACTTTATCCATCTTCTCTTATGATGTTTATGCATTGATAAATCCAGGGGTGACCCTATCATATGTTACTCTATTTGTTGCTAAGAAGTTTGGAATAGAGCCAGAATTATTACGTGAGCCATTTGCAGTATCGACTCCAGTAGGAGAGTCTATTATAGCTCAAAGGATCTACAATGGGTGCCTAGTAATAATATGTGGCCATGATACATTGGCTAACTTAATAGAGATGTACATGGTTGATTTTGATATCATTATGGGCATGGACTGATTATCCTCGTGTTATGCTACTGTTGATTGCCAAGCTAAGATTGCTCAATTCCATTTCTGGGGAGAGCCAGTCTTGGAGTAGAAAGGGAATGTTGTGATACCTAGAGGAAGGTTTATTCCTATCTTAAGGCAGAAAAGATTACAACAAAAGATTCTTTATATCACCTAGTCCATGTCAGAGACCTTGAAGCTAAGGAACATGTGTCAACTCTTTAGTCTGTACCCGTTGTGAACGAATATCTAGATATGTTTCCTAATGAACTTTCTGGATTACCTCCGGTTAGAGATATTGACTTTGGTATAAACCTACATCCCAATCCCGGCCTATATCCATTCTGCCTTATAGAATGTCACCAACAAAGTTGAAAGAGCTAAAGGAACAGTTGAAATATCTACTTACAAAGGTTTTTATTTGACCCAACATATCGCCTTGGGCCGCTCCAGTATTATTTGTACATAATAAGGATGGCACAATGCGAGTGTGTATAGATTATAGGCAGTTGAATAAAGTGACAATAAAGAATAAGTACCCCCTACCCAGAATAGATGATTTATTTGATCAGTTGGAGGGAGATAAATGTTTTTCAAATATTGACTTAAGATATGGTTATCACTAGTTGAGGATACGTGAAGTTGATATTCCGAAGACAGCCTTCAGAACTAGATATGGGCACTTTGAGTTCCTTGTCATGTTATTTGGACTGACGAATGCCCCAGCAGCCTTCATAGATATGATGAGTAGGGTTTTCCAACCCTTTCTTGATATGTACGTGATTGTATTTATAGATGATATCTTGATATATTCACGTGATGAGGCAAAGCATGCATATTATCTCAGATTAGTTCTACAGACTCTTAGAGAGCACTAGCTTTATACCAAGTTTTCTAAATGTGAGTTCTGGATGAACTCAGTGGATTTTCTTGGCCATGTGGTCTCTGGTAAAGGTATCACAGAGGACTTTCAGAAGATAGAGGTTGTGAAAAGATGGCCTCGACCTACTACTCCAACAAAAGTATGTAGTTTCTTGGGGTTCACCGGTTATTACAGGAGGTTTGTGGAGGGATTTTCCTCTATTTCTTCCCCACTGACTAAATTAACACAGAAAGCATCCAAATTTTAGTGGTCAGATTCTTGTGAAAGAAGCTTTCAAGAGCTGAAAGATAGATTGACTACAGCTCTTGTATTAGCCTTACCAAAGGGCACAGAAGGGTATGCTATTTCTTGTGATGCTTAGGATGTCGACCTAGGATGTGTCTTAATGCAACATGGGAAGGTTATAGCATACGCTTCTCAACAGTTGAAAAAGCATGAACAGAACTACCCACGCATGATTTAGAGCTTGCGTAAGTTGTATTCACACTTAAGATTTGGCACCACTATTTGTATGGGGTACATGTTGACATATTTACAGACCATAAGAGTCTCTAATATCTCTTCAAACAAAAGGATTTGAATTTGAGGCAGAGAAGGTGGTTATAGTTGCTGAAAGACTACGATGTCAATATTCTCTAGCACCGTGGTAAAGCTAACATTGTAGAGGATGCTCTCAGTCGTGTGTTTATGGGCAGCCTAGCACATTTAACACCCTCTCAACATGAAGTAGCACGAGATGTTCACAGAGTAGCCAGTCTAGGAGTTCAACTTCTAGATTCTGAAGATGGGGGTGTGGTTGTGCAGAACACTACAGGGTCATCATTAGTGGCGTTAGTGAAAGAAAAACAATATGATGATCCCTTATTACTCCAGTACAGAGAAGGGGTCCAACAACATAAAATTTCAGCATTTTAGATGGCGGAGGATGGTTCCTTAAGGAGCCAAGGAAGACTATGTGTCCCTAATGTAGATGGTCTAAGACAACAGATAATGGCTGAAGCACATTATTCCCGGTATTCCATTCATCCATTCTCTACAAAGATGTACCATGACCTTAAAGAGGTCTACTGGTGGAACGACATGAAAAGGGATATAGAAGAGTTTGTAGCACTATGCTCCAACTATCAGTAAGTGAAATCAGAACATCAAAGGTCTGGTGACCTAGCTCAGACTGTGAGCATTCCAGTATGGAAATGGGAGGCCATTAACATGGATTTTGTTACAGTTTTGCCTTCCTCATTTCATAAGCATGACTTCATTTGGGTTATCATTAATCGATTAACAAAATCAGCCCACTTCTTACTAGTTAAGTCTACCAGTACCATAGAATATTAAGCCAAGATATATATAAGAGAGATTGTTCGCTTGCATGAAATTCCAATGTCCATTATTTCAGATAGGGGTGCCCAGTTTACCTCATATTTTTTGTGGTCATTCCAGAGAGTTTGGGCACACAAGTGAACCTTAGCACTGTATTCCATCCACAGACGGATGTCTAAGCCGAGCGCACTATTCAGACACTCGAATATATATTGAGAGCATGCGTTCTGGACTTTAAAGGCAATTGGGATGATCATTTGCCCTTGATAAAATTTACCTATAATAATAGTTATTACTTCAGTATAGGCTTGGATCCATTTTGAAGATCTTTATGAGCGATGATGTAGGTCACTTATTGGTTGGTTTGATGTAGGTGTGACTCAAATATTAGGACCAGATCTTGTCTATCAAGTAGTTAAAAAGGTAAAGCTAATATAGGAGAGGTTGAAGACCGCTCAAAGCCGACAAAAATCTTACACAGATGTGCAACGCAGAGATTTAGTATTACAAGTTGATAACCGTGGATTCTCAAAGGTATCGCCTATGAAGGGGGTTATGCGATTTGGAAAGAAAGGTATGTTGAGCCCTAGATATATTGGTCCTTATAGGATCCTAAAGAGAGTTGGCCAAGTAGCCTATGAGGTTGATTTACCTCCTGAGTTAGCAGTAGTACATCCAGTCTTTCACGTGTCTATGTTACGTAAATCCTTTCCAAATCCCTCTCAAGTTATATCTCTAGAGGGTATAGATATCTCCGGTGATTTGTCATATGAAAGAGTCCCGGTGGCCATACTAGATAGACAAATCATAAAATTGAGAAAGAAAGAAATAGCTTCAGTTAAAGTCCTATGGAAAAGTCAGAATGTAGAAGAAGCCACGTGAGAAGCAGCAGCCGACAAGAGTGACAAATATCCTCAATTATTTAAGGAACAACCAAAAGGTTCTTAAAGTCATTACTCCTTTCATTCGAGTATCAATTTTAGTCATATTTGTTAATACTACTTTATTGATATGCTAAATGTTCAGGTACTTGATACGTTCCTATGATTCAAGAGTTCTATATGTTGCTCAGATTTGAGGCGTAAAGTCAAAGGTGTATAATGTAAGATATATCAACTACTATAGTTTTCATTCTTGTAAGTCCAAGCGAAGCCTCGTTGATACCTGGTGAATATTATTCTCTTGTTATGACGCTCTGTGAAGAGTATAATATGTGCTTTGGTTAGCTGACAGATTTTGGATAGGCCAATTTACAAGGGAAACTCTGCCAAATTTTTTTTTGAGAAGGGGCAGAGTTAGAATTAATTTAAGTTGTATCCTTCATTCGAGGATGAATGATCCCAAGAGGGGGATAATGTAATGCCCCAAACTTAAGATACGCGTGCAACTCGTAAATGCGAAGGAATCATTATGAACCAAGAGTACAAGGTTGTGAATGCAAAGGGACACTTATATTAATCCATTTGAAGTGCTAGACTAAGGTTATAGACCAAAGGGATAATTGAAATAAAATTTTAAATTGAAGGATTCACTACGGTGGACTATTTCAAGCAAGCTAGTACAAGGTCTTATTTATAATGAGTATATCTCCCAATTTAAAAACATTTAGAGGTCATATAAGGTACCAAATTAAAGGTATTTGAGTCTTGTTTGAAACACAATAAACCTCTCATCCATACAAGTTTGGAGTAAAAAGTTATGCGCATTTTACTATAGATACGCGCACTGCCCAATCACTGGGGGACATGTGGCAGCCTTGGGCAAGTCGGCCAAAAGTTGTGTATTTATATTGAAACTTTGGGATTTCATTTCCCATACATATAAAAACATAAGGGACCTGCTTAAAACTAGTTTTCTTTAGTTCTTATTAATCTCAACCCCTTCCTAGCCTAAGGTAAGTGAATTCCTTAAAGAATCAAGTGTATTTTTCATCGTAGGTCACGGAAATATACTTAGTCAAGTATTTTATTGAAGGAAAAGGTTTTGTTCTTGGAGATAAAAAGGGTGTAGGGATTGTATTCTTATTGATAAAAGTATGGCTGCTCTCCTATACCTATAAATATGACTCTAAGAGTTGTTTTTAGTATAGTTTACGGGTAGGACTCACGGGACGGTGATAGGAAGCCGTGAGTCCGTGTTTTGCCCATTATAGTTGATATAATTGGTGATAAGGGTGTATGTAGAGGGATTTAATGGTTTTATTATTGACGGAATAAGGTTTGTATTGTTGTGTATTAAGGTAGCAAGCTTGCTGCGATAAGGAGGGACGCTAAGTATAGCAAACACAATTTTTATGGCTCTTGCAAGCTTGTCGCCCATCAAGTGTTTGATAAAATGCCTAAATAGATTTGGGATGTTGTTTATATGTTATTAGGCTTCCTATCACTATATTAAATGTTACAATTCTCTCTCAACTGAACCTATGAGCTTAAAGGGTCATTTAAACGCTACTAGATAAAGAAATCCCGAGGTGGTGTTTGGAAGCCGAGGGGTCAAGTTTATGACCTTATTTGGGATATGGAATGGATTTTATATGTAGGGATTAATATTGACTTCATAGGTGGTCATAGTTCGGTTGATAAGGGGAAAAGAAAGAAGTGTGGCGATACACCATTTATTTATCTTGTTTGCTAAGCTTGTCGCTCGTAAGCTATTATCATTTTTCCGACCTCGCCATATTTCTTGGTTAGTCACTTATACTATTGCATATGTTGTTATGTCATAGATAAGGAGTGTTTTAAGTGAATTGACGACATGATATAAGGGAGAGAGAGTCTCGAAGTAAGGTATGTAAAGCTAAAACCTCTTTCGCCATCAAGGCACAACCTAGAGTCACATGTTCCTCCTATAAAGATCGTCATAGATTATATGTTGTTTGAAAGAAAAGCTTATTGCTATTATAGGTCTATTTCGTGTTTTGTTCTAAAACTATAGAGTTATAGTACTCATTTCTAGTCAAAAGAAGTCATATGTTTCACACGACCATGCGTGTCTTCAATTGAAACTCCTCGAAATTATCGAGCATATATGTCACGAAACCTAGAGAAAGTAATTAGCCACAGAATAGCCCTGAATATATAGATCACATAAATATATAATTCTTTAGCTAAAATAAAGAAATCAATATTCAGATAACAAGTTATATGATTCATAAGTTGCTTACTATAAGCCTTTACAAGCAAGATGAGAATATAGCTTACTCTGCAGCATGGGGTGGGTATCTTTAGGGTCACTACGTGCGACGCTATTTTGTGCACAGAATTCAGAAAGAGTCAGCTGGAACTTCTCATAGTGGATTCCCCTGACTACACAAGCCTTTGAGCAGACCTTACAAGAGCCCTGGAGGGCGTACCTTGATAGACCACGTTATCCAGACTATGAGATTTCACACATGGAGGTGATAGTTGGCAACAGATGCAAAACAAGTGTCAGCGATCGCCGATAGTAGGCCATCTTGTGACTTCCTGACAGTTAGTATTACATAAAGAACATATATGCTATATAAAAAAGGGTAAAGATGTCACCTAGGCAAATTCTAGGAATTATAAATATATGTGATTAAGTAATGCATAAGACGTTATATAATGACCCCTGATATTGGTCATAGTACCAGTTTCAGTTTCAGATTCAGATTATATGCCCTGTATGTGTATGCTCAGAATTTCTATTTTCGATATTCAATTCAGTGAGAATTCTTACATGTCTACTTGTTATTTAGTCTGCTTTACATACCAGTACATGTTTTATATGTACTGACGTCCCTTTATTTTTTAGCAGCATTTTTATGAATGCAGGCTCAGGTACTCAGGATAACAGACATCCACAGTAGACCAGTGCCGCCCAGTTGATCAGTTGGTAAGCTCTATCTCTCTCTAGAGCTATTAGATGCCTAGGTCATATGTTTTGGATTCATGTACATATCATATATTGGGTATGTAGGGGACCTGTCCTGACTAGTTATTAGATTTTTAGTTGCAGACTCTTTAGAGGCTTCTTAGACATAGTTTTATTTCAGTTGTACTGCTAGTCCAGTGGGTCCTCCAGTTATCTATGTTTTGGTATATGTAAGCACATGTTATTTTCCATGTTTTTGCTTTTCAATTTACAACTTTATCATGAGTTTAGTATATATGTTCAGCAGGTGCTCGTATAACTCCTTGATATCCGCTGCTCCTAGCCAGGGGCGTGACAAACTTGGTATCAGAGCACAAGGTTCAAGTGTCCCAGGGAGTCTAAGAAGTCGTGTCTAGTAGGACCTTCCTTATGAATGTGTTGCATACCACATTTATAATTAAGGGACTACACGGACATTTAGGAATCTGACCTTCTATTAAAATCTAGTTCGTGCAATAGAGCTAAGTCATAGAAAGTTACTTCTGACTCACACTCTACTTATTTGTGATACAGATCATGTCTAACAAAGATACGGATAATGTAGGCCATAGTACGAGCACTACCCAAAAGGCAGCCACTGTAGAGCATTCTCCAGTATTAGTGGATCAGACCAGGGCTCAAGAGGGCTTGCCAAGTCCTACACTTCCAAGTCCTCAGGTGCCTAGAACAGTTTGGCATTCAGGAGTTCCTACACCTCCAGTAGCATCAGCAACAGTTTCTATACTGCATGTACCACCATCAGGTGCCTCAGAGCAGGATCTTAGAGCAGCAATACAGTTGCTCACCCAGTTAGTAGCTGCTTAGGTGCAAGGATAGAATGTGGATGCACGTAACACTATTCAGGGAGAGATTGCCAGATCCAGAGTTCGTAATTTCCTCAGGATGAATCCCCCTGTGTTTACAGGATCTAGTGTGAAAAAAGAACCTCAACACCTTATAAATGAGATCAATAGAATCTTTAGGGTTATGCATATATCTGAGACTGAGGCTGTTGAATTGGCCTCCTATCAGCTAAAAGATGTCGCCATTGCCTGGCATGAGATGTGGGCCGATTCTAGGGGGCAAACGCCCCTCCAGCAGTTTGGGAAGAATTCTTGAGGGATTTTATGGATCACTTTTTACCTTTAGAGCTCAGGGAAGCGAGGGTGGATGAATTTATATCCTTACAAAAGAATAACCTCAATGTCAAGGAGTATAGCATGCAATTTACTCATTTGGCCAGATTTGCTCTAGAGATAGTCAGCACCCAGAGGGCAAGGATGCATTACTTTGTGGGTGGCCTTGGAGATTATTTTATTGACTCTTGTGCAGTTGTTGCACTTAATAATGATATGGATATTGCTAGACTGATGATATATGCGCAGTAGGCAGAGGATCGCATCCGTGACCACAGAAAAGACAGATTAGAAAGGGAGCAGAGTAAGACGGCCACGGCAGCTGGCAGGTATCACAGAAATGACAGGGCTTCCTCCAGCAGAGGACTACCAAGGTAGGCTCAGTCAGCATCCCGCTTCACAGCTAGTGCTCTAGCTCAGTCATCAAGGTCCAGACAGGATCAGAGTCAGACTTCTAGGGCACCAGGCCCCTAGTACTAGAGATGTACTGGTCGGGGATTACCACATTGGCCTACTTGCAGACAGTGTGGCCGTTCTCATTTTGGAGAGTGCTTATATGGCTCTACCACTTGTTATGGGTGTGGAGTCAAAGGTCACAAGATGCGGGATTGTCCTAGATATAGAGATGAGGGAGGGGTAATAGATCACCATCCATAGGCTCCACAGAAGCATCCTCTTCTTCAGCACCACCTTTATCTCATGATCCCCAGGCATAGACAGGCAGAGGTACAGGTAGGGGTACAAGTAGAGGTTCAAGTTTGGGAGATGGCCCAAATCGAATGTATGCATTAGCAGGCCGACAGGATTCAGAGGCTTCCCCAGATGTGGTTATAGGTACCTTATCCATCTTCTTTTATGTTGTTTATGCATTGATAGATCCAGGGGAGACCCTGTCATAAGTTACTATATTTGTTGCTAAGAAGTTTGGAATAGAGCCAGAGTTATTACGTGAGCCATTTGCAATATCGACTCCATTAGGAGAGTCTATTATAGCTAAAAGGATCTACAATGGGTGCCTAGTAACAATATGTGGCCATGATACATTGGCTAACTTAATAGAGATGTACATGGTTGATTTTGATATCATTATGGGCATGGACTGATTATCCTCGTGTTATGCTACAGTTGATTGCCAAGCTAAGATTGCTCAATTCCATTTCTGGGGAGACCCAGTCTTGGAGTAGAAAGGGAATGCTGTGATGCCTAGAGGAAGGTTTATTCCTATCTTAAGGCACAAAAGATTACAACAAAAGATTCTTTATATCACCTAGTCCATGTCAGAGACCTTGAAGCTAAGGAACATGTGTCAACTCTTCAGTCCGTACCCGTTGTGAATGAATATCCAGATGTGTTTTCTGATGAACTTCCTGGATTACCTCCAGTTAGAGATATTGACTTCGGTATCGACCTAGATCCCGATCCTGGCCTATATCCATTCTGCCTTATAAAATGGCACCAACAGAGTTGAAAGAGCTAAAGGAACAGTTGAAAGATCTACTTGACAAAGGTTTTTATTTGACCCAACATATCACCTTGGGGTGCTCCAATACTATTTGTACGTAAGAAGGATGGCACAATGTGAGTGTGTATAAATTACAGGCAGTTGAATAAAGTGACAATAAAGAATAAGTACCCCCTACCCAGAATAGATGATTTATTTGATCAGTTGCAGGGAGCTAAATGTTTTTCAAATATTGACTTAAGATATGGTTATCACCAGTTGAGGATACGTGAAGTTGATATTCTGAAGATAGCCTTCAGAACTAGATATGGGCACTTTGAGTTCCTTGTCATGTCATTTGGACTGACGAATGCCCCAGCAGCCTTCATAGATAAGATGAATAGGGTTTTCAAACCCTTTCTTGATATGTACGTGATTGTATTTATAGATGATATCTTGATATATTCACGTGATGAGGCAAAGCATGTAGATTATATCATATCAGTTTTACAAACTCTTAGAGAGCATCAGCTTTACGCCAAGTTTTCTAAATGTGAGTTCTGGATGAACTCAGTGGCTTTTCTTGGCCATGTGATCTCTGGTGAAGGTATCATAGTGGACTTTAAGAAGATAGAGGTTGTGAAAAGATGGCCTCGACCTACCAATCCAACAGAATTATGTAGTTTCTTGGGGCTCGCCGATTATTATAGGAGGTTTGTGGAGGGATTTTCCTCTATTTCTACCCCTCTGACTAAATTAACACAGAAAGCATCCAAATTTTAGTGGTCAGATTCTTGTGAAAGAAGCTTTCAAGAGCTGAAAGATAGATTGACTACAGCTCCTGTATTGGCCTTACCAGAAGGCACATAAGGGTATGCTATTTCTTGTGATGCTTTGGATGTCGGCCTAGGATGTGTCTTAATGCAACATGGGAAGGTTATAGCATACGCTTCTCGACAGTTGAAAAAGCATGAACAGAACTACCCACGCATATTTAGATCTTGCATCAGTTGTATTCACACTTAAGATTTGGCGCCATTATTTGTATGGGGTACATGTTGACATATTTACAGACCATAAGAGTCTCCAATATCTCTTCAAGCAAAAGGAGTTGAATTTGAGGCAGAGAAGATGGTTAGAGTTGCTGAAAGACTACGATGTCAATATTCTCTAGCACCGTGGTAAAGCTAACATTGTAGAGGATGCTCTCAGTCGTGTGTTTATGGGCAGCCTAGCACATTTAACACCCTCTCAACATGAAGTAGCACGAGATGTTCACAGAGTAGCCAGTCTAGGAGTTCAACTTCTAGATTCTGAAGATGGGGGTGTGGTTGTGCAGAACACTACAGGGTCATCATTAGTGGCGTTAGTGAAAGAAAAACAATATGATGATCCCTTATTACTCCAGTACAGAGAAGGGGTCCAACAACATAAAATTTCAGCATTTTAGATGGCGGAGGATGGTTCCTTAAGGAGCCAAGGAAGACTATGTGTTCCTAATGTAGATGGTCTAAGACAACAGATAATGGCTGAAGCACATTGTTCCCGGTATTCCATTCATCCAGGCTCTACAAAGATATACCATCACCTTAAAGAGGTCTTCTGGTGGAACGATATGAAAAGGGATATAGCAGAGTTTGGAGCACTGTGCTCCAACTGCCAGGAAGTGAAACCAGAACATCAAAGGCTCGATGGCCTAGCTCAGACTATGAGCATTCCAGTATGGAAATGGGAGGCCATTAACAAGGATTTTGTTACAGGTTTTCCTTTCTCATTTCATAAGCATGACTTCATTTGGGTGATCATTGATCGATTAACAAAATCAGCCCACTTCTTACCAGTTAAGTCTACAAGTACCATAGAAGATTATGCCAAGCTATATATAAGAGAGATTGTTCGCTTGCATGGAATTCCAATGTCCATTATTTCAGATAGGGGTGCCCAGTTTACCTCACATTTTTTGAGGTCATTCCAGGAGAGTTTGGGCACACAAGTGAACCTTAGTACTGTACTCCATCCACAGACGGATGACTAAGCCGAGCGCACTATTCAGACACTCGAATATATGTTAAGAGCATGTGTTCTGGACTTTAAAGGCAATTGGGATGATCATTTGCCCTTGATAAAATTTGCCTATAATAACAGCTATTACTCCAGTATTGGCATGGCTCCATTTGAAGCTCTTTATGGGCGATGATGTAGGTCACTTATTGGTTGGTTTGATGTAGGTGTGACTCAAATATTGGGACCAGATCTTGTCCATCAAGTAGTTAAAAAGGTAAATCTAATATATGAGCGGCTGAAGACCGCTCAAAGCCGACAGAAATCTTACATAGATGTGCAACACAAATATTTAGTATTCCAAGTTGATGATTGGGTATTCTCAAAGGTATCGCCTATGAAGGGGGTTATGCGATTTGGCAAGAAAGGTAAGTTGAGCCCTAGATATATTGGTCCTTATAGGATTCTAAAGAGAGTTGGCCAAGTAGCCTATGAGGTTGATTTACCTCCTGAGTTAGCAGCAGTACATCCAGCCTTTCACGTGTCTATGTTACGTAAATGCTTACCAAATACCTCTCAAGTTATCCCTCTAGAGGGTATAGAGATCACCAGAGATTTATCATATGAAGAAGTCCCGGTGGCCATACTAGATAGACAAATCAGAAAATTGAGTGAGAAAGAAAGAAATAGCTTCAGTTAAAGTCCTATGGAAAAGGCAGAATGTAGAAGAAGCCACGTGGGAAGCAGCGGCCGACATGAGGGACAAATATCCTCACTTATTTAAGGAAAAACCAAAAGGTTCTTAAAGTCATTACTCCTTTCATTCGAGTATCAATTTTAGTCATATTTGTTAATACTACTTTATCGATATGCTAAATGTTCAGGTACTTGATACGTTTCTATGATTCAAGAGTTCTATATGTTCTTCAGATTTGAGGCATAAAGCCAAAGGTGTATGATGTAAGATATATCAACTACTATAGTTTTCATTCCTGTAAGGCCAAGCGAAGCCTCGTTGATACCTGTTGAATATTATTCTCTTGTTGTGACGCTCTGTGAAGCATATAATATGTGCTTTGGTTAGCTGACAGGTTTTGGATAGGCCAATTTACAAGGAAAACTCTGCCAATTTTTTTTTTGAGAAGGGGCAGAGTTAGAATATATTTAAGTTGTATCCTTCATTCGAGGATGAATGATCCCAAGAGGGGGATAATGTAATGCCCCAAACTTAAGATACGCGTGCAACTCATAAACGCGAAGGAATCGTTATGAACCAAGAGTACAAGGTTGTGAATGCAAAGGGACACTTATATTAATCCATTTGAAGTGCTAGACTAAGGTTATAGACCAAAGGGATACTTGAAATAAAATTTCAAATTGAAGGATTCACTACGGTGGACTATTTCAAGCAAGCTCGTACAAGGTCTTATTTATAATGAGTATATCTCCCAATTTAAAAATATTTAGAAGTCTTATAAGGTACCAAATTAAAGGTATTTGAGTCTAGTTTGAAACACAATAAACCTCTCATCCATACAAGTTTGGAGTAAAAAGTTATGCGCATTTTACTATAGATACGCGCACTGCCCAATCACTGCGGGACATGTGGCAGCCTTGGGCAAGTCGGCCAAAAGTTGTGTATTTATATTAAAACTTTGGGATTTCATCTCCCATACATATCAAAACATAAAGGACCTGCTTAAAACTAGTTTTCTTTAGTTCTTATTAATCTCAACCCCTCCCTAGCCTAAGGTAAGTGAATTCCTTCAATAATCAAGTGTATTTTTCATCGTAGGTCACGGAAACATACTTAGTCAAGTGTTTTTTTTGAAGGAAAAGGTATTGTTCTTGAAGATAAAAAGGGTGTAGGGATTGTATTCTTATTGGTAAAAGTATGGCTGCTCTCCTATCCCTATAAATATGACTCTAAGAGTTGTTTTAAGTATAGTTTACGGGTAGGACTAACGGGACAGTGATAGGAAGCTGTGAGTCCGTGTTTTACCCATTATAGTTGATATAATTTATGAGAAGGGTGTATGTAGAGGGCTTTAATGTTTGTATTATTGACGGAATAAGGTTTGTATTATTGTGTATTAGGGCAGCAATCTTGCTGCGATAAGGAGGGACGCTAGGTATAACAAACACGATTTTTATGGCTCTTGCAAGCTTGTCTCCCGTCAAGTGTTTGATAAAATGCCTAAGTAGATTTAGGATGTTGTTTATATGTTATTAGGCTTCCTATCACTGTATTAAATGTTATAATTCTCTCTTAACTGAACCTATGAGCTTAAAGGGTCATTTAAACGCTACTAGATAAAGAAATTCCGAGGTGGTGTTTGGAAGTCGAGGGGTCAAGTTTATGACCTTATTTGGGATATGGAATGGGCTGTATATTGTAAGGAAAGGATGGAGGGATTAATATTGACTTCATAGGTGGTCATAGTTCAGTTGATAAGGGGAAAAGAGAGAAGTGTGGCGATACACCATTTATTTATCTTATTTGCTAAGCTTGTCGCTCGTAAGCTATTATCGTTTTTCTGACCTCGCCATATTTCTTGGTTAGTCGCTTATACTATTGCATATGTTTTTATGTCATAGATAAGGAGTTTTTTAAGGGAACCAACTACATGTCATAAGGGAGAGAGAGTCTCGAAGTAAGGTATGTAAAGATAAAACCTCTTTCGCCATCAAGGCACAACCTAGAGTCACATGTTCCTCCTATAAAGGTCGTCATAGATTATATGTTGTTCGAAAGCAAAGCTTACTGCTATTATAGGTCTATTTCGTGTTTTGTTCTAAACCTATAGGGTTATAGTACTCATTTCTAGTCAAAGAAGTCATATGTTTCATACGACCATGCATGTATTCAGTTGAAACTCCTAGAAATTATCGAGCATATATGTCACGAAACCTAGAGAAAGTAATTAGCCATAGAATAGCCCTGAAAATATAGATCACATAAATATATAATTCTTCAACTAAAAGAAAGAAATCAATATTCAGATAACAAGTTATATGATTCATAAGTTACTTACTATGAGCCTTTACAAGCAAGATGAGTTTATACCCTACTCTGCAGCATGGGGTGGGTATCTTTAGGGTCACTATGTGCGACGCTATTTTGTGCACAGAATTCAAACAGAGTCAGCTGGAACTTCTCTTCGTGGCTTCCCCTGACTACACAGGCCTGCGGGCAGACCTTACAGGAGCCTTGGAGGGCTTACCTTGACAGACCATGTTATCTAGACTATGAGATTTCACACATGGTTGTGATAGTTGGCTACAGATGCCAAACAGGTGTCACCGATCGCCGACAGTAGGTCATCTTGTGACTTCCTGACAGTTAGTATTACATAAAGAACAAATATTCTATATAAAAAAGGGTAAAGATGTCACCTAGGCAAATTCTAAGAATTTTAAATATATGTAATTAAGTAATGCATAGGACGTTATATAAGGACCCCTGATATTGGTCATAGTACCAGTTTCAGTTTCAGATTACATGCCCTGTATATGTATGCTCAGATTTTTCTATTTTTGATATTCAATTCAGTGAGCATTCTTACATGTCTACTTGTTATTCAGTCTTCTTTACATACCACTACATGTTTTATATGTACTGACGTCCCTTTATTTTTGGGCGCTGCATTTTTATGAATGCAGGCTCAGGTACTCAGGCTAACAGACATCCAGAGTAGACCAGTGCCTCCCAGTTGATCAGTTGGTAAGCTCCACCTCTCTCTGGAGCTATCAGACGCCTAAGTCATATGTTTTGAATTCATGTACATATCGTATGTTGGGTATGTCGGGGCCCTGTCCCGACTAGTTATCAGATTTTCAGTTGCAGACTCTTTAGAGGCTTCTTAGACATAGTTTTGTTTCAGTTGTACAGCTAGACCAGTGGGCCCTCCAGTTATCTATGTTTCGGTATATGTAAGCACATGTTGGCGTGTTGTTACTTGTCAGTTTACAACTTTATCATGAGTTTAGTATATATGTTTAGCAGGTGCTCGTATAACTCCTTGATGTCCGCTTCTCCTAGCTAGGGGCGTGACATATATTTTACTTTCATGCTTTTTATATTATATCCTATCTTCTGAGCTGGGTTATATTATGATTCCTACAGAGTCGAATCCATAATCCGGAGGTTCTGGATGCCACATAATTTAAATAGGATAAACGGGTCTATTTTTTCAATTTTGAATTATGATTCAGTTTATTTATCTTTCCGACTTATACAGATAAATTGATCAAATACACAAATTTGTTTAGTAATGTTCTCTTTTAGAAATTTCGAGACTAAAAAAATACCTAAGGAGTTCTTTTTTCTTTTTTAAGGAATAAGAGGTTTTATACTTTTATTTTTATAACTTTGAGAAAGAAAAAATAATTGCACATTAAAAATCTGAAGTTGTATAAACCATCTCATATAACTAATTTAACATATTCATACTCTATCATTCTTGTGCATTATTGTAGTAGATATATAATCGAGAAAGAATCATTCTTTTGCATTATTGTAGATATATAATCGAGAAACAATCAAGAATTATAGCTTCAACTCATTTATCTTCACTTTTTACAAATGTTAGTGAAAAATCAAAATAACCTTTAAATTTTAAAAACTCTAACATAATAATATTCATTATTTTTAAAAAACTTAGCTTTAAAAAAAAGTATAATTTAATATCTAAACATATTTTTGTAAAATAATATTTATGTGATATTTTAAAATTTAATACTTCCTCAGTTTCAAAAAGAATGATCTGCTTTCCTTTTTATTCCGTTTAAAAAAGAATGATCTTTTTCTTTTTTTGGCAACACTTTAATTTCAACTTTTCACGTGACATGTTTAAGACCACAAGATTAATGAGCCTTTTGATACATTTGACATATCTTTAATTTAAGATCACAAATTCAAAAGTCTTCTTTATTTTTTTAGCCTGTTTGGCCAAGTTTTTTCTTTTTTTATCAAAAGTGCTTATTTTAAAAAAAATTAAGGTATTTGACCCAGCTTTTGGGAAAAAATAAGTAGTTCTGGAGAGTAGCAGAAGCTATTTTTCAGAAGTTAAAAAAGTAGCTTCTCCCTAAAAATATTTTTTTGAAAAACAGTTTTGATAAAAATACACTTAAAAGCACTTTTAAAAAGCTTGGTCAAACACTAATTGCTGCTCAAAAGAGTTTTTTAAATTTATTGGCCAAACACAAATTGCTTCTCACCAAAAGTGCTTTTTTGAAAATTACTTTTGAAATAAACACTTTTCAAAATAAGCTGATTTTAGAAGCTTGACCAAATAGGTCTCCGTATCAAATCAAAACAGGTCAATCAATTTAAAACGGAAAGAGTACTCATTAATCTGAAATATGCACGCAATATGCATATCAAGAGACTAGTTTCTGGGAACCCCTTATCAATATGCATTATAATTTTAAAATTAACATAAATTATATTAAAAATATATATTTAAATTAAAGAGAAATTAATAAAAGTAATTCCTCAAAAATGAGAAATATTGAAACTAAGTAACTAACTCAACAAAGGAAAAAGCCATAACGGAATTATATGCCAATAATTACATATAACATTACATTTTTAATTCAAAAAGAAATTACTTTTTCTAATGCATGTTCAAAATTCAATTAAACGACAAGAAGACAACTGTATTCACTAATTGAAAGTGATGAACAATAGGAGTAACCCGAAGAGAGGCACAACCAACAATAGTTGTGTGAGGCCTATTTAGCTTTTGACACTTGAAAAGTGAGCTCATTATTTACTTTACATGTTATTTACTCATCTTTTTATTTCATTGATTTATTTTTCTTATTTCTAAAAAAAATAGTAACTAATATTAAACTTTTAAATACACAATTAAGAAATTTAATAAATATATTTTCTTTTAAAATAACTGAATCGTTCTTAGAACCGTCATTATTAATGACACTACTTTAAAATGCTACAATCCACCCGAAAATTTTTTATTATGGGAGAGGCACAACCAACAATAGTTGTGTGAGGCTCCATTTAGCTTTTGACACTTGGAAAGTGAGCTCATTATTTACTTTACATGCTATTTACTCATCTTCTTATTTCATTAATTTATTCTTCTTATTCCTAAAAAAAATAGTAACGAATATTAAACTTTTAAATACACAATTAAGCAATTTAATAAATATTTTTTTTAAAATAACTAAATCGTTCTTAGAACTGTCATTATTAATAACACTACTTTAAAATGCTACAATCCACCCGAAAAAGATTAGCAGACTCTGTCCAATTTTCAACAATTTATTTTTTAGAAAAAAACACAACTGACGAACTCTGTGAAAATTTCAATGACTTTTTTAAAAAAATAAAATAACTGACGGACTCTGTCAGATTTTCAATGACTTTTTTTTAAAAAAAATACAGAACTGATGGATTTTTAAAAAATAACGTATTTTCATTGATTATTTTTTCACTTAAAAATTATAAAAAATTCTTATTTTATAAAAAAAAATCGGCAAATATCTGTAATTTTTTTTATACAAAAATTAATGAAGGTTTATCGATAAAGTGCAAAATTACAGCTGAAGAATATAAATAAAAATAATATAAGTATAGAAATTAGTATCTTGTGTTTAAATGTTACATAAAACTAACTCTTAAAAAATTAGTATTGTGTGAGTCCATTCCTAATTATTGCTATTTTTTATTTTTATAATTTCATATTCAACCTTAGCGTCTCTATTACTTGTTGAAATTTTTTGGGTTTGAATACATTTATTTTTCATTTCTATTTCTGTTTATGCTCCTTTTTGCATTAATTCTTTTCTTTATTTCATACATTTAAGATGATTACTTCAATTATTTAATTTTCCTAGATTGATTACTTGAACCCAAAAAAAGTATAAGAAAAAACTAGAACGTGAAAGTATCAAATTTTGAAAAAAACTTAGGAATAAATTAACAACAATTAGGATATGCTTCTGACATATTTAAACAAAATTTGAATTATTATTTCTTAATAATAAAATTATCAGTTTATTTTTTATTAATAGTTAAGATTGATAACATGTTATTAATTAATATTCAAAATAGACGTTAAATTATAAATTGATAGTGTAAAATGTTGTATAAAAAATTAAATACTAATATTTTATGCTTACGCAATTCTTATTTATACTCTTCAACTGCAGCTTTACACTTTTAAAATCGGTGGATGTTTGTTAGTTTTTGTAACCAAAAAGAGATTGATGGATATCTGTCGATTTTCTTTAAAAATAATAATTTTTTTTATAGTTTTTGTGCATTTTGCATGCAAAATAACCAACAAAAATTCGTTGTTTTTTTTTAAAAAAAATAAAATCATTGACAATTCAACTGAGTCTGTCAGTTTTTTTCGTTAAATTTTAACATTTTTAATAGTATTATTAATAAAGAATTGAAATCGTAATAGTTCTAACATGCTTTAACTATTTTAAAAGAAAATATATTTACCAAATTACTTAATTGTGTACTTAAAAGTTTGATATTAGTTAGGAATAAGAAGAATAAAAAAATTGAAAGAAAAAGAGGAATAGTGATAAATGGCATGTAATGTAAATAAAAGGGTCCACTTTTTAAGTGTAAAAAACTAAATGGGCCCTCACATAACTATTATTGGTTGTGCCTCTCCCATAATAATTTTTTTTGGAGTAACCCCAATTACATGAACTTTTGTTGTGCGCTTACATAGAAACAAAAAGGGTAACAATTCATTCATATTACTAATATAAAAAAATTTATACGCGTACTTTTTACTCAAATGAATAATACATTAAATATAATGAAAAGCTATGGAAACAACTTTGTGCTGTCGCGCCCCATTTTTCTCGCGAAAAGCGGGCCATCAACGTGACAATTCTTTTTAAGATAAAAGAGAGTGAAGAATCGTCAGCTAACGAATTAAAGGCGCGTTAGGACACTATACTACACTAACTATGATTAACTTAAATTAAAGTCTACGCAACCACAGAATCGGGTAAGGGTTCAAGTTACCTCGAAAGGAACATGTTAGACACCTTTCGAGGTCCACAAATGTGGGTCCCTACCGTATTCGCTATTTATGTGGGAAAGTTCGTGATAAGCAAAGGTCAACAATTTTATTAGTCTATTATTAACTAAGTGATTAAACGAGTAAACCTTTATTTTAAAAAAAAGTAAATAAATTAAATCAATTCGATTACTAGTAAATCGAAGTGAAAGAGGATTACGCATATAAATTAAAATTGAAATAAACAAGATCAGATAAGCGAGAAGACAGAATTAACACAGTGATATAGAGAAAAGGCCTAATTACTAGGTGATTTATTTACTACCCCAAGCATAAGATAATAAAACTATCAAACCTATACGTTCGGGAGTAATCGCTCAACCTCGTGCGAAATCTTAAAAGACTTCTTAGTCAAAGTGCAATGACTATCGAGCATAGATGTATCACGTAGATCACTCCCTACGTAGGAGGAAAAGCAAGTTGGAGGAGGAGGGAGTTTTTAGCCTAAAGAATCACCTATGCAACATAAATTAATACTTCGCAATCCAACTAATAATTGCTTGTATTAATCAACGAGCACAAACTATCATTTCTGACTACCCGCCTAGGTTGGTTATTAAAGTTGTTATTAACCTAAAGCGCGTACTAAAGAAATAAAAAATTCAACGTACCTTATTATGCCTACCCGTCCCGACTTAATGTCCAAGAGGCATTGGACTACTATTTTGGATATGGGTTAGACAATAAGATCCTATGGTTATTAATTAGACTCCGATTAAGCGTCATATAAAAACACACAAGGACTTCTATGCAAGTAGCACATAAAGTCTCATACAAGCCTCTAAATTTAAAAGGATAACTAAGTGATTAAAACATGCTTCAAATATTAACACTTTCATACAATTAAACCTATAGGCATGATTTCTAGTGATGAAAATGTGCAAAACCGTTTATTAATTAGTCCTATGAGCAGGTCATCTAATGATATACACTTGAAAAGATTATCAAATCCTATGAACAGAGTTTCTAATTATTTGCATGCTGAAAATAAATTTAAATCTGTAAATAACCTAGCTGTTTATTTTAATATGCTAAAACTGATTTTAAACATGCTGAAACAGATTATTCATTAGACATGATAACTAATTACATTAATGCTAAAATAGGTTTAAATCCTATAATCATGGTGACTAATTAATTTACATGAAACAAATTTAGGTAACTGATTGTTTTTAAAACATTGAAAACTGATTTTTAAATCCTATAGCATGGCAACTAATTTGTTTTAAATGCTGAAACTGATTTTAAGACCTAAAACATGGTAACTAGTTTATTTAAAATACTGAAACTGATTTTAAACCTAAAACACGGTATTTATCTTGAATGCTGAACTGATTTTAAGACCTAAAACATGGTAACTAGTTTATTAGCAAACGAAATTAATACAAATCCTATAGGCGTAATTTCTAACTAATTAAATTAGTACACATCCTATAGGCATAATTTCTATTTGAATTTTATCAAGCAAACATTTTTCGAAAAAGCAGGTAGCACATAGTTTGCCCCTCCTCCATAACAGTCCCCCTAAATCTCATTTATTATCGAAGTTTATACAATAATTATTACAGACCCAAATGAATGAATATAAAAAAAATAACAGAATTAACAAAATCTAAAGTTCTATAAAGATCTCCCGATCCTGGGCAACTCTTCACCACATGACCCATCTTCTAACCGAAACCTGTCAAACAATGTAAACATAGAATTCGGAGGACCCTTTTACAACCTATAGGACCGCTCCTGATATGTCAGAGTTCATGAGGATCTCAAGGATCCTAGGCACTGCTTATATCAGGGGGTAGGGGTGCTTTAGGGCCTCTGCTCTCCACCAAATATCACGAAAATGAAACGAGACAAATTCAAGTGCAGTCATAGTAAGACAAAACCAACCAATTTACTACTTAACAGTAGTTCAATGCAAAAGACCAAACAAATAGAGAATAAATTCCAAGTTTACATCCTATATACATGCTTTTATAAACACATCACAGAACAATCATGGATAAACACAGATGAATACAGATTCTAAACTAAAGGTAAACCTGCATATGAATTGAAATCTACATCGATAGAACACTAACCAGTTATCCGCAAATAACAAGAAAATATTCAGAGTCTTCGCACTTAGTAATCAGTACCACTTATCAGCCAAGAAGAGAAGTTTAAAAAATATGAGAGTAGTAGTGTCTGTGAAGTCTGCCAAGTAACTGAAAAAGAAGCTGTTTTTATAGTTGAGAAAGACTTGGGTTAAGGAAAGAAATAATTTAGACAGGTGATTTAGAGGATTCTTTACTTTAATAACCAAATCAATTAGTCACTAATTTACCATAAAAAGAGAATAAACAAGTGATTTAAATTAAGAAAAGATCAATGAAAATCAATCATGGGAGATTGTTTCCTTAAACAGATGTGCTGAACCAATTAAGTGAAGGAATCATGCCAATATTACCATAATTAGTCAAGCAGAATCAATCCGAATTAAATAAAGATAATAAAATTTAAGGAAAAATGAATCAATTGGCAAGTACTAAGGCTGTCCCAAATCAATTAAGGAGAGGAGAAGTGCATCTTAGAGAATATATCACAATATCCCAATCAAGAGTTACAAAAATTAATAAGTATCAACGCAAAAAAATTAATTCTAACACAAAATCAGTCAAACGAATTTCAGGGCTATCACATGATGAAATCGAAACTCAAAGAAGGAGGGCCAAACAGTTCAAAACTTATCAGACTAGCTATAGGCTCACATGAAGAACATATTAGGATGATTCGGAGGCAGTAGATAGAATTAAACTAAACAAATTCGAACTTAGAAAATTGAAAAAAAAATGAATTCAATACAAAGACGACCCACCAAGTTTCAGACTTAGAACACAACAACAATATCCAACATGCTTATACATCAATTTTACAAACAAGACAAACACACAATAAAATTCGTAAAAATTGGGGGTTTTCACATATGACAGTCCACGAGGAGTAGTTATCACAACATCATTCAAGGACAAATTCCTAACCAAACGGTACTAATTTCACATCTCACAAACTGGTAATAAGAGAAGACGATGAACTTAATCAGAAAATAGACCAAACCCGGAATAGATGCGTGGTAACCCAGAGATCATAATGAAAACCGTTCAATGATTCATGAGCAACATACTCCCGGTCGGAGTTCGACATTTGTCGAAGAGGACGAGATCTTTGTAACACCAAATTTTTCTCAGAGAAACACAAAAAAGGGAAAGGGGGGTTGATTTAATGGAGGTCGTTGGTAGCCCACCGGCCAGAGGCGGCCAAAAATAGTGAGAGGGAGGCGGTTTGGGTGGCTGTTTGTGGGGTTTTGGCGGTGAAATGAGGTGGCGACAGTGGGTCGCCGCTCATCGGTGGGGGAGAAGAGAGGAGGGAGAGAGAGTTGAGGGTTTTTGCTGGAGCTTCAACGGCGATGAAGGTGGTTGGAGCGGTGGTGCGGCGCTGGGTTTCGCCGAAGGCGGTCAGATGATGCAAGGTTGAAGCTTAGTCAAGGTCTGGAACAGCTTAAAAGAGGCTTAAACTTGATTAGAATAGCTTATTAGAGGTTTAAAGTCAATTAGAAACTCAGTTAGTGGAATAGTGAACAGAATCAGGAAAACAGTTATTACTGTTCACATGTGTCCAAAAGTTAGTTAGTAACAGAATTAGTTAGTTACTAACAGAAGTTGTTACAGCTGTTAGCAGAGATGGTTAGCAATTGGTTAGCTTTACTAAATGAATTCCATGTGTATAAATACAGCACTTCATGTGCATTGTACTCATTCATGAATATACCTACTCTTCTCTCCTTCTTAAATTCTCTCTTCTTCTTAGCTATACCTCTCGGATTATTCCCTGACATAGTTGTCATCTTCTTCGAGTTAACTCTCCTAGATTAACTACTTAGTCGCGATTCCATTTAAGTGCATCAATTGGTATCTGAGCTTGAGGTCCTTGGCATGGCTTTAACCAAAAGCAAAAATCAGGATCGACCAGTGGATGAAATGGAGGACAAGCTGACACAGATCCAAGAGCAGTTGCAGAAATTAATGGAAGGAATGGGTACTATGAATGATAGAAATGCTCGAACTGATACGGAATTGTTAGAAATTAGACAAGTTATTGGAGGAGTCAAACAGAAGGAGAAGGAATTCGATCCAAATAGGGCAGAATCATCTGCTGGAGGGGATAATTCTGGGGATATCAGACAAATTTCAGGAAGGGAATTCCAAATGGGCAACAATGGTAATCTTCTCACTCATTGCTCTAGAATTGATTTCCCTAAATTCTCTGGGAAGGATCTGAGAACTTGGTTGTATAAGGTGGACCAATTCTTTTCAATGGATGAAATTCCTTACAGTCACAGGGTGAGGATCTCATCTATTCACTTGGAGGGTGAAGCCATTGCTTGGCATAGGTCATACATTAAGGCTAGGAACACCAATTCAGACCCCACTTGGACTAAATATGTCTTAGCTTTAAATGAAAGGTTTGGAGAAGAATTTGAGGATCCTATGGAAGCTCTCAAAAAGCTTCAGCAAGTTGGAAATGTGAGGGAATTATCAAGCTGAATTTGATAGGATATTGACTGGGGTAAGTTTGTCTAGTGAGAATACCATTAGCTGTTTCTTAGCAGGTCTTAAGCCTGAACTGAATAAGTCAGTTAGGATTCAAGCACCAAGAACACTAATGCAAGCTTACAAGATTGCAAGACTGCAGGAGGAAGTTTTTGAGGCACAAGCTCAGTCTTGGGGAATGAAACCCTCTGGGAGGAACCAGAGCCCCATTTTGGCCACACCAATCACTTCTAAACATCAATCCTTTCAAAAATCAACAAATACCTACAGTCCTTACAAAAAACCAACTGAGCCCTATGGTAATAGACCTACTAGGTTCCAGAATTCCAATAATAGTGGAAGGAGGTTAACTGCTGCAGAGATGGATGAAAAAAGGGCTAAAGGATTATGCTTTTTGTGTGATGAAAAGTATGTCTTTGGGCATGCGTGTAAGAATAAGAAACAGTTATTCCTAGTAGAGGTAGCTGAGGAAGGTGATGTATTCATGGATGAGGGAATAGAGCAGGATCAAATCCAAGTCAATAGGGAGAGTGGTGCTATTGACAACCCTGAGGAATGTATGACTATTTCCCTGCAGGCTTTCACTGGAGTTACTGGTTACCAAACTATCAGAGTCACTGGCTATCATGACAAGCAACCTTTGCAGGTTCTCATTGACACTGGTAGAACACATAACTTCATTGATAAAGAAGTGGCCAAGAAATTGGGATGTAGGGCAATTACAATTGTAGAACAATCTGTTAGTGTAGCTGATGGTAGGAAAGTACACACTGCTGCAGTGTGCAGAAACTTGCAGTGGTTGTTACAAGGCACTACATTCTCTTCTGAATTTCTACTACTACCCTTGGGAAATGTTGATATAGTTTTGGGGGTCCAGTGGCTCAACACCTTGGGTAGAATCTTGTTTGACTTCAGCAATAGGACTATAGAGTTTATGCATCAGGGAAAGAGACATGTCTTGAGGGGAGCAAGCAGCCAACTCAAGACTGCTAAGGCCAAGGTACTGAACAAGAAAACTGAGGAACAAGTACAGCTCTACATGTTGTCATTGTTAACTACTGAAGGACTGCAATGTAACAGTGTCCAAGCTACACAAGGTAATGACATCCCCGCTGAGTTAACGTCCCTAATGAAAGATTACAAGTGCATTTTGATATTCCTACTTGCTTACCACCTCACAGAGGGCCTTATGACCATAGAATACCACTCATAGACTCATCCACCCCTGTAAGTAAAAGACCTTACAGGTACCCTGGGGTGAAGAAGGACATCATTGAGAAGTTAGTACAAGAGATGTTGGACCAAGGAGTAATTCAGCATAGTACTAGTCCCTATGCTTCTCCAGTGGTGTTAGTAGGGAAGAAGGATGGAAGCTGGAGAATGTGTGTTGATTATAGAGACTTAAACCAATTAACAGTGAAGGATGAGTTCCCAATTCCCATCATTGAGGACTTACTGGATGAATTGGGAGGTCCTCAAGTGTTCTCTAAGATTGACCTTAGAGCTGGATACCATCAACTAAGAATGGCAGAGCTAGATGTGCATAAAACAACCTTTAAAACTCATGAAGGCCACTATGAGTTTTTGGTCATGCCTTTTGGCCTAACTAATGCACCATCATCTTTTCAGAGTCTTATGAATTCAGTGTTCAAACCATTACTTAGGAAATCAGTATTGGTGTTCTTTGATGATATACTGATTTACAGCAAGACTATCACTGCTCATGTGCAACATGTGAAGGTTGTCCTTGAATTAATGAGACAACACCAACTATTTGCTAAGGCATCCAAGTGTGCCTTTGGAGTGCTAGAAGTAGAATATTTGGGCCATTTTATCAGTGCTCAAGGAGTGGCAACAGACCCCAAGAAGATAGCAGTTGTACAAGCTTGGGAAAGGCCTACTACTATCAAACAGCTGAGGGGGTTTCTTGGGTTAGCAGGGTATTACAAGAGGTCACTCAGGCATGGATGCCACTATAAGGAGGTTACAATCACTGTTTTATTGGAAGTCTATGGCTCAAGACATTAGGAATTTTGTTAACAGATGTGATGTTTGTCAAAGACACAAGTATGATGCCTCTGCTTATCCTGGCCTCCTCCAACCCCTACCTATTCCAGAAGGTGTTTGGACTGATATTAGCTTGGATTTCATTGAAGGGTTGCCTAAAGCCAAGGGCAAGGATGTTATCTTGGTGGTGGTTGATAGACTTAGCAAGTATGGCCATTTCATTAGCTTGCAGCACCCTTACACTGCTCAAACTGTGGCCCAAAGTTTTATGGATAATGTTTTCAAACTTCATGGACTGCCTACTACTATGGTCAGTGATAGAGATCCCATTTTCCTCAGTTCCTTTTGGCAGGAATTGTTTTCCCTTCAAGGTGTTCAGCTGCATCACTCCACAGCATACCATCCTCAAACAGATGGCCAAACTGAGGTCTTAAACAGAACTTTGGAAACCTACTTAAGGTGTTTTTGTTCAGATAAACCTATAGAGTGGGCTGCTCATTTACCACTTGCTGAGTGGTGGTACAATACCACCTATCATTCTACCATTAAGTGCTCCCCTTATGAGGTTTTATATGGTCAGAAGCCTCCCATCCATCTTCCTTATCTAGCTGGTGAAGCTAGGGTTGAGATGGTTGACAGGTCATTGGAGGCTAGAGAAGCTATCATTGAGTTGCTGAGGTTCCACATGGCTAGAGCTCAACAAAGAATGAGAGACTTGGCCAACAAACACAGGACTGATAGATCATTTGCAGTGGGTGATTGGGTTTACCTCAAGCTCCAATCTTACAGGCAGCTTTCTGTGGCTACTAGGCCTTTCAATAAATTGGCTGCTAAGTATTTTGGTCCCTACATGATCCTTGCTAGGGTGGGCAAGGTTGCTTACAAGTTGTTGTTGCCAACTGATGTGCTCATACACTCCACAGTGCATGTTTCTCAACTTAAAAGATGTCATGAAGTTCCAGCTATCATCACTCACCCTCTTGTTTTACATATGTCCAGCCCATATTGCCCTCTTCCTGAGTCATTACTGGAGAGGAGGATGATCAAGCGTGGTAACAAGGTTGTATGTCAAGTGTTGGTTAAGTGGCTAGGTATTGATGCTGCCCAGTCTACTTGGGAGCTTCTCAGTGAATTGCAGTATCGATTTCCTGATTTTCAGCCTTGAGGACAAGGCTGGTCTTCAATTAGGGGGTATTGATGCAAGGTTGAAGCTTAGTCAAGGTCTGGAACAGCTTAAAAGAGGCTTAGACTTGATTAGAATAGCTTATTAGAGGTTTAAAGTCAATTAGAAACTCAGTTAGTGGAATAGTGAACAGAATCAGGAAAACAGTTATTACTGTTCACATGTGTCCAAAAGTTAGTTAGTAACAGAATTAGTTAGTTACTAACAGAAGTTGTTACAGCTGTTAGCAGAGATGGTTAGCAATTGGTTAGCTTTACTAAATGAATTCCATGTGTATAAATACAGCACTTGATGTGCATTGTACTCATTCATGAATATACCTACTCTTCTCTCCTTCTTAGATTCTCTCTTCTTCTTAGCTATACCTCTCGGATTATTCCCTGACATAGCTGTCATCTTCTTCGAGTTAACTCTCCTAGATTAACTACTTAGTCGCAATTCCATTTAAGTGCATCATCAGAGGAGCGGGGGTAAGAGAGGAGAGAAAGTGGGTTTGGGAGTGAGGAAAGGAGAAGAGGATGGAGGGAAACGAGGGATTATGGAGATGGGTTGTGGGGGCTTCGTCGGAGTTGGTGTGGCAGCATGGTTGGTCGGCTCGTCGGAGTGACGACGGAGGAGAGCTTTTGGGGAATGGGGGTGGCAGCTTGTTTTTGGTGAAGTGAAGATAGGGTTAAGGGTTTTGTATAATATAAAAGGAAATTGAAAGAAGTTAAATGAGAGCCATTAGATCATCTCGGACGGACGACTGGGATTAAGTTAGATTAGGGGTCGGGTCGGGTCGGGTCTGGGTCAGTCGGGTTAAATGAATTGGGCAATTGAAATTATATTTGGGATTGAGCCACATTGACTCAATTTAGGCTACAATTGAAAGAAATTTGCTAAAAAGAGGCTAAAATTTAAATAAATTGAGAAGGGAATTGAATTTGAGCTGCTATTTAATAAATAAAATGCTACATATATATAATTTAATAGGTAAAATAATAATCAAACAAAAATATTATTTAAAATTATAAATAAACTATGTATATATATTTGTACGTTAAATTAATGATATATAATATTATACGAAATTTACGATAAAATAGTAATAATAAGAAATAAATTGCATATTTATAAATTGTATACAAATTTAAAAGTGTTAAAACAATGATAAAACACGTGATTTATTTAGTAGATAAAAGCAATACGCGAGGAAAATTAAGCTTAAAAATAATAATAACTAGTATAATAACAGCCCGAGAGAGGTATAGGGAGGTCAAAATTGGGTGTCAACATCTGCATAAATGCTGAGTAATAGTCTATTTGACCAAGTTTATTTTTTTTTAATCAAAAATATTTATTTTTCTTAAAGTGCTTATTTTAAAAAATTAAGGTGTTTGACCAAGCTTTTGTGAGAAAATAAGTGCTTCTGGGGAGTAGCAGGAGCTGTTTTTCAAAAGTTAAAAAAAAAAAATTCTCTCCAAAAGCACTTTTGAGAAAAATACACTAGCATGTTTGGCCAAACTTCTAAAATCAGCTTATTTTGAAAAGTGTTTTCTTATAAGCGCTTTTCAAAAAAGTATTTTTTGGTGAGAAGCAGTTTGTGTTTGGCTAATAAATTTAAAAAATACTATTGAGCAGTAAGTAGTGTTTGGCCAAGCTTTTTAAAAGTGTTTATAAGTGTATTTTTCTCAAAAGTGTTTTTCAAAAAAGTGCTTTTAGGAAGAAACTACCTTTTTTAGCTTCTGAAAAACAGCTTTTGCTACTCTCCAGAAGCGCTTATTCTCTCTTAGAAGCTTGGCCAAACATCTCATTTTTTTAAAACAAGCACTTTTGAGAAAAAATAAGAATTTTTGGAGAAAAATAAGCTTGGCCAAACAGAGAAGCACTTTTAAAAGCTTGGTCAAATACCAGTTGCTGCTCAAAAGTGTTTTTTAAATTTATTGGCCATTATTTTTTATTAAAAACACTTTTTAAAATAAGTTGATTTTAGAAACTTGGTCAAACAAACTATAAAACTGCGTACAATAGATCTTTGTGATTCGGTTCTTTTCAAACTTCACACATAACAAGAGCTTAATACACCGATCTGCCTTTTTATATTGAAAATTAGCTCACCAACCATCTTTACAAAACAAATCTTCATATGCCTACAAGAAAAAATAAAATTCCCACATATATACCAAGATCAGCCGATCGGCTAAAAAAAATTAAGCCTACTTAACACTAAAAGAGATTAACTTTAATTCTGATCTCCTAAGCATTGATTCATAACCACTATTGTTGGACCTCTTCAATTTATATGTATTTTGTGAACCTGCCTAGAATGTTAATGAAGGAAGAGAAGAGACTTTGAACTGATGTTGACATTTTTCTTTCTTATTATATAGATTTTAAAATGATGTTTCATGTGACATGTCATCAATATCACAATAAATAAGAAGTTATAAGAGTAATATCGTTGCAAAATGCATGAATCTGTGTGTTTACTCATGTTATTAAATAATTAATGTTCACATACGTGCAGCTATAAAAAGGTTGGCTTAATATGTTTACGTGCAACTGTGCAAGTATATGAAAAGGTTGGCTTAATAATTTGATCGTAGGATAAAATTTTCATTCAACTTTTAATGGGCATTTTGATAATTCAACCTTTTACTTTGTGGCTTCTCACTTTTAAAATAGTATAAATATAAATATAGATATAGATATAGATAGATAGATAGATAGATAATTACTCGAAGAAAGAGGAAGAAGAAGAAGAAAAAAAAAGTTAATTAAAACTAACAAGAGTTAATTTGGGAGTAATAAAAGTAGCAAGTAAGAAGATTACAGTAAAAAAAGTTAATTACTGCACGCGTGATTTGAACCCCGACAAGTTGAGATTTGACTTATCTCCATTTTCCCCAAGTTCTTACTTGGATTGAGGACACATGGCATAAGTTAAATTTAATAGCTAAGATTTAATTAATCAAAATAAGTGGCTAAGATTTAAAAGCTTGGCACCTTTCACTCTTTTATCATTGTGGGTAGGGATGAGCATGGTATGATATGATACGGTATTTGAAAGTTCGATATGGTAACTTCGATATTCAGTTTTTAAAACTATTATACCATTACCATACCAAATTAATTCGGTATTTTGAAGTTTGGTTTCGATATTTTGCGGTATGGTAAATCGGTAATCATAGTTTGTTCAACTTTGACTAATATATAATTGTATAATAGAGTATTATGACTTTGACTTTTTTTTAAAAAGGTATCAATTGTATCATACTAACACATTATACATGTAGAAATATATATTCAAAAGAAAGTATACACAACTCCTTTTGTTAATCGATTACATTTAAAAGACATTTCAATCAAATTAGAGTAGTCAAAGTTCCAACTTGTAAACATTTAATTTATACTAATATTAAGTTGTATATTTGTTAGTATTTCAATAATAATATATATGTAATTTATGTAACTATATACCTCGGTATGGTATTCGGTATTTCGGTATGTTATTTCTTAATACCGAATACCATACCAAATACCAAACAAATTTAAAATGTAAATCATATACCATACCAAATACCATAATACCAAAATCACGGTATCAAAATTTTTGGTATGGTATGGTAATTCGGTATATACCATACCATGCCCACCCCTAATTGTGGGTGCCACGAGTGGTACATATTTCATTTCTTATACTTATACACATATATATACATAATTTCAATCGAGGCGTCGGGGTGCCATGGCACCCCTTACCTTCAATGTAGATCCGCCCCTGACTGAGTACCCCGTATTTTGGCATTCATACTACACTTCTGCATTTTTTTCTGATGCAACACCCAGTACGAGTCACCCTCGTTGATCCTCTGCTCGTTCATAAATTGTTGTCGTTCAGATCGTGGTGAGCTCTTGGCGTCCGGAGATTTACCGCTTTCCTTCTTGTATCTACTGCCTTTATTTTGTATTCCTTAGATAATTTTATTTTGTATAACCTTATTCCCGTACTTTTAGAGGCTCTTGTACCGGTGAAACCAGGTCTGGGGTTGATATATGTACATGTTGTCTTTCCTTGTTTTTTTAGGGCCCGTGTTGTATATTTTGTACCTGTTATGTATATATCTATACTTGTGGCCCCGTTTCATTTCTTTTTTGTTAACGCATTATTTTTTAGTCTTTATTGTCAACTTTTGCCTTGTCTACTTGGGGGTTATAGTAGCCGCCATTAGGATTTCGAGTCTTGAAACACATGTTCAAAACACGTACACTAAACTAGTATTGTGTGTGTATATATATATATATATATATATATATATATATAGTACGTATACATAACATAAAAGCTCGAAAAGAAAATTGTTCCCAATAGCACATGCAACACAATATCAGAAGTAGTACGTACGTACATCACCAAATTAAACGCTAGCAGCAAGATACATTATTCATACTAGTCATGCTAAAGTAGTCATAAATAGAACTAGAGCATTCGGTCTGAAAGTGAAGGCAACCTTCTAAAGAAATTTAATGCCGGGGAAGGCATTCTATCCCTAAATATGGGATGGCGGAGATAGTAGAAACCAAAGGCCATAGCCACCATTTTAGATGGTACCAAGTACAAAATGAATGCCACCACAAAGCACAGCCCAATAAATATCCCTGTGGCTCGAGGGTCACGCCAAGTTACCAATGCTTGCACTCGCTCCCCTTGTGTCGCGAAATCTCCCAAGATTGTCTGAACCCGTGCACCAAGCATGCGCAGTTTATCATATCTGGCTCGTACCAATTCATTTGGTCTAGTGCAAGGTAATGCATCAAACTCTTCATCAAGCTCATCTCTATCAAGTGACTCTGCGAGTGAGATCTTTGGATCAAAGTGGGGTAAATTATCTTGAGATCTGAACCTGTAATTCCACGCACCGATCACAAACACATAGAAGGCGAATGTAGGGATGATCAAGTCAGGGAACCACACAAGCATCACCAAAAGTGCATGCACAAGTAAAGTTGCAGTCGGATTCTTCCAGCCACGTGTGTCATCCGCCCATTTGACAATGTCAATTACTCCAGCAATGACATTAATGATTCTGAACCAATTTGCACGAACTTTTCGCATGCTGAATGAATGTGAATCGGCATCAAGCATGTAAGTCACAACCTCACGCCTAAGAGGCGGTTCGGATCTTGTCAAGTGGCTCGCTACTATTTTTACAGCTGCAGTCCTTAAACTATCTTGTTGAACGATGCCAAGGGGCTTTACATGATGCATCATGGGGAGCAATGGTTGTGAATAGACATGTAAGAAATCAAGTGTTGGTGTAGCACGTATAAATCTCACTGCTAATTCAATCTCCCCCATTTTCTTCAAACCAGCTTGTGATAACAAAAGTAATGGGAAAGTGTTCCTGTATACTTTACCTGTTGTTAATGTAGAAATCCGCACACGCACCTTACCAATCCGAAAATCTGGCCTCATCATCTCCTTGCATCCATCTGATTCAAATACTACTTCCCAGCCATCGAATACTCCGATAGTCAACACAGTGGATGGATCATAAACTCTCCAAGTATACTGCTCATTCCACCTAGGTTCCAAACTATCAGATATGGTACGAGTGCGTACCCACTTGTTGCCATACTTGGCCACAGCATAAGCATCCGTAGACCCCTTACCTTTCATGGGCAACAAGTTCTTGCATCCAATAATTCCCAATTCAACAGTCCCAATTGGTGCTTTCCAAAGTTGCCTTGCGGTTGGACGGTAATCGCTACAAACATGGGCTGCTTCGTCCATCACATGATATCCACCGTCAAAACAAAGGCGCAAGTGGACTCTACCTTTGTAAATACTTTTCTCTTCGTTAGGATCTTCAAATGTGAACCATCTCGACGCCACCTTACGGTCATCGACTCGGCGCTCGATTGTGGTGAGCGGTATTCTAGCAACTGCAAGGATGATTTTCTCTTTCTCTGGCCTGGCTGTTTCTATTAGGAAAAATAGCAAGTAGTGCTCAGTAAATGGTTCAGCTGCTACAAAGACCAAGTCTTCATTCCAAGTACTAGTTGTGGTGATGGATTTGGTGTTTTGAACTTGGAATCCTAATTGGGCTTTGATGTGATATGATGAGTCCTTTGAATGTGTCAATTGAGAAATGTCTTGTACTTCTACTACAGATGATCTCAAATACCACAATTTAGGAGATTGATATACCTTAGACTTAGAAGTAGGATTACCGGCAGTGTCGGTCTTCCAGGCTTCAGGGAATGATTCATCAGCTTGAGTCCCAACCCAAGTGGCAAGCATTAGATCACCTCTATGAGCCCCACCTCCTTCAAGCCTATACCATTGAGGAGCCAAAGGACTATCAGGTGGGTCTCGCAAGGGGATCTCAGTCACATCAAAACAAATGCCACCTAGAAACACATGTCCTGCCACGTCGGATGTAGGATCAAATGACTTGGCACTTAACGGGTCCCACACTGAGACTTCCAAGAGGGAAGAGGAATCAGGTGCGTCTCGACCGAAAGCAAAAGCTTGGTCCCACTCAAACAAGACTGTTTTCCCTTTCCGGGCTGGCTTTGATACAACATGGCTGCCAGAAACAGCAATTTTCACGACGGGGCTCCCAACTGTGGGAAGGGATCGAGCTTTTACCACTCGAACAAATATGTAATGCATTTTCTCTACAAGATCAAATGACGACCGTTCTGATCTGTCCGATGCAGCATCAGAGATGAAGCTGCTAACTGATGAAGCACGACTAATTGGCCTAGGACCACTAATATTGCTCACTTTTACTTCAGGTATAGATCCTAAGTATACAGATCTTTTCACCTGAGTAAATTCATCCTCATGTGCGGGATCCATTAAAACACTACTCCTTTCTTTCTCAAACTTTACTTGTTCAGGCTCAGCTTCTACGGTAGTAGGAGGATTTTCCGGTGGTTGCGCCGCTTCCGGTGCAGCTTCTGATATTGGCGGCGGAATAGACTCGGCTGGTGGTGCTTGCTTAGGCTCTTCTTTGACTTCTTCAGGTGGAGGAACAACTTGTTCAACGAAATAAATTTTCAAACCAATTTCACCGGAAATCCAACTGAACCAATATTTCTTCTCCAAAGGGTAATAGATTAATGCTTCTTCACCTTTCTTGACGAATTGTGTAGCACTCAACTTGACCCTTCCGAGGAAATTATTCCTGGTTGTGGGGCCAATGAACTTGTCATGATAGACGTCGAGCTCGAGCATGTCCCCGAAAACATCAGAGGGTTTTCCGACATTGAATTCCAACATTTCATTCCATAGGGGGCTAAGATCACGAGTGACCGTCCTTGTCTTCCTTCTCTGGCCATAGAAATCGACAACAACGTAAGGACTTGAAGTGCCATGGCCGTCCTTGGGAAGGAGGTTCCGCGCATCAATTACTTCTACTACTAGCTTTCTCACGCTGTCCATTTTCAAAAAGGTTGCTGATATTTTACTACTTGTGAATTATGCATGGAAGTTCAAGAAAGAGACTTTTGTGTTAGTGAAGTTGTCTATACAAGCAGCACTACTTGCAACCAAATGATGTTTGTAGTTGCTATTCTTCTCTTTCCCCGGAGAGAGATGAGAAGGAAAGGGGTCGGAACTAGCTAGTTAAAGTCAAGAAAAGAAGCTAAGATATCAGAAAGAGAGAACCGGACAAGAAAAAAGGTGCTTAACTTCATGTGCAAGCACCTCTACCATACCTTTAATTTGTTTCGTAAGCCTATATATATTCTTTATTTATAGACCAGATTTTACATTTATTTTTCCAATATTAATTCTTCTTGAGTCAAAAGCAAACTTTTGCTTTTTAATTTATTATGACGTGCTATAAATTAAACTTAGTTTAAGTTCTATTTATTAATAGTTTAAGTTCTATTTATTAACATAATTAAGTCACTTATTGGCAAAATTTCTCTTGATAAAATCATTATTAACCTACTATTAGAAGTTAAATTTCACTTCTATTATATTAAAAAAAAGATTGCTATTGTTTGTTATATAGCTTAATCCAAATTTAAATAGAAGAAAATATTTATTTTTTCTCTTTCAACGCAAAGAATATAGTATTAAGATCAAATTATTAAACTCTTATTTCCGAATAAGAAAAGAGTATAGTACTATCAATAATAAGCATAATGAATTATTACTTCAAAAGGTGTGGTTGAATTGTTGGGCATTGTACATTCATAAATTGAAGAAATAAATTTTCAATCTAATCAGATTAGCTACAAAGCTATCTAGTTCAATTTGAGCACTAAGAATGAATTAAAAAAACTTCGACAGAGAGAACTTCTCCGTTGATGGATATAGGCAGCCCAAATCCGAATATTCTAGAGGTGTAACTTCAAGTTTCAAAACTTGTATTCGAAATGAGTGCGTTCAATAACACAACTTTGCTTATTTACCAATCGAGAGTTGATCAAGCTATAAAATTATGAAAAATATTAATTGACACGGCGCGTCTATAGTCATGCATCTGTTTTTGTTTATCTTGAGAGGAAGCCTCGAACGTTGTCCTTTGTAAAAACGCAAAATATTGACATGTTTGGACTTTGGAAGACAAAAAATGAAAATTAAAGGGAAGAATTGCCATCGTTAGTGCATTATCTTAATGCTACTTTGTCTGCCATATCTGGTTGATTGCAGGAAGAAGAGAAAAAAATTCTACTACCGCTACAACTTTTTCTTAGGTTGTGAAGATTCCCTTTTGCTTTATTGATGGAGCCCTTACCTTGGGAGCTGGGAGTAAGGAAAGAAATAGAAAATTTGGAAATGCAATCTATAATGAATAATAGCCACTAGGGAATGACTAACTTTTGACAAAGATGATATTCTTTTGTCACGCCGACCACGTTTTGGTCCGGCGAAACACAATCATCTTTTTAGCTTTTCTTTCTTTGATGAATTGGAAAATTAGAATACTTATTTGACAAATGAATCAATGAATCCAACTTTCTCACTATTCAATGACTAAGATATGTTTGCTGCTTATGATCTTCCTCTTTCCTTCCAAATAAATGATGTGGTTTCAATACAAGGATCAAACTTCGTTATGTTGGATTTGATTTCAAACGTCTATTATTCGATTTTTAAAATAAAATTTATATATTTAGAACTTCACGTTAAAAAATTAAATTACAATTCTTACGATAAATATTCAGATATATTGCAATAAAAATATTAACGTTTTATAGTGATAACGACATACAAAGTTGTTTTTTTAAAATTAAATGGCCAAAAGGCCAGAAATTTACTACTCCCACCGTCCTATTTTATTTGACACCATTTGACTTGGTATAATATTTAAGAAAAAAGAAAGACTTTTGAACCTTTTGATCTAAAACAATCCTTAGATGGACTAAGAAGGAATTTTAAAGTTAAATTATTTCTAATTATAGTAAGATGATATTCTTTTTGGCATGTACTAAAAAGTAAAGGACGCCACATAAAATTGAACGGAGGGAGTGATAAAAAAACATCCAAATAACCAAGCAAAAAAGGTGCGGTATATATATAATTATAGTAAGATGATATTCTTTTTGGAATGAACCAAAAGAGAAAGGGTGCTGCATAAAATGAAACGAAGGAAGTAATAAAAAAAAGGTCCAAATAACCAAGCAAAAAAGGCCCAGCATATATATATATATATATATTCTACTTTATATAAGAGAGCAAGAGGGACTAACACAGTAATAAAGAGTTGTACCAAATGCAATGCAAGTTGTACTGTATTTGGGCCCAGCTGTAAAAGTAGTACCATATGCTCTGCTGGTATAAAAGCATGAGGAGCTTGTCCTGCCAGCTTACTGATTAAAGAGGTATTTTCTTCATTTCAATTTTAAGTTTGACTTCTACTGAATTAGAAAACAGTCTGTGATGCATTATCAATTGGACTATTGTGCTCACTGTCTCTCTCTGACAGTCTTGTAGATGTAAATTCCAATTAAGCTAGCTCAGTTGAAAAAGTTTTGTTGTTGTGTCCATCTTGTCCTGCTTTTATCATGATCAACTATTTTTTCTTGTTCTTCTTTTAAGACAAGTCATTTCATATGATCTCAACTGTCCAGTCACCTTACTTCATTGCATTCTTCAACATGTCTTGATTGTGATCTCTTTATATAGCTTTTCACCATATAAGATGCCATATATAATAGATCTATGACCGTAAAAAAGTGGGTAAATTCTATTTGGTAGCCAATTTGTTTCCATAGTTGAATGAAGGGTAAGTAATTAAAATGGAGTTCGGAACCTAAATAGGGGTCAAAATCTCACAAGTAATCGATCTATGTGCTCTTTTGAAAAAGTAATCAAAATAGGTGTAGCGCACTAATTACCTCAACTCACAGACGGAGCAATATTAACATCGATTAAGTGGTTGTGGGTGATATAGCGCACTAATATATAGCACACTAATTTAGTGCGCTATACCCCTCATTTTCTGCCACCTGCACTGGATATAGCGCACTAATTTAGTGCGCTATACCCCTCATTTTCCTCATTTTCTGCCACCTGTACTGGATATAGCGCACTAATTTAGTGCGCTATACCTGTGTCTACTGATAAATTTTTGTGGTTTTTTGCAGGATTTTATCACATGTTTTCCTTATACTTTTGTACTTGATTTGTTATATCATTATAGCGCTCTAAATTAGTGCACTATGTATTTATATTCACCCATTTTTTCTACTCCAAAACTTTTCAAAATTCTATATAAGGAGGCCCTAAAATAGTGTACAACAACAGTAAACTTCACCATTTTCCTTCATCTCTAAACAATTCCCCCTTATAGTTTTCTTCAAATTCTTGTCATAAAAATGTCTACTGAAGGTAATATTAGGATTTCCTTATATTGGGACGGCGAAATCATCCATGAGGGTGATACTATACATTATAGTTGTCCGCCCCAGAGTAATGTTAAGTTACCTTATAATCTTGGTTACAAAAGTTTTATTTTTTGACTATATAAGAAGATGAATGTTTGTAAGGAAGATTACAAATTATAGGGCAATACCCAAAGACTTTTACAGCACACAGGACAACAATGTATTGGGAGTATATTATTAATAATGATGAGTCTTTGACGGACTTTTTGAATGTTTCAAACGAATATAGTGATCACATCAAGATCATTATGCTTCGTATATATGTTAGGAAGGAGCCTAGGACTCGTCCACAACGTTCTTCTTCACATGATGAAGTATTTGCACATACTGAAGTTCTCATAAATCAATCTACTGATTTTCCTGACTTAAATATCTATGGAAATATTCTTACAGGTAACATGTCAATGGACTCGTTAAGACCTGATTTGAATCAAGCTATTAATGAAAGTGACTGGTAATGAATGTAATTAACTTTAATAATGTTACTAATATTATTACTATTATTATTATTATTAGTATTATTATTATTATTACTACTATTACTATTACTATTACTATTACTATTACTATTACTATTACTGTTATTAATGTTACTATTACTAAAAATTATTAAATATAATTCGTACAATTTTAACAAATTATATGTGAATTTATATATTTTTTGATTATTTTTTAGGAGCTTATTTCACCATAATTTTGATCAATATTCTAATTTTGGATGGACGGATCATATTAGAACATCCTCAAATGTTCCTGCCTCCTCAAGTTTTGATGCTAATGACTATTATCGATAGGCATATCATTTGGATATTTTTTTTTTGTTTAAAATATAAATTAAATAGATTTTTATTTTTTATTATTATAGGGAAAATATTAGGCAAAATGTGCCTGTGATTTCAGAAGATGTCAATGATGATGATGACCACCCAAATTATAGCAAAATATCTGTGAGTGATGAAGATGGTGACGACGGTGATGATGTGCCTAATAATTCTCACGATTTGGATGATGAAGTTCAATTTTCATCATCTGAAAGTGATGATGATGTCATATTGCCTGATAGGTCGCATAGTCCATTACATCAACAAGAAGTGATTCCACAAATACCGCCTCACCAGTTAATACCAATATCACCAACATTTTCTCGGATTCAAAATTATTCTCATGTAATTCCATTTCTTGATGATATTTTGGAGGGACCAGATGTATATGCCTATAAAGTTGATGATGATCGGTGTCGACAAAATAGGTGGTAGGAACCCAATAATATCTGAGAAGATGAGTTTTATCTTGGTTCTGAAATGACTTTTACATCCAAAAAAAATATTGCAGAGAGCTGTTGAACTTTGACATTTTAAAAATGCAACAAAGTACTCTGTTTGCGAGTCCTCAAAAAAAATTTGGCGAGTTAAATGTAGACGTGCAGATCAAGGCTGTCAATGGATGCTTTGTGGTAGGCTGAACAAACTAACTAACTTGTGGATCATAGAAAAATATTACGGGGTTCATTCTTGTAATATGGGTTCATGCCCTCAAGGTCATTTTAATTTGGATATAGACATGATTGCATGTGTTTTAGTTGTGGATCTTGAAGTAAATCCAAGGTACCATTTTATTTCCGAGATCTAAATAAATCAATACGTTATTTGTTTTGATGAATTTTAATGTTAAAATTTTTCAGGTTTTCGATCAAAGATTGTCAAAATTCCATTCTGAAAGTGTTCAACAAAATAATAAGCAAGAGAAATGCTTATCTTGGACGAAAGCATGCTTTTGAAAATATCTATGAAACTTGGGATGGCTCATTTCGGTCATTGCCAAGGTACATGGATGCTCTTCAACACTCCAATCCCGGCACAATTGTTGAATGGAGGTTTGAATGACACGATGATATTGATGAAAAAGTTTTCAACTATGTGTTCTGGACGTTTAAGCCATGCGTTGATGGTTTTTCTTATTGCCGCCCAGTGGTATTAATAGACAAAACTCATGTCTATGGAAAATATGATATCAAGTTATTGATTGCGGTCGAAACGGACGCTAATGGCGCAATATTTTTCTTGGCTTTTGCAATTGCTGCTAATGAAAGCATTCCAACATGGGGCATGTTTCTGCATCATTTGAACTGGCATGCTGTGAAGGAGCGTGAAGGTATAACATTGATATCTGATAGACATCATGACATACTTCGCAACGTGCAAGCTAATTGGCAAGTTCCATTTGTCTACCACCGCTTTTGTGTAAGGCATTTAAAATCTAATTTTCAAGGTCAATTCAAATCTTTACCCTTGAACAATTTTTTTTGGGAAGTTGTAACACATCATCAGGAGAAGAAATTTCTTAAAACAATGAAAACAATCAAGAATATCAATGAGGCAGCTTACAATTGGTTAATGCAGTACGAGCTCAAAAAATAGACCCTACACAAGGATGATTGTAGGAGATGGGGCATGGTCACAACGAATAGCTCAGAGTCATTCAATGACTTATTGAAGTCTGCCAGGGGACTTCCTGTAACTGCAATGGTGTTGCTCACATACAGTCAGATTGTTCAGCATTTTATTAGCAGATCTGCTAGTGCTAGACGATTAGTGGTGGAAAATCAACATTGGATGTCAAAACTTACACAAGATTTGAGAAAACCAGAATAAAGATTGCTGGACATACCTACCAAAGTTATAATGCAATGGATCAATTATTTGAAATCAAAATCAAAGTGCATGCAGGCCGTGGAGGTAATGTGCATATTGTTAATGTGATGCAACAATCATGCACATGCGATAAATGACAATCACATCACATGTCCTGTTCTCATGCGATTAGGAATTTTGACAGTGTTGATGCATGGGATAAAGTTGCAGCGGAATATAAATTACAGAATTATGAAAAAATATATTCTGGGCAATTTTTTTCAGTTGGAGATGCAACATATTGGCTAGAAAGTCCTTTTGCCATGATTGCAAATAATTTTTTTTTTTGTAGAATAAAAATCAAGTCCAACACACGTATACATAATGAAATAGATATTTCGGTTAGTACGTTAACTTGAAAGTGCAGATTTTATCGACAACCTGGTCATAATGTGAGCAAATGTCCGTTAAAGGCTACAGATATCTCTCATGGGGGAGTACTTCAGGGTCTTGATTTTTCATTGTATGCCTTTTTAGTGTAGTTAATTATATGTTCTTTGTTTGTACACTAAAAGTTGTTAAATCAATGTTTCTTTATGTATTTATACCGCTTTCAATTCAAATATGTTTTTTCTTATTTTCTTAAAGAAAAAATACTATATTTCGCATTAAAGTAGAATTTTTTTGAATAAATCACTATGAGCATGAATGAATTTCAAATAAATTATCATAAAAAAAATAGAAGAATGTACAATATTTAAATAAATGAATCTTCTTCAGTTTCAAGAATCACTTCGTCATCGTCATTATCACTATAATCTAGACCCCAATTTGCACTATTTTTTGTGTTGGCTCACAATAAGCACTTAATTGATTTATACAGCAATACGGGACGTTAAAATCTAATGTTTTTGGTAAACATTTTTGAAGACCTATCCATTCTTTTACTATTCCATACATATGATAGGTGAAATCTCGATGCAACTTCTTATCTTTTAAAAGTTTTCAGTGCTCTTCTTCATCTTCTCCCCTATAGTTAAGATCCTCCAATTTATGAAATAACTCTAATATTTTCTCCATTTCAGAGATTTTCTTCATAAGGTGTTCAATCACCAATGATTTATCTATGAATGGACGTCTTTGAAATGTCACCGATAATGCTTGTGGTACGAGCAAAGAATGCTAGCGACATAAAACTTTGTAATCACACCGTTTAGAATATAGCTCAACCCACTGAAGTGTTTCACCCCAAATTATAAAATCTTTTGGTTTAGAGAAGTGTGTTTCTCCCTCAATGATGTGTCCAGCAATTTTTAAATCATGATAAATAGAAATTGGAAAAGTTACAAGTGGACAAATTAAATCATACCATTTTTTACCTGTCAAGTATGTGTAGCACCCTCTAATTTTTTTAGGGATCTTTGAGCTACCCTCACCTTTTTCTCTTCTAATATCAGACCAACCTTTTAATGAGATTTTTCTATGCATTGTGAATAGTATACTTTTTAAGTTTGCACTCTTATTTTTTATAATGATGCTCACTAATATAGCGTACAAATTTAGTGCGCTATGTAAGTTGTAGGGTACAATGTGTCGGATAAAGTAGACTACTTTATATCGACTAGTCAATCAAAATTATATACGAGCATACTAATATAGTGCACAAATTTAGTGCGCTATGTAAGTTATAGGGTACAATATATTGGATAAAGTAGACTACTTTATATCGACTAGTCAATCAAATATATGTACGAGCATACTAATATAGCGCACAAATTTAGTGCGCTATGTAAGTTGTAGGGTAAAATGTGTCGGATAAAGTAGACTACTTTATATTGACTAGTCAATCAAAAATATGTACGAGCATACTAATATAGCACACAAATTTTGTGTACAATGTGTCGGATAAAGTAGACTACTTTATATCGACTAGTCAATCAAAAATATGTACGAGCATACTAATATAGCGTATAAATTTTGTGCGCTATGTAAGTTGTAGGGTAAAATGTGTCGGATAAAGTAGACTACTTTATATTGACTAGTTAATCAAAAATATGTACGAGCATACTAATATAGCACACAAATTTTGTGCGCTATGTAAGTTATAGGATACAATGTGTCGGATAAAGTAGACTACTTTATATCGACTAGTCAATTAAAAATATGTACGAGCATAATAATATAGCGCACAAATTTAGTACGCTATGTAAGTAGACTACTTTATATCGATTAGTATATAATGTACATTATTTTGATTAAAATAATCAATAAAAATATTTATAATTATTTAAATATGGCATTTATTAGATAAATTATGGAAGACATTATTGTTTTATTCACGTCATATGATATATTCGAAACAATGGGTAGAACATGGGCATTGAGTGATCAAGTTGAATTTGAATACTTGATTGATCCGAACGAGAGATACGATCGAGCTTACAACAATACAATGATATCTGAGTTGAATTGGCGCATTACAGAGGCTGAAGAACTGGTCCAAAATATCAAGGCATTAGGACTTAAACATCCAAAAAATCGTACTATTTCAATGGCACGTAATACACCACAAGAGTTAAATATTACCGTAAATCATTTTCGTGAAGAGAACAATCAAATGCAAATATGTATCATGAGGGCTAGAGACAATAGTACCTTTAATACATCCAAGTGGGATTCAGACTGCAAAATGTCCGATGATGATATTTTAATTATGTACTATATTATTATTATAGTATGTGAGACTTATCTTTTGGTGGGAGATGTTCTTTATTTTAGATAATGAAAGCATTCCATTTTGGTCATAAAAATATAGCTATGACCTCACTTATTGTATTTTTCAACACTATAAATAGCCTCTCTATTCTTAAGAAATAGTGATCTGAAATAGTTCTACTACAACATCAATGTCGAGTAATAGAAATATCGATTGGTCAATATTTTTTCCTAAATATTCAAATGTCAGTGATGATGATAACTCAAATGGTAGTAGTTATTCTAGTCATTCCTCAACAGATAATAGTGAGTTTGAGCTAGATGAATATAAACCTCACCTTTTAATAGAGCGTAATAATGATTTTTGTAAGGTGAAAATTTCAGATCCTCGTGAATATTATTGTGGTTTACATCGTGAATGAACACATCGATATGCCAAATCAGAACGTCTCATTCAAGACTTGCAAAATCTTGGAGAACCAATTCCAACTAGGTTCTCTATCACTATACCTAGAACTACTCAAGCGTCTTGTGAGTTGGCGGTCAATAAAATTCGTGTCACGATCCAACTATCGGGCCGTGCTGGCACCTACTCTAATCCACCTAGATAGGAGAACCCTTACCACCCGAACCAACAGGAAAAACAGAAAAGAACATATATCATGAAATAAAACTCTTTGAATACATGGAACTTCCTTTACAATAATTTCAGAAAATAACGACTTATAAAACTTGTGGAAAATCATTTACAATATGAGACAGCCCTCCCTAGAACCTAGTCTAAGCCGGTACAAGAGCTACTATAAGATGATACATAACCTAGGAGGAAACAACTCCCACCATAGAAACGAAGTATGAGCTGCTGGAAGATCACCGTCATCCTGAACCTGTGAAACATCACCAACCCTACAACCAGACTATACCCAAAAAAGTATAGCAAGAGTAGAATCAGTACAAACACACGTACTGGTAGACATCATGGATTGACCCAAATTAACTTCTACCATCATATAGAAATCAAGATAAAATACATCAGTTAGATACTTCAACCCCTTTCACAATCGCCTTTATAAATCCCCCCCCCCCTTCAGAACCAGCCTTCCCAACCTTTTGCTGCCAACTCCACCACCCTAGTTTTATCTCTGACATCTAGGACTTCCCAAGTCTCACTTATCACTAGACTTACCAAGTCTCACCTTAACCATTACCAGTGTCCGTGTCCATGCCTGGACTGCCCTTTCCTTACCCAAGTCAACTGCCTTGACTTGATATTCAGACTTAACCTGGCTAACTGTCCCACCAAACCACTTATACCCGTAGTATCACTTACCAGTTTTTGGACTCTTCACAGACCTCTAGGACAACTTTTCAACCTATTTATAACAACCAACAACTACAACCCAGACTCTCAGTCTTCTTCCCAATTTACCAACCATAGGAAATCCACCTAGCCACTATTGACACATTCATGGCAACCATAGAGTTACATCTAAGACCCTTTTTACATAGTTCGGACTCACCCCGGGATTCCCCTAACAACACCTAAGTTTTTAACATGCAACTTGGTCTACACCAAGATCAAACTCATAAATCAATACAATAACACCCCGACCTTTCAAGGACCATATGTAATATCACAATCATAAATATAACCCGGTCCACTCATTGGACTGATGTGCCACCATTTTACGGCACTTTCGACTCCTTTTAACTAAGAACAATCGTACGTTTTCAAGCAACCATCGTCGTTTTTGATGTGTTTATGGTGTATTTTCAGGAAATAGGAACAAACATAGAAACGGAAGGAAATACGAGCAAAAAGACGTTCTGGATAAGAGTGACGGTCCGAGTGACGGACCGTCAAGCGAGTGACGGACCGTCAAGCGAGTGACGGACCGTCAAGCCCAAGCCGTCAAGATGGGGCAGCACCACTGCCTAGTGGTGACGGCCACCGTGACGGGCCATCAAGGTGGTGAAGGTCCGTCACCCAAACTGTCACGTCAAAGCAGTAGCGCACCAAGGCAGCCCGCGATTAAGATTCCTACCGTGTTTGGGATTTGGTTTCTTGGATTCCTAATGCGTTTGGGATTGTGTTTCTTGGACGCCTATAAATACCCTATGTTAGGTTTATTTTATTAGGATGCAAATCACGTTTTTAACAATAGTTTTAGGAGATTTGAGCGAAACTTTGAGAGCAAGAAACACGTTTTTCTCTTCTTGAATTCGTGTTCTTGAATCGTTCTTGGGATCTTGTTTTCTTGTTCTTGGATAATTGAAGATTGTTTTCATTATATTGTAAGAATCTTTTCTCCTTATTATGAATATTACTTTCTTCTCTTCTTCTTCTAGCATGATTAACTAAACTCCCACAACTAGGGTTGTGGGAGCCATGACAAACGTAGCAATATAGATTCCAGGTAGCGTTGGGTTCAATATGTATGTTGTCACGTTGTTAATCATTCGTTATTTAATGTTTTCTAGTGGTTGCAAACATTAGAACATGCCTAGGTTTAAATTTGCTTGAGTAAAGAGATTAAAATCGGAAAACTTGATTAACAACAAGGATTCAAGACTACTAACTCTCGTCTTATGATTGATGCTGTAACTAGATTAATCTACTTGATGTTTAGGATTGAAATCTAAAAGCACACCTTTTCAAGTTTGAGAGAATTGAAAAGTAAATTCGTCTATTTGGTTGAGAAACGTTTAGACGATACCATTAATTCAATCACATCGTGACACGCATATAAAAAGAACCCTATCAAGCCTAGGATCGACATTGTTACTAACGCCATGGTAAACACTTCCCTAGTTCATTCTCCTATTGATTATTTCTCATACATTATTGCTTGTTTTGTTTACAATTTGATTACACAAAACCCCCCCTTTTTCGGAAATTATTGACTATTAGTTATCTAATTCACTAACGACTTAATTCTCACCATATTCCCTGTGGGATTCGATCCCAACCTAGTTGGGTTCTATATTTGACTACGACCACTTACGCTTCGTTAATTCGAAGTGTAGTTTGGGCGTTATCAAAAAGTGGCGCCGTTGCCGGGGAATACGGTTGTTTGTTAAGTCCGGTGTGTTTATTTGACTCTTAGTCATACTTTTCTGCTTTTACTTTTATTTGTTGTTTTTGTTTATTATAGGGTATATAGTTGTGCATACGGTTGTTTATTAAGTCTGGGGTATCTTGATGAAGTCTGAGTAATCAAGACACCCGCGTCGTGTCGCGACGTTAAATCAGGCGCTGTATGGGAGGCAACCCATAAATTGTTGTTGTATTATAGTCTAATTAATTCGTGGGGAAACCTGTGAGTCACCACCGAGGGTTTTTGTTGCCGTGTTTCTTTTCCCTCCGGTGTGCTATCTAGTAGAACCGGCATGTTTAGGTTGTTATTTTAAATTTTTTAGTGTCTATAGTGATGAGCATGGCGTTTTTGTTGACTAAAACGAGGCCCCTTTTTAAATTTTTTTTTGGTTTTGTACTTATGTTGAAACGATTGACTGTCTGGATCCTTGAATGTCATTGTGTGATTATGATTAGAATGAGTATGCTTAAGCCGAGCGGTTGTTTGATAGTTGGTAGCGATATAGTTTCTTGGTGCCAAGAGTGTGTGAGATTATTGTTATAAATTCTTACTCTGTGCATGCATCTAGAACTTGCCCGGTCTATTTTGTTAAGTTCGAAGTTTGGTTGCTTAGGAAAGGATCACAGGCCCTTTTTGTATGCAGTCCACTTAACCTAAAAGACCGTCAAATATAAATATCCCTTTGATCCCTGTTTGAGCCATAATTGATCTTATTCTTTCAATAACCTATCACCGTTCCTGTTTAACTTTGAAACCCTATTTTGGCCCTGGTCCTTCCTTGGACATCGTGCACCTCAACTCAGGCAATCAGCCTAAGTTGAGGGTGGCTACTATAGAGGTAAACCCTGTTTTGGCCCTGGTCCTCCCTTGGACATTGTGCACCTTAACGCAGGCAATCAGCCTAAGTTGAGGGTGGCTACTAGAGAGGTGAATGATAAGAAAAAGAAGATAGTGAAGATTGGTTGTGAATAGAATGAAAAGTCGGGTGTGTTCCTAAGAAAAAAAGAAAGAAAAAAAAGAGATGAAAAAGATCGAAAAAGAAATAAAAAGAATTGTCAAAATAAAGAGGCCGCACCTGTAGCTAGAAAGCAGAAAATATAAAGGTGAATAAGGATGGAAAAAGTAAGTTATGTGGTAATAAGACGTCGGTAGTTCCAAGGAGGGCTTAGTCACTAACCCCTAAATGTATCCTACCTGCACCCGAAGCCTCATTACAAGCCTAAACAAGTCCTGTAGTGATCCTGAGCGGCTTTCTGAAGAACTGAAATAGAATAGTAAGGGCAAGCCTATGGTATCGCATGTGCATTGTTTGAAATCATTTGTGAGTGTGAGCGCTTACCTAGTCCCAAATCTTGTGTGTGGGATTTCTTTGTGGTGAGGGCACCAAGATGTCTGTATTGTCTATTGATTGTTAGGATAGCTGCGCGTGTGTATGCATAATGTTCTATCATATCGGAATGACATGTTTGGATCCTTGCAAGTTAGTGTTTCATACATTCGTGTGCTACGAGGGAGCTTGATTTAATTGAATAAGTTTTGAATGACCATGAGTTGCTAGAGACATGAGTTTGTGTTCTTAGTTGAGTCGTCTTATTGTTTTTTTATGTCATGTTGCTTGAGGACAAGCGAACGTTTTAAGTTGAGGGTGTTGATGTGCCGCCATTTTACGGCACTTTCGACTCCTTTTAACTAAGAACAATCGTACGTTTTCAAGCAACCGTCGTCGTTTTTGATGTGTTTATGGTGTATTTTCAGGAAATAGGAACAAACATGGAAACGGAAGGAAATACGAGCAAAAAGACGTTCTGGATAAGAGTGACGGTCCGAGTGACGGACCGTCAAGCGAGTGACGGACCGTCAAGCCCAAGCCGTCAAGATGGGGCAGCACCACTGCCTAGTGGTGACGGCCACCGTGACGGGCCGTCAAGGTGGTGACGGTCCGTCACCCAAACCGTCACGTCAAAGCAGTAGCGCACCAAGGCAGCCCGCGATTAGGATTCCTACCGTGTTTGGGATTTGGTTTCTTGGATTCCTAATGCGTTTGGGATTGTGTTTCTTGGACGCCTATAAATACCCTATGTTAGGTTTATTTTATTAGGATGCAAATCACGTTTTTTACAATAGTTTTAGGAGATTTGAGCGAAACTTTGAGAGCAAGAAACACGTTTTTCTCTTCTTGAATTCGTGTTCTTGAATCGTTCTTGGGATCTTGTTTTCTTGTTCTTGGATAATTGAAGATTGTTTTCATTATATTGTAAGAATCTTTTCTCCTTATTATGAATATTACTTTCTTCTCTTCTTCTTCTAGCATGATTAACTAAACTCCCACAACTAGGGTTGTGGGAGCCATGGCAAACATAGCAATATAGATTCCGGATAGCGTTGGGTTCAATATGTATGTTGTCACGTTGTTAATCATTCGTTATTTAATGTTTTCTAGTGGTTGCAAACATTAGAACATGCCTAGGTTTAAATTTGCTTGAGTAAAGAGATTAAAACCGGGAAACTTGATTAACAACAAGGATTCGAGACTACTAACTCTCGTCTAATGATTAATGCTGTAACTAGATTAATCTACTTGATGTTTAGGATTGAAAACTAAAAAGCACATCTTTTCGAGGTCGAGAGAATAGAAAAGGAAATTTGTTTATTTGGTCGAGAGACGTTTAGACGATACCATTAATTCAATCACATCGTGACACGCATATAAAAAGAACCCGATTAAGCCTAGGATCGACATTGTTACCAACGCCATGGTAAACACTTCCCTAGTTCATTCTCCTATTGATTATTTCTCATACATTATTGCTTGTTTTGTTTACAATTTGATTACACAAAACCCCCCCTTTTCCGGAAATTATTGACTATTAGTTATCTAATTCACTAACGACTTAATTCTCACCATATTCCCTGTGGGATTCGACCCCAACCTAGTTGGGTTCTATATTTGACTACGACCGCTTACGCTTCGTTAATTCGAGGTGTAGTTTGGGCGTTATCATGGACCATTATTAAAATTCAACAATACAATAAAGTAAACCCATACCAGGCATGGTACCCGAGCCAACCAGTATGTGGTTCTCGTAACAAGCATGGTACCCGAGTCAACCGTTAGTATACCCATACCAGGCATGGTACCCGAGCCAATAGTTAGTAAACCTGTACCAGGCGTGGTACCTGAGCCAACCGTTAGTAAACCTGTACCAGGCATGGTACCCGAGCCAACCTAATGTCACACAGAAATCCATAGTCACAAATAATGAACAATTAACACTTGTAAACGAACAAGCAATAACACCTAGTTCATTTTACAAGATCGCTAACAGCACCCTTAGACATTCCTAAATCATTCCCTAAGCATGCATCTCATACAATACCTAGACAAAAGTACACAAACATACAATGCATACAAGAATCAATAACCATCACCTACCCTATTCTGGGTACACAATGAACCGTTAAATTCTATTTGAAGACTAACCCCGAATCACCCCTTTAAACTTGCCATTATATACCTTTATTCCTGACCCTCTTCCTAGGACCGAGATACAACATGTGGAAACCTCCCTTAGCCTTGGAAACACAACCCTTATGATATTCTAATTATACTAATTCATTTTCCGAAACTTCCGTTCCTTGCACATTAGTTAATTTCTAACCCCTTGCAGTTCCTCGAACCTTCTCGATATTCTAGTCTCTGTATTTTATTAGCAAAACTATACCATAAAAAGTATACAACCAGAATATCAGAATGTATTATCATAAATCTACTATTTCCAGTTCAACCAAATAACCCAACAATCCTCCTCCAGACTCCGTGCTCGAAGGCCTAAACATTGATTCTCCCTTTTATTCTACACAATAAATATGAAATGAAAGCGGTCAATCTACTCTGTGAAGAAAACCTAGCCTACCTGGATGCCGAGCAGTTATTCCATGCCCTTTCTGGCTTCGTGAAGGCGTTCCCTGATATTTTGCAGGCCCGAATCCGTAGTTTCACATTCCTTCAGCTGGAATCGCTCCTCCCCATAGCTCCCAAGCCTTGGAGAAGCATAGGAGTGTTTTTGGAGAAACCCTCATATGTTTTCTAACTCAAGAGGAGAGTTCTTTTATTAAAAACCCATTCTGAAGCTACTGCCTCCTGTTCCTCTACTATGGCAGATGGCCTTCTGCCATGGCGGTACCGCTATAGCAAAATAAATACCGCTATAGTGGAGTGATGTCAACCCAAACAATTTCCAAGAATCTAAAATTTTCTGTCACGTCACCCACTTAGTACCAAAATATTTAAGCTCGTTCCCAAATTGGTTTGATATCGTGATTTCTAAAATAACGATGGACCCGGTCATTATAATAGATACCAATTTACTCATTGTTTATCCCCAAATGATTCCGAATATAGAAAGACGAAGGGAACTAGCCCGGGACCCTTACTTTCCCAAGTGACCGAATAATTATGAACCTACGCAAATATCAAACTTCCCCCTAATTAGTCGCATCGACTACAAGGAAAAATAATGTTATCCCGATCTGACGAGGAATTTCCGAACTACCCAAGGAATATTTCACGTGTCCCTCATTCCGAGTACCCAGGAAATCTGGGGCATCATATCACGTTGGAGTGGAGGAATTCAAAAAGACCCGAGAGAACCTTTTCTTTCTAAAAACTAATTGTCGGCTGCTATAACAGATATTATACCGCTATGGCAGTTCTGCTATAGCAGAGTACCGACCGCTATAGCGGTTGGTAACAGATTGAAGTAGGGGGAAAATGGGTTTTCTCCCCATTCACTCCTATTTTCAACCCAAACTCTCCCTCTTTCCTCCCTACTACTACACTTCCAACGTTAGAATTTCTAGGTAACGATCGTTCCCACTTGTTACTTTACTTCCCCGCATGATTATAGTAAGGATTATTGTAGAAAATAGGGACTTGGGGTATACATTGTAGTTAGTTTTTTAACTTGAACTAGAATTGGTTTATTTACAATTTCCCAAAGCATGAGTGCTTCTCTTACGTTTATAATGCCTCCAAGGCATCCTGGGCGTAAAGATTATACAACTTTTGGCCAAAAATGACCCAAAAATGGTGTGGAAGGTGAAGGGTTTTTCTTGAGATAAACTTGTGATTTGGGCAGAATTTAGGGGTTATAATGCCCAAATTTGGTAGAGTACTGTGATAGGACACCTTAGAAACACTGATCTGGACTTGGATTGTTAAAAACAAAATTTTGGGTCAAGGAGCGCCATGGTTGCACCCCTTGGAGGTCTGGGACGATGAATACCGCTATAGCGGTTGGGCTACACTATAGCAGTCCCGCTACAGTGGAGAAATATCCGCTATAGCAGTTCCACTATGGCGGACAATCGTCCGCTATAGCGGAAGGCCGCGAACTAGTAGCCCTTCAGGCTGACACTTAGAAATATTTTCCCTTAAAACTCATTCCCCTTTTCCTAATCCTTTATGCTTTATCGAGTCCTAATCCCACCCTTGGCTACATTACAAGTTGACCAATTTAATGGCAAAGGAACATGATCCCGTGTATGATTATGGGAGGTTCTCTGACGATGCTAGTCATGAGAGGTTTCGAGACATCCGCCAGGTAGGCTTCTGTTATGAGAGGGGATGCAGGATGACATGTGTGGATGGAAAAGCAGCCGCCTTCCATCGCAGGGTTCAGGAGTTTAGTTGGGATTCCTTGATAGTGGCTCCCCCTCCCGCGCAGTCAGGCTGGGTGCAAGAGTTCTATGCTATCTTTTCCACCGTCTTGGGATGATCCAAACCCCATTATTCAAATCCGAGGAGTAGATGTCCTTGTGGACGCCCAGACTATCAACGAGGTGCTAGGAGTTCCTCACATCTCCAATGAGGCGTATGATGCTAAGTCCTGACTTTGGGATATGACCTGGTTACGAGACACTTTGTTGGATGCAGAGTTTAGAGATAAGGTTTACTGGATTAGTGTTGAGGGCATTACCAGTGTCTACTTCTCCGCTGATGCTAGGAGGTGGCTAAATTTGGTGTCTCAGAGAATCTTCCCATCGGGAAATAAGACCGACGTGACTTATGCCTGGGCCCTAGTAATTGCTTGTGCTATGCAGGGGATTATCATGAACGTGGGGGAACAAATCATCTCCGAGTGGAGGGACTTCTACCGGGGTCATAGGAAGGGCCCCCATCTTCTGGGTTTGGTGTTCGAGCTATGCAGGCAAGTTAGGGTGCCTGTGGATCATACTGATAAGGAGGTAGAGATGGATGACCCATTCGACCCTCTCCGGGTGAAAATGGTCTCTTTCAAGAAGAAGAGGAAGGTGGATGAAGTGGGGAGCAGCCAACTGGTTGAGGATGCTGCTGATGATGATGATGATGACACTCCCGCCCCTTCCCAGCCGCAGCCCCCTATCACTAGCTACCAGCTTAAGGAAAGTTTGGCCGCGGTCCGGAGGTTCACAACGGACACCGCTACAGGAGGTGCCGCCTCGCCCCCTTCCGGTCAGGATTTTGCTGCACTCTGCAGGGAGTTAGAGGAAGAGAAAAAGAAGAGGCAATCCCGGGATTACATGTTTTCCCAGATATAGAAGACCGTCAAGGTCATGTTCTCTTGCGTCGCCTCGGGTCAGGAGCTTCCCACCCTAGAGCCCGAGGACAGGCAGGAGTTCCCTTTCCTAAGCGATGATGAGGTGTAGGACTCCCCCTCCCCCCTTTATTAAGACTATTTACTGCTTTTTGGGTTTTTGCCCCCGTTTGGGGCTTGTTCTAGATAATATTTCCCTTTCCTTTCCACCTTTTTGTCTTTCACACATGGATGCTTGTTTTAGACACTTTCCCTTATATGCATACTATATTAGCTATATAGACGATTTCCTTGCTTCACATTGCAATTTACAGCTTACTATTACATTTTAAAGCTCCAGGAATGAAATGAAAAACAGGGGAAAATAGGGCAGGCATTCTGCCCCGCACCCTTCCGCTATAGCGGTACCGTCGTAGCGATAGAAATACTGCTATAGTAGGATCACCGTAGCGGTGCAAGTACGCTATGGTGGTCCCGATGGTAACAATCCAGAAATTTAAGATTTTCAGCAAATGCACTCATCCCCCTTCCCGGTTATCAGGGTCTAACCCTGTCAATCCCGCCATGGTCTTTAATGATCCCCAAGACCATTCCTAGCAATACACAAATCAAAACTTAGCATCCAATTATCACCCATTATACCAGATTCACGGAAGAAAGTTAATCACAACACACCTCTCCACTATCCCGCAGGGATAATTCCATTGTTCCCAACCACGTCCCGACTATCCTGAAACCAAAGTTTCCCTACAATTGTAAATCCTTTCCCCTAACCATCTTGACCAATGATCAGTCCCTTTCTGAAAATAACATGAAATCTTCACTCCAAGCACATAGCATTTACCACAAATCAAGCATACCAATTCAAATTACGACTACCTTTCGACTCACAACTTCACAGCGAGGCAACTAATCACATATCAATCAAGTAAGTCATACACACACTGAGCATACTACATTTCAACTTAGGCAACAAAAAATTCAAGTTACATAACTTTACTCTCTATTCGTCCCATGGATGGTCTTTATCCGATCATCCATGTCTTACCGCAACCTCTCAGTCCAGATACCAATTGAAACCTTCCTGGTTCTAACTCCTCTTGCTTATTTTTACAACTGTCAGAGTCAAAAGACATCCTTTTTCTTGTCAAGATACCAATTGGAATCAAGAGATACCAATTGGACTCAACCCATACAAGCAAGTAACAGGCCGCACAAAAAGGAATGAAATAAAGGAGATGTTTCCTAGAATACTTCATAGCTTCCCAAGGATTAGATGTGGACATCAACAGACCAATCCGCGGGACTCTATTCGACATTTTGCTCTTGTACTGGGAGACCGGTAACCTGGGATCTGATACCATTGGTCACGACCTAACTACCGGGCCATGCGGACACCTACTCAATCCACCTAGATAGGAGAACCCTTACCACCCGAACCAATAGGCAAAGCAGAAAAGAACATAAATCATGAAATAAAACCCTTTGAATACATGGAACTTCCTTTACAATAATTTCAGAAAATAATGACTTATAGAAATTGCGGAAAATCATTTACAATATGAGACATCCCTCCCTAGAACCTAGTCTAAGCCGGTACAAGAGCTACTACAAGATGATACATAACCGAAGAGGACACAACTCCCACCATAGAAAAGAAGTAGGAGCTGCTGAAAGATCACCGCCATCCATAACCTGTGAAACATCACCAACCCTGCAACCAGACTATACCCAAAAAAGTATAGCAAGAGTAGAATCAGTACAAATACACATACTGGTAGGCATCATCGGTTGACCCGAATTCACTCCTACCATCATATAGAAATCAAGATAAAATACATTATTTAAATACTTCAACCCCTTTCACAATCGCCTTTATAACCCCCCCCCCCTTCGGAACCAGCCTTCCCAACCTTTTGCTGCCAACTCCACCACCCTAGTCTTATCCCTGACATCTAGGACTTCCCAAGTCTCCCCTTAACCATTACCATTGTCCGTGTCCATGACTGGACTGCCCTTCCCTTACCCAAGTCAATTGTCTTGACTTGACATTCAGACTTAATCAGACTAATTGCCCCACCAAACCACTTATACCCATGGTATCAGTTACCAGTGTCCAGACTCTTCACGGAACTCTAGGATAACTTTCGAACCTGTTTATAACAACCAAAAACTACAAACCAGACTCTCAGTCTTCTTCCCAATTTACCAACCATACGAAATCCACCTAGCCACCATTGACATATTCATGGAAACCATAGAGTTACATCTAAGACCATTTTTACATAGTCTGGACCCACCCTTGGATCCCCCTAACAACACTTAAGTTTTAAATATGCAACCCGGTCTATGTCAAGACCAAACTCACAAATCAATACAATAACAACCCGGCCTTTCAAAGACCATATGCAATATCACAATCATAAACACAACCCGGTCCACTCATGGTACCATTATTAAAATTCAACAATACAATAAAGTAAACCCGTACCAGGCGTGGTACCCGAGCCAACCAGTATGAGGTTCCTGTACCAGGTGTGGTACCCGAGCCAACCGAATGTCATACAGAAATCCATAGTCACAAACAATGAACAATCAACACTTGTAAACCAACAAGCAATAACACCTAGTTCATTTTACAAGACCGATAACAGGACCCTTAGACATTCCTAAATCATTCCCTAAGCATATATCTCATACAATACCTAGACAAAAGTATACAAACATACAATGCAAACAGGAATCAATAACCATCACCTACCCTATTCCGGGTACACAATGAACCGTTAAATCCCGTTCGAAGACTAACCCCAAATCAACCCTTTAAACTTGCCATTAGATATCTTTATTCCTGACCCTCCTCCTAGGAACTAGATACAACATGGGGAAACCTCCCCTAGCCTTGGAAACACAGCCCTTACGATATTCTAATTATACAAATTCATTTCCCGGAACTTTCGTTCCTTGCACATTAGTTAATTTCTAACCCCTTGCGGTTCCCTGAACCTTTTCGACATTCTAGTCCCTGTATTTTATTAGCAAAACCATATTAAAATAAGTATACACCCAGAATGTCTCAATGCATTATCACAAATCTATTATTTCCAGTTTAACCAAACAACCCAATAATCCTCCTCTAGACTCCATGCTCGAAGGCCGAAACATGGATTCTCCCTTTTATTCTACACAATAAATAGGAAATGGAAGCGGTCAATCTACTCTATGAAGAAAACCTAGCCTACCTAGATGCCGAGCAGCTATTCCATGCCCTTTCTGACTCCGTAAACGCGTTCTCGGACAATTTTGCAGGCCCAAATCCGTAGTTTCATTCCCTTCAGCTGGAATCCCTCCTCTGCATAGCTCCCAAGCCTTGGAGCAGCATAGGAGGGTTTTTTGAGAAACCCTCATATGTTTTCTAAATCAGGAGGAGAGTTTTTTTTTTATTAAAAACCCGTTCTGAAGCTACTGCCTCCTGTTCCTCCACTATGGCGGATGGCCTTTCGCCATGGTGGTACCACTATAGCAGAATAAATACTGCTATAGTAGAATAAATACCGCTATAGAAGAGTGACGTCATCCCAGAGAATTTCCAAGAATCTGAAATTTTTCATCACATCACCCCACTTAGTACTAAAATATTTAAGCTCGTTCCCGAATTAGTTCGATATCGTGATTTCTAAAATAACAATGGACCCGGTCATTACAATTCAAAAATAAAACAATCGAATGCTGTCAAGACATTGTCGATTTTACATGCTTAAGTTGGCCCAGGAACAAGCATTTTCAACGAATAAAGAACTTACATCTAGAGAAAAAAGACATTTTCTAAGAAATCCACAATATTTATCTGAAGACGATATTGAGGAATTTTATGTGGATGATTAAGGTTTTATGAATGTACTTGTATTTGAAATTAATAAAAATTGAGTTATCTTTTTCCTTACTTTTAAGAGTTTTCGACCATATTTATAAAAGTTATATTTTTCCAGCATGAACAATGGTGTTGTATATAAATATCAACCATTTGAGATATGACTAAATTAGTGCGTTATATGTTCAAGTTTACGATTTTGATATAACATATTCATTAAAGTAGTTTGATAAAGAGTATAAATATGTAAATTTTCATTAAAGCATACAAAAAATACTAAACAAAATATAATTAATTCATTAAATATACAAATTAGATTGAAAGTTAGTTCGATAAATGTCTTCAAATTCACAAATATACAAATCATGTTCCACAACCCTTATGTTTTAAAACACCCTTCGGCCTAAGACCCCCACCACTACCTCCCTCATCATCTCTATCCCCTTTCCTCCTTCGCTTTTCAGGAGGAAGATCTACCTTCACAATCTTTTTAGCTATCTTTTTTTTTATTCTGTGGACTTGGCGGATCCTGGGTCGTCGTCTCTGTAGCGAGATCCAAAGTTGAAGAAGCCGCAAAATCAGGAATTTGTCAAAAAATAAGAATGAAAACATAATATTTATAAATTAAAAAATGTACAATTAAATTAATAAAAAAGTATAACTAACTATATTAACAATAATTACCTGTGTGCCTACGGGCTCCTCTGAGACTGAAGGTAAAGGATCCGGAGTAGTAGCCTCGCACACGGGATCCAGGATAGAAGAAGTCGTCGGACCCTGAATCTAAAAAATAAAAGAAAAAGTATAACTAAATAATTTAATTATAAATAATAAGTCAAAAATATAATAATAAATTTTATCTTAACAGTAATTACTTGTGTGCCTAGGGGCTCCTCTAAGACAGAAAGTAAAGGATCCGGAGCGGTAGCCTCGCACATGGGATCTGGGATAGAAGAAGTCGTGGGAACATGAATCTAAAAAATAAAAGAAAAAGTATAACTAAATAATTTAAATATAAATAATAAGTCAAAAATATAATAATAAATTCTATATTAACAGTAATTACATGTGTTCCTACGGGCTCCTATGAGACTGAAGGTAAAGGATCCAGAGTGGTAGCCTCGCACACGAGATTCTGGATATAAGAAGTCGTCGGACCCCGAATCTAAAAAATAAAAGAAAATGTAACACCCCGTATTCTGCGTATACTAGTTCTATTCATATAGCACTTGACATAGCCTTGTCGTATAGGTGAGGGACCAAGTTTTTTATATGAAGTTGTGATGGTTTAATATATATTAGGAGGTGCTGTAATGCCTCGTTCATTTCAGCACATAAACGGCCAAGTTAACCTCGACGAAAGTATTTTAACTCGAGATAGTAAGGTGGTATTTGAGCTTAAGGTTAAAGTAAAGTTGTAAGTTAAAGCAAAAGGGATTGAGGTTCAGAAAATGGAATAAAATAATTGAGCTGCTTGCTTGACTTAATTAAGCTAGTAGGTGACAAGTAGGTGCATCACCTACTAGACTTCTTGACCAACCAAAAGGACCAAGCATGTGCATCACCTACTTGGACTCTTTGACTAGCTTAAAATGCTAAGTAGGTGCATCACCTACTTAGCCATTTTGTGACCCAAATAAATCCAAGTGGTGGCTGGAAATTGAAGGAGAGATAGCTGGCCAAATGGGAGCATTTAAGGTCAAGAGTTGGTCCACTATTTACTCATTATATACTTACAATTGCAGATTTTCAAAGCTAATCTCTTTCTCTCTCTCTAAGATTAAAATAGCCACCCCAAAAATCCTTTTAGGGTTCTTGATGGTCTCTTCTCTTCTCCAGTCAAGGTAAGTAAAAAGTTATGGGTTTAGTTTAATTCTTCCATGGAAGACTAGGAAATTACGTTGTTCATGTTTAAAAATAGGGCAGACCTTTCTCCAAGTTGACTGCCCCACTTTTCTTGGTTATTAAGAGATTTCTGTCTTCTTCTTTTGTTTAAGTGTAAAGGAAAGTTCAAGCTCTTGAAGAAGTGCAATTTAAGAGTATAGATTTCAGAAACTAAGGTAAGGCTACTGCCATCTTCACCCCTCCTTATATACAAAATTGGCTGAGAATTCTCTACGTGTTTTTGTCAAAAACTCATGGGATGGTGATTGGAATCCTTGAGTTCAATATTTCTTATTGTATTGAAGGATTTTTGGGGCAATTTTGCGAGCTGTTTTGTCACGACCCGATTTCTCAAGTCATGATGGCACCTACAATCCCAGTAGGCGAACCAATTCTCGTAGCCCAGAACGGTTAGTAATGGACTACTGCCTAACCAAAACGCACCAGCAAGCAGAAATAAGCAAAAGCAAAACTCGAATATAAATACATAAAGGAAACTACACCAACCCCAAGACTTGGTATCGACAGTACAGAAGCTTCTAATAGAATACAAGTGCTAGAAGTAACAAAATACAACATAAATTGCCTCCGAAAGTACAAGGAGCAACAGTACAATAGATGAGATGTAGACAAGCCCCGACCGTCAGGCGCTCACCCTAGTCTCAAAGATCCAAAAGCTGCACGAGTCTCTAACGTGATCAACGAAGAAAGCTCAGCTAATATCTGCACAAAAAAGTGCAGAAGTGTAGTATGAGCACCAAAACCACGGGTACTCAGTAGGTATCATAGGCCGACTGAGCGCATATAAGATATAAAAGCAGTAAGTAATATATATCAAGAAAGCAGTCACTGAGGCAATAAGCAAGGCACAAGGAGCTAGCACAGATCATCCATAACCAAGAGCTTCAAGTAACACATGCTAGCACAGAGATACAATCACACAGAATCACTGGTGAAGGAAAGAAGAACGCACCTGGAGTCCTTGTACAACAATATAAGTAAGTAGAGAGAGAGTTGAGAAAATGGCGGTATACCGATAACCTCAAGTGGAAGGAAAAGACGGAGAGCAGTCTAACATACTCAAAATGGAATCAACCAGTATAAGGAAATCATAACACCAATCCAATCATATGATAGCATAACCAGGGAATCACCTCACAAGTACAACCCTAGGATGAAATAACTAGGTCACAATAACCGAGAGATACCACTCAGCTTCCCACAAGAATAGAACCAGAGTCTCACACTCTGCTCAGAAGGCCACACTAAAGTGCCTCAATAAGATAGGACTCTAAAGCCCTCTCAATAATCAAAAATCCCACAACCAAAGCCTCAACAGGCTAGCCATCACTAATCTTTCAAGAACCGGGTGTCAAGACAAGCTATAAGTAAAAACAGGAGTAAATATAGTCTACCTACAGTCCCAACGGCCGCTCATACAACCGAGGAACACAATCAAGTGAAAACAAACCCTCCGGCATCCCATACTACCAGAGCGTACACTGAACACACAACAAACAAGGGTGGAATCCAATGCATGATATGATATGATGTGAAATAGAACCTCTGTATGTACCTCCTCCGGTGCCAATCAGGCCCAGCAGGCAGGTTCCATGGAAGGACTCAACCCGTATACCTCTACTCCACCGTATACCCTTCCCTCTGGTGCATGCAACTCGAAACCCCAGGCCCGGAGTGGCAAGGTCCATGGAGGTCCCCGACCCCATACTAAAACTCAATATCAAGACATGTCATCCGGAAGCAAGTCCGGGATCAAGATAGAGACCCAATCTCGTATATGCATGCCCAGACCCCGTCCAGGACTAAAGTAGTAGAAAATGCCTCAAAACCCCCTCCAAGGGTGCCCGGGCGTAACCGGGTCTAAAACTATAGTAAATCAAGTCTAGTGCTCCGCCCCGCAGAGACTAGTATCAGTAATAAAATTAAGTCTGGTGCTCTGCCCTGCAGAGACTAGTATTAGTAATAAAATCAAGTATGGTGCTCTTCCCCGCAGAGACTAGTACCAGTAATAAAACCAGTGCGAAAACATCCAAAAATCCCCTTTTCTATCAACAACAGTACCAAAAAGGGGCCCCCAGGGCCATGCAAATTTAGAAAAACTGTCAGTAGTGGCTCACAGTCAAAACTGTAGTAAAACATGCAGGGGAAAACCTTTTTCATGGATGATATGCTCGCACACAAATATAAAAGTAGCCCAATGGCTCACAATAATTCCTATCAGCCCTGCACAGGCCCAATAGCTACTCAGCAGACATAACCAGCCTAAAAGGATAATCTCTATGTCCGGGACTCGCGGACATTCCCAAGTAGCCCACCATCTATGTTTCAGAGTCAATACAAGGCCACACAGGACCACAAAGGTAATATACATTACTACGCGAATACTACAAACAACATATGAAATAGACGGACGAAAGGCGGACAAGGTCTGGGTTACCAACCTATAACAACCCATCCAAGGATGCTAATTAATGCAGTTATAGCCTATATACGCAGAGTCTAGATAGGGGAAAACCATAACCTACCTGTCATCCGATGACTAGCTGTGGGAACGACGTCGTCCAGACTCAAACTGCTTCGGGAAGCTCTGAATCACACAAAACAAATACTTTCAACTGAAGCTCCAAATACGTCTCTATGAAGGCTGACCAACCAAGGTAATGGAACAATTGCTAGAATCGACGAGACTGCAAGAACGAGCCATAGCCATTTGATAAGGTGTTAATGTCACACTCGCGACCAGCCAACTCCAAAACATAAAATGAGGCCAATAACAATAAGAAATGGCAGCTAAATCCAACAATAATATGTTAACCACATCTCAAAGGAGCGACGAGCTCCCGAGGCACTATTTCAAGGCGTACTTCACATTGTCCAATCCAATCACTATCGTATGCGATCCCAAAAAGAATGGAATAATTTCTCAATCCCTCCAGCACCTTACCACAACCAGAACACCACAACAATAACCAAACATAACAAGATAAAGGGGCTGTCCAAAGCCACAAATAAAAAATACCACTTTGTGGCTCAGAAATCCATAAAATAATACTAGAACATATAATAACGAAGGAGGATCGTAGGGGAGAGTTTTCCTTGACAAAAATATTCAATATTCCAAGATTGAAAACCTTCCTCCTTGCAAGAACAACAAACAGATCCAAAATCAACAAGAAACTACTACAAGATATCGGCAACAACAACTTTTCATAACTAGAAGCTTAAAATCTTGATCCAACAAATAGATAAGTATACGGGATCCATACCTCACCAAAATAACTCCATAGCTACTGCCAAATACTCAGAAAACACCTGCTAGCTCTCTGCATCAAAACCCACGAAGATACGCCATGAAATCGATGGGGAAAACTATACCAAAATGACGAGCTCGCGACGTAGAGCAACTTCCGTTAAACTTCCGAATTGAAAGGATCAAAGTACATGGATTATTTATGGACTCTCCCTCTGATTTTATGAAGCTTTTGGGTGATTTTTATGAATTACAATACCTCATAACACATCCTTCTTAGTATATTAGACACTATTTGTCTTACCCCAAAGGCACGTGTTACTTTAAACCTTCCAAACGGGCGAGGTGTTACACGAGGCATTTCTTTAACTCAAACTTTCGAGTAAGGGATTCCTTTGACTTAGAACCTTGGTTTAATTCTTTGATATTGCCAAGAATGTTGACGGAAGTCAACGATTTCCAAAGTTGAAGCTCTAAAATGAGGAACGGCCATAAAGACCAAACAAATGGCCCGGGCAATGAACTACCGATCCCGACAAGCCATAAATGACTTGGGCCACTACAAGTAAGCTCTAATGGTACAAGAAAGGCGAAAACGTGTAAATGACCGGAAGGGTCATTACATCATCCACTACTAAAAAGACTTTCGTCCCCGAAAGTCAGGAAGGAAGAAAATACCAGAGATTTAAGAATAGCGAATACAACGCCCGCACTACTCTCTCAGACAACCCGGGTAACCTCCGCGACCGGACGACACCCAATGGAACAGAACCAAAGAAAGCAACCAAGCCTTAATTTCTTACTAGCCAAGCTAGATTTCAACCTCCAAAGATCTGCCAACCCAAACTGAACCTCGAGAATCTTAACCAAAAAGCACCTACACAACACCGAAACCAGTGCACCAAGGCTATCAACACACAAAACTCAAATCCTCAAAACCATACCAAGTTTACCAGAAAATCCATCAACCCGAAACTCTAACTCATAAACCCGCTGTTCCGCAAAAGCCCTTTTTTTTTTCTGAACTGAATCCTTTAGCACCACAAAAAGGAAGTTGCATACAAGCTGAACACTCAAACCACCCTCGAAGCATCCACTGACACACCAGAGATCTATAGTTCCTGCTTATACTTTACCACGAACGAAGTCACCCATTTTATTCAAATGCATTTTAAGACAATATATAGGCTACTAGCCTTTTCCATCCAAGATAACAACCCGTAGCATATTATTGAAACTAAAGTTACCTGCCTTGACTGACCACCAACCAACGAACGAATATTTTTTCTAACATCAAATTCGCTAACTGAACCGTGCCAGGTCTGAATCAGCTGAAAGTGAATGAACCAGGGCAACCTTCCCAAAAGACCCAAACCAAAACCATGATCCTGCAAGAAGTGTGGTAAGCCTACCACGAAGTCTGTAACCATGAGCCAAGCTCCCAACTCTAGAAAATACTACTGCTACTCCGAACACTCGAACACCATTTGAATGTGAAATTGCCTTACGAATCTCACCTCAGGAAGAAGTCCACCATGTTACAAATATCAAGTCCAAACACCCCAAAGGCAAAGGAAAAAGGTGCCTGGGGTTCAAAGTTACCATCTAGCCATAGAATTTTTTGCATATACTTTCAACTCATTCCTTTGGCTCGAATCAACCGCTCTACTAGTTCTGCAAACACCAACCACTTTGAAGCATATATCATAACAAACTTCTAGTCCATACTGGCCAAGTCTAACCAACAGTGGAACCCCACATAAATAGCAACTCTAGAGGAATCAATTAAATAAGCTTTCAAATCCTTGGCAAATGAATGTCGATTACTAGTCTCTACGTATCATCAGAGCTCAAAATAGCCTCGCTAGTCTCAACCCGCACAAGCTGACCACATAAAGCATACACCACGGCTGAAGCACAAACTTACGCCGCTGAGTCTGTCCAACCATGGTAGAAGAACCTCGTACTAACTAGAACACTGTTGAAATCTAGAATATCTCGCCTCTTGCAGAGGTTAGCCAAGGACTAGGTGTCCAAGGCCAATAGCCGCATCCACAACTGAAGTAAAGAAGCTAAGTTGCCCGCACCCACTGCCTCCCGGCACTAGGATGCTGCAACCAAATAGAAACTACCAGGAACCATTCGATATAACCTACCAAGCCATGATTTTGAACCCCAACTTTCAAAACTGCCAACTAAAGCCTTGGTCGAACCAGGATGCTGCCAATGAACCCTTAGGAACCCAAGCCAACTAGGCCTGAATATGCAAATTGCCAACACCGCAGTTGCTACTGAAACAAAACCAATCGATGGAAAACCCACATCAATATGTAGATGGCTGAATCGAATCACCGACACACAATTCCAAAGCAAACCTTCATCGCCACCTCAGGCAACTACGAGGACACATAAACACATACAAAGAGTTATCTCCCTTCTTTTTCAACTAAACAAAAATGCTTCCTTAGCACATACTAAACCTTAAAAATCTTTTCTCGAATAAGAACCTGAAGCCATTACTTTACTACTCATAGCTACACGTCAAATTCAATAAGGCAGGAGAAGGATGGGCCAGATGCCCAACTCACCCGGAATGCTTACAAATACAACCTAACCATGAGGTTACGATCAAGACTTAGTCAGAAGTGCTTAAAGTCAAGATCCAATCACGATGCCAACATCCAGAGCTCATCGAAAGAACTTCGATCAAGATTCATTCCAACTGGAGCTAAAGATAAAACAAAACACCCAACGGACTAGGAAGTTGATGAGACTATGGGAACAACCCATATACCTACCAACCTCCTAAACTAATCAACAAAGAGGGTCGACTCTAGACACTCGAGAGACCAAACCAATCTATGCACACTAGCATAACCGATACCTCCCAACTGAGGCAAAATCTCAACTCCGGCCCAACTATCGGTAATACACCAAACTATCACATGGATCTCTAGCCACGCTAGATAACGGCCTAGGCAACAACTATCTAGGACCGCTCAACAAGGGAAACCCAACCAAAAGTCCAGAATCACAATGAAACAGGTGTAAGCCAATTAGAAACAGACTAACAAGAACTACCCACGAGCTACAACTTCGGGAAAATACCTCTCAAGGCTAACTTACCCCCATCCACTACTAAAGAATAAACTACCAATAAAACAACGTATCGATACTATAATTCGGGTAGCCAAACAACTTAAACAAGTACCAGGTAGGCATAGAAGCAATTATAGAGTCGTAACACGAGCGGGACTAACATAAGTCAAAGGTAGCAAAAGCCTGACCTAGAGTAACGATGTCAGGAACCTCTACCTCTGGCCCACAAAGAGGAGCATCAAGCTGATGGGGTCTAACTCTGAACTGAGTGGTCAAAATTGAAGCCCCAACCAGCCCTTGCTGGGGACAAACTCAATAAAGGTGACCAATCTCTCCACAATGATAACAATCAGGCTGTTTGGGATACACAATCATGGGGCAATTCCTAGCAAGGTGCCCATGCTCATCACACCAAAAACAGCCTATACTAGATGATATCTGACGAGAAAATCTCGCCTCGTACTCCAATACCGACAGACAACCCTGCTGAAGAACTAGAAGCTCAACTATAACTGAAGCACCACTCACAGAACCAGGTACTGAAACACTCACCGGAGGATTCAGAGTCCTAGCCACGATGTCCTGAAGCAATGAGGTCACTATAAATCCAGTCAGAGGTTGGGCTGACCCAACACCCCCTATCTAGTGCAGTAAACCCTCACTCTGGAGTCCTGGCGCTGATGGAAGCATTGAAGCAACAAGCATAGAAGCCTCGGCACCAACCGCTATCGCACTCGTATGAGGCATCTCAGAATGAATGAACAACCAAAGTTTAGAAGTCAATAGAGCTAGGAACACACGATGAGGAGCCAAGAAGATGAAACTTTTCCTAACAATGCCCTGTAGCCAACCGCAGATAGGATACGGACGTCATCGTACCGATCCGCGATACTCTACTTAGACACTTGCTTCTGTACCAAGTAACCGTTGAACCTAGAGCTCTGATACCAAGCTGTCACGACCCAATTTCTCAAGTCATGATGGCACCTACAATCCCCAGTAGGCGAACCAATTCCCGTAGCCCAGAACGGTTAGTAATGGGCTACTGCCTAACTAAAATGCACCAGCAAGCAGAAATAAGCGAAAGCAAAACTCGAATATAAATACATAAAGGAAACTACACCAACCCCAAGACTTGGTATCGACAGTACATAAGCTTCTAATAGAATACAAGTGCTAGAAGTAACAAAATACAACATAAATTGCCTCCGAAAGTACAAGGAGCAACAGTACAACAGATGAGATGTAGACAAGCCCCGACTGTCAGGCGCTCACCCTAGTCTCAAAGATCCAAAAGCTGCACGAGTCTCTAACGTGATCAACAACGAAAGCTCAGCTAATATCTGCACAAAAAGGTGCAGAAGTGTAGTATGAGCACCAAAACCACGGGTACTCAGTAGGTATCATAGGCCGACTGAGCGCATATAAGATATAAAAGCAGTAAGTAACAGATAGAAAGAAAGCAGTCACTGAGGCAATAAGCAAGGCACAAGGAGCTAGCACAGATCATCCATAACCAAGAGCTTCAAGTAACACATGCTAGCACAGAGATACAATCACACAGAATCACTGGTGAAGGAAAGAAGAACGCACCTGGAGTCCTTGTACAACAATATAAGTAAGTAGAGAGAGAGTTGAGAAAATGGCGGTATACCGGTAACCTCAAATGGAAGGAAAAGACGGAGAGCAGTCAAACATACTCAAAATGGAATCAACCAGTATAAGGAAATCATAACACCAATCCAATCATATGATAGCATAACCAGGGAATCACCTCACAAGTACAACCCTAGGATGAAATAACTAGGCTACAATAACCGAGAGATACCACTCAGCTTCCCACAAGAATAGAACCAGAGTCTCACACTTTGCTCAGAAGGCCACACAAAAGTGCCTCAATAAGATAGGACTATAAAGCCCTCTCAATAATAAAAAATCCCACAACCAAAGCCTCAACAGGCTAGCCATCACTAATCTTTCAAGAACCGGGTGCCAAGACAAGCTATAAGTAAAAACAGGAGTAAATATAGTCTACCTACAGTCCCAATGGCCGCCCATACAACCAAGGAACACAATCAAGTGAAAACAAACCCTTCGGCATCCCATACTACCAGAGCGTACACTGAACACACAACAAACAAGGGTGGAATCCAATGCATGATATGATATGATGTGAAATAGAACCTCTGTATGTACCTCCTCCGGTGCCAATCAGGCCCAGCAGACAGGTTCCATGGAAGGACTCAGCCCGTATACCTCTACTCCACCGTATACCCTTCCCTTCGGCACACGCAGCCCGAAGCTCCAGGCCCGGAGCGGCAAGGTCCATAGAGGTCCCCGACCCCATACTAAAACTCAATATCAAGATATATCATCCGGAAGCAAGTTCGGGATCAAGATAGAGACCCAGTCTCGAATATGCATGCCCAGACCCCGTCCAGGACTAAAGTAGTAGAAAATGCCTCAAAAACCCCTTCAAGGGTTCCCGGGCGTAACCGGGTCTAAAACTGTAGTAAATCAAGTCTAGTGCTCCGCCCCTCAGAGACTAGTATCAGTAATAAAATCAAGTCTGGTGCTCTGCCCCGCAGAGACTAGTATTAGTAATAAAATCAAGTCTGGTGCTCTGCCCCGCAGAGACTAGTACCAGTAATAAAACCAGTGCAAAACATCCAAAAATCCCCTTTTCTATCAACAACAGTACCAAAAAGGGCCCCCCAGGGCCCTGCAAATTTAGAAAAACTGTCAGTAGTGGCTCACAGCCAAAACTGTAGTAAAACATGCAGGGGAAAACCTTTTTCATGGATGATATGCTCGCACACAAATATAAAAGTAGCCCAACGGCTCACAACAATTCCTATCAGCCCTACACAGGCCCAATAGCTACTCAACAGACATCACCAGCCTAAAAGGATAATCTCTATGTCCGGGACTCGCGAACATTCCCAAGTAGCCCACCATCTATGTTTCAGAGTCAATACAAGGCCACACAGGACCACAAAGGTAATATACATTACTACGCGAATACTACAAACAACATATGAAATAGACGGATGAAAGGCGGACAAGGTCTGGGTTACCAACCTATAACAACCCATCCAAGGATGCTAATTAATGCAGTTATAGCCTATATACGCAGAGTCTAGATAGGAGAAAACCATAACCTACCTGTCATCCGATGACTAGCTGCGGGAACGACGTCGTCCAGACTCAAACTGCTCCGGGAAGCTCTGAATCACCCAAAACAAATACTTTCAACTGAAGCCCCAAATACGTCTATATGAAGGTTGACCAACCAAGGTAACGGAACAATTGCTATAATCGACGAGACTGCAAGAACGAGCCATAGCCATTTGATAAGGTGTTAATGTCACACTCGCGACCAGCCAACTCCAAAACATAAAATGAGGCCAATAACAATAAGAAATGGCATCTAAATCCAACAATAATATGTTAACCACATCTCAAAGGAGCGACGAGCTCCCGAGGCACTATTTCAAGGCGTACTTCACATTGTCCAATCCAATCACTATCGTATGCGATCCCAAAAAGAATGGAATAATTTCCCAATCCCTCCAGCACCTTACCACAACCAGAACACCACAACAATAACCAAACATAACAAGATAAAGGGGCTGTCCAAAGCCACAAATCAAAAATACCACTTTGTGGCTCAGAAATCCATAAAATAATACTAGAACATATAATAACGAAGGAGGATCGTAGGGGAGAGTTTTCCTTGACAAAAATATTCAATATTCCAAGATTGAAAACCTTCCTCCTTGCAAGAACAACAAACAGATCCAAAATCAACAAGAAGCTACTACAAGATATCGGCAACAACAACGTTTCATAACTAGAAGCTTAAAATCTTGATCCAACAAATAGATAAGTATATGGGATCCATACCTCACCAAAATAACTCCATAGCTACTGCCAAATACTCAGAAAAGACCTGCTAGCTCTCTGCATCAACACCCACGAAGATACGCCATGAAATCGACGGGGAAAACTATACCAAAATGACGAGCTCGCGACGTAGAGCAACTTCCGTTAAACTTCCGAATTGAAAGGATCAAAGTCCATGGATTATTTATGGACTCTCCCTCTGATTTTATGAAGCTTTTGGGTGATTTTTATGAATTAAAACGAAGCTGGAACACCTTTTATAAAGCAAAACCGACTTAGGATGCGGGCCCCGCTTTGACGTATCTGCTTGTGCAGTCTTACGAAAACATGAATATCTCTCTATTATGAAGTCGTATGGACAAACGGTTTAGTGAGTTGGAAACTAGACTCGTAGACCTTCGATTTGGTATATTGGGGGCCCACTAACTCTTTATAGATAGGGAAAAAGACCCCAAGACATTTAACCCAAATTTGAAGAGAATTCCTTAAAGAAATTTACAATAACTTTTTCCGACTTTTGTTTCGCAACTTGCTTGACTTCAAAACTTATCATACGACCATTCTGCCATTACAATACCTCATAAAACATCCTTATTAGTATATTAGACACTATTAGTCTTACCCCAAAGGCACGGGTTACTTTAAACCTTCCAAACGGGCGAGGTGTTACACGAGACATTTCTTTAACTCAAACTTTCGAGTAAGGGATTCCTTTGACCTAGAACCTTGGTTTAATTCTTAGATATTGCCAAGAATTTTGACGGAAGTCAACGATTTCCAAAGTTGAAGCTCTAAAATGAGGAACGACCATAAAGACCAAACAAATAGCCCGGGCACCGAACTACCGGTCCCAACAAGCCATAAATGACTTGGGCCACTATAAGTAAGCTCTAATGGTACAAGAAAGGCGAAAATGTGTAAATGACCGGAAGGGTCATTACATGTTTTATATGTATATATTAGGGACAACTTGTTTGACCTCGTAAAAGGGTATGTGAAGTTGTATTAAAGTATGGAAGGAGGGTTAGTGATACACCACTTAATTGGGTGTTATGTTAACTTGCTGCGTGCACACTTTTGTGTACTGTTTGGTATATGTTGTGAAGTCCAAGAAGTTTCAAGGGACCTTCCGAGAAGGTCATATAGTATATAGATGTGATTAAAAGAGAAAGGGTGAAATGCCTCTTGATTTGACCAGTTACGAGCTTACTGCTTGATTATTGATTTAGTGAGATTAAGTAGCCTAAATTAGTTAATTAGCAACTAATACTAGCATTGCCACTTATTTCATTGTAGATAAATAATCTGAGCATAAGAAGCTTAAATCATAATATCAGAATTGTACAGCAAGGTATGTAAAGGCTATTTGATTTCAGATTCTTTGGAATGAAATCGTATCCTTGTGTCTATATCAACGAAGTAAGCTTTCTAGGTGCTCTTCCTAGTTACGAATATATTGTGGCAGCATATAATCTCAATGTATATAGCTAACGATATTTTCCTGACTCCTTAGTGTATCAAAGTACTTCAATATGTGTTAACTATTTGATCTTCATGTTTTTTCCTCCAAGTACTAGTATGACAAAGGAATTCTATACAACAAGCTTCATGAGTTATTCTCTAAACCAAATGAGGTTTATTGTGTCATATAAGCCCCTAAACATTACATTGATGTTACAGTTACTTCTTATGTCATTATTACTGCCTTAAGTGCATATTCACGTGTCTTGTACTACTGGTCTATAGTGCGGAGCTCAATAATGATTATGACCACCAAGATAACGATCTCAAAGAATAAAGAAACTATAGGAAGTAATCTTTATATGTATGGGTGGCAGCCCAGGGGTGAAAGCATGGGTCGATCCCTATTTATTTACTTATGGGTGGCAGCCTAGGGGTGAAAGCCTAGCATGGGTCGATCCCAATTTGTACACTTACTAGGGCAGCATCTCAAGGGATAAATTTCCAAGCATGGGACTCCTCTTCTACCACTGATCAGTTGCTCACTTGTATCACATGCCTTACAAAGATTATAAAGCAAAGAAGAGTAAAGAAAATAATGCAATATACATGATTTCACAAGTGTAAGCAAAGGTGGTCTTCTGTTCTTATTTACACGTTTATGCATTGATACCTGATTCTATTTGAGCTCTTGTTTTACATATGGTTTACTTTATGCCTTACATATTCAGTACATTCTCTCGTACTGATGTCCCTCATGGGAGATGCTGCATTTCATGCTGCAGGCACAGGTACTCCGACTAGTAGACCTTCCCAGTAGGAGCATAGGATACTCAGCTGCTATTAGTGAGCTCCAGGTTGATTCGGGGCTTTACCGAGTCTTTGGTATATATTTTTGGTATTGTATAGTTAAGGGTAAGGCCGGGAACTGTCCTGACCTAAACTAAGTTTGTCTATCTTGTAGAGGCTTTGTAAACTAATATTAAAGTAAATCTTAGTTATGTCTTTTCTCATAACAATTGTGGCCTTAACGGCCAAATCATGTACATAAGTTGTGGACCTATCTACGTTGGTCTTGTTATTAAGATAGCTTATCTATAGTCAAAGATTCATAATGGTCATAGTTATATACATGATAACCACAAGCTATAAGTTGGTTCTCTCGGGCTTTTAGGGCATCGGGTGCCTGTCTGTCTTGATGAGATCTGAGGCGTGACAAAAGTGATATCAGAGCAGGTCATCCTAGGGAGTCTACAAAGCCGTATCTATGTAGAGTCTTGTTTATGGGTGTGTTATGCACCACATCTATAAACAGGAGGCTACATGACATTTAGGAGTTGTCTCTTTTTCTTTATCTCTTAGATCGTGCGATAGAGCCGATGTTGTAGGTTTATCATATCTAACCTTTAAATTATTTTCAGTATAGAAAAAATGCCAATTACAAGGAGAAATAAGAGTACATCTAAGCAAGTAGATGTGGCTACTAGAGAAGGGACCAGCAAATCACCACCTAGATGAGCAAATCAATGTGAGGCTCAACATGTGTCTCTATCATGGACTTCCTTCACTCCTCCGTCTCCAGAAGAGATAAGGAGGGAAGCAGCACCTCAAGAACCACCTGTTAATGCTACTTATCAAGATTTAAAGAATGCAGTCCAATTGTTGACTCGTATACTTGATAGTAAAGGACAAGGGCAAGCAGGTCCAATTACAGGTGCTAGTGGTGCAAATAGGGTAGCTAGTGTGCGGATACGTGATTTCCTTAATTTGGACCCTCCATCATTCACCGGGTCAGATCCTGATGAAGATCCGCAAGACTTTATTGATCAAATACAAAGGATCTTGGATATTATGCATGTATCTGGTAAAGAAGCAGTTGAGCCAGCAGCATATAGATTAAAAGGTGTGGCTATATTGTGGAATGAAGCTTGGAAACAATCTAGGGGTACAAATGCAACTTCAGCTAAATGGAAAGAGTTTAAAAAGGCATTCCTTGATCATTATCTGCCATTGGAGATCCAGGAGGCCCGTGCAACTCAGTTCTTAAATCCTCACCTAGGGAATATGAGCATGAAAGAGTATAGTCTCAAGTTTAATTCTTCGGCGAGGTACACTCATAATGTAGTAGCTACTATGGAGGATAGAGTTCATCGTTACATGGATAGATTGGATTCATATCTGGTTAGGGATTTTACTATTGCTACTTTGAACAAAGACATGGATATAGCAAGGATACAAGCTTTTTCACAAAATATGGTGGATCAAAGGCAAAGGAGAAGGACACAAAAGTTGGAAGGAGGGTATTCCAAGAGGGCCAGATCTATGGGGCAGTATACGCCATCCCAAGGTGAGTTTAGGCCTCAGTTTCCTAATAGACCGCCTAGGCCATCATTTTCCTACTCCACATCTAGCGCTCTACCTCGGTTTCAAGGGTCTAGGGGTAATCAGTTTGGGCAAAGAAGTGAGAGTCAAGGCTCACAAGTTACAGGGTACCAAGAGCAGGGAAGTACGAGCCAATCAAGACCTCCTAGACAGTCTTGTAGACAATGTGGAAGAAATCATTCAGGTATATGTCAGCTTGGAATGGATGCTTGCTTTTGGTGTGGTACACCGGGACACATGATGAGAAATTACCCTCAAAGGGGCATGGGTGGCATGGCACAACCTAATGGATCGATTGTTGCATCATCATCATTGGTTCCTTCTTTAAGTAAAGGGCCACAGGTGCCCACAGGTCGTGGTAGAGGAGTAGCTAGTTCCAGAAGAGTTCAGAATCGTACATATGCTCTAGCAGATTGACTGTAATGACCCTTCCGGTTATTTTCACGAATACGTTTTCCTTGTGCCGTTAGAGCGTGTTTGTAGAGGCCCCAAGTCATTTAAGGCTTGTCGGGACCGGTATTTCGGTGCCGAGACCATTTGTTTGGCCGCATGATAAGTTTTGAAGCCAAGCAAGTCGGCAAAAGTAATCGTAAGATCTTTAACAAATTTCCTGAACTTTGGGTAAAATGTCTCAGGGCTTTTCTCTCAATATATAAAGAGTTAGAAGTCCCCCAAACTACCAAATCGAAGGTCTACGAGTCTAGTTTTCAATGCACAAAACCTCACGTCCAACTGATCTCAGAGTAAAAGGTTATGACTGTTTTACCATGGACTATCTGGCAGAAAATGGATTGCGAACCGGGTCGCGAACCGGGGCGGTTAAACTCGATTTAAGCCTCAACTTCACGTTTTAAAATGCCATTTCAGTTCCGAAACAGTGAGAAAACATAAGGGAGAATTCCAAGAGAGTTCTTGAGTATCAAAATCGTGCGTTGGTGAATTGCGAGTCTAGATTTAAGAATTTTATTAACATCGCGTGTATTTGAAAATATTTTATTTAAAAGTTGAATTTGGTAAAAAATATATTATTATCACCTTTTCAAAATATTTTTAAGGTTTATGGAAAATATTTTTGATACGTTATAATTGTATATGTATTTATTTTATAAAGTTTTTATACATTGTAATATTTTAACGGAGATAGTAAATTTAGTTATGTTGAAATTTATTATTATAATATAGTAGGTTTTATTCAAAATAATTTTCTATGAATTATGGTATATTTAAAAAGTTGTATTTATTATACCACGAGCTTATATAATACCCGAGTATATACATAACGGGATAAAAACATTTTCATACTACTGCCACCTCCACTCCACGTGGAGGTGGAGGGAGTGGCCAACAATTCACTATCTACGTGGTGTCATGCCAATTATGACATATCTGCCTAACTTTTATTGTTGTATAAATATTGTGAAAGTTATTAAGAAAGTGTAGTATCAAATTATGGAGATGTTGTACTATTATTGTTGCGCACATTGAGGGTATTTTCTGGAAGCAATATTTTTACATTTTGTTTGATCATCGGAAAAGAAATCAATTATCGACGCCAAGTTATTCAAGCCCGAGTCCGAGTTTGATTTCGTGTTGGAGGTTTTTCGGAGAGGTTCAAGCTTGTCGTCGGACGACAGGTAGGTTACGGTCTATTTTCCCTAGACTCCGCATATGTAGAATAAAATTGTATTAATGGGCATCTTTGGGTTGGTTTATTAGGTTGGTACCACAGACCTTGACCGCTTTATTCATGTCCGCCTTCTTTTGTTCCTCCGTTGCTTGTAGTATTTGCCGATATATTTTATTTACCCTTGTGGTCCTGTGAGGCCTTGTTGACTCTGGAATATAGAAGGTGGGATTTTGGGAATGTCCGCGAGTCCCGGGCATAGAATTATCCTTCTAGGCTGGTTATGCTTGCTGAGTAGTTGTGGGCCTGTGCAGGGTTGATAGGTTGATTGTGAGCTGCTGGGCAGCTATTGTGTGTGATCATACCATTTCCATGCATATAAAGAGGTTTTATCCATGTTTTTACTATGTTTTGGCTTCGGGCCTACTGGCACTAATTTTCTAACCTTGCATGGCCCGAGGGGCCCATTTTTTATGGAAATAAATTTCGGAATGGTTTGATTTAACTTGTGAATATTTTCTGGATAAAGAAAGTAAAATTATGTTTACAATCATCAGTTTTTTACGATTAAACGCTAGACTCGGCAGGGCCCGGAGTTGCTAGGTTGAGTTTTTTCTTGTACTTTGTAGATGGATATTTAGCTCGGTCGCCGAGCACCCTGAAGATGACTTTTTCTAATGTTTAGAACCCGTTAAGCCCGGCACCCTTGGAGGGTTTTGAGAGAGACATTTTCCATACTACTTTAGTCCGTGGACAGGGTTCTGGGCATTGCAATATTCGAGACTGGGTCTCTAATGTTGATACTGGACTGCTTCCGGATGACATCGTTTGATACTGAGTTTAGTATGGGGTCTGGGACCTCCATGGACCTTGCCATCCGGGCCAGGGGCTACGGGCTGCGTGTGCCGGAGGAGGGGTATACGGTGGAGTAGAGGTATACGGGCAGTGTCCTTCCATGGAACCTACCTGCTGGGCCGGATCGGCACCGGGGGAGGTACATACAGAGATACCATTTCACTGAGATATTCATGCATCATATCATTCATTGTTTGAGGCTCCACTCTTGTTTGCTGATTGTTGATTGTACGCTTCGGTAGTATGGGATGCCGGAGGGTTTGTTTTCACTTGTTTGTGTTCCTCGGTTGTATGGGCGGCCGGGGGACTGTAGGTAGACTTTTGCTATTACTTACAAAATTGTTCCCTGTTACGGTTAAGTATGAAATTAGTTACTGCTAGACTGTTAGTTGCTGGATTGAGATTGATATGATTAGTTGGGCTTGATTCATGTCTTTAAGCATGTCTATCATTACTCTTCTCTCTTCTTCTTACACTTGAGGTTACCGGTATACCATCCATTTCGTAAACTTATTTTATATACACTGTTATTGCAAGGACCCCAGGCGCGTTGTTTCTTACTTTCACCTGTGCCTATGGTGTGTATATTCTGCTTACTAGCCTCACATGTGGTTCTGTTGATTTCCCTCTGGGCTAGTTCCTGTGTACCTTTCGTTGATTTCTGTGATTGCTTGCTTCTATTTTGTCTGTTACTACACTTTTATCTTATATGTGCCCAGTCGGCCTATGATTCCTACTGGGTACCTTATGCTTCGCATTTGGTGCTCACCCCTACCCCCCTGCATCTTTGGGTGCAGATCCTAGCGTGGGCCATCGCCGTTAGATCATTGTGATTCGTGATTGGAGATCTGTTGGGGACTACTTCAGGCTGAGGGTGAGCTCTTGGCGATCGGAGCTTAGCTTTAGTTTATCTTTTGCTTTATGTACTCTATTACCATTCAGAGACATCTGTATATATTCTTTTGGATCGTTTGCACTCCATGTATGTAGTTTTGGCTCTGTACTATGATACCAGGTCTTGGGGTTTGGTTTAGTTTCCACATATGTATATTGCATCATTTGGGTTTGTTGGAGACTCACGGGGTTGGTTATACTACCTATCAGTTGGAGGGCCCAGCGAAGTTATGGTGGAGGGCCCAGGTTGCTTGTAGACCACCGTCGTCACCTCCTTTGACTTGGTCTGAGTTTTATGAGGCCTTTATGGCCAAGTTCCTACCCCAGAGTGATTGGGAGCGCCGCAGGGAGCAGTTTACTCACCTTACACAGGGGTCTACGACTATCTCGGAGTATGAGACCCATTTTCATCAGCTAGCACCGTTCGGAGCTATGATCATTCCTACCGAGGCAGATAGGATTCGCAGATTTGTATGGGGTTTGAGGCCAGAGATCAGGCAGCCAGCTGAGATATTGATTGCCAGTGGTCGGTCATTCCAGGCTATTGTAGACTATGCCCGCACTGTGGAGGACTTACAGCGACATGATCAGGGGTCCAGAGATAAGAGGCCTCGACATCAGGGTGTCTATAGTAGTTCCAGATATGGTGGTAGAGGTTCTGGCCAGTGGAGCCGGAGTTATCAGCCACAGCAGTACCAGGGTCAGTCCAGCCGACCGGTTCAGGCTTCCCTTCAGACTTTTGGTAGTACCCAATTTGAGCAGGGTTAGGGCAGCCATCAGGGATATAGCAGCCAGTCTTCGAGGGGTACAGTTTCTGGGGCATCAGGCCGTGGTGGTCATACGGGATTTGCTGCTTCATCTCGACTGAGTAGGCCATCAGGGGCTTGTTTTACTTGTGGTGCGATGGGTCATTTTGCTAGAGATTGCCCTAAGCAGGGTACAGTTCAGTTGGCCGAGCCTTTACGAGCAGTTCAGCCTCCGGCTAGAGGGGGTGGTCGTCAGATTAGAGGTGGTGCTCCGCGCGGCAGGGCAGGTGGTAGGGATGGCGGTCGGGCAGGTGGAGGTCGTCGTCAGTTTTACGCGGTCCCTAGGAGACCTGAGGCAGAGGCCTCAGATGCTGTGATTACAGGTACGATTTCTGTGTGCCATCAGTCTGCTATGGCTTTATTTGATCCTGGATCCACTTGTTCATATGTATCTGCCTACTTTGTGCCTTGTTTGGGGTTAGCTGGTGAGCCATTATCTGTTCCTGTTTCTGTTTCGACCCCAGTAGGAGATTCTTTAGTAGTGGATCGGATTGTGAGATCTTGTATGCTATCTATTGGTGATTCAGAGACTTGAGGTGATTTGATGATTCTTGATATGCTAGATTTTGATGTGATACTGGGCATGAACTGGTTATCCCCTCACCGTGTGGTTTGGATTGTTATGCCAAGACCATTACCCATTACCATAGTTGTGCCCGGTGTATCCCCGGTTGTGTGGCAGGGTTCTGTTAGCCATGCACCATCTAGGATCATCTCTTGTCTTCGAGCTAGGAAGTTGATTTCCCGTGGGTGTTTAGCTTATCTAGCATATGTCCGAGATGTTAGTGCTGACCCTACTTCTCCTGAGTCTGTTCCTGTGGTTAGAGACTTCCTCGATGTGTTTCCTACCGACCTGCCAGGCCTTCCACCTGAGAGAGATATTGATTTTGCTATTGAGTTAGAGCCGGGCACTAGGCCCATTTCTATTTCTCCTTACCGTATGGCTCCTGCTGAGTTGAGGGAGCTTAAGGAGCAGCTCCAGGATCTGTTAGCTAAGGGTTTATTAGACCTAGTGTGTCACCTTGGGGTGCTCCTGTTCTCTTCGTGAAGAAGAAGGATGGGTCGATGCGCATGTGTATTGATTATCGGCAGCTGAATAGGGTGACAGTGAAGAATAGGTATCCGATGCCGAGGATTGATGATTTGTTTGACCAGCTTCAGGGTTCAGTCGTGTTTTCGAAGATTGATTTGAGGTCTGGCTACCATCAGTTGAGGATTAGGGCGGAGGACATCCCTAAGACAGCATTCAGGACACGTTATGGCCATTATGAGTTCCTGGTGATGTCTTTTGGGTTGACTAATGTCCCCGCAGCCTTTATGAACTTGATGCACATGGTTCTTGGCCCGTATTTGGACTCATTTGTGATAGTTTTTATAGACGACATCTTGTATACTCGCGTAGTAAAGATGAGCATGAGCAACACTTGAGGGTTATACTCCAGACTTTGAGAGATTCATCGGCTTTTATGCCAAGTTCTCAAGTGCGAGTTTTTGGTTGAAGTCCAGTTGCATTCCTAGGGCCAGTGTGTCTAAGGATGGGATCTAGGGTTGATCCGGGAAAGATTTCATGCGGTTTGGTCGAGTGTTGCCTAAACAACCTACTACTGTTACTGAGGTTCGGCAGCTTTATTGGGTTAAGCTAGGTTACTACAGAACGGTTTCGTTTGAGGGATTTTCTTCCATAAGCAGCACCTTGGACTATGCTCGACTAGGAAGGTATGTCCCTTTCAGTGCGTCGGATCAGTGTGGAGGATAGCTTCCGCGGCTTAAGGCCTTATTGACTTCAGCTCCAGTTTTGACTTTACTGGTTGAGGGTCAGAGCTTCTCCGTGTATTGTGATGCTTCTGGGGTTGGTCTTGGTTGTGTGTTGATGCAGCAGGGTTGAGTAATAGCATATGCATCGAGGCAGCTGAAGGTTCACGAGCGCAACTACCCCACTCATGACTTAAAGTTGGCGGCGGTAGTTTTTGCGCTCAAGATCTGGAGGCATTACCTATATGGAGTTCACTGTGAGATCTTCACCGATCACCGTAGTCTTCAGTATATCACGAGTCAGCGAGAGTTGAACTCGAGACAGAGAAGATGGGTCGAGTTACTAAAGGACTATGACTTCACTATTCTGTATCATCCGGGCAAGGCAAACGTGGTAGCGGATGCCTTGAGTCGGAAGACAGTGAGTATGGGTAACCTAGCTTCTCCTTTAGTTTCAGAGCGACCGTTGGCCTTGGATATCCAGTCCTTGGCTAACCGTTTGGTTAGACTTGACTTGTCGGATCCTAGCAGAGTTCTCGCCAGTGTTGAGGTTCGTTCTACTTTGATTGATCAGGTTCAGAGCCGTCAGTTTGAGGATCAGCAGTTGTATGACCTTCGTAATCAGGTTGTTCAGGGTGAGACCAGTCGGGCTACCCTAGATTTAGATGGGGTTCTGAGGGGTGATTGTCGCCTTTGTGTTCCGAGGATTAGTGATTTGATTCAGTTGATACTTCATAAGGCACATTATACTAGATACTCCATTCACCCTGGCACAACAAAGATGTATAGAGACTTGAGACAGCTTTACTGGTGGAGTGGTATGAAGCGGGATATAGCGGAGTTCATATCTCGGTGCTTAAACTGTCAGCAGGTTAAGTTCGAGCACATGAGACCTGGTGGTTTGATGCAGCGACTTCCCATTCCTGAGTGGAAGTGGGAAGGGATTACTATGGACTTTGTTGTTGGTTTGCCCCGTACTTCTCATGGGTTTGATTCCATATGGGTGATTGTTGGTAGGCTGACTAAGTCAGCACATTTCTTGCCGGTTCAGACTTCTTATGGCGCAGAGAGGTTAGCTCAGATCTACCTTCGTGAGATTGTTCGGTTGCACGGGGTCCCAGCTTCTATCATTTCAGACCGCGACACTCAGTTCACATCTCAGTTCTGGAGGGCTATTCAGCGAGATTTGGGTACAGAGGTTCATCTTAGTACCGCTTTCCGCCCCCAGACAGATGGCCAGTCTGAGAGGACCATTCAGATTCTGGAGGACATGTTTCGGGCCTGTGTTCTTGACTTTGGAGGTTCTTGGGATCAGTTTGTTCCCTTGGCAGAGTTTGCTTATAATAATAGCTTCCATTCGAGTATCGGCATGGCACCTTTTGAGGCTTTGTATGGCAGGCGTTGCGGATCACTGGTAGGTTGGTTTGATGGTTTTAGTGCTGGGCCACAGAGCTCAGATTTGCTTCGAGATTCCTTAGACCGATTCCGAGTGATTCAAGATAGACTTCGGGCAGCTCAGAGCAGGCAGAAGAGTTATGCTGATCATAGGCTTCGTTCCTTGGAGTTTAGTGTCGGTGACCTGGTGTTTCTCCGTGTATCTCCCATGAAGGGCGTGATGAGGTTTGGTAGGCGGGGCAAGCTTAGCCCCAGGTACATTGGGCCATTTGAGATTCTTCAGAGGGTTGGTAGCGTTGCCTATCAGCTAGCCTTGCCTCCGATGTTTTCAGCTATACATCCTATATTTCATGTTTCGATGTTGCGTCGGTATGTCCCAGATGAGTCTAATGTGTTACAGTGGGATTCAGTTCAATTGGGAGAGGGTTTAGCCTTTGTTGGGGAGCCGACAATTATTTTGGCCAGAGATGTCAGGAGATTGAGGTCTCGAGAGATCCCGGTGGTTAAGGTTCAGTGGAGGCACCATCCAGTCGAGGAGGCTGCCTGGGAGACCGAGAGAGATATGCGGGCCCAATATCCGCAGCTATTTTAGCCTTCAGGTACCCCCTTGACCTTGACTTTCGAGGACGAAAGTCCTTTTTAGTAGTGGATGATGTAATGACCCTTCCGATTATTTCCACGAATACGTTTTTCTTGTGCCGTTAGAGCGTGTTTGTAGCGGCCCCAAGTCATTTAAGGCTTGTCGGGACCGGTATTTCGGTGCCGGGACCATTTGTTTGGCCGCATGATAAGTTTTGAAGCCAAGCAAGTCGACAAAAGTAATCGTAAGATCTTTAACAAATTTCCTGAACTTTGGGTAAAATACCTCAGGGCTTTTCTCTCAATATATAAAGAGTTAGAAGTCCCCCGAAATACCAAATCGAAGGTCTACGAGTCTAGTTTCCAACGCATAAAACCTCACGTCCAACTGATCTCGGAGTAAAAGGTTATGACTGTTTTACCACGGTCTATCTGGCAGAAAATGGGTTGCGAACCGGGTCGCGAACCGGGTCGCGAACCGGGTCGGGTTAAACTCGATTTAAGCCTCAACTTCACGTTTTAAAACGCCATTTCAGTTCCAAAACAGTGAGAAAACATAAGGGAGAATTCCAAGAGAGTTCTTGAGTATCAAAATTGTGCGTTGGTGAATTGCGAGTCTAGATTTAAGAATTTTATTAACATCGCGTGTATTTGAAAATATTTTATTTAAAAGTTGAATTTGTTAAAAATTATATTATTATCACCTTTTCAAAATATTTTAAAGGTTTATGGAAAATATTTTTGATACGTTATAATTGTATATGTATTTATTTTATAAAGTTTTTATACATTGTAATATTTTAACGGAGATAGTAAATTTAGTTATGTTGAAATTTATTATTATAATATAGTAGGTTTTATTCGAAATAATTTTCTATGAATTATGGTATATTTAAAAAGATGTATTTATTATACCACGAGCTTATATAATACCCGAGTATATACATAACGGGATAAAAACATTTTCATACTACTGCCACCTCCACTCCACGTGGAGGTGGAGGGAGTGGCCAACAATTCACTATCTACGTGGTGTCATGCCAATTATGACATATCTGCCTAACTTTTATTGTTGTATAAATATTGTGAAAGTTATTAAGAAAGTGTAGTATCAAATTATGGAGATGTTGTACTATTATTGTTGCGCACATTGAGGGTATTTTCTGGAAGCAATATTTTTACATTATGTTTGATCATCGGAAAAGAAATCAATTATCGACGCCAAGTTATTCAAGCCCGAGTCCGAGTTTGATTTCGTGTTGGAGGTTTTTCGGAGAGGTTCAAGCTTGTCGTCGGACGACAGGTAGGTTACGGTCTATTTTCCCTAGACTCCGCATATGTAGAATAAAATTGTATTAATGGGCATCTTTGGGTTGGTTTATTAGGTTGGTACCACAGACCTTGACCGCTTTATTCATGTCCGCCTTCTTTTGTTCCTCCGTTGCTTGTAGTATTTGCCGATATATTTTATTTACCCTTGTGGTCCTGTGAGGCCTTGTTGACTCTGGAACATAGAAGGTGGGATTTTGGGAATGTCCGCGAGTCCCGGGCATAGAATTATCCTTCTAGGCTGGTTATGCTTGCTGAGTAGCTGTGGGCCTGTGCAGGGTCGATAGGTTGATTGTGAGCTGCTGGGCAGCTATTGTGTGTGATCATACCATTTCCATGCATATAAAGAGGTTTTATCCATGTTTTACTATGGTTTTGGCTTCGGGCCTACTGGCACTATTTTCTAAACCTTGCATGGCCCGAGGGGCCCATTTTTGATGGAAACAATTTGGAAATGGTTTGATTTAACTTGTGAATATTTCTGGATAAAGGAAAGTAAAATTATGTTTAAAATCATCAGTTTTACGATTAATGCTAGACTCGGCAGGGCCGGAGTGCTAGTTGAGTTTTCTTGTTACTTGAGATAATTTTAGCCTCGGTCGGACCGAGCACCTGAGATGACTTTTTACTATTTAGACCCGGTTAAGCCCGGGCACCCTTGGAGGGGTTTTTGAGACATTTTCCTACTACTTTAGTCCTGGACAGGGTCTGGGCATTGCATATTCGAGACTGGGTCTCTATCTTGATACTGGACTTGCTTCCGGATGACATGTTTGATACTGAGTTTTAGTATGGGGTCTGGGACCTCCATGGACCTTGCCATCCGGGCCAGGGGCTACGGGCTGCGTGTGCCGGAGGAGGGGTATACGGTGGAGTAGAGGTATACGGGCAGTGTCCTTCCATGGAACCTACCTGCTGGGCCGGATCGGCGCCGGGGGAGGTACATACAGAGATACCATTTCACTGAGATATTCATGCATCATATCATTCATTGTTTGAGGCTCCACTCTTGTTTGCTGATTGTTGATTGTACGCTTCGGTAGTATGGGATGCCGGAGGGTTTGTTTTCACTTGTTTGTGTTCCTCGGTTGTATGGGCGGCCGGGGACTTGTAGGTAGACTTTTGCTATTCTACTTACACAATTGTCCCTGTTACGCGTTAACGTATGAAATTGGTACTGGCTTAGACTGTTAGTTCTGCTTGATTGAGATTTGATATGATTAAGTTGGGCTTGCTTCATGTCTTTAAGCAGTCTATCATTACTACTTCTCTCTTCTTCTTACATCTTGAGTTACCCGATATAAAACCGTCATTTCGTAAACTTATTTTATAATACACTGTTATTGCAAGGACCCCAGGCAGCGTTGTTTTCCTTCTTACTTTAACCTGTTGCCTATGGTGTGTAATTCTGCTTACTAGCACTCAACATGTGGTTTCTGTTGAATTTCCCTCTGGGCTAGTTCCTGTGTACCTTTCGTGAATATTTCTGTGAATTGCTGCTTCTATATTTGTTGTTACTACACTTTTTATCTTATATGTGCCCAGTCGGTGCCCTATGATTCCTACTGGTACCTTATGCTTCGCATTTGGTGCTCACCCTACCCCCTGCATCTTGGTGCAGATCTCGTGGGCCATCGCCGTTAGATCATTGTGACTTCGTGGCTTGGAGATCTGTTGGGGACTACTTCAGACTGAGGGTGAGCTCTTGGCGATCGGAGCTTAGCTTTAGTTTATCTTTTGCCTTATGTACTCTATTACCATTCAGAGACATCTGTATATATATCTTTTGATCGTTTGCACTCCATGTATGTAGTTTTGGCTCTATACTATGATACCAGGTCTTGGGGTTTGGTTTAGTTTCCGCATATGTATATATTTATAGTCCTTTTATCTGTTCTCTTCGTCTTGTTCTCTTATTTGTTAGATAGTAGCCCATTACTAACTGTTCTGGGCTACGAGGATTGGTTCACCTACCGGGGGTTGTAAGTGTCATCATGATCGAGAAATTGGGTCGTGACATTGACAAAATTTAGAGACTTCACCCGATGTGGTTACAGGTACATTGTCCATCTTTTCACATAATGTGTATGCTTTAATTGATCCGGATCTACACTATCATATGTCACTCCATTGATTGCTTGAAAGTTTGAAAGAACACTGGAATTATTGGTTAAACTATTTGAGGTGTCTACGCCAGTTGACGAGTCTATTATAACTAGAAAAGTCTATCATAATTGCATAGTAACTGTTTGCGATCATGATACATTGGCTTACCTTGTTGAGCTAGAAATGGTAGATTTTGATGTTATAATGGGTATGGATTGGTTGGCTTCTTGTTATGCCACAGTAGATTTCGGAGCTAAAAGGGTGCATTTCCATTTTCCAAAAGAGGCAGTCCTTGAATGGAGAGGTAATATTGGGGTGCCAAGAGGTAAGTTTATTTCTTATCTTAAGGCAAAAAAGATGATGTCCAAAGGGTACATATGTCATCTAGTGAGAGTGAGAGATATCGATGCAGAGTCACTAACTCTTCAATCCATTCCCGTGGTAAATGAATTTTCTGATGTATTTCCCAAAGAGCTTCCAGGTTTGCCTCCAAAAAGAGACATAGAGTTTGGTATTGATGTGATTCCAGGTACTTAACCTATCTCTATCCCTCCATATAGGATGGCCCCGGCAGAGTTACGAGAATTGAAGGAGAAATTGAAAGACTTGTTAGATAATGGATTCATAAGGCCCAATATGTCCCCTTGGGGAGCACCGATTTTATTTGTACATAAGAAAGATGGCTCATTGAGAATATGTATTGACTACCGGTAGTTGAATAAAGTGATAATTAAGAACAAATATACCCTCCCTAGGATTGATGATTTGCTTGATCAGTTACAGAGTGCTAAGTGTTTCTCAAAGATTGACTTGAGGTCGGGTTATCACAAAGTGAGGGTCAAAGAGAAAGATATACCCAAGACAACCTTTCAAACACGGTATGGTCATTTTGAGTTTTCAGTTATGTCATTTGGGCTAACAAATCCACCAGCAGCTTTTATGGATTTGATGAATAGGGTGTTCAAGCCATTCTTGGACGTGTTTGTGATTGTATTCATAAATGATATCTTGGTCTATTCAAGATCAAAAGAGGACCACACTAATCACTTACGATAGGTGTTACAGATTCTTAGTGAGGGTAAGCTATAGGCAAAGTTTTCTAAATGTGAGTTTTGGTTAAAATCTGTGGCATTCTTGGGTTATATTGTCTCCGATGAAGGAATAAGAGTTATTACTCAAAAGATAGAAGCCGTGAAGAACTGGCCAAGACCTACAACACCTATGGAGGTTCGTAGTTTCCTTGGGTTGGCAGGTTATTATAGAAGGTTCGTTGAGGAATTTTCTTCTATTTCTGCACCCGTCACAAAGCTAACACACAAGGTAGCCAAGTTCCAATGGAGCAATGCATACGAAAGAAGCTTCCAAGAGCTGAAGAATTAGTTGACTTCCACACCTATATTGGTACTTCCAGAAGGCATAGAAGGGTATGCAGTGTATTGTGATGCTTCGGGAGTGTGCTTAGGATGCATATTGATACAGCATGGTAAAGTAATAGCTTATGCCTCAAGACAGTTGCGGCCACATGAGAAAAATTATCCAACCTATGATCTAGAGCTAGAAACGGTTGTATTTGCTTTGAAGATATGGCACCACTACTTGTATGGGGTTCATGTTGACATATATACTGACCATAAGAGCTTGCAATATATCTTTAAGCAGAAGGATTTGAATCTAAGGCAACGAAGATGGCTTGAGTTATTAAAAGATTATGATATTGATATCTTGTATCATCCGAGGAAAGCAAATGTGGTAGCCGATGATTTAAGTCGTAAGACAATGGCAAACACCTACAGGCAGTCCATGGAAAGACAAAGAATAGTTAAGGATCTATACCAACTAGCTAGCTTGGGGGTTTGCCTTCTTGAATCTCCAGATGAAGGGATTATTGTGCAAAATGCGGCAGAATCTTCATTAGTAGCTGAAGTAAAAGTGAAGCAATATAAGGATCCTATTCTATTACATATTAAAGAGAATGTACGACAAGGTGTGACAAAGGCATTTGAGCTCACGCAAGAAGAAGTACTCCGGTGCCAAAACAGGTTGTGTGTACCTTATGTAGATAAACTAAGGAAGAGAATTATGATAGAAGCACATCATTCAAGATATTCTATCCATCTGGGGTCAAATAAAATGTATCATGACTTGAAAGGAGTGTATCGGTGGAGTGACATGAAGAAGAACATTGCAGAATTTATTGCTCAATGTCCAAATTGTCAACAAGTTAAAGTGGAGCACCAAAAGCCCAGAGGTTATATGCAACATATAGATCTTCCATTTTGGAAGTGGGACATGATCAATATGGATTTTATCACTCGTTTTCCCCGCTTATTTCAGAAATTTGATTCCATAGGGTAATAGTTGACAGACTCACCAAATCAGCACACTTCTTGCCGATCAAGACTACTTATATAGTTGTAGAGTATGCAAGGTTGTACATTATAGAGATAGTTCGGCTACATGGAGTGCCAATCTCTATTATATCTGATAGGGGAGCTCAATTCACCGCGAATTTTTGGAAGTTATTTCAGAAGAGTTTAGGGACACAAGTGAATTTAAGTACAACCTTTCACCCTCAAATGGATGGTCAGGCAGAACGTACAATCCAAACACTTGAGGATATGTTACGAGCTCATGTATTAGAAATCAAAGGTAGTTGGGATGACCATGTTCCACTTATTGAGTTTGCTTACAATAATAGCTACCATTCAAGTATCAAAATGGCACCTTATAAAACTTTATATGGGAGGAAGTGCAGATCACCAATCAGATGGTTTGAAGTAGGCGAAACTGCCTTATTTAGGCTAGCTCTTGTTTATCAAGCTATGGAAAAAGTTAAGGTGATACAACAACACCTAGAAATGGATCAAAGTCGACACAAACCATATGCAGATATTAGAAAAAAAGGGCTGGAGTTTGCTTTAGGAGATTGGGTATTTTTGAAGGTGTCACCAATGAAAAGGGTAATGAGATTTGGTAAAAGAGGAAAGTTGAGTTCGCGCTATATAGGTCCATATAAGATTATTCGGAGAGTTGGCCAAGTCGCATATGAGCTAGAGCTACCCCAAGAGCTTGCAACAGTTCATCCAGTGTTTCATGTCTCAATGCTTCGAAAGTGTATAGGTGACCCATCTCGTATTACTCCTACTGAAGATGTACAAGTTATGAAAGATCTCACTTATGAAGAAGTACCCATTTCTATTCTGGAACGACAAGTTAGAAAGTTAAGAAATAAAGAAGTAGCTTCTGTAAAACTACTGTGGAGAAACCAACAAGTAGAAGAAGTTACATGGGAGGCAGAAGAAGCAATGAAATCCAAGTATCCTCATCTATTTCAGTTTGATGAGAAAGGTGAAAGTGTCGAGTTGAAGCATTAACAAGTAAATATAAGTCTATATGTATTATCTGGCTAATAGTGGTACTTAACTTAGGCTTGAACTTTTTTCAGCTGGTTAAATACGATATCATTCGAGGACGAATGCTCCTAAGGGGGGGAGGATATAACATCCTGTATTCTGCGTATACTAGTTCTATTCATATAGCACTCGACATATCCTTGTCGTATATGTGATGGACCAAGTTTATTATATGAAGTAGTGATGGTTTAATATATATTGGGAGGTGTTGTAATGCCCCGTTCATTTCAGCACGTAAACATCCAAGTTAACCTCGACGAAAGTATTTGAACTCGAGATAGTAAGGTGGTATTTGAGCTTAAGGTTAAAGTAAATTTGTAAGTTAAAGCAAAAGGGTTTGAGGTTTAGAAAATGGAATAAAATGATTGAGCTGCTTGCTTGACTTAATTAAGCTAGTAGGTGACAAGTAGGTGCATCACCTACTAGACTTCTTGACCAGCCAAAAGAACCAAGCAGGTGCATCACCTACTTGGACTCTTTGACCAGCTTAAAAGGCCAAGTAGGTGCATAACCTACTTAGCCATTTTGTGGCCCAAATAAATCCAAGTGGTGGCTGGAAATTGAAGGAGACATAGCTGGCCAAATAGGAGCATTTAAGGTCAAGAGTTGGTCCACTATTTTCTCATTATAAACTTATAATTGCAGATTTTCAAAGCTAATCTCTTTCTCTCTCTCTCTCTAAGCTTAAAAAAGCCACCCCAAAAATCCTTTTAGGGTTCTTGATGGTCTCTTATCTTCTCCAGTCAAGGTAAGTAAAAATTTATGGGTTTCGTTTAATTCTTCCAAGGAAATTTATGTTAACTTGCTTGACCTCGTAAAAGTGGTGTATCACCAAACCCAATTGGGTGTTATGTTAACTTGCTGCCTGCACACTTTTGTGTACTTTTTGGTATATGTTGTGAAGTCCGAGAAGTTTCAAGGGACCTTCTGAGAAGGTCATATAGTATATAGATGTGATTAATATAGAAAGGGTGAAATGCCTCTTGATTTGACCAGTTACGAGCTTACTGCTCGATTATTGATTTAGTGAGATTAAGTAGCCTAAATTGGTTAATTAGCTACTAATATTAGCGTTGCCACTTATTTCATTGTAGATAAATAATCCGAGCAGAAGAAGATTAAGTCATAATATAAGAATTGTACAACAAGGTATGTAAAGGCTATTTGATTTCAGATTCTTTGGCATGAAGTCTTATCCTTGTGTTTATATCAACAAAGTAAGCTTTTTAGGTGCTTTTTCTAGTTACGGACATATTGTGGCAGCATATAATCTCAATGTATATAGCTAACGATCTTTTCCTCACTCCTTAGTGTATCAAAGTACTTCAATATGTGTTTACTATTAGATATTTATGTTTATTCCTCCAAGTACTAATATGACAAAGGAATTCTATACAACAAGCTTCATGAGTTATTCTCTAAACCAAATGGGGTTCATTATGTCATATAAGCCCCTAAACGTTACATTGATGTTACAGTTACTTCTTATGTCATTATTACCGCCTTAAGTGCATATTCATGTGTCTTGTACTACCGGTCTATAGTTCCGAGCTCAATAATGATTATGACCGCCAAGATAAAAATCTTAAAGAATAAAGAAACTATATGAAGTAATCTGTATATGTATGGGTGGCAGCCCAGGAGTCAAAGCCTAGCATGGGTCGATCCTTATTTATGTACTTATGGGTGGCAGCCTAGGGGCGAAAGCCTAGCATGGGTCGATCCTATTTTGTACACTTACGAGGGCAACATCTCAGGGGCTGAATTGCCTAGCATAGGACTCCTCTTCTACCACTGATCAGTTGGTCACTTGTATCACATGCCTTACAATGATTATAAAGCAAAGAAGAGTAAATAAAAGAATGTAATATACATGATTTCACAAGTGTAAGCAAAGGTGGTCTTCTGTTCTTATTTACACGTTTATGCATTGATACCTGATCCTATTTGAGCTCTTGTTTTACATATGGTTTACTTTATGCCTTATATATTCAGTACATTCTCTCGTACTGATGTCTCTCATGGGGGACTCTACGTTTCATGCCGCAGGCACAGGTACTCTGTCTAGTAGACCTCCTAGTAGGAGCACAGGATACTCGGCTGCTATTGGTAAGCTCCAGGTTGATTTGGGGATTTACCGAGTCTTTGGTATATTTTTTTGGTATGTATAGTTAAGGATAAGGCGGGGACCTATCCCGACCTAAACTAAGTTTGTCTATCTTGTAGAGGCTTTATAGACTAGTGTTAAAGTAAAGCTTAGCTATGTCTTTTCTCATAACAGTTGTGGCCTCAACGGCTAGATCATGTACATAAGTTTTGGACCTATCTGCGTTGGTCTTGTTATTAAGACAACTTATCTATAGTCAAAGCTTCATAATGGTCATAGTTATATGCATGATAACCACAAGCTATAAGTTGGTTCTCTCGGTCCTTTAGGGCATCGGATGCCTGTCCATCTTGATGAGATCTGAGGCGTGACAGAAAAAGTATAACTAAATAATTTAAATATAAATAATAAGTCAAAAATATAATAAATTCTATATTAATAGTAATTACCTGTATGCGTACATGCTCCTCTAAGACTGAAGGTAAAGGATCTGTGGCCGTAGTCTCCTCGATGATCGTCTCATGAGTGAGATGCGTTGTGAGCTCTGTTTAAAAATTATAATTATTAAGTGAAAAAAAATTAATACCTAACTAAATTTAGGATAACACAAATACTAACTGGCATACCTGCTGAATAATCTCCAATATCGAATGAGACGTCAAACATCGAGTCAAAACTCATGCGCCTACCTCCATTCAACAACCGCTGCATATCCTCCTAAGTCATACCTGACTCCATACTAGGCATGTAACTACCCTGAAAGTGCTGAGAGAAACAAGCTGGAGTAGACGGTGAAGGAGCTGTAGCAGGAAGCACCATCAGAGCAAGTGGTTGTGTATCTGGAACATGAGTTGGCTTGTGCTCTGGGTGAAATGGTTGATGCTATGTCTGAGGAGCATCCTCTGCTTCTGCAGCTGGTGCATATCAGCGTGCTGGTCATGTATGAATCTGCCACCTATGCGACCCCGTTCTCGTCCTCCTCTACGAGGCTCTCCTCCCCCTGTGTATCACCACGTCCTCGTCCTCATCCTCGTCCTCATCCTAGTTCTTCGAGTGGAGGCACAGGAGCTGCACCAGGTGCAAAAGGTGGCTTATTTACTCGACTGCCCATTCGAGCCTCTCTCATAATCTCCATTACTGCCTCCGCGATAGTGTGATAATACTAGGCATAAGCAGGCTGTAATGTCCAACAAGTCCCTATGTCGTATAATCTAGTGAGGCCTCTAGACATGGTCTCCATCGCACCAATAAAGTGGACATACCTGCGATCGTCAGGCTCGTATAAAGTAGGGTTACCTAACAACTGTTGACACCCAATTTTGACCTCCCTATACCTCTCTCGGGCTGTTATTTTACTAGTTATTATTATTTTTAAAGCTTAATTTTCCTCGCATATAACTTTTAGTTAATAAATAAATCAAGCGTTTTATCGTCGTCTTAACATTTTTTAAATTCATAAATATAGAATTTATTTCTCATTATTACTATATCTTACTAATCCAATGGTTTAGATCAAATCTCTCTTTCTTTCACTTTTAATTAACCTACACCTAAAATCCCTAAACCCACTTCTCACCTCCACCGCCTCCCTCATCTTCTTCTCTCCTCCTCTCTTCACCACCCCCCTCTCTCTCCCTTCACCAAACGCTGCTACCCTGCTCCAGCCACTCACGATCTGAGAACCACCGCCTCCAGTGCCGCCCCCATTGTCTCCTCCCTTGCCTTCTCCTTCCTTTTCCACCATTTCCACTCTCTTCTTCCCCCACCGACGAGCGATGGCCCACTACCGCCACCTCATTTATCCGATGAACCGCCGTCGCTTCTGCATGCGTCGGTGACTCTCACCTCCCAAACCCTCTCCTTTCCGTCAATTCCCTCTGCCACTGCTTGGTCACCACCGCCTCCCTCCGGTGACCAACTAACCAGGCAGCCACCCCCTTTCCCTCATCTCCTCCTTTCTCTACCTTGGTTCTGATGAACCGCTGACGGAACCCCCACAAACAACGAGCGATACCACTCCCTGCCTCGACTGCTCCTCGCTGACAAATCATTCAAATCCAGGATGTGGGTTCGTCCAGGTTCTGGTCATCATTATGATACTCCTACGGAAGAATTCAAGCTAAACCCATTCATGATTTGGTTCACAAAAGGGGAAGCCAAGCTTAGCCAATGTTGTTTTGTGAAAAACGGTGACTTTAACTTATTAATTTATCATTTTATGTTCGTATGTGTGTATATGCAATCAATTTATGCTCGATTACTGTTTCCTTTAGATCCATACATATGTCTGCAGTTCTATGTTCATCCCCTCCCTTTTTCCTTGCCCTGTTTCTCATAGCTGCTTATGTGGAAGCTTAATGTTAACCTTCTCGAGTATGTTTTGGCATGACTAATGATTCATTGCGTATTTTCTAATTAGAACTTGAATTCCCTTTGATTAGCTGTATTGATTTTTGAGCAGACGGTGTTGTTTCCTTATAAGAAGTTGATTGACAATCGGGATTTCAATGTTTAAATCTTTTCCTTTCGAGCTTAATTTGTAACAACCCTTACATGCTAAATATGGTAGCTTAGGATCTTCATTTGTGACAGCTTCTGAATTCTCTAATTTTTGTAAGTTTTGATATTTGAGTCAACATGTTCCTTCCTTTCTTATTTTCGGACAGTTTTATATATATATGGTAAATGCTGAATTGTTTACTGGGTATTGATTTCATTGTGGTAAAACTTGGCATGATTTTCTGCTGCTAATTGATCCTACTGATTCATTAAGGAAAACATTGCTCTTGATTGATGCTTTAAACATTCTCTTTCTATAGTAACAACCTTATATTTTACTATAAAAAAGAGCCCCATATTTTCATTATGACTCAGACTTGAGACTTTACATACTACTACTACTCATATTCTAAAGTTTCTCTTCTTGGCTGACAAGCTTGTTGATTACTAAGTGTCGAATCTTGAGTATCTTTTCTTGTCATTTGCGGCTAACCGATTAGTACTTCGATTTATATGTGTGATTACTGTGTAGTTTAGAATGCATACTTTACTCCATCGATGTTTATCTATGATTATTCTAAACAATTTTGAATAGAAGAAATTATGTATGTCTTTTGATACTTCTATGTCGAAATCTGAGAATCATTAGAGAAATGTCTATAAGTTTGAAGTCTTAATCTACTACTGTTGCTTGTGAAAATTGAGTAAATCTTGTTTTACATTGATCGTTTGTTAGTTTATATAATTATCTTCCTGGACGTGTTTTCATGTTACTTGGTTAAAAAACGGAGGTCTTAATGCATCCCTACCCTTGGCATAAGCACTGCCTAGAATCCTTGAGATTCTCAGGAACTTGATATGTCGAGGGATGATTTTAGGGGTTGTATTAGATCCTCTGAATCCTATGTCTTATATATATGACACGTTTCTGCTAGTATACGGGTCATACAGTGAATAGTTTCCTGGGATTGGGAGTTCTTTATAGCTTTAGTCTTTATCAATTTCGTTATGTTTTTATATTCATTCTTTTGGGTCTGTAATATTATGGTATAAACTTCAATAATGTAATAAAAATACTTTAGGGGTGCTATGGGAGAAGGGGCAAACTACGTGGTACTTGCTTTAATTGTAAATCATAGAAATCATGCCTATAGGATTTTTATTAACTTCATCTGTTAGAAATTATGCCTATAGGAGTTGTATTGATCTCATTTGTTAGAAATCACGTTTTAGGTTTTAAAATCTGCTCCGTCTTTTAAAAATCAGAAATCACACCTATCCATTTTGGCATTCTAAATTATGTGGCAATCATTTCGGCATGTTAAATTCAGTTCAGCATGTTAGCAACTATTTTAAAAATGTTAAATCCGGTTCAGTGTGTTAAAGCTGTTTCAGCATTCTTAAATATTTAGTCACCATGCCTATAGGATTAACTTGGATTTCAGCGTGTTGAGTTTCAATATCTGCCTATCTTATTCAACCTATTTTCAACACTTAACAACCAGATAGATAGGTAGTACGGTCATAATATTCAAAAGTTGTTTCACTGTCTCAATTGGAGTTCATGCTTAAGTTAACCTGTTTTAGCAATTTGAATTGTTTGGCTATCAATTTTCAGCATGTTACAATCAGTCTTTTGCATATTGAACCAACCATCATGCCTATAGCTCTTAAAAGTTTCAGCATGTTAGAATAACCAATCTGTTTATAGTATCAAATTTTCAGCATATTAAACAACTAGATATTATGCTTATAGGATTCAATTATGTTTAATTACTAGAGGTCATGCCTATAGGTTTTAATTACATAAAAGTGTTAATTATTTGAAGCATGTTAATTAATTAAGAGGTTTATTTGAGACCATTATGTGCTACTTGTATTAAAGTCTTTGTATGTTTTGTATGACGCTAAATCCCGAGTCTAATTAATAACCATAGGATCTTATTGTCTAGACTCATATCCAAAATAGTAGTCCAATGCCTCTTGGACATTAAGTTGGGACGGGTAGGCATCTTTAGATGCGTTAGTCTTTTTTCATTTCTTTAGTGCACTCTTAGGTTAATAATAATCTTAATAACCAACTTAGGTGGGTAGATAGACGGACATGATGGAAATCGACCCGAGCAGAATACGATAATGTCTTTGGAATTGTCTTCGATAAATAAGCCGAGCGCTGATCCGAATAGGTTATAATTAACCTAAGTTTGTTTCTTTCTATTTGTTTGGGATAGTTAACTAAGTTACTTAGTAATTAGGTTATCTGTTTTATATCATTATGTCAATGCTGTTTTCTTGCTTATCTCTCTTCTTATTTACTTGTTTATTTATTTTAATTATAATTTGCACCTATTTCTTTCTCACTTAGATTTATTAATAATTTAATTAGCCTAATTTATCTATTTCTTTTAAAATGAGATTTTTACTTGAATTTATTAACCGACCTTTGTTTATCACATACTCTCCACATAAATAATAAATCCCGCAGGGACTCACATATGTGGACCTCGAAAGGTGTCTAACACCTTCCTTTCGAGGTAACTTGAATTCTTACGCGATTCTCTGGTAATACAGACCTTTAAAAATAATTTAATCGTAATTAGTATAGTATGGTGCCCTAACGCGCCTTAAATTCGTTAGGTGGCGACTCTTCACTTCACTCTTTTATCCTAAAAAATAGAGTTGTCACGTCGATTGCCCGCTTTTCGCAAAAAAAGGGGCGCGACGGAATGACGACTCTGCTGAGGATATTTAGGTTCTAACCATTACGAATTTGTGTTTATGTGGGATTTTGTGTTACTTTATTTTGTGTTTCTTTTCTTTTATTTGCTCCCTTAGATAGTTTCCTTTTTCTATGCTTAGTATATTTTTCTTTAATATGTGTTTATGTTTGATTCTTTCTCACCTGTTATATGTTTTTTTTTATTTTAGTATTGATTTAGTTACTCATCTTTTTTTTTACTGCTTTCTTTAACTGTTGAATGTGTTACTGCTGCTCCTATATGATACATGGTACTGCTTTCCATAACTGTCATTCCGCTCATACTTTTCCCACTTGGGAACTTCACACTTTCACACACTATACACGTGAGTTGTGCATTTGCACTTCTCCAATATTCTTTCAAATACCTAGTTAAGAGAGTTGGCATAGATGTGGGGTGAGCGAATAGTTTTGCTACCGTATGACCACGTGCCTCCTCGCATAGAAAAACCTTGAGTCTGTGTCCATCTAAATCTTGGAAACCTAAGATAGTGTTGTGCCCACCCCTTATACTTAAGTCATGCATATATTAACTATAAATGCGTGTTCGTGATACCAAAACTATCCATATATTTATTTGCTATGTGTTAATCTTTTACGTTATTATTTTACCTACTCGATTATTTGATTCTTATCTTAGCTATACCTTACTCTTAGAATTCCGAGCTTTAGGCGATGTCCAAATTTATTTATTTGCACTTAATGCAAGTAATTCTATAGTACCTTACCTTTTTCCTTTAGGCCCAAATCATACAATCTTAGGGCCTAGTCAAATCCTCCTTTATTCTAACGTTATGATTTGAGCTTGTCCTCTAGAAATCTTCTTTTGACATACAAATCATCTCTTGATTTGATCTATTCCTTGATAGGATATCCTAGACCCCTTTCTAACTTCTTAGGGTAGTTTGTTACCTTTAGAATATCCTTGACGCATCGCTTTCTACATGGACATATTATTTTCTCTGTCAAAATTTTATTTATCTGGTCCATATTTCACCGTAAGTTTGACTTTCAATCGTCAACGTTCGATGTTTGTGTCATCTTCCAACTCTTGCAACTTTGGAGTTGTGTAAATTCCTCATAACCTCAATTCAATTCTGAATAAATCATAATCTGTTACTCAGATAAATAAGGCATTCCACTCTATGACTCCATAATATTGCTCTTCATAAGATATTTTCTTTGGTGCATTCCTCCTTTGTTAATCATGAATCTACTTCTCCTAAGGTTGACTAAAGTTGAACGTTAGATGGAAAAACAATGATGTGGGGAGAGCTCTAGTATTCAACAATAATCAACCTTGTCCATCCTACGACTTCCTTGTCTCTTAAGTTTGCATCCTAGTATCGTGCCGATCCTTCGAAATCATAAGTTTTGTTACTATCATAAGTTTCGTGCAAAGCTCAAATCTCTGCGTTTAAATCACTCTTTAAATCCTAACTCTCGTTAGTTTTTAGTATCCTTATTTTATAGTATTACTATTCAATGTTTCAAGCTTATGTGTGCTACATGATAATTTTATTGGTGTTTAATTTATTTATTTTTCTCAAAGGTTGTCTAGCGTTTGAACATCAATTCGACTAAGAATCTGCAATATGACAAATATGCTCAGTATCCGAAAGAAAGCTAGTCTTCTTCCTTCTAGCTCCGGGCAAAACACTTTTTGGACTATATCGCCTCATTCCGTCCTTACTCATACACTCCCTCAACAATCATCTTCAGCACCCACAAATCGTAGTACTTTGCCAAGCTTGATGATATCCAAGAAAAGTGAGAAAAGCAATCTAGAGACACTAAGACGAGGGCTTGATAACTTGGAGAAGAGGGTGGATGAAAAATTATGATCCAAAAATATTCAGGATTTGAGATATAAGAAGTTGTGTTTACATCCAAGAGTTGAATTACCTTTAGGATACAAAGTTCCAAAACTCAACGTGTTTGATGGGCATGGAGACCCAGTAACGCACCTTAAAGATTATTGCAGCAGATTGGTTGGCCTAGGAAATAATGAAGCTCTTTTAATGAGATTATTTATTCAAAGCTTGTAAGGAATAACACTCACTTGGTACGTCAAACAAGATTTTGACAAATGGCATACGTGGGAAGATATGGCTCGTGACTTTGTAGAACAACATAAGTTTAACATCAAGGCCGATGCAACAATGTTGGATTTACTTGGAGTATGAAAATTGAGTCACGAATCTTTTGAGGAATATGTTAAAAGGTGGAGGTTAGAAGCTTCTAAAATACGTCCTCCAATACCTGAAGAAGAGTTGATACAAACTTTCATCAGATCATTAGATGGTATATACTACAAAACATTGTTCTTCACATGTATTCAAAGCTTTGAAAGTTTAATTCGAATTGGAAAAGAATTGGAGTATGGCATTCAGACAGGAAGAATCATTGATGTTTCCGCAAAACAAATCATTTTTCAAACGTCAAAGAACTCACAGGATGAAAAGGGAAAAAGGGCATCAACCCCTATACCTCAGACACAATATCATCAAGATGAGGAGGTTCATGCTATCTTCGATTCCTACGGTGCGCGTTCTGGGTTGTATAATTCACAAGGTTCTCAAAGTGAAGTTTATTGGACACAATCAAGTTCTCAACATAAGGCTTACCCAATACAATCAAGCTATCATCAATCAAAGAGAATAAGGCCTCGTACCTTCACCCCTTTAAATGAATCTTTGACGGGTATATTTGAAAGATTACGAGCCCAAATGTTGTGCAACCAAAAAGGGGATGGATCCCTAAGTACATGCCTCCTAACTTTGATCTATCCAAGAATTGTGCTTATCACTCAAACATCCAAGGTCATGATACTGAGGAATGTCCTACACTAAGGTACAAGATTCAGAATTTGATTGAAAAGGGAGAGATAAAAGTGTGACAAGGACCACTAGGCAATATCTATAATCCCACCACTATGGGTGAAATCATTGTTCAAGGTGACCCGACAAAGGTAATCCGAATACATGGGAGAAACAAGCATAAAATGCACCAAAAGAATTGATAAAAACAAGATCAGCACAAGCAAAGTACCATTGTCCTCGACTCGTTCGCATTCTAGCTAATAAATTTTTCTGCTTTTATTCACTTTCCTTTGTACTCATGAACTACGATTGACCTGATTTCCATTTGGATATGTAGACAACTCATTATTGAGTTCGGTCTTAATCTAATAAAAAATTTATTTTCCCACCAGCTTCTAACTAGGCTCTTCGCTCAATAAATTCAAATTATTTTGGTCCGCCGCAAGATCAATACTGTCAAAATGCAAATTCAAAACTAAGCCATTGATATTCAAATATGAGACAATCATTTCTTTTATGCTAACATCTTTCTTTGAGTAAAGCAGAAATACATGCCTCCTTACATGAAAACATAGTCTGAACTTTTGCCTAGCAATCTTTCAATTTGCAAAGACATGCGGAAAATATTTTCATTTTAAACTGGGGCAACCTCAAAAATTTCACTAAGATAAAGTGCAACCTCAAATCTAGGAGATCAAAACAAGGACAAGAAATCAAGGACAAGTTGATAAGGTACGCGCCAAACTTGCTCTTTAAAACTTATAATTTTTCTTTAAGTGCAGGAACGTGAAGTACAAAGTCCTGAAAGACTCTTGTAATCAATAGCAATCAATGCTTCTCTCTCTCGATTATAACGCAAGGCTAAGTTGCTCTACCCTTATGAGCTCTTATTGAATTATGCTACTTGTTGAGCTACTGAAATTTATTTATGCTACTTGTTGAGCTACTGAAATTTATTTAAGCTACTTTTGAGCTACTGAAACTTAATCATGCTACTTTTTGAGATATTGAAACCTATTTATGCTACTGTTGGGCTTCTCGATGAGCCTTAAAATAAGCTACTGTTGGGCTTCTCGACGGACCTTAAAATAAACTACTTTCGTGCTTCTTGACGAGCCTTAAAATAATTTGCTATTGGGCTTCTCGACGAGCCTTAAAATAAGCTACTATTGGGCTTCCCAACGAGCCTTAAAATAAGCTACTGTTGGGCTTCTCGACGAGCCTTAAAATAAGCTACTGTTAGGCTTCTCGACGAGCCTTAGAATAAGCTACTTTTGGGCTTCTCGACAAGCCTTAAAATAATCTATCTTTGGACTTCTTGATGAGCCTTATAATAAGCTATTGTTGGGCTTCTCGACAAGCCTTAAAATAAGCTATTACTGAAATTCATGATGGTCCTTAAAATAAGCCACTGGTGAACTCCGTGATAAGTTTTGCAGGTTTATCAACAAGTGATCGTTCCTTTTAAAAGGTTTAAACTGGGGCAGAATTTTTGAGGTTCCTCAAAAATACTGCGACAACGTCAAACAGGTACATTTTCTTACCTTTTCTCGTCATTATTATTTGCTAGAATTACTATTTTTTTAACGCACTGTTTCATAGTTTCCTCTGTTTATTGGCTAATTATTTTATCTAGTTATGTCAGAAGCTGCAAATATCGAAACTCTGAAAACAAAATTAAAAAAAAATGATTGATAGCAATGCCCATTTCCTATTTTTCGAAACATGCTTCTTTATTATCCTTATATTTTGCGACTTGGTCAAAGTATACTCACGTTCCTATCCTGCTCATACTCTAATCTTGTCAACTCGTGCCATCCTCATTCGAAATTCATATCCGTCAAATTTTTTTAGGGACCTCGTTCGTCCTTAAATCTAGAAATACACACGGCCTGATTCTCGTAAAACCAGATATATGTAGGCAAATTCAAACTGAAGTCTCGGCCACATCATCTTTCACAACTCCCTCTTGTTTCTTATGGTTCCAAAAGAATCGTCTTCCCGATCGGACAAAATTGGCTACTAGTCAACATTTCTTGCCCGACAATTCATCCTTCATTCCTGAGCAAGGAAGGGGCAGCTGTTGACACCCAATTTTGACCTCCCTATACCTCTCTCGGGCTGTTATTTTACTAGTTATTATTATTTTTAAAGCTTAATTTTCCTCGCATATTGCTTTTAGTTACTAAATAAATCATGCGTTTTATCGTCGTCTTAACATTTTTTAAATTCATAAATATAGAATTTATTTCTCATTATTACTATTTTATCATAAATTTTGTACAAAATTACATGTCATTAATTTTACGTACAATATATATATGTAATTTATTTATAATTTTAAAATTATCATTAATTATTATTTCATCTACTAAATTATATACATATATATATGTAATATTTTATTAATCAAATAGCAGCCCAATTTAATTTCCTTCCCAATTTATTTAAATTCTAGCCACTTTCTACCTATTTAATGTCAATTGTAGCCTCAATTGAGTTCAATTGGCCAGATTTTCAAATTCCAATTTAATTCCCAATATTTTAATCTACACCGTCCATCTCACTAATCCAACAGTGACTTTACCTTATTAATTTATCCTTTTATGTTTCTATGTGTGTTTGTGCAATCAATTCATGCTCGATTACTATTTCCTTTAGATCCATACATATGTATGCAGTTCTATGTTCATCCCCTCCCTTTTTCCTTGCCCTGTTTCTCATAGCTGCTTATGTGGACGCTTAATGTTAACCTTCTCGGGTATGTTTTGGCATGACTAATGATTCATTACGTATTTGCTATATTAGAACTTGAATTCCCTTTGATTAGCTACAATGATTTTTTAGCAGACGGTGTTGTTTCCTTATAAGAAGTTGATTGACAATCGGAATTTCAATGTTTAAATCTTTTCCTTTTGAGCTTAATTTGTAACAACCCTTACATGCTAAATATGGCAGCTTAGGATCTTCATTTGTGACAGCTTCTGGATTCTCTAATTTTTGTAAGTTTTGATATTTGAGTCAACATGTTCCTTCCTTTCTTATTTTCGGACAATTTTATATATATGGTAAATGTTGATTTGTTTACTGGGTATTGATTTAATTGTGGTAAAACTTGGCATGATTTTCTACTGCTAATTGATCCTACTGATTCATTAAGGAAAAGATTGCTCCTGATTGATGCTTTAAACATTCTCTTTCTATAGTAACAACCTTATATTTTACTATAACAAAGAGCCCCATCTTTTCATTATGACTCAGACTTGAGACTTTACACACTACTACTACTACTCATATTCTAAAGTTTCTCTTCTTGGCTGACAAACTTGCTGATTACTAAGTGTCGAATCTTGAGTATTTTTTCTTGTCATTTGTGACTAACCGGTTAGTAGTTCGATTCATATGTGTGATTACTGTGTAGTTTAGAATGCATACTTTACTCCATCGATGTTTATCTATGATTATTCTAAACAATTTTGAATAGAAGAAATTATGTATGTCAATTGATACTTCTATGTCAAAATCTGAGAATCATTAGAGAAATGTCTATAAGTTTGAAGTCTTAATCTACTACTGTTCCTTGTGAAAATTGAGTAAATATTGTTTTACATTGATCGTTTGTTAGTTTTTATAATTATCTACCTGGACATGTTTTCGTGTTACTTGGTTAAAAAATGGAGGTCTTAATGCATCCCTACCCTTGGCATAAGCACTGCCTACAATCCTTGAGATTCTCAGGAACTTGATATGTCGAGGGATGATTTTAGGGGTTGTATTAGATCCTCTGAATCCTATGTCTTATATATTTGACAGGTTTCTGTTAGAAGACGGGTCCTACAGTGAAGAGTTGCCTGGGATTGAGAGATCTTTATAGCTTTAGTCTTTATCAATTTCATTATGTTTTTATATTCATTCTTTTGGGTCTGTAATATTATGGTATAAACTTCAATGATGTAATAAAAATACTTTAGTGGTGCTATGAGGGAAGGGGCAAACTACGTGCTACTTGCTTTAATTGTAAATCATAGAAATCATGCCTAAAGGATTTTTATTAACTTCATCTGTTAGAAATTATGCCTATAGGAGTTGTATTAATCTCGTTTGTTAGAAATCACATTTTAGGTTTTAGAATCTGCTTCGTCTTTTAAAAATCAGAAATCACGCCTATCCATTTTGGCATTCTAAATTATGTGGCAATCGTTTCGGCATGTTAAATTCAGTTCAACATGTTAGCATCTGTTTAAAAAATGTTAAATCTGGTTCAGTGTGTTAAAGCTGTTTCAGCATTTTTAAAATATTTAGTCACCATGCCTATAGGATTAACTTGGGTTTCAGCGTGTTGAGTTCCAATATCTACCTATCATATTCAACCTGTTTTCAACACTTAATAACCAGATAGCTAGGTAGTACGGTCATAAGATTCAAAAGTTGTTTCACTGTCTCAATTGGAGTTCATGCTTAAGTTAACCTGTTTTAGCAATTTGAATTGTTTGGCTATCAATTTTCAGCATGTTACAATCAGTCTTTTGCATATTGAACCAGCCATCTTGCCTATAGCTCTTAAAAGTTTCAGCATTTAAAATAACCAATCTGTTTATAGTATCAAATTTTCAGCATATTAAACAACTAGATATTATGCTTATAGGATTCAATTATGTTTAATTACTAGAGGTCATGCCTATAGGTTTTAATTATATAAAAGTGTTAATTATTTGAAGCATGTTAATTAATTAAGAGGTTTATTTGAGACCATTATGTGCTACTTGTATTAAAGTCTTTGTATGTTTTGTATGACGCTAAATCCCGAGTCTAATTAATAACCATAGGATATTATTGTCTAGACTCATATCTAAAATAGTAGTCCAATGCCTCTTGGACATTAAGTTGGGACGGGTAGGCATCTTAAGAGGCGTTAGTATTTTTTCACTTCTTTAGTGCACTCTTAGGTTAATAATAATCTTAATAACCAACTTAGGTGGGTAGATAGATGGACATGATGGAAATCGACCCGAGCAGAATACGACAATGTCTTTAGAATTGTCTTCGATAAATAAGCCGGGCGCTGATCCGAATAGGTTAAAATTAACCTAAGTTTGTTTCTTTATATTTGTGTGGGGTAGTTAACTAAGTTACTTAGTAATTAGGTTATCTTCTTTATATCATTGTGTCAATTCTGTTTTCTTGCTTATCTCTCTTCTTATTTACTTGTTTATTTATTTTAATTGTAATTTGCGCCTATTTCTTTCTCACTTAGATTTATTAATACTTTAATTAGCCTAATTTATCTGTTTCTTCTAAAATGAGATTTTTACTTGAATTTATTAACTGACCTTTGTTTATCACATACTCCCCACATAAATAACGAATCAGACGATCCAGCAGATCTCTCATGGGGAGAATGTTGTGATGCAACTCGACACCGCGCGTAATACCCTGAGTCCACCTCCTAGCATATGGAAGCATGTCCTCCTCCTTCTCACCTCCCAAAGCATGAGGTATAGGCTGAAATGGAAATACCCTCTCCCAAGTCCAAATCTGAACGTCACATAGTTGAAATTGTTAACTAATAGAAATAATTACTCTTTTTTTATAATTGAAAGTAACACAGTAATTAATGTTATCTGGAGGAGAGGAAGAAATCCAGCAACGTCGCTAACAGCACCAATAGACCCCCTACAAAGTGACCTGTATAAATAGGCCAAAACTGCATTGCCCCAGCTGTATGTGCCTAGTTAGTCCAAATCCAATAAAAATGGAAGGAACCGCAAGCTCAGCAGGTTCCCAGAGGTGTTCGGGATTAAGATCCCGCCAAAAATAATCAGAATATACAAGCGGGTAATCCTATGAACCCTGTCCAATGGAATATCATCGGTGATAGTATCCTGATGTAGCTGATGCCATAAGTACTCGATGACGGTCAAAACTTTAACCCGCAATCTACTAGACCTATCACCATCCTGTACCACACACCCCGTCAAGTCCGCTAGTAAAGTACGCCAGTCCAAATGATGTTGTGTATCATCCTAAACGTACACAACTCTACCATCGATCAGCAATCCAAACATAACCTGGATGTCCTGTAGTGTAATCGTCACCTCACCAAAGGGTATGTGAAAACAATGGGTCTCTGGCCTCTACCGCTTCATCATAAAAGTCAGGAGGTCATGATCTAACTGAACGCGACCCACTCGAATGAGTGAGTCAAACCTAGCTAGAGATAGATAGTGCATCACACGAATATATGGCGGATGAGTGCAGAATACATTCCAACAATCATCGACTGACTGGGGAGATAACGTGGTGTCCATACGTAATAAACCAGTCTACAAATTATGTGACCTATGTATATCCTGTAATCAAAGCAGTATATCGTCTACGGGTCCGGGATGAATGACAAGCTCCATAATGAATACTACCTGTAAAGCTTTTGAGGTAGTTAGGACAAAAAAATTATGATTCTCTTAAGTTCTCTTAACTTTAATATTTATTTGATATTATAGTAAACACGAATTGTTAGGACAATGAAGATGTTATTGAGAAAATATAGTGTTTTAGCATGAAAAATTATGATTCTCTTAAGTTCTCTTAACTTTAATAGTTATTTGACATTATAGGAAGCACGAATTGTTAGGACAATGAAGATGTTATTGAGAAAATGTAGTGTTTTAGCACAAAAAATTATGATTCTCTTAAGTTCTCTTAACTTTAATATTTATTTGACATTATAGGAAGCACGAATTGTTAGGACAATGAAGATGTTATTGAGAAATGTAGTGTTTTTGCACGAAAAATTATGATTCTCTTAAGTTCTCTTAACTTTAATATTTATTTGACATTATAGAAAGCACGAATTATTAAGACAATGAAGATGTTATTAAGAAATGTAGTGTTTTTGCAGGAAAAATTATGATTCTCTTAATGTCTCTTAACTTTAATATTTATTTGATATTATACGAAGCACAGTGAGTTTTCTTTATGATAATTTCTTATTTACATTTATATATTATTATTTTTTATGGTTAGTTTTTAATGATAACTTTTTTTATGGTAATATCTTTTTAATATTTTTAAATATGTGTAGATTAACTTCTACCTTTACATATTTTTTTACTGGTTTTATTACATTCTAAACGAATTTTTACTTGTTAATGTTTTACTTCTTAATTATTTTATTATCATAAAACATATGTTAATTGAATTATTATGTACCCTATTATATTATTAAGTACATTTAATGACTTTAAAGCAATGTGTGGGATTCAAATATAATAAGTAATTTAAATGTAATAAACTAAAAACTGTTATTTAATACAAATATAATAATAATCAATTAAACAAATAACAATACTAATTACAAAATCTCAATAACTAATAATGAAATCACTAATAAAATTTCAATAATCATTATTTAAAAATTAAATTTACAAAGGTGATTAAAAGTATTGGGAGTAAGAACATAAACAAGACAGATTCAACATAAAAAAAGTAAAATTATATAAATCTAGAACGTGTTGTTCTTGAATACCTAAACTTTAAATTAAAAATAATAAATTAATCTAACTAAATTTAATTCTAAAATCAATCAAATTATCTATTCCCTTCCTCCGTACATTTGTTTCATTTTTATATTTACATTATTCGTTAACAAAATTAAACATATTTAAGTAATCTTATTATTAAAAAGAGCATATAAACATTTGTTTATTACCAATAGATGGTAGTAATTGTTAATTATCAATTACAATACATATATTTAAATATATATAATTAATTTATTTATAAAGTTAATTTCAATATCTTAATACTTATTAGCTATTTTTAATCATTTAAATCAAAGGAACTCTAGTTATATATATTTGTGATTCAATGGAGAGTGTTCTTAAGCTAATAGACTCCTTTCCTAGTAAATTATAAGTTTAGTTTCAACTTAAATATTTTGCTTTTTCATTTGAATTCCACTTTAAAATATTTAAACTCTAGTACGCTTTACTTTTCTTCATTTAAATAGACTTCTTAATGAAGAATATTCTTACTTTATTAGCTGATTTACACTATAGAATCAATTTAATTATTGTTCGAAAAGTATTTTCTCAAATTTTTTTAAGTTACGATACCCTAAACCACCCCAAAGGTTAATCCAACTCTATAAATGTAAAAACCTATACCATAGAGCATTTTCATTTTTTAATAGGTCTTACAGATTGTTACATCTTGATTCTATCATTTACCTTATGTTTTTTAGTAGCTCTATCCGTACCCTACTTTCCATGTGGATTTAACTTTTAAATTGTTGATGTTGGATATTACGTAACGACGAAAAACTATACAATCTATACAATATGATACATTATGAAATAATGCTAAGCAACAATCCAAATTGCAACAATCCAGATTTAGATAAAATGTCATGTTTATCCCTTTTTATTTGATCTTCTAGCTTGTAATAAAATTTGTAATTTAAAATTACACTTCAATTTTTCATTCCTAATTTTCATTAAGCCAATATTTTACATCTATTACAACTTTCATTCCATATTAATTTAATTTGTCAATTCACTCAACAACTATTCTGTCAATTACTTAAATTTAGTTCCAAAATACAACTACAAAATTCAACTACAAACCCAAAAATTCACAAGTACAAGGCAAAATATTCCGTCAACTTATTACGTCAACTAATCATGGTTAATTTGTCAATTCACTCAACAACTATTCCGTCAATTACTTAAATTTACTCCCAAAATACAACTACATAATTCAACAACAAACCCAAAAATTTCAACTACAAAATTAAATGAATCCTCAGCTACTTTAATATTCACATAAGTGTTTTTTAAATGAATCCTCGGCTAATTAGATAAATGATAAATAAATTTAAAAAGTGGCATCTAAGTCCATGAGAAAAATTATCCAACTCATGACCTTGAATTGGCAGCCATAGTGTTTGCGTTAAAGATTTGATGACATTATCTCTATGGTGTGCTGATAAGGATTTCTATTATATTTATTCTACTAGAGGCTCAAAGTTTGATATTATCTTAGGATTCTCAACCACAAGTATCAAATATTATATGCCCATTCATGAGATTCCTTGTTGATTATTCTTTAATTAAGTTTTAGATTTTCCCAAAACAATATTCTATAGAGATATATATGAAATATTTATTTAATGTCTTGGTCACATTTGAATCGGACTGGATAGTGATCCATCATTGTTCTTGTTAGATGCTAATTGGGTCCTAAATTGTACGTGACTTTAACATTACCTAAATTAGAAATTAAATTGAAATTGATATATTTTTAATAAGGAATTTTTCTATCACATGAAGATAACGAGCAACTTCTATCACATGAAGAAATCTAACATTGTGAATGATAAATACAAAACTAAATAAAAATGGGTAAACATTTAAAGAGAAAATACCTAATATTGATTTTGGTGTAGTAGACTTTTTTGGAAATTCCAAGCCTCGAATCTTCTTTCCTGCAAGAAATATACCTTCTAACGACTTGTTAACGAAGTTTGTTGATAAAATTATGTGGGATCGGAGCTTTTCAAAAGCTTGAAACGAAGAGGTTTTTTAAAAAATGGGGATGGGGGGACCGATGAACTGATTTTGTTTTGGGGAAGATGAGTCGGTTTTGTTGGAGCTATAGCGCACTAATTTAGTGCGCTATATATAATGCACTAAATTAGTGCGCTATACCCCCAATAACACTTAACCGACATTAACATTATTTCATCTGTGAGTTGGGGTATAGCGCACTAAATTAGTGCGCTATACCTATTTTGATTACTTTTTCAAAAGAGCACATAGATCAGTCACTTGTGGGATTTTTACCCCTATTTTGATGAGAGAGAAAAATTAATTGGATGGCTACTTGATAGGTGCGTTTTAAATTTGTTTTGTAGATGTTCCTTATTGGTTTAGTTTACTATCACCCTACTTGGGGGAGGATTCCCTCCAGTATATTTCTATCAAATTTTTCTCGGTGGTTATTTCAGATAAGGCCACCTCAGTAAATTAAAATCTGACAGCTATTACTTATTTCTCTTAAAAATCAGACATAACACTGTTGCTTTTTAACTTTCAAAGGATTTGCTTTAAATGTCTAATCTTTGGTTTTTTAGACCACCACAAAGGAAAGCATCAACAGCCACAAATCTATGTCCAACTTGCTAAACTATTAACAAATGTTAGTCAGTCAACAAGAAAAAAAAACAGAGATACCAAGAAATTCCATTTGTTTTAAACAAAATGAATTTTTTTAAAGAATCGAAAGACTAGATAAACTAGCAACTTGAGAAGCTGTTCATTCATTGTTAAACCATAGGCCATAGATGATGAAGGTGTTAGGGTTTGCCTTGAATTTTCTATCTTATATGGATTCTACACAATTGTGTTCTAATTTAAAAAGGCTTTCTTGACGGAAAAGGTTTTCTTGGTGAAAAAGAACTCTACAATATCTATCCCTTTTTTTTGGAAAAGAAGTCTTGAAATTCTATAAATAGAAGACATGTTTTTTTCAAACATAATACAACAATATCCACAATGTAGTCATATAGAGAGTTTTACTTGAGGGAAAATTTATTCTCCCAATAGTTTTAGAATATATATATTTTTCTTATTAGCATTATCATATGTAGGTCAATTGACCAAACTCATATCATATATCATAAAGTCTTTTTATAGTTTTTCTTTGTCATGTGATTTATCATTCAAAGGATTGCAATTATTAGCTTTCGCATGACGCTCTCTCGATTTCGATCCCAACAGAAGGTGGGGGTGAGCGTGCCATGATAGATATCGAATTGTTATAACAAAATTAAGATTTTTAATATCATAATTTCGCTATTATATTATTTGATATGCATTTAATTTTTTGATATGATATTTGGTATCCATAAAAAGATTATCGAAATATTATATCAAAGTATATAGATACATATATAATGCATTTTATTATTATAATATTAATAAATATATAAACTAGTATTAATAAAAATTAATTGTTTAGACGTTGAACTTTGACTATTCTATCTTGATTAAAATGTGTCGATCTTTTTGTGTAATTGATTAACAAAGAGAATTGTCTTTACTTTCCTTTTAAATATTTCTACATGTATGACGTGTTAGTATATGATATAATTGAGACATTTCTTGAAAGTTGAAGGGAGATTTTTAAAAAAAAAAGAGAATAGAGCATCCATTTTTCTACCGCATATCCTAGTTTGACACCAAGCAACAAAGCTCTTTCTCTAAAAGATTTTTCATAAATTCTTTTCTAATTCTAATAAGAGTTTGTCATTAACCAAATTTTTTATATACATAAGAGGAGCCTAATAAGGTCTTTCACTGGAAAGGAAAGCCCCAAAAAAGAAAGAAATAAGTTAAGTCGAATTTCTCATGACTATCCAAGAATTTCAATGTTTGAATATCTAACTTCACATGTTTCTAGTTATTCACATGGCATCATCAAATGATACAAGTCTTGGATAAGAATCTACAACGCACTAAAATGCCCTTGTTGACGATCCTTTACTCTGACAACATCTAGAGTTTCTAGAACAATGTGATATCTCACACCGGGTAAATCCTTAACCCTTCCCCCTCTTACTAAGACTACAAAATGTTCTTGTGAATTATGGCCAATACAAGGTATATAAGCAGTGATTTCAAATCCAGAGGTTAATCATACTCTGGCAACACTACATAAGGTAGAGTTTGGTTTTTTTGGGGTGATAGTTCGGGTTCTGCTTGGACGAAACAAAAGATATTGTCAATAAATAGAAGTACGTCTTGCTCATTAACATCTCGGAAATATTCCGCCAAATCATATAAAGAAACACCCAAAACTCCCAGTAAGAGAAAAGCAGAACCCTCCGCCGTGTACAAAATAAATTTTGTAGTTGGGTACAGACGTTTCTTTCCTCCTCACATCGCTAGAAGTAGATAAACAGGAATTAATTCTAACTCCCACATGATTAAAAAAAAAAGTCCCGAGACGAAAATGATCCAATTTGACCACTGTACATTGCTAACATGAGAAAATAGAATAATCGAGAATCTCGAGCAACTGACCAAGCCATATTTCTCTATAATATACGAGTATATATAAGTCAAAATTGAATAAATTATGATTATCAATTTACGTAAATACTGAACTCGGACTTAAAAATATCAAATATATTCAAAAATATAATAGTATAACGAGGTTTGGTTAACCTTTAGGAAATTGACAGTGTTATGTCTGATTTTTAAGAGCAATAAGTAGTAGTCTTCAGATTTTAATTTACTGAGGTGGCATCATTTGAAATAACCATCGAGAAAAACTTGAGAGAAATTGTAACAACCGAATCCATCGTTATTTCTGGAATCATGAAGTCATGAAATTTCAAAAATGAGTCAAGATATTTTTGGTATTAAGTGGGGTGACGTGACAGAAAATTTTAGATTTTTGGAAATCATCAGGGCTGACGTTACGCAGCTATAGAGGTATTTTATCTGCTATAGTGGAATCACTATGGCGAAAGGCCATCCGCTATAGCAGAACGACGGGAGGCAGTAGCCTCATAACGAGAGTTTAATAAAAGATTTCTCCTCCTCAGTTGGAAAACATACGAGGGTTTCTCCAAAAACCCTCCTATGATGCTCCAAGACATGGGAACCATGAGGAGGAGGGATTATGGCCAAAGGGACGCGGAAAAGTAGATTCCAGAACCATCATTCAGCCGGGAATGCCTTTGCGAAGCCAGAAACGCATCCTTGCAGCTGCTTGGCGTCCAGGTAGGCTAGGTTTAACTTGAGTAGATAGACCTGTTTTCATTTGTACTATTATATAGTTGAAAGAAGAATCCATGATTAGGCCTTTGGGCACAGAGTCTAGAAGATTCGGTATTGGTTATGTGTGAATTAGGATTTGGTTGGTGGAAATTGTGAGTTGCTAGTGTGTAATTATTAGTTTTACATATTGTTTGATATGGGAAAATGTTACGATTTCAGGGTCTGGGATGTCGGAAAGGTTCTGGGAACCGAGAAATGCTTGGGGTAACAAAATGGGTAATGGATATGGAAGAATTCCTAGATAAGGTTTCGGGCTTATGAATAGAATAATAAGGAGTGGACATATCACCAAGGTTGAGGGGTGATTTTCCCATGTTGTAACCAACTCAGAAAGGTTCAGAATCAATGTAATTATTAAGATGTGTTAACAAGAAGGGAAATGGTATTTAGTCTTCAGACGGTTAAGAGTTGAGTTTACATATCGGGGGTCAGGGTAGGTGATGGTTATTGCTTCTGGTATGCATTTTATGTTTATGTACTTTGGTCTAAGTATTTGTATAGTTTGCATTGCTTACGAAATGATTTAGAATGTCCAAAAGTCCTATTTTTCAATCTTGTGAAATGAACTAGGTGTTAGTGCTTGTTGGTTTACAAGTGTTAATTGTTCATTATTTGTGACTGTAGATTTATGTGACATTCAGTTGGCTCGGGTACCACGCCTGGTACAAGATATACTAACGATTGACTCAGGTACCATGCCTGGTACGGGATAATACTAACGGTTGGCTCGGGTACCATGCCTGGTACGGGTTTACTTTATTGTATTATTGCATCTTTATTAATGGTTCCCTGAGTAGACCGTGTTGTGTTTATGCATTGTGACTGTGTATTTTTTTCCTTGAGAGGCCAGGTTGTTACATTGCTTTATGAGTTTGGTCTTGGTGTAGAGTGGGTTGTATGTCCGACTCTTAGGTTCTGTCTACAGAGGATCCAGGGTGGGTCCGGGATATGTAACATGGTACAACTGTGGTGTGTGGTAGATTATTGATCATAGCTGTGAAAATGGATTGCATGTGGTTGATAAACTAGGGGAATGACTGAGAGTTTGAAATTGTGTGACTAGATGGTGTTATCCCGTGGAGAGTTGTCTAGGGATCCGTGAGGGGCCCGAATACTTGTGAGTAGCGCCATGAGAGTAGTGGCTCTGGATTGATAGGGACTGGGTCGTTTCTAGGTGCATAGTCATGGGGTTGACTAGGATAATAGTAAGGTAGTCAGGGCTGAATTTAGTGGCTGGGTTGAGGCTAAGGTGACTTGGGAAGTCTAAGGTTAGCGTGACTTGGGATGTCTAATGTAATGACCCTCCAGGTCATTTTCAATCTTTTTATTCCTTTTCTGCATTTTGAGTTTTCCCTCAGCGGCTCCAGGTCATTTATGACTTGCCGGGACTGATGGTTCGGTGCTCGCGCCGTTCGTTAGGTCGTTATGACTATTTCCCTATTTTATTTTTTAAAGTTGATAAACCTTTGACTTCGGTCAACTTTCTTGGTTAATGCGCCCAAAATCGAATTCCGACAGTTTTGTTGGCTTCGAAATGGGTATTCTGGTCTAGTGGGACCATTGGTTTGGGCCTGAGTGCTTCTGGTGTGGTTTTGTGTGGCTTTGGGTGTTTTGGAGTCAGTTTGGCTGGTAGGGTTGACTTTGGTCAATATTCGGAGAAGACAATCTCGGATGGGAATTCTGTCAGTGCCATTAGCTCCCGAATGTTGACTTTGGGCTAGGGGGACCTTTGGTTTAGGTCCCGAGGCTTCCGGGCTCATTTTTGGGTTTTGAGTTTTGAGTTAGTTTTGGGCATGGGGTCCACTTTTCATTAAAACGATCTCCATTGGGAGTTTCGTCAATTCCATTGAGTCCGTAATGCAATTTATGGTAGGGTAGCATGGTTGGTTTGTGTTCATCGGGTTTCGGATGAATCCCGAGCGTCCGTCAGAAGAATTTTGAACTTGGTGTTTTTGCTGGTTGCTGCATTAAGTTGCTGACAACTTTGCTCTTCGCGATCGCGAAGACCCTATCGCATTCGTGATGGTCTAGTTTCTTGACCATCGCATTCGCAAAGGGTTTCTTCAAATTTGCGATGAAGCCGACTAGGACCTGGCTCAACTTTCCCTTCGCGAATGCGGCCCGGGCCATCGCGTTCGCGATGGTTGGGCTGGCTGTTCTCCGCGAATGCGGGGGTCCTGTCTCGATCGCGATGAAGGACCCCTGACAGTTATTTAAAACTTCAACTCCATTCCTATTTCTTTTATTCCGAGAAAACACCATTATTGAGCTTCAAAGATCTCAATTCCAGCTTCCTAGCTCAGTGCCTTTCATCTGGTAAGTTCCCCCGTCACCCCTCTCCTCATTCCGTGTAAATTTCCATGTTTCTTTTGCTAAATCCCCTTGTTTGAACTCTTAGAATTGGGGTGAGATTGGTAGAAATCTGATCTTTGGAGGCTGCATGATCTTGAACCCGTGTAACTCATCTCCGTGACGTATCCCTCTTGTCGAGTTAGGTTCCCGCCTTTAATTCTGAGTTTTCCCGTCTAAATTCCATAAATTAGTAGCACTTTGGGGCTGTTTTGGGAACCTAATCGAGCTCCGTTCATGCCCAAACTTTGGGCATGAGTTCCTTAACCCACCACGAGCATAATTGTGAAATTTGTTTTCTATTTCATTGCGCGAGCCCCGAGGGTTGTTTTTCTGACCCGATTTTCAGCCCGATTTTCCGCATAGCAATATGGGTGTCATTATTCTCATCTTGACACCTAGTTTATGTTCTTGATAGAGTGGCAGCTTTCTGAGGTTGTTCGAAAGGGGAAGACACACGAGTGACAGTTCATGCTTACAGTTCAGCCCCGAGGTAGGTTGCAGTTTACCTTCTAGACTGAGTTTAGTTGGATTATATATATTTGTATGTTACTGGAACTCTAGGTAGGATTTTTTAGATAGACTTTAGGCTTAAATCTTGTTTATCATGTTAATTGGCCATTTCGGGTTTTTAGCACTAGGACTGTATGTTATCCTTAGCCTAGGAGATTGTTTCTTCTGCATGACTAGTCTATGACCCTTAGCATGCTTTTAGGAGGATTTAGACATAGAATAGGGCTTTCCCGCTTTTTTTTCACTTTTATTTTCCGCTTTTCCGCTTTATTTTATCGTTGTATGTAACTGTGGGCCCGAGGCATGGCTAGGATTTGGATGGACTGCAGGTCAGTTCTCTTGTTTTGGAGGGTACTTTTGCCCTGTTTGATCTGATGGTGTGATTATTCCTCTGCTTGTGAACATTCATACTCATAACGCATGGCATGTCATTGGTATAGTACGAAAATGATTTTCAAAGGCTTTTGGGTTTGAAAAGAAGTTTTCTACTGTTGTGATAGATTTCGGACTAAATCGAGCTATTTTGAGTATCACCTTGGTTTTGAGAGGGAAAGAGGAACTATTTTTTGTATATAAATTTATAGTTCGATGCAGTATTCCGGACCCTCAATGCATTATTCCGGGTATTTTACTTTCTTTTTATATACATATTAGTCCGATGTGATATTCCGGACCCCCGATGCGTTATTCCGGGTGCCCAATGTGGTATTCCAGGTTTATATTATATCGCATTCATACATGCATCATCGTGCATCGCATTGCATTTTCATTGTCATGTGGATGGACTCTGGTTTGGCTTGATGTTGTTTACCTTTTTCTCTTTTTATTACTGGTATGTCTCCAGCTTTATAACTAGAATTTGGAGGATCCCTGTATAGTTAGTTGCTTTCCTGTGATCTATATTTATATATTATCTTCCTGCGCTCCATCGACCTATGATGCCTACTGAGTACCCGTTGTCTTGGTACTCATACTACACTCTGCATCTCTTTTTTTGATGTAGCACCTAGTACGAGCCACCCTCGTTGATCTCCTGTCGTTCGAGGCCTGTTGCTAATCGGATCGCGGTGAGGTCCCAGCGCTTTTGGAGACTTTACTTGCTTTCCATCTTGTACTTCCTGTCTATATTTTGTATTTTTGATAGACAGAGGTTATTGTATAGATACTCCTTGCTTTAGTCGCTCTGGTACTACTGACACCAGGTCCAGGTTGGTGTCGGGTCATTTTGTCTTTTCATCACTTTAGGGCCATCTTTTGTATATTGTGTACGTTGGTATGTATATATATGCTTTTGGCCCTATATCTTGTTATATCTTCCGCTTCTCTTTAGTTAAATTGTTGTTTATTATTTTTCGCATGTTTGGAATAGACTTGCTTACTGGGGGGTTATGTAGACGCCATCATGGACCGAGTTCGGGTCGTGACATCTAAGGCTAGTGTGACTTGGGAAGTCTAAGTTTAGCGTGACTTGGGAAGTCTTAGAAGTCTAAGTTTAGCGTGACTTGGGAAGTCTAAGACTAGTGTGACTTGGGAAGTCTAAGTTTAGTGTGACTCGGGAGACTTGAGAGGGAGGGAGTTGGCAGCGGAAGGATTAGAAAGGGTTGAGGTAAGGGGTGTGAGTAGACGATCGGTTAAGATCGGGTCTGGTAAAGGTAAATAGTGGGGGATGATGCTATATTGGTTATTTTCATGTTTTCCCTATTTTCTTATATGATGGTATGTGTGGATTTGGGTCGACCGATGATGCCTACCAGTACGTGTGGTTATACTTACTCTACTCTTGCTATATCCTTTTGGGTATAGTCTGGTTACAGGGTTGGTGATGTCTCTTAGGTACATGACGATGGTGATCTGCAGCAGCTTTTGTCCTTCGATTCCATGACAAAAGTTGTGTCTCATTTACACTTCTCTATATAAATCCTGTAGTAGCTCTTGTAACTGTTTAGACTAGGTCCTAGGGAGGGTGATTTAAATTATAAAACTATTGGTGGTAATCTTCATCAAAAGGATGTTTTTTTTTGAAACAAGGTTGTAAAGGTTTTTGTATATCAAAAGGGGATATTTCATGGTTTATTTTCTCGTTTCCTCATTTAACTGTTGGACGAGTGGTAAGGGTTCATCTATCTAGGTGCATAGAGTAGGCGCCCGCATGGCCCGGTAGGTTGGGTCGTGATAGATGGTATCAGAGCCTAGGTTACCGGTGTCCCAATGCAAGAGTAAAATGTCGAATAGAGTCCTATGGATTGGTGTGTTGACATCCATATTAAATATTTGGGAACCTATGAAGCATTCTAGGAAACATCTCTCTTCTTTCATTCCTTTTCGTGCGGTTTATTCACTTGCTTGTATAGGTTGAGTCCAATTGGTATCTCTCAATTCCAATTGGTATCTCAATGAAGTAAGGGATGTCATTGGATTCTGATCGCAATAAGACAAGCAAGGGAAATTGGAACCAGGAAGGTTCCAATTGGTATCTGGCCTATGAGGCTGTGGTGAAACCATGGATAACCGGCTAATGGTCATCCGTGAATACGAGTAGAAGGTGAATTTATGTGACTTAATTTTTGCTGTGGACTAAAGTGAAAATGTTGTGTATTGTTGTGTTTGTTGGACCTACTTGATATGTGCGTACTTGGTTGCTTCGAAGTGAATGTTGAGTCTGCAGGGGGTCATAGTTGAAGGTAGTGTGTCTTGGGTCTGTGCATAACTGTTAATTGTATTGCTTGAATTTGTGTCACATCTTGAGGGGTACTTATCGTTGGTAAAGATGATAAGGGGATGAAAATTGTGACTGTAGGGAAACTTCAGTTTCAGGACGGTCGGGACTTGGTTGGGAACCATGGGGACAAGAGAGCTATTCGTGTATGATAGTGGGAAGGTATTGTTTGGAACAATTGTCCTTGTAAATCTTTTGTGATTGGTGATTTTTATGATTGATGTTGAGTTTTGATATATGCATTGCCAGGAATGGTCTTGGGGGTAGTCTAAGACCATGGCGGGATCAACGGGATTAGAAAATGATAACCGGGAAAGGGAGGGATGCACTTGCTGGAAATTTCAAATTTTATGGGATGTCACCGTCAGGACCGCCATAGTGGAAGTGTACCACTACGGCGATCCCGCTATAGAAGAAATTTTATTGCTACAACGGTACCGCTATGGCAGAGTGGCAACCACCATAGCGGAAGGGTGTGAGGCAGAAACCTCATCCTGTTTTCCCCTGTTTTTCATTCATTCCCGAGATGATTTAAAAGCAGGAATTAAGCTATGAATTTCTATGTAAAATAAGGAATCAACTATATCATAGTGTTCATATAAGGGAAATTGTTTTAATAATAGAAAGGGGAAAAGGAAAGGGGAAATATTGTCTACCACAAGCCCCAAACGGGGGTGAATCCCAAAAAGCAATAATATAGTATAATAAAGGGGGAGGGGGGAGAGGGAGGTCCTAAGCCTCATTATCGCTCAGGAAGGGAAACTCCTGCCTGTCCTCGGGTTCCAGAGTGGGAAGCTCTTGGTCCGGGGCAACGCAAGAGAACATGACCTTTACGGTCTTCCACATCCGGGCAAGCATACAATCTCGGGAGCGTCTCTTCTTCTTCTCTTCCTCTAACTCCCTGCAGAGTACTGCAAAGTCCTGAGCAGAGGGGGCGGGGCGGTACCTCCTGCAGCGGTGGCCGCTGTGAACCTTCAGAACGCGGCCAAGGTCTCCTCTAGCTGGGTGCTAGTGATCGGGGGCTGAGGCTGGGAATAGGCAGGAGTGTCATCATCATCAACGTCGACATCCTCGACCGGCTTCCTGTTTCTTGCTTCGTCCACCTTTATTTTTTCTTAGAGACTACCTTCACTCGGACGGGGTCAAAGGGGTCGTCTATAGCCACCTCTAAGTCAGTATGGTCCCCAGGTACTCCAAATCGCCTGCACAATTCCGACACCAAGCCCGGAAGATTGGTGCCCTTTCTATGACCCTGGTAGAATTCCTTCCACTCGGAGATGATTTGTTCCCCTATATTAAGGATAATTTCCTGCATGGCACAAGAAATCACCAGGTCCTGGGCATAGGTCACGTCGGTCTTGTTACCCGATGGGCGAATCCTCTGAGACACCAGGTTGAGCCACATCCTAGCCTCCGCAGAAAAGTAAGTGCTAGTGACACCCTCGGGGCTGACCCAATAGACCTGATCCCTACACGCCTCATCCACCAGAGTGTCCCTCAACCAAGTCATATCCCAGAGCAAGAACTTGGCCTTGTAGGCTTCATTGGAGACGTGAGGCACTCCAAGCACCCCATTGATAGTCCAAGCATCCACGGGAATGTCCACTCCTCGGAGACGGATGGTGGGGTTGGGCTCATGCCAACGGACTGTAGGAAGAATGGCATAGAACTCCCATACCCAGCCTGTCTATGCGGTAGGAGGGGCTACTAACAAAGGTGACTGCTTTTCCATCCACCCCTGTCATCTTGCACCCTCTCTCATAGCAAAAACCCAGTCTCCAGTAATCCATGAACCTCTCCCGACTAGCTTCATAGGGGAAACGCTCATTGGAATACACAGGCAATTTTCCTTCTTCAGCCATTGGGAGTATAACCTGTAATCTAGCAAGAAAACTGGATTAGAACTCGATAAGGCATAAAGGATTAAGAAAGAAAGGGGAAATTTTTCTAAGTGTCAGCTTGAGGATGCTACTGGTTTGCAGCCTTCCGCTATAGCAGACGATCGTCCGCCATAGAGTAAAAATATCCACTGTAGCATAACCGCAATAGTGGAGCCCAACCACTATGGCGGTATTCATCATCACAGGAGCTTCAAAGGGTGCAACGATGGCGCCCCTTGACCCAACACTCCATTTTTAACAATCCAAGTTCAGATCAGTGCTTCTAAAGTATTTTGTTACTGTTTTCTACAAAAAATTAGGCATTATCTCCCCTAAATTCCGCCCAAATCACAACGTTTGTTCAAGAACAACCCTTCACCTCCCACCCTATTTTTGGCCTATTTTGGCCAAAATTCGTGTAATCCTTATGCCCATAATGCCTTAGAGGCAGTATAAACGTAAGGGGAACAACCATGCTTCGGAATCCAACAAAAATCAAACCTAAGGTTCAAGTTCAAAACCCACTACAATGCATACCCCAAAGCCTCATTTTATACCAAAATCATGTCTAAATTCATGCAAGGAAGTAAGGAAACTAGTAGAAATAAGTCTTACCTGAAAGTTTCAATGTCGGAAGCGGGGTGATCGAGAGAGAATGTGGTATTTTCGGAAGGAATATGGGAAGAATGAGGGGTGAAATCCATTTTCCCCTATCTCAACCTGATGTCAACCGCTATAACGATTGACAGTCTGCTATAGTGGAAGCGCTATAGCAGAATAATATCCGCTATAATGGATGAAAATCTTTTTTGGGAAAGAAAGGTTCTCTCGGGTATTTTTAAATTCTTTTGCTCCGACATTATCCAAGGATCCAGATTCCTTGGGTACTTGGGAAAGTCACGTGTAAATTTTCATGGGTAATTCAAAAATTCTCCGAGGGAGTGGGATCATCTAATTTCCTTCAAATTGGTGCGACTAATCGAGAGAGAGTTGGTAATTCACGTAGGTTTGTAAGTTACGCGGTCCTTGGGACAATGAGGGTCCTGGGCTAGTTCCTTTCATTTTCTTGATTTGGGGATCGTTTAGGGATGAACAATGGGTAAATTGGTATCTGTTTTAATAACCGAATTCGTCGTTATTTAAGAAACCATGACATCATGATGATTTCAAAATGATTCAAGTTATTTTTGGTATTAAGTGGGGTGACGTGATGGAAAATTTCATATTTTTGGAAATCATTCGGGATGACATCACTCCGCTATAGCTGTATTTTATCCGCTATAGCAGAACCTATATGGCGAAAGGTCATCCGGTATAGCAAAATAATGGGAGACAATAGCCTTAGAACAAGATTTTAATAAAAGATATCTCCTCCTCAGTTTGAAAACATACGAGGGTTTCTCCAAAAACCCTCTTATGCTGCTCCAAGACTTGGGAACCATGAGAAGGAGGGATTATGGTCGAAGGGACACATAAAAGCAGATTCCAGAACCATCATTCAACCAAAAATGCCTTCGCAGAGCCAGAAATGCATCTTTGCAGCTGCTTGATGTCCAAGTAGGCTAGGTTTCACTTGAGTAGATAGACCTGTTTTCATTTGTACTATTATATAGTGGAAAGGAGAATCCATGATTAGGCCTCCGGGCACGGAGTCTGGCAGATTTAATATTGTTTATATGTGAATTAGGATTTGGTTGGTGGAAATTGTGAGTTGCTGGTGTGTAATTGTTGGCTGTACAAATTGTTTGATATGGGAAAATGTTAGGATTTCAAGGACTGGGATGTCAGAAAGTTTCTGGGAATCGAGAAATGCTTAGGGCAACTAAATGGGTGATGGAAATGGAGGAATTCCTAAATAAGGTTTCGAGCTTATGAATAGAATAATAAGGAGTGGATAAATCACCAAGATTGAGGGGTGGTTTTCCCATGTTGTAACCAACTCGGAAAGGTTCAGAATCAATGTAGTTATTCTGATGTGTTAATAAGAAGGGAAATGGTATTTAGTCTTCGGACAGATAGGAGTTGAGTTTACGTACCCGGGGTTAGGGTAGATGATGGTTATTGCTTCTGGTATGCATTGTATGTTTGTGTACTTTGTTCTAAGTATTTGTATGATTTGCATTGCTTAGGGAATGATTTATAATGTCCAAAAGTCCTGTTTTTCAGTCTTGTGAAATAAACTAGGTGTAATTTCTTATTGGTTTACAAGTGTTGATTGTTCATTGTTTCTGACTGTGGATTTATGTGAATTCGGTTGGCTCGGGTACCACGCCTGGTATGGGATATACTAATGGTTGGTTCGGGTACTATGCATGGTACGGGAAATACTAATGGTTGGTTCGGGTACTATTCCTGGTACGGGATATACTAACGGTTGACTCGGGTACCACACCTGGTATGGAATAATACTAACTGTTGGCTCGGGTAGCACGCCTGGTACGAGTTTACTTTATTGTATTATTGCATCTTTATTGATGATTCCCTGAGTGTACTGCGTTGTGTTTATGCATTGTGGTTTTATTTTTGGTCCTTGAGAGGTTGGGTTGTTACATTACTTTATGAGTTTGGTCTTAGTGTAGACTGGGTTGTATTTCTGACTCTTAGGTGTTGTCTAGAGAGGATCCAGGGTGGGTCTGGGATATGTAACACGGTACAACTATGGTGTATGGTGGATTATTGATCATAGCTGTGAAAGTGGATTGCATGTGGTTGATAAACTAGGGGAATGACTGAGAGTCTGACATTGTGTGACTAGATGGTATTATCCTGCAGAGAGTTATCTAGGGATCCATGAGGGGTCCGGATACTTGTGAGTAGCGCCATGAGAGTAGTGGGTCTGGATTGACAAGGACTGGGTCATTTCTAGGTGCATAGTCATGGGGGTTGAGTAGGATAATGGTGAGGCAGTCAGGGTAGAATTTAGTGGCTGGGTTGAGGCTAAGTTGACTTGGGAAGTTTAAAGTTAGTGTGACTTGAGAAGTCTAAGGCTAGTGTGACTTGGGAAGTCTAAGGTCAGTGTGACTTGGGAAGTCTAAGACTAGTGTGGCTTGGGAAGTCTAAGTTTAGTGTGACTCGGGAGACTTTAGAGGGAGGGAGTTGGCAACAAAAAAAATAGAAAGGGTTGAGGTAAGGGGTATGAGTAGATGATCGGTTGAGATCGGGTCTGGTAAAGGTAAATGGTGGGGGATGATTCTATATTGGTTATTTTCATGTTTTCCTGTTTTCTTATATGATGGTACGTGTGGATTCAGGTCGATCGATCATACCTACCAGTACGTGTGGTTGTACTGACTCTACAATTATATGAATTATAAAATGTTCATAACCATTATTCAAGGTTCACAACTAGCAATGTTCATAATCTAACACTAACTTAAAATAAATGGAAAAAAATAATTTTAAGATTCGAAACTAACAAACTTGCTAATAACAAAAAATATCAAACAAACCGTAACTTGAAATTTTAAATACTACTAATTCAAGTTTTAATCTTCATAACAACTAACAATGTTCTTAATCTAACATTAACCTAAAATAAATACAATGTAATTGAAAAAAAAGTAAAAAATCTAACCTTGAAGTTTTAAATTAGCCCTAACCCAAAAATTAATGAAGGAAGAGGAAGGGGGCGATGGGGCGGCTGGAGGAGGAGGTGGCGGCGGCAACAGTGGTGGCAGAAGTGGCGGCGGCGGCATTGTGGAGGGGTGTGGAGCAATGTGTGCAGGCAATATGGTGGAGAAAAAATAGAAGAGAAGAGAAAAGAGGAAAATGAAGGAGTGACCCAATCTGGGTCACTATATTTTTTAAAAAGCGACGGACAACGTCGCTTTCGTCCATCGCTTTTTTAAAATGAGTTGACTAACATTTGACCAAAAAGCGACGGACAAAGCAACGCTGTCCTTCGCTTTTATTTAAAAAAATAAATATAAATTTATTTTTTAAAACTTATATTTATATATATAATATTAAATTAAAATTTAAAAAATTACGACGAACAACGTCATTATTTTAAAATAAATTTTTCTTTTTTTTAATTATTGTGACGCTGTCCGTCGCTTATATTAATTTTTTTTTATAAATTATATGTAAATAATATTGGCGCAAAAATCTGCAAAAAAAGCGACGGCATTTGTGATGCTTTCAGTCGCTTTTATAAAAAATAAATATAAATTAAAAAAATAGAAAAAGCGACGGACAACGTCGCTTTCTCCGTCGCTTTTCGAGAGAGATGTTGTCCGATGCTTTTCTATCGGTCTCTTTTTGAGCTATTTTTAGTAGTGAACTATTCTCATCAAGTACAATCTTTCAAATGGAGAACGAAGTACTTGGTTCCAAAGATTGAAAAATAAGGATATCACAAAAGAACTAATGATTTCAAAATAGCAAGCAAGCAATGTCACATTGCTTCTATTAAACATGCAACTCAATTGATCCTCTATTTCCAAACTAGACCACCTCCAAGATAGAACCATGACCAAATCACACACTTTCAAAGTGTCACTGCGGTCAAAAGAAAAGCGATGGAGAAAGCGACGTTGTCCGTCGCTTTTTAAAATACATAGTGACCCTTACCAATTTGTCTCACCAGATACCAATTGGAATCAAGTCATAGCACGATGGAAGAAAGAAGAGATATTTTCCTAAAGTGTTATAGCCTCTCAAAGAAAAGTACAGACGTCTCTGTACCATTTTGCAAGACTCTACTAGACTTATTTTGGTACTACGAAATCAACAAACTTAGGGCTCTGATACCATCTTTGTCACGACCCAGGCCATCGTGAGTGGCACCCACCCAACCTTCGGATGAGCAAACCAATAGAGTCCAACTCTTAGCCTAGCCTAACATCTTAAAACCAGTGCAGAAAAGTAAACTAGCATTCAATCATGAATAAAAATCAACTCTATAAATAAAATAAACTGCGGAAATCCCTCCCTAGAATCTGAAAGTCATCGTACCAAAAACATCTACCAAAAACTAGAATACGGGGATGCAATCCCAAAACAACAGAAATAGTCTAAGCCCGAACAAATAGGCTACAACTCAACTAGATGGACACCAAGGCAACTCGGTCGAATATCTCACCCTTGATATCTCGAAAAGTCTGGCCTACAAGTGAGGTCATGCATCAACCGCCGAAAGATTTCTTGTACTCATAAAAAGACAAAGGAGTGCAGTATCAGTACACAACCACCGTATACTGGTAAGATCATCAGCCAGTACCAAATAAATAATATATGAGTAGTATAAAAATCAAGTAAGAGTATAGAAACACATAGGCAAGTCAACAGGTATTCCTAGACTACAAGTCTCTACCTAACTTGTCCCACATGTAAACTATCTTACAGTTATGATCAATAATCCACAAAAATAACAGTCATATCTCGTTACATATCCCGGACCCACTCTGGATCCCCTCTAGACAACACCTAAGTGTGAGACAAACAACCTGGTCTACACCAAGACTAATTCGTAAAGCAATGTAACAACCCGACCTCTCAAGAACCAAAATACACAACCACAATTCAAGTTCACAACCCAGTCCACTCAGAGAACCATTAAATAAAGATGCAGAAATACAAGATATTAAACATGTACCAGGTGTGGTACCCGAGCCAACCGTTAGTATTATCCTATACCAGGCGTGGTACCCGAGCCAACCATTAGTATATTTCATACCAGGTGTGGTACCCGAGCCAACTGTTAGTATTATCCTATACCAGGCGTGGTTCCCGAGCCAACCAAAAGTCAAACAATCCACAGTCACAAAAATAATCAACTTGTAAACCAACAAGCACAATACAACGTTCAATTTACCATACTGTTAACAGGACTATTAGACATTTCTAATCATTCCCTAACCAATGCATCCCATACAATTACTTAGATAAGAGTACTTAAATGCACAAAGCATACATGAAGCAAACCATCACCTACCTCAAAATGATCCAAAGCTCTACTTAACCGGAGCTTTCCTATTTCCCAAAGTTCTTTCCAGTTCTTGGTCTAAAACAATGCACAATAACCAAGAATCAATCTTTATGGCCTAAATTTCATCCGACTATGCAAAATCCCAACCCCAGACCACCCATGATCATCCCACCTTTTTTTGGGCTTTTCCACCATTAATTCACCTAGTTCTACCATTCTTATGGAAACAATTAGGGAATTAAGGTCACATGATCATAAAGTAGTGGATTTAACAACACCCAAGAACTTCTTCACTTAGAATCCCCCTCTTACCCTGGATTCTACCCTCTCTAAGTCATTCCAAACCTTTCTCAAAGTCCACTCCTAGCAATTCTACAGCATGGGAAAAGTAGTACGGAGTTCGGGGAGTATAAATCTTACCTTTGAGAGGAAAAATGATGGAAAATAGAGGAAATTCGCCTGAAATCGCCCTAGCCCTTCTCCCAAACAAACTTGTGAAAACTAAATATTTTTGGGGAATGTTTCTGCATTAATCCTATTACGCTCCGCTATAGCGGTACCGTTGTAGCGGAGTCAACCGCTATGGCGGAGGTTGACTGACTTAACTTTCGTTGTAGCGGTAATTTCTCTGCTACAGCAGAGGTCGCTATGGCGGAGTGTCAACTTCTACAGCAGTTGACATGGGACAGAAATTCATAAAATCTCCAAAACTAGTCCATTTTATAACATACTTATTTTCCCGACGTCCCGAAACAACCCCTTCACGTCAACCTCGATTCCGAGAGTTCTACTTACCTGAATTCGATTCTGAAAAGTCCTCCAGACTCCTTTATGTGTTAGCTACGAGGAAAACTAGCTTGAATCAATACATCAAACCCAATACTTATCCAGATTTCCCTAGACCATACCTCGCTCCAAAATCGGCCGAGCCTAGCCTAGCCCAGAATTTCAAACTCCCAAACTCAGAGTTTTCTAACTCTAGAAATTAGCATGAATGGTTTATTCATAACAACGGACCCATTCATTCAATAGATACCAATTTACCCACCGTTCATCCCCGAAAATACGAAAAGATAAGGAAAGAAAGAGTAGTACTTGTATCCTCAAACAAGTGAGGGTACTTGTCCCGCATGTCCCTCTCAGTTTCCCAAGTGGCTTCCTCAACCGGATGATGGTTCCTTTTAACCTTTACCATACTGATCACCTTTGTGCTTAATTTTCGAACATCTCAATCAAGAATCAAAACCGGTTCCTCTTCATAGCGAAGATCCTAATCAAGTAACACTTCATTCCACTTGATGATATAGTCCCCATCCCCATGGTATCGCTTTAGCATGGATACATGAAATACCGGATGGACACCCAAAATAATGGGCGGCAGCACTAATCTGTAAGCGATGTGTAGTGCCCCGAATTTAAGATACGCGTGCAACTCGTAAACGTGAAGGAATCATTATGAACCAAGAGGATAAGGTTGTGAATGGATAATTATAAAAATGAACACTTGTACTAAGCCATTTGAATTGATATACCAATGTTATAGACCAAAGAGAGACTTGGAACAAAAGTTCAAATTGAAGGATTCACTACGGTGGACTATTTCAAGCAAGCTAGTACAAGTTCTTACTTGTAACAGGTATATATCCCAATATAAAATGATTTAGAAGTCCTATGAATTACTAAATTAAAGGTATTTGAGTCTAGTTTGCAACTCAACAAACCACTCATCCATACGAGTTTGGAGTAAAAGGTTATGCGCATTTTACTACAGACACGCGCACTGCCCAATCACTACGGGGCATGTGGCAGCCTTGGGTAAGTCGGCCAAAAGTGGTGTATTTATATTGAAACTTTGGGATTTCATCTCCCATACATATCAGAACATAAGGGACCTTCTCAACACATATTTTCTTCAGTTCTTCTTCATCTCAAGCCCTCCCTAGCCTAAGGTAAGTGAATTCCTTCAAGAATCAAGTGTATTTTGCATCGTAGGTCACGGAAACATACTTAGTCAAGTGTTTTCTTGAAGGAAAAGGTGTTGTTATTGACGATAAAAAGGATGCAGGTATTGTATTATTATTTATAAAGGTGTGGCTTCTCTTCTATCTCTATAAATATGATTCTAAGAGTTGTTTTAAGTATAGTTTACGGGTAGGACTCACGGGACGGTGAAAGGAAGCCGTGAGTCCATGTTTTTCCCATTGTAACTAATATATTCGGTGAGGAGTGAGTATGTAGAGGGATATAATGGTTGTATTGTTGACTAAATGAGGTGTGTATTATTGTGTATTGAGTCAGCAAGCTTGATGCGATAAGGAGGGACGCTAGGTATAGCAAACACGATTTCTATGGCTCTTGCAAGCTTGTCCCTCGTCAAGTATTTGATAAAATGACTAAATGGATTGAGGATGTTGGTTATATGTTATTTGGCTTCCTATCACTGCATTAAATGTTATAATTCTCTCCCAACTTAATCAATGAGCTTAAAGGGTCATTTAAACGCTACTAAATAAAGAACTCACGAGGCGGTATTTAAAAGTCGAGGGGTCAAGTTTATGACCTTATTTGGGATATGGAATGGGCTGAATATTGTAAGGAATTGATGGAGGGATTAATATTGAATTCATAGGTGTTCATAGTTCAGTTGATAAGGGGAAAAGAGAGAGGTGTGATGATACACCATTTAATTATCTTATTTGCTAAGCTTGTCGCTCGTGAGCTATTATCGTCTTCCCGACCTCGCCATATTTCTTGGTTAGTCGTTTATACTATTGAATATATTGTTATGTCATAGATAAGGAGTATTTGATGGGAACCAATGATGCTACATAAGGGAGAGAGAGTCTCGAAGTAAGGTATGCAAAGATAAAACCTCTTTTCGCCATCAAGGCACTACCTATAGTCACATGTTCCTCCTATAAAGGTCGTCATAGATTATATGCTTCTTGAAAGCAAAACTTATTTCTATTATAGGTCTCTCTCGGGTGGAGTTCTGAACCTATAGAGTTATAATACTCATTTTTAGTCAAAGAAGTCACATGTTTCACATGATCATACATGTCTTCAGTTGAAACTCTTAGAAGTTACCGAGCATATATGTCACGAACTTAGAGAAATTAATTGGCCACAAAATAGACCTGAGTATATAGATCACATAGATATATGATTCTTCAGCTAAAAGAAAGTAATTAATATTTAGATAACGAGTTATATGATTCATAAGTTGCTTACTATGAGCCTTTACAAGCATGATGAAATTATAGCCTACTCTGCAGTGTGGGGTGGGTATCATTAGGGCCACTACGTGCGACGCTATTCTGTGCACAGAATTCAGACAGAGTCAGATGGAACTTCCCATCGTGGATTCCCCTAACTACACAGGCATGCGGGTAAACCTTAGAGGAGCCCTGGAGGGCATACCTTGACAGACCACGTTATCCAGACTATGAGATTTCACTCATGGTTGTGATAGTTGGCTACAGATGCCAAACAAGTGTCACCGATCGCCGATAGCAGGCCATCTTGTAACTTCCTGACAATTAGTATTACATAAAGAGTAGATAAGCTATGTAAAAGGATAAAGATGTCACCTAGGAAAATTCTAGGGATTTTAAACATATGTAGTTAAGTAGTGTATAAGATGTTATATAAGGACCCCTGATATTGGTCATTGTATTAGTTTCAATTTTAGTTTCAGATTACATTCCCTGTATGTGTATGCTCAGATTTTCCTATCTTTGATATTCAATTCAGTGAGCATTCTTACATGTCTACTTGTTATTCAGTCTACCTTACATACCAGTACATGTTTCATATATACTGACGTCCTTTTATTTTTGGGCGCTGCATTTTATGAATGCAGGCTCAGGTACTCAGGCTAGCAGACATCCACAGTAGACCAGTGCCTTCCAGTTGTACAGTTAGTCTAGTGGGCCCTTCAGTTATCTATGTTTCAGAATATGTAAACACATGTTGATGTCCATATTGTTTCTTATCAGTTTACAACTTTAGCAAGAGTTTAGTATATATGTTTAGCAGGTGCTCGTATAACTCGCTTGACGTCTGCCCCTCTTAGTTAGAGGCATGACAATACAGGCCCTACGGTCTCAAGAACCTCAAATAGTCCGATAAACCAGGGGCTGAGCTTACCCCTCTTACCGAAATGCATGACTCCCTTCATTGGTGACACTTTCAACAATACCTATTCACCAACCTGAAATTCCATGTCCCAGACCTTGCGATCCGCATATTCCTTCTGCTTGCTTTGGGCACCTAGTAACTTGTCCTGAATACCTCTTACCTTTTCTTGCGCTTCCCTTACCAAGTCTACTCCCAAAGGCTTTATCTCTCCTTACTCAAACCACCCAATCGGTGACCTACAAATCCTCCCATACAGAGCCTCCAATAGTGCCATGTCGATACTGGAGTGGTATCTATTGTTGTATGAGAACTCACACAATGGTAGAAACTGGTCCCAATGACCCCCGAAGTCAATCACACATGCTCTCAGCATGTCCTCCAATACCTGAATCATCCTCTTCGACTGGCCATCAGTCTTAGGATGGATGGTTGTACTAAAGGTGAGTTGAGTGCCCAACTCCTCATGTAACTTACCCCAAAACATGGAAGTAAACTACGTACCCCTGTCTGAGATAATGGACAGTGGTACCCCATGCAATCTCACAATCTCCCTTACATAGATCTTAGCCAATTGTTGCAAATTATAATCCACCCTGATCAGAATGAAGTGAGCTGACTTGGTCAGCCTGTCAACAATGACCCAAATAGAGTCATGCTTCCCCAGAGTCTTGGGGAGACCCACCACAAAATCCATGGCTATTCTCTCCCACTTCCACTCTGGAATGGGCATCCTCTGAAGTAGTCCTGCAGGTCTCTGGTGCTCATACTTTACCTGCTGGCAGTTCTGACACTTGGACAAAAAATCAACTGTCCCTTTTTATCTCGGGCCACCAGTAACGCTGCCTTAAATTTCTGTACATTTTAGTCACACCCAAATGAATTGATTACCGCAAACCATGAGCCTCTGCTAAGATGTTCCGAATCATATCATCAAACCTAGGAACACAAATCCTTCCTCTAAAATTTAGTACACCACCAGAGTCTAACGCGACGTCCCTGGACTCTCCAGATATTACCTTACCTCAAAGCTTACTCAGTTTCGAATCCTGAAACTGCTTGTCCTTTATCTCCTCTATGAAAGTGGCTCTGACCTCAATACTGGCCAACACCCCCACCTTGTTCTGAAATACCCAAGTGCATGAACTTGGATTCCAATGCCTGAATTTCCCTTGCGAGTGATCGTTTGGACACCCCCAAACAAGACAAACTGCCCATGCTAAGTGTCTTCCGGCTCAATGCATCTACCACTATATTAGCCTTACTCGGATGGTACTGAATAGTCACATCGTAATCCTTCAACAATTCCATCCACCTTCTCTGCCTCAAATTCAAGGCCTTCTGAGTGAAAACATGTTGTAGGCTGCGGTGATCAGTGAACACTTCACACTTGACACCATAGAGATAGTGTCTCCAAATCTTGAGTGCAAAGACCACCGCTGCCAACTCTAAATTGTTAGTCGGGTAGTTTCTCTCATGCACCTTTAGCTTCCTAGAAGCATAGACTATCACATTCCTATCCTGCATCAATACAACACCCAAACCACAATGTGAAGCATCATAGTAAACAATAAAGTCTTTACCTTCAACTGGCAAGGACAAAATAGGAGTCGTGGTCAGAAGTGTCTTGAGCTTTTGGAAGCTCTCTTTGCACTTGTAGGACCACACAAATGGTACATCTTTCTGTGTCAACCTTTTCAGGTGAGTAGCAATAGATGCAAAATCCTTGACAAACCTACGATAGTAGCCTGCAAGCCCCACAAAACTTCCCACCTCAGTCACCAAGCTAGGCCGGACCCAACTCTTGACTGACTCAATCTTCTTGGGATCTACCATCATCCCCTTCTCTGACACTACATGCCCCAAGAATGCTACCAAATTCAACCAGAATTCACACTTGGTGAACTTTGCATAAAGCTTTTGACGCCTCAAAATGTCCAACACTATACGGAGATGTTTAGCATGCTCCTCGCTACTCTTGGAGTAGATCAAAATATCATCAATGAAAATGATGACAAATGAATCCAAGTAAGATTTAAACACCTCATTCATCAGACCCATGAATGTCGTTGGTGCATTGGTCAAACCAAATGACATCACTAAAAACTCATAATTCCCGTACCGAGTCTAAAAAGTAGTCTTAGGAACATTCTCGGGCCTTATTTTTAACTGGTGATACCCTGACCTCAAGTCAATTTTTGAAAACACCGATGCACCCTGTAACTGGTCAAAGAAATCATAAATATGGGGTAGAGGGTACTTATTCCGAATGGTAACCTTGTTCAATTGCCTGTAATCTATGCACATCCACATACTACCATCCTTCTTCTTTACAAACAGTACCGGAGCACCCCAAGGAGAAGAACTGGGATGGATAAATCCCTTATCTAGGAGTTCCTGAAGCTGAGTCTTAAGTTCTCTTAACTCTTCCAGAGCCATACGATACGGAGGAATGTAAATGGGATGAGTTCCCAGCTCCAAGTTAATACAAAAGTCAATATCCCTGTCCGGAGGCATACTAGGAAAATCTACTGGAAACACCGCTCGAAACTCTGAAACAACTGGATTTGACTCAATAAATAGGGACTCCACACTATCATCATGGAGATGAGCCAAAAAGGCTAAACACCCTCTCCCCCACTAGCTTCCTAGCCCGAACGAACGATATAATCCTGACCAGCTTTGACCTGTACACACCTTCCCACTCTAGCATATCCTTACCTGGAATCTCTAGAGCCACAGTCTTGGTGTTACAATTCAACACAGCATGATAAGGGGATAATCAGGTCATGCCCAAAATAATTTCAAAGTCAACTATATCCAAGATTACTAAATCTACGCAAGTATGCAGCCCTACAAAAACAACCAAACAGTTACGATAAACATGAGTCATAACAAGCGACTCTCCAACCGGGGTTGAAACATGGATAGGAGAATCAAGGATATCACATACCAAGTCCAGACCCAATACAAAACTCACAGACACATAAGAATATGTAGAACCTGGGTCAAATAATATTGAAGCTATTTTATCACAGATGAGAATGGTACCTGTGATTACCGCATATGATGCCTCAGCCTCGTTCCTCCCTATAAATGCGTAACAGTAAGTTCGGTCATCAATCCGGGAAACCTCCCTGGCCGGCTGCGCCGCGCCCCTGTCTGCGTCATCGTTCCCTCTGTCTCCCCAACCTCCCTGGAAGTTACCTCACCCACCTTGTGGATGACCTCTAGCATGACTACCTCTACCTGTCGGGACCACAGCTTGGGCTGCTGCTGAACCTGATTACCGGTCTGCCTGTGAAGGCACTCCCTCTTAAATTGGCCCAGATCACCACAATGGAAGCAACCAAGATCAAGTGCAGGCCTGCTAGCAAATGAATAAGAATCTCCTTGGCCTTTAGGAGCTGAAAATTGTTGATTAGCTCCCAGAAGACCACTTGTAGCAGCTGGCAGAGCAGACTGAATAGGACGGGCTGAGTATACCTGTTGATTCTGACCCCTGGAGTATGAACCACCATAATTTCCCTCATTTCGGGGCTTCTTCGCTAACACCTTAGCCTACCCCACTTGCCTGACTCCCTCAAGTTTCTTTACATAATCCACCACGTCATTAAAGCCTTTCCCTGAAAAAGTCATGTGCACAGACAGTGCCTGAAGCTCAGTATTCAAACCCTTGATAAACAACCAAACCCGCTCTTCCTCGAAACCCAGTAACTGCGTAGCAAAATGAGATAAGGCGTGAAACTTTGACCCATAAGTAGATACTTACATGCTACCCTGCTTCAGATTCAAGAATTCATCCTTTTTCTGGTCCCTCAAAGTACGGGGTACGTACTTCTCTAAGAAAAGAGAGTGGAACTGCTCCCAAGTGAGTGGAGGTAAAACAGACGACCGAAACTCCACATGAGATCTCCACCACTGCTTGGTATCACCCTGCAGCTAAAATGTGACGAACTCAACCCCATACTATTGCACAATTCCCAGGTTGTGTAACCTCTCATAACAATCCAGTATGAACTCATAAGCATCTTCCCTATCAGTACCCTAAAACGTAGGAGGCTTTAACTTGAGAAACTTAGTCAGCATCTCATATTTATTTCCTGTCATAACTGGGACTAGCATTGGCCTGAAGAAGTTAGCTACGCCTGATACTGCATCCATCCTAGGAGCCGTAAGATCAGCTGGATGAGTGCCCAGATCCTGATTTGCAATGCCCGCGGGTATGTACCCAGCACCAACCAAACCACTCAAGAAGTTCCAAGCCTGCTGAAATGCTTCGGGCGTCATAGAGGGAAGGCCTGCACCTCCAGCTGGTGCCGCCTCTGCCTCCGCTCGTTCCCCTTCATCCTCCACAATAACTTCCATATCTTTGACAACCTGTTCCTGAGGTAGGGGAGGGGTTGTCTGTCGCTCTCCTACAGCATCTTGAGCCCCACCCCTGGCGGGTGTGGCTCTTTCTCGTCCTCTTTCCCTTCCCCTGCCTCTACCATGGACAGTCGGGCCCGCTGTTGGGACCGCCGGTCTAGCTCTGTTGTTCCTTGTGTTAACCATCTGCGGACAGAAGAGTGAAAGAGTCGGATACCAATTTGTATCACTAGATACCAATTGGAATCAAGTCATAGCACGATGGAAGAAAGAAGATATATTTTCATAAAGTCCTATAGCCTCTCGAAGAAAAGTACAGATGTCTCCGTACCATTTCGTAAGACTCTACTAGACCTATTTTGGTACAACGAGATCAAGAAACCTAGGACTCTGATACCATCTTTGTCACGACCCAGGCCATCGTGAGTGGCACCGGCCCAACCCCCGGATGAGCGAACCATTAGAGTCCAACTCTTAGCCTAGCCTAATAGCTTAAAACCAGTGCAGAAAAGTAAACTAGCATTCAATCATGAATAAAAATCAACTCTATAAATAAAATAAACTGCATAAATCCCTCCCTAGAATCTGAAAGTCATCGTACCAAAAATATCTACCAAAAACTAGAGTACGGGGATGCAACCCAAAAATAATAGAAATAGTCTAAGCCCGAAAAAATAGGCTACAACTCAACTAGATAGACACCAAGGCAGCTCGGTCGAATAGCTCACCCTTGATATCTCAGAAAGTCTGGCCTACAAGTAAGGTCGTTCGTCAACCGCCGAAAGATTTCCTATACTCACAAAAAGACAAGCAAGTGCAGTATCAGTACACAACCACCGTGTACTGGTAGGATCATTAGCCAGTTCCAAATAAACAATGTATGAGTAGTAAAAATATCAAGTAAGAGTACAGAAACACATAGGCAAGTCAACAGGTATTCCTAGACTACAAGTCTCTACCTAACTTGTCCCACATGTAAACCACCTCACAGTTATGATCAATAATCCATAACAATAATAGTCATATCCCGTTACATATCCCAGACCCACCCTAGATCCCCACTAGACAACACCTAAGTGTCAGACAAACAACCCGGTCTACACCAAGACCAATTCATAAAGCAATGTAACAACTCGGCCTCCCAAGGACCAAAATACACAACCACAATTCAAGTTCACAATCCGGTCCACTCAGGAAACTATTAAATAAAGATGTAGATATACAAGAAAGTAAACCCATACCAGGCATGGTACCCGAGCCAACTATTAGTATTATCCCGTACCAGGTATGGTACCCGAGCCAACCATTAGCATATTTTGTACTAGGCGTGGTACCCGAGCCAATCGTTAGTATTATCCTGTACCAGGCGTGGTACCCGAGAAAACCAAAAGTCAAAAAACCCACAGTCACAAAAATGAACAATCAACTTGTAAACCAACAAGCACAATACAACGTTCAATTTACCAGACTGCTAACAGGACTATTAGACATTTCTAATCATTCCCTAACCAATGCATCCCATACAATTACTTAGATAAGAGTACTTAAATTCACAAAGCATACAGGAAGCAAACCATCACCTACCTCGAAATGATCCAAAGCTATACTCAACTGGAGCTTTCCCATTTCCCGAAGTTCTTGCCGGTTCTTGGTCTAAAATAATGCACAATAACCAAGAATCAATCTTTATGGCCTAAATTTCACCCGGATTATGCAAAATCCCAACCCCAGACCACCCATCATCATCCCACCCCTTTTTCCGGGATTTTCCACCATTAATTCACCTAGTTATACCATTTTATGCAAACAATTAGGGAATTAAGGTCACATGATCATAAAGTAGTGGATTTAACAACACCCAAGAACTTCTACACTTAGAACCCCCCTCTTTCCCTGGATGCTACCCTCCCTAAGTCATTCCAAACATTTCTCCAAGTCCACTCCTAGCAATTCTACCACATAGGAAAAGTAGTACGGAGTTCGAGGAGTAGAAACCTTACCTTTGAGAGGAAAAACGATGGAGAATGAGAAAATTTACCTGAAATTGCCCTAGCCCTTCTCCCAAACAAACTTGTGAAAACTGAATATTTTTGGAGAATGTTTCAGCATTAAATCCCATCACGCTCCGCTATAGCGGTACGACTCTAGCGGAGTCAACTGCTATGGCAGAGATTGACCGACTTGACTTCCGTTGTAGCTGTAATTTCTCCGCTACAACGGAGGTCCCTATATGGGTCACTATATTTTTTAAAAAGCGACGGACAACGTCGCTTTCGTCCATCGCTTTTTTAAAATGAGTTGACTAATATTTGACCAAAAAGCGACGGACAAAGCGACGCTGTCCTTCGCTTTTATTTAAAAAAATAAATATAAATTTATTTTTTAAAACTTATATTTATATATATATTAATAAATTACAATTTAAAAAATTCCGATGAACAACGTCATTATTTAAACATAATTTTTTCTTTTTTAAATTATTGTGACGCTGTTCGTCGCTTATATTAAAAAAAAATATATGTAAATAATATTGGAGCAAAAAACTGCAAAAAAAAGCGACGGTATTTGCGACGCTTTCCGTCGCTTTTATAAAAAATAAATATAAATTAAAAAAAATAGAAAAAGCGACGGACAACGTCGCTTTCTCCGTCGCTTTTCGAGAGCGATGTTGTCCGACGCTTTTCTATCCGTCTCTTTTTGTGCTATATTTAGTAGTGAACTATTCTCATCAAGTACAATCTTTCAAATGGAGAACGAAGTACTTGGCTATTCCAAAGATTGAAAAATAAGGATATCACAAAAGAACTAATGATTTCAAAATAGCAAGCAAGCAATGTCACATTGCTTCTATTAAACATGCAACTCAATTGATCCTCTATTTCCAAACTAGACCACCTCTAAGATAGTGCCATGACCAAATCACACACTTTCAAAGTGTCATTGGGGTCAAAAGAAAAGCGATGGAGAAAGCGACGTTGTCCGTCGCTTTTTAAAAAATTTAGTGACCATTACCAATTTGTATCACCAGATACCAATTGGAATCAAGTCATAGAACGATGGAAGAAAGAAGAGATATTTTCCTAAAGTTTTATAGCCTCTCAAAGAAAAGTACAGAAGTCTCCGTACCATTTTGCAAGACTCTACTAGACTTATTTTGGTATGACAAAATCAACAAACCTAGGCCTCTGATACCATCTTTTTCACGACCCAGGCCATCGTGAGTGGCACCCACCCAACCTTCGGATGAGTGAACCAATAGAGTCCAACTCTTAGCCTAGCCTAAAAGCTTAAAACCAGTGCAGAAAAGTAAACTAGCTTTCAATCATGAATAAAAATCAACTCTATAAATAAAATAAACTGCGGAAATCCCTCCCTAGAATCTGAAAGTCATCGTACCAAAAACATCTACCAAACTAGAATACGAGGATGCAATCCCAAAACAATAGAAATAGTCTAAGCCCGAACAAATGGGCTACAACTCAACTAGATGGATACCAAGGCAGCTCGGTCGAATAGCTCACCCTTGATATCTCGAAAAGTCTGGCCTGCAAGTGAGGTCGTGCATCAACCGCCGAAAGATTTCCTGTACTCATAAAAATACAAAGAAGTGTAGTATCAGTACACAACCACCATATACTGGTAAGATCATCAGCCAGTACCAAATAAATAATGTATGAGTAGTATAAAAATCAAGTAAGAGTATAGAAACACATAGGCAAGTCAACAGGTATTCCTAGACTACAAGTCTCTACCTAACTTGTCCCACATGTAAACCACCTCACAGTTATGATCAATAATCCATAACAATAATAGTCATATCCCGTTACATATCCCAGACCCACCCTAGATCCCCACTAGACAACACCTAAGTGTCAGACAAACAACCCGGTCTACACCAAGACCAATTCATAAAGCAATGTAACAACTCGGCCTCCCAAGGACCAAAATACACAACCACAATTCAAGTTCACAATCCGGTCCACTCAGGAAACTATTAAATAAAGATGTAGATATACAAGAAAGTAAACCCATACCAGGCATGGTACCCGAGCCAACTATTAGTATTATCCCGTACCAGGTATGGTACCCGAGCCAACCATTAGCATATTTTGTACTAGGCGTGGTACCCGAGCCAATCGTTAGTATTATCCTATACCAGGCGTGGTTCCCGAGCCAACCAAAAGTCAAACAATCCACAGTCACAAAAATAAACAATCAACTTGTAAACCAACAAGCACAATACAACGTTCAATTTACCATACTGCTAACAGGACTATTAGACATTTGTAATCATTCCCTAAGCAATGCATCCCATATAATTACTTAGATAAGAGTACTTAAATGCACAAAGCATACATGAAGAAAACCATCACCTACCTCAAAATGATCCAAAGCTCTACTCAACCAGAGCTTTTCCATTTCGCAAAGTTCGTTCCAGTTCTTGGTCTAAAACAATGCACAATAACCAAGAATCAATCTTTATGGCCTAAATTTCACCCGTTTATGCAAAATCCCAACCCCAGACCACCCATGATCATCCCACCCTTTTTTCCGGGTTTTTCCACCATTAATTCACCTAGTTCTACCATTCTTATGAAAACAATTAGGGAATTAAGGTCACATGATCATAAAGTAGTGGATTTAACAACACCCAAGAACTTCTTCACTTAGAATCCCCCTCTTACCCTGGATTATACCCTCTCTAAGTCATTCCAAACCTTTCTCAAAGTCCACTCCTAGCAATTCTACAGCATAGGAAAAGTAGTACGGAGTTCGGGGAGTAGAAATCTTACCTTTGGGAGGAAAAATGATGGAAAATAGAGGAAATTCACCTGAAATCGCCCTAGCCCTTCTCCCAAACAAACTTGTGAAAACTAAGGGGAATGATTCTACATTAAATCCTATTATGCTCTGCTATAGAGGTACCGCTGTAGCGGAGTCAACCGCTATGGCGGAGGTTGACTGACTTAACTTTCGCTGTAGCGGTAATTTCTCTGCTACAGCGGAGGTCGCTATGGCGGAGTGTCAACTGCTGTAGCAGTTGACACAGGACAGAAAGTCATAAAATCTCTAAAACTAATCAATTTTACAACACACTTATTTTCCCGACGTCCCAGAACAACTCCTTCACGTCAACCTCAATTTCGGGAGTTCTGCTTACCCGAATTTTATTTTGAAAAGTCCCCCAGACACCTTTATGTGTTAGCTACGAGAAAAACTAGTTCGAATCAAGACATCAAATCCAATCCTTACCCGAATTGCCCTATACCATACCTCGCTCTAAAACCGGCTGAGCCTAGCCTAGCCCAGAATTTCAAACTCCCAAGCCCGAAGTTTTCTAAATCTAAAAATTAGCACGAATGGTTTACCCATAATGACGGACCCGGTCATTACAAAAACTCATCCCAACATAAGATATGTCCGCAACACAAGTACAAGCATCATAATATGCAAATAGATAGTAAAGAAAGGTCTTACTCAAAATAACTTTATCCAAAGTGTCCTCATATATAAGCTCACCATTATATTCAAGAACATCATCAAGCACATTATTAAGAATTAAAACACTCAAAGATTAAGTAACCATTTGAAAATAATTATCACCTTCTTTCTTAACATCCCATAGTGAATTATCATACAAGTTTGTCACGATCTAATTTACGTGATTATGCGGACACCTACTTGATTCTAACTCGATAGGAGAGCCACTTACCATCCATCCTCTTTAAAATGTAAGTTCTTGAGAAGAAAAAAATATTCATAATGAACATTATCAATTAGAAAATGCAAAATCACCTTTCTTTCTTTCCAGACAACACACATTTTCCCAAGGACCTAGTTTAGATATGTAAAAGAGCTTTTAATACAAAGTAGTGACAAAATCAATGATACAACTTCCATCTGAGGAGTGAGATACGCAGAAGCTGATGATGAATACTCATCACTTCAACTAAGAAACTTCAAACAACCTATAACACACCTATATCTCAAAAAGGGTATATGTAATGACTCATCCCATGATTATGGGGTGGTTAGGGCTGTAGTACTCTTATTAGATCATTGTAGAGAATTCTGAACTACAAGTGAGTTCATAACAAGTGTTTATAGTGGTTACCGCATTTGATTTATGTTGTGATATCTTGAGAATGAGATTTATGTTGTGAAATAAGTCAGAGTGCAACTTTTATCGAGATTCTGATTTAGGGGCACTGCTGCATGGGATTTTCACTGTAGCAAGACCGTTGTAGCAGTCGGATAACTACCATAGCAAGGGTTGGAAAAGTTGTTAGGACTCTTTGTAGCAGGTCGTTGATCGCCATAGCGAGTCTACTGCAGCAAATAATGCGAGGCAAAATAAGTGATTTAAGTTAGTTATTTTGAGTTTCACCTTATAAACTCTAAGAACTCATTCCAGAACTTTGGAGAGGTAATTTTTCCAAGGCTAGGGTTATTTTGTCTTTGAGGTATGTTTACTCCATCAATCATTCTATATAGTGATCCTTTAACTAGAATCGTCAGTAATGATTGTAATGGTGAATTGTGGGTTAGAACCCTAAAACTATGAAAAGTATGGAGAAACCCATGGGTAGATGTATTTATCATCTAGAATGCTTCTAAGTTATAAATTAACACTTCCTAGAATGAAATTGATATTCTTAAATATGTATTGTGGTGATTGGAGACCTAGGGTCCAATAAAAATAGAAACTTTAGCATAAAAACTATTTAAAAGGGGATGAAGGAAGTACAAACTCCATGAATTAAGATAATGTGAATATTGGGGAACTAGGCTATGATGAATATACCCTTGGGTAATGATTTAGACCTTGAATAAGGGTAGAGTTAAGTGGGTTTGAATTCTCAAAGCTATTATTTGAAGAGTAGATAATTGAATACTCTTATATTTGCATATTTTAGACTTTGAGCATTTTGAGGCACTGAGGAAAAGGAAGGCTCACGTGAATTAGATTTCCTGATCAAGTTCTTCGGTTGAGGTAGGTTATGGTTTATGTGGAGTTAGACTTTGATTAGTCACTTGTATGTGTTTATGAGTTAATAAAGCGTGCTTGATTGGTCTTTGGACATAATTTCTGATTGATATTGTTGGCTTGATAATGCTTATATGAATAAGCTGTGAAACTGTTGAAGCTTGTCTTTAAATGATCTATGATTGTGACATGCACTTGTTATATTCATTATGTACTTGTTGTTACTATCTTAAGAGATAACTGAGTGGAGAACATACTGAGATGTGTTGATAGGGATTGAGAATATATATATTATTCTGATGATGAGTGAATCGAGTTCAAGGTGAGCTTATGGATGAGCATTTATGTGATGAAACGGGTACTACGCTGGTACGGTACATACACACCTATGGTCCCCTATAAGTCATGACTAGTAGGGCAAGATTAAAGTCTCTTTAGCATGTGTGTACAAATGAGTGACAGTTGTGAGTTCAGATAAGGTAAAGAGTGATACTGATGAGATACAGAGGTTATACAACTGTAAGTTAGTATGGATAGGATTCCATGATAGTGATATGACTGCTTTAAAATTATAGAGTTTTGTGATGACTTATTATGTCTTTTTTGGGTGACTTATGTCCGGTGTTGATTGACATTCATATGTTTGAGTTTGGGTTATGTACCCATTATTTTGACTGCTTCAATTTCTAAATTTGTGGTTATATGTTTTTGTACCTGTCTACTTATTTTATTTGCTTCATGATACATGTTACTAATTATAGTTGACCTATGATACCTACCAGTACATAGTGTTTATAGTGATACTACTCCTACACTTTTTGAGTGCAGACTGTATTCTAGAGACTTCTACGCAACCTTGCATCTAGTGCAGCCAATTGAATGATCTGAGGATGAGCTGCTCCTATTCAGGCTGCCACATATCTTCTTAATGACAGATGTCTATCTCTTCAGACATTATTTCATTTATTAGTTGTTTTGCTACTCTTAGACATTGACAATAAGAGTCCTTTGTACGATGACTTTCAGATCTTGGGGTTGTAAAAGATAGACTTCCATATTTCATGTTAGTTGATATGATAACTCCTATTTTATATCTTGGTTTTTTAATATGTGTTAAATAAATTATTTAAGGCTTGGTTTAGTTGGTAAGACATGGTTCGCCCAATAGAGGGTAATGTGGGTGCCAATCACGACAATTTGGGTCATGACAAAGTTAGTATCAGAGCTTTAGGTTCATTGATCTCATTGTACAAGGACATGTCTAGTATATTCTTAGGAAATAGTATGGAGACATCTCTACGGCTCTCGAGAGTCTACAAGAACCTAGGAAAACTCAATTCTTTCTTTCTTTCATGCTATCACTTGATTCCAATTGGTATCTGGCGATCCAAATTGTTATCTATCCTCTTTTATTATTTTGTTTCACAGATAGTGAGGAAATGTTCAGTAGAGGCTAGAGCAAAGGCACCCAAGCCAACTGCTAAGGCCATAACACACAATAGAGGATAAGCGAGAGGAGGTGGCAAAGGTAGAGGACAAGGAGCAACACCCTCCAGAGATAGGGCTTAGGCTGTTGGTCAGGTCTGAGATAGGTCAGAGTCTCTCGCACCACCAGAGGACCATGTTGGGGCAGTAGAGGAGGTAGCAGCACTAGTTTAGAAAGGTATTGCGCTTGCTTTGGCTTCATCAGATGTGCTAGCATAGGTATTGACTTTATTGAGCAGATTGGAAGGGACTAGGGCGGCACCTGCAGCTCAGACAAATCAGTAGCCAGGGGTCCAGCATACTGCTACCATGGCTCCACGGATGGATAAAGTTTTTGAGAAAGGGGTATTTCTGGGGCTGATGACTGGACTGGTGATGACTGGAGACGAGCATGATCTATTTTAGAGGTTCACTAAGATGAAACCTTTGGTCTTTTATGGTACTGAGTCTGAGGATGCATATGAGTTTATTATTGACTGTCATGAGAGGCTCCACAAGATGGGGTCAGTAGAGAGGTATGGAGTATAGTTTGTTACTTTTCAGTTGTTGAGGGATGCAAAGTTATGGTAGAGAGCTTTTGTGGAATGTAGACCAGTTGGGTTCGCCTCTATTGACCTAGACTTAGTTTTACTCCATATTTTTAGAGGAGTATGTACCCCATACCTTGTGGGATAGGAGGTTACGATCATTGAGCAGGGTAGTTCATTTGTTATAGCCTATGAGACCCAATTCCACTCACTATCCAGGTATTCATTGCAATTATTTCCCACTGAGGGGGAGAGGATCCATCGATTATTAAAAGGATTGAATGTAAGGCTTCAGTTGTCAACTCTTTAGATGGTGTCTTTTGGGAAGACTTTTCAGGAGGTAGTCAAGTACGTTCAGAATGTTGAGGGGCTTAAGCAGGATAATTATGTGAATACAACAGAGAAGAAGGACGGAAAGGATGGTAGTTATAGTGGCTCCTTCTCTAAGAGCCTAGTTTCTTAGGAGGACTCTGGATGCCGCATTCAGTCAGCCATGTAGATATCAGTTGGGGGTCCATTAGGGGTCAGCCAACATTTTTCATATCATGGTGGGTATTATACTTCTTTGGCTTCATCTCAGTGGCCCACTTTGGATAGGACATGTTATGAGTGTGGGGAGGTTGGTCATACTCAGAGATAGTGCCCTAGGTTTAGACAGAGTGGTCAATTAGCTCAGCAGTAGACTCTCTGAGCTCCAGCTCTAGCAGGTAGGGGAGGTGGTTCACATGGTAGGGACCATCCTCAGCTTGGGCAGGGAGGCCACACAACAGATAAAGGTGGTACCCAGTCTAACCGAGGCAATGGTCATAGTAGTAAAGGTGTTACTCAACCCGGTAAGGGTGGCACACAGGCAGGTGGTCCAACTCACTTCTATGCTTTTCTATGCAAACCTAAGGCAAAGTCGTTTGAGGCAATTATCACAGGTATTGTTCTAATCTGTGACCGGATGGCTATAATCTTATTTGATCTGAGTTCCATCTTTTCTTATGTGTCTACTTATTTTGTTATAGGTCTGAATATGGTATGTAATTCACTTGATGTTCATGTTCATGTTTCCACTAATATTGGTGATTCGGTGATTGTAGATAGAGTCTACCATTCGTGTCTTGTAACATTCATAGTGTATAAAACCTAGGTAGACTTGGTGATTTAAGATATAATTGACTTTGATATCATTCTGGGGATGAGTTTTTTGTCTCTGTATCATGCAATTTTAGACTGTAATATTAAGACAGTTACCATAGCTATGTCGAGTATGTCTAGGCTTAAGCAGAAGGGTGATTGTAGTGTTGTTCCTAAAGAGATTATATTTTTAATTCGTGCCAAGAAGTTATTAGAGAGGAGGTGTCTGGCATTTTTGGTGCACCTTCGAGATACTAGTGCAGAGGTTCCACCCATTGAGTCAGTTCCCATAATTTGTGAATTCTTAGAAGTGTTTCTCGCGGATTTACCTTGCATGCCACCAGACAGTGATATTGATTTCTACATTAACTTTGAGCTAGGAATTTTTCCTATTTCTATTCTATCATATCGGATGGCACCAGATGAGTTAACAGAGTTAAAAGTTCAGTTGCAAGATCTACTTAGTAAAGGGTTTATTCGTTTGAGTGCCACCACATGGGGTGCTCCTATACTTGTTGTAAGGAGAAAGGATATAAGTATAGGAATGTGCATTGATTACCACCAAATGAACAAAGTTACTTTCTGTAATAAGTATCCTCCCCACATAAATGACTTATTTGATCAGCTTCAGGGTGCTTCAGTATTCTCTAAGATTGACTTGACATCAAGTTATCATCAACTAAAGATTTGGGTTGAGGATATTCCTAAGACAACTTTTCAGACCAGGTATGGGCACTATGTGTTTTTGGTGATATCCTTTTGGATCATTAATGCCTCAACTACTTTTATCAGTTTTATGAATGGTATATTTAAGTCATATGTGGATTCATTTGTGATTGTGTTTATTTATGACATTTTGGTGTATTCGAAGAGTAAGGAGCATCATGAGAATCATTTTAGAGTTGCGTTGGGATTGTTGAGAGAAAAGCAGTTGGATACTAAGTTCTCTAAATATGAGTTTTGGTTGACATTTGTGTCCTTCTTGGGTCATGTTATTTTGAATGAGGGAATTATGGTTGATCCGCAGAAAATGGATGCACCTCAGTGACAGAGATCCATAGTTTTGTGGGGCTGGCTAGCTACTATTATCAATTTGTGAAAGGACTTGCTTCTATTGCCTCTCAGTTGACCCAATTGACTCAAAAGGATGTTCCATTTTAGTGGTCTGATGAGTGTGAGGAGAGCTTTTAAAAGCTCAAGACTTTATTGACTACAGCTCACATTCTTGCATTGCTTGTGGAGGGTAAGGACTTTGTAGTTTATTGTGATACTTCACATTCTGGTTTGGGTGCTACTTTGATGCAGGATAAAAAGGTATTGCATATGCTTCTAGAAAGTTGAAGGTACATGAAAAGAACTATCATGTGCATGACGGAGTTGGTAGCAGTGGTATTTGCACTAAAGATTTGGAGGCACTATTTGTATGGTATCCATTTTGAGGTATTTACTAATTACCGTAGTCTACAACATGTGTTTATTCAGAGAGACCTTAATTTGAGGTAGCGTAGGTGGATGGAGCTGCTCAAGGATTATGATATTATTTTATACCATTCGAGTAAGGCGAATGTGGTAGCTGATGCTTTGAGTAGGAAGTCTGGGAGTATGAGTAGTCTAGCTTGTTTGGAGGCTACAAGGCATCTATTGGCTGGAGAGGTTCAAAATCTGAATAACAGTTTTATGAGACTTAATATGTCCAAATCTGGTGGAGTATTGGCTTATATGGAGGCAAGATCATCGTTTCTAGAGCATATTAAGCCTAGACAGTTTGAGAATGCTAAGTTGAGCAAGATTCGTGATAAAGTATTACAGGGAGAGGCCAATGAGGTCGTGATTGATGATAAGGGTGTCTTGATTATTAAGGGCATGTGTGTGTTCCCTGTGCTGATGATTTGATTAAGGCTATCTTATCAGAGGCTTACAGTTTGAGGTATTCCATATATCCTGGTGCAACCAAGATGTACCATGATCTAAGACAACACTATTGGTGGGGTAGGATGAAGTGTGATATTGTAGATTTCATTACACAGTGTCTGAATTATCAGCAGGTAAAGTATGAGGGCCAGAGACCTAGAGGGACACTTTAGAGGATGCATATTCCTGAATGGAAGTGAAAAAGGATAGCGATGGACTTTGTGGTTGGTCTTCCAAAGACCTTGGATAAGTTTGACTCTATATGGGTTATTGTTGGTAGGTTGACCTAGTTTGCACATTTTATATTAGTTCAGGTGACTTATAATGCAAAAAAGTTGGCCAAGTTGTACATTAGAGAGATTGTTCAATTGCATGGAGTCACAGTTTCTATTATTTATGATAAAGGTACACACTTTACTTCTAACTTTTGGAGGACCTTGCAAGCCAAGTTGGGTACTTGGTTGGATCTTAGTACAATGTTTCACACTCATACCTATGGCAGTCTGAGCGGATAATACATGTCTTGGAAGACATGCTTCGCGCGTGTGTGATAGATTTTGGTGGTCATTGAAACAAGTTTCTGCCATTGGCAAACATAGCTTATAATAATAGTTATCACTCAATTATTGATATGACTCTGTTTTAGATTTTGTATGAGAGGAGATGTTGATCTCCTATAGGTTAGTTTGATGCTTTTGAGGTGAGGCCATGGGGTAATCATCTTTTGAGAAAGTCATTGGAGAATGTAAGGTGATCCAAGATAAGCTCCTGGCATCCTAGAGTAGGCAAAAGGAGTATGCGGATCGAAAGGTTTGGGATATTCCATTGTATTAATTTCACTTCCTACTCGCGGTATGCTCTTTATGATATTGTCTTATGATTCAATTGCCATATATTTATCTATTAAGAGTCTCTATTGGTCTTATTCTTATTGTGCACCTTGTGAACGCATTTGGATCCGCGAAGGCAATCGCTCGAATGTTCCCCTAACCCAACCTGAGAACAAACCAGAGGGAACCGCTCGCTCGATTAGGGGGAAAAGCTTTTTTACTGTTGAAACATCCCTCTCTGCTTTATTAAATGGTAGGAGAGCAAGTTTTACTCAAGGTTTCACCCATGAAGAGTGTAATGAGATTTGGAAAGTAAGGTAAGCTCATTCCAAGGTTCATTGGTCCTTTTGAGGTTCTTAGATGTGTGGGCGATATAACCTATGAATTGGCTTTGCCTCTAGGTTTATTAGGGGTTCAGCCGGTGTTTCATGTTTCAATGTTGAAAAAATATCATGGTGATGGTAATTATATTATTCGTTGGGATATAGTCTTGTTTGATGAGAATATGTCTTATGAAGAGGAGCCTGTGGCTATCTTATATAGAGAGATTCATAAGTTGAGATCCAAAGAGATTGTGTTTGTGAAGGTCCAATAGAAGAACCGTCCTATGAAGGAGGCCACTTAGGAGACCAAGTCGTACATGCGTAGCAAGTATCCCCAGCTTTTGCTAAATTGGGTAATTCTTTCCTTGCTTCCCTTTTTGTCCATTTAGGAATGTATAATTGTTCAATTGATATCTGATGTAATGACTGGTCCCGTCATTATGGGGTGATTAGGGCCATATTATCCTTGTTAGACCTCTGTAGGAAATTCTAAGACTACGAGCGAATTCATAGCAAGTGTTTACAGTGGTTGCAGTATTTAGTTTGTGTTGTGATATTTTGAGAATGATATTTGTATTGTGAAATGAGGTTAAGTTTACTCAATCAATCATGCCATCTAGTGATCCTCTAATATCCTAGAAATCGATGTGGATGATTGTAATGGTGAAATATGGGTTAGAACCCTAGAACTATGAAAAAGAATGAGAAAACCCATGGGTAGATGTAATTAACATCTAGAATGCATTTAAGTTATAAATTAATACTTCCTAGAATGAAATTGATGTTTTTAAATATGTATTGTGGTGATTAGGGACCTAGAGTCCAATAAAAATAGAAACTTTAGCATAAAAATTATTTTAAAGGGGATGAAGAGAGTAGTACTCTATGAATTAAAATAATGTGAATATTAAAAAACTAGGCTATGATGAATTGACCCTTGAGTAATGATTTAGACCTTGAATAAGAGTAGATTTAAGCCGGTTTGAATTCTCAAAGCTATTACTTGAAGAGTAGATAATTGAATACTCTTATATTTGCTTAATTTAGACTGAGTATTCTGAGGCATTGAAAAAAGCGAAGTATCACGCGAATTAGCTTACTTGATCAAGTTCTTTGGTTGAGGTAGCTTATGGTTTATGTGGAGTTAGACTTTCATTAGTCGCTCGTATGTGTTTATGAGTTAATAAATCATGCTTGATTGGTTTTCGAACATAATCTGTGATTGATATTATTGGTTTGACAATGCTTATATGAAAAGTTGTGAAACTGTTGAAGCCTGTCTTTAAATGATCTATGATTGTGGTATGCACTTGTGATATTCATTGTGTACTTGTTGTTACTATTCTGAGAGATAACTAAGTGGAGAACATACTGAGATGTGTTAATGAGGATTGAGAATATATATATTGTTCTGATAAGGAGTGGCTCAGTCCGATTTGAGCTTACGGATAAGCGATTATGTGATGGATTGAGTATCACACCGGTACAGTACATGGACTCCTAGGGTCCCTTGCAGGTCATGACTAGTTAGTCAAGATTAAAGTCTCTTTAGCATGTGTGTACCGATGAGTGACAGCTGTGAGTTTGTATATGGTATAGAGTGATACTGATGAGATACAGAGGTTATACAGCTGTAAATAAGTGTGGATAAGATTCCATAATAATGATATGACTACTTTAAAATTGCAGAGTTTTGTAATGACTTATTATGTCTTTTTTGGGTGACTTATATTTTCGGTGTTGATTGTCATTCATATGTCTGAGTTTGGGTTATGTACCCATTATTTTGACTGCTTAGTTTCCTAAGTTTGTGGTTATGTGATGTTGTACCTGTCTACTTATTTTGTTTGCTTCATGATATATATTTCTTATTAATTTGAGTCATCCTATGATACTTAGCAGTACATAGTATTTGTACTGATGCTACTCATGCATTTTTCTTGAGTGCAGACTGTGTTACTGAGACTTCTATGCGACCTCGCATGTAGCGCAACTAGTTGACCGACCTGAGGGTGAGCTACTCCTACTCAGGCTGCCACGGATCTTAATAGTGATAGATGTCTATCTCTTCAAATATTATTTTATTTACTAGTAGTTTTGCTACTTTTAAACGTTGACAGTTAGAGTCCTTTGTACGATGACTTTCAAATCTTGGAGTTGTAATAGATAGACTTTCACATTTTATGTTAATTGACATTGATAACTCTAATTTTATATCTTGGTTTCTTAATATCTGTTAAATGAATTATTTAAGGTTTGGTTTAATTGGTAAGACATGGTTTGCCCACCGGAGAGTTTAATGTGGGTTTCAGTTATGATGGTTTGGGTCGTGACAGTGTAGCAAGAGTAGTATCAGTACACCACACGTACGGGATGGCATCATCAATCGACTAAGACTAGTTCACGCAATGCAATATAAAATCAAACAAAATCAACAGATAACTTCATGCAATAACTATATGCCACTTATTTATATCTCACCGTACTATCTCAACAAGTTAGAGAAGATTAGAATTATGTTTCTACGTTTTCAATTAGTCTCTAGCTATGATCCCTAGACATTCTTTTTTACTCGTGATAATTACAAAGATTACCAACACAGTAATTAATACCTAGGATTGACACCCAATTTGGCTCTCTGGCTTAAAATTAATGACTTCAGTTCTGATCGTTATAAACCCATAAATCACAATTTTTACATATTTTTCTCATTTTTTAACAATGTATTGATAATTATCCTTAATTTCATAAATATTAAAATTTTATCAATTTATTTTTATATTTTTCACTTTTTACAATTCATTGATAATTGTCCTTAATTTCATTAATATTAGATTTTTTATCAATTTATTATCATTTTTTTTATAATTCATTGATAAATATCCTTAATTTCATAAATATTAGAATTTTATCAATTTATTATCATTATACAATTTTAATAATGACAAACTTTTTTCACAGTCATCTACACACATGCATCACACAAATACTATAATTTTAATTATTTATAATACACTATATTTACAACACATTATATTATTCTCATATTTTTGCAATCACATACCAACACTCATATTTTTTATATATTATATATATTTTTTACAGTCTACAAACATAAAAAATTAGAGTAATTATTTTAAAACATAGAACAACAAAATCGATCAAATCAAGGCTTTGTCACCTTTATTAAAGGTGACAATTGACATGACTAGGTGAGACTATCGTCCTTTGATTAATAAACTTTGTTCATTGGTTAGTAAGATGAAAAATTCCACTAGATAATAACCAAGGGACAAGAGGGGTTGAGTTTATTATTTTTTGGGTAAAGATAATAACTTTTTTTATTATAAATAAGGGAGGGGGCTGAACACTACTACAGGCTCACACATTCACACACAACTCTTCAGATTTTCTTTTTTTCTAAATATTTATCAGCTTTTTCATTCTTCTTTTTCTTCTCTCAAGACTCACGTGCTATCTCTCTCTCTCGCTCTGTTATCTCCGACGATGATCTCACCAGAGCTTCACCAGAGAATGCCGCCACCATGTTGCTCCCCCTCCTCTCTCCCTTTTTCTTTCTTTTGCTCTTCATCTCCGGCGGTGTCATGAACTCCGTCTAACTGAGTTGCTTGAATTTTACTATTCTTGTGCTTATTTTGCACAGATCTGGCAAATTTTCACCATTCAGGCATTGCTCCGGCGATGCCATTGAAGCAACACTGATGACAATTACCACCACAACACCACCTCTCTTACCCTCCCTTTTCCCTCAATATCATTGTTGCCTTATAGATCTGGTCGGATGTTATACTCGCGCAATTTTATTGACTGAGAACTGCTTTTTTCGGTGAGATAGGCCTTTCTCTATAATTATTGTGTTGTTTATGTGATCTTGCTCATTTTTCATTGTTTGCTTTGTTTTGCTGCATTTTCAAACTGTTTTGGGTTACTTTTTACAATGATTTTGTTGGTCTTTGCTGAAAAATCTTAATCTGGAGACCCTGATTCTATGACTGCTCTATCTCGGCTAACTCTCTACTGTTTTGCACTTTATGGAATTGAATTTGGACGATTTTATCCTTTACATTTTATTACACTGATAATGAACAGATATTATACTACATTAGCCAATGAAAAAAAATTTGTTGATTTTTAAATAGTCCACAATGAAAAAGATGGATACATATATATACATACGTAGCGAAAATAAATTTTGAACGATGATGAAATCTTAAAATTATCTGAATAAGATAAAAGTTTTGCGATTCATATTTTGGCGAGGTGATCCCGGATGGACGATAATTCGAGCAAGTGGTGCTTCACAGCCATAGTGCATCTAGAACTTAATACGATTACATATCTGAGGCCACTCTATAATAAATTTTAATTTATATATATATATATATATATATATATATATAATTTATTTTGATAATTATTTATTTATTATTGATATTCTTACTAAGTATTTGTACAGATATTTGAAGGAAGTTTCCGAAGTCAACACTCAAAAGAATCTTGAAATTTTTTATGAATCCTCTATTTGTATTTACTTTGGTGTCCATAAAACTATATAATAAAGTATAATAAAAAAACTTTACTTTCGGAGCATCGGGTGGAAATGTCCCTTCACTTGCATATTTATTACTATGTACTTAGCCAAAACTTAGTGAAGAAACCTTGTCAAACAAGTTAATAAGTTTTGATAATAAGGCAAAACCTATTTTTGGCAAAAAGGTATTTATGGAAACTAACTGTAAAAAGTAGTTACCATGTCCATGTTAAATAAGGAAAGATTAAAGACCAAGTCCTACAAGAAAAGGACCTGACTCAAAGGTGTGTGATAAAAGGCATGTGATCAAAGTCGGCGATCAAGTCCTACAAGAAAAGGACTGCACCTTTCCTATCAAGGAGAGGAGAGCTTGAGACTTCTATAAAAGCATTAGAGATCTCAAGCAAGCTATTCCAAAAGACAGAGAGATTTGTTCTTACTGCAACCCTGCGTGGTTGTTAAGAGATAGTGTGTGAGTTTGTAAGGCTTGTAACAAGAAGTGGGTTTGGTTTCTTGAGAGAGATTAAGAGAGTTTGTGAGTTTAAGAGAAGAAACAATATTAGTGTATTGTTTGAGACTAGGTGCTAGAGTTAGTTCCTTTGGTTATAGAGTTGTAATCATAAACTTGAAGTTGTGAGTAAAGTTGAGTTCATGGTTTTTACCCCTGAAGTTAGGAGGTTTTCCACGTAAATTTTGTGTGTTAATTTACTTACTGCTTTAAGTGGAATTATGCTAAGAACATGGTTCCTGAGTTAAGTAGTGGGCACCAACTATATTCAATTGGTATCAGAGCTTGGTCTTTTCATTAAAGGTTAACACCTGAAAAGGATCCAATGGCTGCCCCTCCAACCGCTCACGAAGGCTCCTCTCAAACAAGACCACCACTGTTCAATGGAAAGTACTATGTCTGGTGGAAGAATAGGATGATGGACCATCTCATGGGACAAAGTGCTGACTTATGGAATGTTGTTCTGGATGATCCCACTATCCCCATGAGGGAAGATGAAGATGGGAAGGAACCAGTTCCCAAAGACAGGAAGGAATGGAATGTCGCTGACAAGATAGTCATTTAAAACAATGCCAAAGCCAGAAAGATCTTGATCTGTGGTATTGAACCTGATGAGTATAACAGGATCTCTTCCTGTCAAGATGCCAAGCAAATTTGGGACACTCTGCAAACTGCACATGAAGGTACCATTGTTGTGAAGAAGGCTAAAATAGACAGCCTAAACAGGCAATATGAACTCTTTAGGATTAAGGAAGGAGAAACCATCTAGGATATGCACACAAGATTTACTGCTATTTTGAATGAAATCTTCTCTTTGGGAGAAGACATTCCTACTAAAAAGGCTGTTAGAAAGCTCCTTAGTGTACTGCCTGAATACTGGGAGAGCAAAGTTGAAGCAATTACTGAAGCTAGAGACTTAGATACCTTGGCCATGGATGAACTCATTGGAAATTTAACCACCTATGAACTGAAGAAGAGTAAAGGGAAGGACATGGGAACTAATAAAAATGACAAGACTATCTCTCTAAATACCACTGAGGTTACTAATTATGAGGAGGAAAATCTTGCATTAGTGACCAGGAAGTTTCAAAAGATGTTCAAAAGAGGGAAAAACCTTTAGAAAAGGTCCCCTCAAGTTCAAGAATAGGATGCTCAGTTGTGCCACAACTGTGGTAGTCCTGATCACTTTATTAGATTCTGCCCCCTGTGGACTATGGAACAAGATAAGGATCTCACAGAAAAGCCCAGATATCAAAGCAAGGACCTTACACTTCCATGCCACAGAAGGATGACCTCACAAAAAGATGATATAGCTATTTAAAAGGCTCAAGTTGCTATGGGATATCACAATGATAATGAGTCTGAGGAAGAGGATCCTCACAATCTATCACTATTAGCCATAAGTAACACTATGGGGGATTATGAAGAAGAAGAAGAATTAACAAAATCAACCCTTGCCCTCATGGCAGGCTCAAAATCTGACAATGATATTGAGCAAGAGGAGACCAGGGAAGGGAAGAGAGAAAAGAAAAAGCCTTGGTATCTTGACAGTGCTTGGTCTAGACATATGACTGGAAGCAAAGACAATTTTCTCTCTCTCTCAGACTTTCAAGGTGAAAGTGTGGCCTTTGGAAATGGAAAGACTAGTGAGATTTTTGGTATAGGAAAGGTGGGGAGGTCTGACTCTCATGCAATAGAAAATGTGGACTATGTGCATGGATCGAAATACAATCTACTGAGCATATCTCAAATATGTGAAAAAGGAAATAATGTGTTATTTACTGCTGCTGACTGTTCTGTAACAAAAGTGACAAATGGCAACTTGGTGTTGAAGGGAAGAAGACACAAGAATATATACAAGGCTGACTCATGGACCCACTAGAGTATGAGCTAACCTGCCTAAGTGTCATATCCAGTAGTTTACTGCTATGGCATAAAAGAATGGGACATGCAAGTTTCTCAACAATCAACAAACTGATGTCAAAATGACTGGTACTAGGTCTGCCAAAGAACAAACTGGATGAATCCATTGTGTGTGGTGCCTGCGCAAAGGTAAAACATGTAAGATCCTCCTTCAAACCTAAACGGATTATTAGTACTACAAAACCTCTTCAACTATAACACATGGATCTATGTGGACCCATGAGGGTTCTCAGCAGAGGTGGAAAGAGATATGTTTGTGTGATTGTGGATGACTACTATAGGTTCACCTGGACACTCTTTCTGAGCTCCAAGGATGAAACTTTTGAAGTATTCCAAATTTTTGTCAAGATGGTACAAAAAAAGCTGAGCACTGATGTGTCGGGAATAAGGTCAGATCATGGCACTGGGTTTGAGAACTCAAACTTCCTGACCTTCTGTGCTAAAAATGGAATTGATCACAATTTCTCTGCACTAAGAACCCCTCAGCAAAATGGAGTGGTGAAAAGGAAGAATAAATCTCTAGAAGACATGGCCAGGACTATGCTAATTGCCAGTGGTCTTCCAAAGAGCTTCTGGGCTGAGGCAGTAAACACAACTTGCAACTTACTAAATAGGTGCATGATCAGGGCCTTGCTAGACAAAACACCTTATGAACTGCTCAAGGGTAGAAATCCAAATCTAACTTACTTGAGACCTTTTGGCTATAAATGCTATGTTCATAACAATGGGAAGGATACTCTAGGAAAGTTTGATGCCAAAAATGATGAAGGGATATTCTTAGGGTACTCTTCACAAAGTAAAGCCTACAAAGTGTTCAATAAATGAACAAGTTGTATGGAAGAGAGCATCCATGTCATCTTTGATGAAGAAGATTGTGAAAGTAAGTCCAATGATGATGACACCCAGATCGGACTAGTTGATGACTCAGAAGATGAGCATGATCAAAAGTCTCTCAGAAACAATCACCAAACTAAAGAACAGGAAGAAGTATAGGCTTCAAGGGGAATCGCTCATGAAGAAGATCCAACCTATCACCTAGATGCACCTGGCCTTTCACAACCTATGACTAGTAAGAACTGGAAACACAAAAGTTCACATCCCATTGAGAACATTATTTCTCCTATGGACTCAGGCATGCAGACCAGGAATAAGGTGAAAAATATGGGTGCTTATTCAGCCTACTTGTCACTGATAGAGCCTAAGAACATCAAACTATCCCTACAAGATGTTGAATGGATTATAGCAATGCAAGAAGAGCTAAACCAATTTGAAAGAAGCAAAGTATGACACCTAGTTCCCAAACCTGCTGACAGAACCGTCATTAGGACAAGATGGGTGTTCAGGAACAAGCTGGATGATCAAGGAATAATGACTAGAAATAAAGCCAGACTGGTGGTACAAGTCTACAATCAAGAAGAAGGTATTGACTATGATGAAACATTTGCACCTGTGGCCAGGATGGAAGCAATAAGGATGTTGATTGCCTTTGCCTCTCACATGGAGTTCAAACTATTTCAGATGGATGTGAAAAGTGCATTTTTGAATGGATATCTAATAGATGAAGTATATATGAAACAACCCCCAGGGTTTGAAAGTTTTGAGCTACCTGAGCATGTCTATAAACTAGACAAAGCCCTGTATGGACTAAAGCAAGCCCTAAGAGCATGGTATGACAAACTGTCCTTTTTTCTATTGGAACATGACTATGTGAGAGGAAAGATAGACAATACTCTATTTATCAAAAGACAAGGAAGCAACCTCCTCATTGTGAAAATATATGTGGATGACATAATCTTTGGAGCTACTAATGATGTGCTGAGCAAAGAGTTTGCATCCTTGATGAGTAGTGAATCTGAGATGAGCATGATGGGTGACCTGACCTTTTTCTTAGGATTATATATACACCAAACTAATACTGGAACCTCCATTCATCAACATATATATGTCAAAGAACTTCTGAAGAAATTTGAGATGGAAGGGGCTAAGATAAATGATACTCCGATTGCTACCACTACAAAACTAGACAAGAATGATCCTGGAGTTGCTGTTGCTGAAACAAAATATAGAGGAATGATAGGATCCCTATTGTACCTCACTGCAAGTAGGCCTGACATTGTGTTTAGTGTGGGATTATGTGCTAAGTTCCAATCTTCCCCCAAGGAGTCTCACCTGAAGGCTGTAAAAAGAATGCTAAGGTATCTCAAAGGAACTCAAGGGTTGGTTCTTTGATACCATGCAGGTGACTTTTTAGATCTTATTGGGTATGCTGATGCTGACTATGCTAGCTACTTGGTGGATAGAAAGAGTACCTCTGGTATGGCACACTTTTTAGGACCATGTCTTGTATCATGGGCTACAAAGAAACAGAACTCTGTTGCACTATCAATTGTTGAGGCTGAATATGTAGCTGTTGCTTCTTGTTGCTCTCAGTTGCTCTAGATAAAGCAACAGATCAGTGATTATGGGATAAATCATAGGTGCATTCCTATATTTTATGACAACACCAGTGCAGTTAACATGGCCAAGAACCCTGTCCAGCAGAAGAGAACTAAGCACATTGATGTGAGACATCACTTCCTCAGAGACTGTGTTGAAAAGGGACTGATTAAGATGGTTTCTTGTGGAACTGATGAACAAATTGCAGACATATTTACTAAAGCTCTGGGAAGAGAAACATTTGAGAAGAACAGGTTGGCCCTTGGTCTAATCAACCAGCTTTAGTCTCTAACTAGGAAGGAGAGCCTCTCTCAAAGAGAGATGAGGGAGCAAGGTGGGAGCACAGTGAATGATGGTGATTAAACTACGATTGATACAGGACCACAAGGATCTGAGGACTTCATCTCATCTCTGCTAAAGAAAAACTTAACGAAAAGGCATGGACAGTACTCGAGGATCTGATCCTCAAGGAGTCACATATTCGGGGGGAACATATCTAGAGGCTACTCAAGAGAAGATTGCTCAAAAGCTGACCTAAAAGTGAGATTACCTTACATTTTTTTCATGATGTCAAAAGGGGGAAAAAATGAAGAGGAATGGAAATTATGGAAATGTCAAGAAGCTCATGTTGGAATGAAATTGGATCCGGATCCCTCTTTTTCAAAAATAAGATAGAGTTTGTCATTATCAAAAGGGGGGGAAATTGAAGAAACCTTGTCAAACAAGTTAATAAGGCAAAACCTATTTTTGGCAAAAAGGTATTTATGGAAACTAACTGTAAAAAGTAGTTACCATGTCCATGTTAAACAAGGAAAGATTAAAGACCAAGTCCTACAAGAAAAGGACTCAACTCAAAGGTGTGTGATAAAAGGTGTGTGATCAAAGTCGGCGACCAAGTCCTACAAGGAAAGGACTGCACCTTTCCTGTCAAGGAGAGGATAGCTTGAGACTTCCATAAAAGCAATGGAGCAAAGAAGAATTTGATCACCTATTGCGAAAAGCTGAGAAGGAGTTATTCTCAAGCAATAGAGATCTCAAGCAAGCTATTCCAAAAGACAAAGAGAGAGTTGTCCTTAGTGCAACCCTGCGTGGTTTTTAAGAGATAGTGTGTGAGTTTGTGAGGCTTGTAAAAAGAAGTGGGTTTGTCTTCTTGAGAGAAATTAAGAGAGTTTGTGAGTTTTAGAGAAGAAACAATATTAGTGTATTGTTTGAGACTAGGTGCTAGAGTTAGTTCCTTTGATTGTAGAGTTGTAATCATAAACTTAAAGTTGTGAGTAGAGTTGAGTTCGTGGTTTTTACTCCTCGAGTTAGGAGGTTTTTCACGTAAATTTTGTGTGTTAATTTACTTACTGCTTTAAGTGAAATTGTGCTAAGAACCTAGTTCCTGAGATAAGTAGTGGGCACCAACTATCTTCACTTAGGTCGTAAAAAACTTTCACAAATAAATCAATGTAACATAAGTATTTAGTTAATTAATTTACATTTTACATTATGCAAACATTAGGACGTCTTTTTTAAAAAAATAATCCTTCTAATTATGTTTACTTAATCTGTATAAATAATTTCTCACATATTCTTTTGTTAAATACTCTTTTAAAAAGTAATATTCTCTTCTCATTGTGAAGTTCATTCTTTCTTACAAAAGTGAAAAAATTTCATACATAATGGAAAACACAAGTCAATTGATTTAAATGTTATAAAATCTTTTTTTTGTTAAATAAATTTTTTTTACATTATACATATTTTTTATACATATTTTACATTCTTTATTCGATATATTTTTTCTTACATTATTTGTACTTAGATATATATTTCTTACACATTTCCTTATATATATATATATTTTGTAGTAGTATCTATTCTTTTATATTAACACATCTACATACTTTTCATATTAACAATATATATTCTTTTACACTCCTTTATATAGATTTTCATACTCTTTCATACATACTAAATTCACATTCTCTTCTTTATTTACTCTCATATATATCGACATATATTTTATACACATATTTTAAATTATTTTTCATACAGATTTTTACTGTACATATTTATACTTTTTGAAAAAATGATTTTAATCTCCTCTTTCTTTGAAAAATCAAGTCTAGTCGGGTACGATATTTTGTGAATTCTGAAGGATGCCTAACCCCTTCCCTTCAGAATAACTTGAAATCTTACCTTGAATCTAAATTGGTTTACATAGACTAGTCGTGAGTCATACATATTAAAAATAAACAGGTTTTCTGATTTTTTTCCTTATAAATTAGGTGGCGACTCTGTACAATAAATCAATTATTTCAGAGTCCATAAGTTGTGATTTATCTAACTTCGGTAAAAAATAGGGAGGTAGTTCTATTGGAGAAAAAGAAGGTTCTAATCATGATAGACTCAATTTTTTTAATTGAGGGAGGTAGTTATATTCACATTTTTCTTATATCAATTCTTTAATTCTTTTTGTTTCGCACATTGTGAATTGTATATGATATCTGTGTTTGCATATAGATTTTGTTCATTACTTACACATAAGTTCCATATCAATTCTTTGATTCATTATTTATTTAATAAATTGTACATGTATATTCTACATATTATTTATCATCACCTCATTTCTATCGAGTCTTGGTCGTACACTATCACGTACTGAACACGAGATGAAGTGTATTGCACTAAAAAAAAATTCAAAACTCCTTAATTTCAAAGTCAATGTGTTTAGATTACTACGTGCCTTCTCGCAGTTTTTTGAATATTCTTTATCAGCTTAGGTGAATCTACTCTTAGAATCCTTAGGTCGTCGTAAATATGACCGTCACTTCAGCCAGATGAATTTCTATTTTGTATTTGTTATATATTTTTCTATTTGATACATGTTGTTTGTTTATTACATATTCTGCAGTTTTTATATTTAGTGCACATTTTTTAGTCGTACATATATATATTTTACACATCATCTCCAACCTCGTCCATTTTATCTGATGATTTTGATTGACTTGTGTTGAACCTGAAACTTTTTCAATCCCTCACATTCATTTTCGATCTCTACGACAATCATATCAATTTTTACACCCATTTTTTTATCTTTACGATCATCCTTTTAGACTTCATCATTTTTTTTCAAAAAATATCTATGAATACAGTCTTGTACATTCTTTCCATCTCTATGACATACAATTTTCAAGATACGAGCTCTTATTCAAAGATTTATTTTTTTCTTCAATACAACCACACATGACAATTATACGAATCTCATACAACTATGTATCTGTTCGAACTACGTTTTGACCTGATTGTTGTCTTGACAAAATACGTAGAATACCCAACATAAGAGTTCGGTCTCCCACTGTTTCAAAATAGTTTCTCCAAAATTTAAAAACTGGGGCAAATTCTTTAAAAGTTGTCACGACCCGATTCTTCAGGTCATGATGACACCTACAATCCCCTCCCTGTAGGCAAACCAATCCCCCGTAGCTCAGAACGATTAGTAATGAGACACTATCAAAGTGAAGCACGCACAAGAAAGATACTAAGCGGAAGCAAATAAAGAAGCATAGAAAGGGAACAACCAGAATATATACAAGAAAACTACACCATCCCACGACCTAGTATCATAGTACAGAAGCCACTACTAAATATACAGAGTACAAGAGGGAGAGTACAAAAGTAAAATATACAGTTGTCCTTGAATATACAAAAGAGTTAACAGTGCCAAAAGAAGAGATATGGCCAAGCCCAGTCATTAGAAGCTCAACCTATATCTCGAATGTCCATAAGCGCTACACGTGTCTACGCATCAATGGCGATGGCCCACACTAGGATCTGCACCAGGGAGATGCAGAAGTGTAGTGTGAGCACCAATTGCAAATCAATGGATATCTAGTAGGCATCATAAGCCAACTAAGCATATATAAAATATAAAAGCAGTAGATAGAAGATAAGGAAAGAAAGGAGTCATTGAAGCAAACAGGGTTAAGCACATGGAATCTAGCAACAGATATAAAGCCTAAAGGAATACAAGTGAACTAAGCTAGCCACAGAAAATGTATCACAGAACACAGATGAAAGAGTAGAGAACGCACCTGGATCCTTACAATAATAGTAAATAAGGAAACTTAAAAAACAGGGCGGTATACCAGTAACCTCAAATAACAGGAAGGAAAAAAAGACAGCTAAACATAAGCATGCTAATAATACAACTCACAAGGTAAAGATGATCATAAGTAAAGTAATAAGTAACTACAATAAGAGTAAGTAAGTGTCACGACCCAATTTTTTGATCATGATGGCACCTACAACCCCCCAGTAGGCGAACCAATCCTCGTAGCCCAGAACGGTTAGTAATGGGCTACATTCTAACAGTTTAAGTAGAAGAACCAATAAATAAGTGGAAGCAAGGGAACAAGATGAATAAACGGGATAACCGAAGTAATATAAATACAAAGCGAAAGCTAAACCAACCTAAAACCTGGTATCATAGCGTATAAGATCCAAACTACATCAGGAGTACAAAGGTCCAAAAGTAACATATACATGATGTCTCTGAAACTACAAGAGTACAAAATACATCAAGGATAAACTAAAGTCAAGCTCTGAACGCCAAGAGCTCACCCTCAGTCTAGATGATCCCAAAATAGCACCCCGCATGAGTCTCCAGTGCTCTAACGGTGATGGTCCACACTAGGATCTGCACCAGAAGATGCAGAGGATAGGGTGAGCACGAAATGCGAAGCATAAGGTACCCAGTAGGTATCATAGGCCGACTGGGCACATATAAAGTAAAAGAGCAATAGCAGACAGAATAGAAGTAAGCAGTCACGGCAATCAACGGTAAGGTACACAGGAACTAGCCCAGAGGGAAGACAACAGAAAGCAACAAGCAAGGCTAGCAAATAGAATATATACATGGCAAACACAGGTGAAACTAGTAACGACGTACCTAGGATCCTCACAACAACAGTATATATGCATAAGTCTAGAAATGGACGGTATACCGGTAACCTCAAGTATAAGAAATGGGAGATAAATTTAAAGTAGACATGCTCGGAAACAGTAAACAGTAACCACACTAATCACAACAATCTCATTCCAGTCACCAACAGCTCCGCTGTAACCAAGCTCTAACAACACTAATCACGATAATCTCATTCCAAAAACCAACAGCACCGCTGTACCCAATCTCACACTCAAGATAGAAATAATGTAATAAGACTCTACCTACAGTCCCTCGGCCGCCCATATAATCAAGGGACGCAAACAAGTGAAAACAAACCCTCTGGCATCCCATACTACCAGAGCGTACAATCAACAATCAACAGACAAGGATGGTACCTCACGCAGATGAATGATATGATGCCATGCTAAGTAAAAGTGATCAAAGTACCATATGTCACCAGCTTCCAGCGACCTATAAGGCCTAGAAGACGAGATCCATGGAAGGTCCCACCCGTATACCACTACTACACCGTATTCCCTCCCTTCGGCACCTGCAGCTTGCAGCTTCTAGTTCGGAATGGAAAGGTCCATGGAGGCCCCCGACCAACATACTAGATGCCAGCATCCTCAAGACAATCCCCAAGTAAAGCTGCCTGGTGGGTATCCAGGTCTGAAACAGTAAACCCAAAAGCTCTAGCACTCGGCCCCGCCTAGTCCAGCAATACCCCGGATGTTGTAGTATAAAAGTAGGGCACCCAACCCTGTCGAGCCCAAAAAATTAGAACTATTGATAAAATGTCTTTCAAAACTTTCCTTACCCCAGGAAGATCCACAAGACAAGTCAAAACCATTTCCAAATCATTTCCGTTAAAAATTGGCCCCCCGGGCCATGCAAAGTTTATAAACCAGTTCCAGAAGTCCCGAAGCCAAAACCATAGTAAAACATGGGAAAACCTCTCTATATGCATGGAAATGGCATGATCAAACACACAATAGTCGCCCCGCAGCTCACAATTAACTTATCGGCCCTGCATAAGCTCCAAAGCTACTCAGCAAGCATAACCAGCCTAGAAGGATAATTCTATATCCGAGACTCGCGGACATTCCCAATGATCCCACCGTCTATGTTCCAGAGTCAACAAGGCTTCACAGGACCACAAGGGTAATAATATCAATTAACAAGAATACTACACAGAATGGAGGAAAGAAACAGGACGGATCATGGAGAAGTGATCAAGGTCTGTGGTACCAACCTAATAACCCAACCCAAGGATGCCAACTAGTACAATTTTACCCGATATATGCGAAGTCTAGGGAGTTAAGTCGTAACCTACCTGTCGTCCGATGACAAGCTGTGGGAACGACGATATCTGAGGCCGAGCTACTCCGAGAAGCTCCGAACAAGAATCAAACTATCAAATTCACGAATAAGAAGTTAAGACGAGTCCAATGATACCCATATTGCTACAATTGTAGCCGGGTCAAAAGCAGGCCCATGGGGCCCATAACCCAAAACCAAAAACGAAAAGAATCAGGTGACCCCAACGATACCAAGAAGGCATGCTCCAAATTTGAGCACAATTGGCCAAGGAAAATGGCATCAAAACAGCCCGCAAAGGTTGGGGTTTAAAGAATGGAATTTCGGAAAACAAAATGGAAATTGGGCAAGAAATACTTACCACAATGACAGAATTCCAGCCAACACGAAGGATTCACCTCCCAAACAAGCATGCACAAGACGTAAGGCAGCCCCTACAACAAAATCCCAAGCTTGGGATGAGGGCATCAATGGTGGAAATTAAGAAAGCTAGGTGGAGAAGAAGCTTACCAAGTGACAAAGGATGACGGAGAATCCACGAACAAATGACTCCCCAAGGGTTTGAATCAATTTATAGAAATTTGTTGGAGAGAAATCAGAGTTTTAGAGTGAGAAAGTGAGAGAAACAATGCTGGAAAAATGAACTTTCATCTATTTATAGCTGCTGGAAAATGGCCAGCGCCAACAGCGCTAAAGGGAGGCAGACGCCTCGGCGCTATCGCGCTAGGAGTCCTAGCGCGATCGCACTAAAGTTCGGCAAGCGTTGAGGCGCGATCGCACTGGCCTTGGCGCGATTGCGCTGAAGGCTGGCCTGCAACTAATTTTCTGTAAATTTTTAAAAACTCCACGGGGTATTCTGGGTACAATCAGAAATCGATATTCAAAAACCAATAATGCTAACAGAGTGAAAATGACGTTCCGAACTCAATGGAATCGACAAAACTTCCATACGGGGTCATTTTGGAGAAATGTTGACCCAAGTCAACACTAACGAAAAGGAACTCAAGGGCTTGAAATGACTCTGGCTCACCCAGGACCTGAACCAACCACCTTTTTAGCCCAAACTCAATATTCCAGAGCTGATGGAATCATCGGATTTTGAATCCGACACTCTGATCATCGAAAGTCACACAAAGTTACACTTTCAACTCCAAATGGCCTGAAAACTGAGAAACCCACACAAAACCCACACCAAAAGTTCTCAGCCTTAACTAAAGGTCCAACTAGACCAAACTCATCGCTCCGGAGCTAACGGAACTGTCAGAATTCAATTCCAAGCATGTTAGCTAAGAATGTTGACCCAAGTCAACGATATTCTAAGTTTAAGCTCTAAAATGGCAAACAGTCAAAACGACCAAACGAACGGCCAGGGCATCGAACCACCGGTCCCAGCAAGCCATAAACGACTTGGGGCCGCTATAGGAAGGCTCTAATAGTGCTATAAATGTGTAAACGTGAAGATGAACAGAAGGGTCATCACAGTAAGCTAATCTACCTACAATTCCAATGAGCCCCCATACACCCGAGGAATACATATAAGTGAAGACAAACCCTCTGGCATCCCATACTACCAGAGAGTACACTCAGCAAACAGCAAACAAGGGTGGAACCGTGCAAACAAATGAATGATATGATATGAAATAACAGTGGTACCGTATGCACCTCCTCCGATGCCCATAGGCCCAGCAGGTAGGACCCATGGAAGGCTTTCCCCGTATACCTCTACTCCCCCGTATACCTCTCCTTTGGCACTCTCAGCTCATAGCCCCTAGTCCGAATAGGCAAGGTCCATGGAGGTCTCCGTGATCACATACAAACTCTCAAGATCGCATCATGCGTGCCTAGAATTTATTTGGGTCTAAAATCATGTCTAGCACTACAGCCCAGTCGAGTCTAGTATTATTTCAAAATCAGTGATAAAAATCATACCTAGCGCTTTAGCCCGGCCGAGTCTAGTATCACTATGAAAAACCATCGCATAATCTCTTTTATCTCAAGAAAATCCATAAAACCAGTTTTAAATCTATTTATAGCCATTTATAATTAAAAACGGGTCATCGGGGCCATGCAAGGTTTAGAAAAACTGGTGATAATCAGGCCCGTAGCCTTGTAGTAGTAATAAATCAATACAGAAAAATCTTTTCATCACGATGCGATGGCCAGGTACAATCAATAGCTCAACAACTCACAGTCAACCTACCGTCCATGCACAGGCTCAGTCCGCTCTACAACACAGATAACCAGCTCATAATTGCAAATCAATATCCGGGACTCACGGACACTTCCCAAATACCCCATAAACTATGGTCTAAAGGCATAAGCAAAGGCCACTCAGGGCCGAAAGGGTAATACTACCGTACTAGCTCAAATACCAAAGCAGAAGAAGTAAGAACAGACCAAAAGAAAGAGAACAAAGTCTGGGGTGCCAACCTAGTAAACCCAACCCAAGGATGCTAAATAGTACAATCATATTCTATACAGGCCAAGTCTAAGATAGGTAAGCCATAGCCTACCTGGCATCCGCTGAAAAGTTACTGGAAGGTCGTCGCCCGAGCCCAAACTGCTTCGAGAATCCACGAACAGCAATCAAACTAACAGAAGCATAATTTACTCATCAATACGAAGCTAACAATACCCATAATGCTAATAATTCACCTGGGTCAAAATTCGAGTCAAAGTAGGCATATGGGCCCTGCAACCCAAAATTGAAAAATGGAAGCTACCACAAGGTTCCCAACGCTGCCAGGAACACATGCTCACAAATTGAGTATAATCCGGGTAAGAAAAAGGGCATAGAGCAGCCCCTAAACTCAAGAGCAATTATAAGAATTGAATGAAAAAATTAATGGAATTAGGGATGGAATACTTACAATAGACGATGAGGAAATGACCACGGCCACGGAAAATCCATACCAACGCTTTAAGTAGAAACCACAGAGAAATCGAGCTTAGTGCTCTAGGAACAATAGAGGAAATAAATATGGAGCTTAGAGAAAATGAAGAAGATGCCCCTTTAAAGCTGCCAGCGATCGGTGCACCTGCGGTCTTAATGATGTAGGTGCATCACCGCAACGGTGCCTAAATATCGCAGGGGCGGAGGTTACTAAAACCTCAAACCCCGCAGGTGCAGTATAAAATGCCGCAGAGGCGGGTAAAAGAGCGTAGGCGCGCCTCCTCCTGAGGCCACCAGCACCACATGTGCGGCTCCCAGAGCGTAGGTACGGCTGCACATGTGTGGCCAAAGCACCACCACCGTGCCATACCAGAACCAGCTGCAACTAGCTGCAAACACAACTCAAAACTTCTCTGATCACATCCTCAGGGACTATTTCGACACTCATGGACATAAACAGACTAAGCTAACCTACCAGAAATGACATTCAGAACTCAATGGAAACAACGAAAATCTCAAACGAGGTTGATTTAATGAAAAATGGGCCCCACTTCCAAAAACCAATCTTTAACCAAAACAGAACCCAATAGCCCAAAATGAGTCTGAAAGCCTCGAGACCCGAACCAAAGGTCCCTCTAGCCCAAAGTTGACGTTCTAGAGCTAACAGCACTTACAGAATTTTCATTTGAGGTCGTCTTCTCTGAATATTGACCAAAGTCAAACTTCCAACTCCAACTAGCCTGAAATCTTAGAAAGTGAGATAAAACCATACCAAAAGCTCCTAGGCCCCAACTAAAGGTTCAATTAGACCAAAATCCATGCTCTGGAGCTAACAAAACTATCAGAATTCGATTCCGAGCATGCTTGCTAAGAATATTGACTAAAGTCAATGATTTCCTAAGTTAAAGCTCTAAAACAGGCTAAAGTCAATGATTTTCTAAGTTAAAGCTCTAAAACAGGGAAAGGGTCATAAAGACCTAACGAATGGCTCGGGCACCAAACCACCGATCCCAACATGTCATAAATGACTTGGAGCTACTACAAGCAAGCTCTAATAGTATAAAGAAAGCAAAAACATGATAATGACCGGTCATTACACCAATAGTTCAAAGACGATCTTCAAAGTTCTTTGAGGTGCACAAATCAACAACCCCCTCAAATCCAAATCTCAATGACCTAAGTGCCTACATAGGTTTTACCCTTAACCCTCACCCTATTTTGATATTAGAATGTGGAACATAAATTTTCTTCTTCTAAACATCACAAATTATGGAATTCTGACGTATCGATCCTCACTTTTAAAATCAAGTGTTCAATACCCTCATAGTTATAAAAACTTACCGACAATCACGAAGTAATGTCAAAGCTTTGTCGATATCCTATCTTCTCTTTCTTAGCAATCCTGCCAAGTGTAAAAACCTTGTCTATGTTTCACATTCATCCTCTTGATTGTCTGGCTGGAGTAATTTTAAAGCTCCTTGTGTATGATCGGTTTTCTTTCAGCCACATGTCACAGGATTTTTTAAGAACAACCACCAGTTCATGATAATCATACATGTCACATTCACAAGTTTGCCCGAACTATGTTCTGACCTGATTCTTATCTTGATGAGATACGTAGGCAACCCTACATAAAGGTTCAGTCTTTCTGCTGTTCCAAAATGATTTTTCTAGGACTACAAACTGGGGTAAATATTTTGGAACAGTCCAATGATGCTCTTAATCCCTAAAAAATTAGCAAGAGCGTCAGCGAATTCTTTCAAGTCCAAAATTCAAGAATATCATTGTTAGTCTTATTACAGTCTTCACCCGACTTTAGTTTCAAGATCTGAGACCTAAGTCTCTCTTCCCACCTTTCAAACATCGTAGGCCATGGAACTATGCTGAATTACTTTCACTTTTCAAATCTAGGGGTTTGACACAAGTCAAAATGTTTTCTTTACAGGGGTACTTATTAAGGGATATCAAGCAATGAAAGACGAAGAACCGAGTCTCTAGTCCATAGAATTGAACACCCCCTCCTTAAACTAAGAAGTTTTCTTTGAATGCAAGAGAAACAACATCATCCCTAAAACTCACAGGAGAATCACACTGATCTCCAATTTCAAATCGGACGCATCACTTGGCCGCTAGGCTTAACTCTAATCCCTCTTAATCTTATGATTTGAGAGCAACAATAACACTCTCTTATGTGATTCTTTCAGGTTAAACGATCCCTGGACTTCACATGAGATAACATTTGACCTCGAACTTCATGAGGCATCAATATTCAATAGGACAGACAAATCACAGGAGTTTTTGGCCATGTAATTATATTATTTTTTTCATGACTTCCCAACTTTCACTCTTTTCTGATTTCTTTACTGGAGAATTTTCCCAGCCCAGTTGGAGACGGTCACCATGATATATAATTATTATAGACAATTGGATAATCATATCAACACACAATCCTGGAGATATTCCAAGAAGCAACACAACAACAAGTGCTCTCGCAAACAACCGAGAGGCCACAACATGTCATCTCTAAAAATAATTGGGAGACAATCACAACAATGAATGGTCCCTGATTATAATTGAAGATCACAACAATGACCGTTCTTGTAAATTATCGGAAGACACTCTCTTACTGAAGATGTCAGCAAACATCAGACATACGAGCCATCACTCCGAGTTTGTCTATATCTTTGTATTAATTTTTGTATATATTTTTATATTCAGTAAATATCTTTGGTTTTCTTTTTCTTACATTCTTTCAAGAGATGAATTCTTTTCTACACATACATTTTCTATCGTATCTTCATGAACTATGCAAATTTGATTCTCATCTCGATGAGATATGTAGGTAGCCCTTCTTGGGTTTGGTATTTTCTTTAACAAAAAACAAAAAAAGAGTTTGTTTCCTTACTTTAAATTTTAAGCTTCACGAACTATGTTGTCATGACCCAGACCACCGTGAGTGGGATCCACCCAACCCCCGGATGAGCGAACCAATAGAACTCAACCCTTAGCATAGCCTAATAGCTTAAACCAATGTGCAAGAAAATAAACTAGCGATAATTAACTAAAATCAAAACCAACTATGATAAATAACCTGCAGAAAAATCCCCTAGGACCTGAAAGTCATCATACCAAAATGCTACCAAATCTAGAGTACGGGGATACAACCCCAAAATAAGCAATAGTTTAAGCCCAAAACAAGTGGGCTACAACCAATAAGAAATAAACCAAGGCAGCTCGATCGAACAACTCACCCTTGATATCTTAAAGCGTCAGGCCTATAGGTGAGGTCGTGCGTCAACCGCCAAAAGATTTCCTGTACTCACAAAAGAAATGCAAGAGTAGTATCAGTACAAAACCACCGTGTACTGGTAGGATCATCAGTCATTTCCAAATAAACAGTGTATGAATAGCACAAAAGTCAAGTAATAGTACAGGAAACATGTAAACAAGCGAACAGGTAATTCTAGACTACAAGTCTCTCCCTAGTTTATCCCCATATGCAATCCACTTTCACCGCTATGATCCACAATCCACAATAAACAACAATTATACCACATTACATATCCCGGACCCACCTTGGATCTCCTCTAGACAACACCTAAGTGTCAAACATACAACCCGGTCTTCACCAAGACCAACTCACAAATCAATATGATGATAACCCGGCCTCTCAAGGATCATATGCACAATCACAAATTATAAACATAACCCGGTCCACTCAGGGAACCATTAGTAAAAATGCAATAATACAATAAAGTAAACCCGTACCAAGCGTGGTACCCGAGCCAACCAGTTAGTATCCCGTACCAGGCGTGGTACCTGAGCCAACCATTAGTATTCCCGTACCAGGCGTGGTACCCAAGCCAACCAATAGTATTTCCATACCAGGCGTGGCACCCAAGCCAACCGAATGTCAATAAATCTATAGTAACAACAATGAACAATCAACACTTGTAAACCAACAAGCAATAACACTTAGTTTATTTCACAAGACTGAAAACAGGACTTTTGGACATTCCTAAATCATTCCCTAAGTAATGCAAACCATAAAAATACGTATACAAAGGTACACAAACATACAATGCTTACAGGAAACAATAACCATCACCTACCTCGAATAATCAAGCTCTACAGTGCCGGAGCTTTTCCTTTTTCAGGATCCCTTGCTTGTTCTTGGTCTAGAAATAAACACATAAACACTGTAGTTAATTAACTGGCCTAAATTACCCAGATTATACGAAATCCTAGTCCCCAGTACAAACCATGATCATCCCAACCCTTTCTGGGCTTTCTCGCTATTAATTCACCTAAGATTATCATTTATATCGATACATTTAGAGAATTAAAGCTTGGTGATCATTACCCATTAACTATAAATAATACCCAAGAACTCTAGCACCCTAGAATTCCCCTTTATCTCTAGATTCTACAATCCTAGGCTATCCCAAACCTTTCCCCAAGTTCACCCCTAGCAATTCTATAGCGTAGGAGAGATATTATGGAGTTTGGGGAGTAGATCCTTACTTTTAGGACGAAAAATAGTGAAAATGGATGGAAATCGCCCAAAATTGCCCTCTTCTTCTCCCAAAACATATTGAAGAAAACTGAACTATTTTGGGGAAGTTTTTGCATTAAATCCTATCGCGCTCTGGTATAGTGGTGCCGCTGTAGTAGATTCATCCGCTATGGCAGAGGCTGACTGATGTTGACTTCCGCTGTAGCAGTATTTTCTTCGCTACGACGGAGGTCGCTATGGCGGAGTGTCAACCCCTATGGAGGTTAACACATGACAGAAAGTCATAAAATATCCAAAATTGGTCCATTTTATAACACACTTATTTTTCTGACGTCCCAAAATAACTCCTTCACGTCAACCTTGATTCGGAAGTTCTACTTACCCGAATTTGATTCCAAAAAGTCCCCCAGACTCCTTTATATCTTAGCTAAGAGGAAAACTAACTCAAATTAAGACATTTAACCCAATCCTTACTCGGATTGCCCTAGACCATACCTCACTCCAAAATCGGTCGAGACTAGCTTAGCCCAGAATTTCAAACTCCTAAACCCGGAGTTTTCTAACTCTAAGAATTGGCACGAATGATTCACCCGTAATGACGTACCCGGTCGTTACAACATATACTAAATTACCCATCGTTCGTCCCTAAATGATCAAACCCAAAAATATGAAAAGTAAAGAGCAAAAAGAGTAGTACTTGTATCCTCAAACAGGTGAGGGTACTTATCCCGCATGTCCTTCTTGGTTTCCTAAGTGGCTTCCTCAACCGGATGATGCTTCCATTGAACCTTTACCATATTGATCACCTTTTTCCTCAATTTCTGGACATCCCAATCAAGAATCAAAATTGGTTCCTCTTCATAGCGAAGATCCTTATCAAATACCACCTCATCCCACTTGATAATGTAGTCCCTATCCCCATGGTATCGCTTCATCATGGATACATGGAATACCGGATGGACACCCACAGACTGTGCGGCAATGCTAATCTATAAGTCACTGGCCCTAAGATCTCAAGAATTTCAAACGGTCCAATGAACTGAGGGCTGAGGTTGCCCTTATTACCGAAACGCATAACTCCCTTCATTAGTGACACTTTTAACAATACCTGCTCACCAATTTGAAATTCCATGTCCCTTATCTTGCGATCCGCATATTCCTTCTTCTTGCTTTGGGCAGCTAGCAACTTGGTTCAAATGCCTCATAACTTTTATTGTGCTTCTCTTACCAAGTCTACGCCCAAAGGCTTTACATCGCCTTCCTCAAACCATCCTATAGGTGACCTACAACTCCTCCCATACAGGGCCTCGAATGGTGTCATATTGATACTGGAGTGGTAGCTATTATTGTATGAGAACTCACACAATGGTAGAAACTGGTTCCAATGACCCCCAAAGTCAATCACACATGCTCTCAGCATATCCTTTAATACCTGAATCGTCCTCTTTGACTGACCATCAGTCTAAGGATGGAAGTATATACTAAAGGTGAGTTGAGTGCCCAACTCCTCATTCAACTTAACCCAAAACCTGGAGGTAAACTGCGTACCCCTATCTGAAATAATGGACAGTGGCACCCCGTGCAATCTTACAACCTCTTTCACGTAGATCTTAGCCAATTGCTGCGAATTGTAATCCACCCTGACCAGAATGAAGTGGGATGACTTGGTCAGCCTGTCAATAATGACCCAAATAGAGTCATACTTCCCCAAAGTCTTGGGGGACCCACCACAAAATCCATGGTTATTCATTCCCACTTCCACTCAGGAATGGGCATTCTTTCAAGTAGTCCTGCAGGCCTTTGGTGTTCATACTTGACCTACTGGCAATTATGACACTTGGACACAAAATTCGCTATATCCCTTTTCATCCCAGGCCACCAATAAAGTTGCCTCAAATTTTTATACATTTTGGTTACACCTAGATGAATCGAATACCGCGAACCATGAGCCTCTTCCAATACCTTCTGAATCATGTCATCAACTTGAGGAACACAAATCCTTCCTCTGAAATTTAACACACCGCTAGAATCCAATGTGGCATCCCTGAACTCTCCAGATATTACTTTGCTCCGAAGCCTGCTCAACTGCGAATCCTGAAACTGTTTGGCCTTTATCTCCTCTATGAATGTAGATTTGACCTCAATACTGGTCAATACCCCACTTTGTTCTGAAATACCCAAGTGCATGAACTTAGATTCCAATGCTTGAATCTCCTTAGCAAGTGGTCGTTTGGACACCCCCAAACAAGACAAACTGCCTATGCTAACTGTCTTCCGGCTGAATGCATCTATCACCATATTAACCTTACCCGGATGGTACTGAATGGTCACATCATAGTCCTTTAACAACTCCATCCACCTTCTCTGCCTCAGGTTCAAGTCTTTCTGAGTGAAGACATGTTTCAGACTGTGATGGTCGGTGAACACCTCACACTTGACACCATAAAGATAGTGTCTCCAAATCTTAAGTGCAAATACCATCGCTTCCAACTCCAAATCGTGAGTCAGATAGTTCCTCTCATGAACCTTCAACTTCCTAGAAGCATAGGCTATCACATTCCTATCCTGCATCAACACAGCAACCAAACCAGAATGTCAAGCATCACAATAAATAGTAAAGTCCTTACCTTCAACCGGCAAAAAACAATAGGAGCCATGGTCAGAAGTGTCTTGAGCTTTTGGAAGCTCTGCTCTCACTTGTCAGACCATACAAATGGTATATCTTTATGTGTCAGCCTCATCAAGTAGGTAGCAATGGATGCAAAATCCTTGACGAACCTACGATAGTAGCCTGCAAGTCCCACAAAACTTCTCACCTCAGTCACCGAGCTAGGCCAGACCCAACTCTTGACTGCCTCAATCTTCTGGGGATCTACCATCACCTCCTTTTCTGACACTACATGCCCCAAGAATACTACTAAATTCAACCAGGACTCACACTTGGAGAACTTCTCATAAAGCCTTTGACGTCTCAAAATATCCAACACTATACGGAGATGTTTATCATGCTCCTCCTACTCTTGAAGTAGATCAAAATATCATCAATAAAAATGATGACGAACGAATCCAAGTAAGGCTTAAACACTCCATTCATCAAACTCATGAATGATGATGGTGCATTGGTCAACCCAAACGACATCACTAAGAACTCACAATGTCCATATCGAGTCCGAAAAGCAGTCTTAGGAATGTCCTCAGGCCTAATCTTTAACTGATGATATCCCAACCTCAAGTAAATTTTTGAAAACACGAATGCACCCTATAACTGGTCAGAAAGATCATCAATATGGGGTAAAGGGTACTTATTCCGGATGGTGACCTTGTTTAGTTGCCTGTAATCTATGCACATCCGCATACTACCATCCTTTTCTTTCACAAACAAGATTGGAGATCTCCAAGGTGAAGCACTGGATGGATAAATCCCTTATTTAGGAGTTCCTGAAGCTGATACTTAAGCTCCCTTAAATCTGCCAGATCCATACGATAAAGAGGGATGGAAATTGGGTGAGTTCCCGGCTCCAAGTCAATACAAAAATTGATATCCCTGTCCGGAGGCATACCAGGCAAACCCACTAGAAATACCTCTCAAAACTCTGAAACAACTGGAACTGACTCAATAGAGGGGGACTCCACACTATCATCCCGGAGATGAGCCAAAAAGGCTAGACACCCCTTCCCCACTAGCTTTCTAGCCCGAACAAATGATATCACCTTGACCGGCTTGGCCCTGTACACTCCTTCCCACTCTAGCCTATCGTTACTCGGAATTTCTAAAGCCACAGACTTGGTGTTACAATTCAACACAGCATGATAAGGGGATAATCAGGCCATGCCCAAAATGATGTCGAAGTCTACCATAGCCCAGAATTACCAAGTCTACCCATGTATGCAACCCCACAAATACAATAAAACAATTACGGTAAATATGAGTCACAATCACGGACTCTCCAACGGGGGTAGAAACATGGATAGTGGAATCAATATATCACATATCAAGTCCATACCAAAAGCAAAACTCACAAACACATAAGAATATGTAGAACCTAGGTCAAATAGTACCGAAGCCATTCTATCACATACAAAAATGGTACCTGTGATCACCACATCTGATGCCTCGACCTCGATCCTCCTTGTAAATGCATAACAATGAGCCCGATCATCAATCCGGGCAACTTCTTTGGCCGGCTGCACCACACTCCTGCACGCGCCACTATTTCCTTTGTCTCCCTGGTCTCTCTAAAAGTTACCTCGCCCATCCTATGGATGACCTCTAGCATAACCACCTCTACCCACCGGGACCACAGCCTTAGGTTGCTGCTGAACCTAACTACCGGTCTTCCTGTGAGGGCATTCCCTCTTATAATGGCCCAAATCACCATAATGGACACAACCACGATCAAGTGTAGGCCTGCTGGCAGATGTGTAAGAGGCTCTCTGGCCTCTAGGAGCTGAAAACTGCTGATTAGATCCCGGAATACCACCTATAGCAGTTGGCAGAGCTGACTGAATAGGACGGGCTGAGTATATCTACTGGTTCTGGCCCCTGGAGTACAAAACACTATAATTTCCCTTATTTTGGGGCTTTTTGGCTAACACTTTAGCCTGCCCCGCTTGCTTGACTCCCTCAATCCTTTTTCCAAGTCCACCCCTAGAAATTCTATAGTGTAGAAAAGATATTACGGAGTTTGGGGAGTAGAATCCTTACCTTTAGGATGAAAAATGGTGAAAACTGATGGAAATCGCCCAAAATTGCCCCCTTCTTCTCCCAAAATGTTTTGAAGAAAACTGAACTATTTTGGGAAAGTTTCTGAATTAAATCCCATCGCGCTCCACTATAGCGTTCCGCTCAACTATAGCGGTATTGCCGTAGCAGAGTCATCCACTATGGCAGAGGCTGACCGATGTTGACTTCCGCTAAAGCGGTATTTTCTCCATTACGGCGGAGGTCACTATGGAGGAGTGTCAACTGCTACGGCGGCTGACACAGGATAGAAAGTCATAAAATCTCCAAAATTGGTCCATTTTACAACACACTTTTTTCCCGACATCCCAGAACAACCCCTTCACGTCAACCTCAATTCTGGGAGTTCTACTTACCCGAATTTGATTCTGAAAAGTCCCCCGGACTCCTTTATGTCTTAGCTAAGAGAAAAACTACCTCAAATCAAGATATTTAACCCAATCCTTACCCATATTTCCATATATCATACCTCACTCCAAAACCGATCGAAACTAGCCTAGCCCTGAATTTCAAACTCCCAAACCCAGAGTTTTCTAACTCTAAGAATTGGCACGAATGATTCACCCATAACGAAGGACCCAGTCATTACATACGCATACCTAATTCTCATATTTATGATATACATAGGCAGCACTTCTTGGGTTCGGTATTCCTTATTGATAAAGAAAAAATAGTTTGTTTTCTTATTTCACATTTTATTCTCTATCTTCATAAACTATGCAGACCTGATTCTCATCTCAATGAGATATGTAGTCAACCCTTATTGGGTTTGATACTCTTTTATAAATAAAATAAAAGATAAAAAAGGGGGTTTGTTTTTTTACTTCACATCTTATATCCTATCCTTCTAAACTATGCAGACCTGATTTGTAGTGCCCCGAACTTAAGATACATGTGCAACTCGTAAACATGAAGGAATCATTATGAACCAAGAGTATAAGGTTGTGAATTGATACTTATACAAAGGGACGCTTATACTAAGCCATTTGAAGTGATATACCAAGGTTATAGACCAAAGGGAGACTTGGAACAAAAGTTCAAATTGAAGGATTCACTACGGTGGACTATTTAAAGTAAGCTAGTACAAGGTCTTACTTGTAACGGGTATATCTCCTAATATAAAATGATTTAGAGGTCTTATGACATATCAAATTAAATGTATTTGAGTCTAGTTTGCAACGCAATAAACTGCTCATCCATACGAGTTTGGAGTAAAAAGTTATGCACATTTTACTACAGACACGCGCACTGCCCAATCACTGCGGGACATGTGGCAGCCTTGGGTAAGTCGGCCAAAAGTGGTGTATTTATATTGAAACTTTGGGATTTCGTCTCCCATACATATAAGAACATAAAGGAACTGCTTAACACTTGTTTTCTTCAGTTCTTATTCATCTCAAGCCCTCCCTAGCCTAAGGTAAGTGAAATCCTTCAAGAATCAAGTGTATTTTTCATCGTAGGTCACGGAAACATACTTAGTCAAGTGTTTTCTTGAAGGAAAAGGTGTTGTTCTTGAAGATAAAAAGGGTGCAGGGATAGTATTCTTATTGATAAAGGTATGGCTGTTGTTCTATCCCTATAAATATGACTCTAAAAGTTGTTTTAAGTATAGTTTACGGGTAGGACTCACGGGACGGTGAAAGGAAGCCGTGAGTCCATGTTTTGCCCATTGTAACTAATATATTCGGTGAGGAGGGAGTATGTAAAGGGATGTAATTGTTGTAATGTTGAATAAACAAGGTGTGTATTGTGGTGTATTGAGGCAGCAAGCTTGCTGCGATAAGGAGGGACGCTAGGTATAGCAAACACGATTTCTATGGCTCTTGCAAGCTTGTCCCTCGTGAAGTGTTTGATAAAATGCCTAAATGGATTGAGGATGTTGTTTATATGTTATTTGGCTTCTTATCACTGTATTAAATGTTATAATTCTCTCCCAGCTTAATCTATGAGATTAAAGGGTCATTTAAACGCTACTAAATAAAGAACTCCCGAGGCGGTATTTAAAAGTCGAGGGGTCAAGTTTATGACCTTGTTTGGGATATGGAATGGGTTGCATATTGTAAGGAATTGATGGAGGGATTAATATTTACTTCATAGGTGGTCGTAGTTCAGTTGATAAGGGGAAAAGAGAGAGGTGGGATGATACCCCATTTAACTATCTTATTTGCTAAGCTTGTCGCTCGTAAGCTATTATCATCTTCCCGACCTCGCCATATTTCTTGGTTAGTTGCTTATACTATTGATATGTTGTTATGTCATAGATAAGGAGTGTTTTAAGGGAACCAATGATGCTACATAAGGGAGAGAGAGTCTCGAAGTAAGGTATGTAAAGCTAAAACCTCTTGTCGCCATCAAGGTAAGACCTAGAGTCACATGTTCCTCCTATAAAGGTCGTCATAGATTATATGCTTCTTGAAAGAAAAGCTTAATTCTATTATAGGTCTCTCTCAAGTGTAGTTCTAAACCTATAGAGTTATAGTACTCATATCTAGTCAAAGAAGTCACATGTTTCACATGATCATACATGTCTTCAGTTGAAACTCTTAGAAGTTACCGAGCATATATGTCACGAACTTAGAGGAATTAACTGGACACAAAATAGACCTAAGTATATAAGATCACATAGATATATGATTCTTCAGCTAAAAGAAAGTAATCAATATTCAGATAACGAGTTATATGATTTATAAGTTTCCTACTATGAGCCTTTACAAGCAAGACGAGATTATAGCCTACTCTGCAGTGTGGGGTGGGTATCACTAGGGCAACTACGTGTGACGCTATTCTGTGCACAGAATTCAAACAGAGTCAGCTGGAACTTCCTGTCGTGGATTCCCTGACTACACAGGCCTGTGGGCAGACCTTACAGGAGCCCTGGAGGGCGTACCTTGACAGACCACGTTATCCAGACTATGAGATTTCACACATGGTTGTGATAGTTGGCTACAGATGCCAAACAGGTGTCACCGATCACTGACAGCAGGCCATCTTGTGACTTCCTGACAGTTAGTATTACATAAAGAGTAGATAAATTATGTAAAAGGGTAAAGATGTCACCTAGGCAAATTCTAGGGATTTTAAACATATGTAATTAAGTAGTGTAAAAGACGTTATATAAGGACCTCTGATATTGGTCATTGTATTAGTTTCACTTTCAATTTCAAATTACATTCCCTGTATGTGTATGCTTAGATTTTCCTATCTTTGATATTCAATTCAGTGAGCATTCTTACATGTCTACTTGTTATTCAGTCTGCTTTACATACCAGTACATGTTTCATATGTACTGACGTCCCTTTATTTTTGGGCGCTGCATTTTATGAATGCAGGCTCAGGTACTCAGGCTAGTAGACATCCACAGTAGACCAGTGCCTTCCCGTTGATCAGTTGGTAAGCTCCACCTCTCTCTGGAGCTATCAGATGCCTAGGTCACATATTTTGGATTTATGTATATATCGTATGTTGGGTATGTCGGGGCCCTGTCCCGACTAGTTATCAGATTTTCAGTTGCAGACTCTTTAGAGGCTTCTTAGACATAGTTTTGATTCAGCTGTACAGTTTGTCTAGTGGGCCCTTCAGTTATTTACATTTCAGAATATGTAAACACATGTTGATGTCCATATTGTTTCTTACCAGTTTATAACTTTATCATGAGTTTAGTATATATGTTTAGCAGGTTATCGTATAAATCACTTGACGTCCACCCCTCCTAGCTAGGGGCGTGACATGATTCTTGTTTACATAAGATACATAGGCAACCCTTATTTGGGTTCGGCCCTATTTTTCAAAAAAAAATATTAAAGTCTTGACTTGGTTGGTACCAACATAGTTAAAAGTGCGCATGAGAAAGTAACAAGTGATATGATGGAGAAGACCAACTTCATAGTAAACCATAGATTCTTTTGGTACCTCTTAATCGCACCTTATTGATACTTGAAAAATTCTCTTGCATGCATCTAAGACAAGAACAAAACCAACCTTATTGTTTAATATGCATTGTATAGAGAGCTTTAGATTAATTAACTGCATTGCAGTATTGATCTAGAACTTGGCCCTAATGTTTGTTGAGGAAAAATTCTGAGTGACATTTAGTTTGGAAGAGGATTGGAGGCTATTTTTGACTCGATTGTGTCTTTCATAGCCTACCAAATGATATTATCCCTAGCATTCCTCTTTTGAGCATGAAGCCTTTTTTTGGATAACTCCGTCTTAGACTATATCTTTTGAGTGCTTACATGTATTATCTCTCTCTTGGTCTGACATCCTTGAACACACTTAAAGCGTGCAAATTGTGAATGAATATCCAAGCCAAAGTTGTCAAAAGACAAAAATGCAAAAGTCCCAAAAGAACAAAGATGAAAGACGATTTCAAAGAAGAAAGAGCAAAATTCCTCACAAATCAAGATATGGAGAAATTCCAAAAAAAATAATTAAAAACACTCTAACAAAGATGGAGAAATTTCGAAAAAAAATGGGGAAAAAGACTCCAACAACAAAAAATTCAAAAGAAAGGAACTCCAAAATAAAAAAGATCAAGCGTCAAGCACAACAAATGTCAAATCATAAATACAGTGTGTACTCAAGGAGGGATTAGTCACTTTCATCCCAAATGATATCCTATCCATCCCCAAACCTATATTACAAGTCAATAACAAGCCCTACATGATCCTATTCCAATTGTTCTCACATTAGTGGATACTTACATAAAGGCCAAGCCTATGGTATCACAATTGCATGTATTGAATATCTTTATGAGTGTGAGTGTACTTCTCAAAATATCCTAAAAGCAAATACTCATATGTGTGAAAATTAGGACTTTCTTTTTGGAGAGGGCACTTGACACATGAGCATGGGTATAGTTCAAAACCTTTATTTGAAGCATGAAAAATAAATCTTGTCGATACTTAGGTATGTCTGAGGTACCACTCGAAACTATAGAAATTACTCAAAGTTGATCTCAGTTAGCTAGGAAAGATGGTGGAATTCTTATGCAAAAAACTAATTGTTGGTACCAACTAAAGTCAAGACATGATTCTCTTTCCAATATTCTTATAAAAACAACAACAACAAAAAAGACTTTCTTCTTTTTTAGCCGTCTACCTCCTAATACGGACATTCTACTTTTCTATCAAGGAACCCAACTTCAAATACGGGTATTTTACTTTTCAGTTCAAGCGCCCACCTCTAAATATGAGAATTTTACTTTTCTGTCAAGGAATCCACCTCTAAATACGTGTATTTTACTTTTTTGTCAAGGCGCTCACCTTAAAATTCAGGTATTTTACTTTCTATCAAGGCGCCCACCTCCAAATATGGGCATTTACATTTCAACTACATTTTACAGGCGCCCACTTTCTAATATGAGTATTTTACATTTCCAGTATATTTTATAAGCACCTATCTTCTAATGCAGGTATTTTTTACATTCAAGTATATTTTACAAGAGCCTAACTTCTAATACGGGTATTTTACATTAGAGTGCATTTTACAAGTGTCCACCTTCTAATGTGGGTATTTTACATTTTCAAGCACATGTCAAGGCGCGCACCTTCTAATGTTGATATTTTATATTTTCAAACACATGTCAAGGCGTCCACCTTCTAATGCGAGTATTTTTACATTTCAAGTACATTTTACAGGCACCCACCTTCTAATGCCGGTATTTCACATTTTCAAGTACATCGTACAGGCGCCTTTAAATACGAATATTTTTAGTTTTATTTTACAGGCGCCCACCTTCAAATGGGGATATTCGTTCAAAGTTGGCACACAAAATTGAGTATGCATAAGGATCCTAGTACACAACCTAGAATTTTATTTCATTCCAAGGCTTTGGCACACAACACGAAGTTTGCATCAGGGTCCTATTATATAACCCAGGATCCCATATTGATTCCAATGCTCTAAAAAACAAATTTGAGATTGCATCAAAGCCTTGGAAATAAATCGAGACTCCACTCCATTCCATCAACACTTTATCAACAATTAGAGATTGCATTGAGTCCCGGCATACAACCCAAAGCATCATCCATCAAGTCTCGAAGGCAATTTGGTGGCATTTTCATCAACTGCCGACACACAATCCGGAGACATCAGCCTCAGCCCAAAAAGATAAATTTGAGGCCACATTTCATCCAACTTCAAAGATGACCGGAGGCAACATGTCAACATCCAAAGGCATTTTGATCATACAGTCCATTTTTTTGCTTTCTTTACCATCTTAATAACATGTCGCCACAGTTTGCATGCCAAGTTTAAAAGCATCATTTGACCTATCATGACTCATATTCTCATGCATAATTCTTTCTACATCACACCAACATGGGACGTGTAGACGCTCAGGTCTCCAATGACCAATGATCCCTTTCAAATATCCAGTGTCATCATAATTCAACACTAGGATTGTAATGACCCTCTAGTTCATTTCCTTATTTTTTGTGCTTTTTCTATATTTTAAGCTTTCCTACAGCGGCTACAGGTTATTTATGACTTACCAGGACTGACAATTCATTTCCTGGCAGTTCATTTGTGTTTTAAGCACATTTCCATGTTTTAAAACTCTTAAGGTTGGAATAGGCTTTTAGACTCATTTTAGGCTATTGGGTTCTTTTTGGTAAAAAGTTGATTTTAGGCGTGGGGCCCACTTTTCACTAAATCAATCTCCATTAAGAACTTCATCAATTTTGTTGAGTCCGAAATGCCATTTCTGGTAGGGTAATATAGTTCATTTGCATGTGCAGAGTCCCAGATGAATCCCGAGGGTCCATTCGGTGACTTTTCAACTTGAGAAAATTGCTAGTTGTTGTTGCAGCTGCAGGTCTCCGACCTTAATCGCGATCGCGAAAAAGGCCACATGATTGTGATGGTCTGCCTCTTTGGGCATCACGACCGCGAGGTCTCCTTCACGTGATTGCAATGAAAGGCATGAGGAACCGACACCCATTTGCTCTTTGTGGCCACATGGCTGGACCATCGAGTGTGATCATCGGGACCGCATAGGGTCCTTTGCGATTGCAATGAAGGACCCCTGGCAGTATATATTACTTTTTCCTTTATTTTTCAAACATTCCAACCAAATTCCCCCATTTCTATTAATCTCTAAGCACCAAGTTTCAATGAGGGATTGCTTTAGGCTGGTTGGGGCGTGGTCAATTATCATCATTAATTGTAAGTTACCGATCCTTTAATTTCCATTAAATTCTTTGGTTGATTCTTAATTTATTCTTGGAGTTTAGGGGTTGATTTGGGCTTGTTTTTGGAGCTATATTTGCTCAATATTTTGAGCATATAATCCTTGTCCCATGAGGGACATTTTCCTCTGTTTCATTTTTGAAATTTGCATGTGGGCGCCACGGGTAATTTTTCACCCAATTTTCAACCCGAATTGTTAAATTGCAATATGGGTGTCCTTGTTCATATTTTGATGAAAAGATTATCATTATGATAGTGTGGCGGCAGTCAGAGGCTTTTTGGAAAGGAAACGCTCCATCCTAGTGGGTGCAAGCATGCATGATTAGCTTTGAGGTAGGCTACGACTTACTTACTTCTGGACTTAGCTCGTATAAGATGATTGTTTGGGTTGTGCTAATTGTTGGTGGGAATTTATGGATTGGCTAGTGATTCTTAGGGATTTTGATTCTAGTAGTCAATTTAGGGCTTTAGCTTAGAATCGGGGATTGGGATCCTTAGTATTACCTTGCTTGTACTTGTAGACCTTAGCGTAGCTGGTGTAGTACCTTTAGTTGTATTTAGTTATATGTATATCTTGCTTTCCTTAGCTTAGTTAGTCGGCCTCAGGGTGTTGGGCTGGTTATCTTAGATATCCGTAGTATGGAATTCTTGGTAGTTCTCGTGATAGGTTAGAAGCTTGTTTTAAACATTTATGCTTATTCATTCTATCTTCCTCTTGTTATTCATATGTATGTATTTATGGGGCCGATGACGTATGCGTTAGAATTTGATGGACCCCAGGTCAGTTACTTATTTCCCTTAACTACCTTTTGATTTGTTTCTTCTTTTAGCCAGTTTAGTACGAATCAGCCGCGTTAGTCAGATTTGGGGTAGTTGTTGCCTTAGGGTAGGTTCCTATAAGAGGTTGTTAGGAGATCGTGTCTTTTAGGTACCATTTTCTAGGAATGTTCACCTCTCCCTTGACTTGTGGACTTATTTGCTTTAGTGAGAATTGACTAGACCTGATTATTCTTCTGTGTTATTGTATTATGGTTGTTTCTTCATGGCATATGAAAGACTTGGTTTTAAAACACCATTTTCAATTTCAAAAGTGGTTTTTCTAAGAAAAGTTTTGGTAACTTTGACTTTCTTACGGAAAACTTGATATATTTTATGAAGTATTATTTTGAAATAAACTTGTATGCATGGGGTGGTTTTTCTGGTATTTTAAACTTGCATGATCAAGGAAAAGTGTTTCGGGTGATTTTTTTGATATTTTAAACTTGCATGCCCGAGGGAAAGTGTTCCTGGTGGTTTTACTGATTATCATTATGGCATGGTTATTGAGATACGATTAGTATACAGATTTTGTATGTCCTCCATGAGTCCTGCCTTTGCAAGCTACGGCTGAAGGAGGAATATACGGTACTATTGACACTTGACACGAATCATATGGCATATCATGGCACGATTCCATCTTCATTACCCCATTAGGTTGATTGTTAGTCACTATTGTCTGTTGTTTGCATCCTTCTGGGCTTATGGGAGTCCGGTTGGTTCTATTATTTGTTGGTTGTACCTTCCGGGCTTATGGGGGTCCGGTTAGGTTATTCTCTGATTTTGTGTACCTTTCAGGCTTATGGGGGCTCGGTTAGGTTGTAGCTAGACTGTGCCACTTTACTTTATTTCTCATTGCTTTACTTTTCATGTTTTATGCTTCGCTCAGCTCATTATTTTTTCTGCCTTATTATTTTCACCCTTATACTGACTCCCCCTTCATTTTCCTTTAGTATATTCCCATTTTTTGTACTTTTATCTTATTTTAAGCTCAGTCGGCCTATGATGCCTACTAGGTATTGCGTGTTTTGGTACTCATGCTACACTTCTGCATCTTTTTTGATGATGCAGACCCTAGCATGAGTTATCGTTGTTGACGTTGTCTTGGTGCAGAGTTGTTGATTCAGAGATCCAGGGTGAGATTCTTGCGTCTGGAGCTGACTTGCCTCCTTCTACTTTGGGATTAGTCCCTTTTTTGTATATTCGGAGACTACCATGTATATTTATATCTATCTAGTACCCCTTATGTTGTAGTAGATTTTGTACCGACTGATACCAGGTTTTGGGATTTTTTGTATGACTTACTCCTTCCTTTCCACTTTATTCTATTTTCTGCTTTTATTATCTCTATCGTGCATCCGCTTGTTCCGCTTTTATATTATGCCTCGTATTAGCCTGCTACTCGTTGTTCTGGGCTAAGGGTTTTGGCTTACCTACTGTGGGATGTAGTAAGGGCCATCACAACCTGAGAAATCGGGTCCTGACAAGGATAATTTTCAAATCAACAACAATTTATTTTTTCTTAAACACCCCCGCATTTTTGAACTACATTGACCTGATTCTGGTGATCCCAAAATATGTAGGAAGCTCTACAAAAAGTTCGGTTGTCATCACATTATAATCATTCTTTTTTCCCAGCAAGTACACAATCTTGCATCCCCAACGTCTCACAACGCGACACTTTGACAATTTTGAAAGATACATCGAGAATATGCAAATACTTTCGCTCCCGAACAGTTCTTTCCTCTTAAATCATTTTCACAGGGTCGTCTGTCCAGGATAATAAGACACAAGAGTCGCCCGCCAGAACAATAGGAAAAGAGGTAATTTGTCTTAACTATTGAACTACACCTGACCTGATTCTCGTGCAACCCGAGGTATGTAGGCAACTCTAAATCAGAGTTCGGCCATATTTTTTTCCAAAAATATCACGATCCAAAAACTCAAGTTATGATGGCACCTACCATATCCCATCAGTAGGTAAGTCGAACCCTTATCCAGGAGCAATGAGCAGTGGGCTAATAAGAGGAAGAGATAAAAATAAGAAAATGGTACGAGATGAAGGAAAAGAAGTAGAATATACATATACATATACAAGGGAGGGAATGTAACAAAACATACAAAATAATCCCCCGAGACCTGGTATCAGTCAGTACAAGAGCTACTACTACATAAAAGTGCTAGATAGGTGCAAAAACATATAAACACAGTCTTTGAATATACAAGAGAAGACTAATCCAAAACAGAGGGAGATGGACCAACTCTGAATGCCAAAAGCTCACCCTGTATCTCCAATATCAGCAACTTCGCATGAGAACGGTGTCAACGGCAATGACTCATACTAGGGTCTGCATTATAGAAAATATGCAGAAGTGTAGCATGAGTACCAAAACCATGTGGTACCTAGTAGGCATCATAGGCCGACTGGGCTCAAATAAGATATAAGTAAAATAAAGTGCAAATATATTAAAGGTAAGAAAAGATGGGTCAGAAGAGATTAATAGGTCATAAATAGATAATACAAGAAGTAAGAGTAATAACTCAGAAAGCGTAAACCAAAGTAAAGTAATCTAGCTACAACCTAACTGGACCCCCATATGCCCGGAAGATACACACAACAGTTAATAAATCCAAGCGGACCCCCATAAGACCGGAGGATACGAACAACAAACAATACTAATTACAAACACGCTTAAAAGTAAGTAAATGCGGAGTGTGCCATGATGTGCCATATGATATGATTGCAATGTAAATGCAATGCCGAACTCAAAGCGGACTTCTGAATGTAAAATAGTAATATGGTGTTCCCAGACTCGAACCGAAGCTAAAATAGTAGCAATGCATGCCCTGAACTTGAACCGAGGCTTAATAATATAAATATGTGTATTCAAACTCGAACCGAGACTTAAATGTAAGTATGCATGTCCGAACTCGAATCGGTACTTAAATATAAATATGCGTGCCCGGACTCAAACCGGGGGTAAAACAATATATTTTCCTTCAAGAAAATCATACTCTTTTAAAACAGTCCAAAATTCCACTTTTTAGCTGAAAATCGTATTTTTATGCCAATAATTCATATGCCAAAATGAGTAAGTAATAACACCAATAGAGAGATGGAAACCCGGTCAATACGTACAACTAAATCCAAGTAAAGTAAATCCATGATCTATTCACTAAGAAAATGCTACCGTCTAAAGTACGCATAAGTCAAAGCTGCAAAATAGCAATAACATCACCCAGAACCCCCCCACCCCCTAAAGCAAGCAACTACCCTAAGCTAGGTTAACACAACTAACTCTAACCCTAAGGAGGTGATACACAACTAAAGCCAAGCCCTAAAATATATATTACCACCTAGACTAAGGATCTCAACCACAATTCTAAGATAAAGCTACAAATCGATATACAAGGATCATAATCACCTAGGTCCAATTACCCGAACCACAATACCTACCAACAATTAGCAAAATATCATACCAACATCGTAATCGAGCAAAGTCTAGAATTAAGTAAGTCGTACCCTACCTGGAGGCCAAACACGCGCTCACAAACCCACTATAATAGAGCTTTTCCTTTCTGAAAAGCCTTCGACCGATGCCACGCTATCAAAATAATAATCTATGCATTTGTCACGACCCGATTTCTTAGGTCATGATGGCACCTACAACCCTCCAGTAGGCGAACCAATCCCCGTAGCCTGGAATGGTTATTAATGGGCTACTAGCTAACTAGTACGCACAATAAGCAGAAATAAGCAGAAGCAGATATAAACTAAAGACAATGCGGAAGCAACAACCTGAATAGATATATATACATAAAGAAATTACACCAACCCCAAGAACTTGTATCAATAGTACAGGAGCTTCTAAATAGAATACAAGTGCTAGAAATAACAAAATAAGATATACAACTGTCTCTGAAAGTACAAAGAGTAACAGTGCCAAAATATGAGATGTGATCAAGCCCCGGTCGACAGGCGCTCACTCTAGTCTCGAATATCCAAAAGTTGCACGAGTCTCCACACACTTAATGGCAAAAGCTCACACTAATATCTGCACCAAAAAGATACAGAAGTGTAGGATGAGCACCAATTGCTAAGCAATGGGTACCCAGTAGGTATCATTGATCGATTGAGCGCATATAACATATAAAAATAGCAGATAGCAAAGAAGCAGTCAAAGAAGCAATAGAGAACAGCACATGGAACTAGCACGGAGAATAGTCAACTAAGAGTTATAAGCATACAATGCTAGCACAGAGAATATACATAACACAGAAACACAAGTGTAAGAAAGAAGAACGCACCTGGGATCCTTGCGACAACAGTATATAAACAGAGAGAGTTTAAAAAGAAGGGCGGTGCACCAGTAACCTCAAGTAAAAAGGGAAAGAAGGGAAGTAAGACAAAATATTCAAACTAAAAGCAATATACGAATAGAGTCATGCTAAAACACCATTCATGATAAGAGGAACAGATAACCAACCACCTCCCAAATCCAAACCTAGGATGAAATAAACTACGCCACAAAGCATCGGAAGCTACTACTCAAAACCACCATAAAGAATCGAACTCACTAGCTCAGAATTGCCTAGAAGGCTACATAAACAGTGCCTCAAAATCAGTAAGGAACACACCAATCTATCAATGATCAAACTAACTGATAATCAAAGCCTCAACAAGCTAGAACCCACTAATTCACCAAGTACCGAAGGCCATAACAAGCTCTATAATACGAAAGGAGTAATAGAATCTACCTACAGTCTTAATGGCTGCCCATAAAACCGAGGAATGCAATCAAGTGAAAATAAACCCTCCGCCCGCCCATACAATCGAATCGTACACTGAGCACACAGTAAACAAGGGTGGAATCCGAATATAATAAGCATAATGATGATGATATGATAGAACCAGGTGTGATAGTAGTGTCGTATATTACTCCCTATGGTACCTAAAAGACCCAATAGAGGCAGGATCCATGGAAGGACGTGGCACATATACCTTAACTCTGTTGTATACCCCTCCTCTTGGCACACTCGTCAGCCCGTAGCCATTGGCTCAGGAATAACAGGGTCCATGAAGGTCTACTAGTAGACAACATACAAAAACTATAAATCTCAAAGTACAAATGTCTGGAGTGTGATCGGATATATAGATTAATAATCAAAAACTCGTAATACGTGACCAAAATCGAACCAGGTCTAAAACAATAGCCAAATCTCAATAAACCTCATAAAGGGTGGTTGGAGTGTATCCAGGTCTGAATCAATAATCAAATCTCAAAATCCCTAAACAGGGTGCCCGGCATGTACCCGGGTCTAAATACGTAGAAAACTATGTCTAGTACTACGGCATAGCCGAGCCTAGTATCAGTACAAAAATTAGTGATAAAATCACTACCAAAATCCTTTCCATAATCATTTTACCGAAAATGGGACCTCAAGGCCATGCAAAGTTTAGAAAAAATGTTTGCAGTAGGCCCGAAGCCAAAACGGTAGTAAAACATGCTGGGGAAACCTTTTACATGAATGATATGCTCGCAAATAATAGATTAGCCCAAAATGGCTCACAAATATTCCTATCGGCCCTACACAGGCACAAACAGCTCTACAACACAGATAACGAGCCTAAAATAAGTTCATGATGTCCGGGACTTGCAGACATTCCCAAATATCTCATCGTCTATGGTCCAGAGGCATATACAAGGGAAACACGAGGCCACAAGGGTAATATGGCAATACTACACAAATACTATAATCAACGTAAGAAATAAACAAACAGAAAAGGCGGACAAGGTCTGGGGTATCAACCTATAACAACCCACCCAAGGATGCTAATTAATGCAGTTATAGCCTATATACGCAGAATCTAGGTAGGGAAAACCATAACCTACCTGTCGTCCGATGACTAGCTGCAGAAACAGCGTCGTTCAGGCTTGAACTGCTCCGAGAAGCTCCAAATCACGAAAATACTATCAGCATAATAATCTAAACATCAAAACAAAACCAACAATACCTATAATGCTATGAACATAACCGGGTCAAAATCCAGGTCACAAGTAGGCCCATAGGGCCCCGCAAACCAAAGTCAGAAATGAAAAATACTACAATGTTCCCCACAATCCCGAGAACACATGCTCAAAATTTGAGCAGAAACGGACAACAATTGGGGCTCCAAATAGCCCACAAATCAAGAATTTACAAAGGGGAATCAATGGAAGAAAATAGAATTTTTAACGAGGAACTTAACTTCTTCAAGAGGCCACGAACACACCCGGATCAGTAGCATATATTCCTCCAAGTTATGGGAGTGAGCAGGTGAAGAAATGGAGCAATTTGGAGTGAAAATAGTGTAAATATCGTATAAGAGAGGTTAGAAATGAAATGGAGAAGAGGGGTTTTAAAGATGCTGCCAGTCGATGCCATGCCTACGCGGCCATGGCGCTGCCTACCCGCGTACGCGTAGGCCAGGCGCTGGCCCAGCGAGCACAAGGCAAGGCCATTATGCACGTGGCAGCGTGCACGCGACCAGGCGCCATCTAGGCGAAGGCCAAGGATTTGTGGTTGTTGGCATGCTGCATCACGTAGGCAGCCATGCCCACGCATAGGCATAGGCTTGCTGGTGCCATGACAGCAACCAGCTACCATCAACCATGCCAACTAGAATTTTAACTCCGACTGACCCTCGGGAACGCATCTGGGGTCCCCCGAACACAAATAATTTGAGCTATTCAACTAGAAATGGCAATCTGGATCCAAAGAATCGACAAAAATTGCGTCGGACGTCGATTTAACAAAAAGTGGACCCAACGCCCAAAATCAACCTTCAGGCTAATGATTCCAAAATGGAACCCAAGGGCCAAAAACAAATTCGAAAGCCTTGGGACCCGAACCAATAATCCCTCTAGCCTAAACTCGACATTCCAGAGCTAATAACACTGACGGAATTTCCATCCAAGGCCGTCTTCTCCAAATGTTGACCAAAGTCAACCAAACAAGCCCAACTGGCCTAAGAATACAGAACGAGAGAGAATTCCAAGATGAATAGCTCCCGGATCCCGACAAAAGGTCCACCTAGACCAAATTCCACGCTCTGGATGTCATGACCCAACAATCGGGCCGTGCGGGCGGCTACTCTAACCACCTAGATAGACGAACCCTTACCACCTGATCCAACAGGTGCTTGCGGAAAACAAAGTATAACTATAGATAACATCCTTTTTATACATGAAAACAAATACACCTTTTCATTTCAGGAAAACCCTTTTACAAAAGAAATACAATAACGTTTTATAACTGGAAAATGACCCTACTTAGGATCTAGTCTAAGCCGGTACAAGAGCCACTACAGGATTTAAATAGAAATATAAGAGGACACAGCTCCCACCATGGAAACAAAAGTAGAAGCTGCTGGAGAATCATCGTCATCCTGTACCTATAAAAAATCACCGACCCTGCAACCAGACTATACCCAAAAAGGTATAGCAAGAGTAGAATCAATACAAACACACGTACTGGTAGGAATCATCGGTCGGCCCAAATCCATTCCATACCATCATATAAAAATCAAGGGAAAATGTGCAATTAATTATAATATTTCAGCCCTTCAACATTCACCTTACCAAAGCCCAATACCAACCCAAGCCTGCATATCCCTTCCGCTGCCAACTCCACCACTATGAGACGCTAGGCTCTGACTCCTAGGAAATTCCCAAATCACCTTGAGCCTTAGACTTCCCAAGTCACCTTGTCAGCTAGACCTCCCAAGTCACCTTGAAAACCTAGACTTCCCAAGTCACCTTGTCACCTAGACTTCCAAATTCACCTTGACACCTAGGCTTCCTAAGTAACCTTGACATCTAGACTTCCCAAGTCACCTTGTCATTACCCGACATTTATGCCCATACCTGGAAAAACTTTCCCTTGTCCCAATCGACCACTATGACTCAACAACCCAGAGTAAACCCCACTACTTAATGATATAGACCGCACCCATTTTATCGCCACCTACTAGTACAAAACTGCCCCAGTGACCCTCAGGGCCACACTCGACAAGTAACATCAGCCAATATTATAACCAGACCATGAGTCTCTTCCTTAGCTTATTAACCACACGTAACAAGTCTAATCGACATTGACAATTCTCAGTGACAACAAACATATATCCTTTTTACATAACCCAGACCAAACAAGGATCCCTAAGACATCATCTACAATAATAACATGCGACCCCGATTCACAGAAGAACCACCTCGTCACTTAAGCACACTAACCCGATCCTTCAAGGACTAACTATACGCCAAATAATAATAAATCTCGGCCCTCTCAGAAACCCAACATGTGAAGAACAATAAGTAACAATTAGACATGTAACAATATGTTTCCAAACTCTCAGTCTTCCTTCTAAACTTATCAACCACATGGAACAGATTCAACAACCAACTTAAACAATGAGCAAGTAACAATAGCATATATTTGTTCTATCCTTCCCGGACCCACCAAGGATCCCTATACCAACACCTAGTGTTAACATACAATACCGGTCTACTCTAAGACAAACCTCACATTTAAATATAATTACCCGGCCTCTCATGGACCATGTGCAATAATCACAATTCAAGAATACAACCCGGTCCACTCATGGAACTATCGAAATAATACAATCAATTCAAGTAAATCAAAACTCGTACCAGGCGTGGTACCCGAGCCAACCATTATGAATTCCCATACCAGGCATGGTACCCGAGCCAATCGATAAGTATCTCATACCAAGAGTGGTACCCGAGCCAACCAATAAGTAACCTATACCAGGTGTGGTAACCGAGCTAACTAAAAACTAACCTATACCAGGTGTGGTACCCGAGCCAACCGAATATCACACAAAATCCAACCAATTAACAAACAATGAACAAAGCATACTTGTAAACCAACAAGCACCAAAACAAGTTCATTTCACAAGACTGAAAACCGGATAAGTAGACATTCCTCATCTCATTCCCTAAGCATGCAACTCACACAATACTAAGCGATAGTACATTAACACATATTGCATATTGGGAAACAACAGTCATCACCTACCCCAACCCCAAGTACATAACTCAATCATGAATCCCCTCCGAAGACTAAATCCCCATTCACCCCCTTTTTGACACATAACCAGTGGCTACATCAATTCCGGACTACTACTAAGACAGATAGAACATGGGGAAGACCTCCCTTAACCTTAGTAAATCAACCATTCTTGTTATTCTACTCTTTTATACCAAATGATTTACGAAGACTCCCTTTTTATTAGCCATTTAACTATCCAAAGCACTTTTGGTTCCCCAAACCTTCCCGACACTCTAGTCCTGAGATTCTATCATCATACAATACATAATAATCATAAACAACCCGTAATACAGACACATCTCCCTGACATTATCAATCCCTAATTAATAAACCAACCAAATCATACAATGTTCCTCTAGACTCCGTGCCCAAAGGCCTAGCCATGGTTTCTCTTTTCCGTCTATATAACAATATGAAATGAAAGTAGGTCAAATCTACTCAATGAAAGAAAACCTAGCCTACCTGGACGCCAAGCAGCTACACAATGCATATTCTGGCTCCATGAAGGAGTTTCCTAATGGATGACAGGCCCAAAATCCATGGTTTCGCGTCTGTTTAGCTGGAATCTCTCCTCCCCATGACTCTCAAGCCTTAGAGCAGCCTAGGAGGGTTTTTGGAGTAACCCTCATCTGTTTTTGGGGCTGAAGAGGAGAGAATAAAATTATAAAACCTATTTTTTGGGTTTTCTGATCCCGTTGTTCCACTACGGTATCGACCGCTATAGCGATGCTGACCGGCATTGACTTCCACTATAGCGGTAATTTCTCTTCTATAGCGGAGGACGCGATAGCACTGTGTCAACCTCTATAGCAGTTGACACAGAACAAAAAGTCGTAAAGTTCTCCAAAAGTGTCCATTTCACAACATACTTCAAATCTTGATGTTCCAAACCAACCCTTTCACGTCAACTTTGATATCGGGAGTTCTACTCACCCAAATTCACTTTTGAAAAGTCCTACAGACTCCATAACGCCTTAGCTAATGGAAAAATTAGCTCAACTTTAGAAATTTTACCCAATCCTTTCTTAGATTGCCCTAGACCTTACCTCACTCTGAATTCGTCTGAGACTAGCCTATCCCAAAATTTCTAACTCCCCAACCTGGAAGTTTTTCTAACCCGCTCTCTGCACGAATAGCTCACCCATAACGAGGTGACTTTTAGTAACGACTGAACAGGTAATTACAATAGATACCAATTTACCCATCGTTCGTTCCCAAACAATCCTTAAGGCAAAAAGAAAAGAATGAGCCTGGCCCTTACACCTTACACTCTGCCACGACAATGTAGTCATAACCTTACGCGAACCACCAAAACTTTTAAAACTTTGGTGTTCCCAACTCAATCAAAAATTTCATTTGATCCTGCTCTGTTAAGGAATTCCTTCATTTGAGCTAAACGAGACTACTTAGCTTACCTTTTTATGTTAAATGCTATACCCGAAGTTCTACTAACCCAAACTCTATTTCGGAAGTTTTCTACAAGGTACTAGGTCCCTAGCATATCATGGTGTCATCTTACTTCCATCAAACACCACACGCCGAGACACCAAGCATCTCTAAATCACACAACACCAAAATTCCATTGGAACCCAACCTAGCCTGAGCTCTGCGTTAACTCTCATCCTAGGGAGAATTCTGCCCGGGCACTTACCCCCTAACCGAGCTATAACTAGCACAAACCCACCACTCAAAGAGCAGTAGCACTGGGTATTACCATGGTCAACAAGAGAGACAACAATGCTAAAGAATCCATATAATAACCCCACTCCCTCAACCGACCCTACCACAAAGGATCATCAATAATAAACCAGCCAATAATCACCCTCATAACATAAGCCTATGAGTAGTGTCCAGCACTACTCAGTCAATTACGAGTCATTTTGCCAAATTCTACGTGGATGACTATTTCCACCAAGGGTCAATCATAATTTTACCAATACCCCGGGCTAGCATATCTATCCCTTCCTTTTATTGCGCATGAATGCTAAATAATTCATGTCATAACTCACAGCTCAATTAGCGATTTAAAATAACTTGGGAATGAAAAACAAAACAGGGAAAAATAGGACAGGGATTATGCCCTGCCCATCCCGCTATAACGGCTTGCACACCGCTATGGCGACCCCTAACAGTATCTGCCCAGAAAATTTTCCATTTCTGCAAAATTCCCTCATTCCTCTTCCCTGTTTCCAACACTAACACATGAGATCATGTTATGGTCTTAAACATAACCTCAAGACATACCCCCAACTATGCATAGTTTAGAATTTAGCACCACATTATCACAAAATCAATTATCAAATGCACCAGAACCGCATTCAATAACACATTCCCGCTATCGTACACTATTAGTCCCTTCTTTTCCTTTTCATGGTTCTTAACCAATCCTGACTGTCCCAAAACTAGAGCTTCCCCATAGCCATAAATCCATTTTTGTTGCTTTACCATCTATACCAATGGTAAGTCTATACCCGAATGTAATGCAAACCATTCTAATTAAGGCATACCGCAATTTATTACTACAGCAAAATCACAAATTTTAAAGCCAGAATAAATTTTCTTAAGTCATAATCATGATTTACCACAAAATTTCCTTACCGCAATTCCCGCTATTAAGCAATAATAGCCCTTTTTCCCCTGGTTCCCAACTAATCTCGACTGTCCTAAAATGAAAGTTTTCCTACAATCATAAGCCTTGTTCCCTTACCATTTTTACCCATAGCAAGTCCATTTCCGAATTGTAATACCACTTTAATGATCAATTCAAGTACACATAGAAAGTTATTACCAACCAAAGCACGAAACTCAAGTTATGACTCCACCCGGACTGAAATATTCACCACAAGGCAAGCAATTTCACCTCACACGACTGCAGTCATACAAGTAATACAATACACATAGTCTTAAGTTTTAAGCCACAACACAATCAAGTCACATCTAATATCTTTTATTCGCCTCATGGATGACCATTAGTCGGTTATCCACGCTTTACCACAGCCTCTCAGGCCAGATACCAATTGGAACCTTCCCGGTTCTAATTTCCCTTACTTGTGTCATCTCAATTGGAGTCAAATGACACCTTTTTTCCTTGTTGAGATACCAATTAGAATAGAGAGATACCAATTGGACTCAGCCCAAACAAGCAAGTAACAAAGCGCACGAAAGGAATGAAAAAATAAAGATGTTTCCTAGAATGTTTCATAGCTTTCCAAAGATTAGATGTGGACGTCAACACACCAATTCGCAGAATTCTATTTGACATTTTGCTCTTGTACTAGGAGATCAGTAACTTAGGCTCTGATACCATCTATCACGACCCAACTACCAGGCCGTGCAGGCACCTACTCTAACCACCTAGATAAATGAACCCTTACCACCTGATCCAACAGGTGCTTGTGGAAAACAAAGTATACCTATAGATAACTTCCTTTTTATACATGAAAACAAATACACCTTTTTATTGCAGGAAAACCCTTTTACAAAAGAAATACAATAACATTTTATAAATGGAAAATGACCCTTCCTAAGATCTAGTCTAAGCCAGTACAAGAGCTACTACAGGAGTGAAACAAAAATATAAGAGGACACAGCTCCCACCATGGAAACAAAAGTAGAAGCTGTTGGAGAATCGTCGTCATCCTGTACCTAAAAAGCATCACCGACCCTGCAACCAGACTATACCCAAAAAGGTATAGCAAGAGTAGAATCAGTACAAACACACGTACTGGTAGGCATCATCGGTCGACTTGAATCCATTCCATACCATCATATAAAAATCAAGGGAAAATATGCAATTAATTATAATATTTCAACATTCACCTTACCAAAGCCCAATACCAACCCAAGCCTGCCTATCCCTTCCACTGCAAACTCCACCACTATGAGACGCTAGGCTCTGAATCCTAGGATATTCCCAAGTCACCTTAACCCTTAGACTTCCTATGTCACCTCTTCACCTAGACCTCCCAAGTCACCTTGACACCTAGAATTCCCAAGTCATCTTGACACCTAGACTTCCCAAGTCACCTTAACACCTAGACTTCCCAAGTCACCTTTTCATTACACGATATTTATTCCCATACCCAGACTACCTTTCCCTTACCCCAGTCAACCACTATGACTCAACAACCCAGAGTAAACCCCACTACTTAGTGATATAGACCGCACTCATTGTACTTCCACCAACTAGTACAAAACCGTCCCAATGAACCTTGGGTCCATACTCGACAAGTAACAATAGCTAATATTATAACCAGACCATGAGTCTCTTCCTTAGCTTATCAACCACACGTAACAAGTCTAACTGATATTGACAATTCTCAGTGACAACAAACATATATCCTTTTTACATAACCCAGACCAAACAAGGATCCCTAAGACATCATATATGCCAATAACATGCAACTTGGGTTCACAGAAGAACCACCTCATCACTTAAGCACACTAACTCGGTCCTTTAAGGACCAACTATACGCCAAATAATAATAAATCATGGCCCTATCAGGAACCCAACATGTGAAGAACAATAAGTAACAATTAGACCCATAATAATATGTTTCCAAACTCTCAGTCTTCCTTCTAAACTTATCAACCATATGGAACAAATTCAACAACCAACTTAAACAATGAGCAAGTAACAATAGCATAAATCTGTTCTATCCTTCCTGAACCCACCAAGGATCCCTGTACCAACACCTAGTGTTAACATGCAATCTGGTCCACTCTAAGACCAACCTCATATTTAAATATAATTACCCGGCCTCTCATGGACCATGTGCAATAATCACAATTCAAGAATACAACCTGGTCCACTCATGGAACTATTGAAAGAATACAATAAATTCAAGTAAATCAAAACCCATACCAGGCATAGTACCCGAGCCAACCATTATGAATTCTCATACCAGATGGGTACCCGAGCTAACCAATAAGTATCTCATACCAGGCGTGGTACCCAAGCCAACCAATAAGTAACCTGTACCAGGTATGGTACCCAAGCCAACCAATAAGTAACCTATACCAAATGTGGTACCCGAGCCAACCGAATGTCACACAAAATCCAACCAATAAACAAACAATGAACAAAGCATACTTGTAAACCAACAAGCAACAAAATAAGTTCATTTCACAATATTGATAACCGAATAAGTAGACATTCCTTATCTCATTCCCTAAGCATGCGACTCACACAATACTAAGTGATAGTATATGAACACATATTGAATATTGGGAAACAACAGCCATCACCTATCCCAACCCTAGGTACATAACTCAATCTTGAATCTCGTCCGAAGACTAAATCCCTATTCATCCCCTTTTTGACACATAACTAGTGGCTACATCAATTCCCAACTACTCCTAAGACAGATATAACATGGGGAAGACCTCCCCTATAACACCCCAGAATTAGATCCAGCTTTCAAACTTAGAAAACTATCAAATTTTTGAGTTTCCAGGGATCACGGGTCAAGTCCACTAGTCGTGGAAGGTTCTACGAGTCATGGAAAGGACTCATGATTCCAGTCCTACAGACCACCCTCAGGTCTGAGAACCACGAGTCAGTTTCATGGTTCATGGAAGCTTCCACGGGTCATGGAACCAACCCGTGGAACTAAGACAGAGAATGGTCATTTTCCCTGAAACCACGAATTGGTTCCACGACTCGTAGAAGTCTCTACGGGTCATCTTGTTAGTCCGTGGAAAGTTATCCGCATCCTAAAATTTTGGCTCAGGAACCACGACTCCAATCCATGAGCCATGGTTACTTCTACGGTCCGTGGAAAAGGGCCCATGGAACCTGAAGCCAAATTTTTAACAGTTTTTCTTAATTAAGTCCCAGGGGTATTTCAGTCATTATTCACCCTTTTAACTCCTAAATGAGGTCATTTTGGGAAATTCTAGAAGGGTTTTAACTTCACTTAGCCTAAGTTCCTCTCCTTAAGCTCTCATTCAATCCAAAAGAGGAAAAAGGTCTTATTCTCTCAAGCTTCAAGCTCCATAGCAAGGATTTCAATTTCAAGTCTCCACTCTTCTCACCCAAGATTTAGAAAGCTTCAATCAAGGTATGTGGGTATTCAATAAGGGGATTCTTTCACCCTTATGCCCAAAATCCCAATTGTTCTAAATTGAATTTATGAATTTCAAGTTAGGGTTCTTACCCAATTCTCATGGGCTTTTCAATTAAGCGTTTTCTCATGATTCTTCAATAAATTCTAAGTTCAATTTCATGATTTACTTAGGTTTGCAATTGATTATTTACCTTATGATTTGAAGGCTAACTCTAGCTAAATTTTGCATATATGGCTTGATTTAAGGAAAATTGCATGCATTAATATTATGATCTCAAGTATTTATGAAATTGCATGCCAAACTCTTCAAGTGATGAATTTATAAAGAAAAGTCAATTTTGGCTATGCTAAGCTTTAAGACTTTTGATTTAAAATTTTCATGACATTAGATATGTCTTTATTCTTTCAAACATATTTGACATTAGATATGTCACAAGTATCTATGAGTTATATGTATGCAAGTTTTGGGAGTAGTATTTAGCACCGAGCGATGAGGGTTCGATTACCCAAGTCTAAATCTATGTTACCGGCATAGGTGAAGAGGGTCCTCATTAGTTGAGAGTGTCTCCTCATGAAGATGGGTCCTCGTTAGTTGAGAGTGTCCCTTTATGCAAGTGGTTCCACGTTATGATATGTATAGTACCTCATTCCTTGGCAAGGTTCAGGGTAGATTTGCCAACTAGATTTATATAGTTGGATTCCATGTGGCTCACATGGTCTATTGTCGGTTATAAGAAACTCCAGTATGAATGTTTTAAGTCTTATGCTTTGATCTCAAAAGGAATTGAACCTTCATCAAAGGAGATGGCTTGAGCTCCTTAAGGATTATGACATGAGTGTGCTTTACCATCCGGGTAAGGCCAATGTCGTGGCGGATGCATTGAGTAGATTTGTCCATGGGTAGTGTGTCTTCGGTTGAGGATGGAAGGAAGATGTTCATCAACTTTCTCGATTGGGAGTTTTCCTTATGGACTCGACCGAAGGTGGTGTTATTGTTAAGAATGGTTCTGAATCATCTTTGGTAGCTGAAGTGAAGGCAAAGTAAGATAATGATCCTATCTTACTTCAGCTAAAGGGTGCAGTCTATCAGCAGAGGATTGAGGTTTTCTCCCAAGGGGGAGATGGTGTGCTTCGTTATCAGGGTCGATTGTGTGTGCCAGATGTAGATGGGTTGAGACAGCAGATTTTGACTGAGGCTCATAGTTTCAGATATTCTATTCACCCTGGTGCTACCAAGATGTACCGTGATATACGGGAAGTCTATTGGTGAAATGGTATGAAGAGGGACATAGACGAATTTGTGGCTAAGTGTCCCAACTGTCAGCAAGTGAAGGTAGAGCATTAGCGACTGTGTGGTATGACTCAAGATATTGATCTTCCTACTTGGAAGTGGGAAGAGATCAATATGGACTTCATTACTGGTTTGCCTCGTACTCGAAGGCAACATGATTCTATTTGGGTGATTGCCGACTGGATGACTAAGTCATCCCACTTCTTGGTTGTTAAGAATACAGATTCAGCAGATGATTATGCCAGACTCTACATTCGGAAGATAGTCATATTGCATGGTGTTCCATAATCTATCATTTCGGATAGGGGTACTCAGTTTACATCCCAGTTTTGGAAGTCATATCAAAAAGGTTTTGGTACTCAGGTTAAGCTTAGCACAGCTTTCCACCCTCAGATGGATGGCCAGGCAGAGCATACTATTCAGACTTTGGAGGATATGTTGAGAGCTTACGTTATTGATTTCAAAGGTAATTGGGACGATCACTTACCTCTTAGCGAGTTTGCCTACAACAACATCTTTTATTCTAGCATCCAGATGGCACCTTATGAGGCACTTTATGGGCGGAGGTGTAGGTCTCCTATTGGTTGGTTTGAGGTAGGTGAGGCGGCCTTGATTGGTCCATATTCTATTCATGAGACTATGGATAAGGTTCAGGTCATCAGGGAGAGGTTAAAGACCGCGCAAAGTCATTAGAAATCATATGCAGATGTGAGAAGAAGAGAGTTGGAATTTGAGGTTGATGATTGAGTATTTCTGAAGGTGTCACCCATGAAGGGTGTGATGAGGTTTGGTAAGAAAGGAAATCATAGTCCCCGCTAGGTAGGTCCTTATCAAATTCTGAGGAGAGTTGGTAGTGTTGCCTATGAGTTGGATTTGCCAACAGATTTAGAAAGGTTCATCCGGGCTTCCATATTTATATGTTGAAGAAGTGTGTTGGTGATCCAACCTTGATTTTTCCTTTGGAAGATGTGAGTGTGAAGGATAACCTTACTTATGAGGAAGTTCCCATGGAGATTCTTGATCATCAGGTTCGGATGTTGAGAAACAAAGAAGTCGCTTCGGTGAAGGTCCTTTGGAGAAATCAGTTAGTTGAGAGAGCTACTTGGGAAGCAGAAGCAGCCATGAAAGCCAAGTACCCTCATCTCTTTTCTTCCGATCCAGTTTCAGCTTGAGGTATTAGTTTCCTCCTTAGTATGTTCCTCCAATTCTAGTCCATCAGTTTCCCTCATGATCCTAGCATGCATTCATGATTTCCAAAGTTAGATCAACCATGTTTTAAGTTAAAAAGCTCAGTTTTCATGTTTATCCTTGAATTTTCATGTTTTGTTGTTTGGTTGGGCTATTTTCTCTCCAGTTTTCCTTGCTTGGTATTCATTCGAGGACAAATGATCCCAAAGGGGAGATATGTAATACCCCAAATTTTGATCCATCTTTCAAACTCAGAAAACTACAAAATTTTTGAGCTTCCAGGGATCACGGGTCAAGTCCACGAGCAGTGGAAGGTTCCACGAGTCGTGGAAAGGACTCGTGATTCCAGTCCTGCAGACAACCCTCAGGTTTGAGAACCCCGAGTCAGTTTCAAGGTTTGTGAAAGCTTCCACGGGTCGAGGAACCAACCCGTGGAACTCAGACAGAGAGTGGTCATTTTCCTTGAAACCACGAATTGGTTCCACGACTCGTAGAAGTCTCTACGGGTCATCCTGTTAGTCCGTGGAAAGTTATCCGCAGCCTGAAATTTTGGGTCAGGAACCACGACTCCAATCCATGAGCCGTGGTTACTTCTACGGTCCGTGGAAAGGGGCCCGTGGAACCTAAAGCCGAATTTTTTAACAGTTTTTCTTAATTAAGTCCTAGGGGTATTTCAGTCATTACCCACCCTTTTAACTTCTAAATGAGGTCGTTTTGGGCAATTCTAGAAGGGTTTTAACTTCACTTAGCCTAAGTTCCTCTCCTTAAGCTCTCATTCAATCCAAAAGAGGAAAAAGGTCTTATTCTCTCAAGCTTCAAGCTCCATAGCAAGGATTTCAATTTCAAGTCTCCACTCTTCTCACCCAAGGTTTAGAAAGCTTCAATCAAGGTATGTGGGTATTCAATAAGGGGATTCTTTCACCCTTATGCCCAAAATCCCAATTGTTCTAAATTGAATTTATGAATTTCAAGTTAGGGTTCTTACCCAATTCTCATGGGCTTTTCAATTAAGTGTTTTCTCATGATTCTTTAATAAATTCTAAGTTCAATTTCATGATTTACTAAGGTTTGCAATTGATTATTTACCTTATGATTTGAAGGCTAACTCTAGCTAAATTTTGCATATATGGATTGATTTAAGGAAAATTGCATGCATTAATATTATGATCTCAAGTATTTATGAAATTGCATGCCAAACTCTTCAAGTGATGAATTTATAAAGAAAAGTCAATTTTGGCTATGCTAAGCTTTAAGACTTTTGATTTAAAATTTTCATGACATTAGATATGTCTTTATGCTTTCAAACATATTTGACATTAGATATGTCACAAGTATCTATGAGCTATATGTATGCAAGTTTTGGGAGTAGTATTTAGCACCGAGCGATGAGGGTTCGATTACCCAAGTCTAAATCTATGTTACCAGCATAGGTGAAGAGGGTCCTCATTAGTTGAGAGTGTCTCCTCATGAAGATGGGTCCTTGTTAGTTGAGAGTGTCCCTTTATGCAAGTGGTTCCACGTTATGATATGTATAGTACCTCATTACTTGGCAAGGTTCGGGGTAGATTTGCCAACTAGATTTATATAGTTGGATTCCATGTGGCTCACATGGTCTATTGTCGGTTATAAGAAACTCCAGTATGAATGTTTTAAGTCTTATGCTTTGATATCTTTTATCTTATGCTTAAATTATGATTTCCTTATGATTTCTCTTTTATGCATGATTCCAGCCTTAACTATGTTTAAGCATGTTTTGATTTCATTTATGCATATCTCACATACTCGAGACATCCTATAGTACTGACGCATATCTTGCGCTACATCCTCTTGATGATGGGATTCAGGCCCTCTCTTTCAGGCTCGTGGCTAGACTACACCGGATATGTCGATAGTGTTGGTGAGTCCTCATTCTTTGAGGGCAAGTATTAGTCTAGTTATTTTTTTTTATCTCTCTTTCAGATTTTCGAGTTAGTTGGGGTCTTGTCCCATCAACTCTTATGGTAGTTAGAGGCTTCAGACATAGCTAGACTTGTATTCCGCGTTTGGATTTGGTACTCCTTAGACCTTGTTCTTATTTAAGTCATGGTTGCCTATCTTTATCTAGTATGCTTCCGCTTTGTTTTCTTGTATTGATATGAGTATGCTATAACCAAGGGTTAACTTGGGTCACTCGTGGTCCTGGGTCACGTGTTACGTCTAGGGGGTAGCCTCGGGGTGTAACATCCCTTAACCTTAGTAAATCAACCATTCTTGTTATTCTACTCTTTTATACCAAATCATTTACAAAGACTCCCTTTTTATTAGCCATTTAACTATCCAAAGCATTTTCGGTTCCCCGAACATTCCTGACACTCTAGTCCCGAGATCTATCATCATACAAAACATAATAATCATAAACAACCCGGAATACAGACACATCTCCCTGACATTATCAATCCCTAATTAATAAACCAACCAAATCATACAATGTTCCTCCAGATTCCGTGCCCGAAAGCCTAGACATGGTTTCTCCTTTCCGTCAATACAACAATATGAAATGAAAGCAGGTCAAATCTACTCAATGAAAGAAAACCTAGCCTACCTGGACGCCAAGCAGTGGCACAACGCATATTCTGGATCCGTGAAGGAGTTTCCTGATGGATGATAAGCCCAAAATCCATGATTTCGCGTCCTTTTAGCCGGAATCTCTCCTTTCTATGGCTCCTAAGCCTTGGAGCAGCCTAGGAGGGTTTTTGGAGTAACCCTCATCTATTTTTTAGGCTGAAGGGGGAGAGAATGAAACTATTAAATGCGTTCTTGGGTTTTCTGATCTTGTCATTCCGCTATAGCGATCCAAACTCTGCTATAACGGTATCGTCGTAGCGGAACTGATCGCTATAGCGGTGCTGACCGGCGTTGACTTCTGCTATAGCGGTAATTTCTCTGCTATAGCGAAGGTCGCGATAGCACTGTGTCAACTGCTATAGCGGTTGACACGGAACAGAAAGTCGTAAAGTTCCCCAAAAGTGTCCATTTCACAACACACTTCAAATCTTGACGTTCCAAACCAACCCTTTCACGTCAACTTCGATATCGGAAGTTCTACTCACCTGAATTCACTTCTGAAAAGTCCTACGGACTCCTTAATGCCTTAGATAATGGAAAAATTAGCTAACCTTAGACATTTTACCCAATCCTTTCCTGGATTGCCCTAGACCTTACCTAGTTTCGAATTCGTCTGAGACTAGCCTAGCCTAAAATTTCCAACTCCCCAACCCAGAAGTTTTTCTAACCCGCTCTTCGCACGAATAGCTCATCTATAATGAGGTGCCTTTTAGTAACGATTGAATAGGTTGTTACACCAGAGCTAATGGAACTATCGAGAATTCAGTTTCGAGCATGATAGCTAAGAATGTTGACTGAAGTCAACGATTTCCAAAGTTTAAAGCTCTAAAACAAGGAATGGTGATAAAGATTAAAAAAATAGCCCAGGCACCGAACTATCGGTCCTAGCAAGCCATAAATGACTTGGGGCTGCTACAGGAAAGCTCAAACTATACAAAGAAAGCAAAAACGCGAGAATAACCGGAAGGATCATTATATCATCCACTACTAAAAAGGCTTTTGTCCTCGAAAGTCAAGAAAGAAGGAAACATCGGGGACTCAATAACCACGGATACAAAGCCCACACCACTCTCTCGGACAACCTGGGTAGCCTCCTCGACTAGACGGCACCCAACGGAACGAGACCAAGAAAAGCAAACAAGCCTTAACTCCTTACTAGCCAAGCTAGATTACAACCTTAAACTCCAAAACTCCAAAGATCTCCCAACCGAACTGACCCCCAAGAATCTCAACCGGAAGCACCAACACAACACCAAAACAGAGAATCAAGGCGATCAGCACACAGAACTCGAATCCCCAATACCACAACCAAGTCCACCCACAAAGTCACCAACCAAAACTCTAACTCATGACCCCGCTGATTCGCAAAACCCTATATTCTGACTTGAATCCTTTTGCACCATAATTATGAAGCTTCACATAAATCGAACACTCGAGCCACCTTTGAAATATCAATTAACCCCACCGGAGATCCATAGTTCCCGCTTATACACAACCTCAAACGGAGCCACTTTTATGCTCAAACTCTATCTAGGCCAAGCTATAGCTTACTAACCTTTGTCATCCAAAATACTAACCCAAAGCACATCCTCAAAAATTGTAGTACTTTTACCCTGACCGACCATTAACCAACGGACGAACACTTTTGCTGACAACAACCTCGTTACCTAAACCCATCTGAACCAACCATCGGAACTTGACTGAAGCTTGCACACAAGGGTTGGGAAAGGCATGTCTGAACACCCTATGTCAATGAAGAATCTACCAACTATTGAACAAAACCACCCTCGTTGAACTGTGCCAAGTCTGAATCAACTGCAAGCGAATAAACCAGGGCAACCTTCCCAAAAGACCCAAACCAAAACCAAGACCCTGCAAGGAGTGTGGTAAGCCTACCAAAAAGTCTGTAGCCATAAACTATGCTTCAACTCTAAAAAACACCACTGCTACTTCGAATACTCGAACACCATTCAAATTTGAAATTGCCTTACCAACCTCACCTTAGAAAGATATCCCCACCGTGTCGTGAATATCGAGTCCAAACACCCTGTAGGCAAAGGAAAAGGTGTTCGAAACCCAAGGTCACCTTCTAGCTATGGAAAACTTGCATAAACCTTCAACTCACCCCTTTGGCTCGAAACACCCACTTTATTGCATCTGCACACAAACCAATAACTCTGAAGCATATAACATACCGTACTACTGGTCATATTGGCCGGGTCTAATTAATGTTAGAGTCTCACACACAGACCACCACTCGGAGAGCCCACAAAATCAAGCTTTCAACCCTCGAAATACAAAGGAAACCATCAAACTCAATGCACCATCAGAATCTAAAATAGCCCCACTAGTCTTAACTCGCACAACCTGATCACATACAACATACACCCGTTGTTCCTCAAACTTACGCCACTGAATCGGTCTAACCAAGGTGGAATGAACCTCGTATTGACAAAAACACCACTGGAAGATGGAATGTCCAGCCTAATCAACTGGTTAGCCCAGGACGGGACGTCCAAGGCCAACTACCACTACAGAACTAAAATAGGGAAGTTAAGCTGTCTGGACTCGCTACCTTCTGACCCAAGAAGATGCAATCGAAGAAAACAATCCATGAACCATCTGAAGTAGTCTGCTAGCCCACGGTTCTGAAACCCAACTCTAATTGGCAATCAATGCCACTGTCGAACCTCTGAGTAGACCCATACACTGTCAATGAACGCTTATAGGAATCGAAGACAACTAAGCTCTAAATATGCAAGTTGCCCAATCCGTAGATGCTATTGAAACTTGGGTCTCCCAAAGAATATAGCAAGGAGGCCACAGTCGATGCAACAAGCTCCCAAAGGTAGTACGGGAAATAGCCACCACTTTGAACCCTTATTAGAGGAAAATCTTACCTCAAACCTACCAAAGGAAAATCCACAGCAATCTATAGTCGGTTGAATCACGTCATCAACTCACAAACCTAACTCAACTCTCGACCATCACCTCAGTCAGCAACTATAACACATATATAAAACAAGGAGTCATCTCCCTCATTTTCCAGCTAAACGGAACCCTTCCTAAGCATACACTGAATTCCACAACTTCTTTCTTGGAAGACTCTGGAGTTGTTCCCTTAGCTCCCATAACCCTAACTGGCAAGAATTGATACGATGGAATGACAGTAGGCTGAATGCCCAACTCAACCAAAATGCTATAGTCAAAACTTAGCCACAATTCCACAGTCAAACCTCAACCACCAAGCTACAATCAAAAACTCAGCCAGAGTACTATGATCAAAAACTCAACACAACTTGGACTAGTGAAAAAAAATGAGAACAACTTAACTAGACTTGAAACAGAAGAAAACCACGGGAGCAACCCATTCACAAGCCAACTTCCTAAACCAACAACTAGAGAAGGTCAATTTAAATTTCCCGAGAAAAACAAAACCAACACATGCCCACTGGCATAACCAACACCACCCGACTTAAGACATAACATCACTCTCCGGCACATAACCATCGGTACTAAACCAAACCAACAGAAGGACCTCTAGCAAATGCTAGATATTGGCCTAGGAAAAAACCATCTAGGACCGCTAGAAAAGGAAGACTCAACCCAAGTCTAGAACCACAACAAACTGGAAATAGGGCTAACAAGACCTACCCACGAGCCACAACTCCGGGTAATCACCTCTCAAGGATAACTCACCCCATCCACTACTAAAGAATAATCTATAAAGAAAATATACACATAAACACTAAAACTCAAGTAGTCAAACAACTAAACAAGTAGCAGGTAGGCATATAAGCAAGAACACAAAAAGGGAGAATCACAATGCGAACATTACCAACACTAGCCGGAAGTAATAAATGTCGTACCTAGAGTAACGGTACCAGGAACCTCTACCTCTGGCTTACCAAGAAGGGCATCAGAACGATGGTGTCTAATACTGGACTGAGTAGTCAATGATGAAGGCTCAACCATCTCTTGCCGAGGACAATCTCTAGAATAATGACCAATCACCCCACAATCATAACAACTATGCCGACTGGGATGCACAATCGTGGGACAATTTCTAACACAGTGGCCATGCTCACTGCATTGAAAGCAAATCCCACTGAATGAAGTCAGACGGGAAGATCTTGCTGAACCTGACCAGTCACCACAGCCTACACACCCTGAATGCAAACCTCAAAGAACTTGACTCGTACCATGTCTACTCTGCTCGACATGCTATGTACAATCACCCTTTGGAACCTGTGGAGCAACTGAAAATGGTCTGTTAGATAGGAAGTAATGAAACCAAGCTCTAGTGAAGAATCCCCTACCTTGAGTCTGAGAACCTCGAAAACTGTCCTTATAACGGTGCCTCTTAGCACTACCTCTATATGCCTCATGACATAAATCCTCAATAGCCCAAGCATGATCAACAACCTGAAGAAAGGTCATCCCAACTGTAACTAAGTGCTCGGTCGCTAAACGGAGCAGTGAAATCAAACCTCCAACAAAGCTCTGAACCCTATCAAACTCTGTAGGCACAGCCCTAGCAATACGCCTAACCATCTCATGAAACCTCGCCTCATACATCAATGCCGTCATACACCCCTACTAAAGAACTAGAATCTACACCCAAACTGAAGCACCACTCAAAGAACCAGGTACCGAAACATCCATCGGAGGACTTAGAGTTCTAGCCACAGTGTCCTAAAGAACTAGGGTAGCATGAAACCCTATTAGAGGCTGGGCTGGCCCAACACCCCCTATTTGATGTGGCAACCTCTCACCCAAAAATCCTGGCGCTGACAGAAGCACTAAAGCAATACGCACAGAAGCTTCGAAATCACCCACTGTTGTACTCGTCTTACGCATCTGAGAAGGAATGGAACAACCAAAGTTTTAGAAGTCAATAGATCCAGGAACGCACGATAAGGAGCCAAAGAGATAGAAATTTTCCTAAAAATGCCATGTAGCCTCTCGCAGATAGGATACGGACGTCATCGTACTGATCTGCGAGACTCTAATTAGACACTTTCTTCTGTACCACGACATCGGTGAACCTAGATCTCTAATACCAAGCTGTCACAACTAGATTTCTAAGGTCATAATGGCACCTACAACCCTCTAGTAGGTGAACCAATCCCCGTAGCCTAGAACGGTTAGTAATGGGCTACTAGCTAACTAATACGCACAATAAGCAGAAATAAGCGAAAGCAGATATAAAGTAAAGACAATGCAGAAGCAATAACCTGAATAGATATATATACATAAAGAAACTACACAACCCCAAGACTTAGTATCGATAGTACAAGAGCTTCTAAATAGAATACAAGTGCTAGAAGAAACAAAATAAGATATACAACTATCTCTGAAAGTACAAAGAGTAACAGTGCCAAAAGATGAGATGTAGGATGAGATGTGGTCAAGCCCTGGTGGACAAGAAATAACTCTAGTCTCGAATATCCAAAAGTTGCACGAGTCTCCACGCGATCAACTGCGAAAGCTCACACTAATATCTGCACCAAAAAGATGCAGAAGTGTAGTATGAGCACCAATTGCTAAGCAATGAGTACCTAGTAGGAATCATCAGCCGACTGAGCTCATATAAGATATAAAAATAGCAAATAGCAGATAGCAAGAAGCAATCACAGAAGCAATAGAGAATAACACATGGAACTAGCACAGAGAATAGTCAACCAGGAGTTATAAGCATACAGTGCTATCATAGAGAATATGCATAACACAGAAACACAGGTGAAAGAAAGAAGAACGCACCTGGGATCCTTGCAACAATAGTATATAAAAAGAGAGAGTTTAAAGAGAAGGGCGGTGTATCGGTAACCTCAAGTAAAAAGGGAAAGAAGGGAAGCAAGCCAACATATTCAAGCTAAAAGTAATATACCAATAGAGTCATGATAAAACACCATTCAAGATAAGAGGAACAGATAACCACCTCCCAAATTCAAACCTAGGATGAAATAAACTATGCCACAAATCACTGGAAGCTACTACTCAGAACCACCATAAAGAATACAACTAACTAGCTTACAACTGCCCAGAAGGCCATATAACCAGTGCCTCAAAATCAGCAAGGGACCTACCAATCCATCAATGATCAAACTAACTGACAATCGGAGCTTCAACAGGCTAGAACCCATTAAATCACCAAGTACCGAAGGCCATAACAAGCTCTATAATATGAAAGGAGTAATATAATCTACCTACAGTCCCAATGATTACCCATACAACCAAAGAATGCAATCAAGTGAAAACAAACCCTCCGGTTGCCCATACAACCAAAGCATACACTGAGAACACAGCAAACAAGGGTGGAATCCAAATACCATATGCATGATCATGATAATATGATAGAACCAAGTGTGATAGTAGTGACGTATGATACCCCCTCCAGTACCTAGAAGGCCCAATATAGGCAGGATTCATAGAAGGACGAGACTTGTATACCTCAACTCCGTTGTATACCCCTCATCTTGGCACACTCTTCGACCCATAGCCATTGGCCCAGGAAAAATAGGGTCCATGGAGGTCTACTCGTAAACCATATACTAAAATCGTGAATCTCAAAGTACAACTATCTGGAGTGTGAACGGATATAGATCTATAATCAAAAACTTATAATACATGCTCAGAATTTAACCGGGTCTAAAACAGTAGCCAAATCTCAGTAACTCTTATAAAGGGTGGCCGGAGCATATCCGGGTCTAAATCAGTACTCAAGTCTAGAAATCCCTAAACAGGATACTCGGCATGTACCCGGGTCTAAGTACATATAAAACCATGTCTAGCACTATGGCATACCAAGCCTAGTATCAGTACAAAAATCAGTGATAAAATCAGTACCAAAATCCTTTCCATAATAATTTTACTAAAAAGGGGCCCTCGAGGCCATGCAAAGTTTAGAAAAAATGTTTGTTGTAGGCCCAAAGTCAAAACAATAGTAAAACATGCAGGGAAAACCTTTTACATGAATGATATACTTGCAAACAATATATTACCCCAAAATGGTTCACAAACATTCCTATCGGCCCTGCACAGGCACAAGCAGCTCTACAGCACATATAACCAGCCTAAAATAAGTTCACGATATCTGGGACTCGTGTACATTCCCAAATATCCTACCATCTATAGTCCAAAGGCATATACAAGGGCCACACAGCATCACAAGAGTAATATAGCAATACTAAATGAATACTACAATCAACGTAAGAAATAAACGAATAGAAAAGGCGGACAAGGTTTGGGGTATCAACCTATAACAATATAAAACCCCAAAAATTCTAAGCTAAGACCCGAACCATTTCCATGAGTGTAATGATCATTTCCCAAGTGTGGTGAGTGCGTAGGATGTGAATCATGTTCATAAGAAACTCCTAGACGCAAGTTAAGTTGCAAGCTCCCCAACCAAAGAAGTTTTTATGTAAGACTAAACTAGTGTCATCTTCAAATGATCACAAATTCTAAAATATGAAGAGTAGGTGGCCTAGTACCCACCAAATTAAAGGTTTTTGAGTCTTCTTTCCAACATCACTGACCGCGTATTAATCCAAGTCCAGATTAAAATGTTATGTGCATTTTACTGCAGCATTGACTTATGCATTCTCAAATATCCATACTTAGTCCAGATTTTAGTTGTGTTTATAGTATATACATGTTTTCTTATGTTTTCAAAGTTAGTGCATTAGCTCACATGCTTAGTATATTCAAAGTACTGACCACATACCTTCCTTGTGCTACATCATTTTATGATGTAGGTTTCAGTGCTAGCTCCCAGGATCATGGTCAGACAGATCACAGCTTCCTGTCAGCAGAGGACGAGTCCTCCTTATTCGAGAACTCCAGTCAATTACTAGTCAAACTAGTTATTTTCAGTTCTGGTATATTGATTAGAGGTAGTTAGGGGTCATGTCCCGACTATCTATAGTCAGTGTTAATAGAGGTTTCATAGACAGATAATCAGTTAGTTGTATCATTTTTCAAATGAGTTGTATTTCAATTTATTAAACTTTAGTTTATTACAGTACTCCTTAAGAGCTCATCATATATTTCAGCTTTCGCATAATATTCTTCAGTTTATCTATTTCTATTTAGTTGCTCATGACTTATGCCAATAAAAAGGGTTATCTTGGGATCACATGTGGTCTTAGGTCCCGTGTTACATCTAGGGTGTAGGCTCGGGGCATCACAAACTTGGTATCAGAGCCAGATTCAAGTTTCCTAGGGTGTCTGTGAAGTCGTGTCTAGTACAGTCTTACTTATGGGTGTGTTGTGCACCACACTTATAATCAGGAGGCTACAGGGAATTTAGGAAATGTGATGTTAATAGACGAATAAGCAAAGGTCAGGTTGCTAAGTGTTAGAATAAATGGTTATCTACACCATTAAGAGTATGAGTCCTCTAGCGATAGTCGTAAGGGTAAAGAAGAAGCTAAGAGATGCCTCAGAAGAAGACCTAGAAAGGGTTTAGCATCTTCAGTTATAGCCTATCAGGGAGAGTTTAGCGTCCAGGAATACAGTGATACCCCGACCTTACAAGTGGTTATATCCTAGTTTAGAAGAAAGATCCACAAACTTAGAGGGGTGACTCTTGAGCTATGAGAGAGATCATAGAGTGAAGAACCAAGTCGAGTCTTGCGACTAAACCAGTACAGAATTCTAGAAAGGGCTATGATGGGATATCGATCCATTTTTGTTCCAGCGAATTTCCTAGCACTTCAGTCAGGATGACACTATACTGAGACGTATATTTGTCATACTCATGGATAAGTTCATGCACTCCATCCAGATTCATGTCTATACTCAGATCCTAGAACAAATAGAAATCACTCTAGACAACGATTCCAGTCTTACTCTACTATTCTATGAATTCTAGCATTATGCCATGAGACTCGTTATACAAGTAAACTCATGTCTCATAGTATGCTCAGTTCTATATACTCTGTTCAGTCCTAGAGATATGCCTTAATGGCTAGTAAAATCATGTTACATCATGTATATGCTCAGACCAGATTTCTTGAACAGTTTGTGCTTATGATTTTACTCTAACCATGCTTCATATGTCCAGAATGTGAGACACTCAGGCCTTGGCACTTGACTTCTCACACCTCACCTTGAGTGGCTAGATCACGCTAAGTATAATTCAAGACCAATCAGTATTCCTTCATTTGTGATGCTCACGCTCCCTTTCCATTCCTTCAGTGATCTTGGGTTATGTTTTCACAACTGTTAGTGCAGAAATCTAAGTAGTAGCCTAGATGGGAAGTACTAGATTTTCCTCTTTTGGTGTCCCTTTGTAGAAGTTCTTGTTGTTACAGTTTCTAGATATGCTAGGGAAGAGGAGATGATTCTCAGGTAGTGTCAGCTACAAAGAATTGATAAGATGATCATAGTAATAGGCTTGAATATCATGATGAAATACATGTGGGCTTTTTCTTTGTGGGACTAGTGACCCATTGATTAGAGCTCACGGTTAGTTGATTTTTGTGATAAGAAAGAATATCATTTTTGGGAGATAACTCTAGATGTAAGAGATTTGGTCGAGATAGGCTTGAACATGGTGAAAGAAGGTAGTTAGGGTCAGACCTCAGCATCTCTATGTGCACTAATGAGAATTGTAGTTACAAATGGTAAGCGTGGTATTCAGAGAAGTTGGTGTAGTTATAAAGGGTGTTCCTAAGCTTAAGAGTTGTCAAATGTACTGTTATGAAGGGAATAGCCTTGTTCTTACTTTCTGCCTAGGGTGCTCGTACCTTATATCAAGTAGCTTCAGATAGCAAGATAGTAAACTCCTCACACCAGATCAGTTCAGACCTGCCGGTAATCATTCCTAAGGCCAGAAGGCCCTACGTTCAGTTTAGTCCATGCTAGTGAGTTCAGATTAGGAGAGAATAGTTTTCTTGTATAATTAATCCTCTCAGTTTTATGTTCCTTTTAGTTAATGTAATTTCTAAGAATGTGTGCACTCTTTATGAGTTCCAGCTAAGTCCATACTCTCACTCTAGACCAGTTATCATGTTGGACATTCAGTTTCATGTCCTATCAGTTTTCTTATGATCTCAGTATGCATACATGCCTCACAAACCCAGCTCAATTCCAATTTCAGTCAGAAATAAGTTACCATGTCAGTACTCCAGCTTTTAGAACTCAATTGGTGGGATTGCAGCTCTTTCCCTACAACCTCAGCATAATTAGTCTTCATTCGAGGATGAATGATTCCAAGGGGGAGATATTGTAACAACCCAAAAATTCTAAGCTAAGACCCGAACCATTTCCATGAGTGTAATGATCATTTCTCTAGTGTGGTGAGTGCTTAGGATGTAATCATGTTCATAAGAAACTCCTAGACACAAGTTAAGTTGGAAGCTCCCCAACTAAAGAAGTTTTCATGTAAGACTAAACTAGTGTCATCTTCAAATGATCACACCTTCTAAAATATGAAGAGTTACGTGGCCTAGTACCCACCAAATTAAATTTTTTTGAGTCTTATTTTTGATCGCGTATCAATCTGAGTCCGGAGTAAAAAGTTATTGTCAGTGACTACGGACGGGATGACGAACCATGATTCTGAAACACGGTCCGTACTGTGACTCGTAAAAATAGACCTGCAACTTAAAATTTTCTACTTTAAAATGATGAGTTGGTACAGGACCCATAGACCAAAACCACGGTCCGTAGTATGACCCGTGGTTTGTCAATTTTTAGCCTTTCTTCCTGATTTTCACGGGTCACTTCACGGGCCATTATTTCAAATGACGGTCTATCCTGTAAACTTGTGGAATTACCTTCAGAGAACCCCAGAACTCAGGTATAGAACCATGAGTCAGTTGACGGTCCATCGTTCAGAACCACGGTTCATCAACCAATCCGTGGTTCGATATTCTGAGAAATTTCAGCAGTTTTTAATTTAGCTTCCCAGGAGTATTTCAGATCATTCTTTCTTCTTTAAGCTCTGACTATAAATAGTTTTAGGCTTATTTAATTAAGTCAAATACCTCCAAACTATCATATTTCCTCACTTTTTCTCTCAAGTCAATTTGAAAGAAGAAAAGAGCGTTCTTCTCCAAATTTCAGACCTAGGGCTTTCTCCATCAAGCTGCAAACTTCAGGTTCTCTTCAAGGATTATCGTCAACTAGGTATGTGGGATTTCAATGAGGGTTCCCTTTCACCCTCATGCCCAAAGTTTCAGATTTTCATATGATTTTACAAGTTGTGAAACTAGGGTTCTCACCCAATTATGCTAAATTTTACAGAATTCAGTCCTTATGATTTCTACATGATTTAAATCTTATTTTAGAAGATTTGCACCATGTTTTCAGTGACTTGCATGAGCTTTCATAAGAACTTTAAGAAATCAAGAATTTAGCCTAAAATTGTAGTACTTTCATGAGAATTGATTTTTCTTCAGAATTTAGCCTAGAGTACTAGCATTCAGTTTTAAGCATGAAATTAGCCAGTTTTCAGTCTACAGGTTTTCTTTAAAACATCTCATGATTTAGCATGCTTCAGCTTACCTTCAGTATGTTTTTACAAGTATATGTTTTTTTATATAGACTTTCAGATATGCCATCAATGATGATAAATTTGGTAAGTTTCATGATTAGTATGACATCTAGATATGTCCACATGTTTTATGAATAGTTTTAAGTTATACAGTCTTTCAGAAATCATCTAGATTAATTAGGTTCTGACATAGTATTTCAGAACTTCAGCTTTAAATGAGCTATCAGTATTCAGTTTGGGAGTAGTATTTAGCACCGAGTTGGACTAGGGTTCAGCGTACCCTCAAGTCCAAGAACTACGTGCCGCCGTAGGTTATTTAGACCCTTGGTTGTGCATCAGAAATAGTGATCATGCCAGTCATGCCTCTACACCCTGGCAAGGTATATTGGGTCCTCTCGATAGGGCGTATACATCGGACTCCATGTTTAGCTCACGTGGTTTATGTCAGTTAACTGACTCTCCCACAGAATTAGACTCAGTAGTTGTGTACTAGGCCCTACGTTTAGTTTACAGCTTTTAAATTACATTTTTCATTATATCTTTACATATCAGATTTTGTGCATATTACGTTTGGGTCTGAGTACTACAGATTCAATTTATAGTTTTAAATAGCTCATCAATATTTTCAGCATGCTTAGTTACCTCAGAGTCTATGTATCTCACAGCTTACAACTCAGAACACTTTTATACTCTTCAGTAAAAGAGCCCACGTTTTACAGGATCATGGTCAGACAGATCGCAGCTTTCAGTCAACAGAGGACGAGTCCTCCTTATTCGAGAACTCCAGTCAATTACTAGTCACAGTAGTTATTTTCAGTTCTTGTATATTGATTAGAGGTAGTTAGGGGTCATGTCCCGACTATCTATAGTCAGTGTTAATAGAGGCTTCATAGACAGTCAGTCAGTTAGTTGTATCATTTTCAAATGAGTTGTATTTCAGTTTATTACAGTACTCTTTAAGAGCTCATCATATGTTTCTGCTTCCGCATAATATTCTTCAGTTTATCTATTTCTAGTTAGTTGCTCATGACTTATGCCAACAAGAAGGATTATCTTGGGATCACTTGTGGTCTCAGGTCCCGTATTACGTCTAGGGTGTAGGCTCGGGGCATGACAAACTTGGTATCAGAGACAGGTTCAAGTGTCCTAGGGTGTCTGTGAAGCCGTGTCTTGTAGAGTCTTGCTTATGGGTGTGTTGTGCACCACACTTATAATCAGGAGGCTACAGAGCATTTAGGAAATGTTTCCCTTCGTTCATACTCCAGATCGTGCAGTAAAGTTGTTCCTTCAGAAACTTATGCAGATTCATGCGTGTTCCAATTCCTCCAATCATGCCTCATCTTTGAGGTAGTAGAGACAGTATTGTTCAGATTCCTATCAGTAAAATGCTCTTAGATAGAGTCATCAGAAAAGTTAAAAGACTGCACAAGGGATTGAGAGGATCCCACTAGTGCATTAAAGTCTACCAATCCAAAAGCATGTACAGTTTTCTATTCGTGCAGTTGAGCCAGTAGAATAATGTACACTCAGGCTCTCTTCTAGAAACTTTACTACGAATGGTGCCTTAGCCGAAGAGTACGGTTCTTTAACTGCTTGGGTAGTATAGTTACTCAACAGTTAGTGTGAATTGAGATTTTATGGGCCATAAGTAGCAGAATGACCCCAGAACTAGATGTATGAATTCAGAAGTATAGTGGCTATGAGAGGAAAAATGGTTAGTTAAGATAACTTAGAGCATATTTGAACTAGGTGAAGAATATCCTTGAATGGTAGAAAGGTATATGTATATCCAGAGTAGTATGTTGTGGCATGAATTCAAGAGATTATAAATAGAAAATGTTGAGTCCTTTAGTGTGGTCTGAATTCAGTTGATTTTGGTGGATGTGAACTTAGAGATGTGATGTTAATAGACAAATAAGCAAAGGTCAGGTTGCTAAGTGTTAGAATAAGTGGTTATCTACACCAGTAAGAGTATGAGTCCTCTAGTGATAAACGTAAGGGTAAAGAGGAAGCTAAGAGATGCCTCAGAAGAAGACCTAGCAAGGGTTTAGCATCTTCAGTTATAGCCTATCAGGAAGAGTTTAGCATCCAGGAATACAGTGATACCCCAATCTTACAATTGGTTATATCCTAGTTTAGGATAGAGGTCCACAAACTTAGAGGGGTGACTCTTGAGCTAAAGGGGAATGATAGAGTGAAGAACCAAATCGAGTCTTGCGACTAAACTAGTACAGAATTCTAGAAAGGGCTATGATGGGATATCGATCCATTCTTATTCCAGCGGATTTCCTAGTGCTTCAGTCAGGATGACACTATACTCAGACGTATTTGTGTCATACTCACGGATAAGTTCATGCACTCCATCCAAATTCATGTCTATACTCAGCTCCTAGAACAAACAGAAATTACTCCAAACAACGATTCCAGTCTTACTCTACGATTCTATGAATTCCAGCTTTATGCCATAAGACTCGTTATACAAGTAAACTCATGTTTCACAGTATGCTCAGTTTTATGTACTCAGTTCAGTTCTCGAGATATGCCTTAATGGCTAGTGAAATCATGTTACATCATGTATATTCTCAGACCAGATTTCTTACCCAATTATGCTAAATTTTACAAAATTCAGTCCTTATGATTTCTACTTGATTTACATCTTATTTTAGAAGATATGCACCATATTTTCAGTGACTTGCATGAGCTTTCACAAGAACTTTAAGAAATTAAGAATTTAGCCTACCATGAGAATTGATTTTTCTTCAGAATTTAGCCTAGAGTACTAGCATTCAATTTTAAGCATGAAATTAGCCAGTTTTCAGTCTACAGGTTTTCTTTAAGACTTCTCATGATTTAGCAGGCTTCAACTTACCTTCAATATGTTTTTACAAGGATGAGTTTTTTATATAGACTTTCAGGTATGCCATCAATGATGATGAATTTGGTAAGTTTCATGATTAGTGTGACATCTAGATATGTCCACATCTTTTATGAATAGTTTTCAGTTATACAGTCTTTCAGAAATCATCCAGATTAATTAGGTTCTGACACAGTATTTCAGAACTTCAGTTTTAAATGAGCTATCACTATTCAGTTTGGGAGTAGTATTTAGCACCAAGTTGGACTAGGGTTCAGCGTACCCTCAAGTCCTAGAACTACGTGCCACTGTAGGTTATTTAGCCCCTCAGTTGGGCATCAGAACTAGTGATCACGCCAGTCATGCCTCTATACCCTGGCAAGGTATATTGGGTCCTCTCGATGGGGCGTATACATCGAACTCCATGTTTAGCTCACGTGGTTTATGTCGATTAACAGACTCTCCCACAGAATTAGACTCAGTAGTTGTGTACTAGGCCCTCAGTTCAGTTTACAGCTTTTAAATTACATTTTTCAGAATATCCTTACATATCAGATTTTGTGCATATTACGTTTGGACCTGAGTACTACAGATTCAATTTATAGTTTTAAACAGCTCGTCAATATTTTCAGCATGCTTAGTTATCTCATAGTCTATGTATCTCACAGCTTACAACTCAGAACACTTTTATACTCTTCAGTAAAAGAGCCCACGTTTTACAGCATTGACATATGCATTCTCAAATATCCATATTTAGTCCAGCTTTCAGTTGTGTTTCTAGTATATACATGTTTTCTCATGTTTTCAAAGTTAGTGCATTAGCTTACATGCTCAGTACATTCAAAGTACTGACCACATACCTACCAATAAGTGAATAAGTGATCGTAGGAAAACAAAGATAAGAAATAGTAATAAGACAGCGGAAAAGAAAAGACTTACAAAGGTGAAGTTTTATTTATGAAGACAAAAGTGGAAACATTGCAAGCATAAGAAAGAGAGAGAGAGGTTTTCAGAATATGTAAATTTTCTGATGCCTATTACAATTGGGGAGTTCCCTTTTTATAGAGAGAAATGAGATCTTTGAGATCTTTTGTGAACGGTCCAGATCTTGCCGACACTTTGGAGGGCGTAGATGTTGCCGACAATTTGTAGTGGGTTTTTGTGGGCCCTGGTTTTGTCGTTAGCTTCTCAGTGGATGCCAGTTGTGAATAATGAAATACCCTTTGGAAAAAGTAATTCCGGCTTTGCCTCTACTTTTCCTCAAGGGTTAGATTCTTATTCATAATTGGGGTCCATGTAAGCTAAGGCCATACCTTTGGGTTGGCACATATCTCCATTATCATCACTTCCACTTTCTGTGGATGCAGCATCCTCAATCATCTTCATGATTTGGACTTCATTGTATTTGTCTAAGTTTTTCAACGCTTCTTCCAGTTTTAGCCTGAGAGCAGCTTTTGTTGAATTCTTAGATCCTTGGACTTTAGACGATGATGACGATGAACTCGCCTGTTCTTTGGGTTTAGGAGCCCATCCTTTAACTAAAATCTGTTTACATAAATAATTAATCCTGTCAATTTCATTTTTGGAGAAATCCCAGGAAATGATAAAAGATATCCTTTTCTCGATATGGTATTTGCATATCTTGATATGCTCTGGTAGAGTTGTAATTTCTTCTTTGGCCTGAAATTCTTCAAACCTGTTGAGAAACTGCTGAGGGAGGGTTTCTTTAATACCCCCGAATAAATTCCACCATTCATAAAACCATCTGGGAATAATGGCCTTCATAACTTTTGGATCATACTTAACAAACCAAGTGTGCCTTGGCCTTAGATAGATAAAATTCATCCAAGCAGACTTGTAGTCATACCAATTGTACGTCTGGGGTCTATGTTCCATAGACAGGTTGATAGGAGTATGCAAGTGCCCAACAAACCAATCAAATGGATCCATGATCTTCTTGATAGTAAATCTTGAATACTTAATGATGCTGGGATCTTTTTCGTCCCTGGTGTGTTCAAACATTACAGATTCAGTATCTATCAAAATGGCCTCATAATACCTTCTTGTTTTTAATGGATTATCATTATCCACAAAATTGTAATTAGTATAGCAAGGATCGGTCAGAGCTTTCATGCTTATATTGCCGAATTCTTTGTTGAGGGCCATTATCGGCAGTACCTGCGAAACAACAAAATCAAAGGATTCTTCCTTTTGTTTTGCTTTAAGATTAGCATTTGTTAACTCAGGGTTAACAGCTTGTGCGAAGGATTCAGGAACCTTCATTGTATAATCTTCTTTGACCTGAATAGAGCTAGAAGATGCTCCTTGGTCAAAAGGTTTTTTCAAACTGATTGTTTTTGGATGAGGAGGAAGGGCCAACCTTGGTGGTTGAGTTGGTGAAGGTAGCATTGGGTAGTCTGCTAAAGCAGTAAATTTATTCTGGAAATTTAGTAGAGGCCTCTGAGGGGCTTCTGGTTTTGAGGGAGTAGGGGGAGCAAGGGTGAATGGTTTAACCAATCTTTCTTTGGGAGGCTGTTCTCCCTTGTTAGGCCTAAAGGGCCTCATGTTTACCCTGCAAAAATTCTCTTGTTAGGAAATCAGGTAAAGAATTTTCTTCTCCTTTGATAAATTCGATTTTGAAATCAAAACTAGATAGTAGAGCTTGCCATCTAGCAAAAATTTGTTTAGAGACAAGATTCTTTACATCTTTAGTAAGAATTTCTTTAGCAGATTTACAATCTACTCTTAATAAAAATTCCTTGTTAACAAGGTCATCCTGGAATTTAGTGATACATAACACTATAGATAAAACTTCCTTTTTGACAGTGGAATAGTTTTTCTGGGCAGAATTCCAGATTCCGGAAGTAAACCTGACTAGTTGTTCAGGGGAATTGATGGCAATCGTTTGTTTAAGGATACCACCATAACCTATATCTGAAGCATCAGTTTCAACAATCATGGAAGCTTCAGGGTTAGGGAGACCTAAACAGGGGAGGTTTTTAACCAAACCTTTGATCTGGATAACAGCCTGGGTTTGGGATAAACCCCAAGGAATGGGGTTCTTCTTAAGCCTTTTGTATAAAGGTTCACAGACCTGTCTGACATTAGGGATGAAATCAGCAACATAGTTGAGGCTCCCTAGAAATCTTTGCAACTGAGTTTTATCAGTAATGACATCAGGAAACTTAGTAGAGAATTCTATGGCTCTACAAATGGGTTTGTAACTACCTTGATAAAGGTCGTGTCCTAAAAATCTAATAGCTGTTTGAAAAAGCTTGATTTTCTTGGCACTGACTACAAGGCCATTAGTTTTAACAACTTTAAAGAAGATGTTGAGGTGCTTAAAATGGGCATCAATATCCTCAGAAAAAATAAGAACATCATCTATATAAACTATAGCCATATGACTGTAATTGTTAAAGATAGAGTTCATGATATTTTGAAACTCTGAAGGGGCATTTTTTAACCCAAAAGGCATAACCTTCCATTCGTACTGCCCGAAGGGTACGTTGAAAGCGGTTTTATACCGGTCTTCTTCAGCAATTTGGATTTGCCAGAATCCGGATTTTAAATCGAACTTGCTATAGACATTAGCCTTCACAGTTCTTTTTAGAAGATCCCTCTTATTAGGTATAGGATACCTAATCCATTTTAGAGCGGCATTTAAAGGCTTATAATTGATTACAAGCCTGGGAGCCCCTCTTTCCCTTTCAGCAGCTTTATTGACATAGAATGCCGAACAGCTCCAGGGAGATTTGGAAGGAGAGATGATGCCTTCATCAAGAAGTTTAGAAATTTCCTTTTTGCAAATTTCCATAATATCCTGATTCATCTGAATAGGTCTCGCCTTAGTAGAGATCTCTTGTTCATTGAATCCTTCAATATAAGGGAGTTTAACAATATGTCTTTTTCTTTCCCAAAAAGCATTAGGAAAATCTGAGCATATTTCTTTTTCAAAAAGAGTCTGGAGATTAGCAATTTTGGTAACTATCCCCGGGGTTTTTAAAATCTGCTCGATTTTCTTAACTTTAATATCATCCTTTAAAAAGTTAATATGGTTGGAAAGTAGATTTATTCTAAAAATGGTTTTCTGCCGAATAAAGTCACTTTCTTCAATAGAAAGGTTTTTTACAAAAGGAAAATACAAAGTTTTTCCCAAAATACTGGTTTCTATACCTTCTAAGGTAGTAATAAAAGGCTTTATCTGAGTGATAAAGGGAATACCCAGAATGACTTCTTCAGTGATGCTATCTGTAATAATGAAATCATTAGTTAAGCAGATACCATCATTACAAATATGAGCTTTAGAAAGCTTATAATTAATGCGAAGTCTTTCTCCTGTGGCAGAGTATAATTTAGAAGTACTTTTTTGCAAGTATTTGATAGGAACAATACCTTTCATGATACAATTGCGATCAACACCACTATCAAGGAGGGCAATTTTGTTAATAACAAGGTCTTTGTTAATAACTATCTTAACAGGAATATGATGACTCTGGGGTCTAATTGAGGAGATAATAGCACAACCAGGGTCTGAATTTCTATGGTCAGAAGTTTCTGGTTGATCTATTTCTTTTCCTGATGAGGGAACCTCCTCATTATCTTCGGGGGGAGGAATATCATTGTTTTCTTCATCAGAAGAGCCTTCATTCTCAGACTTATAAACATAAGTCTTGGCATCTTTGAGGACTTGGGTAGTAAGAGAATCAATTTCAACCTTGTTAAGTCTGGTTCTTATATCCAAGACCTCTTTTTTGAGCTCAATGATTTCATTTTTTAGCTCAGAGATGGTAGGCTCAGGGGCCTTCTCAAACTTAGCCATGATTCGTTTCATGCTGAAGGGTTCTATGGTTGCTCTAGACTCTCTAGGAGTTTGCTTAGATTGTTCTAAGATAAGCCTCTTGAGCTCAATGAGGTAGCTCTTTTTGGCTTCATAGTTATCAATGTGTTGGATCACATCAAAGAGAGCTTCATTAGGGTCAGCTGTTAAGACCCTGATGGCAGGGGAATCGTTGCAATAGCAGAAAGAACCATGGCAACTGGAGCAATCATCACCTGACTGGGCAGAGTCAGAACTATAAGAAAGATCGATGTCGCTACCAGTAACATCAGAATAATCGGGTGAAGACGAATTTCCTTTGTCTTCTTCTAGGATAGCAAAGAGTTGTTCTTTGGCTTGATCAGGAATGTCAAGGAGATTAATCTTCTTCTTCTTGCCTCCTGCTTTGCAGTCTCTGGCTAAATGGCCAGTTTTTCCACAATTATAACAAGTTGGCCCTGAATTATTGGAAGACCTATGCTTATGCCTTCTATGAGCTCTTTTAGAGGAACGTTTTAGATCATCACTATGCTTGGTCTTATGACGTTTCTTCCTATGACTCTTGCTAGAATCTTTGTCCTTTTTGGAAAGATACTTAGGAGGAGTAATAGAGGTAAAACCAAAGTCTGTACAGAAGTTTCCTAATTCCTTAGTGGAGGAGGACTTCTCTTTTTTAAGCTGTTGTTTGAGCTTAATATCAGTGCAGAGCTCTAGGCCTACAACATTAATAATGCTGATAAGGTCACCATAAGTCATTTGATGATAAGGAATTTTACCATCACAATGATCTTGAATTTTGGTTCTGACCTTTTCTGCGAAAAGAGGGGGAAGACCGCTAATGAATCTTTCTTTCCAGAAATCATTATTACAGTCAGGCCTGATCATGACCTTACTAACAAACTGGTGTTTGTACCAGATGAAGTCATCTAACCTTGGACAGGTGAGGTTATTAAGAATCTGGAGACTCCTATCTTGGAAGAGTTTTGGTTCTCCTACGAAGTGTTTGGCTATATGATAGAGGAGGACCGCGCAAGCGTCTTCTCTTACAACCTGGGAAGGGGCTTCAGAGGTACCCTCAGCTTTTATAACAGTTTCAATGGTGACTGCATCTTGAATAGCTTTTCTAAGCTCATCAGTTAGATAATTATCCCACCAATGTCTTAGCATGCCGGTGAAACCTGCTATAATCATGAAGGCTGCTTCTTTATCAGATGAGTGCCTGATTTTATAGGCAGTGATTGCAACTCCCATTTCGTGGAGTTTGTTGTAAATCTGATGTTCTGCAAGGCCATCAATGTTCCATTCAGTAATGCTTCTACCCTCATGAGAAGAGGTGGAAAGAAAAGCATTTTCTTCATACTGAATGTCAGGGAAGGAAGGACGAGATTGGTAGTTTTTCTTATTGTGGTACCTATCATTGGATACCCTTTGGATAAGGGGTTTGCTCTGGATGGTGCCAATACTTTTTCCATTAGCATCTTTGGATTTTTGTATTCCTTTGTCGGAGATACTAAAGGCTGCAAGCTGCTCATTGATTTTATCCAGAACATTGCCAGAGATTTCAAAGGTCTCTTTGAGTTTAGGGAACTTATCCCTATTGAATTCAGGCATCTTAAAGATGGGATCAGTTTCTAGCGTTTTGCTAGTACTGGCTTTGGAAGGAGTGGGCTTAGCACTATACAGAGCCCTCTCACTGGAATCCTCTAATTGTTTAGAAACAATATGAAGGACTTGGTTGGTATAATTATTCTGTTCTATAAGCCTGTCTATATCAGAACATTTGGGAATGGCTTCCGGCTTAGTACTCTTGGTCTTGAAAGGAGCAGCAGGAATGACCTTAGTGGAATAAGGGATACTAATTCCCTCGAGTGGAGGAGTAACAGCTTCGACAACTTTGTTGGTGGCTGTATACCACTTGCTGATGATGACCTTGAGAGACTGCTTTTGGCTGTCTAATTTTCCAGTCATTTCGAACCAGCTGAAGAACTCGATTATGCATCGGAGTCTCTTCATGTCCGACTTCCAGAGGTCTCTAAAGTTTTGTCTTTGGGCTAAGGAGTAATTAGCCATATACCAAGACTTTTTCTTTTGGTGCTGGGGAAGGTGCCAGAGTCTGTCTAGCTCCTTTGGATCAGGAACAAAATCCTTACCACCAGATCTAAGCATGGTGAGGGAATCTTCTTTCCCTTTTTTGAAGGTAAGGGGGGGTTCCATCTCACTATGAGTGGGGCTTTCAGGAGTGTAAAGGTCTTCCTGGTAGAAAACCTTTGGGATATCTCCCGAGTAATCAACTCCTACGACTTTCCCTTTGTCGTTGTTGATTATCATCGTGTCTTCTGTTTCCTCCCGGGTTTTGGAAGAAGAAGGGCGACTGGAAGACGAAAGTCTGGCAGAGGATATTCTTCTAATGGATGAAGACCTAGGATTACTCAAAAATTTGAGGTCTATAGCTCCATCAGGGAATTGGATAACTCTATCAATCTGAGTTCTTTCAGAATGTGAGTGTCTGGGCTGAGTGATAGTATCAAAATGCCATTCATCAGTGAAGGCAATTTCTTCCCAATTTAACAGTCTAGGCACAAATACGTTACTGTGCTGATGGTTGGCTTCCATTAACATAGTAGCCCCTTTTGTGCTTTCTATCCTTGCCTTAGGGGCAAGAGTAGTAGACATAAGCCTGTAGTACACTCGATAGATAATAGCACTTTCTCGAGTGTTGGCTTTGCTATTCATGTTTTTAGTCTTGACATTGAGAGTCAGACTATCCATGACATTAGGGTCATTAATGTCTACAGAAAAATTGGGATAACAATTAAAGTATACTGGCCCATGGGCTAAGTTACTTTGAAGAACTCCTAATAGAGAGTCATTAAATTCTAAAAGGCGATCATCCCTTAAGAGGACGCAAACAGGGATGTCTAAACCTTGTCTAAAAAGAGGTTTAACAACGACTTGAACTAACCCTATGTGAAGATAGTTAAAGTCCTTCTTATACCTGTTCAAATCAGGCTCCTTAAGCAACTTAATAATTTCTAAAGAATTATTGATAGCTATAGTGGACTCGCAGGTCTTAATATTATGTTTCCTAGCAAAACTAAAATTACCTAACTGGTAAATCTTTTTGAAAGGTTCAACTGGTATACTCCAGTTCTGCAAATTGTTTTCAACAGAGGCAATCCTAGTTGCCTGAGAAGAAAGGTTTATATTTAAAATATTTTGGTGATTGTTTTCCATAGTTTAAAAATATGCAAACCTAGGGGTCTGGGCTGCTAAAAAAATTATCAGAATTATAAACTATAAAGGTATAATTAATGTGCTCATCTAAGCAGATCGGGAATAAGTATCAACAAATAAGAATGTTTGTCTAAGTAGCTATACTTGGAATTACATCAAGTTAACACTCTCATGATTATCTCAGCGGAGGGACCACCATAGGTCTGGTCTAAACGCCTATCCGTCGGCTACAGCGACCACCTATCTTAAGGCTTCCAACACCTTAACCGGATATTAATCGGAAACTTCGAATCAATGAGAGAGTAACGACCACCTCAAACTTGTAAGACAAATATACTCATAGAAGATACAAATAACGATATGTAAAGATAAAGGCATTAATTAAATCTAAATAGCTAATAATTAAGAGAATTATTCAGCCATGCCCCTAGGCAGCATATAAGCTTAGCTGCTCATGCTAAGCTTAATGGCTGCCAACATGGCTCGAATTTCCTAGCACTTCAGTCAGGATGACACTATACTGAGACGTATATTTGTCATACTCATGGATAAGTTCATGCACTCCATCCAGATTCATGTCTATACTCAGATCCTAGAACAAATAGAAATTACTCTAGACAACGATTCCAGTCTTACTCTACTATTCTATGAATTCTAGCATTATGCCATGAGACTCGTTATACAAGTAAACTCATGTCTCATAGTATGCTCAGTTCTATATACTCTGTTCAGTCCTAGAGATATGCCTTAATGGCTAGTAAAATCATGTTACGTCATGTATATGCTCAGACCAGATTTCTTGAACAGTTTGTGCTTATGATTTTACTCTAACCATGCTTCATATGTCCAGAATGTGAGACACTCAGGCCTTGGCACTTGACTTCTCACACCTCACCTTGAGTGGCTAGATCACGCTAAGTATAATTCAAGACCAATCAGTATTCCTTCATTTGTGATGCTCACGCTCCCTTTCCATTCCTTCAGTGATCTTGGGTTATGTTTTCACAACTGTTAGTGCAGAAATCTAAGTAGTAGCCTAGATGGGAAGTACTAGATTTTCCTCTTTTGGTGTCCCTTTGTAGAAGTTCTTGTTGTTACAGTTTCTAGATATGCTAGGGAAGAGGAGATGATTCTCAGGTAGTGTCAGCTACAAAGAATTGATAAGATGATCATAGTAATAGGCTTGAATATCATGATGAAATACATGTGGGCTTTTTCTTTGTGGGACTAGTGACCCATTGATTAGAGCTCACGGTTAGTTGATTTTTGTGATAAGAAAGAATATCATTTTTGGGAGATAACTCTAGATGTAAGAGATTTGGTCGAGATAGGCTTGAACATGGTGAAAGAAGGTAGTTAGGGTCAGACCTCAGCATCTCTATGTGCACTAATGAGAATTGTAGTTACAAATGGTAAGCGTGGTATTCAGAGAAGTTGGTGTAGTTATAAAGGGTGTTCCTAAGCTTAAGAGTTGTCAAATGTACTGTTATGAAGGGAATAGCCTTGTTCTTACTTTCTGCCTAGGGTGCTCGTACCTTATATCAAGTAGCTTCAGATAGCAAGATAGTAAACTCCTCACACCAGATCAGTTCAGACCTGCCGGTAATCATTCCTAAGGCCAGAAGGCCCTACGTTCAGTTTAGTCCATGCTAGTGAGTTCAGATTAGGAGAGAATAGTTTTCTTGTATAATTAATCCTCTCAGTTTTATGTTCCTTTTAGTTAATGTAATTTCTAAGAATGTGTGCACTCTTTATGAGTTCCAGCTAAGTCCATACTCTCACTCTAGACCAGTTATCATGTTGGACATTCAGTTTCATGTCCTATCAGTTTTCTTATGATCTCAGTATGCATACATGCCTCACAAACCCAGCTCAATTCCAATTTCAGTCAGAAATAAGTTACCATGTCAGTACTCCAGCTTTTAGAACTCAATTGGTGGGATTGCAGCTCTTTCCCTACAACCTCAGCATAATTAGTCTTCATTCGAGGATGAATGATTCCAAGGGGGAGATATTGTAACAACCCAAAAATTCTAAGCTAAGACCCGAACCATTTCCATGAGTGTAATGATCATTTCTCTAGTGTGGTGAGTGCTTAGGATGTAATCATGTTCATAAGAAACTCCTAGACACAAGTTAAGTTGGAAGCTCCCCAACTAAAGAAGTTTTCATGTAAGACTAAACTAGTGTCATCTTCAAATGATCACACCTTCTAAAATATGAAGAGTTACGTGGCCTAGTACCCACCAAATTAAATTTTTTTGAGTCTTATTTTTGATCGCGTATCAATCTGAGTCCGGAGTAAAAAGTTATTGTCAGTGACTACGGACGGGATGACGAACCATGATTCTGAAACACGGTCCGTACTGTGACTCGTAAAAATAGACCTGCAACTTAAAATTTTCTACTTTAAAATGATGAGTTGGTACAGGACCCATAGACCAAAACCACGGTCCGTAGTATGACCCGTGGTTTGTCAATTTTTAGCCTTTCTTCCTGATTTTCACGGGTCACTTCACGGGCCATTATTTCAAATGACGGTCTATCCTGTAAACTTGTGGAATTACCTTCAGAGAACCCCAGAACTCAGGTATAGAACCATGAGTCAGTTGACGGTCCATCGTTCAGAACCACGGTTCATCAACCAATCCGTGGTTCGATATTCTGAGAAATTTCAGCAGTTTTTAATTTAGCTTCCCAGGAGTATTTCAGATCATTCTTTCTTCTTTAAGCTCTGACTATAAATAGTTTTAGGCTTATTTAATTAAGTCAAATACCTCCAAACTATCATATTTCCTCACTTTTTCTCTCAAGTCAATTTGAAAGAAGAAAAGAGCGTTCTTCTCCAAATTTCAGACCTAGGGCTTTCTCCATCAAGCTGCAAACTTCAGGTTCTCTTCAAGGATTATCGTCAACTAGGTATGTGGGATTTCAATGAGGGTTCCCTTTCACCCTCATGCCCAAAGTTTCAGATTTTCATATGATTTTACAAGTTGTGAAACTAGGGTTCTCACCCAATTATGCTAAATTTTACAGAATTCAGTCCTTATGATTTCTACATGATTTAAATCTTATTTTAGAAGATTTGCACCATGTTTTCAGTGACTTGCATGAGCTTTCATAAGAACTTTAAGAAATCAAGAATTTAGCCTAAAATTGTAGTACTTTCATGAGAATTGATTTTTCTTCAGAATTTAGCCTAGAGTACTAGCATTCAGTTTTAAGCATGAAATTAGCCAGTTTTCAGTCTACAGGTTTTCTTTAAAACATCTCATGATTTAGCATGCTTCAGCTTACCTTCAGTATGTTTTTACAAGTATATGTTTTTTTATATAGACTTTCAGATATGCCATCAATGATGATAAATTTGGTAAGTTTCATGATTAGTATGACATCTAGATATGTCCACATGTTTTATGAATAGTTTTAAGTTATACAGTCTTTCAGAAATCATCTAGATTAATTAGGTTCTGACATAGTATTTCAGAACTTCAGCTTTAAATGAGCTATCAGTATTCAGTTTGGGAGTAGTATTTAGCACCGAGTTGGACTAGGGTTCAGCGTACCCTCAAGTCCAAGAACTACGTGCCGCCGTAGGTTATTTAGACCCTTGGTTGTGCATCAGAAATAGTGATCATGCCAGTCATGCCTCTACACCCTGGCAAGGTATATTGGGTCCTCTCGATAGGGCGTATACATCGGACTCCATGTTTAGCTCACGTGGTTTATGTCAGTTAACTGACTCTCCCACAGAATTAGACTCAGTAGTTGTGTACTAGGCCCTACGTTTAGTTTACAGCTTTTAAATTACATTTTTCATTATATCTTTACATATCAGATTTTGTGCATATTACGTTTGGGTCTGAGTACTACAGATTCAATTTATAGTTTTAAATAGCTCATCAATATTTTCAGCATGCTTAGTTACCTCAGAGTCTATGTATCTCACAGCTTACAACTCAGAACACTTTTATACTCTTCAGTAAAAGAGCCCACGTTTTACAGGATCATGGTCAGACAGATCGCAGCTTTCAGTCAACAGAGGACGAGTCCTCCTTATTCGAGAACTCCAGTCAATTACTAGTCACAGTAGTTATTTTCAGTTCTTGTATATTGATTAGAGGTAGTTAGGGGTCATGTCCCGACTATCTATAGTCAGTGTTAATAGAGGCTTCATAGACAGTCAGTCAGTTAGTTGTATCATTTTCAAATGAGTTGTATTTCAGTTTATTACAGTACTCTTTAAGAGCTCATCATATGTTTCTGCTTCCGCATAATATTCTTCAGTTTATCTATTTCTAGTTAGTTGCTCATGACTTATGCCAACAAGAAGGATTATCTTGGGATCACTTGTGGTCTCAGGTCCCGTATTACGTCTAGGGTGTAGGCTCGGGGCATGACAAACTTGGTATCAGAGACAGGTTCAAGTGTCCTAGGGTGTCTGTGAAGCCGTGTCTTGTAGAGTCTTGCTTATGGGTGTGTTGTGCACCACACTTATAATCAGGAGGCTACAGAGCATTTAGGAAATGTTTCCCTTCGTTCATACTCCAGATCGTGCAGTAAAGTTGTTCCTTCAGAAACTTATGCAGATTCATGCGTGTTCCAATTCCTCCAATCATGCCTCATCTTTGAGGTAGTAGAGACAGTATTGTTCAGATTCCTATCAGTAAAATGCTCTTAGATAGAGTCATCAGAAAAGTTAAAAGACTGCACAAGGGATTGAGAGGATCCCACTAGTGCATTAAAGTCTACCAATCCAAAAGCATGTACAGTTTTCTATTCGTGCAGTTGAGCCAGTAGAATAATGTACACTCAGGCTCTCTTCTAGAAACTTTACTACGAATGGTGCCTTAGCCGAAGAGTACGGTTCTTTAACTGCTTGGGTAGTATAGTTACTCAACAGTTAGTGTGAATTGAGATTTTATGGGCCATAAGTAGAAGAATGACCCCAGAACTAGATGTATGAATTCAGAAGTATAGTGGCTATGAGAGGAAAAATGGTTAGTTAAGATAACTTAGAGCATATTTGAACTAGGTGAAGAATATCCTTGAATGGTAGAAAGGTATATGTATATCCAGAGTAGTATGTTGTGGCATGAATTCAAGAGATTATAGATAGAAAATGTTGAGTCCTTTAGTGTGGTCTGAATTCAGTTGATTTTGGTGGATGTGAACTTAGAGATGTGATGTTAATAGACAAATAAGCAAAGGTCAGGTTGCTAAGTGTTAGAATAAGTGGTTATCTACACCAGTAAGAGTATGAGTCCTCTAGTGATAAACGTAAGGGTAAAGAGGAAGCTAAGAGATGCCTCAGAAGAAGACCTAGCAAGGGTTTAGCATCTTCAGTTATAGCCTATCAGGAAGAGTTTAGCATCCAGGAATACAGTGATACCCCAATCTTACAATTGGTTATATCCTAGTTTAGGATAGAGGTCCACAAACTTAGAGGGGTGACTCTTGAGCTAAAGGGGAATGATAGAGTGAAGAACCAAATCGAGTCTTGCGACTAAACTAGTACAGAATTCTAGAAAGGGCTATGATGGGATATCGATCCATTCTTATTCCAGCGGATTTCCTAGTGCTTCAGTCAGGATGACACTATACTCAGACGTATTTGTGTCATACTCACGGATAAGTTCATGCACTCCATCCAAATTCATGTCTATACTCAGCTCCTAGAACAAACAGAAATTACTCCAAACAACGATTCCAGTCTTACTCTACGATTCTATGAATTCCAGCTTTATGCCATAAGACTCGTTATACAAGTAAACTCATGTTTCACAGTATGCTCAGTTTTATGTACTCAGTTCAGTTCTCGAGATATGCCTTAATGGCTAGTGAAATCATGTTACATCATGTATATTCTCAGACCAGATTTCTTACCCAATTATGCTAAATTTTACAAAATTCAGTCCTTATGATTTCTACTTGATTTACATCTTATTTTAGAAGATATGCACCATATTTTCAGTGACTTGCATGAGCTTTCACAAGAACTTTAAGAAATTAAGAATTTAGCCTACCATGAGAATTGATTTTTCTTCAGAATTTAGCCTAGAGTACTAGCATTCAATTTTAAGCATGAAATTAGCCAGTTTTCAGTCTACAGGTTTTCTTTAAGACTTCTCATGATTTAGCAGGCTTCAACTTACCTTCAATATGTTTTTACAAGGATGAGTTTTTTATATAGACTTTCAGGTATGCCATCAATGATGATGAATTTGGTAAGTTTCATGATTAGTGTGACATCTAGATATGTCCACATCTTTTATGAATAGTTTTCAGTTATACAGTCTTTCAGAAATCATCCAGATTAATTAGGTTCTGACACAGTATTTCAGAACTTCAGTTTTAAATGAGCTATCACTATTCAGTTTGGGAGTAGTATTTAGCACCAAGTTGGACTAGGGTTCAGCGTACCCTCAAGTCCTAGAACTACGTGCCACTGTAGGTTATTTAGCCCCTCAGTTGGGCATCAGAACTAGTGATCACGCCAGTCATGCCTCTATACCCTGGCAAGGTATATTGGGTCCTCTCGATGGGGCGTATACATCGAACTCCATGTTTAGCTCACGTGGTTTATGTCGATTAACAGACTCTCCCACAGAATTAGACTCAGTAGTTGTGTACTAGGCCCTCAGTTCAGTTTACAGCTTTTAAATTACATTTTTCAGAATATCCTTACATATCAGATTTTGTGCATATTACGTTTGGACCTGAGTACTACAGATTCAATTTATAGTTTTAAACAGCTCGTCAATATTTTCAGCATGCTTAGTTATCTCATAGTCTATGTATCTCACAGCTTACAACTCAGAACACTTTTATACTCTTCAGTAAAAGAGCCCACGTTTTACAGCATTGACATATGCATTCTCAAATATCCATACTTAGTCCAGCTTTCAGTTGTGTTTCTAGTATATACATGTTTTCTCATGTTTTCAAAGTTAGTGCATTAGCTTACATGCTCAGTACATTCAAAGTACTGACCACATACCTTCCTTGTGCTGCATCATTTTATGATGTAGGTGTCAGTGCTAGCTCCCAGGATCATGGTCAGACAGATCACAACTTCCAGTCAGTAGAGGACGAGTCCTCTTTATTCGGGAACTCCAGTCAATTACTAGTCACAGTAGTTATTTTCAGTTCTTGTATATTGATTAGAGGTAGTTGGGGGTCATGTCCCGACTATCTATAGTCAGTGTTAATAGAGGATTCATATACAGTCAGTCAGTTAGTTGTATCATTTTTCAAATGAGTTGTATTTTAGTTTATAAAACTTTAGTTTATTACAGTACTCTTTAAGATCTCATCATATGTTTCAGCTTCCGCATAATATTCTTCAGTTTATCTATTTCTATTTAGTTGCTCATGACTTATGCCAGCAAGAAGGGTTATCTTGGGATCACTTGTGATCACATGTCCCGTGTTACATCTAGGGTGTAGGATCGGGGAGTGACAAACAACCCACCCAAAGATGCTAATTAATGCAGTCATAGCCTATATACGCAGAGTCTAAGTAGGGAAAACCATAACCTACCTGTCATCCGACAACTAGCTGCGGGAACGACATCTTCCAGCTCGAACTGCTCCAAGAAGCTCCAAATCACGAAAATACTATCAACACAATAATCTAGGCATCAAAATGAAACATATAATACCCATAATGCTATGAACATAACCAGGTCAAAATCTGGGTCACAAGCAGGCTCGTGGGCCCCGCGACCCGAAACTAAAAATGAAAAACACCACAGTGTTCCCCACAATCCCGGGAGCACATGCTCAAAATTTGTGTGGAAACGGACAACAATTTGGGATCCAAACAGCCCACAAATCAAGAATTTACAAAGGGGAATCAATGGAAGAAAATAGAATTTTAACGAGGAACTTACCCTCTTCAAGAGGCCAAGAACACACCCGGATCAGTAGCATATATTCCTCCAAGTTATGGGAGTGATCAGGTGAAGAAATAGAGAAATTTGGAATGAAAATGGTGGAAATATCGTATAAGAGAAGTTGGAAATGAAATGGAGAAGAGGGGTTTTAAAGATGCTGCCAACTGATGCCACACCTAAGCGGCCATGGGCTGCCTATGCGGGTTCGCATACACGGGCACTGGCAAGGCCAGGCGCTAGCCCAGCGCGCACACGACCAGGCGCTTCCTAGGCGAAGGCCAAGGATTTGGGGCGGCTGGCATGCTGCATCGCGTAGGCAGCCAGGCCCACGCGTAGGCATAGACGACCAGGCGCTGCCTAGGCGAAGGCCAAGGATTTGGGGCAGCCGGCATGTTGCATCGCGTAGGCGGCCAGGCCCACATGTAGGCATAGGCTTGCTAGTGCCAGCACAGTAACCAGTTGCCATCAGTTATACCAACTAGAATTTTAACTCCGATGGACCCTCGAGAATGCATCCAGGGTCCTACGAACACAAACGATCTAAGCTATTCCACTAGAAATGGCATTCCGGATCCAATGGAATCAACGAAAATACCATCAGAGGTCGATTTAACAAAAAGTGAACCCCATGCCCAAAATCAACCTTTAGGCCAACGATTCCAAAATGGAACCCAAGAGTCAAAAACAAGTCCGGAAGCCTCGGGACCCGAACCAATGGTCCCTCTAGCCTAAACTCAATATTCCAGAGCTAACAGCGCTGACAGAATTTCCATCAGAGGCCGTCTTCTCAAAATATTTACCAAAGTCAACCAAATAAGACCAACTAGCCTGAAAACACATAACGAGAGAGAATTCCAAGCTGAATAGCTCCCAGATCCCGACAAAAGGTCCACCTAGACCAAAGTCCATGCTTCGGAACTAACAGAACTGTTGGAATTCAATTCTGACACGATAGCTAAGAATGTTGACTGAAGTCAATGATTTCCAACGTTTAAAGCTCTAAAACAAGGAACGGTCATAAAGACCAAACAAACGGCCCGGGCACCAAACTATCGGTCCCAGCAAGCCATAAATGACTTAGGGCCATCACAGGCAAGCTCTAGCAGTACAAAGAAGGCAAAAACACAATAATGACCGAAAAGGTCATTACAACATTAAAACATGAAGAATGATACTGATATTACTACTTCAAAATTTGGGTCAGAATTCGGGTAAAAAAGCACTTGTGGGGCTCACATATGGAATTCAAAAATAAAGTCTACAATTATCTCCCTCATAGGACAAAGATCACATGCTCAAAATTTGAGCATGATCAACCTCCAATTTCAAGCCCAAATCAGCCCCAAAAATCAAGAGGAAACCAAAGACTAAAATAAGAATTTAATGGAAAGAGGGCCTGAAAACTTATAAATTAACGACGGAAAATCGACAACAGACAAGAAATAATTGGCCCCAAGCTTTAACAAGTGATCCCATAGAGAATTCTTGAGCTCAAACTCTCAACAATAGAGGATTTTCGTGTAATATGATTTAAAAAATGAAGTAAATTAATATATACTCCTAGGCCACTAGCCTTCACAAATGCTGGGAGGCCACCGCATACGCGATCTCACATAGGCAGCCAACCCCTCACGAACGCGAAGAGGAAAAGAAGTCGGGGTCTAGAGCCCCATATTCGGGAATGCGGTGGAGCCACCGCATAAGCGAGCCCGCCAAACGCGGCAACACCTCGCGTACGCAGAGGGTAAAATGTGGCTACATCAGCTGGAAAAAACCAGCAATATTTGCCAAGTTTAAAAATGCTCGGATGGACCCTCGAGATTCATTCGGGGTCTCTTGCATGCAAAAAAAATATGCTACACTATCAAAAATGGCATTTTGGACACAACAAAATTGATAAAATTCCCAACAGATATTGTTTCAATAAAAAGTGAAGCCCACACCCAAAATACCTATTATAGCCAGAAGCCACCAATATCCCAAAATGAGTTCGGAAGCCTCGGAACCCGAACCAAAGGTTCCCAATAGCTCAAAGTCCATGCTCCAAAGCTAACAGCACTGACAAAATTTTCATTCGAGTCTGTTTACTCCGAATGTTGACCAAAGTCAACTCTTATTACTTTAAGAGTTCCAAACTAGGAAAATGGGCTTAAAACACAAACAAACTGCCTGGGAACCAAACTATCAGTTCTGACAAGTCATAAATGACCTGTAACCACTGTTAAAAAGCTCAAAACACGGAAAAAGCACAAAAACATAGAAAATGACCTAAAGGGTTAATACAACAAAAATATTATCTAGCCAAATTGGGTACACGTCAATGTTTTTTGCCCGAAGACTTCTACATCATCTTCAGTTGAAAAGGGGTAGCTGTTGACACATCCAATTTTAATTCTCCATGCTTAAAATTAATGACTTCAGGCTTTCTGATCATTAAAAAAGCACAAAACATAATTTTTACATATATTCTCAATTTTTAGTAATGTATTGATAATTATCCTTCATTTCATAAATATTAGGATTTTTATCAATTTATTTTACTTTTTTTCACTTTCTTATAATTTATTAATAATTGTCCTTAATTTCGTAAATATTAAAAAAATTATCAATTTTTTATCATCACATTTTTATTTTTTATAATTCATTGATAATTATCCTTAAATTCATAAATATTAAAAAAATTATCAATTTATTGTCATTATAAAATTTTATTAATGACACTATTTTCACAGTCATCTGCACATATACATCACACAAATACTATAATTTTATAATTTATAATGCACTATATTTACAACACACATTATTTTTTAGGTAAAGCTAATAACTTTTTTTCATTATAAATAAGGGAGGGGGGTTGAACACTACTACACACTCACACATTCACACACAACTCTTCAGATTTTCTTTTTTCTAAACACTCATCAGCTTTTTCATGTTTCTTTTTCTCCTCTCAAGACTCACGTTCTCTCTTTCTCTCTCTCTATGTTATCTCCGGCGATGAGCTCACCGGAGCTCCGCCGGAGAATGCCGCCACCACATTGCTCCCCCTACTCTCTCCCTTTTTCTTCTCTTTCCTCCTACCTTAATGCTGGCAGCGGTGATCTTTATCTCCAGCGGCGACATGAACTTCGTCTAATTGAGTTGCTTGAATTTTACTATTCTTGTGCTTATTTTGTACAAACCTGGCTGAATTTTCACCTTTCAGGCGTTGCTCTGGTGATGCCTTTGAAGCAAAGTTGATGGCCACCAGTACCACGACACCATCACTCTTTCTCTCCCTATTCCCTCGATATTACTGTTGCCTTACAGATCTAGTTGGATGTTATACTCGCGCAATTTTATTGAATGAGAACTTCTTTTTTCGATGAGATATTAGGCCTTTTTCGGTAATTATTATGTTGTTTATGTGATCTTGCTCACCGTTCAATATTTGCTTTATTTTGATGTATTTTTGAACTATTTTTGAGTTACTTTTTACAATAATATTATTGGTCTTTGTCGAAAAAATCTTACTCTGACAACTCTGATTTTATGGCTACTCTATCTCGGCTAACTCTTTACTGTTTTGCATTTTTTGGAACTGAATTTGGATAATTTTGTCCTCTACATTTTCTTACACTGATAATGAAAAGATACTACACTATATTAGCCAATAAAAAAAATGTCAATTTTTAGGCCTCCATAATAAAAATGACGGATACTTATATACGTAAGTAGTGAAAATAAATTTTGGACAATGATGAAATCTTAAAATTATCAGGATAAGACAAAAGTTTTATGATTTGTACCATGGCGAGGTGATCCCGAACGACCGATAATTCAAGCAAGCGGTGTTTCGCAGCCATGGTGCATCTAAAACTTAATACGATTACAGATTTGAGCCTACTCTATAATAAAATTTTATTTTTATATAAATACATATATTTCCTTAATTTATTTTGATAATTATTTATTTGTTATTGATATTTTTACTAAGTATTTATACAGATATTTGAAGGCACTTTTTGAAGTCAACACTCGAAAGAAGCTTGAAAATTTACATGAATGCACTATTTATATTTACTCTTATGTCCATAAAACTATAAAATAATATTACGAAAAACTTTACTAGTGTCCCTTCACTTGCTTATTTATTACTATGTGTTTAGGCAAAACTTAGATCATAAAAAACTTTCACGAATAAATTAATGTAACATAGGTATTTAGTTAATTAATTTACATTTTACATTATGCAAACATTATGACGTTTTTTTTTAAAAAAAAAAATCATCCTTCTAATTATGTTTACTAAATCTGTACAAATAATTCCTCACATATTCTTTTATTAAATACTCTTTTAAGAAGTAATATTCTCTTCTCATTTCGAAGTTCATTCGTTCTTACAAAAGTGAAACAATTTCTTACATAATGGAAAACACAAGTCAATTGATTTAAATGTTATAAAATATTTATTTTGTTAAATAAATTTTCTTTACATTATACATATTTTTTTACACATATTTTACATTTTTTATTTGGTATATACTTTTTACATTGTTTGTACTTAGATATATGTTTCTTACACATTTTCTTATATATATATTTTGTAGTAATATCTATTATTTTTATTAACACATATACGTACTTTTCATATTGACAATATATATTCTTTTACACTCCATTATATATTTTTCTACATATAATTTTTCACTCTTTCATACATACTAAATTCACATTCTCTTCTTTATTTACTCACATATTTGTCGACATACATTTTATACACATATTTTAAACTATTCTTTATACATATTTTTTATCGTACCTATTTATACATGTTTTTTATCGTACATATTTATACTTTTGAAAAACTAATTTTAACCTCCTCCCTCTTTGAAAAATCGAGTCTAGTCGGGTACCAAATTTTATGGATCCTGAAGGATGCCTAGCCCTTTCCCTTCAGAATAGTTTGAACCCTTACCTAGAGTCTAAACTGATTTACGTATACAAATCGTGAGTCATACATATCAGTAATAAACAGGTTTCCTGATTTTTTTCTTAAAAATTAGGTGGCGACTCTATACAATAAATCAATTCTTTTAGAGTCCATAAGTTGTGATTTATCTAACCTCGATAAAAAATAGGGTGCAACACCTAGTATCATCATGACTACGCGCGCCCATTACCATTTACCCAACAGTTTAACTATCATTGAATACCTATAATTTTTCACAAAAATATCACTACAATCATAGTCAACCCAACAACAAAAGGCACTACAACACATAAACACTTAACCTCAAGAATCAATAATCAATCAATGACCTGATAAGTACACCAAATACGAACATATCAATGTCAATTAATATTGGACATATAAGTCACCAAAATAGACATAAGGAGTCATAACAAAACTCTGCAAGTATAATATAATCACAATACAATCATGGAGTTATATCCATACTGATTCACATTTGTATAGTTTATGTATCGCATCAGTCTCAGTAAGTACCATATCTAAACACACATATGTCATTCATTTGTACACACATGCTAAATGATCTTATGTTTGCCCATCTAGTCATAACATGCAAGGGACCCTAGGGGTTCATGTACATGTACCAGTGTGGTATCCGATCCACCACACAATTACTTATCTGTAAGCTTACATCGGACTCGAGCCACTCATATCTGAACCATGTTACCGGAATGGCACCCAATCCATCACATAACCGCTCGTTTGTAAGCTCACATCAAACTCGAGCTACTCATCTCAGAATAATTATATATTCTTCATTCCTCTCAACATATCTTAATATATTCTCTGTTCAGTCATCTTACAAGATAATAAAAACAATTACACATTGATAATCATAAGTGCACACCATAATCAGAAGTCATATTAAGACAGATTTTAACAATTTAACAGCTTATTCATACAAGCATTGTCATATGAGGACACAATCAATTCACCACGATTACTTAACAAGCATTATCATGCCAAGAAACATCAATTTTTCAGTTTAAGGGTGAAATCCAATCATGCATACTGTTATCAATATCATAAAACATCAGGTCATTGGCCATTTACAAGTTAATACGCCAAAACTCTAACCAAGTGTCACGATCCAACTTACGAGCTCGTGGGAACAACTACTCGACTCTAACTCGATAGGAGAAGCCTTACCATCCATCCCCTTATTATAAGTTTTTAAGAAGGAAAAATATTCATAGTAAACGTTTGCAAATGAAAACACAAAACCATCTCTCTTTCTTTTAATATAATACAACTTTTCTCAAACCTAGTCTAGACATGTACAAGAGCTCCTAATACAGAGTAATGATTGTCATACCCAATTTTAACACGGGTTAAATCGAAGTACAACATATTGGAAACTTCTAAATTAGTGATGACACTTGCCACCTAATTAGTCTTACGGTGAATTAGGACACCTGTGATTAACTATGTAATTAATCAAATAAAGACTTCATTTTTTAAGTTCTACATAACTTAAGATTCTAAGTAAGAATTCTAATTATTCTAAAGAGAAGGTATTAAGCATTTTTTAAAATTCGCTAATTTACGGTTAACCGACAAGACTAGGTTAATAGAAGCAACAAATTTAGTATTCAAAATACTTGAGAAAAGATAATTTATAAGAGAAAAATAATTTATAAGTATGGATATTAAGTAAATATAATTTGGCCAAAGAAAGAGTTTGTAAACCATCTTATAACTCACGACAATTTAAGGCTCTTCTAAAAAAGAACAACAGGTGATCCCTCTTCCGGGCAACTGGTGAACCGTCAAATCCCATCCGAAGACTAACCCGGTTCGCCCTCTTTTTAAACATGCAACGAGCGATTCCTCATTTTCAATATATATAAACAGCCACACGATTTCTCTTTTTCTAACCCTTAGAAAGACTGCCACTACACCTCAAGCCATATACATCCCTGAAACCCCACCTAAGAGTTTCCCATTCCTATTTCCCGTAGCTCCCAAGCGCTTTCCCGGTACGTCGAACCTTTTCGACATACCAGTCCCTTAACCTATTATTTTATCACGCCAAGACAAATAATATAACCACATTATACAATTCACAAGACCATCCATTTACTCCGTACATCCTAGAATCAGCATAAACAAACCCGAATCTATCAGACTCCGTGCCCGGAGGGCTAAAACATGGATTTTCTATTTCCACTATACTATAAGTACGGAAAGTAAACAGGTCTAACTACTCATGGAAACCTAACCTACCTGGACGCCAAGCAGCTGCAACAGTCGTTTCTAGCTCCGTGAAGGCGTTCCCGGCTGAACGATGGTCCTAGAATCCGTTGTTCCGCGTCCCTTCAGCCATGACCCTTCTTTCTCATGATTCCCCAGCCTTGGAGCAACATGAGAGAGTTTTTGGAGGAACACTTGCATGTTTTCCAACTGAGGAGAAGAGACTTTTAATAAAATCCCATCACAGGCTACTACCTCCCGTAATTCCACTATAGCGGTCTGTCCCTCCGCTACAGTGATTCCGCTATAGCAGAATAATTACTGCTATAACGGAGTGACATCAGCCCAGATTATTTCCAAAAAGCAAAAAATATCCATGACATCACCCTACTTACCCCGAATGAATTTTTAATTATTTTCTCCAAATTTATGAAATTGGAAAAAATTAACATAACGACAGACTCGGTCGTTACAATAGATACAAATTTATCCATCGTTCGTCCCCGAACGATCCCGAATAAAACTAGGGAGAGAAACTAACCCGGGACTCTCACTGTCCCAAGTGACTGTGAAATTAACGAACCTACGCAGGTTGTCCAACCTTTCCATTAAGAGCCTAACCGTCCCGAGGAAAAACCTTTTATTACCTCGTCCCATCGAAGAATTTGTGAGCCTCACAAGTATAATTTCACGTGTTCCCATTCTGAGCACCCAAGAATTTTGGGGTTTCGTGTAATGTTGGGATGGACGAATTTGAAAAGACCCGGGAGAACTCTTCCCGTGCCAGTAACTGACTGGCCGTCCGCTGTAGCGAATATTTCACTGCTATAGCGGTCCCACTATAGCGGACAGCCGACTGCTATAACGGTTGGCAATAGAATGAAATTGGGGAGAAATGGATTTCTCCCCTCATTCTCCCCACATTCCTTTTAAAAACTCTACTCTCTCTCCCGATCATCCCACTCCCAACATCGGAATTTTTAGGTAATAATCATAATCTCTTCTTCTGTTACTCTCTTGCACGATTTTGTACATGAATGTGGTAGAAAACTAGGAACTTGTAGTATATTGAAGTGGGCTTTTGAACTTTGAACTTTTGGTTGGATTTTTGTCGGATTTCCAAAGCATGGACGCTTCCCTTACATTTACAATGCCTCCAAGGCGTTCAGGGCATAAGGATTATGCTATTATTGGCCAAAAATGAGCCAAAAACAGGTGGAAAAGTGAAGGGCCGTTCTTGAACAAAAGTAATGATCTGAGCGACTTATAGGGGTTATAGTGCCCAATTTTTTTTAGAAAATAGTAATGTGGTACTTTAGGTAGGTAGATCTGGACTTGGAATGACAAAAATAGAGTTTTGGACCAAGGGGCGCCATTGATGCACCCCTTGAAGGTCTACGACGATGAAGACCGCTATAGTGGTTGGGCTCCACTATGGCGGTCCCGCTACAGCAGTACCCCTCCGCTATAGCAGTTCCGCTACGGCGGATTCACCATCTGCTATAGCGGAAGGCCGCAGAACAGTAGCCTTCCCAGCTAACACTTAGAAAAAATTTCCTCCCTTTTTATGTTTATCACTCTTCTAATCCTGTCTCCTTCTTACCCTTGCAGGATAAAACATATGGCTGAACAACAATTGGCTGAATATGATTATGAGCGATTCTCCAACGATGCTAGTCGGGAGAGGTTCAGGGATTACCAGAAATTCAACTTCTGCTATGAGAGGGGTTGCCGAATGATTGGGGTAGATGGAAAAGCAGATGATTTCTACCGCCAAGTTCAAGAGTTTGGGTGAGGCCCTTTGCTAGTGGCTCCCCCTCCCGTGCTAACCGGCTGGGTGTGGGAATTATATGCTAACCTCCCCACTGTCCGCTGGAATAATTTGGATCCTACCATCAGAATTTGGGGGTGGATGTTCCCGTGGATTCCCGGACCATCAATGAAGTGTTAGGGGTGCCCCACGTCTCTAACGAGGCGTACATGGCTAAGGCCCGACTGTGGGCTATGACCTGGCTGAGGAATACTCTGGTGGACCTCGCATTTAGGGACAAGGTGTACTGGGTCAGCCCCGAGGGCGTTACTAGTGTCTACTTCTCTTCCGAGGCTAGGAGGTGGCTGAACTTGGTATCCCAGAGGATTCGTCCATCGAGAAATCAAACCAACGTGACCTATGCCTGAGCTTTGGTGATCGTTTATGCCATGCAGGAGATTATCATGAATGTGGGGGAGAAGATCATCTTGGAATGGAAGGACTTCTATGGTGGTCACAGGAAGGGCCCTTATCTACCTGGGCTGGTCTCAGAGCTGTGCAGGCGAGCTGGTGTGCCTCAGGAAAGCACGGACTCAGAGGTGACCATGGACGAGCCCTTTGACCCTGTCCGGGTGAAGGACATCTCCAAGAAAAAGAGGAAGATAGATAAGGCAGGGAGCAGTCAGCCGGTGGAGGAGGCCAACGATGATGATGATGAGGATGATGACATTCCTGCCCCTTCCCAGTCCCAAACCCAGCCCTTGATCTCTAGAGCCAAGATGGACGAAAATCTGGCAGCTGTCCGGAGGTTCATGGAGGATCCTAATGCCGGAGGCGCAGCCCCCCACCCATCTGTTCAGGAACTTGCAGCACTCCGTAGGGAGTTAGAGGAAGAGAAGAGGAAGAGGTGCTCCTAGGATCTCATGTTTGCCCAGATGTGGAAGACCATCAAGGTCATGATCTCTTGCGCTGCCCCTAGTCAGGAGCTTCCCACCCTCGAGCCCGAGGACGTGCAGGAGTTCCCCTTCCTAAGCGATGATGAGGCTTAGGACCTTCCCCTTCCCCCCTTATTACTGATCATTATTGTTGGGTTGCCCCCGTTTGGGGCTTGTTTAAGACAATATTTCCCCTTTTTCTCCTTTCATTTTGGCACGTGGATTCCCATTTAGACACTATTTTCCTTTCTTGCATATCTATTATATATAGCACTGCTTTTCCTTGGTTTTACACAGTGGTTTCGCAGCTAATACTTGTTTTTATCTTGTCCCCAGAAAGGGACGAAAACAGGGAAAACAGAGCAGGTTCACTGCCTCGCTGACCTCCGCTATAACAGATGGTCATTCCGCGATAGAGGTTCCGCTATAGCGGTTGGCTTCCGCTATATTGGTCCCGACGGTGACAGTACAGAAAATTTGATTTCCAGCTAAAGCACTCATCCCCCTTCTCGGTCACCATTGTCTGACCTGTAAGTCCCTCCATGGTCATCGAACCACCCTCAAGACCATTCCTGGCACCGAACGCATCATAATCAGGCATAACACATCATAAACACATCATAATTACAAGAAATTCACAACAATTAATTATTTCTCGGCAATATCTTCCCGCCATTACGCACTAATGGCTCCATTATTCGTACGGTTCTCAACCAATTCCCGACTGTCCTGAAACCGAAGCTTCTCTACAGCCACAGTTCTCAATCCCTTATCATCTTAACCAATGATAAGCCCTTTCTAACATGCAGTACCACTCTTTAAATCAAGACATTAAACAGACTACCACCGTCTAAGGTACACAAAAATTTTCACTTAAAGACTTTCTGCAGACTCTACAGGCACATCAACTAACAATTCACACACATTCCAAATAAGTCACACCAAAATCGTAAAACACAACATTTCAACTTTAAGTCATAACTAAATCAAATCACAACTAAATCAACTCACAACTAATCAATCAACGAAGTTTCACCTTCGTCCGTACCATGGATGACCATTAGCCGGTTATCCATGCTTGCCACAGCCTCTCAGGCCAGATACCAATTGGAACCTTCCGGTTCCAATTTCTCTTGCTTGTCCTATCGCAACTGAAGTACGAAGACCTCATTTACCTTGATGAGATACCAATTGGAATTGAGAGATACCAATTGAACCCAACCCATACAAGCAAGTAAGCGAACCGCACGAAAGAATAAAAAAGGGAGATATTTCCTAGAATGCCTTATATCTCCTCAAAGATTAGATGTGGACGTCAACAAACCAATCCGTAGGACTCTATTCGATACTTTGCTCTTGTATTAGGAGACCGGTAACCTAGGCTTTGATACCATCTGTCACGACCCAACCTACCGGGCCGTGCGGGCGCCTACTCTAACCCCCTAGATAGACGAACCCTCACCACCAGTTCAACAGGTAACATTGCGGAAATTTAAATAACCCATTAGCATAAGTCAATTTCGTACATTAGAAATTCCTTCTTACAAATAGTTTAGAAAAATAATGACTTAAAGAATTTGCGGAAAACATTTACAATCCTCCTCAAAACACACTCCCTAGGAACTAGTCTAAACAGGTACAAGAGCTACTACAAGATGATACCAGGAAGGGAAAAGACACAACTTCGGCCATGAAATCAAGGACAGAAGCTGCTGGAGATCCTTATCGCTGCGAACCAATGAAACATCACCATCCTGCAACCAGACTATACCCAAAAAAGTATAGCAAGAGTAGAGTCAGTACAAACACACGTACTGGTAGACATCATCGGTCGACCCGAATCCACTCCTACCATCATATAAGAAGAACAGGGAAAAACATGACTGTAAATAATAGGACTGGATTCCCATCCTCCAACGTTCTTCCGCTGCCAACTCCCCCATCCTCAAGACTTTCGAGTCACACTAACCTTAGACTCCCCAAGTCACCAAATCCTAGACTTCCCAAGTCACATTACCCTTCACCAAAGTCCATGTCTATGCCTGGACTGCCTTTCCCTTACCTAAGTCAACTGCTCTGACTAAACATACAGACTTAACCCAGCTAACTGCCCAACCCAACCACTTATACCCGTAGCACTACTTACCAGTATTCAGCCCCTTCACGGACCTCTAGGACAATCCTCCAACATGTCCGCGATAACCAGAAACTACAACCCCAGACTCTCAGTCTCCCTCCCACTCTAACCACCACATGAGATCTCCCTAGCAACCTTGCTAAATTTATTGATAATGTTGAAGTTACGTCTAAATTCCTTCTTAAATCACGTAACCCGAACCCTCCAAGGATCCCCCAACCACACCTAAGTGCCCAACAGGCTACCCCGGTCTACACCAAGACCAACCCTTAGCTTGATTACCACATATAATCCCCGACCGCTAAAGACACACTCAATGACGATAAACTATATATATTTAACCTCCTCTTTTTCATAGTCCAGACCCACCCCGGGATCCCCTCTAGACAACACCTAAGTGTCAATGAACAACCCGGGCTAATCCAAGACCAACTCAATGATATAACATAATTTCTCGGTCATTCAAGGACCACCCAACAAGTAACACATTTCAATAAACAACCCTGTCCACTCACGGAACCAATATCAGTCAATGCAACACAACAATATAAATGCAATGATGCAGTAAAATAAACCCGTACCAAGCGTGGTACCCGAGCCAACCATTAGTATTCCCGTACCAGGCGTGGTACCCGAGCCAACCGAATGTCAATAATACACAGTCAAATGGATGAACAAACAACTTGTAAACCAACAAGTAAACACACCGTTCAACTCACAGACTGTAACACAAAAACCTTAAATATTCTACACAACTTCCCTAAGCAATGTAATTAATACAAACACTTAGATAAGAGTACAAAATTATACAATATTCACAGGAATCGTAAGCCATCAACTACCCCATTTCTGGGGAACCGGTGAACCGTCAAATCCCATCCGAAGACTAACCCGGTTCGCCCTCTTTTTAAACATGCAACGAGCGATTCCTCATTTTCCATATATATATAAACAGCCACACGATTTCCCTTTTTCTAACCCTTAGCAAGACCGCCACTACACCTCAAGCCATATACATCCCTGAAACCCCACCTGGGAGTTTCCCATTCCTATTTCCCTTAGCTCCCAAGCGCTTTCTCGGTACCTCGAGCCTTTCCGACATACCAGTCTCTTAACCTATCATTTTATCACGCCAAGACAAATAATATAACCACATTATACAATTTACAAGACTAGCCATTTACTCCGTACATCCTAGAATCAGCATAATCGAACCCGAATCCGCCAGACTCCGTGCCCGGAGGCCTAAAATATGGATTATCTGTTTCCACTATAGAATAAGTACGGAAAGTAAACAGGTCTAACTACTCATGGAAACCTAACCTACCTGGACGCCAAGCAGCTGCAATGGTGCATTTCTGGCTCCGTGAAGGCGTTCCCGGCTGAACGATGGTCCTAGAATCAGTTGTTCCTCGTCCCTTCATCCATGACCCCTCCTCCTCATGATTCCCCAGCCTTGGAGCAGCATGGGAGAGTTTTTGGAGGAACCTTCGCATGTTTTCCAACTGAGAAGAAGAGACTTTTTAATAAAATCCTGTCACAGGCTACTGCCTCCCGTAGCTCCGCTATAGCGGTCTGTCCCTCCGCTACAGCGATTTCGCTATAGCGGAATAATTATCACTATAGCAGAGTGACGTTAGCCCGGATTATTTCCGAAAAGCAGAAATTTTCCATGACGTCACCCTACTTACCCTGAATAAATTTTTAATCATTTTCTCCAAATTTATGAAATCGGGAAAAATTAACATAACGACGAACCCGGTCGTTACAACAAATACTAATTTACCCATCGTTCATCCTCGAACGATCCCAAAAAAAACCAGAGAGAGAAACTAACCCGGGACTCTCACTGTCCCAAGTGACCGTAAAATTAACGAACCTATGCAAGTTGTCCAACCTTTCCATTAAGAGCCTAACCACCCCGAGGAAAAACCTTTTATTACCTCGTCCCGATGAAGAATTTGCGAGCCTCACAAGGACAATTTCACGTGTTTCCATTTCGAGCACCCAAGAATTTCGGGGCCTCGTGTCATGTTGGGATGAATGAATTTGAAAAGACCTGGGAGAACATTATTCTTAGTAACATTCATTCAAACACTATGCTCGAAGGCCTAGTCATGCTTTATCCCATCAATTTTATAAAGCATATACGATTTACTAATAAAAGCCTAAACTCAAAGTATACCATAACCTACCTCGATGCCAAGCTGCTACCATAACATTCGTGAAATTTTGCTCCTTGCTCTCGATCAAGAATTTATGGTGGAGAATCAGCAAGGGAGATAGTGAAACCGCGTTCTTAGAGAGCTACTCCTCTCAATTCTTGGGTGTTCTATTTTGAAAATTACCCTAAGGGCATTTTATTGAGAGATTGTTTTGGATATTGAGATTCACTTGGACAGTGATACTCTTGAGAGAGCCATTGTTGATTGGAATGATGACATGATTGCTTGCTTGAGGATCATTTCTCTTGAGGGTGTCTTTATAATATAGGTCTTTGTTTGGTGTTCTTAATAAGATGTTCTGGCTTTAATATAACCATTGTTGCTTATTAGTCTCGTTTTTGTGTCTTGCCTTTTATAGAGTTTATGCTTTTTGGAATCTTGTAATTGGGGTTATTGATTGTTATATAATCATTGTTCTCAATTCTTATCCATCTTGTGTCTTTCTTCTATCTTTTACTTTTTTCGTATTTCGATATTGTATCATTTGACCATAAATTTTAGATTAAATTTTAAAAATTTATCCTCAAATATCTATTTAGCCATGCAATTTAATGAGATTTTAAAAATCTGTTCTTCAAATATTTTAAAGTTCTCAAAATCAAATCCATTTTTCTAGGCGATTTTTTTACCCCTTTTTTGCTCCCCCACCCTTATTTCTCCCTTGGTAACTCGAATCGACAACCTTAGGAGGTCAAGAGAAATTTTACTTATACTCATAAAAAATTAATTTTTTTCAAGTAAAATATGTGTTCAAATACAATTTTAAATTTCAAAAATACAAATTTTTAAGTTTTAATTTCAAAATTTAAAATTTATGATTAAACCGGAGTAACAGGTCAACAAGTAATATATGCTCGTCCAAGCCGAACGACGTCAGTTCGCTGTTTGATAATCCAATCACAGATATCAGTTCCGTCATCGACTACGCGCACACTTTGATAGACATTAGAACTTCGTAGCTTTTTCAGTTAGTTAAGCACAAACAACTCTAGGGTTTATGAGTCCTCAATACTCGAACCCCTTTTTCTTCAATCCTAATTTTTTTTAGTGTATTCGGGAAGCCAATTTCGATGGATAGGCAGAGAGGAGAGAGGTACGGAAATAGCAACAACTCAGACCCATTTCAGTACAAGCATTCTAGGGGTCCTCCATCTCCTAGAACTTTCTCTGATGGTTCCGGGAACCCTCAACATCATCATCATCGTCGAAGCCCTGATGCATACCGTGGCCCCCGCCACCACCGGGCTTTCGATAGCCCTCCTCGGCACCCTACTGATACTGCTGTTGGTATGGGTGGTGCTGGGGTTGATTCTGGAAGGTTACATTCCACTTACCAGATGCCACCACCGCCTCATCCTCTTTCGGGGCAAAAACGGGGTTACCCCTCTCCAGGTATACCTCAAACTTCTCATATTTATCCTCACTTTTTTTGTTTTCTTTCTTAATTACTCTAATAGTTTGAACCTGAATTATTTAGAATTGGAACAAAATTGACTTGGTATAGTGGAGTGGATATTAGAGGATTTTGTATAGATTCATAGTGATTGATTGATGGTAGGGTACATCTGAACAACAAAAACATACCCAGTGTAATCCCACAAAGTAGGGTCTGGGGAGAAGGATACATCTGAACGTCCAATTAATTTTTTTCTCACTTTTTGGGGTTTCAAGCACAATTCTTTTGCTACTGTGGGTGCAATTTTAATTTTAGTTGCTAAAAGAAGAAGTCCCATTTTATTGAACCTCGTTGCGCAATCTCGAAATTATTGATATGTTCTTCATGATATTGGTAGTCAAGGACCTCGAGGCTTACTAAAAAGCAAAAAAATAATAATTTGATATCGGTAGTTAAGGGATGAGGTTGTGATGTATACCTACTAGCTAGTATTACTTTTTAGGGAAACTGATACTTTTGGTCCCTCGATTATTGATAATTTTTGATTTTGGTCCTTGTAATATATGACTCAAGATGAGGAGGTGTGAGAGATTGGCTATGGATGGTTTCAGGAGTGGTAGAGATAGATTGAAAAAGATCGGGGAGAGGTAATTAGACAAGATATGATGCAGTTTTAACTTCATGAGGATATGACCTTTGATAGGAGGTTGTGGAGGACACAAATTAGGTTAGTAGGTAGGAGTGCATTGTCTTGTTGTCCGTCCATACTAGTAGTTGTAGTATTGCTCTTGTAGTTTCTTCCTTCGATTTCTATTATTATATGTTGTTTCTTGTATTTCGGCTATCGTATTATTTTGTTGTAGTACTGTTCTGTTATTTTTGTTACTATCTGTTGTTTCTTGTACCTCTATTACTGGACTGCTTTGGACTCTTTTTTCTTGAGCCGAGGGTCTATCTGAGACAACTTCCCTATGTCTGAGGTAGGGTAAGGTCTGCGTACACCCTACCCCTCCCAAGACCCCACTTTGTGGGACTACACTGGGTATGTTGTTGTTGTTGTTGATATATGACTCAAGATAACACAAACAAAATTAAATGGTGGAACAATTAATAATTTTGTAAATTTGTGATTATTCATAAGCAAAGGGATCAAAAGTGCTCATTTCAAGTAATTGAAGGTTAAATATGCTTAGTAAGATATCACTAAGACTAAACTTAGAATTTAACAATAACTTAAGGACCCAAAGTGTAATTAACCCTACATTTTGTCTTGTATTTATTCTATTTATCTATTACGATGAGTGTTTTTGTTTGAATTCTTATTGGGGAATTCACCCGTTTAAGTAGTGATTTAAAAGGAAGCATTATACAAGATGAATGAACAGCCAGTTTTTAGCTAATTCTCCAACAATCTTACTAATGGTGGACCCTGGATTTTAAAGTCACGGGGTGCTCAACTGCATAAACGTGAAGTTGGGTACTTACCACTAATCATAACTGCAAAACTATTTGAAACTTTGATGGTGAAAAAAAGTTAAAAGCGAAAAAAGTATAATTAACATCATCACTACAAAAAAGATCACCTTATTCACAATTATCCCCATCTAGTTTTCCTATTCTTAAAATGATGAAAAATAATATCATTATTTAAAGTTGTAAATATCTTATGCTCTACATAACAAACTAAACAACCACTTAAAAATTCAATCACTGATGTTGTTACAGATTTCACTTTTTTATGCAGTTCATGAATGGGAAAGTTATTGAAGGACCAAGAACACAACATACCCATAAAACACATAATAAGTTAGCAATTCCCCAAAAAGATTAATTGTAGTTCGCAGGAATTGCCAATTTCTTTATGATCAATTTTTTAAAAAAACCCTATAGGAGCTATGGAAAATTCCTTAATGCACCAAATACTAACATCACACCATTTTAAGAATCAACATCCTAAATTCAACCCATTTTTTGGTACGTTACTTAAGCCAAAACAAGATATTATTTGTAGGTAGTGGAGTGTTGTCATGCTTTTCGAGGGCTTAGGCTGGTTTGTGTTTGTCGTTGTACTAGCCGTAGTATTGTAGTTCTTTTTTTTGATATTTATCATCGGCTGCTGTTTATTGTGTTTCGATTATCGCACTATTTTGTTGTTGTTCTTGTTCCTGTCTTGTAGGCATTGCATTGCTTCCCTTGTTAGTTGCTATGTTTTATTCACTGTTCCCCTTTTTTTGTACTTGGATTTGCTGCACTTGAACCTAGGGTCTCTCAGGAACAGCCTCTCTACCTCCAATAGTATAAGCAATGGATCATCTGAATTTCTGAAACCATAAACGTGGTATAGGAAATAAATTATAGTCTAAAGATAATTTCTTGTCTAAAAGCCTGTGTATATAATTAATTAATTAATACGTTGCAAGCATTGTTAAAAACAAAACTTTACAAGTTTATATCATGTGCAAATACTGACTCAATTTTTATCATATTTCTTCATAGGCGTTTTAACACAAACCCAATTATCATTCAACGGAAAATCCCAACATGATAAGCCCAAACCCCATATAATGACTCAATTTCTACCAGATTTCTTCGTAAGTTTTTAAACACAAACCCAATTATCATTCAACGGAAAATCCCAACATGATAAGCCCAAATAAAAAGAACCGAACCGAAGTAATTTTGGTTTCCATTCTCACCAAACCGAAACAAAATTTTCAAAACCGAACTAAATCGACCGAATGTCCACCCCTATCTACGGTCATAGATAAGATTATAAATGATCAGATGTGTTAGAAGTTGCAAGTAGCATGCATTAAAAATCTAGGCAAAATGTAAATTGTAGCTACCCTGTACACTGTTTTGGAATTCTGCTTGTAAAGTACCCCATCAACATCTTCAAGTGCTGATGTTTTTGGACTGAATACACTGTTACCTTATCCAAAAAAAAAAGTAGCACGCGTTAAAGAAAAAATGGCAGAAAGTTGCGTGAGATGGTTTCTTGATGTCCTGCATCGACCTGTAGATCCATAGGTGTGAAACTATGGTAAGTGAATGTGTTTTAAGAGGTTGAGGTACACCCAAAAATCACAGGGAAAGAAATTGTCTCAAAAGACCTAATCACATGAGTTGTGTCATATGAAGTGTAAAATTAGGTCTTGGGCCTAACTCACACGCCAAAAGCTAGCTCATTAAGGGAGGATTGCCCAAGTCCATATAAGCAGACCGCCAGTCTATTCCCCAACCAATGTGGGACTTCCACCCACTCTAACATGAAGAAACATGGTTAGTGAGGGTTCATATAGTTCGACCCCAACTTGTTGGGAAGGAAGTTGTCTCGAAAGACCTAAATTACATGAGTTAAGTTATATGAAGAAATTTGTATGACTAAAAAGCAATGGTATTTTGACCAAATAAAATATGTATGAAATTTGTTGACTAAAAAGCAATGGTATTTTGTTTGGTCAAAATACTGTGTTCTGTTTAAGGGAGTTCTTTGACGCTCGCTGTTCTCTTAGTATATAATTAGCACCTCATAGGTCCTTTATTTTACTCTGCTTGTTTTTTTTTTAAATATAATTTTTAGTGTATTCATTGTTATCCATATTCATTCAGAACAAGCTGATGAAGGTGGTTTTGCCAAACTTTTTGTTGGATCTGTTCCAAGAACGGCAACTGAAGAAGATGTAAGGCCTTGTTAATCTTTAAATTTGGCATTTGTTTTGTTTTCCCTCGTTATTATTAGTACTCATAATAGGTGACACTAGTATTTTGTATCCTGGTTCCTGCTCTATAAGCTTCCTCGTTTTCCGGATCATGAACCTCTCTTTCTTTACCATATTTTTGTACTTGCCTTTTATATCTAAAAACGGAATGTACTTAGTTCTTTGTTTCAGCTCACTGTTGATCTTGATATCCTGTCAAAGAGGGAAGAATAAACTAACGTTGCAAAGGGACACATAATATGTTGGTATTCGGATTGACTGATGACTTGCAGTTGATGTTGGTTTCTCTTAACAGAAAGTAGTTGAGCTGAACATTTTCTGAGCAATGGTCCTGCCTGTGACAAGGCAACCATTATGACTTTGCTTCTCATGACCTGTGTGCTCTAGGAAGTTATTTTCATTGGATATTCTTCCCTTTAACTTCTAGACATCAATGCATATTATTTGCCAAAGATTGCTGCCATCCCATCTTTTCCTTTTATTCCACATGTATTATTTCAGAATGTGCTTGGTATTCTTCCTCATCTCTCAGTCCATTTAGCTGATCATTCTTGTTTGATGTCAGATCCGACCTTTGTTTGAGGAACAAGGACGAGTACTCGAGGTTGCTTTCATCAAAGATAAGAGAACTGGGCAACAACAAGGTATGTATTGCTAGATTTCTTTTTTGCAAATTTGCTTTGGATCTACATGTCTCTTTTCAGGACCTTTGAGGGCTGAAGGAGCAGTATAAGATCATGTTTGATGTCAGTTAGTTTTCCACAATTGTCTGGATGCCTGGTATTGATTGCAACTGTCTTTTGCGTTCATCCTGTCAACCAAGGAGAAGACGAGAATAAAACTTGTGAATCAACCTTTCTGTGGCAGTTGACAATAGTGAAGAGGGGTTCTTATTTTGTAGAATAGGCGTCAGTTGGAGAAATTAGAGAGTATGAGTATTGTATTAGGTTATGTGAGCGTAACTGTTTTCTGTGTTTACTTTGTGGAATCTCTGGATGTACAACACTTGAAATGACTGACATTTGGATTATTGCCTAGTGATGTGCCCAACTTCTATTCCATTGGAGTAGTGATATGATTTCTTCAGTTGTTGTAGACGTGGATTGGTCATGTTGATGCATGCTTGACTCTATAGTAATCCAATTGTGGAATGCTTTATGGATGTGAAGTTGGATCATCAAATAGAAATGGTGTGTCCAGCTGGTGTTTAGCATTTCTCTTTAGAAGTGAGTGTTGAATTGCAAGCTATTTCTTGGTAAACTATCGTATTAATTAACAGTCCAATATCATCTACTTTTCACTTCCGGGGAATGATTGACTTATTGAAGCTTGCCCAGATCTCATCTGAAGCTTATCTTATCACAGTGGTGGATGTATGACAACAAACAACAGAGCAAATAAATAAATTCTGTCTCTCTGTCTTTCATCAGAGTACTGAGGCTTACATGGCTGCTAGATCTTATTTTGAGATATTAGTGAAATTGTTCCAGAGTGCTATGTGTATTTAGACATTTATTCTTCTCCATTCATATCCTGGTCAGATGAATGCGTATGGTTGATTTTGAAGCCACACCCTCCTTTAGTTAACAGCTCCTCGTATGTTGTATGCTTATCATTTGCAGCATGCGGTGCGTGGTTAATGAGTGTCTGGTGGCTAGATGCCTGGATGACATGCCATTGCCATTTTCTATTTTTCTGGTGCAATATCACGTATTTGAATGTATCCCCAGTATTTTTCAAATACATACCTGGATGAATGTGATGTCTAGGATATTAATATTCCATCTCCAATTCATTGCTTTTGCTAATTGGGGCCTTGTGATTTATCTTGCATTATATACCTCGATACAGTGAATCCGTCAGTGAATGCTTCTTAATATTTGTTCGATGATGTTCATGGGTGAATGAGGTTCTTATGATAATGGTTCACTAGATGTCGTTTTAATTTATCTGGATGTTATTATTAATTTATGTAATCCTCTTGGTGTGGTTGATTTTTGAGATTTGGCTTCATGGTCAACAACAATTGTCAAAAGTAATGCTAGTTGTTCAATAACAAAATGCATGTGCATCGTATGCCGCATTGTGTAAATTCTAGATTTTGTTCCCTTACAGGGTTGTGACACCCTTATAGAATATGTGTTATTTTCTTGATGAAGTTCCTCATCAAATGCAGGCTGCTTTAGCAATTTTCCTCATAAGATGTACTAGTTTATTATGGTTGGTTTCGTTCTACTAGTGTGGTTGATTGTGTATATTAATTGCGATCTCAAAGGGAAAAGGTCCCTGTGATACTTTTCCATTACCAAAACCCATGGGGTGCATAGCATGTGTTCAGTGAGGCTTCATGTGCATCCCATTAAACAACAGATTTCATGACTTTGTTGAGCTATATCAAACAACAGATTATTTTGTCTGCACGGGACTGTCATATTATGGTCCTGCTTTATAAACATGGTAGTGAGTGTATGATTTGGACCTTGAGAATTGCTAAATTTTAATTTTGCCATATGTCATCATTATGCACAAAAGGTGGCTAGAGTTAGAAATTTGACAGAGCAGTTGCATGAATGACACGGTTGGTCAACACTGCATGGCATGAGAACATTTTCTCCGCTAAAATCTCTAGGGACTGTAGAAACTATATCGGGAAAAGAGTAATAGTGATACGAAAGATGTTTAATGCCTGTCACCAGACTAAAATCAGGGAAGTATGAGTTTTTATTCTTAACGTATATTACAGTTAAAGTGGTGCTGAGGAGTTAATGTGCTCTATCCGCTTTGAATACTGTTGTCAGTTGCTTCACTTGTGAGTCAGGTTACTGATTTTCAGTGATGGGGTTCTCATTTTGGTTTCTCTTTGTGCTTTGCATCTTTAAGTTATTTCCATTGTCTGCTTCTTGGGCTTTGATGCAGTTCCCCATTTCTGGCCTTCATTCACTTCTTTATTGGTGTTTGTTAATCGATCTTCGTCAGGGATATGAATGATATTTGATTGAATGTTTTAGGTGATAAGTTGCATACCTTGTCCTGATTTATGCAATCTTTGATTGTACTACATACTTGACAGGTGATGTATGGTTAAGCCTCATTCGTGTTGTCTGTTAAGTGGAAGAATGCCCACTTGGAGTATTTTGATTTATATTAGTTCTGTGCTATGCAAACTTTTAATTTTCAAATGATGTTGTCAGTTACAAAATTTCCTCTGTTTCTCCACATTAGTTATTAATTTTGTTTCTGAGATGATGCTTGTTTTTGTTGCAACTTCAAGCGCTCTTATTTTACTTTGATCTTTATGATTTTATGAAGTGCATGTTCCGAGATACAAAGAAAATTACAAGCTTCCATGTGTGGTTAATCAATAGCGCTCGCTATCTACAGAATGTATTTGGTTATACTAACTTCTTAAATGTTTGGGGAGAACAATGCATTCCTGCTTCTCCTCTTCTGCAATTTAGTCTTTGTGTGATTAACTGAATGAAAAAGAATGCTCGTACAATGTTACAATAGCAGAATATATAATTCCCGCAGTTCTTTGATTTAATTTTATTTATGTTCAACCTGACTGTCTGAAATGGCATTCTAAGAAGGCTGAGTTCAGTAACTCAGTTCAGTCATCAGTGGCCGAGGAGAGGTTGAGAGGAAGAGGCTTGGAACTATCATAATTTTGTCTTTGAATAGTCAAACATTGTAAAGCCAATGGAGCTTCAAATGGTCTTATATGGGGGTTAAAGAAGTACATGACCTTGATTGGATCTCATAGCTGCAGTTAGAGATTCCTACCCGTTTAGGTGGTGTGTTTGGCTAACTTAAACAAGCAGTGTGTATGCCTCACTGTTGATGGAATGGATGAATATCATATATATGTGTTCAAGCCCGACGCCTTGTGGGCTTTATAACTAGACTATTACTTTTGCGCATCAGAAAAAAAGAAGATTTGTTGTCGTGAACTTCTCATTGTTATACTAGTGACTTATTACCCCCTTGCTATCCCTTAAAGTCCATTCTGTTTACTTGCTAATGATGTACTCTTCTTTGCTGGTGTGTACTTGCTGGTGAAGATTGTGGAATCTGATAAAATCAGGATATAAACTTGACTTCTGCAGGATGTTGTTTTATTAAGTATGCTACTTCAGCTGAAGCTGATAGAGCTATAAGAGCATTGCACAACCAATATACTTTGCCTGGGGTAAATTCTACTGCTGAGATACTGGAAGATTGTTTTGCTCATTTTTCAGTTCTTAATTCATCTGTATATTTACCAGGGAATTGGTCCTATTCAAGTCAGATATGCGGATGGTGAACGTGAACGCCTTGGTAATTTTTACTCTCCCTTTTTACTGACTTACCTCAGCATTTTAGTTCAGATAGTACTTTGTGTGAGTTGGTTGAAAGGGATTTTATGCTTGTTAGTTTGTTACTCATTTTTTATTCTTCCCTATTGATAGGTGCAGTTGAGTACAAGTTATTTGTTGGGTCACTTAACAAACAAGCTACAGAGAAGCAAGTTGAAGAAGTACGTACATGCATTGCCAATATAGTTTTTCTTTTTCCAATTGGAATTTCATCTTTTGCATTGATAGCTATCTATTAACGCGCATAGCATGTGACTGCCTCAACCAGTCAAAGCTTGTGCCCTGTATCTTCAAATCCCCAACTAATTTTCATAACACGCGTACACGTACATATATTTCGTGGATTGATTATAGTAGTGATTGCTCGCCAATGAGGTGCTGAAAAACTTTTCAGTTGGGTGATGCACATATAACTGCATCATATCATGTGAATGTGACACCACACAGTACATAGCTTGTTCTTGTCAACCTATTTGGCTTGAAAAATGAAGTGCTGACAGTTTTCTGAATGATTTGCTTTTGTTGTGTGCTTTCATATATTTCTTTTCGATCCTTTTCAGATATTTTCACCATATGGTCGGGTCGAAGATGTCTATCTCATGCGTGATGATATGAAGCAGAGTCGTGGTTTGTGTTATTGATTCCTTTTTTATTCTGGATGAATGTGCACCTTGTCCTGTGCTTTCTATGCATGATAAGACATAGTTTCTTTTCCCTGATAATGCGTAAAGGCTCTAAACTCCATATCTCAGGTTGAAGCAAACTTATGACTTATAAACTATTATTGAACTATTCTGTTGGTGCTTTGAAGCTATAAGAATTTACCTATAGGCTCATCCTTTCTTAGATGTCCATTATTTTGTTTATCTTGAACGATAGATTAATAAATGGTCTTTGGAGCCATGTTGTTATGTTAACCTGTTTCCACACTTCATTTTTCAATATTCTCTTAGATAGCACTAGGAAGTACACGGTCCTTTTGTTTTCATTAATTTAACAGTGTAAAAAGAAAAATTAGATGTTTCCTTGCTGAGGGGAAAATATAATCTTAGCTTTCCCATAGTCCTGGTTTGTTTTCTTAATGAGCTCTTGTTAAGTACTGGATTTCTTGCACTGAAGGATGCTGAACATTAGTAACAATAATTCCAGCATGAAGTCTTGGGCTTTATTGTTGGTAGTTTATATTCACTTGCACCCTCGCTAATTTAACTTTAACTACTTTGTAGGTTGTGGATTCGTCAAATATTCTCAGAGAGATATGGCAATGGCAGCTATAAACTCTCTGAGTGGAAATTATACAATGAGGGTAAGGTTGTGATCTTAATAGTTGTCTTCCTGGTTTGATACCATTATTAAACCCTTTTATCAATTTGTAATTTCCTTTACAATTTCCAGGGTTGCGATCAACCTTTAACTGTTCGGTTTGCTGACCCAAAGAGACCTAAACCTGGAGAACAACCTAGGTATTTCATGAGATACCAATGTGCTTTATTTAAAGAAAAGAAAAGATGTTCCGAGTAGGCTTTGCTTTGACCAGTGCATTTCTTGTTCTGCTAATTACTTATAGTTTGTTAATCACTCTTTTTCACTACTTTCAGAGGTGGTGGACCAGCTTTTGGTGGACCTGGTGTTGGACCTCGCTTCCCAACACCTGGAATTAGGTATTAGTTAAGTTCTTGCATTTGCAACTGACATTTTCCCCAATATAGAACTCAGAGACTCTTTGTTTTCTCTGGTATGTAGACCGCCACCTAATATTGGCGAGCCTTTGCAAGGCCAAGTTGGTCCTAATGCCTGGCGTCCTATGAGTCCAGAAGGTCTCAGGCCAATTTCCAACCAAGGGATGCATGGTTTTGGAAATCAATTTCCTCCTAGATCCGCTGATACCACAGCGCCTTCTGCTTTGGTAAGGAAAACAGTGTTGAATCCTCTGTTGCCGTCAGATAAACTGTTTATGAGTGGAAAGTTGAAATATTTATTAAGATTTTACCATCATGCACTGTTGATGTAATTATGTGCTTTGTCTTTTTTTGTGTAAAAGCATTCATATGAAATCAATTCTAAAGCTGTATAATAAATAGGCTCGGGGGTTACTCGGTAAACCATAAGCGTACATCCTCTGTGTGTTGGTGGTCAATTGTTGCAGAGGGAAGCAAGTCAGTTATTTGACATATATTTGTACCTGCGAAAATATGTCTAGCTAGGTTGGAATTAGAGACACACATCAGGTATGGACTACTGCAAATGGTCTATAGCATCTGTTACCTACCCTTTCCTGGGAAACTAGAATTGATTATCCTTAGGCGGAACCCATCGACGGCCCCCTAAAGTTGGCACGACTTTTTACTTAGACACCTCAAGTAAGCCTTGTTCATTTTGAACACCTAAAGTAAAGTCGGATTGTGTCATTTTGACACTTTTCGTTGACTTGACAACTTGTGTGTATTTCACCTCAAATGGGCGCGTGAAAAGCCTAAAAAATCATATTTTTTAATTCTTTTTTTTTTCCTCCTCTTTTTCTTCTTCTTTGTTCTTTTTCTCTTTCTTCTCCATTTAATATTCTACCATTAACAAATCTTTCATAATTGTTATCTTGATCACCGGAAAATGTAGTTCATAGAAAATTAGGACATGTGACATTTAAAATCAAAATCAAAAACAAATTTTAAGTTATTGAATTAAAATTTATATTAGTCCCGAAAAGTCAATACAAAACCCATAATTCACCTCAGATAATAAGAAAATCTACTCAAATTGAATTACAAGCAAAAATTCACAAGATTGAACATTTACAATATTTGTAAGAAATAAGCAGCAATACCCAAATTAAGAAAGAACAAAGAAAGGACAAAAACATCAAAAACCATAAATTAAAGCTGAAATTGAACTCTAAGAACGAAAAAGTAATCAATTTTAACAGTTAAAACAAGAAACTAATAGAACAAAAGTGAAGAATGTGAAAAGAAGAAAGTGAGAAAAAAGTAATATGTACAGGTTCTTCTAAAAAAAAATTCGACAAACACTCCATTTTTTTCCAGCAATGTTCATATGAATTTATTGATTTTTCTGTGAAATTTAGGTCTTGCTCCTTGTATAGAATGAGGAAGAAGATTCTTGCACCAATTGAGAAATGTGAGGTAAGAAAATGGAGTGGAGGATGACTACTTGTGAAGGAGTTCTAATGGCTATGGCAGGAGATTTTGGAGAAGGAGGGGGGTGAGGGTGGGGGTAAGTGGGTGGGTGGGGAGGGGGTGTTAGAAAAAGCTTTTCTGTTTGGGGATGAAAAATAATTTTTTTTTCTTATAATTTATTTTTTAATTATTATTCTAGACCTAAATGCCACATGTCCTTTTTTAATTAGTCATCATGCCACGTCACCGCGAGTGTAATACACACTTTATAAGTTTAGCTGATTGTCAAAAAGTGTTTAATAACACAGATTTTAAGTTGTATAAGTGTTCAAAATGAACAAGACTTACTTGAAGTGTGTAAGTAAAAAGTCGTGCCAACTTTAGGGGGTTGTCGATGAGTTCCGCTTTAATTATTATGGTACATGCTTTAGTCATTTTTTCAATGACGGTGGTGTCCAGGCCAACTTGCGCTCAACTCGATTATTCCACCGGGTACCTTCTACCCCCACTAATACAGGTGGGAAGAAATCACCTAGCGATCCTTTGGTAGCTCGTTTGTAGATGAGTTATGCAAGTATTAAATTTTGCATAAGTATTACCACATTTGGTAGCTGGTTAGGAGGTGAGTTATTCACGTATAAAATTAATGCGGTGTTTGATTTGCAATTTAGAAACCTGCATAACTAATACATGTATAAGTTATGAGGGAATCTATGTATTATTTTATGTAGGATAGAAGGTGGAATAAATTATACTCCCACCGTCCCATTTTATGTGGCATCGTTTGACTTGCCACGGTATTAAAGAATAAAAGGAAGACTTTTGAAATTTGTGGTCTAAACCTATCCTTAGATAATTGTGACTGTAAATCATTTCATTAAGGGTAAAAGAGAAATTTTAAAGTTAAATTGTTTCTAATTATAGTAAGGTGACATTCTTTTTGGGACGGACTAAAAAGGAGTGCCACATAAAATGGGACGGATGGAGTACAATAACTAAATCCTGCAGTAACTAATCTCCATAAAATAATACATATATTCCCTCATAACTAATCCATGTATCACTAATACGTGCATAACTTTAACCAGCTACCAAGCTACCAAATGACTCCCTAGTGTTTTTTTTTTTGCCTCTGCTGATTTGAATTTGAGACCTCATGGTCTATGTTGCTCAGACCCTACAAAAATGATGCTGGACCCATGTGCTACATGCTAGTCATATAACTAGAACCAATTCTTAGACCTGTAGGGTCTGTTTGGAAAGCCACCTGGTAATTGGAATTGGTGTAATTACTAGGGTAGTAATTACCAACCTAGTAATTACACACCCTAGTAATTACGACGACCTGTTTGTTTGCCACAATGTAATTACAGTGTAATTACAAGTGTATTGTTTGGTTGCACAAGTGTAATCACATGGTTATATTAAATTTTTAAAATAAAAGTTAATTATCAAAAATTAAAAATTAATATTTGACAAATAAAGGGATTTATAAATTATATTAAATTAGGTATTTATGATATATATTGTCTTTTGAAAATATATTAATTAATGTTCTTAACTAATATTATAAAAAAATAATTGATATATATTTTTCAAATTAGTATATTTTAATTAAATTAATCATGAACACTAAAGTACATGATTTTAAGAACATCATGAAATGCATGTTTGACAAAAAGATTAATATTATAAATATAATGTCATAAAATTATTAAAACATTTGATAAAAAGATAATCTATTAAGGTCTAACTGAAAAATGAATGGTTTGCAATGTGAAATACCAAGTCAATACTACTAAAACAAATAAATTGAAACTGAAAATATAACATAAGTCCAAAATTCAATACAAAAAAAGTTAACATAATACTCTTATGTCAAATTTTAATATAACGTACATAAATAATTCAAAATAAAAGGAAAACGTAAGTCTATAACCTTATTCAACAATGAATTCTACTTTAATTTAAAAATTAGAATACTAACAAAATTATGCTAAATGAAAAAAATAAACAATAAATAAATAATACAAACAATTGAATGGAATCACAAGAAGTAAAAGTCGGAAAATGAGAAATAAAGAAATGAAATATAAATAATGTAAAATAAAAAGTATATTTTAAAAACAATATTAGAATAATAAAAATAAAAAATAATTTAAAAATAATAGAAATAAAAAATAAATTAAAACAAAAACAAATTAAAATAGAAATAAAAGGAAGAAATTAAAAAGTAACCTTGTAATTACACAATGTAATTACCAGCAATTCACAGCTCCCCCTGAGAATTGGACAGTGTAATTACCTCCTGCCAATTACACCCAATTACCTGCTAACCAAGTAATTACCTGGCCAACCAAACAGGTCAAATAGTGTAATTACACCAATTACACACCAATTCCCAGGATGACTTTCCAAACCGGCCCGTAATATATTCCTGGATTATCTGTAGAAACATGTTTTCCTATTGCATTCTGGGTCAAATTTCTTTGGGTGATTTCTGGTCTTGTGAATGAGGGGATTTCATGACCTGTCCTTGTAACACTCAAAGTATTGCTCCTGTAGTTTCTTGTCCTTCGATTTCTGTTATTATTTGTTGTTTCTTGTACTTCAACTATCATATTATTTTGTTGTAGTTACTGTCTTGTTACTATCTGTTGTTTTTGTTAATATCTACTATTTCTTGTACTTCTATTACTTCTTTTCTGGACTACTTTGGACTATTTTTCCCTTGAGCCGAGGGTCTACCAGAAACAACCTCTCTACCTTTGAGGTAGGGGTAAGCGTACACTCTACCCTCTCCAGACCCCACTTTGTGGGATTATACTGGGTATGTTGTTGTTGTTTTTCCTTGTAACATTCAAACACTAGCTACTCATATACTTCTTATAGAACACAGGTAACTCCGAAATTCAAATATTATTCCTTATAATTTGTATCTGATACTTTGTCTTCTTTAGAAGCTAACATACTAGTTAGAACAGAGGCATAAAATGATCATGTCTCTGTGATTGTGTTCTTATCTCCTCTCATCAGGTTTTAGAATTCACTGTTTAAGTTTTTGCTTGATTGATCTAGGATTTTGCATTTTTAGAATCTACTTTGCAGTGTTTAACTCTTTACAATTTGTGTTTGATGATCTAATCTGAATGATTTTTCTGATCTTCTAATAACAAACTGCGAGCTAAAGTGGCATCAACTTTATTCCTAGGCATAATTCGAGTAGAAGAGCATCTATATGGTTGTGACCTTTGGCTGTATCACAATACTTAATTGGACCGCTTTATGAGTGAGTGACTACAACTTATTTAAATGCAATTTCTAGAAGAAATCGACCCCGACTAATTTTCGATTGAGGAATAGTTGATTGAATATCCTGAAGATGCTGTTTGTCTGTGGGCTTGTTCTCTCAATATCTATGTAAAGTACACTTTGTACATGTATAGAAACCTGTATTGTTCTAATGCTGCCTGCACAAACTTTTAGGGTGGCTCCTTCAGGAGTGTTAGTGGCACTGGAAATGGGTTGCTTACAGGACTTGCGGCTTCTTCTGCTCCTACATCGCAACTGGTATGTGCTTATAGAAACTTGCTTTATGTTATTTCAATCTTAAGAATGGTTTCTGGTTGTTGTTTTTGTGCTAAGTTGTGTCTTTTGTTGGCAAGTCTGCTCAACAATTCCCCACTGTTGGCCCACAAATTTCTCCACTGCAAAAGCCACTTCAGTCACCACAGCATTTACCATCTTCCGTGCAGCTTCAGCCTCCGGCCTCAACACCTATGTCACAGGGACAACCATCTCATGCTTTATTCGGACAGACAAATCAAGTACAGATGTCCCACTCTGCTGGTCAAAGTCCTTTCCATCAGGGAATGCCGTCGCAGCAGTCGCTTGGTTTGACTGGGCAATCAACTGTTTCGCAGCCCCAGGTGCAGCGTAATATGGCACCTGTCATTGGACATACACCCTTAAGTAACAACATGCAAATACATGCTGCATCTGCAAACACAAACCAGCAGCCTTTTCAGCAGCAGTTGGTCCAACATCTTCATCCTCCACCTTCCCAACTAGCACAGATGTTGTCTCAACAGACCCAAACTCTGCAGGCGAGTTTTCAATCATCTCAGCAAACCTTTACTCAGCTTCAGCAACAATTGCAGCTCATGCAACCATCTACCCAAAACTCAGCAGTCCAGCAGGGCACACAAGATGCTAAACAACAGGTACACTTAAGAAAATTTTCACCATGGAATCTCTTGTAACTTGGGATTTTGAGATTCTCAAGTTTTTCTTTTTTGAAAATAATTTCCCATGGTACTCGAATGATATATGGTCTTTACTGGCCATTGTTCTCCTTAAACTTGTGTGGTCTATGGCCCAATATGTGCTCTGTTTCAGCCAGTTCTAGTTGGGGCTCAGTTTTGTGTTTTCCTTGCCATAACTATAAATATTTCAAGATTATTCAAGTATTAAGAATAAATGTTACTTTTCAAATTGAGGTTATTTGCTCACAAAATATACTTTTCTGCAGTCTCCATGGCCTGGGATTGTTCAACAAGAGGCACCTAGTGCCACTGCTGTCCAACCAAAAGCAGATGCACTTCCTGCTACATCTGGAATGAACCAGTCTACAGGTCTGGTGAAATGTAATTGGACAGAGCACACGTCGCCTGATGGTTTCAAGTACTATTACAACAGTACTACTGGAGAAAGCAGGGTAAACATCTACTATAGTGCCTGCTGGTTGAAGTTCTATACTTTTAGGCCACCTACTAAGTATTAATGCACTGTTTTTGAAATCTAGTGGGAAAAGCCGGAGGAGCTGATATCATATGATCAACAACAAAAACTGTCGGTCCAACAGTCTCATATACAGGCTCAACCACAGGGGTTTCCTTCCCAACAAGTTCCTGAAATGCAAACACAGCCTCGTAGTCAGCTTCCAACACATGTGCAAACCCAGGTCCGCCCTCCTCAACTATTGCAACAAGCTTCTCAAGCTACTCCGGTTAGTATTTAACCATACTTCTTTATAGAACTTGGATTTCAGTGGAATTCTTATTATATGGTTTTGATTTCCAGTACCCAGTTGGAATGACAGGTCTACAACCGATTCAGGTACCATTATGCTCTTTATTGTTCTGATCATATGTTTTTTAAATCTGTAGATCACTCAACTGTGGAAAATGTGGCCCTCTATATTCCCAGTAATATCTTGTGATGTACAGCATCAACCTGCTAAGTCATGTCTTTTTAAAAAAAAAAATAAAGGTAACAAGTATTATAGAACTTTAGCACAAAGGCAGTGCTAGTTGCATTATTTACAGTACAAAGTGGCTTCCAAATCAGTGTATCCTTTGTGCTACTTAAAAGGATTTTACAAAGATTCTAAAACTTCTAAAATAGACTCAGAATCATCTATGCAGCCTTCTTTACACCAAAATGAGAAAGTAAGACACGGTTCAACTTGATCTTCTGAATTGAACTTTAGTATATCTTCAAATCATCCTGCATTTCTTTCCTTCCAAATAGTACACCAAATGCAAGCAGGTATTAACTTCTATTTGTTCTTCTGCCTGGTACCTCTGCCCAAGCTTCTCCAACATGCCAATCAGTCTCTAGTCAATTCAGGAATTATTCATCTAATGACTTTCATGTTTAAGAAAAGCTGCCAAAGCTGGTTAGTGATTACACAGTGAATAAACAGATCTGTTACTTTTTGACTCTTCCCCATAGAGATAACATTTTGAGTATAACTGAATGCCCCTTCTCTTTAATTTTTCTGGAGCCAGGCAGGCTTCTTTAGCTATCAGCCAAACAAAACGAGCTACATAGTATGGAATTTTGACTTTCCATATATGTTATCAAGGCCACAATGTAGCTTGTTGACCAGTATGGATCAAATCATCGTAAGATGATTAGTTTGTCCTCTTGTTCCTCAAACCCTTTGAATGCTCCAAGGCAGAAATAAACTCATCAACTCTGTGATCTCCCAATCCTGTAGCAGTCTTCTGAAGTTCAAGTTTGGTTCCTGAGTGACCCCCTATTTGATTTACTGTTGCATCCTGTTGTTAACTTAAACTGAAGATATTAGGGAATAGGATCTTTAAAGACCCCTGTCCAAGCCAGTTATGTATCCAAAAAGATCTTCTTCTTCCATTTCCCACATTGATGCTTGTATTTGCTTTGAAAGAGGACCATAAGCCTCTGATTGTTCTCCAAACACTTGGGGCATAAGTTGTGGTGACCCCATCTGAAATCCAATGCATCCCATTCCCATACTTCTCACTGATAACTCTCCTCCATAGAACTTGTTCTTCAAGGCCATACCTCCATAGCCACTTCGTAAGTATATTTGAGTTGTGTAGTTTCAAGTTCCTTAGACCCAGACCCCCTTCCTTTTTACTAATGATTAGTGTATTCCGTTATATTAAAGGCAAACACCTTCTATCTTTGTTTCCTTGTCATATAAAATTCCTTTCAAGGCATCATCTTCTTTTCAATCTTTGTTGGTAAAGGAAACAAAGGCATTATATAAGTTTATAGTTACAAAATTGGAGGAAATATCAGCTCATACGAAGATAACAAAAATAAACTATGATAAGACCAAAGAGCTCATAAAGTCCAAAAGGGAGTCTGGGTTATATACAGGGGTAAGATTAGCCCAGTTAAAGAGACTAATCAGACATCTGGCTTTGCGTTTGGAATTGGCAGTTGAAATACCATTAAAACATCTTTGATTCCTTTCCATCCATAAGCACCACAAAATACAAGCAGGAACCATGGACCAGATTCTTTTGATGACCTTCCCAACTTTCCATGAGCTCCAACACACAAAAGCTTCACTGACAGTGCAAGGCATAGACCATAGCAAACCAAAAAGAGAAAGGAACATATTACACGCATTTGCAACAATTGGACAGGTAGGAACAGATGGTTGATAGACTCAGAGTTGCAAAGGCCATGACGATAGTTCGTGGAGGTTTCTACAGAAAGACCCCTTGGTTCTGGCAAACAGATCACGATATCTATTTGCTAGATGGAATTTCCTTCTAATGACAAGCACCATTTAGAGTGATCTAGCTGAAACAAGAGACTTTTGGTGGTAATTTGGTTTTCCAGATTAGCTTCAAAGGCCATTGGTCAATTAGGTCTTTGTTGGAGCTCAAGAGTAGATAAACTTCTTTGGCTGAGTAAGATCCCTCCTTATTGCTGCCCCATTTAAGTCTCTCACTTCTTTGAGCATGAACTTGACTGTTCTGTGAGCTCCCAAGCAATGCTATCATGTCCTCCATTTCCCTGTCATTTAGGTGCCTTCTTAGGTGCAGATTCCATGAGTTGTCCTCCCAGTTCTGAGCAATTGTTGAATCTGAATTAGTAGTTATTGTAAACAGTCTAGGAAAGGTATCCTTTAGTGTATTAGGACCATGCCATTTGTCTTTCCAGAATAGGATATGAGCTCCATTTCCTACTTGGAGGGATGAGTTGAGAAATAACTCATCCCACAATCTCCTGATACCTTTCCGCAATCCAGTTCCATAAGGAGTTAACATTTCGTTGGAGCACCATTGGTTAGTGCATGACTCATATTTTGCTTGGACATCATCTTCTGGGAAGATGTAAGAACATATGTCCTTCAAAGAGGCCTTAGATTGGCCAGCATTGGAGCTAGGTGGAAGATGTAAGGTGCTGGAATATGATGGGGAACCCAAGTTTTGTTTCACTGAAGAGCACAACCAGATCCGAAGAATGTTTTAAAAAACTTGTCTGGTGGGTTCATTTCCAAATGGGTGGGGTCTCCGGAAGCGGTTAGGAACTGGGCAGCAGAGGATTGGAGCGGTATCTATGTTCTGAAGATCTCAAAATTGGGTGAATCTCAATTCTTGTTCCGTTTTGTAAGTGAAGAACAAGTTGTGCATATCCCTGACTGAGGTAGAAGGTGGCTAGCAGAGCTTTTTAAGGCTGGGAAAATGGGTAGACCATAATGGGGGTGTGACGACCCACGAGTTTCTAGAGATTTAGCAGTGGTGAACATGGTGGGCTTACCTGTTCATCTATGGTGTTTCGACTTTTTCAACAGAGTTGGGAATTTGTGCGGTGGCTTTGTGGATGCGATTTGTAGTCTTCATGACCTTTCGAGGGTGAGACTAATGGTAAGGAAGGGGGGGAGAGTGCCAGCTTCTCTGAAAATTGAAGATGGAGCTATGAATATGGCTGTACCCTAAATTTCGACCATGTTACTTGTCATTGGGAGAGTGAGGAGATTAGGCAGGAGAGGGGGGGGGTGAGGGTTCCAGAGCCTTGCACGAAGTAGGCTGTATTGCCGGTGAAGATCTTCTTGACATCTGGTTCGAACAGGAAGCATGTGGACGATGAGGGTTCCAGAGCCTTACATGTTACCAGTTTCAAAAAAAAGAAAAAACAAGAATACCCTTGGTTAAGTGAACCAGCTTGGAAAGAGAGAATGAACCAGTTCACTAGCTTAAAAAACCCAGATCGACCAGTTTTAAGAAACCAGACTGGGGTTTTTGCTTTTCCCAACGATTTGGACACAACTTCTGTGTCGTGTACGCTTTGCAAAGATCGCAGGAAGCCCTTTGCTCCATTTGCGAAGAATCCTTCTCTGGAAAATCTTCAATGAACTGCTGGGTATGGTCGCACGTCGGCAGGGAGGCAGATTAGAGCCCATTAGATTTCTAATTTCGACAAAGCCATGCCTTCTCAAGAGAATGGGGATGCTAGGAGGCACAGGAAATCAATTTCAGAACTGTCGTACCTTCTGGCCAAAATGAGAATGCCGAAGAACTCGACCCAGGTGGAATTAATAGTCGGCTATTGTCAGATAGTGGAGTGAGGGACTCTGTTCCCGAGAAAGTATTGTCAGACAAAGCTACTGGGATTTTTTGTGGTACTGGGTTTTCACGTCTTTTTCTAGGAGTCGGGGGACAGTTCCTTCTTCTTAAAGAGCACTTTAGGGACGTTTTAGGCCTGGGTGATGTCTGTTCTTTTAATGTTGTTGAACCATTTAGGGGAAGTACAAATTTCAACCAGCAGTGACTGAATTCTGTTGATACTCCTATGGAGACGGGGAGCTTTGGTACCGGCAGGAAAAGAAGGGACCATCACTGCACCGATGTTGGCAGTGGATGAGCCCCAACCGTTGGCTATTTTGGAAGGGGATCGAAATCTTTCGAAATGGGCAGAAGAAAATATATTAATTTTGGGAATTTCTTGGAGTTTACTATTGAGGTCGAATATGATGACTCGTAGTCCGTCAGCTTCTTTCTCAGGAATGAAGGATAAAGTAATTGATTTGTTGTTTTACATTGATCATGAGGCGAGATGTGATGCAAAGAAGCGGGGGGAGAAGAAGAGGTTACCTATTGAAGAACACAGATGGGGAGGAAAGATTGTGGTGTACGAAGGGAGGAGGAGGCGAGTGGGGGTATTTGAGGGTGGGGCTAAGGGGAGAGAGCAAAAAATAGTGTATTGATTGATTACAAAATCATTAAGTTGGAATGTGAGGGGGATGAATGACCCCAACATAAGGGCCATTATTAAAGTAGACTTTCCATTATTAAAGCAGACTTTACGGAGTGAGGGTCGAATGTAATTTGCATTCAAGAAACAAAAATGGAGATATTGACAGATAGTATCCATTAGAAGAGTGTATGTGTGTGCATGGGGGTTGGGGGGGTGGGGTGAAGATGGGTGAAGTATGACTATATTCCCGCCCAAGGAAGTGCGGGAGGAATCCTTATTCTATGGGATGAGAGGAAGGTGGAGTGTGTGGAGGTTAATAAGGGGAGAACTTGTTAGGAATGCGATTTATAAACTTTGACAATGGTTTGGAGTGGGAATTTGCGGGTATTTAGACTTGTGGGAGAGGGTTCAAAGGAGATTTTTTGGGAGGAGTTAGGTGTTGGTAACTTAGTATGGGGAGATGGGATATTCCTTCTATATAGTAATGGAAAAAGTTAGCCGAAGTAATAGTTGTTTTTCCACTAGAAGCGTGTCGGGTCTATCCAAGTTGAGATCCACTCTCTTATCATTTAAAGTGTCAGTTGGAAGTAAATCTGGGCCCATTTTAATTGTTCTGTTCTTGGGTGGTGAAAATTCCTTCCTCTGGCCTTGATGCTGGACAGTCTAAATTCCATCCTTCTAAGCTGAGCATTAAGAGATGACCCACCAGCTAAGTCCTTCCCATGTGGTCCCTCGATGCGAATTTCAAATTCTTTTGAATTAGCTACAACTCCCGATGAACGAACATGCGCCTTTTCATCATAGCTATACCCCGTCCCTTCTCCTTTGTCTTTACATGATCTAAGAATAGGGGTTCTTCAGTTACTGATCCTTCTCTACATCTCCTCACCATCACCGACGATTCGATCCAGATAGGAACATTGTATAGTAAACCCTCGTTTTCTACCTCAATGGAGTTGATTATTTTGTCAACTGGCCCCCTTCACCCTTACCCTTGCCATTGTAAGTGGTTCTTCTAGGTTGTCTCCTTCTCCATCTCCAACCAACCTCCATAAAAATCACCCATCTCCCTGAAAACCTGTTGCGACCTGAGGTTCAAAGGGAGGCCAAGAAGCCTGTCCATGCCCAGTCCCTGTGGAAATTCGCCGGAGCACATGCAGATTCCGGCGACCACCAGTTCAAATTTATAGGTGACTGTCTCTATCTCCATTTCCCTTGCATGATGTGTTCTGCCATCTTCCTTGAAGGGAACTCAAACAGGAAATAAAGGCGGACTCATGTCATACACCCCCACTCCTGGTACTTCTTTCAACCTATTACTCACCCAGCTTCGAACTTAAGAAGCTGTTGGGATGTCGAGTAAATCTCTGTCAAAACTCCCAACTACACCTATCCAGAAAATTGCCATCGGACAGAGTGGAGAGCTCACTTTGATTATCACCCTATTGCTGGATGAACTTGTGCCCAAGATTTGAGTTTCCTTGGTTGGCCATTTACTGAGGCTGTGTATCAAAACACGAGTTGGTATTAATTGCCTTTGTTGTAGGAAGCCTAGTACATGACACTTCACTGTCAGTAAATCTTTTCATCCCAACTGCAAAATCCCTCCAACAAGCATTGAATGAGATTTCTGGTAGAATGATCACAGATCTGCGTTATCCTAGGACTGCCACTAGACTAATAAATCTGCCAAAATTATTTAAATTTATGAGAACAGTAGAAGTTTTTGAAATTCCATTTTCTGCGAAGATCGCCACGCCCCTCCGAGGCCAAACACATTGAATGACAAAACCACAACATGACTCTCTTCCTTATTAAATTCCTTCTGTGCTCCAACCATTCGTACCATGTTCCTGATTCTGAATAACTCCTAATAATTTCGAATGACTTGTCACCGGCCAAGAAATAAATTCTATTATCCATTTGAATCTTTAAACTAAGTTTTTAAACAATCACTAATGAGTGATGGAAGAAAAACTAATTTCCTCCAAAGGATTCTGACGTCCAAGTGCCTGGAAAAGAAGTCATAAGTGATTGAAAAGAGTTTAGTTCCTATCCTCGATAGAAGTGCCTGAGAGCATTTTTCTTCTGCTTCAACTACTAAGGGTGTGTCGGTATGAAGGAAAACATTTTTCTATTTTCTCATGTTCGTTTGGTTAAATTTTTTGGAGAATATCTTCTTTAGGAAAACAAGCTCCTTGAAAATAAAGAAAATGACTTTTCTTAATAAAAGTAGGGAAAACAAGTGGCATCGTCTCCTCACTCTCACAACCACTCATCCCAAATTTAACTTTTCTTCTAAAAAAATATTTAATTATTTTTATACCCCACCACCCCCAACCACCCTCACCCCCTACAACTCACCCATCCTCCTTCCCTCCCTTTCACACCCGTCACCCTACCTCCATCCATTCTCATTGTTTTGTGTTAAATATATGTAAATGATTTTAGGATAATATTTTTTACTTGGGTAACGAACACAAGAAAATAAGTAAAAAACCACTTGTTTTCCTAGAACATATTTTCCATGGAAAACATTTTCCTCCGTATCCAACACACTTGAAGTCATATCTTACCATCTTGTCTCTTCAATTTGACTCCTTATGAAGTATTTAAAAAATATAGAAATATCTTGAACTTAGGGGTCGTTTGGTAGAGTGTATAAGAATAATGTTGAATAGAGTGTATTAGTAATGCTTGCATTAGTAATGCTGGTGTTAGTTATGCTTGCATTAGTTATGTTGGCATTATTTCTTTTATATTGTTTGGTTTGATGTATTAGAAATAAAATGTCTTGTATAATTTTAATAAAAAAATGTATGTTTACAAAAATACCCTCTACACTCTTTAATTTTGTATAGTTCCTTTGCAACAGAATTCTTTTATAAAATACCCTCTACTTGCACATTTTTATAAAATTCCACTGGCTCAATTTTTTTTCTCCAAAATGAACGTAAGTAGTTGTTAACATTTGCTTCACAATATTCTTTGAGGAAAGTTGGCAAAGAGTTCCATTTACCATAAAAGATAAAAAAAAAAAAGAGAAAAAATGAAAAAGAACCCTACATGAGTGCATAGTTATTATTGAAGATGTAGTCAATTTCAAGCCATACGTCCTAAGCAACACAATGAACTGAACAAATGATGGAATTGATTTTCCCAACACGAAAAAGAACCCAAAATAATGTTTGATTAAGTGGAAGGAAGAGGAAGATGTGGAGAAAATCACCATTGAATTTCCATGGTTGAAAAAAGGAACTGGGAGCTATTTTGAGAGGATTTTGAGGGTAGTTTTGTCATTACTCAAGCTAATACATGTGTTTAGTTCCTTTGCATTAGTAATGCATCAAAATCTGTGGTATTAACAATACATAGCTTAATACATAATAGAGTGTATAACTAATGCACATAGACAAAAAAAGTCTACCAAACAAAGTATTACTAATACACAAAATTAATGCTTGCATTATTTTGTCTAATACACTCTACCAAACGACCCGTTAGTGTCTAGCAATGAAATCATCTGTGTGCTTGTATTCTGCTGATACTTGCTTTCTGCGTTACCCTTTGTGCTGAAGATGAGAGATTCTCCCTGGTATGGCTTCTACAATCCCTTACCACAGTCTAAGTTGCTTGGACTCGGGTGCGGGTATCCGAGACGGGTGCGGATCCAAGAGTCGGATTCGTTAAAATTTAAATTTTAAGATTCGGGGGTGCGAATCCGAGTATGGATACGAGTGCGGGGATTCGGCTAAAGAAAATCAAATATTATAAATATAGAGTTATAAAGATATTCTAAAAATCCACTATTAAACAAAAACAAGAAAGCATCTCAACTTAAGACATTAATTAATAACTAACATAAAAAAAACTAGTGTCAACTATTAAGTTACTTAAGGTGTAAATTTATTTTAAGATCGAATTCTCAATTTTCCCTCAAATTCGTTCTTGATTTTGGTCAAAGTGTCCGGATTCGTTTGACCGAATCCGAGACGCACCCCGCACCCACACCAGCGTCGGTGTCGCGTCGAGACGGGTTCGGCGGCAAAATTGAAGAGTCCGCGCAACATAGACCACAGTACATGACAAAATACTTGTATCCAATTTTTCCCCCTCAACACAACCAATTGCAGAAAAGGGAAAAGATGAAAATTGTCCGTTCTATTTGGATGCGTTTTCTCTGGGTCCAAGTGCTCCTTGTCTCTATTTGGTTTTGTTTTTCTTTGAGTTGGCTTAAAGTATGGCTTTAAGTTGAATTAGCAAAATCGTGGCTGGCAATCACTGATGTCTGTGTCCTCAACACCTAATCTGCTTTCTCCCCGGGCTTTCTTCTTTTGTGTAAAGGCAGTTTGGTGCAACCTTTGTTCTATTAGCCAAACCGTCAAAGAAACCTGTAAGCTCCAATTGAGCTAGAAGGGCCATTTGTAGTATCCTGCTTTACATTCTCTGCAGTCCTTTCTGCTAGATTTTAGAACTTTTTGTGCTTTTATTCGTCAAAAATTCTTCAATGATATAGGTTTTTATCAGGTGTTTGTTTTATCGTCAACATATATGATAAAATTATGTAGCGTGAGTAATGCATATCTGCAGTAACAGTAAGAAATGAGTTGATTGATTAAAGGATCCTCAATTATTTCGTAATGTGCTGATTACAGAGTAGTTCTCAAATGAATAAATCGAGACTATCAGCAAGTATAATGGGTGATGAACTTGTTTGTGGTGCATTTGACTTCCATATCCCCTCATCTTCTTACTCTTCTCAGGGAATTCAAGCTGCTCAGGAATGGATGTGGAAAAACAAGCCTGCAGGTCTCTTCTTTTCTTTGAATTGCATAATTTATTAAGTTGGTCAAGAAATTGCTAAAGTATCATGATAATCTTGCAACCCTTCCATTTTGGCGGGTTGGTGGTCGAGCGTATAAACATTTTAGAAGTTGCGCTTATGCATCAGCTGTGAGTGGAGATTTAAAGTTGCAGTTTATTTGAGAGGGGCTTTTCACAATGGATGTGGCTATGCAATGGCCAGGCCTTTGCATCTTTTGCTGAGTGACATGCTTGTGCCCGTCTTTATTCTACAATTGAGAATCTTAGTACTAACGGCTTTATTATATGAATATTTTTGTTCACAGGAGCTTGAGTATTGCGGCTAAAATGATGCACTTAGCTGGAAGCAGATGCCACAATTTTGTATTGTGCAGCCTGATTTCAAAGGAGATGTAGCATTACTCTGTGAATATCTTTTGGTAGAGGAATTTACAGAGTTGAGTACACTGCCCCAAGGAGCCAATGCTCCCATGCCAATCCATGCGGTAGCTCTGAATGGTTAGAGATTGCATTGTGTGCTTGCTTAAGGTTTCCAGCATTTCCTTGATAGTAGCCCCTACTGTATCGTATTATATTTATATCAGAGCCCACAGCCGGGGTCAAAGATGTCTGTAGTCTAGAAATAACCCCCTCCCCAGCAGCCTTGACAACAGAAAATTAATCATTCGAGCATCATAGTTTGTTGTGTATGAGATAGTTGCATTGCCTTGTATTATTATCTGCTCGGGGCAGCATTCATTAGCTTTTGTTACGTGCTCTGTGTCCTGTGGCCTGTCTTTGGTATATTTACATATATAACGAGCTATAGCTTTCTTAAGTGACGTTCTCTTGTTTTCCGTTCTGCTTGACGTCTATATTTCTGTGAGTTCATTATCCTTCTCTACGTTTTTGCTACTTTGAGGACTCCATGCGATCTCCGGTTTGTTTTGTTTCATGCAATTAGGCAACTCCAGCCTATTTTTGTTTTGTATCACGTAATTTGGCAACTCCAGTTTCTATATTGTGTATCTCTTACTACTGTTCCTAAAATAAAACCGTTAAGAAAATGGGTGCAAAAACGTTAAAAGACAGATAATATGGACGTGAAGAATTGTTATTATCAAAGCAGTCCGCAGTAGATTTTGGGGCAACAAAAGTACAAAACCACCATTAAATTACCAACTGGGAAAAAATGGAGTACCTGAAATTCCAAAATGGAAACTAGGTACTGAACCAAATATATGAAATTGTGAAATCAAAGAAAGAAGTGGATCACCATCTCCTTTTCATCACACGTTTCTGTTCGAAGTCTTTATTCAAATATCTAATGGCAATATGTCTAAATTTGTACTTTTTCATTTTCACTACCACTGGTGTACCCTTATGGGTCTCTTTCCCCCAGCAGTTAAAAGATTTATTGAGTTCTTGAACAAACAGAGATAGGAACATTAGAGTAAAAGTTCTCAAGATCAATGTTATATTTCAGCTCAAATAAACACAATGTGAGCAAACCCAGATTAAAAAAAAGGCTTGTGAAGTTTTACAATTGTTTGAACTCAAAAACTATGATGGACTCATTGGGTTTGAAGGATGGGGCAGATATTGAAGAAAATGAGTTAGAAGAAATTGGAAGGAAAATCATACCTATAAAGATTTACACTCCGAGTAGTGGGTACCTCGTAGGACCTCGACCCGCCTACTCGGGTCTTGTATGGATATGCAGGAAGGGGTGCTCCTAGGTGTGTGTAGGGGTTGTGTTTGTTCGCGAGAAAGGATTCCTCGTCAAGTAAGTTTGGGGGGTGTGGACACACTTGCGCGAATTCGGGTAACGGCTACAAGAGAGAAATCGAAAGGAAACTGTACCCGACCAGGGATGGACGTAAACTCGTAAGCTACCGAAGGTAGGGATAATCGTCCAGGTCTTATTGTGAAAGAAAAAAGCCGCCCCGCCACAACAGACGGGTTGCTTCCTCTGTCGTCGCCGGTGAGCTCTTGGCGAGGAGACCTTAGGATAAGTTGCTAAAACAAACGGGATAGGAGGATCGACCCGTTCATATAATTCCGAAGAAAGACTGAGCAGGTAGAGAGATTTTTTTTTCCTCTTCAACACAAGGAAATGCGGGCAGGGTAGAGCTCGGCAGAGGGTTCGAGAATAGGGTAGGGTCCTGTCCTTAAGATTCAGACTTTTTATTACATCAAATAAATCTACTTTTAATATTTACAGAACTAAGTAAATAATTACAATGCATAATAAATTAGATTTATTAAAAGAATTTTAAATATTTTTTTATTATTTGAAAATGTTTTTGTCTAATTGATTTTAGTAGGCTTAAATTTAGGAATTCACAATCATTATTACTCAATCAAATCTTTTTTCCCTCCAATCCGTCAATATTTTTCTTCTCTCTCCTAAAATATTTAAATAAACATTTTAAAATGAAAAATATTATTTTCCTTCTATCTCTTATAGAATTTAGGGAATTATGAATGGACTGGAGTGTGATTTTTTTTTTGAATTCAATCTCGCCCATTCCTTTACTAAGTTGTATATAATTTGCATGTAAAAAATTGAGATGTGTGCATAAATTGCGTATAAAATTCTGTATACATTTGTAATAGATGATTTTTTAGTACTAGCATATATATTTAAAGTGTATGAAAACTGAATTTGTTTTACTATATATTGTATAAAATTGATATATAATATGATATACACACTAGTTTACTTAATCTTTTTTATACCAAGTTATATATGAACATATATTAGTGTATGGAATGGATATATAATATAGTATATAAACTAGTTTACTTAATTAATCTTTTTTATACCAGGTTATATACGAACATATATTAGTGCATGGAATGAATACATAATATGGTACACAAACTGATTGACTTAATTTTTTTGTACTAGGTTATATACAAACATATATTAGTGTATAAATTGTGTATAAATATGATATATAAACTGATTTATTTAATCTTTTTTATACCAAATTTTATACAAACATATTTTAGTGTATGATTTTTGTATGAAATATGATAAATACAAAACAGTTTACTTAATGGAGTGAATTCAATTAAGTAATGAAATTTTAATGGAGTTTTGAAAAAATAAGAAAGGGAATGAGGATATGTATAATAGGATTCCTGAAAATATTTTCAAAGGAGAGAAGAGGAGAAAGCAAAAATATAGGAGAAATTTATGGAATGAATACCATGAGAAAATATTGAATACCATAAGAGGAAAATTGTTTTACTATGCTTTTCATTTTTTATTCAAAGGAGAGAGAATAGGAGAAGAAAAATTTTAGGAGAAATTTATGGAATTAAATCATGGAAAATATAATTTTTACTGTGTTTGAAGGAAAAGAAAATTTACCATGCCTTTAATTTTTTATTCAAAAGGAGAGGTCAGGGGAAGACAAAAATTTAGCAAAAAGATAAAGGAGTAAAATAAGGGAAGAAAGATATAAGAGAGATATTTGGGTTGATTGATATCACTGAACGTTACTATAGGAATGTTGTTGACATTTTTTTCTACTTCTTTTACCATATTTTTCCTTTTTTTCTATTTTGTTAGGGTTAGATAAAAATTTATTGCTAGGTATTGAAAACTAGAAAATACTGTTATGACGTGTAATAATTTATCTAATATAGTATATATAGTTTTTTTTCTCAAATTGGAATACCTCTCTCTAATTTCTGTGATGTGTTCTGAATTGGAGGCACATTTATGTTTGGTAGGGTTTCAACTGAATTTATAATTGAATTTGATAGAAACTGCTTAATACTATACAAAATTGATGCGAAACTGAAAGAAAATGGTGTTGAAATATCGGATTATTTCATAAGAACATTGCTTATTATATAATCAATGCTAATTTGCCTCCAAACGTGAAGTCAAAGTTGTAGAAGGAGTCTAAGAAAGGAGGAGACTCTTTTTGTGGAAATGCTAGTGATCTTTGTTTTGCATTTGTGGAGGCTCTATTGTAGAGTGAGAAAGGAGTTTGCACAAGAAAGGATCAGCCCTTTGAAAAAGAAGAAGAATAAGAAAGGCAACAACAGGAAAAAGTTAATAGGGAAACATTTTGGAAGGAGTAGAAAAATCAAGGAAAAAAGCTTATTATTATTCAATAATGGTGAATGAATAAATGGGGAAGAACCAAGGAAAAAAACTTACTATTATTTCGAGAACATATGCATCTTCGCTCACATGTTTTAGCTCTAAGTAAGATGACAACAAGATCTTTACCTTGTTTACATCCATGTTGCTTCCTTTCACACATGCCAGTATACGTGGTCGTTCAAGTAATACAGGAGCGAGTCCAGATATCGTACCTAAGGGGTTTAATAAATTGATTTCTAGTTTGAATTCTTATACGAGCTATTCAGTAGGTAACAAATAATAAAGACTGATTTGTGTGTTTTGAATGTAAGTAAAAAAACAATTGTCAACAAATCGTGGATAGTTGTGTTGTAATTCAGATTTAAGAAAAGATACAGGATTATGGTATTTCGACAATCCAGTTAAGTTTTTAAACCATATGTTTAGTTGATTTTCTGAGTTACTAGTTACACGTTGATTTTAACCATATTGAGCGTTTTGCCAATAACTCTAGGTCTCCTAGACTATTTCTAACGCCTATATTCTTATGGTCATCGATCGATAGTGAAGGACATATGATTTATCTTCCATATCAACTGGGCAAGGCTAACGGGTATATTCATATCTATGTTAGCAAATCATTATCCCTTCCTTATAGAGTTCAAACCAAGCCCAACCTTCCCTTATTGCATACATAATTTTCCTATTCCTAGTCCAAACTATGCAACATAGATAGTGTTCGATAGTTGATCAAGTCACCAAATAATTAAGAGCAAGGGAAGATAAATAACTCAACAATTGAAAATCAAACTAAATAATATGATAATTAAACGTCAACTTTCATGTCTACAACCAAAACTCTAGATACTAATGATTTAGCTACTCATGAATCTCCTTAGAAGAAGAGATTTCATGAGTTTACAAGATAAAAATCAAAAATAAAATAAAATAACGAAACTAGACCTTGTTCTTGAGCTTTGCCTTAGCCTTTGACTTTTCTGAATCTGATGTGTATGATCAAAAATGTGGGAGGAGGGTATTTATAGAGTTTAGGAACCCTTGGGACTTCAAAAATCAATCCAAATTGGGTTAGGAATGGCTCACGCTTGCCCCACTGCCAAAAATAAAGCAACGGCCCGAAGAACAACTAAACTTCTGAAAGATGGCATATTTAGCGCCACTCACCCAAAGCAGGGGAGTGGCGCAAGGTTTGAAAGCAGGCAACAAAAATATCTAAGTGTCATCCACGCCAGTGCTTGCTTTGCAGCAGTGGCACAAACCTTCAATTCATTGGTATTTTTTGCTCGTTTTACGACGTTGAGTCTCCCTTATTTCATTTTGATTCTTTGGTGCTCTTTTTTCTTCTTGTTTAAGCTCAAAATACCTCAAAATACTCTTACATAAATAAAACACAAAACATAAACATAATTCACATTATTTAAGCTCAAGACGATACTAAAAAGAGAAAAAAATGTGAGGCAAAATCGTATAAAAGCATGACTTTAGCCTCACATCAACACCCCATACTTAAACCCTGCTCGTCCTCGATTAAGATATACACTCATGACTTAGACTCCACTACAAACTACACCAATTGAATAAATGCACTCAATCTAAGACTACAACGACTACCAATGAAAAGTTCTTAATACAACATGCTTTATTCATTCAACGCTCATAAACAACTACTTCAAGACCTCCCAGCCTCAAGAACTGACTCTATGATATTAGCAAATACTCATAAGTCACCCAATTAAGAGATCAAATATTTCACTTATCTTTCATCAATGTGCCCTCAGTATAAAAGAGTTACCCATATTCACACACAAGTATACATAATATCATATACATGAATATAAGAATAAGATTTCGCTCACTCTCAGAAAGAATTTCACATGCAACATATGATGAACCATAAGTTTTTCCTTAGTGTACTACTCCACTAATATAAGAACATCAAACTCAAGATCAAGTAGATTTTTTTGGGTTGTAATGTAGGCTAAAGGACGGATAGAACTATTCTGACCCGTAATAGTGACTATTTTCAATAAGCATTTTAATACATCATAAATTTTCATTAAGCACCTTCCTCAATCAACTATTTTCTCTTGTACAAGTCTCGCCCATATATTTGTTTATTTTTCCATATCTTTAAGCACGTTCAGACACCACTAGTAAGGAGTACTCAATTCTCAAATAATTTTTTTTCTTTCTCGTTGTTTTTTTCTACTCTTTACCAATAGCATATGAATTTTTATTTCTTGCACCCATAGTCTTTCCACATGCTTCCACTTCAACCCTCCCCTTTATTTTCATTTTTACTCCTTTCAGCTCTTATTTTTCAATTAAAGCGCTTACGAGTTTTGGATCAAATTCAAGGTCAATTGAAATAAAAGGATTAAGCTTTAGATATGGCTACCAAAAGAATAGGCTAAAGGCACAACAGGGCTAACTAGAAACATCAATTATGGGTAGGTAAAGAAAAGGATAAAAGTATGGGTAATCAACGAAATGCCTATATCATCTCCTAAACTTAACATTCTTTATTTCACTTTGCAAATACACCGGACAAGTTCTAGACATTAATATGAAAGCATAGAATATCATAAATTTTAACACACATGGCTAAATAATAAGAGAATAATAAGAGTACAAATTTTAACACACATGCAACTCAAGACAGATTCATACAAACTCTCAATCAAGAAAATAATAAGAGTACAAATTTAAGCTAAATATCATACAAGAGTCAAGCAAAAGAGCCAGGTGTCTCAAAAGAAGTCATTCAATTTTTTACAGCATGCTTTCAAGTTCAAAACCAACTTGGATTATTCAGTCAATTATAGAACTTGACTAGAGCCCCTAGCATTCACTTGATCCTAATGAGTCTCTTACTCCTAAAGCATAACTTTCCTCAAGACGTCGTCAACCATCAATCGCCGAAAAAAGACATTCTACCTAAAAATAAAAAATTACTCCTAAAAAATAAAAAGATACTACTCAGTTCAAAAGGGCTTCCCCTCAGAAAAGAACCGTAAAGAAAAATGAAGGAGTGGACAAAGTATGCCTTTAAAAAGCTAAAAACCAACAAAAACTATTCTAATCTCAAGAACAAAAGAAAAATCTTTTTGTGTTTTATTCTTTTTCATATATTTTTTTAAATTTTCTCATCTAAAACACGCACTAAAAAGACAAAACCCATGACATATTTCACCCTTGACAAATATCGGAAGATATCTCATCCTACACTTAAAGTCATGCTTTATTTTCAAAGCAATAAATAAGATAAAAACCCGGTTAGAAATACTTCCTGAGGCCCTCTAGGGTCTAGCTAACAATATATTTCTTTTTAATAAATTACAGGGGTGAATTACCCCACACTTAAGCTTCAACCATGCTCCTTAGCTTCCAAATACAAGCACTCAGACTTTTCCAGACCTACACAAAATAAAAATAAAAACAAAAATTGACACTTGAAAAATAAAAAAATAAAAAAAATTATAAAATTGAGTTGCCTCCAAATCAGCGCATCATTTAACGTCGTGAACATGTCGCATGTATCAACTCTCTCAAGATTCTCTCAACCTCTTCCTTCCCTTATAATTTAGCTTTTGTCTCTTCTTCACTCTATGGGTTTCACCTTCTTCATTCACTCTTTTCTTCATCCCAATATCTCTTTCCAAGTCACATTCGGGCCACTTAATTACATGTTCATGTTTTCAATAACTTGAGCAATTTCTCTTTCTGCTCCTCAGACAAATCAGTGGCAATATGCAAAGTTTTAAATTTTTCAAGCCCACTTTCTTTCACTCCACACTTATTTTTGACCACCTTTGTGATCATGTACAAATCTCTGTAGTGTGAAGGAGTGGCCAATATTTTTTTTGTATGGTAACTTTAAGTTTTTGGAGAATGTAATAGTTAGTCAAATTATTTCGCACTTTATTTATATTAATTTTTGACTATTATCCGTGTTTAAAGCTAGTTTTTGATTTTATCTCTTTTAAAATTGGCTAAGTATAAGGGTTAAGATTTGAGTTAGATAGTTCTCCTATCAGAGAGTTATGTGGATGCCACTCATGGCCAGTTGGATCGTGATAAAGTTGGTATCTGAGCCCTGGTTTGTTGATCTTATCATACAAGAACGTGTCTAGTAGAGTCTTGCAAAATGGTACAGAGACATTTATACTTTTCTTTGAGAGGCTACATGATTTTAGGAAACTCCACTTCTTTCTTCCTTCGTTCTATTACTTGAATCCATTTGGCATCTGTTGATCCAAATTGGTATCTCATTCTTTCACTCTTACTCTCATGGATGGTGAGAACACGTGCTTCAGAAGCAAGAGCATCGGCGCCCGAACCAGTTATGGAGGCTGTGGTTCGCGACATAGGCAAGGCAAGAGAAAGAGCCAAGGGGAGGAAGGGCGTACCCTCCCGAGGTGGAACTCTGGCCGCAAAACTGGCTCGATAAAGGTCAGCATCTCCTCTCCCATATGAGAATATTTTCGAGGGTGTAGAGGACAAATCAGTACAAATTCAAGATGATGAGGCTACACCAGTTCAGGAAGGTGTAGCTACGACTCAGATGTCATCCACCATGATTCAGTAAGTCATGAGTTTTCTGAGTAGGTTGGTAGGGACTGGAGCCATACCCACACTACCTACGATACAATATCCAGGGGTTTAGCATGCTACTATCGTATCTCCATGAATGGTCACAACTTCAAAGACAGATACTTTTTTGTGACTGGTAACAGGTCTGGTAATGACTGGCGGTGAGCATAATATTTTCTGCAAGTTTGTGAAGATGAAACCTCCAGTATTACATGTGTTGGAGTCTGAGAATGCTTATAAATTCATCATTGATTCTCATGAGCGGCTGCATAGGATAGGTATAGTTGAGAGGTATGGTATTGAATTTATTACTTCTCAGTTACAAGGAGATGCCAAGATGTGGTGGAGGGATTTAGTGGAGTGTAAGCCTATCAGGGCACTCCCAATGACTTAGAGTCAGTTTTATCAGGTATTCCTAGAAAAGTACATTCTACATACTATACGAGATATGAAGAGAGATGAGTTTACTAACATTGAGCAGGGTTATTTTTCAGTTGCAGCCTATGAGGCTCGGTTCTATTTACTTGCTCGATATTCATTATAGTGGATGATACTGAGGAGGAAAGGATTTGCTATTTTATGAAAGGGTTGAACAGAGGGCTTCAGATTGCAGCTTTACATGTAGCATCCTCTAGCAGGTCTTTTCAAGAGGTGATTGAGTTTGTGAAAAAATGTTAAAGGTGTGAAATAAGAGGGTCAAGCAAGGATGGCTTCAAAGAAGCCTCAGACATGGGACAACTTTAGTAATTAGTATTTTAAGGGTCAGAGTTCACATGGGTACCCTGCACATCCTATTCAGTCTTTGATGCAGGTGTCTACTGGGGTTCATCAGAGGCTAGCCAGCCTTCATTAGAATTTGGTGGTTATCTCACTTCATCTGCTCTAGTGCAGCAACCTACCTTGGACCGTGTTTGCTATGAGTGCAGTGAGCTTGGTCATATTAGGAGGAATTATCCTTGTTATTGACAAGAAGGGCAACAACAGGCTCCTAGAGCCTTAATAGGTAGTGAAGGTAATGGGTATAACAAAGATCGTTCGTAGGGCGGGCGGGGTGGTCACACAACTAGTAGAGGCATGGCACCTAGTCCAATCGAGGCATTGGTAATGGTAGAAGAGGTAATTTACCCAATAAAGGCGATGCACATGCAGGTGGTAAGAACCACTTCTACGCTTTTCCAGGCAGGCCTGAGGTTGAGTCATTGGACGCGGTGATCACATGTACTATTTCTATCTGTGACTGCATGACTTCAGTTTTATTTAATCCTAGTTCTACTTTCTCATATGTGTCTGCTGGTTTTATTGAGGGATTAGGATCCATCCATCTATACTATCCGATTTAGATTTTTATATCTAAAAAAGAATTGATGTCATTCAATCTTTAATTCAAAGAACTACGCTTATCCCCCCCACCCATGAAACATCTCTACTGCAATGGATGGCAGAGGGTCCATAGTGCTTGAAGCACTGGAGTAATACAGTAGCCGAGAAGGGGCATAGAAGTGCCTACTACTACACCACACTACACTTGGCTCTACACATTTACAGAGCTAACCCCTGTCCAATGCCTGGCAGAGCTAAGGGGGCTCTACACATTTGTGAGTTACTTGAGTTTCCTATTCATGTGTCTACTCTAGTGGGTGAGTTTGTGACTGTTGATAAAGTTTTTTCGTGCTTGTCCTGTTATATTTGTGGGAAGAAAAACTTTGGATGATTTAGTGATTCTAGACATAGTCGATTTTGACATCATCTTGGGGATGAGTAAGTTGTCTCTGCACTATGCTATATTAGACTGTCATGCTACGTTAGTAACTATGGCTATGCCTGGATTAGATAAACTAGAGTGGAGGGTAACTATAGTACTGCTCCTATAAAACTTGTATCATTCCTTCATGCTTAGAGTTTGATAGGAAGGGGGTGTATGGCATTCTTAGCTCATCTTCGGGACACTAGTGCAGAGGTCCCAGCTATTGAGTCAGTTCCTATGGTGTGTGAGTTCTAAGTGGTATTTCCTGTGGATTTTCCTTGTATGCCACCAAACTGTGATATTGACTTTTATATTGATATAGAGCTGAATACGTATCCCATTTCTATTCAAAGAGCTAAAGGCTTAGTTGCAGGAGTTGTCGAGGTAAGGGATTCATTCATTCGAGTGCCTTCTCGTAGGGTGCTTTAGTGTTGTTTGTTAAGAAAGATAGTAGTTTGCGTACGTGCTTAGACTATCGAAAGTTGAATAAAGTTACAATTCATAACTAGTATCCTCTTCCTTATATCAACTTATTTGACCAGTTACAGTGTGCATCAGTCTTTTCTAAAATTGATCTGAGGTCCGAATACCATCAGTTGAAAATTCAGCCTGCTGACATTCCTAAGACTGCATTCCAAACCAGGTACGGGCACTATAAATTTCTTGTGATATCTTTTGGGTTGACTAATGCTCCAGCTGCTTTTATGGGTTTGATGAATGGGATACTTAAACCCTATCTTGACTCATTTGTTATTGTGTTTATTGATGATATTTTAGTGTATTCTAAGAGCGAGAAAGAACATAGAAATCATCTAAGGATTGTGTTGGGTTTGTTAAAGGAGAAGGAGCTTTATGGAATTTTTTACAAGTGTGAATTCTGGTTGGCTTCTGTGTCCTTCTTGGGATATGTAGTTTCAAAAGAGGGGGTGATAGTAGATTTGCAGAAGATTGAAGCAGTTAAGAATTAGGCTAGACCCACTTTGGTGACCGATATTCATAGCTTCGTGGGGTAAGCTAGCTACTACCGCAAATTTGTGAAGAAGTTTGCATCTATTACTACCCATCTGACCTGCTTGACTCAAAAAGAGGTACCATTTCTTTGGTCAAATAAATGCGAGGAGAGCTTCCAAAAGCTCAAGACTTTGTTGACCATCGCTCCTATTCTTGCCTTACCAGTGTAGGGTAAGGTTTTTATTATTTATTGTGATGCCTCACAATCTGGTTTAGGTGTTGTGTTGATGCAAGAAAAGAATGTTATCGCTTATACTTCGAGGCAACTAAAAGTACATGAGAAGAATTATCCGACTCATGACTTAGAATTGGATATTGTGTGTTTTCTATCAAAATATTGAGACATTATTTGTATGGGGTTTGTTGTGAAGTGTTTACGGACCACCATAGCTTGCAACATATGTTCACTAAGAAAGACTTAAATTTGAGGCAGCAAAGGTGGATAGAGTTGCTCAAGGACGACAATATTACTTTTTATACTATCCAGGTAAGGCTAATGTAGTAGCCAATGCATCAAGTATAAAAACTAAGAGTATGGGAAGCTTGGACTACTTGAAAACTACTAGGAGTTCGTTGGCTAGAGAAACTAAGGCCCTAGCTAACAGTTTTATAAGACTAGAAGTGTTTGAAAGGGGTGGATTATTAGCATGTGTTGAGGCAAGGTCCTCTTTTCTTGATCAGATTAAGGCTAAACAATTTTAGGATGCAAAGCTGAGTAAAATCTGTAATGTAGTGTTGCAGGGTGAGGCCAAGGAGGCCATGATTGATGATGAGGGTATTCATCCAATTAAAGGGAGAGTTTGTGTGCCCTATGTGTATGATTTGATTTCAACTATATGGGCTGAAGCTCATTGTTTAAAGTATTCCATACACCCTGGTGTGACCAAGATGTATCGTGATTTGAAGCAACCCTACTGGTGCGGCCAAATGAAAAGGAATATAGTCAATTTTGCGGCTAGGTGTCAGAATTTCCAAGAAGTGAAACATGAATCCCAGATGTATGGTGGTCCTCTTCAGAGAATGCCCATTCTTGAATGAAAGTAGGTAAATAATAGCCATAAATTTTATGGTTGGCCTGCCCATTCTTGAATGGAAGTAGGTAAATAATGGCCATAATTTGTGGTTGGCCTTCCCAAGACCTTGGGGAAGTATGATTCAATATAGGTTGTTGTGGATAGATTGACAAAGTTTGGGCACTTTATTCTAGTTCAGGTAATTTACAATGCGGCTAAGTTAGCAAACATATACCTCAAGGAGGTGGTCAGATTGCATAGGGTTCCTATCTCTATTATTTTTGATAGGGGTGCCTAGTTTACTTCTAATTTTTAGCAGAAGTTGCATGAGGAGTTGGGTACCAGATTAGACCTGAGTACAACCTTTCACCCTCAGACCAAAGAGCAGTCTGAGCATACGATTCAGGTGTTCAAGGACATACTCCGTGCGTGTGTGATGAATTTTAGGGGTCATTAGGATCAATATCCATCATTGGCTGAGTTTGCTTATAATAATAGCTATCATTTGAGCATCGATATGGCTCCATTTGGCATTGTATTAGAGGAGGTGTAGATCTCTCATTAGTTGATTTGACGCATTTGAGGTAAGACTGTAGGGTACAAATCTTCTGAGGGATTCTATGAAAAGGATAAAGTTCATCCAAGAAAGGCTCCTAGTGACTCAAAGTAAGCAAATATGCGTATAGAAATGTAAGGGATGTACATTTCATGGATGGTGAACAAGTTTCACACATGAAGGGTGTTATGCGATTCATAAAGCGTGGTAAGTTGAGTCCAAGATATATTAGACCTTTTGAGATTCTTTAGAGTGTGGGGCTGGTGGCTTATAGATCGAATTTGCCTCTGAGTTTGTTTGGAGTTCATCCCGTGTTCCATGTTTCGATGCTTAAAAAGTAACACGGAGATGGTGACTACATTATTCGCTGGGATTCAGTCCTGTTACATGAAAACCTCTCTTATGAAGATGAAGTTGTGCCAATTCTTAATAAAGATGTCCAAAAATTAAGGACTAAGGAGAATGCATCTATGAAGGTCCAACAGAAGAACCATCCTATTGAGAAGGCCACTGTAATGACTGGGTCCATCATTATGAGTAAACTATTCGTGCTAATTTTTAGAGTTAGAAAACTTCAGGTTTGGGAATTTGAAATTCTGGGCTAGGTTAGTCTCGGTCGGTTTTGGAGTGAGGTATGGTCTATGGAAATCCAGGTAAAATTTGGGTTAATTGTTTTAATTTGAGCTAGTTTTTCATTTAGCTAAGACATAAAGGAGTCCGGGAGACTTCTCGAAATCGAATTCAGGTAAGTAGAACTCCCAGTATTGAGGTTGACGTAAAGGGATCATTTCGGGACGTCAGAAAAATAAGTGTGTTGTAAAATAGGGCAATTTGAGGGACTTTATTACTTTGTCCCATGTCAACCGCCGTAGCAGTTGACATACCACCATAGCAACCTCTGTCGTAGTGGAGAAAGTACCGCTACAGTGGAAGTCAACGTCGGTCAGCCTCTGCCATAGCGGTCGACTCCGCTACAACGGTTCCGCTATAGCGGAGCGGACAACTATACTGGAGCATGATGGGATTTAATGCAGAAACTTCCCCAAAATAGTCAGTTTTCAACAAAGATGTTTTGGGAGAAGAAGAGGGCAATTTTAGGCAATTTCCATCAGTTTTACACCATTTTTCATCCTAAAGGTAAGGTTTCTACTCCCAACCTTCATACTATCTTTCATATGCTTTATAATTACTAGGGGTGGACTTGGGAGAAGGTTTGGAACAACCTAGAAATGGAAGAATCCAGGGAAAATGAGGATTCTAGGGTGGTAGAGTTCTTGGGTATTGATTATTGATGATGGGTGATGATCACTTAGCCATAATTCCCTAAAGGTATCCATAAAAATGACAAATTTAAGTGAATTAATGGTGGGAAAGCCCGAGAATGGGTGGAATGATCATAGGTTGGCCTGGGGATTGGGATTTGTATAATCTGGGTACTTTTGGGTCAGTAATTGATTATAGTTCATGCATATTTGTTTCTAGACCAAGAACAAGCAAGGGATCCTGAAAAGGGGAAAGCTCCAGTTTAATAGAGCTTGGAACATTTTGAGGTAGGTGATGGTTATTGATTCCTGTATGCATTGTATGTTTGTGTACTTTTGTCTAAGTGTTGTATGAGTTGCATGCTTAGGGAATGATTTAGGAATGTCTAAGGATCCTGTTATCAGTCTTGTGAAATGAACTAGGTGTTATTGCTTGTTGGTTTACAAGTTTGATTGTTCATTATTTGTGACTGTGGATTTTGTGTGACATTCGGTTGTCTTGGGTACCATGCCTGGTATGGGATAACAAACGGTTGGCTCGGGTACCATGCCTGGTACGGGATACTAACTGGTTGGCTCGGGTACCACGCCTGCTACGGGTTTACTTATAGCATTGTGCATTTGATTTTGGTTCCATGAGTGGACCGGGCTGTGTTTATGATTGTGATATTGCATATGGTCCTTGAGAGGTTGAGTTATTATTATTGGTCTGTGAGTTTGGTCTTGGTGTAGATCGGGTTACATATTTAACACTTACGTGTTGTTTAAGGAGATCCCAGGGTGGCTCCGGGCTATGTAAAACTGCATATTTATTGGTTATTGTTGATTGTTGATCATGGTTATGAAAGTGGGGTACATGTGGGGACAACCTAGGAAGAGACTTGTAGTCTAGGGATACTTGTTAGCTTGTTACATGTTTCTTGCACTTTTACTTGGCTATTGTACTATTCATATATTGCTTATTTGGAACTGGATGATGATCCTACAAGTACATGGTGGTTGTGTACTGATTTTGCACTTGCGTTTCTTTTGTGAGTATAGGAAATCTTCTGGCGGTTGATGCACGACCTCACCTGTAGGCCTAACGCATCAAGACATCAAGGGTGAGCTATTTTGGTCAAGCTGCCTTGGTTTCTTTCGTACTAGTTGTAGCCCACTTGTTTCAGGCTTAAAACTCTAGTTATTTACATTGGGGTTGCATCCCCGTATTCTAGACTTTTGGTAGTGTTTTGGTACGATGACTTTCAAGTTTTAAGGAGGGATTTATGCAGGTTTATTTATATTAGTGTTGATTTGGTTAATTATTTCTAGTTTTACTTTATGCACACTGGTTTTGAGCTGTTAGATTATGCTAAGTGTGGGGTCGATTTGGTTCGCTAACCCGGGGGTTGGGTGAGTGCCACTCATGGTGGTCTGGGTCGTGACAGCCACTTGAGAGACCGAAGGCGAACATGCATAGAAAGTATTTGCATTTGTTTATTAATTCATGTAACTTCTCATTTTCTCCCTTTTCTTACTTGTTGTTGTTCAGGGATGAATGATTATTTAATTGGTATCTGATGTAATAACCTATTCTGTCATTATAGTAAAGTTAGGGCGTAATTACCCAGTTGGAAAATTTTCTTGGATGAGAGTTGATAAAATCTCAGGCTAGGGTAAGCCTTGAGAAGAATATGGTGTTATGTGCTTAGATGACGATTTCTAAACTGTGATGCAATGTTTGATGTTGTGGTGTCCATTTATGGATAGTCGATAGGCATATTGTCCTGTAGAAAGTTTTGAGATGGGAATCAAGTTCATAGAACTTTGGTTATGGAAGTTGTCACATCGGGATTAATCCATAATATCTAGAATTTAAAAGTATGTTATGAAAGAGGGAGTTTTTGGGCGAGTTTGGAGCTACTGGTTTGCGAACTGCTACAGCTGATGCAGTCTCGCTGTGTAGCGAGACTCTTGATAGTGAGTCAGGTCTCATCATAACAGTTCACCATGGAGAGACGCGGGCTACCGTGATGAGAGATGGGACAAATTCCCTAAAACTTAAGTCAGTTTTCAGAGTTATTTCCCAAAACTCTAAGTGTCATGAGAGATCAATTGAGAGGCAATTTTCCTCTAACGATAGGCGATTTTCTATTGTCAAGGTGTATAATTCTCCCCCCTTAGCATCATTTAATTCTTTGTTGATCACAGAATCATAGGAATAAGGTTTATGGTGAAATTATAGGTTTAGAGCCCTGAATGTATGAGAAGTGGGGAAAAACCCTATGGGTAGGTGTAATTTCACTTAGAATTAATCTGAGGATGTTATTTTATGATTCCAAGCATAAAATTGACGGTTCTAAACATGATTAGGACTAATGGAAAACCTTGGGTTCCATAAAGGTATGACCTTTAAGCATAAAAATGGCTAAAGAGGGGAAAATTAATAAGAAACCTCTTAAATGTTGATTATATAAATATTGTGGGACTAGTTGGTGAATAATTATCCTTGGAGAATGCTACAAACCTCGAATAAGGGTAGAATAAGTGGGTTAAATTTCCAAGGCCTGAAATGAAGAGTAAATGATTAATTACTCTTCTATTTGCTGTTTATAGACTTTGAACGCTCTGAAACATTGAAGAAGGTCAAGGCTATTGCTATTTAGCTTGTGGTTGAGAATTCGTTAGTCGAGGTAGGTTATGGTTTAAATTAGAGTTGATACTTACTTTAGTGCATTATGTGGTTGAATTATATGACTTGTGATTGATCCTCGGACATGTTTGAATGATGATTATTTTCATGTTGTGCTTTAATGAATAATCCATGTATACATAAAACTGAATAAAGAACTTGAAATGACTAAGTGTACGTGTAATTAGGGCACTATAATGTATCCTAAGAGATAGACTTGAAACCATAGGTTTATATTGTTAGTTGGAGTGGTTACCACAAGCCAGTATGGTTATTGTTATATGGATCGGGTACCATGAGCCGGTATAGTACATGGACCCTGGTACATCCCCTGCATGTCATGACTAGTTGGGTAGAAATAAGACCCTTTAGCATGTGTGTACAAACTCTTTTTAGTTACTTTTACATTGTTGATAGATTCTGTGAGTTGAAACAGTGAACTGTGATGAGACTAATGGTGTTGAGTACATTCGGAAAGGTTAGGGAACATAGATCCCATGTGATATGATTGTTGAACGTGTTTATCCTTACATTGTTGTGGTAATATTCGGTGACTTTTGTGAACTTGTTCAAATGTTGATGACTTGACTTGAGATGATTATCTATTGACTGAAATATATGCTAAGTGTTGAAGTGCCTTTTACTTGTTGATTTGACTGTACATTTGTTCTAAACTGAGTCGGCCTATGATACTTATTAGTACATAGTGGTTTGTACTGATGCTACTCTGTACTTTTCTTTTGTTGAGTGAAAACCGTGTTCCAGAGGCTCAGACGCGACCTCACCCTTAGATAAACTACAGACTACGATCCAAGGATGAACACTATATCTCAGGCTATCGTGGATCCTCTCTTGGTCATTGTCCTTCTTTTGAGAGATGAAACTCTTTTATTATTTTCAGTTTTGAATATCTTAGACATTGGTTATTGGTTTAGAGTTCTTGTACGGTAACTTTCAGTTCTTGGAGAATGTTATAGTTAGTCAAATTATTCCGCACTTTATTTATATCAGTTTTCGACTATTACCCGTGTTTAAAGATAGTTTTTAATTTTATATCTTTTAAAATTGGCTAAGTATAAGGGTTAAGGTTCGAGTGAGATAGTTCTTCCACTGGAGAGTTAGTGTGGGTGCCATTCACGGCCAGTTGGGTCGTGACACTTGTGTTGAAGAATTTAGAAGGATGAATTAGTTAAGGGAAAGAACAAGAGGCTCATATATTGGAGAATTTGAGGTTTTCGAGATTATATGAGGTTCTATCAACATTGTGTAATTGGTGCAAGTTAAGAAGTGCGAAGAAACAATACATCAGGTATAGTTCCTCTATGAAGAGTTTGAGATTTGTGTGGATTTCAACCTTTAAGTTTAGGAACGACAACAAAAGGTGGAATGCTCAATAGTGAAAGATGGAATGGGTCAGCACAGACTTATGAAGGACTTAGTAATGACTTTTCTAAAGATTGAGGTCACTACTAAAAACAGGTCAAAAAATGACAGAACTGTGAAGCGATAAATAGTGACTGTCCAAAAAAGTGACGGCAAAAGGATACTGTTAGTCACTTTTCCCTTTTTTATTTTATATTTATTTTTATGTCGTAATGCCCGTCATTTTTTCTTTGCGAATTCTTGCACCAATAATATTTATGACGGATTGTGTTGTTATTAATAAAAAAATTATTTCTACACATACGACACTGTCCATCATTTTTTGTAATTTTTTTTAATAATTAATAAATAAATATAATATCTTAAAATAATAATTTATATTTATTTTTAAAAAAAAATGGTGGACATTGTGGTTTTTGTCCATCATTTTTGATCAAAATATAGTCAACTCATTAATAGGAAAAGCGACGGACAAAACCACGTTCTGTCGCTTTTCCAAAAAATATACAGATCGAGATCAGGTCTCTCTTTTCCATTTTCACTCTTATTTTTCTCTCTTTTCTTGTCTTTTTCTCTTTGATTCCTCCACCTCCAACGCCATCTAGCCTCCTCCGCTGTCTAACCATCACTGTCGCGCCCTCCTTATCTGTCCCAACTGCCTCCACCTTCGTTCCTATATTTTCAAGGTTAAGGTTTCAATTACATTTTAAATTACATTGGTAGTTTGATTTAGAAATTTGAAGTTAAACCTGCTACTGCTGCTAGTCTTAATAGATTTATAAGTTGAATTACATCATTACATGGTTAGTTTATTTCAACTTAGGGTTTATTTGATTATTTTTTTCCTAATTATTTTACCCTAATTAGTTGAAATACATCTTAGTTTGTTCGTTTTGAATCTTAAATTGTATGAACATTATTTGTTTGTGAAACTTGAATTGTTATAAACATTGTTAGAATTTGTGAACTTGAATTTGATTTTAGATTAAATTTCTGAACTTGAATTATAGAATTTGTGAACTTGAATTTGATTTTAAGTTGAATTTGTGAACTTGAATTTTAGAATTTGTGAACTTGAATTTGATTTTAGGTTGAATTTATGAATTTGAATTTGTGAATTTGTGAACATGAATATGTTCGTGAAATGTATGAACTTGAATTTATTAAGTTTTAATTACATTATTAGTGAATTGTTTAGGCTGAGAGCCTGTTTGGATTGACTTATTTTAAGTGCTTTTAAGTCAAAATAGCTTTTAAGCACTTTTGAAGCGTTTGAGTAAAATAAAAAAGTGCTTTTAAGCATTTCTTTTTAAGCTAAAAAGGCAAAAATAAGCCAAAAGCCAAAAGCTACAAATCCTAGCTTTTGGCTTTTGACTTATAAGCCAAAAAGCAAAAGCTAATCCAAACACCCACTGAATTTTTTAAGCTTGAATTACATTATTAGGGAGATAGTTAGAGTAAATTGATTAGAAGTAAATTAGTTATAAAATTAAACTTATACGTACACATTTGACGGGTTTTGAGTAATTGAGTTGGAATTGAAACTTAATTAATGATATAGTGATTGAGTTAGAAGAAAAGTAATCTAAATTATATAATAATCATTAAATATGTAATTGAATTAGAATTAAAGTAATTTTAATAATAATTATTAAATACTCAATATATAATAACCATTAAATAATAAAATTTTATTATAACTATGAATTAGTTAATCTAAATTTATTAATCAATTTAATTTATAATTGAATATCTATGTTTTGATAGATGGAACATCATTTGTGGATATATGATATGAGTAATAAAACTAGTGCGGGTATGAAACTTGAATTTATTGACGGTGTTAAAGGTTTTATCGAGTATGCAATGTCACTAGATCTTTTTCAAAGTCATAGGTTTGATAGGTGTCCTTGTAGTCTATGCAGGTGCATAAAATATTTTAGTCCAGATACAATTATGGTCTATCTATATCGTAATGGATTTAACCTTTGATTTTTTATGTGGATTGATCATGGTGAGACATATGGGTTGAATGATATATTTTATAATCCACTTCCTACGCGTGAATATAATAGGCTTGCACCTGATCAAAATAGGGTTCAACATGATAGGGTGTATGAAATGATCAATGATGCTTTTGGGGTTCAGATGGCATAGAATTAGAACAATATTTAGAAGAAGCTTACAATGAAGAAGCAAGATGCTTCTATCAATAATTAAAAGAGGGTAGCTGTCCATTATGTGAAGGGAGTTCGCATTCTGTTTTGTTAGTTGCAATTAGACTAATGACTATCAAATCATATTCGAGTGTTCTTCAATCTTGTATGGACTCTATGGTTGATTTTATGGGGGAATTAGTTAATAACCTGGAGTTGAACATATCTAAATTTTTTTATCAAGCAAAGAAATTGATTTCCAAGTTAGGATTGTCGTATGATAGAATTCATTATTGTGTAAATGGTTGCAAGTTATTCTATAAGAATGATGATCATATAGAAAATTGTAAGTTTTGTGCACATGCTCTGTATAAGAGGACTCCTAGTGGAAAGATGGTTTTAGTTAAGAAAATGCACTATTTACCTCTTATACCTAGGTTAAAGAGGTAGTACACGTCGATGAGTTTTGCTCCTCATATGAGATGACAACATGAAAATAGAAGGGAACCAGGTGCCTTGTCTCATCCATCTGATGGAGAATCTTGGAAATATTTTGATAGAACGTATCCTGATTTTTCTAGTGAACGAATAAATGTCAGATTGTACTTGTGTGCAGATGGTTTCACACCATTTTCTATTTTTGCTGCACCCTACTCTTGCTAGCATGTATTTATTACTCCATAAAATCTACCACCTGAAATGTGTATGACAAGTCCCTATATATTCCTAAGTTGCATTGTTCCGGGTCCTCAAAATCTAAAAAGTTTGATTGATGTTTATCTGCAACCTTTGATAGACGAGCTAAAATAATTGTGTAATAAAGGTGTAATTATATATGATATACCAACTAAGCAGAATTTTCTTATGCATGCTTCTTTAATGTGGACTATTAATGATTTTTCTGTGTATGGGATGTTTTCTAGTTGAATGACTACTGGAAAGTTAGCTTTCCCATATTGCATGAAAAATAGTAAAGCATTCACTTTAAAACATGGCCAAAAAAATTTCATGGTTTGATTGTCACCGTCAGTTCTTGCTAATGAAATACGAGTTCAGAAAAATGAAAAACACATTCAGAAAGAATGAGTTTGAAAATAATCTGCCACCTCCATCACTGTCAGGGCATGATATTTGGGAGAGAGTTTGTCAGTTGCCTAAAGTTATAGAAGATTCACCTTATAGAATTCCTCTATATGGTATTGAATATAATTGGATTAAATAGAGCATATTTTGGGAGTTACCGTATTGGATGGAGAATCTTCTATGATATAATCTCGATGTGATGCACATTAAAAAAATTATTTTGAAAATTTATTCAATACAATAATGGATGTTAAGGGCAAGATAAAAGATAATCTAAAATCTAAAATAGACATAAAGCAATATTGCAGGAGAAAGGAGTTGTAGTTGCAGGAATTAGCAAATGGTAAAGTGTTAAAGCCCAATACCAGTTTTTCATTTACATTGGATGAGAAACAAAAAAATTGTGAGTGGATTAAGAATTTGAGAATGCCCTAGGGCTATAGAAGAGGCTCGCCTTGCGGGTAGATATGGATGAAGGAAAGTTCTGTGATATGAAAATCCATGATTGTAATGTTTTCATGGTAATCTTGATTCTTATCGCATTTAGCCACCTACCTGACAAGCTATGAAAATCAATCACAGAGATAAGTTTCTTCTTCAAAGATTTGTGTTCTAACACTTTGTTGGAGAGTAGCTTGGAAAGGATGCAACAAAATATTTCTGTCATCACCACTAAGTTGGAGAAGATCTTTTCATGTGACTTCTTTGATGTGATAAAGCATTTTCTAATTCACCTTATAGAAGAGGCTCGTCTTAGGGGCCTAGTTCAAACGAGGTGATGTATTCATTTGAGAGATAATAATCCTTTACTAATTTCATAATTTTTTTCTTAAACTATTACAACCTAACATGCATGTATCAGGACAATTAGCAAGTGCAAACAAACTGCTAAGCAAAGAGGATAGATAGAAGGATCAATTTGTGAAGCTTATCGTACAAGAAAAACTACTTATTTTTGTTCTTACTACTTTGGGGATGAAGTACCATGTAAGAGAAATAGGCTCAATTGCAATGACAATGGTGATAGTGATCCTAGATAGCCATTGATTTCAATTTTTAATCAATCTGGTCGAGATTTTTAAAAATGTCAAAGGCGAGATTTCACTAGTATGGAGATGCAATAAGATGTGACACATGTTTTGCTCAATTGTTTCTAGAATCAACCATATATTAAGTGTTAAATTGTGTTAGCTAATTATGTGAATTTAAATATTCAGTGTTAAACTATGGAAAAATCCCAATGTACATTTAGCAGTTCATTCATAAGCACATGGGTAATGTGCCATATATATGAGGTTTTTTCGATTGGCTGAGAGAATATGTAAGTGTAAAAGCTCATATTGAATCAACAAGTATAATATAATCATTTACTAAAATTTTATATTTTTGATTAACATATGTAGGTTTATGCTGAATATAGTACTGTTGAATATTTGTAATTGGTGAGAGATGTTTCACTTGGGCCTAAAAGTCAAACTCAGATGATGAATAAGTATTGTGTGAGTAGTTTCATGTTTTAAACCGAAGAATTTTCTAGGTATAAGAAAATTAATAATAGAGGAGTGTGCGTTCAAGATGATGTCGATGGTAATGGCCAAACTATTGAATATTATGGTGTCATACAAGAGATTATTGAAGTTAGGTATCCTGGTTGGTCGTTGAAGAAGATAGTACTATTTTAGTGCGACTGGTTTGATCCATAACATAGAGGTACTAAGGTGAATCAATAACATAATATAATCGAGGCTTATCACAAGAGACAATATAATCGCTATGATCTTTTAATCATTGCACAAAATGCTAAGAAGGTGTATTATGCTCCAAATCAGTTGCGTAGAGATAAGACTGATTGGTAGGTGGTTATAAAGACTTAGTATTTCGATAGGATTGAGATTGAGAATGTATTAGATATGACGTACAAGAATAATTTTGCAGTTATTCATCAAACAGTGGATGCTGAGTTAGAAACTAGTCTAGAACATCCTCAATACATACTAGAAGAACTTTCTAATGCTGAGATAATTTCCATCACAAATATTGAGGAAGAAATAAATGAGAAAAATGCACCAACCATAGAGGACGAATGGGATGATAAAAATGAATTACCAGATGATGAAGAATGGGAGACTGATAAAAATGAAACAAGCTAGGAGAAAGAATGAGAGAATATAGACTAGCATGTCAATTTATTTTCTTACCACTAATTTTATTTAATACTTATGAATTTATTTATATGTTTTAATGTAAATTTATATACAGATGTCATCAAGTCATGGTGATCGAGGTCGTAGTAGTAAGAGTGACAAGTCTAGTAAGAGTAAGAAGCAAACAGTTAGGACACCTATAAATCTTGATGATGTTCCAGGTCATTTTTTATCTTCCTTGCAGATTCGCTCTTCTCTATCGATGTCATGTTATGTCCCTAATGGTACGGGGTATCCCGCACATTTCCATGGTACATCCCCTCTGATGTACTCTTCTATTTCACCTTCACTGCCTCCATACACTACTACTTCTCATACTTCCATACCTACACTTACTATGCCTCCACCATGGGCCAACCCAACTTCCATATCATCTGAACTCGATCCCACGTGATTCATCCCCACACCTATCAGGATTGCGACTTAGAGATAGCAACTCTGAGTTTGACGCACGAAAATCTACTCCCCCTTGACTCAATATTTTTCTCTTTCACCACTACCACTTGCACCTGCTGCTGCATCAGATCCTGCAGCAGAAGATGATCCGATCGGTCTAGCACCTAATGATAGGGACGACATTGGAAGAGTGATGATTGAGCCTGATGGCGCCGGTGAAATTCATCAAAAGAGGCTACATGTGTTGTAAAGGAGAGCGTTAGGAGGATTTTTAAACAACCTTGGCACTCATGGGGCAACATTCCAAATAAGATATGCCAGGCCATGTTTGATGATTTTAAGGTATATAAAATTTAATTATTACTTAGTAAAATTTAATATTAACTCTTCATAACATATATATACATATATATATATAAATATCTATCTATCTATCTATCTATCTATCTATCTATCTATCTATCTATCTATATATATATATATATATATATATATATATATATATATATATATACATAAATACATCTAATGCTAGTCACTTGATTTTCAGATATTATGTACTTGGAGGAAAAAGTACAACTTGATCATTTTCATCACTTTTGAGAGGAAAGCCAGTGCTAGGCTGTCTAGCTAGATTAAACATGCTAGGGATGACCACAAGTATAGATATTGGCTTCTACCTTATCTTTATGACCAGCTTTAAGAATATTGAGATTTAGAATAATTCAAGGCTAAGTTAGAACAAGAAAAGAAAGCCAGAAATAATGTAAAAGGTGGCTCGTTGCACATCATAGGTTCAGAGAGCCAAGGGAAGATAGCTAAGGAAATCGTAAGTAATAATATTAACCTTCTAACTTATATGTTTATATAAATTTAATTAAATATTGCTTGATTATGTTTAGTTATATTTATTTGCAGGACAACATATTGGGGCTCCCCGTGACTCAGGCTGAGCTCTTTCAAGCAACACATATTAAGAAGAAGAAGAACGAGTTGATCCGGATGTATTTTTGAGCCAAGGGTTCAACAAGCCTATGTAAGTTTACAAATTTAGATGAAAAGTACTTACATACCTCTATTATGTATATACATGCTAACTTTTATTTTTTTATAGGCAGAATAATTATCAATGACACTTAACTCAGTACAACCAGACTTAGGAAGCTCTGGGCCAGCCGACCCAGCCTACACCGAAAGAAGCTACTCAAATTTAGACCAAGCGCGCGGAGGGAGTCAAAAGGGGAGAGTTTATAATCTAGGTCTCTAGGAATGATGTGCGATGCCTCTAGACAGGACTGGAAGGTATTGGCACTTCATGCCAGACCGAGGCGATTGGTGGTGTTTAGTTTGCTGCTATGTCGCAGCAGATTGCAGAGTTTACGCGTGCCTTGGAAGAAGCCAAATGTCATGACCCAAAACCGGGACACAATGGCACCTACATAACCCCCAGTAAGCAATCCAACCCAAACCACACAAAAGATAAATAAAACAGTTTATACAAAGAAAACGAAAGATAAATAAAAGGGAATAGGGCCAATAGTATATATACGTACCAACTGTAATAAATATACAAAAAAATGGCCCTAAAGTGACCAAGAAAACAAAACATACATAAGAACCAACTCGGACCTGGTGTCACCGGTACAAGAGAGTCTAAGGGACATAGTAACTATAATTCAGACCCTGTCTATCCAAAATTCAAAATACAGACAAAAATGATAGATGGAAAACATCTAAAGTCTCCAAGACACTGGGAGCTCACCGGATCCGAACTGCAACAGGCCTCGAACGATGGGAGGATCAATGAGGGTGGCTCGTACTAGGTACCGCATCGGAAAAAGATGTAGAGTGTAGTATAAATACAAAAACAACGGGTACCCAGTAAGCATCATAGGCCGACAAAGTACAGAAAGATAATATATAATATAAATTACAGGAAAGTAGGCTAAATACAAGGATCCATCTAAATCTAATTATAAAACCAAAAAAAGCCTAACCAAACCAACAAGAAGGAAATAATAACAAAGTCAATCCAGACAACCGACAATCCAAATACACTCAAGCCAATGCCATGCGATGGGAGATGATGTGATACATGAGTGCATAATAGTATAACAGAGTAAGAACTCGGGATCCAACACCCGAGTCACAAATATTTAACTTCGAGCTCATCAACAAGTGCATAGAAGTAAAACCTGAAGTGATGCATCGGGCACCCAAAAGTAAACACTGAGCTTATCAACAATGCATAAAAAATAGTACTTTCCCTTTCCTTTCCAAAATCAATAGTAAAACCCAAAATAATTCTTTTAAAGTCCAAAAATCATAGTAATCATAGTAAATCTCACGTTTGGAAACAAAACCTCAAAAATCATTCTTTTCTATATCGATAGGCATGAAAATAGAGTAAGAGCATGTAAATTTCCACGTTTAGAGAATGTAGCACATAACAAGGCAAAACGGGGCAAAATACCCTCTAATCAAGAGAACTGACCTGGAAACTCCATCCAAATCCAAGCAATGGCCTCGGGTCCACAGTTACACGTACAACCGATAATAAGGCAAAAATAATGTAAAATAACTACGAAAACAACTACAAGCCTCTACTCTACCTCTAAAACCTCCTAAGAGCATACTAAGGATTCTATGCTAGCCATAACAATACTACGAACTCCTAGGCTAAGGATAACAAGAACAATTCTAATCTATGATCCAAAATGGCTAAATTTGTTATAATTTACAAGATTTAAGCCTATTTCTATCTACAGTCCTACCTAACGTTCCAATAACATACATAATATAAAATCTAACTAACTCAGTCTAGAAAAGTAAACCGTAACCTACATCGGGGCCAAACCGCAAATACATACTATCACTCATGTTCCTTCCCCTTCCGAACAGCCTCAGAAAGCTGCCATGCTATCAAGAACATAATCCAGGTGTCAAGACAAGAAGAATGACACCCATATTGCTATGCATAAATTTTTGCCGAAAATCGGGTTGGAAAATGACCCTCAGGGCCTGTGCAATGAAACAGAAAATAAAATTTACAATTTCATCCACAACGGGTCAAGGAACCCATTCTCAAAAGTTAAGCGCGAACGAGACTCGTTTCAGGGCTCAAAATAGCCTCTAAGTCCTACTAGTTCAAGGGAAACAAAAATGGATAATTAAGAATTTGGGAGGCGGAAGCTTACCAATTAATGTGCACGAATGGACCACAAACTTGAATTATGAGCACCACCAAGCTAGAGGATGAACTAAGAGAAAAATGGAGGTTTGGAGCTATTTTTAATGGAGGAAAAACAAGTTGAAAGTGTTGGAGAAGAGCTGGAAATTTTGTGAAGTGGCCAAATTTATAGCTGTCAGCGCCCATGCACGCACAGGCATGGGCACGCCACAATGCCCAGGCGCCGCAGGAGCGTCCAGGCCATAGCGGCCCAAGCGCCAATGGCACAGTGCCCTTCCAGCCTAGGTAGGCGCGCACATGCCAATGCAGGAGCGCCAGCATAGGTGCGGCCAGGCGTTATACCAACAACCAGCTGCTGCAATTCCAAGGTTTTAGCAAACTTTGAAATGGATAGACTCCCAGGAATGCATCCGTCTCACGAACAAAAATGAGCTGAGTTATTCTACTAAAAATGGAATTCTGGACTCAACGGAATGAACAAAAATCTCAACAGAGGTCGATTTAACAAAAAATGTTCCCCACACCCAAAACCAACTATGGCCAACCTTTACCAACATGAAACCCAAAGGCCAAAAATAAGTCCGGAAGCCTCAGGACCTTAACCAAGGGTTCCCCTAGACCAAACTTGATATTCCAAAGCTAACGACACTGACGAAATTTCCATCTAAGGGCGTCTTCTCCAAATGTTGACCAAAGTCAACCCCATAAGCCAAACTAGCTTGAAAACACAGAAAACAACACTAAACCAAATTGGAAGCACCTAGACCCAGACCAAGGGTCCCACTAGACTAAAATCCCCCTTTTGGAGCCAATAGAATTGTCAAAATTTGATTCTGAGTACGTTTACCAAGAAAATTGACCAAAGTCAAAGATTTCCTAAGTTCAAGTTTTAAAATAGAGAAATGGCCATAATGACCTAACGAACGGTCTGGGCACCAAACCGACAGTCCTGACAAGTCATAAATGACCTGTAACTGCTGAGGGAAAGCTTTAAGCACGGAAAAAGCACGAAAAATAGAAAATGACTTGGAGGGTCATTACAACATCCACTACTAAAAGGACTTTCATCCTTGAAAGTTAGAGAAAGGATAGTACCTGAAGACTCGAAAAGGCGAGGATAGCGGGTTCTCATATCGGTCTCAATCTCCCAAGTAGCCTCCTCGACAGGACGATGCTGCCACTGAACCTTAACTGATGGAATCTCTTTGGACCTCAACTTCCTAACATGCCTGTCCAAAATAGCAACAGGTTCCTCCTCAAAAGCTAGAGACTCATCCAACTGAACCGAATCCCATTGAAGCATGTTAGACTCATCCAGAATATACCGCCACAACATAGAAACATGAAAGACATGATGAACACTGGAAAGACCAAGAGGTAAAGCCAACTCATACACAACCTCCCCAATATGCTAAAGGATCTAAAAAGGCCCAATAAACCTAGGACTGAGCATACCCTTCCTCCCGAACCTCATCACGACCTTTATGGGCGACACCCGAAGGAACACACTTTCACCAACCATGAACTCTAAATCTCGAACTCTCCGGTTAGCATAACTCTTCTGCTTACTTTGGGAAGTGCAAAACCTCTCCTGAATAACATGAACTCTATCCATAGAATCATGAAGCAAGTCATACCCCACGACCTAACATCAAAAGCATCAAACTAACCCATTGGAGATCTGCACTGCCTACCATAAAAAGCCTAAAACAGAGCCATCTGAATGCTAGAATGGTAACTATTATTATATGCAAACTCTGCCAAAGCTAAGCACTAGTCCAACTGACCCTCGAAATGGATAACACAGGCTTGCAACATATCCTCCAGAACCTGAATAGTATGCTCTGACTAACCATCAGTCTGCGGATGAAAAATGGTGCTAAGCTCAACTCTAGTACCCAACTCTCTCTGAAGAGACCTCCAAAAATACAAAGTGAACTGAGTACCACGATTAGAAATTATGGAAACTAGTACACCATGCAAATAGACAACCTCACAAATATAGATCTGAGCCAACCTCTCAGAACTGTAGGAAGTTTGAACCGGCAGAAAGTGAGCAGACTTTATCAACCTATGAAAAATGACCCAAATAGAATTAAATCTCTACAAAGTACATGGCAAATCAACTATGAAGTCTATGGCTATCTGTTCCCATTTCCACTCCAAGATGGGTAGCCTCTAAGTCAAACCACCTAGCTTCTGTTGCTCAAACTTCACCTGCTGATAGTTCAAGCACCCAGACACGAAAGGTGAAATATCCCTCTGCATCCCACACCACCAGTAGTGCTGCCTCAAGTCATGATATATCTTCCCTGCCCCAGGATGAATGGAATATCTAGAATAATGAGCCTCCTCCAAGATTAATCTAACCAAGTCACCAACTCTATAAACACAGATACAACCCTCGATCCTTAAAACACCCTCTAAATCTAAGGTTGCCTTCCTAGACTCACCGCTCAACACCTTGTCACAAATGATCCTCAACCTCACATCATCAAACTGTTGTTAACAAATCTGCTCCAACAGGGAAGATCTAACCTCAACATAAGCAAGAATACGACTCGGCTCAGAAATATCAAGTCTAACCAACCTGTTAGCCAAGGACTGGATGTCCCAAGCTAAAGTAGCTCCTCTGTCACTAAGAAAGCCAAGCTATCCATACTCACTTCCTTCCATGTCATGCCCGAGGCTACCCCCTAGACGTAACATGGGACTTGGAACCAGAAGGATCCCAAGCTAACCCTTGATCATAGAAATCTCGAGCATCACAAAGATAAGACATAGCGGAAGCATCAAAGTAAATCCAGAACCCAGAAGACATAGCACAAATAGAGAGTCGAATAGGAGATATAACTCAAAGATCATCTCATAACATCTATCTAAAAGCCTCTAATACAATCATAGAGAGTTGATGGGACAACACCCCAACTAACTCGACAATCCAATACATAAAAAAAGCATAAAAACAAAAATAAGATCTAGTCCTCGAACTATGAGGACTCATCAAAGCTGGCTGAGGGAGTGGCCTGGAACTCTAGCCATGAACCTGAGAAGGTATGCCAGATGCTGCATCATCAAAGGATGCAGCATAATATGCGTTAGTACTATGGAATGTACTAAGTATGTGAGCAATGCATGAACATGATGAAAACATGCTAAATATACTTAAATAACTGAAATCATGCTTTTAAAGATAAACCAAATGCAATGAACTAATACTTTCGTTAAGCTGAAACATAATCATAAGTAATAAGTCTAAAACCTGAATGAGAGTCAAATGCAAGTTTAAAAGCATAAACTGTTTTCTTGTGAGAGGTACTCTAACCGACATAGACCATGTAAGCACATAGAATTTGATGTATCCGCCCCATCAAAAGGACCTAATATACCTTGCCAAGGTATAAAGGCATTACTTGGCGTGATTAATAAGCTGATGCCCAACAGAGGTGACTTAAAACCTATGAGGGCACGTAGTTCTGGGACCTTTTTGGGTACTTTTACCCTGTCCAACTCGGTTCTAATACTACTCCCGAAACATACATATAGCTCATATAATACTTGGGCATATCTGATGCCAAATCTGTTTGAAAAGCTTAAGGGTATATCTAATACCGTGCAATTCACTTAGCTTAGGTGGGCATATCTAGATGCCAAACCTTTCTTTAAACATAGGGACATATCTGATGTCCAAACTTTCTTTAAACATAGGGACATATCTGATGTCCAAACTTTCTTTAAACATAGGGACATATCTGATGTCCAAAACTGTTGGAAAAGCATAAGGACATATCTGATGTCATGCAATTCAAAAGTTACGATTCTTAAAACTTTGCAAGACCATAATTAAAGTATACTTTTCTTGCTAAATTCATACTTAAAGAATTAGTCATGCAATTTCATAAATACATAGAGGCCATGATATCTAATCATGCCAACTTTCTCTTGAAAACATGTAAATTCATAGTTCCATGCTAAAAATCAACATTTATGCTTGGGCTTTTAAAACTAATGAGAGAATCATAATCAAATCATGAGTAATCAAGAGGGAACCATGAATTTAAACATAGAAACTGATTTCATAAACTTTTCCCCAATTTTGATCAAAACACTTACCTCATAACTTCATAATTCTAGATAAGAGTTGGGGAATTTGGGCACAAGGGTGAAAGGAACCCATTGTTAAAAACCCACATACCTTGGTGGAAGATTACCCACTTGATTGGAAAAGAATTAGGAGACTTGACTTGGAGCTTGGAGACTTGAACTTGAGAGCACTTTTCCTCCTTGAGTGAGGAATGAGGAACTTAGGATAGACTTAGGGAAATATGGGTGAAAACCCTTTTAAAAGTAGTCAAAATGACTTCACTTAATACATAATACGGTGGGAAATGACCAAAATACCCCTGGGATTTAAATGAAAAGTTTCAGGAAGCTGGGATGTCTTACGGGCTATCCGACAGACGTCGTGCCCAAGACGGACCGTCGGCCAAGACGTCGGGCAGGGTTGGATTTGGTGAAAGTCTGCTGGTCCCTTTTGACGGCGAGATCCCATGGCCCGTCGCACTGGCGACGCCTATGGCCTAGCCCGTTGGGAGACTGGTTGCTGTGAAGGAATGGCTGGACCATTTCGACGGTGAGGTCCTACAGGCCATCGCACCTGCGACGCCCTTCGGACTGAGGCAGCTGGCACAGCCTAACTATTTAGTCTTCACGAGATATCCCATGGGCCGTCTGAGCTGTGACGCCCGTGGCACTGCCAGTGGTGACCATGCAGTTTGCAGGAAATGCAGCAACCTTGATGGATTTAGCATTCGATAACTGGATACGTGTATGGGGTGTTACAATATCCCCCCCTTGGGATCATTCGTCCTCGAATGAAGGCTAGACAAGGGAAGCTGAGGGTAAAACAACCCAACCAAACATCAAAACATAGAAATCAAGGAGTAATCATAAAACTTCAGCTTTTCAACTTGAAAACATGATAAACTAACTTTGTAAAACATGGATGCATGCTAGAATCATCTGAGAAACTGATGGAGTAGAATCGGAGGGACATACTAAGGAGGAACCTAGTACCTCAAGCTGGAACTGAATCGGAAGGAAAGAGATGAAGATATTTGGCCTTCATGGCCTCTTCCACTTCACAAGTAGCACCCTCAACAAGCTGATTCCTCCAAAGGACTTTTACCGAAGCGACTTCTTTGTTTCGCAACCTCCGAATTTGACGATCAAGTATCTCCACGGGAACCTCTTCATAGGTGAGACTATCCTTCACACCTACATCTTGCAAAGGAACGATCAAGCTCAGATCGGCAACACACTTCTTCAACAAGGAAACATGGAAAACTGGATGAACCACTTCCAACTCCGTTGGCAACTCCAATCATAAGCAACACTACCAACTCTCCTTGAAATCTGATAAGGACCTACAAAATGGGGTCTAAGTTTTCCTTTCTTGCCAAACCTCATCACACCCTTCATGGGTGATACCTTAAGGAAAACCCAATCATCAACTTCGAATTCTAACTCCCTTCTCCTCACATCCGCATAAGATTTTTGTCGATTTTGAGTGGTCTTCAACCTTTCCCGAATTAGCTGAACCTTCTCCATAGTCTCATGAATCGAATCGTGACCAATCAAGGGTTCCTCACCAACCTCGAACCAACCAATAGGAGATCTACACCTTCAGCCACAAAGTACCTCATATAGAGCCATCTGGATACTAGAGTGAAAGCTATTATTGTAGGCGAACTCAATAAGAGGTAAGTGATCATCCCAATTGCCTTTGAAGTTAATAACACAATCTCTCAACATATCCTCCAAAGTATGAATAGTATGCTCGGCCTGGCCATCCATCTGAGGGTGAAAAGCTTTGCTAAGCTTCACCTTAGTACCAAGACCTTTCTGAAATGACCTCCAAAACTGAGATGTAAACTGAGGACCTCTATTCGAAATGATAGACAAGGGAACACCATGCAATCGGACTATCTACCGAATGTAGAGTTTAGCATAATCATCCGCTGTATCCGTAGTCTTAACATCCAACAAATGGGATGACTTGGTCATCCGGTCGACAATCACCCAAATGGAGTCATGTTGCCTTCGAGTATGAGGCAATCCCGTAATAAAGTCCATATTTATTGCTTCATATTTCCAAGTGGGAAGGTCAATATCTTGAAGCATACCACCTGACCTTTGATGTTCCACCTTTACCTGCTGACAATTGGGACACTTGGCCACAAACCCGGCTATGTCCTTCTTCATACCATTCCACCAAAAGACTTCCCGTAGGTCACGGTACATCTTAGTGGAACCCAGATGAATGGAGTATCTAGAACTGTAAGCCTCGGACAAAACCTGCTGTCTAAACCCATCAACATCTGGCACGCATAAGCGACCCTGATAACGAAGTACACCATCTCCCCCTTGGGAGAAAACCTCAACCCTTTGCTGATGAATTTCACCCTTAAGCTGAAGTAGAATGGGATCTTGGTCTTGCTTGGCTTTCACCTCAGCCACCAAGGATGATTCGACACGGTTAGTCACAATCACACCACCTTCGGTCTAGTCTATAAGGCAAACTCCCAAACAAGCAAGCCTATGAACTTCCTTAACCAATTCTTTCTTTCCATCTTCAATGGAAGCTACACTTCCCATGGATAACCTACTCAAAGCATCCACCACGACATTGGCCTTACCCGAATGGTAAAGCACACTCATATCATAATCCTTAAGGAGCTCAAGCCATCTCCTTTGTCACAAATTCAATTCCTTTTGAGTGAACACATATTGAAGACTCTTATGATCGGTCAAAAAATCAACATGCACACCATACAAGTAGTGCCTCCAAATCTTCAAAGCAAAAACCACGTACGCTAGCTCAAGATCATGAGTAGGGTAGTTCTTCTCATGAACCTTAAGCTGTCTCGAGGCATAAGTAATCACCTTGCCCTATTGCATCAAAACACAAACCAATCCAATTCTGGAGGCATCACAATACACAACAAAATCATCAAGGCCCTGGGTAGAGCCAATACTGGAGCTATAGTCAATCGAGTCTTCAATTCCTGAGCACTTTTCTCACAAGAGTCGGACCACTAAAACTTAACCTTTTTCTGATTCAATCGGGTCAATGGGGTAGCAAGGGAAGAAAACCCTTCCACAAATCTCCTATATTAACCAGCCAAACCCAAGAAGCTTCTAATATCGGATGGGGAAGTGGGTCTAGGCCAGTTTTTCACCGCCTCTATCTTTTGAGAGTCAACCCGAATACCATCTTTAGTCACAATATGACCTAGAAAAGCAACAGACTGCATCCAAAACTTGAACTTGTTAAACTTAGCAAACAACTATATATCCTTGAGGGTTTGTAACACCACCCTCAAGTCAGATAGTTGATCGAGAAAGCACCACCCAAAGGTGCTCATTGAGCCGGTCCCCGGTGGCTAAAATCATCTCAAAGCTGAAGTGAAGAAAAAAGCTGATCCGCATGCTCCTCCTCACTCCGAGAGTAGATGAGGATATCATCAATGAAAACAATCACGAACATATCCAAATACTGTCTGAACACACGGTTTATCAAATCCACAAAAGCTGCAGGAGCATTCGTTAGGCCAAAAGACATAACAACAAACTCATAATGACCATACCGAGTCCTGAAGGCTGTCTTCGGGATATCACACTCCCGAATCCAAAGCTGATGATAATCGGATCTAAGGTCAATTTTGGAGATGAAACTAGCACCCTGAAGTTGATTGAACAAGTCATCAATCCTAGGAATGGGATACTTATTCTTTATTGTGACCTTGTTCAATTGACGGTAAACGATACACATTCTAAGAGATCCATCCTTCTTCTGAACAAACAAAACTGGGGCACCCCAAAGAGAAATACTAGGCCTGATGAAACTCTTATCAAGCAAGTCTTTCAGCTAATCTTTCAACTCCCTGAGTTCTGCAGGGACCATTCTATAGGGAGGAATAGAGATAGGATTTCTATCCGGAAGAAGATCTATCCCAAAGTCAATTTCCAGCTCGGGAGGGACTCTAGGAAAATTATCGAGAAACACTTCTGGATATTCATTCACAATAGGAACCGACTGAACAGTCGGGGTCTCGGACTCCGTGTCCATAACTCAAACTATATGATAGACATAACCCTTAAAATCATCTTCTGAGCATTGAGATATGATATAAAATGACCCTTCGAAGAAGAGGGACTACCTTGCCATTCTACGAAGGGTTCATTAGGAAACTTAAAACTAACCACACAGGTGCGACAATCAACTGAGGAATGATATGCATACAACCAATCCATACCAAGAATGACATCAAAATCAGTCATCTCCAACTCTACTAAATCCGCTGAAGTGACTCTATGAGAGACTGAGATGGGGCAATTTCGATAGACTCTTTCGGCTAGGACTGACTCACCAACAGGGGTAGAAATATAAAAGGGTTCTAAAAGAAATTCGGGATGAATCTCAAACTTACAATTCACATAAAGGGTTATAAAAGATAAGGAAGGACCGAGATCTAACAGGGCATACACATCAAGAGAGAAGAATTTCAACATACCGGTAACCACATCTGGAGAACTCTCATGATCCTGGCGGGAGGACATAACATAAAGACGGTTCTGGCGCTGACCACCAGAACTAGAAGCTTCCCCCTGCGGGGCTGGTCTACCACCTAAAGCCGCAGGGGTAGACTAAGTCCTACCACCTCCCTGCCCCTTCTTAGCTGAAGGGAAATCTCTAACATGGTGTCCGGTATGACCACACCCAAAGCAACCCTCTCTACCAATCATACACTCACCGAGGTGAGTCTTTCCAAACTTAACACAAGCTGGGTAAGAAGATCCTTTAGTAACACTACCCTAAGACTGGGAATAGGAACCAAACCCTCTACCACTCTGATCATGACGAGGCTTATGAGCCTGGGTAGGAGCACTAGCAGAAGAGTGAACAGGACCTGATGACTTTTTCTAGAAAGAAGAGCGATGTCCACCTCCGGACCTGTGATGACCAAAACCTGATCCCTCAGATCTAACCCTCTTATTCTCCCTTGCCATCTCCCTAAGCTTGTGACCATCAATCTGATGGGCATGAGTCATGAGATGAGATATGTTCATATCACTCAACAACAAAGCAAACCCACACTCTTTCTTCACTATATTAGAAACACCATAGATGAATTTGCTCATTTGATCATGCGGGTCCGCTACAATGGAGGGAGCATATGTAGACAACTGAGTGAACTTCAAACTATACTCTTGCACCAACATCGAACCTTGTCTCAAGTTCACAAATTCCTCTACTTTTACTTGCCTCAACTCACGGGGAAAGAACCTATCAAGAAAGGCTCCCAAGTCATGGGGATTGCATCCCTCACCCTAGCCTCCTTCTATTGCATGAACCAAATATGAGCCACATCCTTGAGTTGATAGGATGCAAGCTCAACACAATCAACAACCGCTACTTGAATAACCTCAAAGAGTTTCTTCACCTCATCAATAAAATTGAGCGGGTCCTTTCCTACTTTCGAACCCCAAAACTCAGGCGGTTCATACAGAGGAAGTCACAAACTTGGGCCGCTACCCTACCTTGAGGATGAGCGGGGGCAGGAGCCTGTTGATTTGCCAAAGTCTGAGCTAGTAGGTGAATAGCATTCCTAAACTCATCATTCGTGACATCGGGAACAAGAACTTGAGGAGCGGAATTTTGAGCGGCTCGGGGAGGCATAGCAAGTCGAAGAGGCATAATCTAAAACGCATAAGATAAGGATTAGAGGAACATTAGACTTAAGCTCTACCACACGATGTGATCATGAAAAAAGTGGAGTTTTTCTAAGACATCTCATAGCTTCCTTCTCATATGTGTGGCGCGCTTCACATACATGAAAAATACTCTACTCGATGCAGTTTTCAGATATCCTAGGACTCTTGAACCTGAGGCTCTGATACCAAGTTTGTCATACCCCGAGGCTACCCCCTAGACATAACATGGGACTTGGAACCACAAGGATCCCAAGCTAACCCTTGGTCATAACAATCTCGAGCATAACAAAGATAAGACATAGTGGAGGTATCAAAGTAAATCCGGAACCCGGAAGACATAGCACAAATAGAGAGTTGAATAGGAGATACAACTCAAAGATCATCTCATAACATCTATGTCTGAAAGCCTCTAATACAATCATAGAGAGTTGATAGGACAACACCCCAACTAACTCGACAATCCAATACGTAAAGGAAGCATAAAAACTGAAATAAGATCTAGTCCTCAAACTATGAGGACTCACCAAAGCTGGCTAAGGGAGTGGCCTAGAACTTTAGCCACAAACCTGAGAAGGTGTTCCTGAATCTGCATCATCAAAGAATGCAACATAATATGCGTTAGTACTATGGAATGTACAAAGTATGTGAGCAATGCATGAACATGATGAAAACATGCTAAATATACTTAAATAACTGAAATCATGCTTTTAAAGATAAACCAAATGCAATGACTCTAATACTTTCATTAAACTGAAACATAATCATAAGTAATAAGTCTAAAATCTGAATAAGAGTCAAATGCAAGTTTAAAAGCATAAACTATTTTCTTGTGGGAGGTTCTCTAACCGACATAGACTATGTGAGCTATATGAAATTCGATGTATCCTCCCCATCAAAAGGACCCAATATACCTTGCTAGGGTATAAAGGCATTACTTGGCGTGATCACTAAACTGATGCCCAACAGAGGGGACTTAAAACCTATAGGGGCATGTAGTTCTGGGACCTTTTTGGGTACTCTCACCCTGTCCAACTCGGTGCTAATACTACTCCCAAAACATACATATAGCTCATATAATACTTGGGCATATCTGATGCCAAATCTGTTTGAAAAGCATAAGGGTATATCTAATACCGTGCAATTCACTTAGCTTAGGTGGGCATATCTAGATGCCAAACCTTTCTTTAAACATAGGGACATATCTGATGTCCAAACTTTCTTTAAACATAGGGACATATCTGATGTCCAAAACTGTTGGAAAAGCATAAGGACATATCTGATGTCATGCAATTCAAAAGTCACGATTCTTAAAACTTTGCAAGACCATAATTAAAGTATACTTTTCTTGCTAAATTCATACTTAAAGAATTAGTCATGCAATTTCATAAATACATAGAGGCCATGATATCTAATCATGCCAACTTTCTCTTGAAAACATGTAAATTCATAGTTCCATGCTAAAAATCAACATTTATGCTTGGGCTTTTAAAACTAATGAGAGAATCATAATCAAATCATGAGTAATCAAGATGGAACCATGAATTTAAATATAGAAACTGATTTCATAAACTTTTTCCCAATTTTGATCAAAACACTTATTCCATAACGTCATAATTCTAGATAAGAGTTAGGGAATTTGGGCACAAGTGTGAAAGGAACCCATTGTTAAGAACCCACATACCTTGGTGGAATATTACCCACTTGATTGGAAAAGAATTAGGAGACTTGACTTGGAGCTTGGAGACTTGAACTTGAGAGCACTTTTCCTCTTTGAGTGAGGAATGAGGAACTTAGGATAGACTTAGGGTAATATGGGTGAAAACCCTTCTAAATGTAGTCAAAACAACTTCACTTAATACATAATAGGGTGGGAAATGACCAAAATTCCCCTGGGATTTAAATGAAAAGTTTCAGGAAGCTGGGCCGTCTTACGAGCTATTCGACGGGCGTCGTGCCCACGAAGGCCCATCGGCTAAGATGTAAGGCAGGGGTGGCTTTGGTGGAAGTCTACTGGTCCTTTTTGATGGCGAGCTCCCACGGCCCATCACACTGGCGACGCCCGTGGACTAGCCCATCGGGAGACTGGTTGCGGGGGAGGAATGGCTGGACCATTTTGACAGCGAGGTCCTACAGGCCATCGCACCTGCGACGGCCGTTGTGGCTGCCCGTCGGACTGAGGCAGATGGCGTAGCCCAACTGTTTGGTCTTCATGGGATATCCCAAGGGATGTCTAAGCTGCAATGTCCGTGGCACTGCCCGTGGAGACCACACAATTTACAGAAAATGCAGCAACCTTGATGGATTTAGGATTTGATAGCTGGATACGTGTACGAGGTGTTATATTCCAGCTCAAGGTATCTGCTACCACGTTTGCCTTTCCCGGATGATAAAGGATGGAGATGTCATATTCTTTCAGTAACTCCAAGTACCTACTGTCATGCCCCGAGGCTACCCCCTGGACATAACATGCGATCTGGGACATGAGTACCCTAGATTAACTCTTGGACTTAACATACTCAGATAAATTAAGGAAATAAAGCGGAAGCATACATAAAGAGAAGATAGAAATCCATAAAGGAAATAGCCCAAAAAGTCTACAACTAACTCATGAATCCAAGAAAAAAGGACAGAAAGAGAACCAATCATAACTCCGCTCCTCATAGGAAGAGGACTCACCAATAAGGTCTGAACGGATGACACTGACTAGACACGTATCTAAGGGAGGAAACCTGAATCTGCATCATCAAAGGATGGAACGCAAAATATGCGTCAGTACTATAGGATGTACCGAGTATGTGAGATATGCATACATACGATGAAAACATACTTAAAGTGTAATTTGAAACTTGGTTCATGCATAAAGGAGTTATCAATAGTAAATCTCATAATGTGAAAGGGGTAAGCATAAGATGAGAGTCAAAACTTCATAATAGATATCATAAGCTTAAACAAGTAAAAACATTCATACGGGAGTTTCTTATAACCGATAATAGACCATGCGAGCTACATGGAATATAACTATATAAACCTAGTTAGAAAAGCTGACTTGAACCGTGCCAAGGAATGAGTCACCTATCCTTCTTAAATTCATACTTGAAGAATTAGGCATGCAATTTCATATATACATAAATACATGTTATTTAAACATGTAAGCTTTCACTTGAAAATATGCATTTCAATGGAATCATGCTAGAAATCAACTTTAATGCATGGGCTTTTGAAACCAATTAAGGAATCTTATTCAAATCATAAATAAACCATAAGAAACCATGAATTGATGCATAGAAACTGATTCCATAGGCTTTCCCCAATTTAGATCAAAACCCTAATTTCACAAGTTCATAATTAAAAATAAGAATTGGGGGTTTTGGGAACAAGGGTGAGAGGAACCCATTGTTGAATACCCATATACCTTGATTGAAGCTAACCCACTTGAAATTGAAAAGAAAAGAGGCTTGAACTTGGAGATTGAGAGGAGCCCTTTTCCTTTTTGGGAGATGAATGAAGATTTAATAATGGACTTAGGCTAATGAGGGTGAAAACCCTTCTAGAAATAGTCAAAATAACCTTATTTAGGAGTTAAAAGGGTGGGTAATGACTAAAATACCCCAAGGAAATAATTAGGAAAAAACTGGAAAAAGTTGACTTTCAAGGACCACAGACGGATTTCACAGGACGTAGACCAAACCACAGCTCGTGGTTTCCATCCGTCGTTCCTGGCAAAGTGATCAGGCTACATAAGCCAAACTACGAGTCAACAGGACGGACTCGTAGAATGGATCACGGGTCATAGACCCAAGTCATAATTCCTGGGGACTTAGCTGTCCTCTGATTAAGTTCTACAAGTTAGCAGGATGGTCCGTAGTTCAAACAATGGGCTGTAGAAGCCAGACGTGAAAACTGGGGAACCAGTCAACCCTCTGATTTGATTCCACAAGTTGACAGGATGGACCGTAGTCAGAACCATGATCCGTAGAATTAACTCGTGGTTCTTAGACTAGAGGCTGAACCAATTGAATGGAACCACGGGTTCACTTCATGACTCATGGTTTGAACCACGGTCCGTGATTTGGACCCATAATTTCTAAAAAGTTCAAAATTCTCAGATTTCTTGAAGTTTAAAAGCTGGGTCATATCCTGGGGTGTTACAATATCTCCCTTTTGGGATCATTCGTCCTTAAATGATGACTAAACAAGGGAAAACTGAAGAGAAAACAACCCAACAAACAACAAAACATGAAAACCAAGGAATAAATAAGAAAACTAAGCTTGCAACTTAAAAACATGACTGAATCAACTTTGAAAAACATGCATGCATAGTATGATCATTAGGGGAGCTTGATGGAATAGAATATGATAGACATACTAATGAGGTAACTACTACCTTAAGCGGAAACTGGGTCAGAAGGAAAGAGATGAAGGTACTTGGCTTTCATGGCCTATTCTTCTTCCCAAGTAGCTCCCTCAACAAGCTGATTCTTCCAAAGAACTTTTACCAAAATGACTTGTTTGTTCCTCAACCTCCGAACCTGACGATCAAGAATATCTACGGGAACCTCCTCATAAGTGAGACTATCCTTCACACCCACATCCTCCAACATAATAATCAAGGTTGGATCACCAACACACTTTTTCAACAAGGAAACATGGAAAACCAGATGAACCGCTTTAACTCTGTTGGCAAATCTAACTCGTACGCAATGCTACCAACTCTCCTCAGAATTCGATAAGGATCTACAAAATGGGGACTATGCTTCCCTCTCTTGCCAAATCTCATCACACCCTTCATAGGTGACACCTTCAGAAAAACCCAATCATCCACTTTAAATTCTAACTCTCTTCTCCTCACATCCGCATATGACTTCCGGACTCTGAGTGGTCTTCAACCTTTCCCTAATTAGCTGAACCTTCTCCATAGTCTCGTGAACCAAATCAGGGTCAATTAAAGCTGCCTCACCTACCTCAAACCAACCAATAGGAGATATACATCTCCAACCATAAAGTGCCTCATACGGAGCCATCTATGCTAGAGTGAAAGTTGTTGTTGTAGACAAACTCGATAAGAGGTAAGTGATCATCCCAATAACCTTTGAAGTTAATCACACAAGCTCTCAACATATCCTCTAAAGTATGAATAGTAGACTCTTCTGGCCGTCCATCTGAGGGTGAAAAGCTGTACTAAGCTTCACCTGAGTACCAAGACCTCTCTGAAACAATCTCAAAAAATGGGACGTAAACTGAGTACCTCTATCTGAAATGATATACAAAGGAACACAATACAATTGGACTATCTCCTAGATATAGAGTTTGGCATAATCATATGCTGAATCCGTAGTCTTAATAGCCAAGAAGTGGGATGACTTAGTCATTCGGTCGACAATTACCCAAATGGAATCGTGTTGCCTTCGAGTACGAGGCAAACCTGTAATGAAGTCCATATTGATCGCTTCCAACTTCCAAGTAGGAAGGTCAATATCCTGAGTCATGCCACCCCGTTGCTGATGCTCTACCTTCACTTGCTGACAGTTGGGACACTTGGCCACAAAACTGGCTATATCCCTCTTCATACCATTCCACAATAGAATTCCCATAGATCACGGTACATCTTGGTGGCACCGAGGTGAATAGAATATCTAGAACTATGAGCCTCAGTCAAAATCTACTGTCTCAACCCATCTACATCTGGCACACACAAACGACCCTGATAGCGAAGCACACTATCTCCCCCTTAGGAGAAAACCTCAACCCTTTGCTGATGGACTGCACCCTTTAGCTAAAGCAAAATAGGACCACTGTCTTGCTTTGCCTTCACTTTAGCTACCAAAGATGATTCGGAACCATTATGAACAATAACACCACCTTCTGTCGAGTCCATAAGGCAAACTCCCAACCGAGCAAGCCTGTGAACCTCTTTAACCAATTGCTTCTTTTCGTCTTCAACTGAAGACACACTACCCATGGACAATCTACTAAGTGTATCCACCACAACATTCGCCTTACCCGGATGGTAAAGCACGCTCATGTCATAATCCTTATGAAGCTCAAGCCATCTCCTTTGACGAAGATTCAATTCCTTTTGAGTGAACACATACTTAAGACTCTTATGATCGGTGAAAATATCCACATGCATACCATACTAGTAATGTATCCAAATCTTCAAAGTAAGGACCACAACTTCTAACTCAAGATCATGAGTAGGGTAGTTCTTCTCATGAGTCTTAAGCTTCTAGAAGCATAAGCAATCACTTTACCACGCTGCATCAAAACACAACCCAAACCAATCCTAGAAGCATCAATATACACAACAAAATCATCTAGGCCTTGGGTAGAGCCAACACTGGATCTGCGATCAATATAGTCTTTAATTACTGAAAGTTCTTCTCACATAGGTCAGACCAATGAAATTTCACCTTATTCTGAGTCAATCAAGTCAAAGGGGCAACAATGGAAGAAAATCCTTCCACAAATCTCCTGTAGTAACCAGCCAAACCCTAAAAGCTCCTAATATCCGACAAGGAAGTGGGTCTAGGCCAGTTCTTTACTGCTTCAATCTTTTGAGAATCAACTCGAATACGATCCCTAGTCACAATGTGATCCAGAGTAGCGACAAACTGCATCCAGAACTCACACTTTCTAAACTTAGCAAATAACTGCCTGTCCTTGAGAGTTTGAAACACCATTCTCAAATTGTCCGCATGCTCCTCCTCACTCTAAGAATAGATAAGAATATCATCAATGAAGACAACCACAAACCTATCCAAATACTGCTTGAACACACAGTTCATTAAATCTATAAAAGATGTGGGAGCATTCATTAGACCAAAACACATCATAACAAATTCATAATGACAATACCGAGTCTTGAAAGCTTTCTTTGGAATATGGCACTCTCGAACATGAAGCTGATGATAATCGGAGCTAAGGTCAATATTGGAGAAGAAGCTAGCACCTTGAAGCTGATCGAACAAGTCATCAATCTTAGAAATGGGATACTTATTCTTGATTGTGACCTTGTTCAACTGACGGTAGTCAATACACATTATGAGGGAGCCATCTTTCTTCTGCACAAACAAAACCAGGTCACCCCATGGAGAAATGCTAGGCCTGACTAAACCCTTATCAAGAAGATCCTTTAACTGATTCTTTAACTCTTTAAGTTCTGCGAGAGCCATTCTATAGGGAGGAATATAGATAGGATTGTATTTGGAAGAAGATCTATTCTAAAGTCGATTTCCCATTCGGGAGGGACTCCGAGAAAATCTTTGGGAAACACTTCTGGGAAATCATTCACAACAGGGACAAACTGAAGAGATGGGGTTTTGGACTCCATGTCCATAACCTGAACTATATGATAAACACAACCCTTAGAAATCATCTTCCTAGCCTTAAGATAAGATATGAAATGACCTTTCCAGGATGGAGGACTACCTTTCCACTATAAAATGAGTTTATTTGGAAACTTGAAATTGAAACCCGAGTACGACAATCCACCAAAGCATAACAAGCATACAACCAATTCATACCAATAATAACATCAAAATCAGTCATCTTCAACTCTACTAAATCTGCTGAGGTGACTCTATGAAGGACTGAGATAGGGAAATTCTGATAGATTCTTTTGGCTAGGACTGACTCACCAACAGGAGTAGACACACAAAAGGGTTCTAAAAAAGCAATTCCAGACAAATTTTGAATTTGCATGCTACATAAGAGGTCACAAAAGATATGGATGCACCGGGGTCCAATAAAGCATATACATCAAGAGAGAAGACTTTCAATATACTAGTGACAACATTCGGGGAACTCTCCTGGTCTTGATGAGAGGACATAGCATAAAGGTAGTTCTGGCGCTGACCACCAGAACTAAAAGCTGTGCCCTGCTGGGCTGGTCGACCTCCTGGGGCTGTTGTGGAAGACTGAGCCCTACTACCTCCCTGTCCCTTCTTAGCTGAAGGGCAATCTCTAATCCGACATCCAGTCTGACCACATCTAAAGCAACTACCTGAACCGTCTAGACATTCACCAAGATGACTCTTCCCATACTTGGTACAACTAGGGAAAGAAGGCCCCTTTACACCACCTCCCTGTGAATACGAGCCTACACCCCTCCATATTGATCATGACGAGGCCTGAAGGCCTGAGAAGGTGTACTGGATGAAGAATGCACGGGTCTTGATGACCTCTTCTGAAAGGAGGAGCGATGTCTGCCTTCAGACTTCTGATGGCTAAAACCTGAACTCTCGGATCTATCCCTCTTGTTCTTCCTAGCCATCTTCCTAAGCTTGTCTCCCTCGCTTTGGTGAGCATGGGTCATGAGTCTTGAAATGTTTATATCACTCAATAGCATAGCAGACCTACACTCCTTCTTCACCATATCAGAAACCACATTGATAAACTTGCTCATTTGATCCTATGGGTCCGCTACCATAGAGATATCATACCTAGACAGCTGAGTGAACTTCAAACTGTACTCTTGGACTGACATCGACCCCTGTATTAAGTTCACAAACTCCTCAGTCTTCACTTGCCTCAATTCTTGGGGAAAGAACCAATCGAGGAAGGCCCTCTCAAAACACTCCCAAGTCATAGGGACCTCGTCCCTATCTCTAGCTTCTTTTCATTGCGTGAACCAGATATGAGTTACATCCTTGAGTTGATAGGACGCGAGCTCCATCAAATCAACATCACCTACTTGCACAATATCAACTCGCTTAATCAATAAAGCTAAGTGGGTCCTCACTCTCTTTCAAACCCCAAAATTTAGGTGGGTTCATTCGGACAAAATCATGAACCCGGGATGCTACTCCACCTTGAGGGTGGATGGGGATAGGAGCCGGCTGGTTAGCCTGAGTGGCCATGGTCTGGGCTAGCAAATGGATGGTGTTCCTGAACTCCTCATTCATGACCTCGGGGGCCAAAACTGGAGGAACAACATTTTGAGTAGCTCGATGAGGCATAACATATCGAGGCATAGTCTAAAATGTACAAGGGAAGGATCCGAGGGATGTTAGAGTTAAGTTCTATCGCATGATATGATCATGAAAGAAGTGAAGTTTTTTTCCTTAGACATATCATAGCTTCCCTCTCATAAGTGTGGTGCGCTTCATACATATGAAAGAGACTCTACTCGATGCAGCTTTCAGACACCCTAGGACTCTTGAACCTGAGGCTCTAATACAAAGTTTGTCACGACCCGATGCTACCCCCTGGACGTAACACGCAATCTGGGACATGAGTACCCTAGATTAACTCTTGGACTTAACATACTCAGATAAATTAAGGAAATAAAGCGGAAGCATACATAGAGAGAAGATAGAAATCCATAAAGGAAATAGCCCAAAAAGTCTACAAGGAACTCATATACAGAATACAAACTAGCTATGTCTGAAGCCTCTAAATTTGAAATAGGAGTTGATGGGACAAGACCCCAACTAACTCATGAATCCAAGAAAAAGGACAGAAAGAGAACCAATCATAACTCCGGTCCCCGTAGGAAGAGGACTCACCAATAAGGTCTGAACAGATGACACTGACTAGACACGTGTCTAAGGGAGGAAACCTGAATCTGCATCATCAAAGGATAGAACGCAAAATATGCGTCAATACTATAGGATATACCGAGTATGTGAGATATGCATACATACGATGAAAACATACTTAAAGTGTAATTTGAATCTTGGTTCATGCATAAAGGAGTTATCAATAGTAAATCTCATAATGTGAAAGGGGTAAGCATAAGATGAGAGTCAAAACTTCATAATAGATATCATAAGCTTAAACAAGTAAAAACATTCATACGGGAGTTTCTTATAACCGACAATAGACCATGCGAGCTACATGGAATATAACTATATAAACCTAGTTAGAAAAGCTGACTTGAACCGTGCCAAGGAATGAGTCACCATATCCAACTATATAACCCTAGTTGGAAAATCTACCCTAATGCCTGCTAAAGCACATGACACCATACATCAAGATGTGGAACCACTCTCATAAGCCCATAGGGCAATTCATAACCTACACTGGCAATGTAGTTTTGGACTTGGGTAATCGAACCCTCATCACTCGATGCTAAATACTACTCCCAAAACATGTACATATAGCTCATAAACTCATAGTGGCACAATCTCATGCCAAATCTTATTGAAAAGCATGAAAACACATCAGGTATCATGCAATTCTCATATCATAAGTTCTTGAAGCTTAGCATTGCCATAATTCAAAACATACTTTTCCTTCTTAAATTCATACTTGAAGAATTAGGCATGCAATTTCATATATACATAAAGACATGTTATTTAAACATGTAAGCTTTCACTTGAAAATATGCATTTCAATGGAATAATGCTAGAAATCAACTTTAATGCATGGGCTTTTGAAACCAATTAAGGAATCTTATTCAAATCATAAATAAACCACAAGAAACCATGAATTGATGCATAGAAACTGATTCCATAAGCTTTCCCCAATTTAGATCAAAACCCTAATTTCACAAGTTCATAATTAAAAATAAGAATTGGGGGTTTTGGGAACAAGGGTGAGAGGAACCCATTGTTGAATACCCATATACCTTGATTGAAGCTAACCCACTTGAAATTGAAAAGAAAAGAGGCTTGAACTTGGAGATTGAGAGGAGCCCTTTTCCTTTTTGGGAGATGAATGAAGATTTGAGAAGGGACTTAGGCTAATGAGGGTGAAAACCCTTCTAGAAATAGTCAAAACGACCTTATTTAGGAGTTAAAAAGGTGGGTAATAACTAAAATACCCCAGGACATAATTAGGAAAAAGCCGGAAAAAGTTGACTTTCAAGGACCACAGACGGATTCCAAGGGTCGTAGACCAAACCACAGCTCGTGGTTTCCATCCATCGTTCCTGGCCAAGTGATCAAGATGCAGAAGCCAAACTACGAGTCAACAGGACGGACTCGTAGAATGGATCACGGGTCATAGACCCAAGTCATAATTCCTGGGGACTTAGCTGGCCTCTGATTAAGTTCTATGAGTTAGCAGGACGGTCCGTAATTTAAACTATGTGCCGTAGAAGCTAGTCGTGAAAACTAGGGAACCTGTCAACCCTCTGATATGATTCCATGAGCTGACAGAACGGACCATAGTCAAAACCACGGTCCATAGAACCAACTCATGGTTCTTAGATCTGAGGCTGAACCAACTAACTGGAACCACGGGTTCACTTCATGACTCGTGGTTCAAACCATGATCTGTGATTTGGACCCGTAATTTCTGAAAAGTTCAAAATTCTCAGATTTCTTAATTTTAAAAGCTGAGTCAAATCCTGGGGTGTTACACCTATGCTACCTTAAATTTATATCCTTCTGGATGAAAATGTACTGAAGACTATGATGGTCAGTGAAGATCTCATAATGCATGCCATAAAGATAATGCCTCCAAATCTTCAACGCAAAAACTACTGTTACTAACTTCAAGTCAAGAGTGGGGTAGTTCCTCTCGTAAACCTTCAACTGTCTGGAAGCATAAGCAATAACTTACCCCTGCTATATCAACACACAACCCAAACCAATATCTGAAGCATCACAATACACAGTAAACCCCTGACCCTCGACCGAAAGAGTAAGAATCGGAGCTGAAGTCAACAAGGCCTTGAGCTTCAGAAAGCTCACCTCGCACTCATCTTACCACTAGACGGGAATATTTTTCTGAGTCAATCTAGTCAATAAAGCTTCTATAGAAGAAAACCCCTCCACAAACCATCTGTAGTAACCTGCTAACCCGATGAAACTGCGAACCTCGGTAGGTGAAGTAGGCCTAGCCCAATCATGAACTGCCGCAATCTTCACCGTATCCACCATAATCCCATCCTTGGACACCACGTGCCCTAGGAGTCCCACAGACTCAATACAAAACTCATACTTAGTGAATTTGACATATAACTAATGGTCTTGCAAGGTCTGAAGTACAACTCTAAGATGCTGGTTATGCTCCTCTCTACTCCTCGAATATATTAGAATGTAGTCAATGAACATAATTACAAATAAGTCCAAGTAGGAAGTGAACACACTATTCATCAACTCCATAAATGCTGCTGGGGTATTAGTCAACCCAAAAGACATGACTAGGAACTCATAATAGCCATATCGAGTCCTAAATGCAGTCTTTAGGATGTTCGCAGCCGTGATCCTCAACTGGTGATAGCCGGACCTCAAGTCAATCTTAGAGAACACCACTGCCCCTATAGATGGCCAAACAAATCATCAATACGCGACATTGGATATTTGTTCTTAACTGTCACCTTATTTAACTGCCTATAGTCAATACACATACGCATGGGCCCGTTCTTTTTCTTCAGAAACAGAACCGGAGCACCCCATGGAGACACATTAGGCCTGATGAACCCTCTACTCAACAGATCCTAGAGCTGATCCTTAAGCTCCCTCAACTCATCTGGTGCCATCCAATATGGCAGAATAGAAATGGGTTGAGTCTCCGGCTCAACATCAATACCAAAGTCAATGTCACGATCAGGAGGAAAACCCAGAAGATCAGAAGGAAACATATCCGAATACTCGCAAACCACAGGAACTGACTCAAGTGAAAGTGTGGTGGAACTAGTATCACGGACGTAGGCAAGATAGGCTAAACACCCCTTCCTAACCAACCGCTGGGAGCTTAGGAAATATATAAATCCCCTCGGGATGTGGCTATTGGCACCCTTATACAATAGGAGAGATACCATGCATCCATAGAGTAACAGTCTTGGCGAAGCAATCCAAGACCACATGATAAGGAGACAGCAAATCCATGCCTAGGATCACATCAAAATCAACCATATTAAGCACAACATAGTCTACCCACATGTCATACCCCATGATAGTCACCATACAAGATCGATACACCTGATCCATTACTAAAAAATCTCCTACTGGGGTAGATACATGCAAGGGCGCATGCAATGACTCAAAAGCAGACTCCAGATGAGTAGTATAATGAGAAGACACATAGGAGAAGGTAGACCCCGGATCAAACAAAGTAGAGGCAGACTGATGACAAATGGAGATCATACCTATGATGACAACATCTGAAGCCTTGGCCTCTATCTAGCCCAGAACTGCATACATGTGGCCCTGACCACCACGACCACCTTATCTACCCGACTGAGGACCACCTCTAGCACCCTGGGGACCACCCCTACTACCCTGTGCACCACCTCTGGATGGTGGTGCTAGAGCCCTGGGGGCCTGAACCATCTAATCCTGTTGCCTCTGGTGCGGTAATAATGGACACTCTCTAGCAAAGTGGCCTATCTCACCACACTCATAACAACCCCAACCTAATGTACCCTACTGTGAAGACCCAACTAAATCAGAATGACTACCATGACCTGTGGACCCTGAATGAGCACCTCGTGGAGCAGGAACAATACTCTGACTACTCTAACCCTCCATAATATATAATTCCACTTGGATAGGCCAACTCAGCTGGATAATTGCTGGTGCTGACCTCTACCATAGTAGCCTCTACGATGGGCCTTTAAACAGCTGAAACTGCCATAATGGTGGGGCCTTTTATCGCTGCCCCATTGGGCCTCGTAAAGTACACCCTCAATAGTGCGAGCATGGTCTACTACCTTTAGGAAGGACTGGCCTAATGCCACCATACCCTCTATGGCTAATCTGAGTTGTAGAGTCAATCCTCGAACAAAGCAACGTACCTATTCATGCTCGGTGGGCAGAATCATTGTGGCGTTTCTAGCCAACTGATGGAAGCAAACATTATACTCAGAGACAGTCATGGAGCCCTGCTCCAACCCAGAGAACTGATCCATCAACCGCTCTCTCATGCTACATGGTGCATACTTCTCCAGAAAAACTACAGAGAACTGGGCCCAAGTAAGAGAAGGTAAATCGACTGACCTATAAGATACATATGACCTCCACCATTGTTTCGCTAGACCATCCATCTGAAATATGGTGTAATATGCTCCATGCGACTCAACTAACCCAAAATTATGCAATCTCTCCTGGTAACTAGTCAAAAACTCATGCGTATCCTCCCTAGAAGCACCCGAAAACCTTGAAGGACCCAATCCCAGAAACCTACCAAGCATCTTCTGCTCCTCAAGAGACATAACAGGCCCTGCTGGAATAAGTGGGAAAACTATAAGAACTAGCAATACCTCTAATTTGAGAGCCGTATGATAACGCCCAAACTACACCTCAAATTAAGAAGCGTAAGCGGTCGTCGGCAAATATAGAACCCAACAGAGGTTGGGGTCAATCCCACAGGGAATAAGGTGCGAATTAAGTCGTTAGTGAAGTAGATTACTAGTAATCAATATTTTTCGGTAAATAGGGGGGGGGGGTTTGTGTGATCAAAACGTGAACAAAAGAAAATAATAACGTACGAGTGAAATAAATATGAGAGAGAACTAGGGAAGTGTTCACCATGGCGTCGTAACAATTTCGACTCAAGGCTTAACCGGGTTCTTTCTTATATGCATGTCACGACGTGATTGAATTAATGGTATCATCTAAACGTTTCTCAACCAAATAGACAAATTTTCCTTTTCAATTCTCTCGAACTTGAAAAGGTGAGCTTTTATATTTCAATCCTAAACATCAAGTAGATTAATCTAGTTACAACATTAATCATAAGACGAGAGTTGGTAGTCTCGAATCCTCGTTATTAACCGAATTTCCCGGTTTTAATTTCTTTACTCAAGCAAATTTAAACCTAGGCATGTTCTAATGTTTGCAACCACTAGAAAATGTTAAATAATGAATGATTAACAACGTGACAACATATATTGAACTCGACGCTACTCGAAATCTATAATGCTACTTTTGCCATGGCTCCCACAACCCTAGTTGTGGGAAGTTAGTTAATCATGCTTTGATGGAAAGAAAAGAGATTCATATTCATAATAAAGAGAAAAAGATTCTTACAATATAATGAAAACAATCTTCAATTATCCAAGAACAAGAAAACCAAGATCCCAAGAACGATTCAAGAACACGATTTCAAGACCAAGAAAACGTGTGGTTGCTCTCAAAAAGTAGACTAAAACTCTCCTAAAACTATTGGGTAATGTATTGGTAATTAACTTGTAACGTATTGTTAATGAATGAATAAAATAAACCTAACATAGGGTATTTATAGGAGTCCAGGAAATAAACCCAAAAACGTTCGGAATCCGTGTCGCGGACTGCCTCAACTTGACGGTTTGGGTGACGGACTGTCACCACCTTGACGGACCGTCACGGTGGCCGTCACCACTAGGAAGTGGTGCTGCCTCAGGGTGATGGTTTGGGTGACGGACCGTCACTGGCTTGACGGACCGTCACTCCAACCGTCACTCTTATCCAGAATGCTCTTTTGATCGGATTTCCTTCCTTTTCTACGTTTGTCTCCATTTCCTAAAAACATAACATAAAACATCAAAAATGACGACGGTTGCTTGAAAACGTACGATTGTTCTTAGTTTAGAGATGTCAAAAGTGCCATAGAATGGCGGCACATCAACACCCTCAACTGAAAATGTTCGCTTGTCCTCAAGCAACATGACACAAAAACAATAATACGATGACTCAACTAAGAAAACAAACTCGTGTCTCTAGCACTCCATGGTCATTCAATAGCTCATTAATTCTTAAATCAAGCCACCCCTCCGATAGTACACAAATGTATGAAACGCTAACTTGCAAGGATCCCAACATGTCATTTCGATATGATAGAATATTATACATACACACACGCTGCTATCCTAACAGTCAATAGACAATATAGAGATCTTGGTGCCCTCACCACAAAGAAGTCCCACACACAACATTTAGGACTAGGTAAGACGCTCACACTCGCAAACGATTTCAAACAATGCACATGCGATGCCATAGGCTTGCCCTTACTATTCTACTTCAGTTTTTCAGAAAGCCGCTCAGGATCACTACATGACTTGTTTAGGCTTGTAATGAGGCTTCGGGTGCAGGTAGGATACGTTTGGGGAATAGTGACTAAACCCTCCTTGGATTCACCGACCTACTATTTCCACATAACTTTACTTTGCCCATCCTTATTCACCTCCTTCTTCCCTTCTTTCTAGCTATAGGTGCAGCCTCTTTATTTTGACACTTCTTTTTATTTCTTTTTCGCTCTTTTTCATCTCTTTTTTCTTTTTCGTTTCTTTATCTTTCTTTTTCTTAGACACACACCAGGAATTTTCATTCTATTCACAACCAATCTTATTCATCCTATTTTTCTTATCATTTACCTCTATAGTAGCCACCCTCAACTTAGGCTGATTGCCTGAGTCGAGGTGCACGATGTCCAAGGAAGGACCAGGGCCAAAACAGGGATTCAAAGTTAAACAGGAACGGTGACAGGTTATTGAATGAACATGGTCAATTATGGCTCAAACAGGGATCAAGAGGATTATTTGCATTTGGACGGTCTTATAAGTTAAGTGGACTGCACACAAAAAGGGCCTGTGATCCTTTCCCAAGCAACCAACTTCAAACTTTAACAAAATAGACCGGGCAAGTTCTAGATGCATGCACAGAGAAAGAATTTATAACAATAAGCTCACACACACTTGGCACCAAGAAACCATACCACTACCAACTATCAAGACAACAACTCGGCTTAAGCATAATTATTCCAATCATAACCACACAATGACATCCAAGGATCCAGACAGTCAATCGTTTCAACATAAGTACAAATTCAACTTTTTCAGAGGGGGCTCCTTTTAGTCCATTTTTTAAAAAAACGCCATGCCTTGCTATAGACACTAAAAAAAAAACTAAAACTTAAACTACAACCTAAACGTGCCGGTTCTACTAGATAGCACACCGGAGGGAAAAGAAACACGGCAACAAAAACCCTCGGTGGTGAAAGACTCACAGGTAACCCAACACCCTCAACTTAGACTCATGCATTGTCCCCAATGCATACATGTGAAAACTAAAACTGTGAGAGAAAGGAATACCTGTGAAGCCCATAGGACTCAATGTCTGGCATGATGTTGGAGACCTCCAGGGTCTCCATAGCAGGCGAAATTGATGGAATAGGTGCCAGCTACCCCATCCCGTTGAGCTCCAACTTCCTCTTTTATCGGTTCCGCAGCTAGTCGCGGCAACTTCTTTACTCTTTCTTTGCTGATTTTCTTGCGGTGTTTTCTCTTCCTTGATTTGTTTCCACCGCCTTCCTCAACATGTTTCCCTTCTTGCAATCGCAACCTCATTCTTGTAACAACTGGGGTCTCGACAGGACCCTTCTCCTCAATATGCAACTCCGCAGGGGTTTCCTCAACCACATCTATGACCGCGACCACTCTCATGTCTCTTGGTTGCTTCATCAATTTACACACATTAAACTTGACAAATTCATTGTTTAATATGAATGTCAGTTCATTTCTCTCCATGTCGACTAACACTCTTGCAGTAGCTAGCAATGGTCGCCCCAAGATTATGGGAACTTCAAAATTCACTTCGCAATCTAAGATCACAAAGTCAACCGGGAATATAAGCTTACCAACCTTTACCAGCACATCAAATAATATTCCCACCGGTCGCTTCACTGAACAGTCAGCCATTACCACCCTCATGTTCGTTGGTTTGGGAGCTCCCAAACCCAATTGTTTATAGATTGCTAGTGGCATCAAATTGATGCTAGCACCAAGATCACATAATGCTTTTCTGAAGTTGAGCTTCCCGATAGTCCAGGGAACAGTAAAAGCACCTGGATCTTCCTTCTTGTCCACTAACGATCTTGAGGAAATAGCACTGCAGTGGTGGAGGTTATCTTCTGGTTCCACACTCACTGACCTCTTCTTGGTAATCAAGTCCTTCATGAACTTGGCATATCCGGGCATTTGTTCAAGCGCTTCCACCATTGGGATGTTTATTGATATTTGTTTGAGCATGATCATGAAATTCAGGAACTTGTTATCGTCCGCTTTCTTCTTCAAGCGTTGCGGAAACGGAGGTGGTGGCCGAGGCATCATAGTTGGAGGCTTTTCAACTTCCTTGTTTTTAGCCGTGGGACTTTGAGTAGCATCCTCCGCCTCGTTATCATCCGCAACATCACCTTGAGTCTGAATTGCCGGATGTGCTTCCGGTAACGTTTTGCCGCTTCTTGTGGTGATTGCCATACAACTCACGTCATTCCTCGGGTTTTGAATAGTGTCACTTGGCAAGGTACCTGTCCTCCTTTGATTTAGAGCCGCCGAGATCTGACCCACTTGTTGCTCTAATTGCTTGATCGAGGTGGAATATGAATCCACTACCTGACTCATTGTTGATAGTTCGGTCCTCATCTCCTTTACCGCGGAGTCAGTAGATTCCACCTTTAGCAGCATCTTCGCCATCATGTTCTCCAATTTAGACGTCCCTGTCTCGGTGCTAGCTCTATCCCGATTTCCAGGTGGTACATACAACCCACCTCTATCAGTGTTATTCTTCCAGTTCCCCTGATCGCGATCTCTGTAGCCAGCTTTTTCATAGTAGTTGTCCTTCTGATAGTTCCGACCTTGGTTTCCTTGGCCGTTGGCCTGGAAACCACCCAAATAATTCGCCTCCTCATCAGATTCAAACTCTGCTGCTCTACCTTGGGAACCCACAGCTTTCACCTTCTCAATACCCCCTGACATCAAATGCTTGGTCAGCAGGTCCATTTGCGTTTTTAGATGGGCCATGTCGTGGTCTCGTTCTTCCTCTTTCCTGCGCTGCTCTGCTGACACACCAACTTCATAAGTGCTAGCTGCTACCTCTGAATCCCGTGTATGCCAGGCCCTGTTGGTTTTGGTGAGCCTGTCCAAAGTAGTTGTGGCCTCAACAAAAGTGAGACCCATGAATGCTCCACCTGCTGCGTTGTCCAATGTCGGCTTAGTAGCCAAATTCAGTGCCCTGTAGAATGTCTGCATCAAAAAGTTGTCGGTAAGCTGATGGTTCGGGCATTGTGTCAGCTTCTTCTTGAATCGTAACCAAGTCTCATGTAAAGCTTCATGAGGTTGTTGCCTGAAATTGCTAATCTCATCCCTCAACTGTATCATCCTAGAGGGAGGAAAGAACCTTTCTAGGAAAGCTCCTTTCAACTCTCCCCAAGTTGTGATAGAGTCGGGGGTCTGCTCTGTCAACCATAACGCTGCCTCATCAGACAGAGACAACGGAAACAACCTGAGCGTGATCGCTGTCTGACTTACTCCAGGCAATTCGAACGACTTGCAGATACCCACAAAATTCATCAGGTGCCGGTTTGGATCGTCACCAGCAGCACCATGGAACACTCCTCTCAAATTCAACAGCTGAATCATCGTGCTAGTGATGTTGAACTTGGGCCCAGGTGCTAGCGGAGGAAACGCAATAGCGCCCGTGGCACCAACTCCATCTAAGTCGACTTCCTCATCATTCAACTCTATGTCGACCTCAAGACCACCAGCATTCACACGTTGTTGGGCTTGCTGAGCTGCAGCGAGTCTCGCTGCCTCATGTTGTTGCTCATTCATGTTTTGCCTTATCGTTCTTGCAAGCTCGGGGTCGTAGGGTAATATTGGTTCACCCGAGCCTCGGGTACTTGGCATGCACAACTATGTACCCTGTAAAAACAAAAACAACAAATAAAAATAAAAGCAGGAAATATGACTAAGAGTCAAATAAACACACCGGACTTAATAAACAACCGTATTCCCCGGCAACGGCGCCAAAATTTGATAACGCCCAAACTACACCTCAAATTAGGAAGCGTAAGCGGTCGTCGGCAAATATAGAACCCAACAGAGGTTGGGGTCGATCCCACAGGGAATAAGGTGCGAATTAAGTCGTTAGTGAAGTAGATGACTAGTAATCAATATTTTCCGGTAAATAGGGGGGGTTGCGTGATCAAAATGTGAACAAAAGAAAATAATAACGTACGAGTGAAATCAATATGAGAGAGAACAATGGAAGTGTTCACCATGGCGTCGTAACAATTTCGACTCAAGGCTTAACCGGGTTCTTTCTTATATGCATGTCACGATGTGATTGAATTAATGGTATCATCTAAACGTTTCTCAACCAAATAGACGAATTTTCCTTTTCAATTCTCTCGAACTTGAAAAGGTGAGCTTTTATATTTCAATCCTAAACATCAAGTAGATTAATCTAGTTACAACATTAATCATAAGACGAGAGTTGGTAGTCTCAAATCCTCGTTATTAACCAAATTTCCCGGTTTTAATTTCTTTACTCAAGCAAATTTAAACCTAGGCATGTTCTAATGTTTGCAACCACTAGAAAATGTTAAATAATGAATGATTAACAACGTGACAACATATATTGAACCCGACGATACCCGGAATCTATAATGCTACTTTTGCCATGGCTCCCATAACCCTAGTTGTGGGAAGTTAGTTAATCATGCTTTGATGGAAAGAAAAGAGATTCATATTCATAATAAAGAGAAAAAGATTCTTACAATATAATGAAAACAATCTTCAATTATCCAAGAACAAGAAAACCAAGATCCCAAGAACGATTCAAGAACACTATTTCAAGACCAAGAAAACGTGTGGTTGCTCTCAAAAAGTAGACTAAAACTCTCCTAAAACTATTGGGTAATGTATTGGTAATTAACTTTTAATGTATTGTTAATGAATGAATAAAATAAACCTAACATAGGGTATTTATAGGAGTCCAGGAAATAAACCCAAAAACGTTCAGAATCCGTGTCGCGGACTGCTTCAACTTGACGGTTTGGGTGACGGACCGTCACCACCTTGATGGACCGTCACGGTGGCCGTCACCACTAGGCAGTGGTGCTGCCTCAGGGTGACGGTTTGGGTGACGGACCGTCACTGGCTTGACGGACCGTCACTCCAACCGTCACTCTTATCCAGAATGCTCTTTTGATCGGATTTCCTTCCTTTTCTACGTTTGTCTCCATTTCCTGAAAACATAACATAAAACATCAAAAACGATGACGGTTGCTTGAAAACGTACGATGGTTCTTAGTTTAGAGACGTCGAAAGTGCCGTAGAATGGCAGCACATCACCGTAGCAGCAGGCTGTGCTCCTAAACCCTATGCTGTTGCTTGGGCTAATGTGTAAGCCTTGCCTCTAACATGGGAACCAATCGGAGTACCTGGTGAAGCTGCTGGTGGATTCATACCCTCAAGAAACCCAAGTAATCAAACCAAAGTGTCATGTAGCACTGGAGTAGCCACAAAACCTGCTGGATGTTGGGTTGGCCCCACACCCTCCAGCTCATACTGAACCTCCTCAACCCTAACATCATGCTCTAGTGTTGGTATCCTAGCCTGAGACTGAGCTGGCACCCCAGCCCAACCCCTACCTTGACCTCTAGGTCAACTTCTACCCCATCCCCTAGCTGGGGCTCTAACTGCAGGTGCATGGGCCTCGTTCTCACCTGCTGCTGATCTCATCTGAACCATCTGAGAAATAGTGAAACAAAGATATTTAGAAGTTGATCAATTCAAAGAAGCATGATAAGAAATCAAATAAGATGGAATCTTTCCTAGGAATGTCCTATTGCCTCACACAGATTGGATACGGATGTCATCGTACCGATCCACGAGACCTTACTAGACACTTTTCTCTTGTACTGGCGAGATTGGTGAACCTAGATCTTTGATACCACTCTGTCATGACCCAAAACCAGGCCACGATGATGCCTACATAACCCCCCAGTAGGCCAGCCAACCCAAACCATGCGAAAGATATATAAAGCAATTTATATAAAGAAAGCAAAAGATAAATAAAAGCGAATAGGGACAACAGTATACATACGTACCAACTGTAATAAATATACAAAAATGGCCCTAAAGTGACCAAGAAGACAAAACATACATAAGAACCAACCCAAACCTGGTGTCACTAGTACAAGAGCGTCTAAGGTACGAAGTAGCTATATAACAGACTCTGTCTATCCAAAATAGCAAATACAGACATAAATGATAGATGGAAAGCATGTAAAGTCTCCAAAATGCCGAGATCTCACTACGATCCAAACTACAACAGGCCTCGAACTATGGGAAGATTAACGGGGTGGTACATACTAGCTTCTGCATTAGAAAAAGATGTAGAGTGTAGTATGAGTACCAAAACAATGGGTACCTAGTAAGCATCATAGGCCGACTGAGTGTAGAAAGATAATATATAATATATATTACAAAAAAGTAGGATAAATACAGGGATCCACCTAAATCTAATTATAAACCGAAAAAAGCCTAATCGAACCAACAAGAAGGAAATAATAACAAAGTCAATCCAGACAACCGACAATCCAAATAAACTCAAGCCAATGCCATGCGATGGGAGATGATGTGATACATGAGTGCATAATAGTATGACAGAGTAAGAACCCAGGATCCAACACTCGGGGCACCTATAATTTAACATCGAGCTCATCAACAAGTGCAGTAAAACCCAAAGTCATGCATCGAGCGCCTGGAAGTGAACACCGAGATTATCAATAACACATAAAAAATAGTACTTTCCCTTTCCTTTCCAAAATCAATAGTAAAACCCAAAATAATTCCTTTAAATTCCAAAAATCATAGTAATCATAGTAAATCTCAAGTTTGGAAATAAAACTTCAAAAATCATTCTTTTCTGTACCGATAGGCATGAGAATGCAGTAAGAGCATATAAATTTCCACGTTCAGAGAATGTAGCACATAACAAGGCAATACAGGGTAAAATACCCTCCAATCAAGAGAACTAACCTAGAAACTCTGTCCAAATCCAAGCAATGGCCTCGGGCCCACAGTTCCATGTACAACCAATAATAAGGCAAAAATTATGGAAAATAACTATGAAAAAAACTACAAGCCTCTACTCTACCTCTAAAACCTCCTAAGAGCATACTAAGGATTCTATGATAGCCATAACAATAGTACGATCTCCTGGACTAAGAATAAAAAGAACAATTTTAATCTATGATTCGAAATGGCCAAATTTGTTACAATTTACAAGATTTAAGCCTATTTCTATCTACAGTCCTACTTAATGTTCCCATAACATATATAATATAAAATCTAACTAACTCAGTTTGGAAAAGTAAATCGTAACCTACCTCGGGGCTGAACAACAAACACGAACTATCACTCGTGTGCCTTTCCCTTTCGAACAGCCTCAGAAAGCTGCCACGCTATCAAGAACATAATTCAGGTGTCAAGACGAGTAGAATGACACACATATTGCTATATAGAAATTCGAGCCAAAAATTGGGTCAAAAAATGACCCTCAGGGCCTGCGCAATAAAACAGAAAATAAAATTTACAATTTTGTCTACAACGGGTCAAGGAACCCATGTCCAAAAGTTGAGTGCGAACGGGACTCGTTTCGGGGATCAAAACATCCCCGAAGTCCTACTAGTTCAAGGGAAACAAAAATGGATAATTAAGGATTTGGGAGGCTTAAGCTTACTAATTTAACGTGCACAAATGGACCATGGACTGGAATTATGAGCACCACCAAGCTAGGGGACGAACCAACAAAAAAATGGAGGTTTGGAGCTAATTTTAATGGAGGAAAAATGAGTTGAAAAGTGTTGGAGCAGAGCTGAAAATTTTGTGAAGTGGCCAGCTGATGAGTTGGTAGAATGGAGGTTTAGAGCTAATTTTAATGGAAGAAAAATGAGTTGAAAAGTGTTGGAGCAGAGCTAGAAATTTTGTGAAGTGGCCAGCTGATAAGTCGGTAATCTACCAACTTATTGAGCCTTTACTCATGAAGTATTACTATGTTTTGACAAATTTAGAGGTTCTTATGGCCTTTATTGATGTTTATGCAGGTGCTTATGATCAAAGATGGAAAACAAGTAAATGAACCCAAAAAGAGACAAAAAGGAGTGAAGTGTGAAGTGAGCAAGCAAAATGAAGATTCTGCTAAAAGGATCAGCCCTTGTGCGACACACACTTGGCTTGGAGAGGACCGCACCTCCCACCGCATGGAGATGAAATTGATTGAATAATCTGTTAAGGGGTGCAGTCACTGTGCAACACACACAATGCCTTATGCGAACTACACCCCTTTCATATTAAGCTTCCTAATTTTCTGAGTCACTGGATAATGGAAGCAGGGTGTGCAATGCGCACATCACAACGTGCGAACCACACGTTGCGCCGCACACCGCCCGTAGGGATTTTTTTGTCCAAAGTTATGTGAGATTTTGGGAATATTTATAAATTCATATTAGGAACAATTATAAAGGAGTTTATCTAGCACTGAGTTTTAGAGAAATTTTTTAGCTTTGTGAACAAATTTTCCCTTCTAAGAACAAGAAGAGGGTTTCTCATAATTCCTTCTTCCCAATTCTTAGAACTACCATTTGTGTACAAATTGAGCTTGGATATTGAGAAATTTAGCTTGAGTGGAAGGGAAATTGAATTACCCATTTGGTATATCTCTTTCCTTAAACATGAGTAGCTAAACCTCTTATCTAGGAATGTGTTGATAATGGGTACTTGATAAATGGGTGTGGGTGTGGGTGTTACTAATTCTTGTTTATAATTGCTTTATTGACATGGGTCTAGTGATTTCACCATATTTTAACTCTAAAATTGGTGGTTGCAAACATTGATTTTCCTTACTTAGTTATGGTTTTGCTTGAAAGAGGAGATCATAGCTTCAGATGTGAAATTGCTAGTAGGAACTTGGGCTTCCATTTAGATTGAGGCTAGAAATAGCTCAAATTGACGGAATCACCCACTTAAGGGTCCAAAGCTAGAAATAGTATGACTTCCCTAAATAATAGCTTGGTTGTTTATTAATTAATCAATAGTTCTTGACTTAAGGCTGTTGAATATATGGTTGTTGATCGAGAGATAAATAACCATACCTAAAACCAAGGTTACCCATGTCGTTTATCATGAATTTGCATGAATAAGCATTTAACCTATCCCATGTTCGAGTCCCATTAGACACACATCCCTAGTCATCCTCTCTATTGTTTACACCCTATTTTACTTTATTGCTTTATTTTGTTGAATTGCGAAATTGTGACAAATTCCCGATTCCCCCCTTTTTTATATTACTCACTCTCGTTGTGAACTCTGTTTTATAATCACCTAGGCTAAACTCTAAATTCTCTGTGGGATCGACCCCGATATCTATTGGGAACTATAAATGTGTTTTGCTCTGACGATCACCGATACCTCCTAATAGGAGAGTACGTTTGAGCATTATAAAAAATGGCACTATTTTCAGGGAATAGTTTGGCGTATTGAGTTAGTTTAGAATTTGAGTTTACTTACTCTAGTTCAATTTTGTGAATAGTTGTTTTAATATTTTTTGTTTAGTTTTATTTTGTTGATTGATATCATGGTATCTCGAAATGCTAGAAATGTTGGTGACATCCCAGTTTATATTCCTGACTATTGTGTTTATTATGGAGGACCCCACCTTGTGTGAAGGTGTAGAATTGGCCCTAGGAGAGGGAGGTATTCACCTTCTCGCTCTTATAATGGGCACAACTGCTATTTGTGTGGTGGTCATGACGAACATTGGAGCGAATGCCCCAATGATGATCATCCTCCTTCCCCCTCTTGTCTCTCAATGGTGTAAGTGGTGCTTGTGATCTTGCTAAAAATCATGCCACACATGACTTAGAGTTGGCGGCGGTAGTTTTCGCGCTCAAGATCTGGAGGCATTACCTATATGGAGTTCACTGTGAGATCTTCACCGATCAACGTAGTCTTCAGTATATCACGAGTCAGCGAGATTTGAACTCGAGACAGAGGAGATGGGTAGAGTTACTGAAGGACTATGACTTCACTATTCTGTATCATCCGGGCAAGGCAAACGTGGTAGCGGATGCCTTGAGTCAGAAGACAGTGAGTATGGGTAGCCTAGCTTCTCTTTAAGTTTCAGAGCGACCGTTGGCCTTGGACATCCAGTCCTTGGCTAACCATTTGGTTTGGCTTGACTTGTCGGATCCTAGTAGAGTTCTTGCCAGTGTTGAGGTTCGTTCTACTTTGATTGATCAGATTCAGAGCCGTCAGTTTAAGGATCAACAGTTGTGTGACCTTCGTGATCGGGTTGTTCAGGGTGAGACCAGTCGGGCTACTCTAGATTCAGATGGGGTTCTGAGGTTTGATAGTCGCCTTTGTGTTCCGAGGATTACTGATTTGATTCAGTTGATACTTCATGAGGCACATTGTACTAGATACTCCATTCACCCTGGCACAGCAAAGATGTATAGAGACTTGAGACAGCTTCACTGGTGGAGTGGTATGAAGCAGGATATAGTGGAGTTCATATCTCGGTGCTTGAACTATCAACAGGTTAAGTTCGAGCACATGAGACCTGGTGGTTTGATGCAGCGACTTCCCATTCCTGAGTGGAAGTGGGAAGGGATTACTATGGACTTCGTTGTTGGTTTGCCTCGTACTTCTCATGGGTTTGATTCCATATGGGTGATTGTTGATAGGCTGACTAAGTCAGCACATTTCTTGCCGGTTCAAACTTCTTATGGTGTAGAGAGGTTAGCTCAGATCTACCTTCGTGAGATTGTTCGGTTGTATGGGGTCCCAACTTCTATTATTTCAGACCGCGGCACTCAGTTCACATCTCAGTTTTGGAGGGCTATTCAAAGAGATTTGGGTACAGAGGTTCATCTTAGTACCGCCTTCCATCCTCAGACAGATGGCCAGTCTGAGAGGACCATTCAGATTCTGGAGGACATGCTTCGGGCCTGTGTTCTTGACTTTGGAGGTTCTTGGGATCAGTTTGTTCCCTTGGCAGAGTTTGCTTATAATAACAGCTTCCATTCGAGTATCGGCATGGCACCTTTTGAGGCGTTGTATGGCAGGCGTTGCAAATCACCGGTAGGTTGGTTTGATGGGTTTATTTTTAGGCCACAGAGCACAGATTTGCTTCGAGATTCCTTAGCCCAGGTCAGAGCGATTCAGGATAGACTTCGGGTAGCTCAGAGCAGGCAGAAGAGTTATGCTGATCGTAGGCTTCGTGCCTTGGAGTTTAGTGTCGGTGACTTGGTGTTTCTCCGTGTATCACCCATGAAGGGCGTGATGAGATTTGGTAGGCGGGGCAAGCTTAGCCCTAGGTACATTGGGCCGTCTGAGATTCTTCAGAGGGTTGGTAGCGTTGCCTATCAGTTAGCCTTGCCTCCGATGTTTTCAGCTATACATCCTGTATTTCATGTTTCAATGTTGCATCGGTATGTCCCATATGAGTCTCATGTGTTGCAGTGGGATTCAGTTCAGTTGGGTGATGGTTTAGCCTTTGTTGAGGAGCTGGCGGCTATTTTGGCCAGAGATGTCAGGAGATTGAGATCTCGAGAGATCCCGGTTGTCAAGGTTCAGTGGAGGCACTATCCAGTCGAGGAGGCTACCAAGGAGACCGAGAGAGATATGCGGGCTCAGTATCCACAGCTGTTTGAGCCTTCAGGTACCCCCTTGACCTTGACTTTCGAGGACGAAAGTCCTTTTTAGTAGTGGATGATGTAATGACCCTTTCGGTTATTTCCATGTATACGTTTTCCTTGTACCGTTAGAGCTTGTTTATAGTGGCCCCAAGCCATTTAAGGCTTGTCGGGACCGGTATTGCGGTGCCGGGTACATTTGCTTGGTCGTATGATAAGTTTTGAAGTCAAGCTAGTCGGCAAAAGTTATCGTAAGTTCTTTAATAAATTTTCTGAACTTTGGGTAAAATGTCTCAGAGATTTTCTCTCAATATATAAAGCGTTATAAGTCCCCCGAAATATCAAATCGAAGGTCTACGAGTCTAGTTTCCAACGCACAAAACCTCACGTCCAACTGATCTCGGAGTAAATAGTTATGACTGTTTTACCGCGGACTGTCTAGCAGAAACCGGGTTGCGAACCGGGTCGCGAACCGGGTCGCGAACCGGGTCGCGAACCGGGTCGGGTCAAAATCGATTTAAACCCTCAACTTCACGTTTTAAAATGCCATTTCCATTCCGAAACAGTGAGAAAACATAAGGGAGGGTTCCAAGAGAGTTCTTGAGTATCAAAATCGTGTGATGATGAATTGCGAACCTAAATTTAAGAATTTTATTAGCATCGCGCGTATATTTGAAAATATTTTATTTTTAAGTTATATTTTTTTATTACCTTTTTAAAGTATTTTAATGTGTATGAAAAATACTTTTGTTATGACATAATTGTGTATTTACTTATTTTATAAGGTTTGTATACATTGTAATATTTTAACGGAGATAGTAAATTTAGTTATGTTGAAAATTATTATTATAAGATAGTAAGTTTTATTGGAAATGATTTTCTATGAATTATGATATATTTAAAAAGCTATATATATTTTACCACGAACTTATGCAATACCCGAATATATATATAACGGGATAAAGATCTTGTGGTGTGCCACCTCCACTTCCACGTGGAAGTGAAGGGAGTGTCCAGCAAGTTTATGTTGAAAAGTGGCACCAATTCACTTTTAAAAACCTACCACATGTCACAATTTAACAATTGTATTGAGCTACCTTACCCATTCCATCCAAACATCCTTTATTGGATGGATAATAGCAACTAACCCCTGTATTCAATTTTCATTAAGGATAGTTAGATATATGTTTTATAACTTACCGCATATTTGCATATTTTCGGGGAAGAGAAGTCTGGTAAATAATATATATAGATTGTTCTGTATTATTCCGTTGCTAAAAGAAATCAATAATTCGCACCAAGTTATTCAAGTTCAAGTTTGATTTTGTTTCAGAGCTTCTTTTCGGAGAGGTTCGAGCTTGTCATCGGACGACAGGTAGGTTAGGGTTTATTTTCCCTAGAATCAGCATATATAGGATAAAATTGTATTAATGGGCATCCTTGGGTTGGTTTATTAGGTTGGTACCACAGACCTCGACCGCTTTATTCATGCCCGCCTACTTTAGTTCCTCCGTTGCTTGTAGTACTTGCCGATATATTTTATTTACCCTTGTGGTCCTGTGAGGCCTTGTTGACTCTGGAACATAGAAGGTGGGATATTGGGAATGTCCGCGAGTCCCGGGCATAGAATTATCCTTCTAGGCTGGTTATGCTTGCTGAGTAACTGTGGGCCTGTGCAGGGTCGATAGGTTGATTGTGAGCTGCTGGGCAGCTATTGTGTGTGATCATACCATTTCCATGCATATAAAGAGGTTTTATCCATGTTTTACTATGGTTTGGGCTTCGGGCCTACTAACACTATTTTCTAAACCTTGCATGGCCCCGGGGGCCCGTTTTTGATGAAAATGAATTGGAAATGGTTTGATTTAACTTGTGAATATTCCTGGGTAAAGGAAAGTAAAATTATGTTTTAAATCACCAGTTTTACAATTAACGCTAGACTCGGCAGGGCCGGGGTGCTAGTTGAGTTTTCTTGCTACTTGAGATAAATTTTAGCCTCGGTCGGACCGAGCACCTGAGACGACTTTCTACTGTTTAGACCCGGTTATGCCCGGGCACCCTTGGAGGGGTTTTTGAGATAATTTCCTACTACTTTAGTCCTGGACAGGGTCTGGGCATGCATATTCGAGACTGGGTCTCTATCTTGAAATCAGACTTGCTTCCGGAGTACATGTTTTGATACTGAGTTTTAGTATGGGCTCAGGGACCTCCATGGACCTTGCCATCCGGGCCTGGGGATGCGGGATGTGGTGCCGGAGGAAGGGTATACGGTGGAGTAGAGGTATACGGGCAGTGTCCTTCCATGGAACCTACCTGCTGGGCCGGATCGGCACCGGAGGAGGTACATACAGGGATACCATTTCACTTGAGATCTTCATGCATCATATCATTCATTGTTTGAGGCTCCACTCTTGTTTGTTGTTTGTTGATTGTACGCTCCAGTAGTATGGGATGCCGGAGGGTTTGTTTTCACTTGTTTGTGTTCCTCGGTTGTATGGGCGGCCGGGGGACTGTAGGTAGATTCTTGCTATTTACTTACAGAATTATTCCCTGTTACGGTTAATTATGAAATTGGTTACTGCTAGACTGTTAGTTTCTGGATTTGAGATTGATATGGTTAGTTGAATTTGATTCATGTCTCTGAGCATGCCTATCATTACTCTTTCCCGCTTCTTACACTTGAGGTTACCGGTATACCGTCCATTTTGTAAACTTATTATGTATACACTGTTATTGCAAGGACCCCAGGTGCGTTATTTCTTACTTTCACCTGTGCCTATGGTGTGTATATTCTGCTTACTAGCCTCACATGTGGTTCTGTTGATTTCCCTCTGGGCTAGTTCCTGTGTACCTTTCGTTGATTTCTGTGACTGCTTGCTTCTATTCTGTCTGTTACTACGCTTTTATCTTATATGTGCCCAGTCAGCCTATGATACCTACTGGGTACCTTATGCTTCGCATTTGGTGCTCACCCTACCCCCTGTATCTTTGGGTGCAGATCCTAGCATGGGCCATAGCTGTTAGATCACTGTAAGTCGTGCTTGGAGATCTGTTGGGGATTACTTCAGACTGAGGGTGAGCTCTTGGCGATCGGAGCTTAGCTTTAGTTTATCTTTTGCTTTATGTGCTCTATTACCATTCAGAGACATCTGTATATATTGTTTTGGATTGTTTGCACTCGACGTACGTAGTTTTGGCTCTATACTATGATACCAGGTCTTTGGGTTTGGTTTAGTTTCCGCATATGTATATATATATATTCCTGTTATCTATTCTCTTCATCTTGTTCCCTTACTTTTGCTTATTAAACTACCCTCCCGCTTATTTGTTAGATAGTAGCCCATTACTAACTGTCCTGGGCTACGAGGATTGGTTCGCCTACTGGGGAGTTATAGGTGCCATCATGACCGAGAAATCGGGTCGTGACACAAAGTCCAACAATTCATTTTAAAAGACTCTAGTTCATTCGAAAGTGAGGATGCTATGAATGAGGCAAGTTTGAAGGTGGAGACTCCCAAATTTCACTCCAACCATTTTTTAACCTTAAGTTTGGTTGAATGGACAAAAGTTGAAGTAATCAAGCTTTTGTAAGACCTTGAAAGGAGGATGGATCAAGGTTTATCCAGTTTTAAAGTTGTCATGTATAGCAGGCAAAGCGATCTTCCTCACTTGAAGGCGAAAAAGTGCAAAATATGACACCAAGAAAATGGTCTTCTCATGTTCTCACCTTCAACCCCTGATTGTCAATGGAAGTTTGATTCAAAATTGGATCGAAGGTTCAAATCCTCTAAATGGAGATCCAAATGGTGACATATCCTGCGTTGCACCGCAATGTTAAATTATGCGCTTGATGGGAGGCAACCCATTGTTTGAATTTTTTTCTGTATGCTTTACTTCACTTTTTATTTCTTTTTGATTTGTTTTTAGGTGTCCAAGGGAATGACAAGAGAAACCAAGTGTTGAAAAGAACCAAAAATACCTATGAAAAATGTGCATTTTGCACCTGAAAAAGTGCCCGTCGCACAAGCAAACAGTGAACTGAGCAAAAATATTGGCTTGTGTGAAATTAGTGCATTTTGCACCTCTCAAGGTGCCCGTTGCACCTGACTTCGCATGACAGAACAGTGCACTGAGAAGATTTATGAAATTTCATCATGCACTAAGGCATCGCGATCGTGAGCCTTGACCCTCGCGTTCGCGATGAGGAAAAATCTCACTGACCCTTCGCAATTGCGTGAACGCTTCACGATCATGTGGAGTCATATGATTTTAACTCATCGCGATCACGTGATAAGGCCACGCGACCGCGAGTCAATGAACTATTTCCTGGTAAATTAAGTTCAAAAATGCCATTTCAAAAGCAAATATTTGCTTTGATACTTGGCTTCTTTTCTCTCCTAAGGCAAAAATAATATAATCCATCAACTTCAATTCCGTAGAATCTTTGCAACTCCTAAGGTATTGTCTAAGTTTTCTCTTCCTTGATTTCCCCTTATTGTGATAAAGTAAGTGGTTTTAAACAGCCAAGTAGATGTTATCTTTTGCTTTCAACAATATATGTGAATTGGGTGTTGTGGTATAAAATTGTGGGTAAAATCTGTTTGGGGGTTAAAATTCTATTGGTTTACTAATTTTTGGGATAATAAGTGACCCCCATGTGGTGTAAAAATTGTGATGAATTAATTTTCTGAAAAAAATAATTGGTCTTCGCCATCACGATGAATAATCCCGCAATTGCGATGACCAGTTTTTGCAGTCCCTAAAACAACTCTACCCAGCTCTGTCCGGGCTTGTTTGACCTTGTTTCTTTGGCCTAATCATGTCCTAATACATTGTTTTACATGCCTATATTTGTGTTTGACAATTTTGTTCCTCACGTAGGTACTTATAGCTTGAAAATGGATGAAATTGAGCATGAAGATGCAAACTAAGTAGCCGACGAGGAATACTTTGAACAAGACACCTTCGTCTCCCTCAAGTGCTCCCAATTATATGATCGTCACTTAAAAAAACCAACCATGAGGGAGTGAGGCATTATGTTGGATGGGTTGGAAGAGAAATGGGCCAACTTTCATGGAAAGTTGGTTACAAGTGGATGGTTATGCTTCTCCATCAAGCATATCAAGGAGAACTTTGTTGTGGTCTGTAAATTTTATGCTAATACAGGTGAGACGGACTTTGCCAATGATTTGGTTGTGATGGTTCGGGGAAAGTTGGTTTGATTTGATCCAGAGTTGATTAATGGATACTATAACCTCCCAAATACCGATAATGCTACATATAAGGCCCGAGCTACAGAAATGGGGACCAGTTGGTTTGTGGAACACTTACATGATGGCACGGTCCTGCAGTGGATAGCCTTGAATATGGGATTGAGTCCTCCGAGTTCAAATTTGAAGCCCGCACTTGGCTTTCTATTATTTTTGCCCGAGTCATGCCTTCCAAGAATGAATCTGATGTGACCTCTGATAAAGCAAAGGTTATTTGTGCTATGATGGAGGGTCTTCCGGTGAATGTAGGGCAATTGATCATGCAAGAAAGTCAACAAGTGGTCCTTGACTGTAGAAAAAGTTTGCTCTTCCCTTCATTGATCACTCACTTATGCTATCAAGCCAGGGTTGAAAAGAGGGATGGTGAAAATGAGAGGAAGCCTGAAAAAATGATTCACCCTCTAAAGAAGAGAGGATTCTTGCAAGCATCAAAGAAGAGGAAGATCGATGTAGATTCACACTTATTTGGTTAATTCTCTGAGTCCAGCGAGGCACTTGAGCCAGCTGCTATTGCTGAGGCTATTGGCCACCTCAAAATTAGGCCCCCGACACTTTGTTACATCTCCAGCCAGGTCTATGGCATGGATGCCCATCTTCGCCAGATTTTAGCAAGCCTACCTTCAGGTCCAGGTGAGAGTTCCACCACACCGACACTCGGTCCATTATCCTCCACTACTCCTAGTTTCCCTACACTATCTAGTGTAGTGAGCCAGAAGTAGCACATCAAGGAGTGGTTGGATAAGGTGGAGAGGCTACAGAAAAAGCAAAGGGACCACATAGAAAGCAAAGCAAGTTCCTCATAAAAATGATGAGCACTCTGAGAAAGCTATGTGGGTCTGAGGCTGAGGATGATGCTGATGAGGTAGACTGGGTCCTTTCTGGGCCTAACAGCTATGGTTATGAGTGATACACCTTTCAGGGATCCCCCTCAAACTCTCCTATTGTTTTCATGAAGTGAGGGCACTGCACTGTGTTAGTTGGGGGTGGCTGGCATACTTTATCTAGGCTGTTTTTATTTTAGATATTATTGTGCCCTCGCCGAGCTTATTTTTATTTTGATGTTGGATATTGGTGTGCCCTTGTTGGGCTGGTTTTTATATGATTGTGCCCTTGTCGGGTTTTGGAGTTACTATGGATGGAATTGATGATTTAGGTTGTTAGTTTCTTTACTTGTAGCTTCTTTATTTCCTTTTGTAGTTGGTTTGAGTGACGGTTCCCAATGAAAGATTGAGTGACGACATTCTTAAAGTAAATCATCACTTTATGGGTGTTGTGAGCCAGGGGAAGTCTGAGTACCCTTTAAGCTAGATGAAATTGCCCGTGTGTTGAGGTGTGTATGTTGGTAAATTTTGAGTACCCATATCGATTTAGATAGATGATTTGGCCCTATGATAGATTGGGTGACGCCATTATTAAGGGAAAAATGTCATCTTTTGAGATAATTTTGAATCATGACTTGTTTGGTACTAATGGAATTAGTCTCGCATGCAAATTGAAATAGGCATCCTCCTCCAAAATTTTTTGTGAAAAGTTGTATGATGAAGAATGATGATTGTGACAACTCCTTTAATCTTTTTGTGACTCTTAATTCATTAGTGGTGATAATGTATAATGTGGCTCTATTTGTTCTTGTTTAGAAAGTGAAATTGACCCATCTTGAATAATTCACATGCCATGTGTGGTGAGATTTAGTTGAATAATTCTTGTGCTTGCTTGTGTCAACTAGAACTTGCCCGGTTAGTCTTCCAATGCTAGTCTTGATTGCTTCTGATTGGAGAAATGATCTTAGTCATTCATTGTGATTTTTGAAAGCCTACTTAGCCTTAAAAGCCTACCATTTCACTAAATATATCACTAGTAACCTCATTTGAGCTTGATGTGCTGTGAGTTTGCGGCACTTTCGATACTTAAAACTTGGAATTGGAGTATGTTCTTTAGTTATTTTTGGTAGATTTGCTGTGTTTTGGAGTCTTGTGCAGGAAAACAGGGTTTGAAGACTAAGTGCAGAAAAAGATTGATATCCGGCACTGAAACTGACCTCTACGACTCATGACCACGAGTCGTCGATCATCTCACGAATTGTGAAAGTCAGTCATGAAAAGAGTACTGCAGATGGAGCTGGAACTGACTTCTACGACTCATGACCACGAGTCATCGACCATTCCATGAGTCGTGGAATTCAGTCATAGAAAGATTACTGCAGATGCAGTTGGGGCCTGAGTTTGATGGAAGGTTTTCACGAGCCGTAGACTTGTTCACGAGTCGTAGGCCTTGCTCGTGGAACCTGATCGTAGAAGGAGAAAAAGCCTGAGTTCTATGACTCAGCTCCATGAGTCGTGATTCAAGTCACGAGTCATAGACTTCCCTCATGGAAAGGAACCTGTAGAAGAGCAAACTTGTCTGAGTTTCATGAGCACTTGTGACGAACCGTAGAAGCTTCCACGAATCGTGGAAAGGTCTCGTGGAAGCTCCCGATTCCAGTTTTCCTAGTTTTGTTAGGACAAGATTTCCATTGTCTATAAATACTTTTCCTAGGTTTTCTTTTACATTTTATGCACGATATTTTGTAGGAAATATATTCGTAACTTTCTGATATTGGTTTATTCTTGGTTTTGAGAGTTAAATTCATTCATAGTTCATTGTTCTTACTTCCATCTTCATCTATTCAAGATTTTGGATTTCTTTATTCTCAATTGTAAGTAACTATTGATGATTACTCCAACATACCGTGATTGCTTACTTATGAACATGAGTAGCTAAATCCACAACTAGGGTTGTGGGAACCATGAAGGATTAACTAAGTAGGCAAAGTACTAGGTAAGTCTAGGGTGATATTTATGCATATATTGTTCTTCCCTTCGTATTGATTACTTTCTAGCGGTGTACAATGTTAGAAATCACCTTATTCTTACTTTCTGGACCAAGGAGGTGACGGATAGGAAAAGGGTCATTCAACAACGGAGATTTGAGGCTACCAACCCTCATCTAATGGCTTGACCTTGTCCGGGAATAGCCAATCTGAGATCCAAGGTAAGGGTTAATAAAGAGACACATGCGGCAGGACCAAGGCATGTGGTGAAATTCACCTAGTTGCCAGACCAAGGAATTAGGGGAACTTAACTTACCGATTCAGCATGCTAAGTATCAAACTAGGTTACCAATTACAAATGCCTTACTAAGTTATGATCTCATGGGGAACACTACCGTAGTCATCTCATTTATTGGTTACAAATCTTGAAATTAGCAACTGTTACTTCTTTACTCTTGATTTACAAGCATTACTTGTTACTTTAAAACCCTCCCCCTTGCGGGAAATAAATGTATACAAGCACGAGTAAACACTAATCAAACCTAGTCCTACCATATTCCCTGTGGGATCGACCCCAATCTTTAGTTGGGTTCTATATTTGAACAGCGACCGCTTACGCTTCTTTTAGAGGTGTAATTTGGGTGCATCAATATTTGGCGCCGTTGCCAAGGAATACGGTTTAGGATTAAGAGAGATTGTGTTTATTTCAGAGCTCTCCAAAACATTACGAAACATGTCTAAGGATGGAGAGCATGAGACTTAAGAGCAGATCACAACTCGGTACTAGCTAAGGCCGAGTAAAAGAAAAGGGAAGAAGCAGCACGCCAAAAAGAAGGCGAAGATGCCCTAGCTGCTAAAGATGCTCGAATTGCTAAAGATCTCGCAACTCAAAATGCTGCTGCTGAGCAAGTAAGGTTAGGAAGATAGCGTGCTGTCCGGGATGAGCCAATAACTAGATGCGTGCCACATAATTGGGGTCGACAAATGCAGCATCAAAGGCATATTTCTCGGAACAAAGTTTGATATCACCAGCGCCATGATCCAGCTGCTGAACTTGAAAGGACTTTATTCAGGAAATCCCACAGAGGATGCAATTACACATGTGCAGATTTTTTTGGGGATTATCAAATCATACAATATGCCAGGAGTGGGGCAGGAAGCTATCAGACTGAGGCTATTTCCATTTTCATTGACTGGCGAGGCAACTGCATGGCTCTCAGAACTGCCTGATAATTCTATATACATATGGCACGAGCTGAAAAATTAGTTTTTGGAGTGATTCTTTCCTCTATCGAGGATGTTGACACTAAAACAGGAGATCTATAATTTCAAGCAACTTCCCATAGAAGCATTGTATGAGTCTTGACTGAGGTTTAAGAAGAAGCTGAAACACGTTCTGAAACACAAAATTCTTGCAAGGCATATGATGGAGATCTTCTACAAGGCTTTGAATGCAAACACCATAGCAGTAGCTGATACTGTAACTGGAGGAGCATTCATGGAGAACTCATATTATGAGGCTGCTGAGATGCTGGATAGGGTTGAAAAGACTAATCGAGCATGGCATACTAGAGAGGTTGAGGTTACAGCAGGCATTTATGCAGTTGGTAAGTCTGTGGATCCGAATGAAATAGAAGACATTAAGAAGACACAGGCTGAGATGAACACGACACTGGGGTTGCTGGCAAAGAAATTCCTAGCTAAGGGAGTAGAGAAAGTTAAAGATGTAGGTTCTCAAGATAAAGCACCAAGGTCAGACGGTTACTCATCCGAAGAAGAAGTAAGTTATCTGAATGATCAAGGGACGGGTTTTCGGGCCTCTGACCAAGAAAATCAAGGTCGGAACAGAGATAGGGATGGCTACTACAATCAAGTTGAGTACAGAGATAGAGATAGAGATGGTGACTGGCATAAGAAGGATGGGTACAAGAATGAGAGAAGTGGTCTCTACGTCCCGCCTAACTCGCGAAGAGCGAGGTGGACAACCCACCATGAGAGAGCTGATCAACAAAGTATTCCAAAAGGTTGACACCATGGATGCGAGTATGAAGGAGATAAAAGCTGAACTTTCAAGTATTAATCAGAAGGTGAAGTCCCACGCTGTCTCAATCAAGAAGCTTGAAACACAAATGCACTAGTTGTCAACCAGCATGAACCCATGCCAAAAGGGTACTCTCCCAAGTGACATCATTCAGAATCTAAAAAATGATTGACATGTTATGGCAGTGACCACTAGGAGCAGAAAGCAGATTATTGATCCACCTATGCCTATTGTTGTTGATGATCTAGCCAAAGCTGAGAAGGATGATGCTGAGATTGTAGCCGATTCTGAAGACAAAGCTAGTGGTGAAGGGTCATCTAAGATGTCGGCTCTTGAACTGAAGGCGAATAGAAAAGAGGTTGCACCTGTCCTAAAACCCATGACATTGCCTCCTCCACCTTATCCCCAGAGGTTGAAGAAAAAGGTAGAGAATGACAAATTTCACAAGTTCATCTCCATGCTGAAGCACCCATCGGTCAATATCTCTTTGGTCGAAGCATTGGAGCAGATGCCTAGTTATGCAAAATTCATGAAGGATTTGGTGACGAGGAAGAGAACGGTTAGTTTTGAGACAGTTAACAATTTGCACCACTGCAGTGCAATAGTATTCCGTTCTATGGTACAGAAGAAGGAAGATCCTGGAGCCTTCACCATTCCGTGCACTATTGATGCATTCTATTTTTCCAAAGCTTTGTGTGATCTGGGTGCTAGTATAAATCTGATGCCGCTTGCAGTTTATAATAAGTTGGGCTTGGGAGCCCCCTCTCCGACTATAATGCAGTTACTTATGGCAGATCGCACGGTGAAGAGGCCTGTGGGAATTCTGTACGATGTATTGGTAAAGGTTGACACTTTCATGTTTCTCGTAGATTTTGTTATTTTGGATTGCGAGGTTGACTTTGAGGTACCCATTATCTTGGGGCGACCATTCTTAGCTATTGGGTACATTTTGGTTGACTTGGAAATAGGTCAGATAAAGTTCAGGCTGAACGATGAGGAGGTGACTTTCAATGTGTGCAAATCTATGAAGCACCATGATGATATGCGAGTGGTGTTAGTTATTGATGTGGTTGATGAGGACCAGCTGGTTGCACCTATTTAGGAGAGACATGGTGTCGAAGCTCTTGCAACAGTCATTATGAATTTTAAAGGTGATGACATTGAGGATTATGATGAAATGGTAGCAGCACTTACTGGTGCGGGATCTTACAGTTATGCACCAAAGAAGCTGGACTTGGACTTGAAGAATAGGCAGACACCACCTGCCTGCCCATCTATTGAGGAGCCTCCAGTCTTGGAGCTCAAAGCACTTCCAGCTCATCTTTGGTACGTATTCTTGGGAGATAATGAGACTTTGCCCGTAATCATTGCTGTAGATTTGGGTGAAGTGCAGGTTGAAACTCTGGTTTCAGTATTAAGATAGTTTAAGAGAGCTATTGGGTGGAACATCACAGACATTATTAGGATTTTGCCTGGAATCTGTACTCACAAAATATAGCTCGAGCCTGATTGTGTTCCATCTGTTGAGCATCAGCGTAGGTTGAATCAACCTATGCAAGAAGTCATTAAAAAGGAGATCATAAAGTGGCTGGATGCAGGTGTGGTTTACCTGATTTCTAACAGCAAGTTGGTGAGCCCGATTCAGTGCGTACCAAAGAAAGGAGGGATTACGGTGGTTCCTAATGCAAAGAATGAGCTGATTCCGATGAGGCCAGTCATAGGCTGGCGCATATGCATGGACTATAGGAAACTGTGGACTGAGAAAGAGCATTTTCTAATGCTGTTCATGGATCATATGCTAGATCATCTTGCAGGTAGAGGTTGGTACTGTTTTCTTGATGGGTATTCGGGGTAAAATAAGATCTCTATTGCTCCCAAAGACCAAGAGAAGACCACTTTCACTTGTCCGTATGGGATGTTTGCATTCAAAAGGATGCCATTCGGTCTTTGCAATTGTCCAGCAACTTTTCAGCGGTGTATGATGTCCATCTTCTCAGACATGGTGGAAGACACTATAGAGGTATTTATGGATGACTTTTCAGTAGTGGGTGACTCTTTTGAAAATTGTCTAGATCATCTGGGCTGTGTATTGAAATGATGTGAAGAGTGCAACCTAGTGCTGAATTGGGAAAAATTTCACTTCATGGTCAAAGAGGGCATAGTTCTTGGTCATCGGATTTCGAAAAAGGGTATAGTGGTTGATAGAGCGAAAATTTAGGTGATCAAAAAATTGCCTCCACCAGTTTCTGTGAAGGGAATTCGGAGTTTCTTGGGGCATGATGGTTTTTATAGGAGATTTATCAAGGAATTCTCCAAAATTGCTAATCCACTGTGCAAGCTGTTGGAGAAAGAGGTAAAGTTCGTGTTTGATGAGGCATGTCTGAAGGCATTCGAGTGCCTTAAAGAGAAGTTGGTCTCAGTTCCTATCATTATCTCTCCTGATTGGTCTTAACCGTTTGAGGTTATGTGCGGTGCTAGTGGGGTGGCGCTAGGATCAGTCCTAGACCAAGGGCGTGAAAAGATCCTCCATCCAATTTACTACGCTAGCAAGGCACTTAACCCTGCTCAAAAGAATTATACTGTGACTGAACAAGAGCTATTTGTTGTGGTCTTTGCATTCGAAAAATTCAGATCTTATTTGCTTGGCACCAAGGTGGTGGTGCATACTGACCATGCAGCTCTTCGTTATCTCATGGCGAAGAAGGATGTGAAGCCAAGGTTGATTAGATGGATGTTGCTGCTGCAAGAGTTTGATTTTGAAGTTAAAGACCGAAAGGGTACAGAGAATCAAGTGGCAGACCATTTGTCTAGGCTGGAAGAAGAGGCTATGCAAAAGCTGAATGATGAGAAAGAGATTGATGACTGGTTTCCTGACGATCAAGTATTGGCTGCTTCTCAAGATTTTATTCCATGGTTTGCAGACATTGCCAACTATTTGGCAAGTGATTTAGTGCCTGAAGATTTGTCTGTTCACCAAAGAAGGAAATTCATGTACGATGTTAAGAAGTACTTCTGGGAAGAACCATTCTTGTTCCGTGTGTGTGCTGATACTGTGATCTGGAGATGTGTACTTGAAGTTGAGATGATGGAGATACTGGAAGCGTGCCATTCATCCCCTGTTGGGGGTCATCATAGTGGTATTCGAATGGTGAATAAGATCTTGCAATATGGCTATTATTGGCCGACTATCCATAAAGATGCCAATGAATTTGCTAAGGCTTGCAGCAGGTGTCAGGGGGAAGGAGGTATCTCAAGAAGGCATGAGCTCCCTATGAATCCCATCTTTGTGATTGAGCTGTTTGATGTCTGGGGTATAGACTTCATGGGTCCATTTGTGTTGTCCGATGGGAACCAAAATATATTAGTGGCTGTTGACTACGTATCTAAGTGGGTGGAGGCGGTTGCGCTTCCCAATAATGAAGGTAAATGTGTCACATCATTCTTAGAAAAGAACATCTTCTCCACGTACGAGAAGCCAAGGGCCATTATTAGTGATGGAGGCTCTCACTTTTTCAACAAGCTGTTTCGAGCGTTACTTGAAAAATATGGAGTGAAGCACATGGTTGAAACCCCTTATCATCCTCAGACGAGTGGGCAAGTGGAAGTTTCCAACAGAGAGATCAAGTCAATCCTGTCCAAGACTGTAAATGCAAATAGAAAGGATTGGTCACGGAAGCTGGATGATGCTTTCTGGGCATACCAGACTGCATACAAGACTCCTATAGGCATGTCACCATATCAACTTGTGTTTGGTAAGGCGTGTCACCTTCCGGTTGATTTAGAGCATAAGGCCATGTGGGCGTTGAAGAAGCTAAATTTAGATTGGTCTGAGTCATCGTTGCAGTGTCTTGGGCAGTTAAATGAATTGGATGAATTCCGTCTGAATGCATATGAGAGTTTAGCGCTATACAAAGAAAGAATGAAATTGTATCATGACCAGAAGATAGAAAAAAGAGATTTTTAGCCGGGTGATTTGGTCCTGCTCTTCAATTCTAGACTTCGCTTGTTTCCTGGCAAGTTGAAGTCCAAATGGATTGGACCCTTCACGGTGGTACAAGTTTTTTCTCATGGGGCTATTGAACTTGAAAACCATGAGGGAAAAAGGTTCAAAGCAAACGGGCATCAAATAAAGGCTTATTTTGGTACAGCAGAGGAGATCAAAATGATTGAGGCTTGGAGCATTGATGAGTTTGTCCCATCCAGAGAGCTTGATCAAGTCTGAGTAATCAAGCAGCCTGCGTCATGCTGCGATGTTAAATCAGGCGCTGCATGGGAGGCAACCCATGAAATTGTATTGTACTTTATGTTAGTGGTAATTTTACTGATTGTAGAGTATTTTGGTAAAGTCTGAGTAGCCAAAACACTTGCATCGTGCCACGACGTTAAATCAAGCACTGCTTGGTAGGCAACCCAAGGCTAATGTTTGCTATATGTGCAGAAATAAGTGGAGGAAAAGTACTGGAGAAAATCAAACTCAGAAAAAGGGTAAGTCAGGGTCCACAAGTATGGTTCACGGATCGTGGACCATTCCACGAGTCGTCGAACCAACTCGTGGAACTCAGGTGAGAACGGCCAAGTACAGAACAATTTCCATAAACTGGTTCCATGATTCATGAACACAATCACGAATCGTGATTGCCAGTCATGGAAGTCAGAGGAAATCTAAGTGGCAGGACTTGTTCCACGAGACCATTCTACGAGCTGTGGCTAGTTCCACGACTCGTGAACAGGACTCGTGGAACTCAGGTAAGTATTGATTTTTTTTTACTGTTCACCCGCTTCACCCAACCCGACCCGCGACCTAAATCATTTAAAATACCCAAAAATTAAATTCTTTCCCCCATCTTCTTCAACCAAACCGACCGCCTTCATCTCCAACTTCCATTCAAACACCCAAATCCCTACAAATCCGCCCCAATATCACGACATTCCAACTGATTCACCCCTAGGTCTCACTCTTAACGCCATTCTCACTGAAACCTACTGATTCCTTCCCCAAAGTGGGCTGTTAAATACATAGTTGGTCGTGGGTCGAGGTCGTTGCTCCTAATCACCATCAATCACTCCCATTCTTCCCAAATTTCAAAGGTATGAAACTATTCCTAAACCTTGTTTGAAATTTTGGGGAAAACAACTTGACCTAGGGTATGAAATTGGGTTATTTAATTGTGTAAACACCCTAGGGATGACGGTTGTGGAATGGGTAAGTTAAATGTGTTTGAAATTATGTATGAATGTGTTGAGGATAAAAGAAACTCACAAAAGAGATATACAAGTTGGGTCTCTACAGTACAGTGGTCACGAGTGCTTTTTACAGATCATGGTTCATTCCATGAGTCATGGAAAGCACCCGTAGAAAATATATTTTAAATATGTTCTCAGGTCTGATTCCTACAAGGGTCGTCCACGAGTCGTGGATGGCACTCGTGGTTATCAGACCTGCAAGATGAAAAAGAGGTCTGACTTCCATGAGAGGCATCTACGAGATGTGGTTTCAATCACGAGTCATAGATGCAACTCGTGGAACTCAGAACTGCAATCACTCTTTGCTCACCAGAGACCACGAGAGGTTTTCACGAGTCGTGATTCTTTTCATGATTCGTGTAACTGACTCGTGGAACCCAATTTCAGTAAAAGTTTAAGATTTCTTTTTGGGTTTTCTTGGTTTGGTTGTACTGATGTTGCCCTCCACCGGTACCATGAGGTTAATGAACACAATGACATTCAAGGCAATGGCTCATCAATTCCAGTCTAGACTATGTGATGAACCAGATGAGTCTGCCGCACATGAACCTAAATAAAGCGGGTCGGAAGAAATATATGAGGTCCAGCTCGACCCGAATGTGGAGCGACGGACCACGAGACATAGGGCCCAGACAAAAGCAACTGAGGAGGCTGCACTTCAGCTAGCCATCACCACTATAGCACCGGCAGCGACCACTGCTTCCCAGTCTGAAGAGGGATAGGGGTCATCTGATGAGGGTGATGGTAGCTGAAATAGCAAGTCAGGAACCGGAACCGGAGATGAAGAGGCTTCTGATGATAATGAGTCCACCTCAAGTGATAAGAGCTCTTCTGACCTGGCCTCCTCAGTAGCTGCACCTCAGATACAGGCAGAGGCTGAAAGAGCACAACGCTCGGGAGCTCATAAACACCGGAGATGGTGTGTTTCAGAGATGAAGATCGTATACATGGAGGGGATTTTTCAGTCGGATAGAGGTCTGCCCAAAAGGGGCATATTCGAGGAGACACGGATCCGGATCGAGGGCTTAGCATCCATACCAGACATTCAAGCCACCTTCAATCATTACCGGTGTGGTTGGATGGCTGAGCCTCCGGGCAGCTATTGTCCAGAGAATGTTCCAGAGTTTTATGCCTCGTATAATGCTACAGACAGTATGCTCCTTAGCCTGAGCCAGCGTTATCAGGATCTACCTCCACTCACCAGCACGTTGGTGTGACATGCACCGGTTGACATATCTGAGTGGATTATTCAGCGATTCTTGTATGGGCCAGAATATGATTTACAAAGCAACATGGTCGAGTTTGATAGCAAGATGAAGATTGTACGAGATAAAGTAAGGATGAAATATCCGGTTCAACAAGGAGATTTATTGAGATGGAATGCGGGTTATATAGCTGAGAATGGGGAAGATGCAGCCTGGGTTCATGGCGGTGACATAAAAAAGTCAACATTTAATTTTGCTGGTAAGTTTTGGTGGGCTATCGTCCAGTTATGTATCTATCCAACCTGGGATGATAATGCTCTGACACTCGATCATGCAGTATTGGTGGCCAGCATCATGGCTGGATATGAGATAAATTTTCCACGCTGCATATTGGAAGAGATACATGAGCGGGCTTTCCGGCTGCACACCAACATTCCATTCCCATGCTTGATTCATCGACTATGCATGGAGTCGGCCGTACCATGGATCCCAGATATTGATCACACCAGGGAGGTGACTAGGATACAGGAGGCCAGGTTGATTAGAGATGTGGCTAACCCGATTTCACATCGGCATGCATCATCCTCTATTTTTGCAAGCACTGTGAGGCTTGAGGGGCCCTCCGCTGCATGAGACCCACTTGATATGCATGATACAGGGGTAAGTGTAGCGGTAGAGGGTACCACAACCATCCCTACTGCTTCGGCACCATCGACTTCTCAGCCTCCTTGTGGCACCCCTACCATGCCATCACGCCCATCTATGTTAGGTAGGGTTACTATTGATGCCGAGTTCCTTCAGAATTTGGTTACCGGCCAGGCAGCCACGTAGAAGCAGGTAAATGATTTGTTGGATCAGCTCCAACCATGGGTGAGATCTATTATGGTAGACGCTGAGGAAAGAATGAAAGTTGAGATAGACCGGGTTGCACGAGAGATGGCAGCACGGGTTGATGCTTTTGAGCGCCGAGTGAATACTCGGCTATAGTCTATACAAAGTCTAAACTTGGGGCATATTCAGGATGATATAGCCCGCCTCCGAGAGGAGATTAGAGTGGTGGACACCAGTCAGACTTTGGCTATGCCATCCTTCTCTATTGAGGTTGCAGTGCCCACGCGCCGTGTGGTTGATTTATTTGCTGAGGATGCGCCGACACTCACTAGTGAGAGAGCCAAGCGAGTACATTCTGAGAGCACCCCTAGGGTTGTGGAGGACATAAAGAGATTTAAGAGAGACATGGCCATGGCCACACAACACTCCTTGGATGATGTGCGTCTCTGTGAGGAGACAGAGCAGCAGAGGCATAGGGGTGCATCGTCTAGTTCGGCTCCCGGAGGTGGAAGAGCTGCACCCTCTATTCTTGGGAGTCCAGATTTGGTTACTACTGAGAGGGCGTCTACTGATGTCCCTCCTACCATTGAGACATTGAGCGCGATGGCCACCGCCATTTCCACTGACACTGCGATGGGTGCCACATCACCGGCCTCGCACACTTCATCGGACGCCGACACCTAGGCGCCACAGGTATGTTCCTGCCTCCCTATGTTTCTACTTTTCTTGATGCATTGAGGACAATGCACATTGATTTTTGGTGGGGTAGGGGCAACAACCGTCCATATTTTGGCGGGTCTTTTGGCGAAGTCTGAGTATCCAAAAGACCCGCGCTGTGCCACAATGTTAAATCAGGCGCCGCATAAGAGGCAACCCATGAGGGTACTCACAAGGTACCTGAGTCCTTGGGGTTTTCTTGCCTGCGTTCTTTCCCTAAGGATTTTTATTTTTCTTTGAACCGGCACGTTTAGTATAGGTTGTGTATAGTAAAAGAAGAAAAGGAACTTAGTGCAGTCTATGGTATGATTTTGAACTTAAATTTTTATTGAAAAATAGAGACCCCTCCAAGTTTTTGTGTGACATATTAGCATCCATTTTTGATAGACTGACCATTATGGATCTTTGCATGACATCAGGTTAATCGATCTGATGAACAACTTAAGCTAGAGCATGAACCTGATAGTTAGCATGTGACTATTATACTCTGTTCATGTGTGTGTGAGCTATATTTGTACTGCTCTTGCATTTTGTGTCAATCTAGAACTTGCCCGGTTAGTCTTGCCTAGGTTGTAAGATGGTTGGTTAGGAAAGGATCATAGGCCGTTTTTGTTATATAGTCCACTTAAGCCTAAAACGACCATCCAAATGATGTGATTATCCTTTGATTCCTGATTTTGAGCCTAAATTGACCCTTTTTATTGTTTAGCCTAATTGCCTTCCCTATTTTGTATGAACTTTCAATTTGGCCCTGGTCCCTCCTTGGACATTGTGCACCTCAACTCAGGAAAATTGCCTAAGTTGAGGGTGGCTACTGTGAAGGTACGTGTGAAACATGGGGTATGAAAAGATAAGGTTAATGATAAAGAGGAACATAACGGGTGTGGCAGATATGCTAAAAAGAATTAAAGGGTCAATTTAGGTTCAAAATCAGGAATCAAAGGATAATCACATCATTTGGATGGTCATTTTAGGCTTAAGTGGACTATATAACAAAAATGGCCTATGATCCTTTCCTAACCAACCATCCTACAACCTAGACAAGACTAATCGGGCAAGTTCTAGATTGACACACAATGCAAGAGCAGTACGAATGCAGCTCACACACCATGGCACATAGTATAATAGTCACATGCTAACTATCAGGTTCATACTCTATCTTAAGCTGTTCATAAGATCGATTAACCTAATGTCCTGCACAGATCCATAATGGTTAGTCTATCAAAAATGGATGCTAATATGTCACACAAAAACTTGGAGGGGTCTCTATTTTTCAATCAAAATTTTAGTTCAAAATCATACCATAGACTGCACTAAATTCCTTTTCTTCTTTTACTATACACAACCTATACTAAAAGTGCCGGTTCAACGAAAAATAAAAATCCTTAGGGAAAGAACGCAGGCAAGAAAACCCCAAGGACTCGGGTACCTTGTGAGTACCCTCATGGGTTGCCTCTCATGCATCGCCTGATTTAAAGTCGCAGCATGACGCGGGTGTTTTGGCTACTCAGAATTTGCCAAAAGACCCACCAAAATACAGATGGCTGTTGCCCCACCCAAAAAAAAAACAAAAAACAAAAAAACAACAACAACAACAAAAAAAAAATATATATAATGAAAAGGGAAAAAAAGAAGAGAAAAACAAAAGAGAGAGACGTGTGATGAAAATCTTGGTCTGAAATAAAAGTCGCACCCGTCACTTGATGAAAAAGAAGAAATAAAAAGGGATAAGAAAAGGAAAGAAGGAATGGGGCTGTTCTTGAAAGGTGGAAGAAACGTAGCGTAGTGTCAAGGAGGGCTTAGTCACTTTTTCCCATATCTACCATACCCATCCCCGAGCCTACATTACAAGTCGAGTAAAGTCCTATAGTGATCCTAACCTAACTGTTCAAAAATTCAGGCATAGAAAAAAGGGGCAAGCCTATGGTATTGTGCATGTAGTGTTTGAACATCTTTGAGAGTGTGAGTTGTTCTAGTTTAGTACTAGATATGAAATTTACTATTGAGTGAATGGGACTTCTTTGTGGTGAGGGCACTAGAGTAACTTTGACTGCTGGTTATTAGGGTAAGTCTCATATGTGTATGCTATGCTATCTATTCATAGCATGATGTCATCCATGGATCCTCTTGCGTTATCTTGAGAAACGGAACCTATGTACTTGTTTGGTATTGAAAAAAATGGGGGGGTGATTTTTTTTATGTGAGCTGAATTGCTAGATCATATGACTGCCGTAGTTCCTAGTTTTCCTTTGCTTAAGCGTCATTCTAGGATAGTTTTGTTTTGTCGCTTGAGGACAAGCAATAGTTTTAAGTTGAGGGTGTTGATGTGCCGTGAGTTTGCGGCACTTTCGACACTTACAACTTGGAATTGGAGTATGTTCTTTAGCAATTTAAGAAAGATTTGATGTGTTTTGGAGTCTTATACAGGAAAACAGGGTTCGAAGACTAAGTGCAGAAAAAGACTGATATCCGGCACTGAAACTGACCTCTACGACTCATGACCACGAGTCGTCGATCATCTCATGAGTCATGGAAGTCAGTCATGAAAAGATTACTGCAGATGGAGCTAGAACTGTCTTCTACGACTCATGACCATGAGTCATCGGCCATTCCACGAGTCGTGAAAGTCAATCATAAAAAGATTATTGCAGATGCATCTTGGGCCTGAGTTCAATGGATGGTTTTCACAAGCCGTACCCTTGTTCACGAGTCGTGGGCCTTACTCATGGAACCTAATCAGAGAAGGAGAAAACCTGAGTTCTATGACTTAGCTCCACGAGTCATGATTCAAGTCACGAGTCGTAGACTGCCCTCATGGAAAAGGAACCCGCAGAAGAGCAAAATTGTCTGAGTTTCACGAGCACTTGTGACGAACCGTAGAAGCTTCCACAAATCGTGGAAAGGTCTCGTGGAAGTTGTCGATTCTAGTTTTCCTAGTTTTGTTAGGACAAGATTTCCATTGTGTATAAATACTTTTCCTAGGTTTTCTTTTATGTTTTATGCATGATATTTTGTAGGAAATATATTCGTAACTTTGTGATATTGGTTTATTCTTGGTTTTGAGAGTTAAATTCATTCATAGTTCATTGTTCTTATTTCCATCTTCATCTATTCAAGATTTTGGATTTCTTTATTCTCAATTGTAAGTATCTATTGATGATTGCTCCAACAGACATTGATTGCTTACTTATGAACATGAGTAGCTAAATCCATAACTAGGGTTGTGGGAACCATGAAGGATTAATGAAGTAGGCAAAGTACTAGGTAAGTCTAGGGCAATATTTATGCATGTATTATTCTTCGGATTATACTCAAATTCTAATCCCCTGGCCAACCTACGATCATTCCACCCATCCCAGGGCTTTCCCACCATTAATTCACCAAAAACTATCATTTTTACGGATACAACAAGCAAATTATGGTATTTTAAGCATGAATGAACAATAATAATCACGACCGAAGAAATCTACACCCTAGAATCCCCCTTTTCCCTAGATTATACATTCTTAGGTTAATCCAAATCTTCCCCCAAGTTCGTAGTTAATGATTCTACTACATAGGAATCATAGTACTAAGTTAGGGGAGATAAATAGTTGCATTTAGGATGAAATTTGGTGGAAAACTGACTTGGAATTGACAAAATCGCCTCTGTCCTTCCCCCAAAAGTTCTTGAGAATTTCTGAATGTTTTTGGAGAAGTTTCACATTTACCCTGACTTGTTCCACTATAGTAGTTCGTACACCGCTATAGTGGTGCCATTGTAGCAGAATCGACCGCTATGGCGGTGCTGACTGCCATTAACCTCTGCTATAGCGGAAATTTTTCTACGATAGTGGATGCCGTGGTAGTGTAGTGTCAACTGCTACATCGGTTAACATGGAACAAAACCTCAAAAAATCCCTTAAAAGTGCCCTTATTACAACACACTTCAAAACCTGACATTTCAAAATAACCCCTTCACGTCAACTTTGATATGGGGATTTCTACGCACCCGAATTCACTTTTGAAAAGTCCCCTGGACTGTTTAAGGTCTTGGCTAATGGAAAAACTAGCTCGACCTAAGATATTCTACCCAATCCTTACCCAGATTTCCCTAGAACATACCTCACTCAGAATCCGTATGAGGCTAGGCTAGCTCAGAATTTTTAACTCCCAAACCCAGAAGTTTTCTAACCCAAAATTTGGCATAAAAGGTTCACCCGTAATGATAGAATAGGTCATTACAAAAAGTATCGAGGCACTTTACCATGAAAGTGAATGCATCACTTTTCTGTCATTTGACAAAAAAGTAATGCAGTCGACCACTTTGGCCCTAACATTTTTGCTATTTTTTTATTAGTGGGTCTATTTGGATGACTATCAATTATATGGGGGTGATTATGCATTCTAAACTGGGTTGTATTATTCACGTTATTCCAAGTGTGCTATAGATGTATTAGTTATATCAATTTATTGAGAATTTCAGGTGGAATTAATACTACCTTGTTGATGGAAACTACACAGACAATTGCAAGGAATTACGCTAGTAGTTGGTGATATTTAAGTAGATATGGCAAGACTTGTGGGAGATCAATTGCTTTTTTCTTACAAATTTTTCTTGAGAATTGAATTACTAAAATAGCGGGTGGAGCATGCCATTTGAGGATTTGTATCAAATTAGATATTGATTTTGGACTCAATTGCTTCAGCCGGATGAAATAGAATTATCGGACATGGAATTGGCAATCTGCCTTGGATAAGGCCAGTTTCAGATGAAAATGCTTAGAATTTTCTAAGAATATGCAAGGATCCTTTTATGAAATAAGAAAATCATGATTCATAATTATGGTGTATGACAATGGGTTTTCTATGGATTTTTGACAGTAATAAAAACCTTGGAAGGTGTAAAAGAAAGATTAGCAGAATCAAAGTATTTTACTGAAATGGATTTGGCATTGGATTTTGGCTACAATTGTTAGATGATGGTGACTATGATGGGTTTTGATGAATCAGTTATGTTTAGACTTATGATTATGATCAAATTAGGTATCACGTACAGGGACAGTTCAAAAATATGAGAATAAGATATTCAGAGAAATTTTGATTTTAGATACTGGAGATATAGTCTTAAGAGTTAAAATAAAAATGGATTTGATGGTTAGGGTGAAGAAATCGTAATGCAGACGTAATATTTCTTGGGAGTGCTTGTATGAGTTCTACTATGTGTATTTTGATGTGCCAAGATTTGACGGCACTTTTAATGCTTAAAACGAAGGATTTTTGGGAGTTCTTGAGTACATTGTGTTGGATTTAATGTTCTTTGTTAGTTGTGCGGGGACAAAGTATGAAATAGATGAAAGTACCAAAAGGTTACAGTTTTCAGGGAAAAGACAGGCCACCACGGGCATCATACCCATGACGGCCTATGGGGCAGGCCGTTGGAACAAGACAACAGGGATTGCTAAGGCAGTGGAGCCCGACGGGCTGACACGATGCTTGTAGAAGACACGATGGGATGTCGTAGTGCTAGTCGAAGTGCTCCAGGGAAGCATACAAGAAGCCAAGGAAGGGAGACGGGGGCCACGACGCCCGTGAAAATCTCAACGGCCCATCGCTGTCACCCGTGGAAATAAGGCAGGAGAGTTGGAGAAGAGCCTAAGGCAGGCGACGTGAGGACCACGATGGGCATCGTGGCCTTAGCCCGTAAAATCTAGGCAGAAGACTTGACTTGAAGATTTGAAGATGGCAGACGGGCACCTATGACACCCGTTGCACTAGCGACGACCCGTGAGGCATCCCGTCGGATCTGCTACGTCCAGCTTCTCCTAGATTTATTAGGATTTTGTTTCTTTGTCTATAAATACTTCCCCTTAGGTTTTATTTTTTGTTATTACACAATATTCTCGGATAGTTACTACATTGTTATTTTAGTGTTGACTTTAAACACAAGTTCTTGATTAATTGAAGTGTTCTTGATATTGTTCTTCAAGATTCCGAATTTCTTTATTCCCACTTGTAAGTATCTATTGATGATTGCTCAAAAAAACATTAATTATGTACTTATGAACATGAGTAGCTAAATCCACAACTAGGGTTGTGGGAACCATGAAGGATTAACGAAGTAGGCAAAGTACTTAGTAATTCTAGGGCGATATTTATGCATGTATTGTTCTTCCCTTTGTATTGATTGCTCTCTAGCAGTGTACAATGTTAGAACTCGCCTTTTCCTTACTTGCCGGACCAAGGAGGTAACGGATGGGAAAAGGGTTGTTCAATGATGGAGATTTGAGGCTACCAACCCTCATTTAATATCTTGACCTTGTCCGGGAATAGCTAATCTGGGATCCAGGGTAAGGGTTAGTAGAGCATACACCCGCGGCCGGAACAAGGCGTGTGGTGAAATTCGTCTAGCTGCCGTACCAAGGAGTTAGATGAACCCAACTTACCGATTCTGCAAGCTAAGTGTCAAACTTGTTTACCAAGTACAAAAGCCATACTAAGTTATGATCTCATGGGGAAAACTACCCTAGTGATTTCCATTATTGATAACAACTGTTGAAATTGACGTCTGTTACCTGGTTACATTCTAGTCACTACTATTACTTATTACTTTAAAACCTCCCCTCTCGAGGGAAATAAATGACTAAAATGCGAGTAAACATTAATCGACCATAGTCCTACCATATTCTCTATGTTGAAGCAACTGTCCGTAAATATCCCTTTGGTAGAAGCACTGGAGTAGATGCCTGGATATGAAAAATTCATGAAGCATCTGGTAACTAAGAAGAGGATGGTTAGCTTTGAGCCAACCAACAATTTGTACCACTGTAGTGCGATAGCATCCCATTCCATGGTGCAGAAAAAAGAAGATCTTGGAGCATTCACAATTCCTTGCACTATTGGAGCTTTCTACTTTGCCAAAGCATTGTGTGATCTGGGTGCTAGTATAAATCTTATGCCGCTAGCAGTGTATAATCAGCTGGGCTTGGGATCCCCCACTCTGACTACAATGCGACTACTCATGGCAGATCATACGGTGAAGAGACCTGTGGGGATCCTTTATGATGTATTGGTAAAGGTTGACACATTTATCTTTCCTACAGACTTTGTTATTTTGGATTGTCAGGTTGACTTCGAGGTGCATATTATCTTAGAGCACCCATTCCTGGTTACTAGATGCGCTTTGGATGATCTGGAAACTAGGCAAATGAAGTTCAGGCTGAATGATGAGGAGGTGACATTTGATGTTTGAAAATCTATGAAGCATCATGATGACATGCGGGTAGTGTCAGTTATTGATGTTATTGATGAGGATCAGATTGGCGTACCTATAGAGGAGAGACTTAAATTCGAAGCCCTTATTGCCGTGATTATGAACTTTTAAGGTGACGACATTAAGGAGTATGATGAAATGGTAGCAGCACTCACAGGTTTGGGGTCTTACAACTATTCTCCAAAGAATCTTGGCTTGGACTTGAAAAATAGACAGACTCCGCCTGCTCGACCATCTATTGAGGAGCCTCCAGTTTTGGAGCGCAAAGCACTTCCAGCTTATCTTCGGTACGTATTCTTGGGAGCTAATGAGACTACCAATGATCATTGCTGCAGATTTAGGTGAAGGGCAAGTTGAAGCTCTGGTTTCTGTCTTGAAGAAATTTAAAAGAGCCATTGGTTGGACCATCACTGACATTATTGGGATTCTTCCAGGAATCAATACACATGAAATCCAGATTGAGCCCGATTGTATTTCGAGTATTAAGCACCAGTGTAGGTTAAATCAGCCTATGCAAGAAGTCGTCAAGAAGGAGATTATTAAGTGGCTGGATGCAGGTGTCGTTTACCCTATTACTGACAGCAAGTGGGTGAGCCGATTTAGTGAATGCCAAAGAAGGGTGGGATTATTGTAGTCCCAAACGCAAAGAATGAGTTGATTCCAATGAGGCCTATCACAGGCGGGAGCATATGCATGGATTATAGGAAGCTGAATTCTTGGACTGAGAAGGACCATTTTTCGATGCCGTTCATGGATCAGATGTTAGACCGTCTTGCTGGTAGATGATGGTATTGTTTTCTAGATGGTTATTCAGGGTACAATCAAATCTCAATTGCTCCTAAAGACCAAGAGAAAATCACTTTCACCTGTCCATATGGGACGTTTGCTTTCAAAAGAATGCCGTTTGGTTTGTGCAATGCGCCAGCAATGTTTCAGCATTGTATGATGTCCATTTTCTTAGACATGGTGGAGGATACTATTGAGGTATTTATGGATGACTTTTTTGTAGTGGGTGACTCTTTTGAAGATTGTTTAGATCATCTGAGTTGTGTGTTAAAACAATGTCAAGAGTGTAATCTGGTGCTGAACTGGAAAAAGTGTCACTTTATGGTGAAATAGGGCATAATGCTTGGCTACAGGATCTCCAAGAAGGGTATTGAGGTTGATAAGGCAAAGATTGAGGTGATCGAAAAATTGCCTCCACCAATTTTTGTGAAGGGTATTCGAAGCTTTTTGGGGCATGCTGGCTTTTATAGGAGGTTTATTAAGGACTTATCCAAGATTGCTAATCCATTGTGCAAGCTGTTGGAGAAAGAGGTAAAGTTTGTGTTTGATGATGCATGTATGAAGGCATTCAAGTGCCTTAAGAGAAGTTGGTCTCAACTCCTAATATTATTTCTCCTGATTGTTCTCAACCTTTTGAGGTTATGTGCGATGCTAGTGGAGTGGCGCTAGGAGCAGTCCTAGGCAAAAGGCGCAAAAAGATTCTTCATCCTATATACTATGCTAGCAAAGAACTCAACCCGGCTCAGAAGAATTATACTTGAAATGAACAGGAGATGCCAGCTGTGGTCTTTGCATTTGAAAAATTCAGATCTTATTTGCTTGGCACCAAAGTGGTGGTGCACACTGACCATGCAACTCTTCGTTATCTCATGGTGAAGAAATATGTGAAACCTAGGCTGATTAGATGGGTGTTGCTGCTGCAAGAGTTTGATTTTGAGGTCAAGGACCGAAAGGGTACAGAGAATCAAGTAGCAGACCATTTGTCTAGGCTGGAAGAAGAGGCAATGCTGAAGCTGAATGATGAGAAAGAGATTGATGACTGGTTTCCTGATGAACAAGTGTTAGCCTCTTCCCAAGAATTTATCCCATGGTTTTCCAACATTTCCAACTATTTATCAAGTGATTTAGTGCCTGATGATATATCGGTCCATCAAAGAAGAAAGTTCATGTCCGATGTGAAGAAGTACTTCTGGGAAGAGCCATTCTTGTTCTGTGTGTGTGCTGAGATGATGATCCGGAGATGTGTGCCTGAAGTTGAGATGATGTAGATACTATAAGCTTGCCATTCATCCCCTGTTAGAGGTCATCATAGTGGTATTTAGACTGCGCACAAGATTTTGCAATGCGGCTACTATTGGATGATGATTCACAAAGATTCCCATGATTTTGCTAAAGCCTGTAGCAGATGTCAAAACGAATGAGGCATATCAAGGAGGTAGGAGCTTTCTCTTAATCCCATCCTTGTGATCGAGTTATTTGATGTTTGGAGTATTGACTTCATGGGACCGTTCGTGCTGTCCAATGGGAACCAGTACATATTGGTGGCTGTGGACTATGTATCTAAGTGGGTGGAAGCGGTTGCGCTTTGAAGTAATGAAGGCAAATGTGTCACAACATTCTTGAAAAAGAATATCTTCTCCAGGTTTGGTACGCCAAGAGCAATTATTAGCGATGGAGGGTCTCACTTTTGCAACAAGTTGTTTCGAGCTTTGCTCGAGAAATATGGAGTTAAACACAGAGTTGCGAGCCCTTATCATCCTCAGACGAGTGGGCAAGTGGAGGTTTCTAATATAGAGATAAAGTCAATCCTATCCAAGACTGTCAATGCAAATAGAAAGGATTGGTCACGAAAGTTAGATGATGCTTTGTGGGCGTACCAGACTGCATTCAAGATCCCAATAGGTATGTCACCCTATTAGCTTGTGTTTGGTAAGGCGTGCCATCTTCCGGTTGAGTTAGAGCATAAGGCCATGTGGGCATTGAAGAAGCTGAACTTAGACTGGTCTGAGGCATCTTTGCAACGGCTTGGGAAGTTGAATGAATTGGATGAGTTCTGTCTGAATGCATATGAGAGCTCAGCACTTTACAAAGAGAGGATGAAGCTATATCATGACCGAAAGATAGAAAAGAGAGATTTCCAGCTGGGTGATTTGGTCTTGCTCTTCAACTCTAGACTTCGCTTGTTCCCTGTCAAGCTGAAGTCCAAATGGATTGGACCTTTCAAGGTGGTACAAGTGTTTCCTCATGGGGCTATTGAACTTGAGAACCATGAGGGAAACAGGTTTAAGGCAAATGGGTAGCGGATTAAAGCTTATTTCGGCACAACAGAGGAGCTCAAAATGATTGAAGATTGGAGCTTTGATGAATTTGTCCCACCCAAGGAGCTTGATGAAGTATAAGTAATCAAGAAACCTACGTCGTGCCGCAACGTTAAATCAGGCGCTGCGTGGGAGGTAACCCATGGACTTGTATTTTTGCTTTATTGGTTTTTTTAGTGGGTGTAAAGTGTTTTGGTGAAGTCTGAGTAGCCAAAACACTTGCGTCGTGCCGTGATGTTAAATGAAATGCTGCATGGGAGGCAACCCATAGACTAATGTGTGTTGATTTTTGCAGAAAGAAGGGAAATTAAAAACAAGTACTGAAACTGCAGAAAAGGGGATCCCACGGGCTAGCAGACAGGCCGTCGCAGGCGCCACGCCTGTGGCACTAGGGACATCCAACATGAAATTTGTCTAAGTATGCAAAACGGAGTGTCTACCTCATTCCCACGTCCCACATGACGGGCCTTCGCGGCTCCGACGGGCGTGGGACTGGGCGTGCAGCTCCTAACAAAGGCAAGAAGAAATGTTAAGTGTGGAAGATAGGGGCCCTGCCTCATTACCACATCTCACATGATGCGCCGTCGTGGCCCCGACGGGCATGGGAATGGGCATGAAGCCCCTCTCAAGGGCAAGAAAAATACTAAGTATGGAAGGCAGGGGCCCTGCCTAATTTCCATGTCCTACATGATGGGCAATTGTGGATCCGACAGGCGTGGTTCAGCCCCCAGGTAAGTACCCTACGACGGGCCATCGCTAGTCTGATGAGCGTCGCATAGCCTGTCATCTGGGTCGGTCAACAGTTTTAAATTTTTTTTGACCCGACCCGACTCAGACTTCCCTTTCCCTTTTCCCCCGCGTAGATAGTACTTTGATCTCAATCAAATACACTCATATCCTCGATACTCTCTCCCTCTACCAAAATAAATCCCTACTCTCACTCCCCACGACTTCGTCCCTCACTACTCACAGTCCATACAATTACTAGCATCATATAACTAGTTCCAAGATCTAAGACTCATGTTTATTCGAGCTTTGTGCAAAACCAAGAGTAAGTTTACTTTCTCATGGATTTTTAATAATGTCTTGGTGTGAAAATGTCTATGGGTTTGTAATGAAGCTACTAAAGTGTTAGAAATAACAACCAAAGTTAACAAAAACCCTAGACTTGAACTTTATGTGATGTGCAGTTTGTGTGATTCAATAAATTAGGGTTGTGTGATTTTTCTGGAATGGGGTGATGGGTATAATGGTTTTTGTTGTTTGGTGGTTATGTGGGTGGTGAGGAACTGGTAATATGTACAAGAAAAGAGGGAGGGAGAGATTTTTTGTACTGATTGGATCCCACGGGCCAGTAGACGGGACGTCTAAGGCACGACGGGTGTCAGACAGGGCATGGAATCAGCTTAAGACTTTAAAAAGTTTTTGGCCGGATCCTACGCCCAACCCGACGGGACGTTGGACCTCCCATGCCCGTGGCATGAGCCCGTGGGAGGACATCTATCTTTAAAAATCCCATTGGTCCATTTCGACGCCCTGTCCCACTAGACGTCGGCCCTCCCACGCCCGTGGCACAGGGCCATGGGAGGGAGAATTTCCCTTTAAACTCCGTTGGTCTATTTCGACGCCCGGGGCCACGTGACGTAGGCCCTCCCACGCCCGTGGGAGGTTGATTTTACTGTAAATTTCTCTAAGTGTAGAAAATTTTTCTAGGTCTGTACTTTGGTCCCGATTGCTAACATTGGTTACATGCAGGTACTACATGGCACCAAAGATACCGTTACGATGAGGGGGACCCCGGAAAGCTAAGAATGCCTCCAATCCATATCGGTTAAAGGATCAACCAACTGATTCCGAAGCCGAAATGAGTGACTCAGACAACACCCCCCTTCTCTGAACTGCCAAAAGGAAGCTGGTTGTGTCTCCCTCTCAGTCTGAAGAGGAGGGGGCAATACATCTACTGAAAAGTAAGGATCGTCTTCCATCTCATTTGAGACTAGTGTAGAAAGCAACCATGCCAATACCGGGAAAGAGTTGGCAACCCAAGTCTCAAGTGGAACAACAAATGAGTCGGGAGACGAGGAAGGTTTGGGGTCGGAGCATAGTGAGGCAAGAGAAGAAGAGGGTAATGCTGAGTCTGATACGGAGACTACCACACCATAGAAGGACACTTCTTCACCTACTTCATATGGCGCTGGTGCAGCACTGGGACTTGCTAGAGAGACAGTTAGATGGAGGGTTAAGGGGGCGAAGAAAATATTAGACTATGGCCTTGAAGTCACAACAAGGGGTAATCTGCGAAGGCCCATAGTAAAAGAGTTGAGAATAGACCCTTTTAAATTGAAGAACTTCCCCAAGCTGGATGCATACTTCCGACATTACAGGTTGGGCTGGACTAGCAAGCCCCTCTCAGATTTTTAGCCAACTCTCGTAAGAGTTTTCTATGCCAATTATCAAGCCATCCAGGAAGGGTTGAGCAAAAAGGGCCAGAAAATTGCAGATTTGCCCACTATTGAGAGCTTCCTAGTGAGGTGTGTCCCAATCAACATCTCGGCCAATACCATCAACAGATTTCTATTCGGGCCAGAGTATAAGGCACCCACAGAAACCATCGACTATAACTACCGGGTGAAACATGAGGAGAAGCAGACAAAGTGGTTGGCAAAGCATCTGACTATGACTGGGACACTAATGTGGCTTAGCCAAGACACGTCGTAGATCCATAAAGCCTCTCTCTCTTTTGAGGCTAAGTTTTGGTGGGCACTAGTACGGCTCCGGCTCATGCCAATGAGTGCTGACAACCAACTCACTCTGGAAAGGGCCATCCTAGTGGCTGCTTTAATGTACAAGTACAACCTCTATTTTTGGCAAATCATCGCAGAGGAGATCCGGGACCGAGTTACCAAAATAACTTCTTCTTACTAGTTTCCATGCTTGATCACTGAGTTGTGTGAAGAAGCACATGTCCCAAAGTTTGCAAGGGTTGATAGGGCTGAAAGAGCTGCAAGGACTCACCATTTGGAGTGTTCCAAAGATGAGACACGAGTGATGGGGTGAGCAGTACTTCCGAGCCATTGGCTCTTACTCCTGAGGCACATATCCCGACAGCAGAAAGGACCGCATCCCCTACGCTAAGACCCACCCCACAAGGCAGCCAATCCGAGCACACCACAGTTGGGCCATCTACTGCTGCAGCTGGTCCATCCGCCTCTGAAGCACCTTCAGCAGAGGATCCAAATGAAATCTTTGCCTTCCATCCAATAAATTTTGTTGACACGGTCCAGAGGACCATGGAGCTTAAAGCACAAATGAAGGCATTCCTAGTGCAGTTCTAGCCAATTGTGAATGCTTTAATTTAAAGGGCCATAACTTCATTTCTAACTGTAAATGCCTGGATTGATGCATTAGAGGATAGGGTAATTGAGAGACTGAAAGAGATGGGTGCGGTGGAGCTCACAGAGTTGAAAAAGAAAGTTGCCAAGCTCAAAGTTGATGTTGAGCAATTGAAGAATCCCCCGCCTTCTCAGGCTAAGGATCCAGTGGTCTTGCCATGGATCACGCCAGAGCCCATACTCAATATATGGTATTTTGTGGATCCCAACCTCCAAATGGCAAACTTGGACCCAGCAGCAGCAAAAGAGCCTGAAAAAGAAGCTGAATTACCTCATGATCCCTCTGAGCACAAAAAGAAGAGGAAGAGCTAAGACAAGAAGGTTAAAACCGATGATGCTCCTCTTATACCAAACTCACAAAAGAAACAAGAGGAGTGAGCTGCAAAGAGAGCCCGAAAAGAGTTGAAAAAAGCATCAAAAGAATCCTTGGCTATGCAGCAAATTGAGGTTGATGGCACTTGGACTGGTGGTTCCGTGAGTGGTGTTGCAGTATCGAGAGAAGAAATTTCTTTAGACCCTATTATAGGAGAGGATATTGTTGAAGCTGCTCAAGCAGCTGTTACTGTTGGTGAGAGGACTGAGGAGGCAACCTCTGTTAAGGATAGCACTATGGGCACCAATCTTGAGGGCTCGACGGTTGTGACACCCGATGCCGGTGCTTAGGTGCCATGGTATGTTCCCGCCCCCGTTTATTTTGTATTTTTTTTCATGCATTGAGGGCAATGCCCATTTATTTTGGTGGGGTGGGGAAGCATTGGGGCAACATATTTTGATGGGCCTCTTGGCAAAGTCTGAGTAGCCAAGAGACCCAGGTCGTGCCGCGAAGTTAAATCAGGCGCTGCATGGAGGCAACCCATAAGGGTACTCACAAGGTACCCGAATCCTTGGGGTTTTATTGCCTTCATTCTTTCCCTAAGTATTTTTAATTTCTGTTGAACCGGCATGTTTAGTATAGGAAGTGTGTTCGTAAAAGTGAATTGGAAACTAATTGCAACCATGATTTTATCTTTGGAAATAGAGTCCTGTGAAAAATGGAGACCCCTCCAAATTTTTGTGCAATAAAGTGTTAGAACCGACTTAGGTGGATCTGTAAATGATAGTATGCATATAAATGAGACAAGTAGATTATGCTAAAGCATGAAACTGGTAGTTAGCTAATCTGTATCCTTAACTCTGTGCCATGTGTGAAGTGAGCCGCTTATTATCTGTTCTTGCTGCACTGTGCGATCTAGAACTTGCATGGTTAGTCGTTCTTAGGTTGTAGAATGGTTTAGTTGGGATATGATCATATGCCCTTTTTGAACTAGTCCACTTCAGCCAAAATGACCTACCCAAATGTTATGTAATCCATTTGATCCCTAACTTTGAGCCGTAAAGTGAACCTTTTTGTTGTTAGCCTATTCACCTTCCCGTTTCCTATATATCCTTGTTTTAGCCCTGGTCCCTCCTTGGACATCGTGCACCTCAACTCAGGCTAAAAGCCTAAGTTGAGGGTGGCTACTGTAGGGGTGAGCAGGAAGTGTTAGGTATGAAAAGAATGGTTAAGCAATAGAAAGAAGAAGACTGGGTGTGGTTGGCTTGCAAAAGAAAAAGAAAAAAAAATGATGAATGAAAAGAAAAGAAAGAAGAAAAATGAATGGAAAGACAAAGAGAAGTAATGCAATAGAAGCCACACCTGAAGCTTGATAAAAGTAGGAAAAGAGTGAAAGAAAGGAGAAGAAGGGAGGCAACCAGTAAGAACTGAAAAGTGGAGAAAATAACAAAGTAATTGTAGTCTCAAGGAGGGCATAGTGACTATTTACCCAAATATACCATTCCTATAGTGAATATACCATTCCCGTCCCTAAGCCTACGTTACAAGCTTAGCAAAGTCCTATAGTGATCCTAACCGAACCGTTTGAAAGCCGAAGCATATAAAATAAGGGCAAGCCTATAGTATCGTGCATGTACAACTTGAACTTCTTTGTGAGAGGGAGTGGTTTCCCAGTCCCTAAGTGTAAATTGATATTTTGTGTGATTTGGGACTTCTTTATTGTGAGGGCACTAGAGTAGATTGGATTTCTAATTGCTTGGTTTGAATGTCTGGTGTGTATGCTAGATTACTCGTAAATATCGTGTTGTCATTCATGGATACGTTTTGTGTTGTTCTGATACTTTGATAAAATGCACTGGTTTTTGAGCTGTCAAGGAGTGGGTACTATCTTGGAAAGTAAAAGCTTAATGAATCAGGTTGCCATTGTAGTTTCTGGTTTTTTCCTACTTAAGCGTCATTTGGTTTTGTTTTGTTTAGTGCTTGAGGACAAGCAAACATTCTAAGTTGAGGGTGTTGATATGCCAAGATTTGACGGCACTTTCGATGCTTAAAACAAAGGATTTTTGGGTGTTCTTGAGTACATTGTATTGGATTTAATATCATTTGTTAATTATGCGGGGACAAAGTATGAAATAGATGAAAGTACCAAAAGGTTGCAGTTTTCTGGGCAAAAGACAGGCCACCACAGGCGTCACACCCATGATGGCCCGTGGGGCAAGCCGTTAGAACAAGACAACAGGGATTGCTAAGGCAGTGGAGCCTGATGGGTTGGCACAACGCCCGTGGAAGACACGATGGGATGTCGCAATGCCCATCAAAGTGCTCCAGGGAAGCATGCAAGAAGCCAAGGAAGGGCGATGGGCGCTACGACACCCGTGACAACCTCAACGGCCCGTCGCTGTCACCCGTGGAAACAAGGTAGGTGAGTTGGAGAAGAGCCTAAGGCAGGCAAAATGAGGACTGCTATGGGCATCGTAGCCGCGATGTCCCATCGCCTCAACCCATGGAATCGAGGCAAGAGACTTGACTTGAAGATTTGACGATGGTCGATGGGCACCCATGACGCCCATCGCACCAGCAACGGCCCGTGAGGCATCCCATCGGATCTGTTGCATCCAAATTCTCCTAGATTTATTAGGATTTGGTCTCTTTGTCTATAAATACTTCCCCTTAGGTTTTATTTTCCGTTGTTACACAATATTCTCGGATAGTTACTACATTGTTATTTCAGTGTTGATTTTAAACACAAGTTCTTGATTAATTGAAGTGTTCTTGATATTGTTCTTCAAGATTCTGGATTTCATTATTCCCACTTGTAAGTATCTATTGATGATTGCTCAAACAAATGTTAATTGTGTACTTATGAACATGAGTAGCTAAATACACAACTAGAGTTGTGGGAACCATGAAGGATTAATGAAGTAGGAAAAGTACTTAGTAATTCTAGGGCGATATTTATGCATGTATTGTTCTTCCTTTCGTATTGATTTCTTTCTAGCGGTGTACAACATTAGAACTCGCCTTATCCTTACTTGCCGGACCAAGGAGGTAATGGATGGGAAAAGGGTTGTTCAACGACGGAGATTTGAGGATACCAACCCTCATCTAATAGCTTGACCTTGTCCGGGAATATCTAATCTGGGATCCAAGGTAAGGGTTAGTAGAGCATACACCCACGGCCGGACCAAGGTGTGTGGTGAAATTTGTCTAGCTGCTGGACCAAGGAGTTAGATGAACCCAACTTACCAATTCTGCATGCTAAGTGTCAAACTAGTTTACCAAGTACAAAAGCCATACTAAGTTATGATCTCATGGGGAACACTACCCTAGTCACTTCTATTATTGATAACAACTGTTGAAATTGACATATGTTACCTATTTACATTCTAGTCACTACTATTACTTGCTACCTTAAAACCCCCCTTCTCAAGGGAAATAATTGACTAAAATGCGAGTAAACATTAATCGACCATAGTCCTACCATATTCCCTGTGGGAGCGACCCCAATCTTTGTTGGGTTCTATATTTGATCAGCGACCACTTACACTTCTAAAAAGAGGTGTAATTTGGGTGTATCATATTTGCAGTTGGTCGATAGTCTTGGTAATTTTCTTGCTCGTTCGAGGATGAATAAATATTTAAGTGGTGGATGATGTAACACCCTTATAGATATTTTGTGATTTTTGTTCATTTTGACTATTTACTCCTTCTCATTGTTGTATTATGGTATTTATGGTCTGCGGGGGTAGATAGCATGATTCTTGAGGTTGTTAGAAATGTAAGGATACTTTTATGAAAGGACCGTTTCATGAAAAAAGGGAAATCATGATTCATATTTGTGGTGCATGACAATGTGTTTTCTATGGATTTTTGATAGTAATAACAACCTTGGAAGGTGTAAAAGAAAGATTAGCAGAATCAGAGTATTTTACTAGAATAAATTTGGCACTGGATTTTTGCTACAGTTGTCAGATTATGGTGACTATGATGGGTTTTGATGAATCAGTTATGTTTAGAATTATGATTATGATCAAATCAGGTATAGAGATAATTCAAAAAAATGAGAATAAGATATTCCAAGAAATTTTAATTTTGAATACTAGAGATATAATCCTAAGAGTAATAATAAAAATGGGTTTGATGGTTAGGGTAAAGAAACGGTAATACAAATGTAATATTTCTTGAGAGTGCTTGTATGAGTTCTACTATGGGTATTTGCAGTTACTCAACAATCTTGGTAATTTTCTTTCCCGTTCGAGGATGAACGAATTTTTAAGTGGTGGATGATGTAACAACCATTATAGATATTTTGTGATTTTTGTTCATTTTGACCATTTACCCCCGTTCCATATTTGTATTATGGTATTTCTGGTCAGCGTGGATAGGTAGAATGATTGTTGAGTTGGTTGGAATGGATTTGTTTGAGTTTTTTATTTTGGAAGGATTAAAATTTGAGAAATTTGATCAAAGTCAACATTTTGGGTTAACAAGCGCAGAATAGAATTTTGACAGTTCTGTTAGGCCTCAAAGGTGATTTTTAAGTTAGTTGGACAGTTCATTTGGATCTCAAGATATTCACGAGTATTTTGAGCCTTTAATTAAATTTTTTAGATTTAAAGAAGCTTAGAGTTGACCACGGTCAATATTTGATCAAGATGACCTCATATGGCTGATTTGATGATTTCTACAGGTTCGGAATGTGTTTTATGATTGATTTGCACTATTAGTTTGCATTCGGGGGGTCTCGAATGAGTTTTGAGTGTTTGTTCCGCGATTTGATGTTTTATGTTGTTGAGTTTTAATGGTATCACCTAGACCAAATGAGCTTCGAATAATGTTTGGATTGAAAAATTAGATCCGCACTAAATCTTAGAACTAGTGCAAAAAGAATTGTCACATTTCAGGTATGTATGAGGAAGTTATGATATTTTTAGTGCGTAGTGTTGTTGTTGTCATCTGGTGTTTGCAAAAGCAAATTTTTTGGTTGCAAATGTGAGGATATCGCAAATCCTAACTTTTATTACAAATACTTGGTCTGAGAGTATAACAAGGGAATAAATTTTGGAATTTTAATATTTTTGACATTTTGGGACCTAAGGTACTCCGATTGAGATGATTTTTAATGCCTTCTTCTCATATAAATATTAAGTACATTTTTATACCCTTATTTTTTCATTTTCCAAGAATATCCATTGCAGTTTCATGATTTTAATTCACAAAATTGAGATTTGAAACCCCAAAGATAAGAAATCAAAGTTTTTGGGTTTGAGGATCAATTTCTTGTGGATTTTCATTGATTTTTGGAACTTAAGGTCCATGTAGTATGGGTAAATCAATTTTCGCATCAACTTTCTAATTTGGCAATTATTTCATTTTAAACTGCATACGGACATGGAATTAGGGAATTTTTGGTCTAAAGTTAAGAAATTGTATTTTTAGGTTTTAAAGGTCGATTTGAGCTTCATTTTGGATGAAATTTTATATTTGAGTTCCTTACCTTATGGGTAACATGATTTTCAAAGAAAATTTTAGTTTTTCCCTTGTGGGCTTGGGGTTGACTTTTTGAACCCAGAACAAAGTAATGCAATATGGGTGTTTACGGGTTCGTATGCTTTATATAGATTATATATTTAGCTAGATTTAGCTTGTTTGAAGGCTTTAAGGAAGGATAAACCCATTTCTTGACTTTCCATTCTTCATTTAAGGCAAGTTGAGATTTTTTTACTATTCTTTGAAGTATTCATGTGTTAATTGATTGTAAGAGGAGTGATATGGAGAATGAGGATCTTTGTATAGGTGAAATGACGAGCATCTATATGTGTACTTGAGTTATGTAAAGGGTTTTAATTGATTAATTGATTTTTTGGATTGTTCCCTTGATTTGTGTAATGACCCTTTATGTCGTTATAGGTGAGCTAATCGTGCAAGAATTTGGGTTAGAAATTTTTCGGAATTGAAAGTTAAAAATTTCAGGCTAGGCTAGTCTTGGACAAAATTTGAGCAAGATGTGGTCTAGGAAAATCCGAGGAAGGATTCGTTAAATGCGATAAGGTTTAGCTTATTTTTATGTTAGCTAAGGTGATACAGAATTCGTAGGACTTTTCATAAGTGAATTTTGATAAGTAGAACACCCGATATCAGACTAGATGTAAAAAGGTTAGTCGAGTATATCATGATTTGAGGGTGCATTACAAAAAAGGAAAAACTAGGAGAATTTTCTAGTTTTTGTCTCACCACACCCGCTATAGCGGGTGGTAGGCTGCTACGGGGCCGCTATAACAAAATATTTCTCATTATAGTGGGAGTCAAAGATAGTCAATCTCGCTATAACGAGAGGCTTTCGCTATGGCAGTGCCGCTATAACGACATTGGATCACAATGGCAGGGTAAATCACTGTTAATGCAGAAACTTCTTAAAAAATATTCATTATTTCACAAACACGTTTTAGGGAAGGCTGTGGTAATTTAGGGCGAATTCTACCAGTTTTCCACCAGAATTCTTTGTAAAGGTAAATCTTTTATCCCCGCTAACTAGTGTTTCGATTCCTAGTTCTTAAAATTACTAGCTTATAGGTTTTGGGGAGGGTTTAGCCTAGCCTAGCTACAAATTCTGGTGTAAGGGTGATAATGGTGTGTAAAACCTTTGGGTTTTGATTAAAAGTTGATCATTTATCATTGTATGACCATAATTTGCTAGTGTAACCATAAAATTGGTAGGTTTTAGGTGAATTATTTGTGAAAAAGCCCTAGAATGGGTGGAATGATCATGAACTTGGCCTAGGAGTTTGGGATTAGGCTACAATCCACGATGTTTTAGGTCATTAGTTGAATTTGTGTTTACATTCCTATTTTTGGACCACAATCAAATCGAGGTTGCAAGAAAAAGGAAAGCTCAAGTTTGGTAGAGCATTTCAAGCTTAGATTAAGGTAGGTGATGATTTATTATAGTTGAAAATCCAATTTATGTTATATGTGGATGATAACTATTCCTTAGTTTTCTTGCACAATATATGTTCAGGAAAAAGGGAATGACTGTTTGATATCTTAAGTGTTCATCCGATGCAATGAGTCTATTTGAAAGCTCATTAATCTTACAAGTGTTGTTTTTGTTATCATTATAGTTGTGATAGTTGTGATATCTGTTATTAATTGGTTAGCTTGGGTACCATGCCGGTACAGTATCTATGATTCATTAGTTGCCTCGGGTACCACGCTACTATAGTATATGGACAAGAGCTTGTCCCTTGTAGGTGATGGCTAGTGGGCAACCATAAGACTCTTAGCATGTGTGTACAGGTAATTGGTGAGTGGTGACGGTTCCTTGAGTGAACTGGGGATTATGTGTTCTTGATTATGTTAGTTCCTTGAGTGAACCGGGCTTAACTATTTAATTGAAATATATGTTGGTTCCTTGAGTGAATTGGAATTCATTTATTTACTTGACATACGTGTTGATTCCTTAAGTGAACCAGGCTTAACTGTTTAATTGGCATATATGTTGGTTCCTTGAGTGAACCAAGATTCATTGTTTACTTGACATACATGTTGGTCCTTGAGTGACTAGGTTGATGTGCTTAAGTGATAAGGTGATTTATTATGTAAACTGGGATGCATGTTAATTTCCATAGTTGATGTCCTAAGGATCCTTGGGTGGTCTGAGTTACTTGCAAGATGTGACATAACTCCATGTTGTCTGTTACTTGTGTAGTTGGACATGACTTATATGGTTGTTGAGTTAGAATTGTTGACTTGGACTCTTATTGCTGGTTATAGTTAGTTTGACTTATTATTCTTGTTGACTCGCTTGATTGAATTTCATGTAGTACTGGTTACATAGTTAAATGATTATGAACTTGGTTTAGAGTTGCATAATAGAGAACCATAGTTGTTTTGTTGTACTACGTTATAGTTATATGGTCAGGCATCTACTGACCAGTCCTATCATAGTCCAGCATTACCTCCCTCACCCCAAGATCATGTTGAGGGGGCTGAGGCAGTGAACGAGGATAGCGCAGAACTGAAGGTGGCAACACTGATGTCTTCTAAGGTTATTCAATAGGTTTTGGCATTTCTGAGTGAGCTGACTGGTATTAGAGCCACCCCTACTATAGCTATCCAGGTTCTAGGTGCCTATCCCACTGTCACCTTAGCTCCCAGGACGAATGGGGCTTTGGGTACAAATGCATTTTTTTATCCTGTGTTAGGCCGTCATGATCGAGACCGAACATGAGTTGCTGACTGAGTTTCAAAAAATAAAACCTCTTTCATTTTATGGTACTGAGAATGAGGATGCTTTTTAAATTATTCTTGATTGTTATGAGAGATTGCACAAGTTGAGAATTGTGCAATAATATGGTGTTGAGTTTGTGACTTTCCAACTGCAAGGGGATGGCAAGCAATGGTCGAGATCCCATTGGAATGTTGACCGTCAGCCTTGCCTCTGATGACTTGGGCTCAGTTCCATGCCCTATTTTTGGAGAAGTATGTACCCCATACTCTTAGGGATCGCAAGAAGGATGAATTTCTGGCTCTTGAACAGGGAAATATATTTGTTTCAGCCTATGAGGCTAAGTTCCATGTACTGTCTTTCTATGCTACCCATCTATTGGGCAATGAAGAGGAAAGGATCCGTTTATATGTTAAGGGTTTGAATATTGATCTTCAAGTTCTATCTGTTCACATGAATTCTGCAGGAAGGAGCTTCAATAACGTGACTGGTTATATGAAAAAGCTTGAGGGAGTTAAGCAAGTTGGGCAGGGTAAGGTATTAGCCAAAAAGTAATATGGTGTCGGTAATTACAATGGGTCTTATTCGAGGGGTCCCAACCAACAGGTTCAGTTGGCTTGCACTATTCAGTTAGCCTTGCCAGCCTCTACAAGTGGTCATTTAGGGGCTATTCAGCAGTCTCTAGCTACTAGAGGCCAAGGGGCTTCCTATTCTTTGGCCAACATGCCTTCTCTCGAGCGAGGTTGTTACTATTGTGGTGCTAGAGGGACCTTTAAGAGAGATTTCCCTCTAAGATAGATAGGTAATGAGGTGAAGCAGAAGTCTAGGGCTATGGTTCCAGCAGGTGGAGGCAGCAACAATAAGGGCCTTCCACAGGGTGGACGAGGTAATAATCAGGGAGGCCATGGTGGAAACAAGGGTAATGGTAATACAAGGAAGGGTGGTGCACAACCTGCTAGGGTGGTTGCCTAGCTTGATAATAAAGCTCATTGTTATGCCTTCCCAGGCAAGTCCGAGGCTGAGGTGTTCGATGCTGTTATAACAGGTACTATTCTTGTCTGTGACCGGATGGCTACTATTTTGTTTGATTTGGGTTCCACTTACTCTTATGTATCTGTTAGATTTGCTTTGGGTCTGGACTTCGTCTGTGATATTCTCAATTCTCCTTTATATGTTTCTACTCTAGTTGGAGATTCTGTGGTGTGACCCATGTTTATCGTGCATGTTCTATTTTGTGTATGGGTCTTCAGACTTGGGTAGATTTGATCATTTTGGACATGTTTGATTTTGACATTATTTTGGGTATGAGCCAGGATCACATCCTTTGAGGATGCAAATTGAATTACAAGAAGCTATTTTGAACTGTAATACTAAGATAGTGACTTTAGAGATACCAGGTATGGGTAAACTAGAGTGGGAGGGTATGTATAATTCTAAGCCGGTGAAAGTCATATTCTTTGTTCGGGCTAGAAAGCTAGTGGGGAAGGGGTGTTCAGCTTTCTTGGCTCATCTTTGGATGTTAGTATGGAGTCCCTTCTTATTGAGTCGGTTCCTGTGATTTCTAAGTTTCAGGAGTTATTTCCTATGGATTTGCCTGGTATGCCTCCAGACAGGGATATAGAATTTGTATTGATTTGGAGCCAGGAACTTGCCCAATTTCTATTCTTCCTTATCGAATGGATCCGGCAGAGTTGAGGGAACTCAAAACCCAGTTACAGGAACTACTTGATAAGGGACTTATTCATCCCAGTGCTTTACCTTGGGATGCTCTAGTCTTGTTTGTTAAGAAGAAGGATGGTGGCATGAGGATGTGCATAGATTAAAGGCAGTTGAACAAGGTCACCATCAGGAATAAGTATCCCTTGCCCTGCATAGATGATCTCTTTGACCAGTTGCAAGGTGCTTCAGTAGTTTCCAAGATTGACTTGAGGTCGGGTTATCATCAGCTAAAAATCTGGCCTACGGATATACCTAAGACAACTTTTAGGACTTGATATAGGCACTATGAGTTCCTAGTAATGTCATTTGGGTTGACCAATGCGCCGACAACCTTCATGAGCTTGATGGATGGTATTTTCAAGTCCTTCTTGGATTCTTTTGTGATAGTGTTTATTGATAACATTTTGGTTTACTCCAAGAGCAAAGAGGAACATGCAAGGTATCTTCGTATTGTCTTAGGAATTTTGAAGTAGAAGTAGTTGTACACAAAGTTCTCAAAATACAAGTTATGGTTGTCTTCAGTTTCCTTCTTAGACCATGTGGTCTCGAAAAAGGGAGTGATAGTAGATCCCCAGAAGTTTGAGGCAGTTAAATATTAGGTTCGTCCTAGCTCTATGACTGAGGTTAGGAGCTTCGTGGGACTTACTAGCTACTATCATAGGTTTGTCAAGAATTTTGCTTTTAGTGCTACTCATTTGACAAGGTTGACTCAGAAGAAGGTGGGATTTGTTTTGTCGGAAAAGTGTGAGCACAGCTTGCAAAATCTCAAGATACTTTTGACTACAACTCCTATTCTTTTATTGGCGGTTGAAGGTAAGGATTTTTTTGTATTTTGTGATGCTTCACATTCAGGTTTGGGTGTTGTGTTGATGCAGGACATGAATGTCATTGCTTATGTTTCGAGGCAATTGAAGCCTCATGAAAAGAATTACTTGACCCATGATTTGGAGTTGGCAACAGTGGTTTTTCCACTTAAGATTTGGAGACACTATCTTTATGGTGTCAAGTGTGAGGTATTCAAAGACCATTACATCCTGCAGTATGTGTTCATGCAAAGGGGCTTAAACTTGAGACAGAGGATATGGATGGAGTTGTTGAAATCAAATACTACAAACAACGTAAGAAATAATACGGATAGAAAAGACGGACAAGGTCTGGGGTGCCAACCTAGAATATCTAACCTAAGGATATTCATTAATGCAGTTATAGCCTATATGTGCAGAGTCTAAAGTAGGGAAGACCGTAACGTACCTGTCGTCCGACGACTAGCTGTTGGAATGACATCGTCTAAGATCGAGCTGCTCCGAGAATCCCCAAATCACGAACAAACTATCAAAATAGTATACTACTCATCAAGATGAAGCCAACGGTACCTATATTGCTAAGAGTATAGCCGGGTTAAAATTCAAGTCAAAAGCGGGCTCATGGGTCCCAAAATCTGAAACCAGAAATAAAAATTACTACGAGGTTCCCAACCTCGCCAAGAACAGATGCCCAAAAGTTGAGTGAAAATTGACTAAACAAGAGGGCTAAAACAACCCGGGGAAAAAGAGGGAACATGCAAAATCTTAAAAAAATTAAGAACCAAAAAGCGGGGAAAAAATACCATGGAGAGAGGGAGTAAGGGCAATGAGGTGAAGCACACGAGCCACGAACAAGTACCCAACCAGCAGCTAAAACCAACCAAGAAACCCCAAGCTATGAAAAGTACAACAATGGAGGATTTCCATGGCAAGAAGGGAATTTTGGAGAAAAGGACTTACCAAATGAGGAAGGAATCGAGGATAACTGCCACAATAAAGAATTTCAACGCTAGGAACTGATAAGGAACAACTTTTAGGAGAGGGGAAAGTGTTTAGAGTGAGAGAGTAAAGGTGAAATGGTCTAAAAAATTGAGGAGGAAGGAGTATATACTACTAGCCACAGGCTAGTGCCATTGGCGCTGACACAACGCTATTGCGCTGCAGGGAGACAGGCAAATAGGCGTGATCGCGCCAATCGAGTGTCGTTGGGACTGAAGGCTGGCAGCAAGCTAGCGCGATTGCGCTACTTGGGCGCTATTGGCGCTGATGACATGCCTGCTGCAGAAAACCAGCAGAAATGCAAAATTCTATGGGGTGTTCTGGGCACCATCGGAACCCGATACTCACAAACCAAACATGCTACTAGAGTGGAAACGATGCTCCGGACTCAACAAAATTGATGAAACTTCTATATGAGGTCATTTCAGAGGAATATCTAAGGACAACCAAACACCCATAATGAGCCTGGCTAACCCGGGACCCAAACTAACCACCTACCTAACCCAAACTCGACATTTTGGAGCTAACAGTGTTGACAAAATTTCCATCCGAGACTATTTTCTCCGAATGTTGACCAAAGTCAACCTTACAAGACCAACTGACCTGAAAACACAGAAAGGGAGAGAAGTTCAAATCAAAAGCTCCCAGATCCTGACAAAGGTCCAACTAGACTAAAGTCCATGCGCTAGAGCTAACAGAACTGTCAGAATTCAATTTCGAGCATGATTGCTAAGATTGTTGACTGAAGTCAACGATTTTCTAAGTTTAAGCTCTAAAATAGGAAAGCAACCATAAAGACTAAACGAATGGCCAGGGCACTGAACCACTAGTCCTAGCAAGTCATAAATGACTTGGGGACACTACTAGAAAGCTCTAACAGTATAAAGAAGACAAAAATGCATGAATGACCAGAAAGGTCATTACAATGCATCATATTATATATATTATTTATGGGCCAGAGTTGCACACCTGCATAATATTTTATGGATTAGAGCATCATGCTACAGTATAAAGACCTCGCGAGTCCCCTATGGGTCCTAACTAGCTATACAGAGCAATAGGTGTATACAAAGTATATACATTGCATTCATTTATTTCTCCCTATATGGACTGTTGCGAGACTTATTTGATGATATGTGCTTAGATACTATAAGACGTATTTGATGATTATCATGTTATAGAACTGTTGTTGGATTGCTGCTAGTACATGTCTATTAGATATCGATCAACGTCTGAGTTTGAATGCAGGCTTAAGTAGTATAGGGTAGACCCTCATCATCGCTTTGTATTAAGGTCAGCTGATGATACTGCTGAGTACACATGGATTAGTACTCACGCTTGTTATTTTCTGCACTTGTCATGCAGGTTTCCTACCAAGTACCTCTGGTGGCTGACTGAGTAGCTGCATGGAGTTGATTCTATTGAGAGGTAGCGGCTTAGCTAATCCACAGTCCTCATCGGATCTCTTCTATGTTTTTGTTTCTTTCTAGATTCCTATTTGACTTTGAGTTTTGGAGTTGTATTGAAATCCTTAGAGGTTTGTACTGGTGATTTCCAGGTTTTGGAATGCTTTTGTTATTATTTTCGCGCTTGTACTCGAGATTTTCATAAATAGAACTCCTTTATGATTTATTAGTTTTTAAACTATTAAAATTCCACGTGTTTAGTTTATTTTTTAAATCGTGTTTTGGGTTGGCTTACCTATTGGTGTCTTTGATAGGTGCGATCTCATGACCCAAAATCGGGCCATGATTGTGCCTACTAAACCCCCCCAGTAGGCGAGCCAAACCTAAGGTGCAATACTACGAAATACGACTAAAATAAGTAAGAGGAAGTAAGATACTAAAGTAGAAAGTGCCACCAATATATATATATATATATATATATATATATATATATATAATGGTATAAAATATACAATCGAGCCCTATAGAGACTAAGAAAGACAAAATATATACATAAGAACCTAACCCCACACTTAGTGTCACCGGTACAACAACATCTAATGTACCAGAATAAAGCTATCCAAGATACTATTGTCTATCCAAAATACAAAATAAAGATAGAGTAGAGGGAAAGCAGAAAATCTTCGGACGCCAGGAGCTCACTATGATCCGAATAGCACCTAGCCTCGAACAAGTAAATGGTCAACAAGGGTGGCTCGTACTAGGTATTGCATCAGAAAGAGATGCAAAAATGTTGTAGGAGTACCAAAACATGGGGTACTCAGTAGGCATCATAGGCCGACCGAGCTCAGAAGATTATATACAGTATAATAGACATAAAGGTAAGATAACAATCAGGATTCACATAAGCCTAGTCATAACAGAGAAAACCATAAAGCCTATGCCAGATATAAGGCAAAGATAATAATAATAATGGCAATAATACACCCAAATTATGCACATATTGCATTATGGAATGATATGATGCAATATGTGGCCAATGCAAAAAAGTAAAAACTCTGAAATGTGATTCCCAGGCTGCCCTGTAGGCTCCCCAAACTATCTCACAGGATGACCTTGGGCTCATCAACATATGCAATAAAAGTAAAACCCATATATTTGCTCCTAGGGCCGCCCAAAATCGTACTTAGGACTCATCAATATAAAGTAAATAGATAAAAGGTATGGGAATATCCCTCGGACCGAGTGTAAAAAGTGATACTTTCCTTTCCAAAATAGTAATAAAATAATGCAATTCCTTTCCGAAGTCAGAAACCATAGTAAAATAGAAAATTCCAATCTTTTAACCAAAAATCTCATATTTTCCTTTCAAACCATATCAATATCCATGTAAATGCATGTATGAACATATGCATTCCATCAAAAGGGATTACATGTACAAGTGTACATAATATATATCAAACAAGGAAAAAGTACCCTCCAAACAAGAATGACTGACCTGGAAATTCATCCAATCCAAAGCTACGGCCTCAGGCCCACAATTACACAATAAATGAAAATTAAACATGGAAACAAATCGATAACATAAAATCAAAAGTAAATGCCTACCCTATAACAATAACCTCTTCAAACCTATACTAAGGATTCTAGTCTAACCACGGCAAGGCTACAACAACCTAAACTAAGGATAAGCAGGATATTTCTATTTTATGATCCTTGAAATGGCCAATATTTCAAGAAAGGGGATTAAAGCCTAATTCTACCCTACACTCCTAAACTAACATTCATGCAACTTATAAAATATAAAATCTAGCCGACCTAAGTCTAAAGTAGGTGAACCGTAACCTACCTCAGGGCCAAACTGTAGTGCAAACTGTCACTCAGGAGCCTTTCCCTTCTGAAGTGCCTTGGATTATTGGCATGCTATCATAAATATATTCTACACGTCAAGATAAAACCAATGAAACCCATATTAATATAAAGAAATTTTGGGTCAGAAATTGGTTTGGAAATTGACCCTCGGGGACCTTCGATAAATCAAATAACTAACTCCACAATTATACTCCCGATAAGATATGGGGCGCATGCCCCAAATTTGGGCAGAAACAGAAGTGTTCTCAGACCTCAAATGGTCCAAAACTTTTACTTTAAGGTGAGGGAGGGATCATAAAAATAGAGACCAAAATTGGAATCGAAAGATGAAGTTGAAGGCTAAACGCGTAATAGAACAAGATGGGTAAGAATTTTACCACAAAAGTTGAAGGTTAAACGCGTAATAGAACGAGAGGGGGAAGAATTTTACCACAAAAGTATACAAAATCAATGAAGGATGGTGAATTTCCCTCTTGGCCGAGCTCAACAACAACGGTGGTAGTGTTTTAAACACTTAGAAAATGAAAGAAGAAGTCTTTAAAATGACTCAGCAATCGTTGCTCCTGCGGACAATATGTCGCAGGAGCAACGCTACAACAATGCCCAAAACACCATAGGAGAGGGATGGGAGCACAATGCTCCCTCTGCGGCTGCTGCTCTAGCTCTGCAGGAATGGCTACGCACGAGTGAGAAACCTCCATAGGAGCAGAGGCTGATGATGTCAGCCTCCTTTGCAGCTACTGCTGATGTCAGCCTCCTTTGCAGCTACTGCTGCTTCTCTGCAGGTGCTTCTCAACTCTGTAAAAGCAGTTGCACCAGCATCAGCTATACCAGCCAACTTTCACAACTCAATAAGTCTCCGAATGAACTCTCGAAATTCATTTAGAACCTCGTGAACACCAACCAAATATGCTACCCAACTGGAAATGACATTCCAGACTCAACATAATCATTGAAATGACTAACGAAGGTTGTCTTGATGAAATATTGACCGAAGTCAACACTTTGTTGGTTTTGACTAAAACCACCCAAGTGCCCAAAATGAGTCCAGAAGCCTCAAGATCCAAACCAAAGCTCCCACTAGAACAAAGTCCATGCTCCGGAGTTAATAGTGCTGACAGAATTCTCATTTGAGCCTGTTTACTCCGAAAGCTGACCAAAGTCAAGCATTTCAACTTTAAGTGTTCCAAAATAGGGAAAGTCTTTTAAAACTTGACCGAATGCCTCAGGAAGCATGCCACCCATCCCAGTAAATCAAATAAACCATGTAAAAGCTACGGGAAGGGTCAAAATGGCAAAACAGCATGAAACTAAGAAAATGACCACATGGGTCATTACAACATCCACTACTAAAAGGACTTTTGTCCTTAAAAGTTGGAGAAAAAAAGGTATCTAAAGACTAAAAAGGGTGAGGATATTGGGTCTGCATATCAGTTTTGGTCTCCCAAGTAGCCTCCTTAAGAGGATGATATCGCCTTTGAACCTTAACTGACGAAATCTCCTTGGACCTTAATTGTCTAACCTGCCTGTCCAAAATAGCAACAAGCTCCTCCTCAAAAGACAAGGACTCATCCAACTAAACTGAATCCCGCTGAAGCACGTGCGACTCATCTAAAACATATCGCCTCAGCATGGAAACATGGAAAATAGGGTGAACACCTGAAAGAGAAAGAGGCAAGGCTAACTCATATGTTACCTCCCCAACATGATAAAAGAACCCAAAAGGCTCAATGAACCTAGGGCTAAGCTTTCCCTTCCTCCCGAACCTCATCACGACCTTTATGGGTGACACACAAAGGAAAACCCGATCACGCACCATAAACTCTAAGTCTCAAACCCTACGGTCAGCATAACTCTTCAGCCTACTCTGGGCAGTACGAAGTGTCTCCTGAATAACCCAAACTCAATCCACAGAATCACACAACAAATTAGTACCCCACAGCCTAACCTCAAAAGAATCAAACCAACCCACTAGAAACCTGCATCGCGTACCATACAATGTCTCAAATAGAGCCATTTGAATACTGAAATGGTAGCTATTATTATACATGAACTCTGCCAAGGCTAAGAACTGGTCTCGCTAACCTCCGGAATCAATAACACAGGCTCGCAATATATCCTCTAGAACCTGAATACTCTGATTGACCATAAGTCTACGGGTGAAAAGTAGTGCTACGCTTGACTCGGGTACCCAACTCACTCAAAATAGACCTCTAAAAACACAAAGTAAACTGAGTACCATGATCAAAAATGATAAAAATAGGCACCCCATATAAATAGATCATCTCACAAATGTAGATCTTAGCCAATCTCTCTAAATTGTATGAAGTCTGAACCAGCAGAAAGTGAGTAGACTTTATCAACCTATCCATGATCACCCAAATAGCATTGAATCTCTGAAAAGTATGTGGCAGGCCTACCTTAAAGTCCATAGCTATCCGCTCTTATTTCCACTCAGAAATGGGTAGTGTCTAGGTTAAACCACTTGTTCTATAGTTCTTGTACTTTACCTACTGACAGTTGAAGCACCTAGACATGAAATCTGCAATATCCTACTTCATCCCACACCACTAGTACTGTTGCCTCAAGTCACAATACATCTTAACTGCCCCTAGATGAATGGAATATCTAGAACAATGAGCCTTCTCCAATATCAATCTAAGTAAATCTCCAACTTTAGGAACACAGATACGACCCTTAATCCTCAGGACACCCTTCCGATCTAAGGTTGCCTTCCTAGCCTCACCAGTCAACACCTTATCACAAATGATCCTCAACCTCGCATCATCAAACTTTTGTGCCCATATTCGCTCAAACAATGAATATCTAGCCTCACACAAGCAAGAAGGCAGTTTAGCTCAGAAATGTCAAGTCTAACCAACCTGTTAGCTAAGGACTAGATGTTCGAAGCTAAAGGTCGCTCCTCTACTGCCAAAAAAGACAAACTCTACATACTCACTGCCTTCCAGCTCAAGGTACCGCTACCACATTTGCCTTGCCCAGGTGATAAAGAATTAAGATGTCATAGTCCTTCAATAACTCAAACCACCTGCGCTATCTTATAGTTAGGTCCTTCTGACTAAAGATGTACAGAAGACTATAATGGTTGGTGATGATCTCATAATGTACCCCATACAGATAGTGCCTCTAAATCATCAACACAAAGACTACCACCGTTAACTCAGCCCTGCTACATCAATACACAACCCAAACCAACTCTCAAAGCATCACAGTACACAGTAAACCTCTGTCCCACAACCAGAAGAGTAAGAATTAGAGCAGAAGTCAATAAGGCGTTGAGCTTTAGAAAGCTCACATCATACTCATTAAACCATTGGAAAGGGACATTCTTCTAAGTCAATCTAGTCAAAGGCGCTTCTATAGAAAAAACCCCCTCCATAAACCATCTATTATACCCTGCCAACTCGATGAAATTGTGAACCTCAATAGGAGAAGTAGGCCTAGCCCAATCATGAAATGTCGCAATCTTCACAAGATCCACCATAATCCCATCCTTGGACACCACGTTCCCCAAGAATGCCACAGACTCAATCCAAAACTCACACTTAGAGAATTTGACATATAACTGCTGATCTCGCAAGGTCTGAAGCACAACTCTCAAATTCTACTCATGCTCCTCCCTACTCCTCAAATAAACAAGAATGTCAGTGATAAACACTATAAAAAAGAATCCAGGTTGGCTCTGAACACACAGTTCATCAACTTCATAAAAGCTATGGTGGGATTTTTCAACCCAAAAGACATGACTAGGAACTTACAATGGACGTATGGAGTCCTAAATGTAGTCTTTGGGATGTCCACAACCTTGATCCTTAACTAATGATAACCCGATCCCAAGACTAACTTGGAAAATACTGATACACCCTGTAGTTTGTCAATTAGATCTTTAGTATGTAGTATCGGATACCTGTTCTTAATAGTCACCTTATTCAGCTGCCTATAGCCAATGCACATATGCAAGGAACCATCCTTTTTATTTACAAACAAAACAAGAGCACCCCATGGATATACACTCAGCCTAATTAACCCCTTACTCAGAAGATCCTAGAGCAGTTTCTTAAACTCCCTCAACTCGACTGGTGCCATTCGATATGGCAGAATAGAAATGGGCTGAGTGCCTGACTCAATATCAATACCAAAGTCAATATCACAATCAGGAGAAAGACCCAATAGATCAAAAGGAAACACATCTAAATACTCACAAACCACATGAACTAACTTAATAGAAAGTGTGGTGGCACTAGTATCACAGACATAAGCAAGATAGGCCAAGCACCCTTTCCCAACAAACTGCTGCGCTCTCAGAAATGATATTACTCCCTTTGGCATATGGCTATTGGTGCCCTTCTATACAATAAGAGGGATACCAGGCATACACAAAGTAACAGTTTTGGAAAAGCAATCCAAGACCACAAGATAAGGAGATAACCAATCCATGCCTAGAATCACATCAAAGTCAACCATATATAGCACAACCAGGTCTACTCACGTGTCATACCCTAGAATAGTCACAACACAAGCTTGATACATTTGATCCACTTAAAGAATCTCTTATTTAGATATCTACACGCATAGGCACATACAACAACTCACATACAAACCCTAGACGAGTAGCATAATAAGCAGACACATATGAGAATGTAGAACCTGGATCAAATGATGCAGAAGCTAACTGATGATAGATGGAGATCATACCTGTGATAATAGCATCTAATGCCTTAACCTCTGGCCGGCCTATAAATGCATGCATATGGCTTCGTCCGCCATGAACATCTGATCTACCTGCCTGAAGGCCACCTCGAGCACCCTGGGGACCACCCCTACTACCCTGTACACTGCCTTTAGTGGTGGCACTGGAGCCCTAAACCTACTAACCCTATTGACTCTATCACCCATGATGCAAAACTGAAGGACAATCCTTAGCAAAGTGGCCTAACTCACCACACTCATAACAACCTCGACCAGCTGCACCTTTCTAAAATGACCCGACTAAACCTGGTTGACCTCCATGGCCTGAATACCCAGAGAGAGTACCTCGTGAAGTCTAAACCAAACTCTAGCTATCATGCCCACTCTGACCCAAAGAACCACCCTAAAAATATATATAATGCTACCTGAACGAGCCTATTAAGCTGAAAGCATTAATTAGGGATGCTGACCTTTACCAAAGAAGCCTCTACCTTTAAACTATGGATCACTGTAACTACCTTAGTGATGAGGCCACTTATCACTATCCTGCGGGCCTCGTGATGTATACTCTCAATGGTTCTGGCATGACCACTAATATCTATGAAGGACTGACCAGAAGATACCATGCTCTCCGTAGCCGAACAAAGCTGTAAGTTTAACCCTCTAACAAAGCAACACACTCTCTCTTGCTCGATAGGCAGAATCATAGTAGCATGCCTAGCCAGCTCATAGAAATGGGCCTCATACTTAAAAATAAACATAGAGCCCTGCTCTAACCTGGTGAACTTATCTCTCAGCTGCTCTCTCATGCTACGCAAAATATACTTCTCCAAGAAAGCCTCGGAGAACTTAGTTCAAGTCATAAGAGGTTACCCAACTGGTTTGCAAGCAATATAAGACCTCCACCACTACTTTGCTGGACCATCTAACTAAAACATGGTGTAGTCTGCTCTATACAAATCTACTAACCCAAGGTTATGCAACCTCTCCTTGCAATTGATTAAGAACTCATGAGCAACCTCCCCTGGAGCACCAGAAAGCCTCAGAGGACTTAATTGAATGAACCTACCCAACATTTTTTGCTCCTCAGAAGACATGACCAACCTGGCTTCTATAGGCTGAATAACTGTCAAAATTGGGAATACCTCTAAACGGGGAGGCACTGCAGAAGGCTACACTCTTGAACCTTGTGCCACTGCTTGAGCTAAAGTCTAAACCTCATCCCTAACCTGCAAGCCACTCTAAGTACTTGGAAAAGTCATGGCCTGTGACATACCCTTCAAAAAGTTGAGAATTTGGACCAAAGTATCATATAGAACTGGTGTAGCCACAAAACCTACTAGATACTGGGATGGCTCCATACCCTCTAGCTTATACTGAATATCCTCTACCTCAACCGCTGGCTCTGGTGATGGTACCCTAGCCTGGTCATGAGCTGGCACTGCAGCCAGCGCCCTACCTCGACCTCTGGGTCAACCTCTGCCCTATCCCTTAGATGGGTCTCTAACAGCATGATAAAGAGCCTATCGAGGTGGAAATTCTTTCTAAGAATGACCTATAGCCTCCAGCAAATAGGATACGGACGTTATCATATTAATCTGCGGACTCTACTAGACATTGCTCTCATACAGCTTAGAATAGTGAACCTAAAACTCTATTACCATGTTTTCATGACCCAAAATCAGGCCATGATGGCGCCTACTAAACCCCTAGTAGGCAAGACAAACCCAAGGTGTAATACCAAGAAATAAGATTAAAATAGATAAGCGGAAGTAAGATACTAAATAAGAAAGGGTCACCAGAATAGATATATAAAAAATAGTATAAAATATATAACCGGGCCTTATAGAGACAAAGAAAGACAAAATATATACATAAGAACCTAACCTTGGACATGGTGTCACCGGTACAAGAGCATCTAATATACCAGAATAAAGCTATAAAAGATACTACTATCTATACAAAATACAAAATAAAGACAGTAAGAGTAGAGGGAAAGCAGTAAATCTCTGGACCCCAGGAGCTTACCACGATCCAAACAGCAGCTGGCCTTGAAGGAGTAGATGGTCAACGAGGGTAGCTCATACTAGATGCTGCATCAGAAAAAGATGCAAAAATATAGTATGAGTACCAAAACATGGGATACTCAGTAGGCATCATATGCCGATGGAGCGTAAAAGATAATATATAGTATAAGAGATATAAAGGTAAGCTAACAATCGGGATCCACCTAAGCCTAGTCATAATAGAAATGACCATAAAGCCTACGCCAAATATAAGGTGAATATAATAATAATAATAGTAATAATACACTCAAAATATGCACACAAAAGAATGCAGTGCATTATGGGATGATATGATACAATATGTGGCCAATGAAGGAAAGTAAGAACCCCAAATTTAATTTGAGGGCCACCTTGTAAGCTCCCCAGCCATCTCATAGGCTTCTCTTGGGTTCATCAACATATGCAATAAAAGCAAATCCCGAATATATGCTCCTCGAGCCACCCATAATCATACCTCGAACTCATCAACATAAAGTAAACAGAGAAAAGGTCCGAAAACATCCCTTGGACTGAGTATAAAAAGTGATACTTTCCTTTCCAAAAAAATTATAAAACAATGCAATTCCTTTTTGAATTTGAAAACCATAGCAAAAGCGAAAATTCCCATCTTTTAACCAAAATTATCATATTTTCCTTTCAAACTGTATCAATATCCATGTAAATGCATGTATTAACATATGCATGCCATCAAAGAATAAATGTATAAGTGCACATAATATATATAAAACAGGACAAAAGTACCTTCCAAACAAGAGCGACTGACCCGGAACTCTGTCCAATCCAAAGTTAAGGCCTCGGGCCCACAATTACACAAAAATGGAAATAAAACATGGAAATGAAATGATAACGTTAAATCGATAGTAAAAGCCTACCCTATCACAAAAACCTCCTCAAACCTATACTAATGATTCTAGTCTAACCATGGAAAGGCTACAACAACCTAAGCCAAAGATAAGCAAGATATTTCTATTCTATGGTCCCGAAAATGGCCAATATTTCAAGAAAGGTGATTAAAGCCTAATTCTACCCTACAATCTTAAACTAACATTCATGCAACTTATAAATATAAAATTTAGCATAGCTAAGTCTAAATAAGGTACACCGTAACCTATCTCAGGGCCGAACTGCAATCTCAACCATCACTCAGGAGCCTTTCCCTTCTGAAGTGCCTCAGATCACTATCACGCTATCATAAATATATTCTACATGTCAAGACAAGACCAACAACACCTATATTGATATAAAGAAATTTTGGGATAGAAATTGGGTAGGAAATCGATCCTCGAGGCCCATCGATGAATCAAAAAACTAACTCTACAGTTATACTCCCAATGAGATACAAGGCGAATGCCATAAATTTGGGTGAAAACAGAAGTGTTCTCAAACCTCAAATGGTTCTAAATTTCCACTTTAAGGTAAGGGAGGGATCATGAAAATAGAGACCAAAATTGGAAAGGAAAGATGAAGTTAAAGGCTAAATGTATAATAGAATAAGAAGGGAAAGAATTTTACCTCAAAAGTATACGAAATCGATCAAAGATGGTGAATTTCCCTCTTGGCCGAGGTTAACAACAATAGTGGCAATGTTTTAAACACTTAGAAAATGAAAGAAGGAGTCTATAAAAAAATTCAGCGATATTTGCTCATGTGAACAATACATTATAGGAGAGACGCTATAACATCGCCCAAAACACCACAAGAGTGGGACTGGGAACACAGTGCTCCCTCTACAGCAGTGACTCCAGCTCTACAAGAGTGAGAAACCTCTGCAGAAGTGAAAGCTGTTGATATAAGCCCCCTTTGCAATTGCGGTTGCTTCTCCGTAGGTGTGGCTCCACCGGTGTGGCTCAGATCCACAAGAGTAGCTGCACCAGCACCAGCCAACTTCCACAACTCAACAAGTCTTTGAACGAACCCTCAAGATTCATTCGGAACCCCGCAAACATAAACCAAACATGCTACCCAACATAAAATGGCATTCCAAACTCAATGGAATCATCGAAATGACCAACAAATGTCATCTTGATAAAATATTGACCAAAGTCAACACTTTATTGGTTTTACCTAAAAACCACCCAAATGGCCAAAACAAGTTAGGAAGCCTTAGGACCTGAATCAAAGGTCCTACTAGCCCAAAGTTCACACTTTAGAGTTAACAATACTGACAGAATTTTCATTCAAGCCCATTTACTTCGAAAGCTTACCAAAGTCAAGCATTTCAACTTTAAGAGTTCCAAAATAGAGAAACTCTTCTAAAACTCAATCGAACGCCTCGAGAAGCATTCCACCAATCCTAGCAAGTAAAAAAAACTATGTAGAAGCTATGGGAGGGATCAAAATAATAAAAAAACATGAAAATAAGAAAATGACCACAAGGGTCATTACATGCGATCACTACCCTCATATATTTGGGTCATGACACTACTTGATCAATTTCCCAAAAGTAGTATTATCACCCTTATACTGTCATTCTTTCTCTATAGTAATTATTTAAAGCTCCAAACTAGTGTCATGTACCAAACATAGGTAGAAACACAAATCCTTTTATACTACATATAATTATTTCTACCAAAGTAAAATAAAAAAACACTAGTCCATGAGAGTCCATGATAAAGTAGTCCATCTAATTGCAACCTCTAAGAACATTCTCTTTTTACAATGTCATTATTCCTTATCCTTTCATTATATATCCTTCGCCTAAATTAATTTTGTAGCCCTGCAAATGTGATGGAGTCCTCTCTCAAGAATCACAAAGTATAGCATAGATATGCCAATGCTTGACTATTGTATCCTCTCACTTTACATCCTATACTTTCTCTCTTTTATTATTAATGAGAAAGTGTCAAATGATCCCGATACTCTGTTGTAGTTTGATATACTCTAAGTCATCTTAACCAATAACCCTTTCTCTACTTACTGCCATAAAATTTATGCAAATCTTATTATATCTTAGTCAACACCTAAGGACAGTCATCCCATTATTTACCTAACAAATACAGAACTCTAGCCACATGTTTCAATCAATCACTATGTCCACTTTTTGGCTACTACATTCCTTACTTCATATTTTGGATCTGGAATTTATTCTACTAATTATGGATTACAATACCTCGAATCATATTATCTCTCGAGTGGCGATACTACTCAATCCTTAAGACATATACTCTCCACTTAGAGGATGTTATTCATATCAAAATTTTGATAAGGATTTGAATTCACATCTTACTTTAGGCTGACACGTATAATTTATATAAGCAAGAGTATACCCATCCAAATAATAGACTCAAATGTACTATTGGGCTCCCCATAAGCCTTTGTGCAGTCTCTTATATTATTGATAGCTCTATCTAAGAGCACCACATCAATAAGAATTTTAGCTTTACTCGTTCTATCACCTCAAAGGTGAGTCATAGTCGACAGAACTTAAGTAACACATAATTCAGAATCTGTTTCTTAAGGTATAGCTTTATTGCACGATCGAGAATATGAAAGAATAGGAAACTTTTTCTTAAATATCTATAGTCCCTTATTTATAAAAGTTGGGCCCTCACAATGGTAAATAAGTCTCTATTGACACAAATTCATGGACTCCCTAGAATACTTGAACCTAGTGCTCTGTGATAAGTTGGTAATCTACCAACTTATTGAGCCTTTATTCATGAATTATTGTCATGTTTTGTGCAATTTAGAGGTACTAATTGCCTTTATTGTCTTAAATGTAGGTACTCTCAGTCAATTGAAGGAAGAAAAAAATTTGAACCCAAAAGAGCTTAAAATGGAAGCTAAAGTACAAAGAATCAGAATGGCAAGGATCTGCCAAGACATGCAAAACATCATGAGGCCATAAGAGAGCAATTGCGATTCATAGGTGCTAGCGCACGTGGAGGGAAGAACACTTTCTCAAGAAGTTGAAGCATGTGAGCCACAGTTCCTAAGGGGTGATCACACCTTTCATCACACATGAGATCGTAAGTTATAAGTCCAACACTACCTGGAAGATAGGATACCTGCAAGCCGCAAGTCGCAAGGAGCGACCACAGGTTCCCTCGCACCTCACTTCGTACCTTTCCAAAAGGAAAAATCATCCAAATGTGTGTGATGTAATTGGGAAGGTTCTAAAACCCTTTTTGGGACCTGTATCAAGGATATACAACATTTTTTACTTTCTCAAAATATACAGTTGATAGAGTAAAATTTTTCTCTTTTTCTTCCCTAGTGAAAAATACCATTGTTAAGATTCTAGGGGTGTGTGTTTGATGGATGTTTGAATTTGGGAATGGGTGTTGATTACTTGTGTTTATAATTGATTATTAAGTATGGGTCTATTGAATTATTCATGTTTTAATTATAAAATTAATAATTGAAAACATTGATTTAGTTTACTAATTATATTCTTGCTTGAGAGAGGAGTTCTTTAATTGGGTAAGAGTTCAATAGTGGGAATTTGAGATTTTCACCACAAATTGAGGCTAGAAATATCTTGATTTTAGGAAATTCCCATCTAAGAATCAAATCTAGTGATAGTTTGATTCACCTAAGCTAAATTTTGTTGGTTGATTGTCCAACTATGGGGTTTGAAAGAAACCATAGTAAACATATTTAGTAGGTTGAAAAACTACTAAGTACAACTTAAACCAAAGCTACCCATACAAATAATCAAAAGTTTTCTTGAATATTCAACCACTATCCCATTGTATGACCCCATCGAAAGCACACCCCTAGGATTCCTCTCTTGATTGAAACTTTGTGTTTACGTTGTTAAGTTGTTATAATTTGACTTTTGATTTCCGAAACCTTCCCCCCCCCCATTTTACTTTTACTTGCTTAAACAAATTACTTACTGTAGTGAATTGATTTTTGACGTTTAGTGGCAAGTCATCGCACCAATCTCCGTGGATTCGACCTCGACATCTGTTAGATACTTATTGTCTTGCTTGGCAATTAATACCACCTCATTTGGGAGAGTGCTTTTAAACATCATCACTCTGATAAGAACTTTGTCATGCCCCGAGCCTACAGGCTGGATGTGTCTGACACCCAATGCCATTGATTGCCTAAGCAAACCCATAACATGGAATAGATTATAGTGCATTCATCTAACATAAGTGGATTACCTAGTTCAAAAACAAACTCTTGAGAAATTCATCATGCATAGAGAAAATACGTCATCAAGTAAAAACTTTTCATAAATAAATCATTTAAGTTTTGAAATATAATGACACCAAAGTCAAAACTAGAATACCTGACATAAGAGCATACTATTTGACCATCTATGAAGCCTCTAACCTGATTAAATAGTATTTACAAGGACAAGACCTCGGTATGACCCATAAAGTTAATCAAACTAAAAATGACTAATTATCCTTCAAGAATGAATGGAGCTTACCAATCATTGAAACATAGAACTTAACATGGTACTCGATCATCTTGAGTACCTAATTTTGCATCATATAATATGCAGCGCCCTAACAAAAAGGACGTAAGTACATATGAAATTATACTGTATGTATAATGGCTGAATGAAACATGACTAAATGAAACATAACTAAATGTTAACTACATAATTAAAGACCATGAGTAACACATGGAGCAAAATCATGAGCTTTGAAACATGAGGCTAGACACTGGTAGAGAACATCGTCTTGCATAAATAATGTACTTGGACATAACTGAATAAGATATAAAATGGTCAAGGAAAAATCATTATCGTAACATAAGAGATTGAAAGGATCATAACTCATAAAAAAGTCTTTTCATTTCATAATTTATCATACTCTGTAGGTTAAACCGATATAATCACTATGGGAGCATATGGAGTCTGATCTTGGCTTAATCAACTAAGACACCTCATACCTTGCTGGGTATGAGACATACATGTCTTATGGATCCATAATAAGCCCTTACAGGTGAATATAGAGGAGTTGTCCAAACCAACTGTGCAATCCTTAAACTATATCAATATACATTATTTTAGGTATTTGTTATTTGAACTCATGTCTTCTTGGTGTTAACCATTACTCTAATAACTATGATGAAATAGCTTTAAGCTCATATATCATAGTTTGGCATAATGCCCATGCAAAACATATTTGTACTGGAAGCCCATAAGTCATAACATGAATCATGTACATCAATAGCAATAACATATCCAGTGTCATCCCACAAAGTAGGATTTAGATATGGTAGAGTGTACACGGACCGCACCATAATCTTAGAGGTATAGAGGTTGTTCTGATAGACCACATGCTCAAGGAAAAAAATAGTCCAAAGCAGTATAGAGAAAGAAATAATGGGAATGAAAACAGTCATGGCAAATACTATAGACAACTTGACAAATCATGCTAAACAATAATCATAACATGATACAATTATAATCAAAGTGCAAAAACCACAACTAATAACCAAACTCAAAGGACAAGAAACTATCAGAGAAATACAACTCATAGTATTGCTAATAGTAAAGAACAATAAGTAAGACAATGCTCAACTATCTAACTAACCTCCTACCCTAATGCGTGCCCTCCATAACTTTCGATCTAATATTACATCATCACTAATCTTCCCATTTTCTTGGATAAAAGAACTAAGATACTTAAAACTTCCTCCTTTATGAATGACTTATGTATCAAGCCTCACTTTCATGCTAGCCTCAGATGTTACATCACTGAACTTGCACTCCAAGTATTTTGTCTTAGTTCTACTAAACATGAACCCTTTAGACTCTAAGGTCTTCCTCAGGTCTCGTCAATTAGAACTATGTCATCTGCAAATAACATACACTATGGGACCTCTCCTTTAATATGCCACGACAATTCATCAATCACCAAGGAAAACAGAAATGGGCTAAGAGTTGATCCTTGATGTAACCCATCACAATCCGGAAGGGCTCTAAGACTTCTCCCACTATCCTTACCTGGATCTTTTCTCCATTATAAATATCATAGATTGCCATAATGTACACCACAGGTAAACCATTAGCCTCAAAACATCTCCATAGAACCTCTCTAGGGACTTTGTCATAATCTTTTTCCAAGTCGATGAACACCATGTACATGTCTTCCTTTTCTCTCCCTGTACTGCTCCACCAATATCCTTACAAGGTGAATGGATTTTGTAGTTGAGCATCCTAACATAAAATTAAATTGTTTCATAGAAATAGTCACGTCCCTTCTTACCCTCATCTCCACTAGCTTCTCCAAAATGCTCATAATGTAGCTTAGCAGCTTGATACCCCTATAACTGTTGCAATTCTGGATGTCACCCTTATTCTTGTACAATATAATTATCATACTCTACCTCCACTCTTTGAGAATCCTCATCGTCTTAAAAATGAATTTAAACAACCCAGTAAGCCACTCCAAACCTACCCTACCAATACTTTTCCAAAACTCCACCAGTATCTGATCTAGCCTAGTTGTTCTTCCCTTACGCTTCTTACAGATAACACCCGCAACCTCCTCAACCTCAATACACCTATGACACGCAAAATTGTGATGCCTCTTTAAGTGCTCCAACTCTAATAACACAATGTTTTTGTCCCCTTATTTGTTCAAAAGTTTATGGAAGTATGATTGCCACCTTCATCTAATGAGTGCCTCCTCCACCATAACCTTGCTTTTATCGTCCTTGATGCACTTCACTTGGTCCAGGTCATGACCCCTCTTTTCTCTTGCCTTGGCTAGCTTGTAAAACTTCTTATCCATTCCTTTGTCCATTAATCTACATATAAGTGTTAAAAAGTGACCATGTTAGACGTGAATCATATACATATCTTATAGAAATCACGAGGGATTTAAACACCCTTTTCCCGATTGATTGGGAAGATTGACTGAGCATCCTATACCCAATTTAATGGGGGGCTCAAAATTATAATTTCTATAAAAATCATGTCATGAAGTCTTCGCTCAAATCATAGTTCATAAATTATACTGTGAATCCTTCCATTATATCATATAGGTTTTTCTTTTATAAGCAGGTTCTTGAAAGAAATCATAAAAATTCTCTTTATAGGAATACACATTTTTCATAAATATAATGGAGATCATGGAGTTGATAATTATAATCCTAAATGAATTATTAATAAAAATTCAAGAGTTTGAATTAAATCTACGTGAACAAACATAATTGAATTCATAGGATTTTCATATAGAACTTAATAGTTCATGGAGAGAGATACATACACATGGAAAATTGATTGTAGAAGGAACATGATTCTCCCACACTTAGAGTTAGCATTACATACCTTAAATCTCTCCAATTGAAACCCTATCATTGAAGAAGAATCTCAAAAGTCTATTCTTAAACCTTGAGATGTGTTCATAGAAACCCTAGGTTTTGATGGTAGATTCTTACTTAGGATACATAAGCATATGTTAGAATCTCTAAGAAATTATGAGAGTATGCTTACCTTGATATGGAAGGAAGTATAATATCCTTGATAGATGGTAGGTCTTACCTAAAATAAAGTCTTGAACCCTAAAAGTGAGTTCTTGATTTCACTAAATATAGGATGAGCATTTGATGTTAGAATCTTGTTAAGAATTTCTATTCAGATATTAAAAATTCTTGAAAACACTTAGAATTACATGGAAGAGACTTACCTTGGTGTGGGATGAAGTGGAGAAGAGAAAATAGTTGAGCTAAGGTTTGGAATCTTTGAGAATGGGTTAAAATTTCCTGAAAAATGCACTTAAAAAAAGCTCTAGGGGTCTCCCATCAAAACGGTCAACTTTTAGTCGATGTGACGGTCGTGACTTCCTAAGGCATTATTTTTGGCCATCACAACGACCATCTTTTGACTGCTACGACTCTCACTACTTATTTTTCCAAAACATTCTAATTTTTTTACCAATCCATTTTCAAATACTCATATTACTTCCAAACATGACCTTTGAGTTTTGAAAAATTATTTTAGCCATAATTTGAAAGTAAAAATCGTCAAGGATTTATACTAAATCACAAGTAAGATTTAGAGTCTAGATATCATACCCATAGAGACTTATTGATTAACTATTCATTGAATGAAACTAAAGCTAATTATTTAATTAAGTGGTAAATCTCAAAGATATATTTATGAATTAACAAAAATAATCAATAAAAGGAAAATAACTGATGAATAATTAACCAGATGAAGAGTAGATTTTTACGTAATCAATGTAACAAAATCGATCTAGGGTTATAGATTCACTAACAATTATATTGAGTAATCAATTTCATCGACTTGTTTGTTTCTCAAGTTGTTGATTTATGGGGTTAATAACATGATTATGGTCTCCTGAGCCTTTAATCGTCTATTCACATGCACTTCTATGTCTATATCTCTATAATCAAGAATGAACATGCAAATGTAATTGCTTCTCCTATTTAGTACCCTAATAAGGTGATCTAGGTATATCCGTATCCTAGCTGTAAATCAGTCCTTTATTTTACTAAAGAAAAAATCTTACTCCAAATATTTTTTCTTATAACTCATGATTCCTCTTCCGAGTTCACAATGAAAATATGAATTTATTCTACTAGTCATGAAGCAGCAAAATAGTTGTCACTCCCCGAGCCTACACCCTAGGCGGGGCTGGCAATCGAAACCATTAATGGCCTGGGAGGACTCTTATCCTGGTTTACTACTAAACTGAGTACTTAGATACTTCACAAAAGCTTTCAAATGTAATGTACATGTAATTCTTTTGAAAGCAAAAACATTATCTTTATCATGACGCAAATACGGGACATGATGACGCCTACTAAGAAACCCCAATGAGCAAGCCAGTTCAAAATTAAGATACTGCAAATAAGCACTAAATAATAAAAGCAGAAGATAAATCATAACAAGATATGGCCAATAGTATAGATTTATACCAACCGTATAAAATATACAAAAATATCCCTAAAGAGACCGGGAAAGACAAAATAGGTACAAGAACAAAACCCCAGACCTGGAGTCACCGGTATAAGAGAGCCTAAGTACAAATAGCGCTATACAAGGAGCTACTGTCTACCAAAGTATAAAAATATAGATAGTATAAATAGAAGGAAAGCGTTAAAATCTTTAGGCTCCGGGAGCTCACCACGATATGAACAGCAGTTGGTCAAATAAAAAGATGGTTGCTGAGGGTGGCTCGTACTGGTGCTGCATCAAAAAAAGATGCAAAAATATAGTATGAGTACAAAGTATAGGGTACTCAGTAGGCATCATAGGCTGACCGAGCTCAGAAAGATAGTATATAATATAAGAATCAGGAAAGTAAACTAGCTATCGGGATTCACTTAAATCTAGTTATCAATTGAAAAGAGGCATACTCTAAATTGACGGTGAAGATAATAATAATAAAAATAATAAGCCACACAAGTACACACAACATGATGCAATGCTTCATGGGATGGTATGATGCAAATGTGGACAATGCAGTAAAGTAAAAGCCCCAAAATATGATTTGATGACCGCCTCGTAGGCTCCCTAAATTTTCTCGCAGGCCGCCCTTGGGATCATCAACATATGCAATAAAAGTAAAACCCGAATATATACTCTTCGGGTCACCCAAAATTATACCTTGGACTCATCAATAGAAAGTAAACAGAGAAAAGGTTTGAAAATGTCCCTCGGATCGAGTACAAAAGTGGTATTTCTTTTTCTTTTCCAAAAATAGTGTTAAAACCCGTGAAATATCTTTCTGGAAACTGAAACCATAGTAAAAGTAGAAAATCCCAGATTTTGGTCAAAAACTCATAATTTCCTTACAAATACTGTACCACAAACCATGTAGATGAATGTATGAGTATATGCGTGCCAACACAGAAAATACAAGCATATAAGTATCTATCAAACAGGGCAAAACACCCTCCAAACAGATAATTGACCTGGAACTCCATCTAATCAGAGCTATGGCCTCGGGCGCACAGTTACACAGTAACAGTAGTAAAACACAGTAAACACAACTATAAAGTAAAAATGATAAATAAATCCTACTCTACCTCTAAAACCTCCTCAAAGCCTATACTAAGGATTTTAGGCTAATACCACGAGGCTACAACACCCTAGACTAAGGATAAACATGATAATTCTATTCTATGGTCCCGAAAATAGTGAGATATACAGAAACATAATTTAAGCCTAAATTTAACCTAAAACCTACCCTAAGGTTCAAGTAACTTATAACATATAAAATCTAACTAAGTCAGGTCTAAAAGAAGGAAGCCGTAACCTACCTCAGGATCAAATTTCAAGCATGAACCATCAATTGTGTGCCTTCCTCTTTTGAATAGACTCGAAATGCCGCCACACTATCATTAACATAATCTTGGTGTCAAGGTGAGAAAAATGACACCCATATTGCTATATGAAAATTTTGGGCCATAAATCGGATCCAAAAATGACCCTCAAGGCCCGCTTAATGCAGCAGAAAATAAAGTTCACAATTACATTTACAATGGGTTTCTAAATCCATGCACAAAATATGAGCGCAAATAGGACTTATTTTGGGGCCCAAAACAGCCTCGAAAGTCCACTTGATCAAAGGAAACCAACCAAAAATTAAGCATGGAAATCAACCACATTTACGGATGAAATATGCAAAATTCTAACGGAAGGGAGCGGGGGAGCATGATGAACTCACCAGAATTGAAAAATGGCCTCACAACTAGCTTTTGATCTCAATGAAAATGGTGAATTTCAGATTAATGGAGGAGAAAACAAAGTTAAAAGAATTTATAGGTGCCAGGGGTCCTTCTCCTAGTAGGTAAGGACCCCACCGCATATGCGGGCTCACGGACACGACTCTCTTCCCGCGTACTGAAAGAGGTGGCTGGTCTGGGCACGCTTGACCCTTTTTTTTGAATGCGAGGCACCTATCGCATATGCGAGCTCGCGATTGCGACATGCCCCTCGCGTATGAGAAGGGCAAGGGTGACCTGCACCAGCAACAACAAAAACCAGCAACTCCTAAGACTAAAACTTCACTGGATAGACCCTCAGGATTAATTTCGAACCCCATGAACACAAAACAGACATGCTACCCAACTGGAAATGACATTTTAGACTCAACAAAATCATCAAAATGACCAACGGAGGTCGTCTTGATAGAGAGTTGACAAAAGTCCACACTTTGCTAATTTTGCCTAAAAGTAACCAAGTGCCCAAAACAAGTCCAGAAGTCTCGAGACCCAAACTAAAGGTCCCACTAGCCCAAAGTCAATGTTCCGGAGCTAACATCGCTGATGGAATTTCCATCCAAGCCTATCTTTACTGAATGTTGACCAAAGTTAACTCTTTCAGTTTTAATAGTTTCAAAATAGGAAAAAGGGCTTAAAACACAAATAAACTGCCCAGGAACCAAACCATCAGTCTCGGTAAGTCATAAATAACTTATACCCACTATGGGAAAGCTCAAAACGAAGAAAAAGCATAAAAATAGAGAAAATGACCTAGAGGGTCATTACAATATCCACTACTAAAAGAACTTTCATCCTCAAAAGTTAACAAAAGGAAGGTACCTGAAGGCTCAAAATGTGGGGATAACAGGTTCGCATATCGGTCTCGGTCTCCCAAGTATCCTCCTTTACAGGAAAATTCCACCAATAAACCTTAAGTAACGGAATCTCCTTGGACCTCAACTTCCTAAACTTTCTATCAAAAATAGCAACTGGCTCCTCCTCAAAAGCTAGTGACTCATCCAACTGAACTAAATCCCACTAGAGAAGATTGGACTCATCCCAAACATACTGCCTCAACATAGAAACATGGAAGACAGTGTGAACACCTGAAAAAGCAGGAGGCAAGGCTAACTCATATGCTACCTCCCCAATGCAACGGAGGATCTCAAATGGCCCAATGAACCTAGGGCTAAGCTTTACCTTCCTCCCAAACCTCATCATTCCCTTCATGGGCGATACCTGAAGGAACACTCGATCACCAACCATAAATTCCAAATCTCAAACCCTCTGTTCAGCATAACTCTTCTGCTTACTTTGGGCAGTATGGAGTCTCTCCTAAATGACCCGAACACTATCAATAGAATCTCATAGCAAGTCAATACCCCATGGTCTAACCTTGAAGGCATTAAACCAACCCACTAGAGACTTGCACCATCTACTATACAATGCCTCAAACAGAGCCATCTGAATACTAGATATGTAACTATTATTATATGTGAACTCTATCAAGGATAAGAACTAGTACTAATGACCTCCGAAATCAATAACACAAGCCCGCAACATATCCTTAAGATCTTGAATAGTATGCTCTGACTGACCATCAGTCTACGAGTGAAATATAGTGCTAAGCTCAACTCGGGTACCCAACACTTTCCTAATAGACCTCCAGAAACACAAAGTAAACTGAGTACCATAGTAAAAAATGATAGAAACAAGCACCCCATGCAAATAGACAATCTCCCGGATGTAAATCTGAGCAACCTATCTCAACCAAAGAAAGTCTGAACCGGTAGAAAATGAGCAGACTTTGTCAACCTATCCATGATAACCCAAAAAACATTAAACCTCTGCAAAGTACGTGGCAAGCCTAGCACGAAGTTCATAGCTATCTGGTCTCATTTCCACTCCAGAATGGGTAGCCTCTGAGTTAAACCACCCGGTCTCTGATCCTCATACTTAACCTGCAGATAGTTCAAGCACCTAGATAAAAAATCTGAGATGTCCCTCTTCATCCCACACCACCAATAGTGCTCTCTCAAGTCATGGTACATCTTAGCTGCCCCGGGATGAATGGAATACCTAGAACAATGATCCTCCTCCAAGATCAACCTGGCCAAATCACCAACAAATCTAGGGTTACCTTCCTATCCGGGCCGCTCAATACTTTATCATGAATTATCATCAACCTTGCATCATCAAACTATAGTGCCTGAATCTGCTCTAATAAGAAAGATCTAGCCTCACTACAAGCAAAAATATAGCCCAAGTCAAAAATAACAAGTCTAACCAACCTGTTAGCCAAGGACTGGATGCCCAAAGCTAAAGGTCACTCCTCTGATTCCGAGAATGCCAAGCTACCCATACTCACCGCCTTCTGGCTCAAGGCATTCGCTACCATATTTTCCTTGCCCGGATGATACAAAATGGATATGTCATAGTCCTTTAGTAGCTCTAACCACCTGCGTTATCTCAAATTTAGGTCCTTCTGGATGAAAATGTTCTGAAGACTATGATGGTCAGTGAAAATCTCACAATGCATGCCATACAGATAGTGCCTCTAAATCTTCAACGCGAAGAGTACCACTGCTAACTCTAAGTCATGAATGGGTAGTTCCTCTCGTGAATCTTTATCTGTCTAGAGGCATAAGCAATGACTCGGCCTTGCTACAAAATACAACCCAAACCAACTCTAGAAGCATCACCATAAATAGTAAACCCCTGGCCCTCAACTGGAAGAGTAAGAATCAGAGTTGAAGTCAATAAGGCCTTGAACTTCAGAAAGCTTGCCTCACACTCCTCATAAAACTAGAAGGGGACATTCTTCTGTGTCAATCTAGTCAACAAAGCTGCTATAGAAGAAAACTCCTTCACAAACTATTTGTAGTAACCTGCCAAACCAATGAAATTATGAACCTCGGTAGGAGAAGTAGGCCTAGCCCAATCACGAACTATGCACAATCTTTGCCAAATATACTTTCCCACCCTTGGACTCCATGTGCCCAAGAAAGCCACAGACTCAATCCAAAACTCACACTTAGTGATTTAGCATATAACTGCTGGTCTCGCAAGGTCTGAAGTAAAACTCTCAAATGCCACTCATGCTCCTCCCTATTCCTCGAATACAATAGAATATCATTGATGAACATAATAACAAAGGAATCTAGGTAAGCTCTGAACACAGTTTATCAACTCCATAAATGCTATTGGGGCATTGGTCAACCCAAAAGACATGACTAGGAACTCATAATCATTATATCGAGTCCTAAATACAGCCTTTGAAATATCTGTAACACTGATCCTCAACTGGTGATAACCCGACCTCAAATTAATCATAGAGAATACTACTACACCCTATAGCTGGTCAAATAGATCATTAATACGCAATATCAGATACCTATTCTTAATGGTTACCTTATTCAAGCTATCTATAGTCAATACACATATGCATGGACCCCTACTTCTTCTTCACAAATAGAACAGGAGCACACCTCGGAGACACACTAGGCCTAATGAACCCTCAGAGCTGATCCTTAAGCTTTCTTAACTCGGCAAGTACGGTCAAATAGAAATAGGCTGAGTGCCCAGCTCAACATTAATACCGAAGCCGATATCACGATCAGGAGGAACACCTAGTAGATTAGAGAGAAAAACATTTGAATATTTTCAACCACAGTAATTGACTCAAGAGAAGGTGTGGTGGCACTAGTATCACAGACGTAAGCAAAATAGGCTAATGACCCCTTCCCAACCAACCACTGGGCATTCAGGAAAGATATAACTCCCCTCGGCATGTGACAACTTTTGTGGCAAGCTATCCTAATGGATGAGAAGCCTAGCCTTTCAAAAAACTATTATGAAATTTCTATTGTGATTGCAATCTTGTTACACTTTCTTGAAGTATCCTGTTGTGCTTTGTCAACCATGTTAGCTTGATGGTTTGGTGTCTTCGGTTGCCCTACCATCCCCTATGGTATCAGAGCCAGACCATCTCTTCCAAAGGGAGGAGTAGTTTAGCATAAGGTTTTATTCACATCATAACTACCATCAACTTTCCATACTATAGTCTTGTCTTTGTCTTTAGTCATAGATCTGTCCAAATTATAGTCTTTTTGCTTGAGTCTTTAGCTATAATTTTATTCAGTTTCTTGTATATATCCTTATTAAATTGTTATTATAGTCATATTACACCAGATTCATTACCATATACCTGTGTCAGAGTCTTTACCATAGTCCTACGATATTAGAGTCATTTTCAGTCTCATAAATATGTTAGAGTCGTTTCCATCTTCATCTAGTCCTTGCAAGTCTCTTGCAAAAATAAATATGTCTCCTACCCTTAGTAAAACCTTGTCATGTAAATATGATTACCTTTACAAAGTAGATGTCTTACCCCTAGAAAATAAAGTATCTGAAACCTACCTACCACTACAAAATCCATATTCTTCTTTTGCCAAAAAGATATGCTCTCCGTGGTTACAAATCCATTCCTTGGTCCAAAATAAACCTAAGGGAGTTAAAGAATATGTTGCAGCATCAAATCTTGACCAGCACCCTATTCTTTCCACTCAAAAGGAATAATTTATCATGTTGTAGATACCAGAGGATTTTCCATAGCAGTGGAAAACCCATGGTTTCACCCATATCTATTTTGGTGTTGTCAGATTTGTGTTGACATATCATGGAAGGAAAGGCCAACCAGTTATTACCCATATTTCACTCCTTGATACTAGATACAATGAGTACCAACAAGCAAACTTGGGAACCACAGAGATCACTCTGAATGACAGGATAGTGTTTGTCACTTTGTTTCCAAACTTCAACATATCCATGTATGATCCATATCTGACGGAAGCAATGAAGATCAAAATCCAGATACAAGGAGCTCCGTAAGCCAGAGATGCCATACATGAAACTCTCCACTACCATATAGCTTGGGGAGTCCAGAAGCATGCCATGGATCTTTCTCTTCCAGGTGGTGAAAAGGCTTTACTCTTAAACATAGATGCCACCAAAATAACTACCATGTGTACCCAGATCCCAAGGAAGTTCTCCATAGAAGAACTTGTTAAAATCCTTCCGGACTCATGGGTCACAAACTATGAGAAGTTGAGAGAACATGTTGAACCTCTCCAATCGTATGAACCAACCTTCACCAAAAAACATGACAAAATTATTTCTAAAGCTTTAACCACTCTCATCTAAAAAAGCCCAATAGTACAAACTTTGCTATAAAGATGTACCACCCTACATTCGGTCCTAAGCCAGAGAATGATTTTGAAACATTCTCTTGGTATACTTCAGATGTCATGAGAGAACATGATTGGATAAAATAATTCAATCATGAAGGCCTTGGCGTGCAGTGGTTCAAATGTCCTTTTATAGGACATTATCCATGGGAAATTTATTGTGATTGTGCTTATGTCTGGAGGATGATGATGATTATGATGATGATGAATGGGATACATATTATTATCCCAAATCCATCCCAAAGGACAAGGGAAACTCTGAAAGAGAGTTTCAGAAAAAGGTATGAAGATGGAGATTCCTCTATTGATTCACTGAGCCATCCAGGAAAATATAAATTTCTAGTTTCATACAAACCTCAAGATTGTCCAACTTAATCCACCCTACTCATAAATGAACTTACCAAAACCAAAGATAAATCTGAACCTCTTATGTTCATGATAAGCCCTTCCAGCTCTAGTCATACTCCCCAATTTCCATCTCAATAACCCTTTGAGAAAGATGGCATAATCCACGCTCCAAAATACCTAAAAATAATGTCATCTTGCCCATAAGAGAAAAGTCATCCACGAGTGATATCAAAGAAACAATGAACTAGAAAATTGAGAATGATATCAGCCAAAACAAGGTGTTAGCCCACCTTGACACATATCTCAAAAGTGTTGCTCACACTCAGACCAAGATGATGAACAAAGTGGAGACAATCGAGAAGAAAGTAAAATAGGCTTTCACACAACATTCTGGACTCATCAAAGCCCTTGAATGGAGAATGGCAAACCTTCGATATGATATCTCTCCACCAGGAACTTCACTATCCCACTTCTTTAACGAACAACACAAAGAAATGACTTCCCTAAAGGAATAGATACACCAACTGAAATATGGTACCTTTGCCCAACCAAAGCCTTAGAGTCCACCTAAAAATCCTACCTTTTCCCCCATGTCATCACAAACACACTCTCCTTCAAAATTGGGCCACTCATTTACTAGTTTCCCGTATGTTTCACACAACCCTATGTCTTTTTCTCCAAAGCAAGAGAAGGAACCAGAATTTGATATTGCCAAATTCATGTGGGAACGAAAGGACTCCATTATAGAGGGATACTAGGCATCCATAGAGTAACAGTCTTGGTGAAGCAATCAAAGATCGCATGGTAGGTAGACAACCAATCCATGACTAGAATCACATCAAAGTCAACCATGTCCAGCATAATCAAATCTACCCACATGTCATACCCCAGGATAGCCACTACACAACCCCGATAAACATGATACACTACTAAAGAATCTCCTACTATGGTAGCTACACGCAAGGTCACAAGCAATAACTCTCAAGCAAACTCAAGACGGGTAGCAAAGTAAGCAGATACATACAAAAATGTAGACCCCATATCAAATAATACAGAAGGTGGCTGATGACAAATTGCGATCGCACCTATGATGACAACATCTGAAGCCTCAATTTCTGTCCAGCTCAAAAATGCATACATATGGCTCCGACCACCATGACCACTTGATCTACCAATTTGAGGACCACCTCAAATACCCTGGGGACCACCCCTACTACCCTGTGCACTGCCTCTGGCTGGTGGCACTGAAGCGCTAGGGGCCTGAACCTGCTGACCCTGCTGGCCTTGTCAACTAAACTAATGAATCAAAGGAAAATCCCTTGAAAAATGACCTAGCACACCACACTCATAATAACCTCGACCAGATGTACCCTGCTGTGATGACCCGGCTGAACTTGAATGACCACCATGACCTGAATACCTAAAGCGAGCACCTCACAAAGACTGAACCAAGATCTAGATATTCTGACTACTCTGACCCTCTGTAATCTGTAGTGCTACCTGAATAGGTCGGATAAGCTGGAAGCACTGCTGATGCTGACCTTGGCCAAATAAGTTCTACCATGAGTCTGTGAACTATTATAACTACCTTGATGGCGGGGCCTCTTATCACTGCCCCCTTGGGGCTCATGAAGTATGCCCTCAATAGTACAAGCATGATCTACAACCTCTAAGAAGGACTGGACCGAGGCTACCATACCCTCAGTAGCTAGACAAAGCTGCAAAGTCAATCCCCCAATAAGGCGATGCACCCTCTCATGGTCGGTGGGCGGAATCATGGTGGCATGCCTAGACAACTCGTGGAAATGGACCTCATACTCTGAAATAGTGATGGAGTCATGCTCCAACCTAGTGAAGTCATCTATCAACCTCTCTTACAAGCTGTGTGGTACATACTTCTCCAAGAAAGCCTCAGCAAACTGAGCCCAAGTCATTGAAGGTGACCTAACTAGTCTGCAAGCCATGTAGGACATCCACCACTATTTTACTGGACCATCCAACTGAAACATGGTGTAATCTGCTCCGTGTGACTCAACCAACCCAATGTTATGCAATCTCTCCTAGCAACTGACTAGAAACTCGTGAGCATCCTCCTATGGAGCACCAAAAAGTCTTGGTGGACCCAACTAAAAGAACATACCTAACATTTTCTGCTCCTTAGAAGACATAACCAACCTGGCTATTAAATTCTGAACAACTGTAGGAACCGGTAACACCTCTAAATAGGGAGCCGCAGCAATAGGCTGCGCTCTCAAATCCTATGCCGCTTCCTGGGCTGAAGTGTGAGCCTCGTTCTTGATATGTGAACTAACCAGAGTACCTGGTGAATCTGTGAATAGTGACATGCCCTTCAAAAACCCAAGAAAACAAACCAAAGAATCTTGTATGACTGGTGTAGCCACAAAACCTTCTAGATACTAGGCGGGCCGCATGCCCTTTGGCTCATACTGTATCTTCTCCACTACTGTTTCTGGCTCTGGTGATGGTACCCTAGCTTGAGCCCGAGCTGTCACCACAGCTTGTGCCCTATCTCTACCTCTGGGTTGATCTCTGCCCCATCCCCTAGCTAGGGGTCTAATTGCAAGTGCAGGGGCCTCGTCCTCTCCTACTGCTGCTCTCATCTGAACCATCTGAGAAAGAGTGAAACAAAAGATATTTAGAAGTTAATATAGGAAAGGATGCATGATAAGGAATCAACAAGAGGGAATCTTTCCTATGCCATATAGCCTCCCGCTGATAGGATACAGACGTCATCGTACTGATCGACGAGACTCTACTAGACATTTTGCTCTAGTATTGGTAAGACCAGTGAACCTAAAGCTCTGATACGACTCTATCACGACCCAAAGTTAGGCCATGATAATGCCTACTAAAACCCCTAAGTAGGCAAGCCAGCCCAAAAGCACGATACTGTAAATAAGCATTAAATAAGAAAAGCAGAAGAAAAATCATAACAAGATATGGCCAATAGTATAGATATATACCAACCCTACAAAAATAAATAAAAATAGCCCTTAAGAGATCAGAAAAGACAAAATATGTACAAGAACCAAACCCCAGACCTGGTGTCACTGGTACAAGAGCGTCTAAGTACAGAATAGCGTTATACAATGAGCTATTGTATACCAAAATACAAAAAATACTGACAGATAAATATAAGGAAAGCAATAAAATCTTTGCGTGCCGAGAGCTCACCACGATCTGAACAACAGCTGGCCTCAAACGAAAAGATGGTCACTGAAGGTGGCTCGTAGTAGGTGCTTCATAAGAAAAAGATGTAGAAATATAGTATGAGTACAAAAATATGGAGTACTTAGTAGGCATCATAGGTCGATCGAGCGCAGAAAGATAGTATATAATATAAGAAGTATGAAAGTAAACTAGCTATAGGGATCCACCTAAATCTAGTTATCAATTGAAAAGAGGCATAATCTAAATTGATGATGAAGATAATAATAATAAAAACAATAAGCCACGCAAGTACACACAAAAGGGTGCAATGCATCATGGGATGGTATGATGCAAATGTGGCCAATGCAGTAAAGCAAAAGCTCCAAAATGTGATTTGTTGGCTGCCTCATAGGCTCCCCAAATCATCTCACAGGCCGCCCTAGGGCGTATCAACATATGCAATAAAAGGAAAACCCAAATATGTGCTCCTTGGGCCACCTAGAATCATACCTCAGACTTAATAATAGAAATTAAATGGAGAAAAGGTTTAAAAACGTCCCTCAGACCAAGTATAAAAGTGTTACTTTTCTTTCTTTTCCAAAATAGTGTAAGAACCCATGAAATATCTTTCTGGCAACTGAAACCATAGTAAAAGTAGAAAATTCCAGCTTTCGATCAAAAACTCGTAATATCCTTAAAAATACTATACCACTAACCATGTAGATGAATGTATGAGTATATGCATGCCAACATAGAGAATACAAGCATATAAGTATCTATCGAATAGGGAAAACACCCTCTAAACAAAATAATTGACCTGGAACTGGGTCCAATCCGAGCTATGGCCACACAGTTACACAGTAATAGTAGTAAAACACAAAAAATGAAACTATAAAGTAAAAATGATAAATAAAGCCTACTCTACCTCTAAAACATCCTTAAAGCTTATACTAAAGATTTTAGGCTAATACTACGAGGCTATAAAATCCTAATCTAAGGATAAACACGATAATTCTATTTTATAGTACCAAAAATGGCCAGATATATAGAAACATGATTTAAGCCTAAATCTAACCTAAAATCTACCCTAACATTCAAGTAACTTATAACATATAAAATCTAACGAAGCCAGGTCTAAAAGTAGGAAGCTTTAACCTACCTCGGGGCTGAACTACAAGCACGAATCATCAATCATGTGCCTTCCCCTTCTGGATAGCCTCCAAATACTACCACGCTAATATAAACATTATCTAGGTATCAATATGATAAAAATGATGCCCACATTGCTATACACAAAATTCAGGCCGGAAATTGGGTCCAAAAATGACCTTGGGGTTTGCTTATTAAAGCAGAAAATAAAGTTCACAATTACATTTATAACGGGTTTCTAAATGCATGCCCAAAATATGGGCTCAAATAGGACTAGTTTTGGGGCCCAAAATAGCCCCAAAAGTCCACTTGATTAAAGGAAACCAACCAAGAATTAAGCATGGGAATCAATGGAATTTACGGATGAAATTCACAATATACTAACGGAAAAAAAGAGGGGGAGCATGATGAACTTACGGGAATTGATGGAGCTGAAAAATGGCCTCACAACAAACTTTTAAGCTCAAAGAAAATGGTGAATTTTGGATTAATGGTGGAGAAAACTAAGTTAAAAGAATTTATAGGTGTCAGGGGTCCTTCTCCGCGTAGACGAGGACCCTACCCTGTACGGAGGCTTGCGAGTGAAAGCCTCTTCCTGCGTACACAAAGAGGTGGCTGGTCTGGGCCTGGCTGAACCTTCTTCACAGATACTGTCCACCCACTGCATACGCTGGCTTGCGGACATGGCCTACCCTTTGCATACGTGATAAGTCGGTAATCCACCAACTTATTGAGCCTTTGCTCATAAATTATTGCCATGTTCTGATAAGATTTAGGGGTTCTTATAGCCTTTATTGACATGAATGCAGGTACTCTTGGTCAAACATAGAAAACAAGGAATTGGACCCAAAAGAGCTCAAAAGGAGTTGAAGTGTGAAGTGATCAAATGAGATGAAGATTCTTCCTTGAGGTTCGGACCTTCTATGACATGCACAACCCTTGGTGTGGTCTGCACCTCCTCCACATGAAGGTCTCAGAAGAAGAAAAGAATCTATTATGGGGGTGCGGCGCCCGTGCGACACACACAAGGTCTTGTGTGAACCGCACCCCACTTTGCACGAAGCTGCAAGCATGATCCAAGTATCTGGTTCATTTGTGTAGAGCTATGCAACATGCATAAAAAGACATGCAAACCGCACATTATGGTGCACAACTCCCGAGGGGCATTTTTGTCGAACTTTGTATGATGCTTTGGGAACTTTATAAAATCCAATTTGGGCATAATTTTTGAACAGTTTTCAGTTTTTGAGCAAGTTTCTCTCCCAAGGAAAGAAAGAGGGTTTCAATCCATTCTCTCAATCTTCAACCTTGGACTTGTAAATTTGATCTTGGATATTGGATTCTTTCTACAATTAATGAAAAGAAATTTGAATTTCCCTATGGGTATACTTTCTTGTTCCTTTAGCATGAGTGGCTAAGTCTCCTTGTCAAGGGATGTGTTGATGATGGCTACTTGATAAAAGGGTATGGGTCTTGCTTATTTGTGTTTATAATTGCTAGTATGATATGGGTTTAGTGATTTCACTATATTTTAACTCTAAAATTGGTGGTTGCAAACATTGATTTAATTAACTTGATTGTGTTCTTGCTTGACAAAAGGATTTCATGATTTTGGATGTGAAATTTTTAGTGGATTCCACTCAGATTGAGGCCCGAAATAACTCAATTTGCCAGAAACACTCATTTAACGGTCTAATCTAGAGATAGTGTGACATCCCCAAGCCTATATTGGTTGGTTTATGCTTAAACATAGACCGTTGGATGAATGAATGTGTGATCGAGAGATTAACAACTGATGCTACCTATGTTATTTAGTAAGAATTTATGCATATAAGCAAGTACCTTGACCCGTGTTTGAGACCCATCGAAAACACATCCCTAGTCGTCCTCTCTCTTGTTTACACCTCACATTTATTTTATTATTTGGTTTGGAATTGAATTGTGACAGATTCCCAATCCCCCCTACATTATTTGTTGTTTGGACAATTTATTCTCGTTGTGAAGTATTTATTTTACAATATCTTTGGGTAAGCTCTAATTCCTTGTGGGATCGACCCCGACTCCCATCAGGTAATATAAATTTTATTTTGCTTAATGATCACCGATACCTCCATCTTGGAGAGTACGTTTGAGCATTACCAAAAATGGTATCGTTGCCGGGGAATTGTGTTTAAATAGCCTTTTTGATTGTGAATTGAAATCACATTGTAGAGTGTTTATTCTTTTTATTTGGTTTGTTGTTTTTGATTGATTGAACAGGTAGCCCATGAGCAATGTGGGCAATAATGGAAGTGTCGACGGATTCATAGACACGACCAATGAACCTGCAATTCAAGGAAGGGTAGGTGCAATCCACCTACCTACCACGGTTGGAAATACAGTATTCCATTTCACTAGAACTATGCTCCATCTAATACAAATGAAAGGGATGTTTAGATGAGCAGCACACGAAGATGCAAATAAGCACATCTAAAACTTTGTGGAGATATGCCAACCTTTCATCTTCCAAAACATTCCCCAAGAATCTATTTGACTTTGCCTATTCCACTTCTCTCTAACGGGGGAAGCCACTGCGTGGTTGGAAGAATTACCTGATGAGTCAATCACCTCTTGGGCTGAGTTGGTAGAAGCTTTCACAGTTAGATTTTTCCCTCCCTCAAGAATTATGCAGCTCAGGGATGAAATCACCAACTTTTGCCAACTTCCCGACGAGCCTTTGCACGAGGCATGGTTGATATTTAAGAAGAAACTCATGTTGTGTCCGAACCACAGATTGTCGTATAATCTCTTGCTACAAAGATTTTATAGGGCTTTGAAATCAATGAAAAAATCTTTGGCTAACAACCTCGGGAGTGGTACTTTCATGGACCAATAATTTGGTGTCGCCTCGGCCATTCTAGAGAGAATGACCAAGACTAACAAAGATTGGCACACAAGGGAGGCTGATATTTCTACCTCGGGAGTGACCACATCTATTTTGACAAATGAGATGCGGAAAAAGGATGAAGAAAGAGACAAAACCATAGCCAAGATAATGACACAAATAGATCTCTTGGCCAAGCATATGATGGGGTTCGGAAGTGCTAAGATCGTGAATGTTGTGAGTACACCAGAGATAAAGGCTAGTGAAGATGAGTTAATGACCATCATGGATGGTAAAATTTGCTATTTGTTAGTGGGTTCTCATCCCGGGTATTATCGCCCGGGGGATGAAAATCAAGGTTGGAATAGGGATAAGGAATGAGATAGAAATTAGAGGGACCATGACAAAGAGGGTGATAGATACAACCACTGGAGCTTAAATCCACATGTACCTCCAAATAAGTCGGATTCTTTATATCAACCTACCACAAGAAATCCGGGTAACTCGAAGATAGGGGATATGTTGTACTTGGTCTTAAAGAAGGTGGAAACTACAAACACCGAGGTTAGTGAGATTAAAAGAAAAGTTTCAACACTTCATCAAACCGTGAGCTCTCATTTGGACTCAATCAAGCATCTTGAAGCTCAAATGAACCATCTATCCACTCAAATAAATCCGAGAATGAGGGGAACACTCTCTAGTGGTGTGGTGAAAAAGCCCGTTGTGGATGTTGTGAAGAAGCCGACTGATGTAGTGAAGAGGCCTTTTGTTGAACCTGTTATGGAGCCCTGTGACAAAAAAGAAGAGGTTGTGTTTGGAAAAGATGTTGAAGAACCGGAAGTTGGGGTGAAGCTTTGTGCACCCAACATCCCGGTGGATGTTAATCTTGATGATGAATGAGAGGAGGCTGAATCTCCCCCCACCAAGTGGCTATAGACATTGAGGAGGATACTCCTATTGTGCAAAGTGTACTGACCACACTACCCAAAGGACCTCCTCCGTACCCTCAAAGATTGAATAAGAAGAAGGAAGAGAACAAATTCAATAAGTTTGTTGACATGTTTAGCAAACTTTTGATAAATATTCCTTTGGTTGAAGGCTTAATTCAAATGCCAGGGTATGCCAAATTCATGAAGGAGCTGCTCAAGAAAAAGAGGTTTGTTGATGTGGGCACCGTTGAGATCTCACACAGCTGTAGCGCTGTGACGAACAAGTAATGTTGCTACAAAATGGGACGACCTAGGTGCATTTACTATTCCTTGTACTATTGGGCTCTTTGTATTCCGTAAAGCCTTGTGTGACTTAGGGGCAAGCATCAACTTGATGCCCCTAGTGATCTTCAAGAAGTTAGAGATTGGGCACGCCCAAACCTACTCCCATGCGACTACTCATGGCTGATCGGTCCATCAAGCGTCCAGTAGGAATTCTATTTGACATGTTTGTCAAGGTTGATAAGTTTATTCTCTCGGCCGACTTTGTGATTTTAGATTGCGAGGTGGATATCGAGGTTCCCATCATATTAGGGCGACCATTATTGGCTAGGGGGAGAGCCTTGCTGTATGTTGAACTCGGAGAGCTCAAGTTCCGAGTAGGAAGAGAAGTAGTGACATTCAATGTTTGCCAACCCACAAAGCCTTTGGATGAATTGTGAGTAGTCTCGGTGATCGATGTTGAGGGAAAGCTTGATGATGCCCTTGAGGAGTTTGAAATGGGAAAGATGCCCATGTTTGAAGAGTTGCTAAGTCAGCAATAAGGTGATGTTTTGAGGACATTGAAGGAGCAATTCCCCTTTTTGGGGTGGGGCCACGCCAATAAAATTGGCATGCTATCCGTCAATGACTAAAGTTTGAGGTACTATCGTCGAGCTGCGACGTAAAATCAAGCGCTTCTTGGGAGGAAACCCAAGTGATTTTACTTTGTTTTTCATTACCTTTTTGTTATTTTTGTTTTGTTTTAGGAATGCATGGAGAGAAAAAATGATAAAGTGGAAAAATGAGACAAAAAGGGGATGTGCGGATAGCCGTGCGGTTCGCATGAGCTTTTGTGCTTGTTGCATAGGCCACCACATCCCAAAGCAGTGAACTGTAGGAAAAATATTGAGTCAGAGGCGACGTGCGCTGGGCTGTGCGTTCCGCACGAGCCCTTGTGCGTGTCGCACACTATAATAGAAGAAGGGCCAAGTTCAGGCATGAAATAGTGAGGTGCGAAGCGGCATGTGGTCCGACAAGGACTTGTGCGAATCACACGTCGCGGTGCACCAAGGTAAGTTTTGAAAATTCTTATTGACCGACCTGATGACTTTTCTACTTCTTTTTCTCTTTTAAACTGACACCTTCACCCTTTTTATCCCATATTTCTCCAAACCCCCACAATTTCTCTCCCAAAATCCTCCACTAATCCTCCAAACTCACCAAAAATCTTCTGTTTCTCTCACCCACACCCCTCTATCGCCGTTGTCTGTCACCAACGCCGTTGTTTTCTCTGGGAAAATTATGGGTCTCCATTGTTGCACCTTGAAAAAGCTTCAATTTTGCTTCCCTTCTCATAATCTTCACTTGTGGTAAGTTCCACTATGATAAATAAATGTTTTTTATTTATTGGGAACTCATATTGTGAAGCATGCTTGTTAGAATAACCATGTTGATTTTGGGTGAGATCCGAAAATTTTGGATCCCTAATTTTGGGTTGTATTGTTGATTTTGCTTAAAATTAACTTGGTAGAACTTGAAGTGATGATAATGCATGTTGATTGTAGTAGTTTTTAGCCTTAAAAATCTATGTTTAGGGTGAAGTTTGAGTAACTCACTTGTGATTGGTGCATGATTTGGCTCTATGACAGATTGGGTGACGTCATTCTTAAGGGAAAATCATCGTCTTCATGAGGTTTTGATTGAAAATTTATGTCGGGGTTGAAATTCGTTACTACTCTTATTGTCACACCCCAAAACAGGGGAGGCGGGACCCGCACCCAGAGCCCCAAAAGGCCGAGGGCCCTAAAATCTAGTGTATCTCTATTGAACTTGCTGGAGGTCTGAGACCGACAAGGTCTCCAAATATAGCAATTAGAAACACTGATAGCTCAATAATAGGTAAGCAACTCAAGGCCGGCAAGGCTAATATCATAGTAGATATCTAATAACAAGACCGACAAGGCCATACCCAACACTGACATACATATACATTTCTAGAAGCCTCTACGAGTAAATAAAATATCTCATAGCCAGGATAGGGCCCTGTACTACCCATAACTGTACATATACATAACCTGATCAAAATATAAGGTAGACCTCTGACTCGTCAGCTCTAGGAAGAATGGAGCTTACCAAAATGGCTGAACTCTGCAACTCCTACTGAAGAGGTCTGTTTGGGTTTCTGTCTGGACCTGCAGGCATGAATGCAGAACCCCCCAGGCAATGGGGACATCAATACAAAAATAATGTACTGGTATGTAAGGTAGAAACATAATAGTAAGTTGCAAGTAGTAAATCAGAACATGATATAATATGAAATTTGTAAAATGTAATCGGTAAGACTCGTTAAGCTCTTTTCTCCTTTAGCGCAATAGCGCCTCAGTGCATCCTATATATAATAGAATCAATATGAAAGTAGCGCCTCGACGCACACTATGTATATAATGGCCTCAATATGATAGTAGCACCACGGTGAACACTATGTATATAATGGCCTCAATATGGAAGTAGCACCTCTGTGCACACTATGTATATAATAGACTCAACATGGCAGTAGCACCTCGGTGCACACTATGTATATAATAGCCTCAATATGGCAGTAGTGCCTCAGCGCATACTTGTCACGACCCGATTTCTCAGGTCATGATGGCACCTACAACCCCCTTAGTAGGCAAATCAATTCCCGTAGCCCAAAACGGTTAGTAATGGGCTACTACCTAACAAAAATGCACAATAAGAAGAAATAAGCAGAAAGAGAATAGAAAGATAGACAATGTGGAAGAAAATAACCTGAATATATACATAAAGATACTACACAAACCCCAAGACTTGGTATCGACAGTACAAAAGCTTCTAATAGAATACAAGTGCTAGAAGTAACAAAATACAATATAAATCTGTCTCCGAATGTACAAGGAGTAACAGTGCCAAAAGCTGAGCCATGGTCAAGCCCCGACCATCAGGTGCTCACCCTAGTCTCGAATGTCCCAAAAGCTGCATGAGTCTCTAATGCGATCAACGACGAAAGCTCAACTAATATCTGCATCAGAAAGATGCAAAAGTGTAGTATGAGCACCAAGACAATGGGTACTCAGTAGGCATCATCGGCCGACTGAGCGCATATAAGATATAAAAACATTAAGTAGCAGATAACAAGAAAGCAGTCACTGAAGTAGTAGAAAAATCACAGGGAACTAGAACGGATAAAAGACAACCAAGAGTTATAAGCATATAATGCTAGCACAGAAGATATACATAACACAAAAAACACAGGTGTAATAAAGGAGAACGCACCTGGAATTCTTGCCACAACAGTATATATAAAAGAGAGAGTTTAGAAGCATGGCGGTATATCGGTAACCTCAAGTAAAAGGAAAAGAAGGAGAGCAGTCTAACATACTTAAGATGGAATCAATAAGCATAACGAAATCATAATACCAATACAACTTCCAGGTAGCATAAAAAGGAATCCACCTCACAAGTACAACCCTAGGATGGAATAACTAACCCACAATAACTGAGAGGTACTACTCAAATCCTGATAAGAATGAAACCATAAACTCACAATCCACTCAAGAGGCCACATAAAAGTGCCTCAATAATAAAGGAGTCACTAGCCCTCACAATAATAAAAATCCCATAACCGGAGCCTCAACAAGCTAGTAACCACTAAATCACCAAGAAATAAGGACCATCACCAGCTCTATAAAGCGACAAGAGTAATCTAAACTACCTACAGTCCCAACGGCTGCCTATACAACCAAGGAACGCAATCAAGTGAAAACAAACCCTCCGTCCGCCCATACAACCGGAGCGTACACTGAACACACATCAAACTAGGGTGGAATGCAAGTGAAATAAGCATGATGATGATGAATCTGATGTAATAGTGCCCCGTATGTTACCCCCTCTGGTACCTATAAGGGCTAATTGAGGCGGGATCCATGGAAGGATCTTTCCCGTATACCTTTCCAACACCGTATACCCCTCCTCCTGACATGTTGCGTCAGCCCATAGCCTGTGGCCCAGGAACGACAAGGGTCCATGGAGGTCTACCCCTCGACCACATAAAAAACCGTACAATCTCGTAGTACATGCTCCGCTTTGACCTGGGTCTAAAACAGTAGTCATGTATCAATAACACTTATCAAGGGTGCCCGGAGCGTATCTGGGTCTAAAATAGTCGTCCAATCTCAATAACTCTTATAAAAGGGTGCCCGGAGCATTTCCGGGTCTAAATAAAAAATAAAGTGTCAAAATCCCTAAACAGGGTGCCCGGCTCGTATCTGGGTCTAAATCTATAGAAAAATAATGTCTAGTGCTACGGTCTAGCCGAGCCTTGTAGCAAGATGAAAAACAGTAATCAAATCATCGTAGTATCCTCTCTACTCTAAGAGGTTTTATAAAAGTCAGTTTAAAACCTCCTTCAAGTCATGTACCAAAAATGGGCCCTCGGGGCCATGCAAGGTTTAGAAAATCATTTATAGTAGGCTCGAAGCCAAATCAGCAGTAAAACATGCAGGTAAAACCTTTTTCATGTATGATATGCTCGCAAACAATAGAGTAGCCCAAAACGGCCCACAAACATTTCCTATCGGCCCTGCACAGGCTCAACAGCTCTACATCAGTCATAACCAGCCTGGAATGATATCTTTATGTCCGGGACTCATGGACATTTCCAAATAACCCACCATCTATGTTCCAGAGTCAATATAAGGCCATACATGACCACAAGGTAATATACAATCCTGATACGAATACTACAATCAACATACAAAATAAACGGATAGAAAAGGCGGACAAGGTCTGGGGTATTAACCTATAACAACCCACCCAAGGATGCTAATTAATGTAGTTATAGCCTATATATGCAGAATATAGGTAGGGAAAGCCATAACCTACCTATCGTCCGATGAATAGCTACAGAGACCGTGTCGTCCAGGCTCAAACTGCTCTGGGAAGCTCTAATTTGCCAAACCACTATCAATACAATAATTTATACGTCAAAAAAATACTAACGATACCTATATTGCTATAATAATAGCCGGGTCAAAATTGGGGTCACAAACCGACCCATGTGCCCCATGACCTGAAACTGGAAACAAAAAATACACACGTGTTCCTTACCATCCCAGGAGCACATGCTCAAAATTTGAGCGGAAACGGACAGGAAATGGGGCTCCAAAATAGCCCACTCATTTAAGGAATTAAGAGAAATTTAATGGAGAAAACGGAAATTAAGAGAGGACTTACCTATCATAGAAGTCAATAATCGAGCAAGGATCGTCACAACAATGCCCTCCAACCAGTAGGGGACAATTATAGAGGAATATGGAGGATTTTAGGTGTTTGGCTATGGAGGTTTGGACTTGTTGTGTTTGAAGAAGTGAAGAAGAAACAAGGAAAAGGAAACTTGAGCTGCCTGCCTTGACCTTCGAAAATGCGGCCAAGGCGTCGCCTTCGCGAAGAACAAAATAGGCAGCTGGCCAAATGCCCTTCGCGAACGCGGCCAAGGCCCGCGAACGCGGAGAAATGAGTTGGGGCAGCTGGAAAATGGCCTTCGCGAACGCGGCCATCCCTCTGCGAATGCAAAGAACAAAATGGGGTGGCTGGAAATTACCCTTCGCGAACGCGGCCACCCCTCTGCGAAGGCGATGAATAAAAGGGCCCATGACAGCAACCAGTTGTCAAGGGCAGATTGTTCACACTATGGGTCCCCGGGAATGGATCTGGGTCCCGCAAACACAAATGACCTGAGCTATTCAACCAGAAACATCATTTTGAATCTAATAGAATTGACGAAAATCCCATCGAAGGTCAACTTAATGAAAAGTGGGTCCCAAGCCCAAAATCAACCTTTGCCAACTATTTCCAAAATGGAACCCAATGGTCGAAAATAAGTTTGGAAGCCTCGGGACCCGAACCAATGGTCCCTCTAGCCTAAACTTGATATTCCGGAACTAACAGTGCTGACAGAATTTTTATCCGTGGCCGTCTTCTCCAAATGTTGACCAAAGTCAACCAAACAAGCCCAACTGGCCTGAAAACACAGAACGAGAGGGAATCCCAAGCTGAAAAGCTCCCGGATCCCGACCAAAGGTCTCACTAAACCGAAGTCTATGCTCCGGAGCTAACGGAACTGTCAGAATCCAATTCCTAGCACGTTTACCAAAGATGTTGACTGAAGTCAACAATTTCCAAAGTTAAAGGCTCTAAAACCAGGAATGGACAAAAAGACCAATCAAATGACCCAAGCACCGAACTACCGGTCTCAGCAAGCCATAAATGACTTTGGGCTGCTACAGGCAAGCTCTAATGGTACAAGAAAGGCGAACACGCATAAATGATCGAAAGAGTCATTATATCATCCACTACTAAAAAGACTTTCATCCCCGAAAGTCAGGAAAGAAGAAAAGACTAGAGATTTAAGAATAATGGATACGAAGCCCGCACTACTCTCTCGAACAACCCGGGTAGCCTCCTCGACCGGACGGCACCCAACAAAATGAAACCACAAAAGTCAACTAAGCCTACCCTTTATACTAACCAAGCTAGATTCCAACCTTAAACTCCAAAATTCCAAAGATCTGCCAACCCAAACTGAACCTCGAGAATCTCAACTGGAAAACACCAACACAACACTGAAACCAGAGAAGCAAAGTGATCAACACACAGAACTCGAATCTTTGAAACCACAACCAAGTTTACCAAAAAAGTCTTTAATCCAAAACTCTAACTCATGAACCCGATTATCCACAAAACCCCTTTTATTCTGAACTTAATCCTTTTGCACCACAAGTCGGAAGCTTCATACAATTCAAACTCTCAAACCACCCTCGAAGCATCAACTGACACACCAGAGATCCATATTTCCCGCTTATACTTCACTTATGAATGAATCCATCCCTTTAACTCAAACCCTTTCCAAGCCTATCTATAGCCTACTATCCTTTGACATCCAAAACACTAACCCAAAGCACATACTCGAAAGCTGTAGTAGTTTTACTCCAACTGACCACCAACCAACAGACAAATACCTCTGCTAACATCAAACTCGATAACTCAACCCAACTGAATAACCCATATGAACTCGGCTGAAGCTTGCACATCCAAGTTAGGAAAGGCATGCATGAATTCCCCTGTGTTGACGGAGAATCTTCTAAACTGTAGAATGAAACCAACCTCGTTGAACTGGACCCAATCTGAATCAACTGAATATGAAGGCACTAGGAAAATCTTCCCAACAGACCCAAACTAGAACCAAGATCTTGCAAGAAGTATGGTATGCCGACCACAAAGTCTGAAATCACCAGCTAAGCTCCAAACTCTAAGAATACTCAAACACCACGTAGATTTGAATTCGCCTTATAACTCTCACCTCAGGAAGAAGTCCACCATGACACGAATATCACATCAAAACACCCCAAAGTTAAAAGGAAAAGGTGCCTGGGGCTCAAAGTCGCCATCTAGATATAGAATTTCTGCATATACCCTCAACTCACCCCTTTGGTTCGAATCAACCGCTCTACCATATCAGCATACAAACCAACCTTCTCAAAGCATAAAATATACCAAACTTCTAGTCCTTACTGTCTGAGTCTAGACAATGTGGGAATGTTATATAAAGGACAACCCCCGAAGACCCAACTAAATAAGCATTTCAAACTCTTGACAATGAAGACGACGATCAATCTCAAAGTAACATTAGAACTCAAAATAGCCCTGCTAGCCTCAACCCGCACAGCCTGATCACCTATAGCATATACCACAGCTGAATCTCAATCTCATACCGTTGAGTCTGGATAACCAGTGTATAAGGAACCTCGTACTATCTAGAACACTATCAAAATCTGGAATGTCTAACCTAGCTCAAAGGTTGGCCAAGGACTAGGTGTCCAAGGCCAACTGTCACCCCATAACGGGAAATGGGTAAGCTAAGTTATCCGAACTCAATGCCTTCGAACCCAAGAAGCTGCAACCGAAAGAACCAACTACGAACCATCCAGAGTAGTTTGCTAGCCCGTGATTTTTGGAACCCAATCCTGATTCACTAACCACCGCTTTTGTCGAACACATATGTTGCAAATGAACCCTTAGGAACAGAAGCCAACTAGGCTTGAATATGCAAGTTGCCTAAGCCGCAGTTGCTACTGAAATCTCAAACTAATTGAAGGAAAACCACTACAATTTGTAGTAGGTCAAATCAAGTAACCAACCCATAACCCAAAGCAAACCTCTGTCCTCACCTCAGTCAACTGCTAAAACACATAAGCATGAACAAGGAGTCATCTCCCTCCTTTTACAACTAAACGAACCCTTTCTTAGCATATACCGAACCCTACAAACTCCTTGTCAATAGAATCTGAAGCCATTTCCTTAGCTCCCATACTTACATTGTCAAAACTCAACAAAGGCAGGAGAAAATGGGTCGAATGCCTGACTCACCAAATATGTTATGAATACAACTCAACCACGAGGCTACAATCAACACTTAGTTGAAAATGCTAAAGCCAAAACTCAATCACAATACCACAATCAAAGGATCAACCAGAGAGCTACCTCCAAAATTCATTCCAACTGGCACCGGGGAAAAATTAAGACAACCCAACTGGACAAGAAACTGAAGGAGACTATGAGAACAACCCACATACCTGCCAACCTCCTAAACCAACCAACAAAGAGGGTCGATTCTAATCACCTGAGAAAGAAAAGCCAAACCACGCTCACTAGCATAACAAACATCATCCAAACTCAAAACAAGAGTCCAAACTCTGGCATAACCACCGGTAACACTAAACCCACACATAATCATCTAGCAACACTAGAAAATAGCCTAGGTAACTACCATCTAGGAATGCTCAACAAGGAAGACTTAACATAAGTCTAGAGCCACAACGGAACAGGAAACAAACCCAACCAAAAAGGAGACTAGCAGAACTACCCACGAGCTACAAATCCGGGTAAGCACCTATCAAGGATAACTCACCCCATCTGCTACTAAGGAATAAACTACCAGGAGAAGACACGCATAGAAGCTACAATCCAAAAATCAAACAACTAAATAAGTATAAGGTAGGCGCATATAAGCAATTAAATGACAGAAAGGATAGAATCGCAACGCGAGCAGTATTGTCATAAGTCGAAGGTAACAGAAGCCTAACTTGGAGCAACGATATCAGGAACCTCAACCTCGGGCCCACCAAGAGGGGCATCGGACTGACGGGGTCTAACACTGGTTGGAGTAGTCAAAGTTGAAGGCTCAACCATACCTCATAGGGGACAATCACTAAAATAGTGACCAACCACTTCACAGTCATAATACCCTGGCTGACTAGGATATGCGAACGTAGGGCAATCCCTAGGAAAGTGCCCATGCTCACTACATTGAAAGCATACCCCACTAAATAAAGTTGGACATAAAGATCTCTATAAACCTGACCAGCTATCATGGGATACATACCCTCAAGGCGAACCCCAAAAAACCTGATTCGTGCCCTACCTACTCTGCTCAACATGCCCTGTACCACCACCCTCTAAAACTTGTGGAGTAACTATAACTGGTCTGGTAGATAAGAAACAATGGAACCTATCTCTGGAGGTGGTGTCACGCTGCGAGGCTACCCCTTAGACGTAACACGAGACTTGGAACCACAAGGATCCCAAGCTAACCCTTGGTCATAGCAATCTCGAGCATAACAAAGATAAGACATAGCGGAAGCATCAAAGTAAATTCGGAACCCAAAAGACGTAGAACAAATAGAGAGTCGAATAGGAAATACAACTCAAAGATTATCTCATAATATCTATGTCTGAAAGCCTCTAATACAATCATAGAGAGTTGATAGGACAACACCCCAACTAACTCGACAAATTAATACATAAAGGAAACATAAAAACTGAAACAAGATCTAGTCCTCAAACTATGAGGACTTACCAAAGCTACTTACCAAAGCTGGCAGAGGGAGTGGCCTGGAACTCTAGCCACAAACCTGAGAAGGTATGCCTGAATTTGCATCATCAAAGGATGCAATGCAATATGCATTAGTACTATGGAATGTACTAAGTATGTGAGCAATGCATGAACATCATGAAAACATGCTAAGTATACTTAAATAACTGAAATCATGCTTTTAAAGATAAACTAAATGCAATGACTCTAATACTTTCTTTAAGCTGAAACATAATCATAAGTAATAAGTCTGATATCTGAATAAGAGCCAAATGCAAGTTTAAAAGCATAAACTGTTTTCTTGTGGGAGGTTCTCTAATCGACAGAGACCATGTGAGCTACATGGAATTCGATGTATCCGGCCCATCAAAAGGACCCAATATACCTTGCTAGGGTATAAAGGCATTACTTGGCGTGATCACTAAACTGATGCCCAATAGAGGGCACTTAAGACCTACGGTGGTACATAGTTTTGGGACCTTTTTGGGTACTCTCACCCTGTCCAACTCGGTGCTAATACTACTCTCAAAACATACATATAACTCATATAATACTTGGGAATATCTGATGCCAAATCTGTTTGAAAAGCATTAGGGTATATCTGATACCGTGCAATTCACTTAGCTTAGGTGGGCATATCTAGATGCCAAACCTTTCTTTAAACATAGGGACATATCTGATGTCCAAACTTTCTTTAAACATAGGGACATATTTGATGTCCAAAACTGTTGGAAAAGCATAAGGACATATCTGATGTCATGCAATTCAAAAGTCGTGATTCTTAAAACTTTGCAAGACCATAACTCAAAATATACTTTTATTGCTACATTCATACTTAAAGAGTTAATCATGCAATTTCATAAATACAGAGAGGCCATGATATCTAATTATGCCAACTTTCTCTTAAAAACATGTAAATTCATAGTTTTATGCTAGAAATCAACATTTATGCTTGGGCTTTTAAAACCAATGAGAGAATCATAATCAAATCATGAGTAATCAAGAGGAAACCATGAATTTAAACATAGAAACTCATTTCATAAACTTTCCTCAATTTTAGATAAAAACCCTAATCTCATAACTTCATAATTCAAGATAAGAGTTGGGGAATTTGGGCACAAGGGTGAAAGGAACTCATTGTTAAAAACCCACATACCTTGGTGGAAGATTACCTACTTGATTGGAAAAGAACTAGGAGACTTGACTTGGAGCTTGGAGACTTGAACTTGAGAGAAATTTTCCTCTTTGAGTGAAGAATGATGAACTTAAGAGGGACTTAGTGTAATATGGGTGAAAACTCTTCTAAAAGTAGTCAAAACGACTTCACTTAATACATAATAGGGTGCGAAATGACCAAAATACCCCTGGGATTTAAATGAAAAGTTTTAGGAAACTGGGCCGCCTTACGGGTTATCCGACGGGAGTCATGCCCATGATGGCCCATCGGCCAAGACGTCGGGTAGGGGTGGCTTTGGTTGAATTTTACTGGTCCCTTTTGACGGCGGGCTCCCACGGCCCAACTCACTGGCGATGCCCGTGGCTTAGCCCATCGGGAGACTGGTTGCTGGGGAGGAATGGCTGGACCATTTTGATGGTGAGGTCCTACGGGCCATCGCACCTGCGACGCCTGTCATGGCCGCCCATCGGAATAAGGCAGCTGGCACAGTACAACTGTGCAGTCTTCACGGGGTACCCCACGGGCCGTCTGAGCTACGACACCCATGGCACTTCCCGTGGTGACCACACAGTTTGTAGAAAATGCAGCAACCTTGATGGGTTTAGGATTTGATAGCTGGATATGTGTACGGGGTGTTACAATATCCCCCTCTTGGGATCAATCGTCCTTGAATGAAGGCTAGAAAAGGGAAACTGAGGGGAAAACAGCCCAACTGAACATCAAAACATAGAAATCAAGGGGTAATCATGAAACCTGAACTTTTTAACTTAAAAGCATGATAAACTAACTTCGTAAAACATGGATGCATGCTAGAATCATGAGAGGAACTGATGGAGTAGAATCAGAGGGACGTATTAAGGAGGAACCTAGTACCTCAACCTGGAACTGAATCGGAAGGAAAGAGATGAGGATATTTGGGCTTCATGGCCTCTTCCGCTTCCCAAGTAGCACCCTCAACAAGCTATTTCCTCCAAAGGACTTTTACCAAAGCGACTTCTTTGCTTCGCAACCTCCGAATCAGATGACCAAGGATCTCCATGGGAACCTCCTCATAGGTGAGAATATCCTTCACACCTACATCTTCCAAAGGAACGATCAAGCTGGATCGCCAACACACTTCTTCAACAAGGAAACATGGAAAACTGGATGAACCGCTTCCAACTGCGTTGGCAACTCCAACTCATAAGCAACACTACCAACTCTCCTCGAAATTCGATAAGGACCTACAAAATGGGGACTGAGTTTTCCTTTCTTGCCAAACCTCATCACACCCTTCATGGGTGATACCTTAAGGAAAACCCAATCATCAACTTCGAATTCTAACTCCCTTCTCCTCACATCCGCATAAGATTTCTGTCAACTCTGAGTGGTCTTCAACCTTTCTCGAATAAGCTGAACCTTCTCCATAGTCTCATGCACCGAATCTGGACCAATCAAGGATGCCTCACCAACCTCGAATTAACCAATAGGAGATCTACACCTCCTGCCATAAAGTGCCTCATATAGAGCCATCTGGATACTAGAGTGAAAGATGTTATTGTAGGCAAACTCGATAAGAGGTAAGTGATCATCCCAATTCCCTTTGAAATCAATAACACAAGATCTCAACATATCCTCCAAAGTATGAATAGTATGCTCGGCCTGGCCATCCGTCTGAGGGTGAAAAGTTATGCTAAGCTTCACTTTAGTACCAAGACCTTTCTAAAATGACCTCCAAAACTAAGATGTAAACTGAGGACCTCTATCCAAAATGATAGACAAGGGAACACCATGCAATCAGACTATCTGCCAAATGTAGATTCTGGCATAATCATCCGCTATATCTGTAGTCTTAACAGCCAAGAAATGGGATGACTTGGTCATCCGGTTGACAATCACCCAAATAGAGTCATGTTTCCTTTGTGTATGAGGCAATCCCGTAATAATGTCCATATTGATTGCTTCCCATTTCCAAGTGGGAAGGTAAATATCTTCAAGCATACCACCTGGACTTTGATGTTCCACCTTTACCTGCTGACAGTTAGGACACTTAGCCAAAAACCCGGCTATGTCCTTCTTCATACCATTTCACCAAAAGAATTCCCGTAGATCACGGTACATCTTAGTGGCACCTGGATGAATGCAGTATCTAGAACTGTTAGACTCGGACAAAATCTTCTATCTAAACCCATCAACATCTGGCACACATAAGCGACCTTAATAACGAAGCACACCATCTCCCCCTTGGTAAAAAACCTCAACCCTCTGTTGATGAATTGCACCCTTAAGCGATCTTGGTCTTGCTTGGCTTTCACCTCAGCCACCAAGGATGATTTGGCACCATTAGTCACAATTACACCACCTTCGGTCGAGTCCATAAGGCGAACTCCCAACCGAGAAAGCCTATGAAATTCTTTAACCAATTCCTTCTTTCCATCTTCGATAAAAGCTACACTTCCCATGGACAACCTACTCAAAGCATCCGCCACAACATTGGCCTTACCCAGATGGTAAAGCACACTCATATCATAATCCTTAAGGAGCTCAAGCCATCTCCTTTGTCACAAATTCAATTCCTTTTGAGTGAACACATACTGGAGACTCTTATGATCGGTGAAAACATCCACATGCACACCATACAAGTAGTGTCCCCAAATCTTCAAAGCAAAAACCACGGTCGCTAGCTCAAGATCATGAGTAGGGTAGTTCTTCTCATGCACCTTAAGCTATTTCGAGGCATAAGCAATCACCTTGCCCCATTGCATCAAAACACAACCCAATCTAATTTTGGAGGCATCACAATACACAACAAAATCATCAAGGCCCTCGGGTAGAGCCAATACTGGAGCTCTAGTCAATCGAGTCTTCAATTCCTGAAAACTTTTCTCACAAGAGTCGGACCACTGAAACTTAACCTTTTTCTGAGTCAATCGGGTTAATGGGGTAGCAAGGGAAGAAAACCCTTCCACAAATCTCCTATAGTAACCAGCCAAACCCAAGAAGCTTCTAATATCGGATGGAGAAGTGGGTCTAGGCCAGTTCTTTACCGCCTCGATCGTTTGAGAGTCGACCCGAATACCATCACTAGTCACAATGTGACCTAGAAAAGCAACAGACTGCATCCAGAATTCACACTTGCTGAACTTAGCAAACAACTGTCTATCCTTGAGAGTTTGCAACACAACCCTCAAGTGATCCGCATACTCCTCCTCACACCGAGAGTAGATGAGGATATCATCAATGAAAACAATCATAAACATATCCAAATACTGCTTGAACACATAGTTCATCAAATCCATAAAAGCTGCAGGAGCATTCGTTAGACCAAAAGACATAACAACAAACTTATAATGACCATACCGAGTCCTGAAAGCTGTCTTTGAGATATCACACTCCCGAACCCGAAGCTGCTGATAACCGGATGTAAGGTCGATTTTGGAGAAGAAACTAGCACCCTGAAGATCGAACAAGTCATCAATCCTAGGAATGGGATACTTATTCTTGATTGTGACCTTTTTCAATTGATTGTAATCGATACACATTCTAAGAGATCCATCCTTATTCCGAACAAACAAAACTGAGGCACCCCAAAGAGAAATACTAGGCATGATAAAACCCTTATCAAGCAAGTCTTTCAGCTGATCTTTCAACTCCTTAAGTTCTGCGGGGGCCATTCTATAGGGAGGAATAGAGATAGGATTTGTATTCAGAAGAAAATCTATCCTAAAGTCAATTTACCGCTCGGGAGGGACTGCAGGTAAATCATCGGGAAATACTTTTGGAAATTGATTCACAACAGGAACCGACTGAATAGTTGGGGTGTCGGACTCTGTGTCCATAACTCAAACTATATAATAGACATAACCCTTAGAAATCATCTTCCTAGCCTTGAGATAAGATATGAAATGACCCTTCGAAGAAGAGGGACTACCTTGTCATTCTAGGACGGGTTCATTAGGAAACTTAAAACTAACCACACAGGTGCGGCAATCAACTGAAGCATAACATGCATACAACCAATCCATACCAAGAATGACATCAAAATCAGTCATCTCCAACTCTACTAAATCCGCTGAAGTGACTCTATGAAGAACTGAGATAGGGTAATTTTGATAGACTCTTTCGGCTAGGATTGACTCACCAATAGGAGTAGAAACATGAAAGGGTTCTAAAAGCAATTCAGGACGAATCTCAAACTTACAAGCCACATAAGGGGTTACAAAATATAAGGAAGCACCGGGATCTAACAGGGCATACACATCAAGAGAGAAGACTTTCAACATAAGGGGCATACACAGCTGCGCCCTGCGGGGCAGGTCTACCACCTGAAGCTGCGGGGGTAGATTGATTCCTACCACCTCCCTGACCCTTCTTAAGTGAAGGGCAATCCCTAACGCGATGCCTGGTTTGACCATACCCAAAGCGACCCTCTCTCTACCAATCATACACTCACTAGGGTGAGTCTTCCCACACTTAACACAAGCTGGGTAAGAAGATCCTTTAGTAACACTACCCTGAGACTGGGAATAGGAGCCAAACCCTCTACCACTCTAATCATGACAAGGCTTCTGAGCCTGGGTAGTAGCACTAGCAGAAGAGTGAACAGGACCTGATGACTTTTTCTGGAAAGAAGAGCGATGTCCACTTCCGGACCTGTGATGACCAAAACCTAATCCCTGGATCTAACCCTCTTGTTCTCGTTGGCCATCTTGCTAAGTTTTTCACCCTCAATCTGATGGGCATGAGTCATGAGTCATGAGATGAGAGATGTTCATATCACTTAACAACAAAGCAGACCTACACTCTTTCTTCACTATATTAGAAACACCATAGATGAATTTTCTCATTTGATCATGCGGGTCCGCTACCATAGAGGGAGCATATCTAGACAACTGAGTGAACTTCAAACTATACTTTTGCACCGACATCGAACCTTGTCTTAAGTTCACAAATTCCTCCACTTTTGCTTGCCTCAACTCACAGGGAAACAACCTACCAAGAAAGGCTCTCTCGAAACACTTCCAAGTTGTGGGGATCGCATCCCTCACCCTAGACTCCTTCCATTGCATAAACCAAATATGAGCCACATCCTTGAGTTGATAGGATGCAAGCTCAACACAATAAACACTCGTTACTTGCATAACCTCAAATATTTTCTTCACCTTATCAATAAAATTGAGCGGGTCCTCTCCCACTTTCGAACCCCAAAACTCCAGCGGGTTCATACGGATAAAGTCATGAACTTGAGCCGCTACCCCACCTTGGGGATGATCAGGGGCAGGAGCCTTTTGATTTGCCAAAGTCTGATCAAGTAGGTGAATAGCATTCTTAAACTCATCATTCGTGACATTGGGAATCAGAACTTGAGGAGCGGCATTTTGAGCGGCTCAGGGAGGCATAGCACGTCGAGGAGGCATAATCTGAAACGCATAAGTTAAGGATTATAGGAACATTAGACTTAAGCTCTACCACACGATGTTATCATGAAAGAAGTGTAGTTTTTCTAAGACATCTTATAGCTTCCTTCTCATATATGTGGCGCGCTTCACACATATGAAAAAGACTCTACTCGATGCGGCTTTCAGACATCCTAGGACTCTTGAACCTTAGGCTCTAATACCAAGTTTCTCATGCCCCGAGGCTACCCGCTAGACGTTACACGGGACTTGAAATCACAAGGACCCCAAGCTAATCCTTGGTCATAGCAATCTCAAGCATAAAAAAGATAATACATCGCGGAAGCATCAAAGTAAATCTGAAACCCAAAAGACGTAGCACAAATAGAGAGTCAAATAGGAAATACAACTCAAAGATCATCTCATAACATCTTCTGAAAGCCTCTCATACAATTATAGAGAGTTGATGGGACAACACCCCAACTAACTCGACAAATTAATACGTAAAGGAAATATAAAAACTGAAACAAGATCTAGTCCTCAAACTATGAGGACTTACCAAAGCTGGCAGAGGGAGTGGCCTGGAACTCTAGCCACGAACCTGAGAAGGTATGCCTGAATTTGCATCATCAAAGGATGCAACGCAATATGCATGAGTACTATGGAATGTACTAAGTATGTGAGCAATGCATGAACATGATGAAAACATGCTAAGTATACTTAAATAACTGAAATCATGCTTTTAAAGATAAACTAAATGCAATGACTCTAATACTTTCTTTAAGCTAAAACATAATCATAAGTAATAAGTCTGATATCTGAATAAGAGCCAAATGCAAGTTTAAAAGCATAAACTGTTTTCTTGTGGGAGGTTCTCTAATAGACAGAGACCATGTGAGCTACATGGAATTCGATGTATCCGGCCCATCAAAAGGACCCAATATACCTTGCTAGGGTATAAAGGCATTACTTGGCGTGATCACTAAACTGAAGCCCAATAGAGGGCACTTAAGACCTACGGGGGTACGTAGTTCTGGGACCTTTTTGGGTACTCTCACCCTGTCCAACTCGGTGATAATACTACTCCCAAAACATACATATAGCTTATATAATACTTGGGAATATCTGATGCCAAATCTGTTTGAAAAGCATTAGGGTATATCTGATACCGTGCAATTCACTTAGCTTAGGTGGGCATATCTAGATGCCAAACCTTTCTTTAAACATAGGGACATATCTGATGTCCAAACTTTCTTTAAACATAGGGACATATTTGATGTCCAAAACTGTTGGAAAAGCATAAGGACATATCTGATGTCATGCAATTCAAAAGTCGTGATTCTTAAAACTTTGCAAGACCATAACTCAAAATATACTTTTCTTGCTACATTCATACTTAAAGAGTTAGTCATGCAATTTCATAAATATATAGAGGCCATGATATCTAATTATGCCAACTTTCTCTTAAAAACATGTAAATTCATAGTTTTATGCTAGAAATCAACATTTATGCCTGGGCTTTTAAAACCAATGAGAGAATCATAATCAAATCATGAGTAATCAAGAGGAAACCATGAATTTAAACATAGAAACTCATTTCATAAACTTTCCTCAATTTTAGATCAAAACCCTAATCTCACAACTTCATAATTCAAGATAAGAGTTGGGGAATTTGGGCACAAGGGTGAAAGGAACCCATTGTTAAAAACCCACATACCTTGGTGGAAGATTACCTACTTGACTGGAAAAGAACTAGGAGACTTGACTTGGAGCTTGGAGACCTGAACTTGAGAGAAATAATCCTCTTTGAGTGAAGAATGATGAACTTAAGAGGGACTTAGGGTAATATGGGTGAAAACCCTTCTAAAAGTAGTCAAAATGACTTCACTTAATACATAATAGGGTGGGAAATGACCAAAATACCCCTGGGATTTAAATGAAAAGTTTTAGGAAACTGGGCCGCCTTACAGGCTATCCGACGAGAGTCGTGCCCACGATGGCCCATCAGCCAAGACGTCGGGCAGGAGTGGCTTTGGTGGAAGTTTTTTTGTCCCTTTTGATGGCAAGCACTCATGGCCTATCGCACTGGCGACACTCGTGGCCTAGCCTATTAGGAGACTAGTTTTTGGGGAGGAATGGCTGGACCATTTTGACGGTGAGGTCCTATGGGCCGTCGCACCTGCGATGCCCATCGTGGCTGCTCGTCGGCTTGAGGCAGCTGGCACAGTCCAAGTGTGCGGTCTTAACAGGGCACCCCACGGGCTGTCTGAGCTGTGATGCCCGTGGCACTGCCCGTGGTGACCACACAGTTTGTAGGAAATGCAGCAACCTTGATGGATTTAGGATTCGATAGCTGGATACGTGTACGGGGTGTTACCAGTGGATCCCCCACCTCGAGTTCGAGAACCTCGAGAAATATCTTGGCAATGACGTTTCTTTGCACTACCTCCATAAGCCTCAGGGCATAAACCCTCGATAGCCCAAGCATGATCCGCTACCTGAAGGAAGGTAGTCCCAACTATAACCAAGTTCTCGGTAGCCAAATGGAGCGGTGAAATCAAAGCACCAACAAAGCTTTGAACTCTATCAAACTCCGAAGGTACCTCTTTAGCAGTACGCTTAACCATGTCATGAAATCTTGCCTCATACTCCAATACCGATAGACAACCCTACTGAAGAACTGGTAGCTCAACCCTAGCTGAAGCACTACTTATAGAACCGGGTACTGAAACACCCACCGAAGGATTCAGAGTCCTATCCACGATGTCCTGAAGAACTGGGGTAGCTATAAATCCAATCAGAGGCTGGTCTAACTGCACACCCCCTATCTGGTGCAGTAAACTCTCGCTCTGAAGTTCTGGCACTGATGGAAGCACTGAAGCAACAGGCACATAAGCCTCGACATCATGCACTGCCGAACTCGTCTTAGGCATCTGAGAAGGAATGAAACAATCGAAGTTTTTAGAAGTCAATAAAGCCAGGAGCGCATGATAAGGAGCCAAGAAGATGAAACTTTTCCTAATAATTCCATGTAGCCTCCTACAGATAGGATACGAACGTCATTGTACCAATCCGCGAGACTCTACGTAGACACTTTCTTCTGTACAATGACACCGGTGAATCTAGAGCTCTGATACCAAGCTATCACGACCTAATTTCTCAGGTCATGATGGCACCTACAACCCCCAGTAGGCGAACCAATTCCCGTAGCCCAGAACGGTTAGCAATGGGCTACTACCTAACCAAAATGCACAATAAGCAGAAATAAGCAAAGGCAGAATAGAAAGATAGACAATGCAAAAGCAAATAACCTTAATATATACATAAAGATACTATACCAACCCCAATACATGGTAGCGACAGTACAGAAACTTCTAATAGAATACAAGTGCTAGAAGTAACAAAATACAATATGAATCTGTCTCCGAAGGTACAAGGAGTAACAATGCCAAAAGATGAGACGTGGTCAAGCCCCGACCATCAGGCGCTCACCCTAGTCTCGAATGTCTCAAAAGCTACACGAGTCTCCAACGCGATCAACGGTGAAATCTCAACTAATATCTGCACCAAAAAGATGCAAAAGTGTAGTATGAGCACCAATAAAATGGGTACTCAGTGGGCATCATCGGCCAATTGAGCGCATATAAGATATAAAAATAGTAAGTAAAAGATAACAAGAAAGTAGTCACTGAAGCAGTTGAGAAAGCATAGGTAAATAGCACGGAGAAAAGACAACCAAGAGTTATAAGCATACAATGCTAGCACAGAAGATATACATAACACAGGAACACAGGTGTAAGAAAGAAGAACACACCTGGAATCCTTGCAACAACAGTATATATAAAAGAGAGAGTTTAGAAGCATGGCGGTATACCGGTAACCTCAAGTAAAAGGAAAAGAAGAAGAGCAGTCGTTATCAAGATGGAATCAACAAGCATAAGGAAATATAATACCAGTATAACTTCCAGGTAGCATAAACAGGAATCCACCTCACAAGTACAACCCTAGGATGGAATAACTAACCCATAATAACCGAGAGGTACTACTCAAATCCTGATAAGAATGGAACCAGAAACTCACAATCCACTCAGGAGGCCACACAAAAGTGCCTCAATAGTAAAGGATTCACTAGCCCTCACAATAATCAAAATCCCATAACTGGAGTCTCAACAAGCTAGTAACCGCTAAATCACAAAGAAACAAGGACCATCACTAGCTCTATAAAGCGACAAGAGTAATCTAAACTACTTACAGTCCTAATGGTCGCCCATACAATCGAGGAACGCAATCAAGTGAAAACAAACTCTCCGACCGCCCATACAACCGGAGCATACACTGAACACACAACAAAAAAGGGTGGAATCCGAGTCAAATATGCATGATGTTGATGAATCTGATGTAATAGTGCCCCATATGTTACTCCCTCTAGTACTTATAAGGCCCAATAGAGGCAGGATCCATGGAAGGCTCTTTCTGGTGTACCTCTCCTACACCATACACCCCCCTCCTGGCATGCTGCGTTGGCCCGTAGCATATGACCCAGGAATGACAAGGGTTCATGGAGGTCTACCCCTCGACCACATACAAAACCGCACAATCTTGTACTACATGCCTGGCTTTGACCTCGATCTAAAATAGTAGTCATGTATGAATAACCCTCATCAAGGGTGCTCGGAGCGTATCCAAGTCTAAAACGGTAGTCCATTCTCAATAACCCTTATAAAAGGGTGCCCGGAGCATTTTTGGGTTTAAATTAGAAATCAAGTTTCAAAATCCCTAAACAGGGTGCCCAGCTCATATCTGGGTCTAAATCCATAGAAAAATAATGTCTAGCGCTACGGTCCAGCTGAGCCTAGTATCAAGATGAAAACCATTAATCAAATCATTATAGTATGCTCTCTACTTTGAGAGGTTTCAGAAAAGTCAGTTTAAAACCCCTTTCAAGTCATGTACCGAAAATGGGCCCTCGGGGCCATGCAAGGTTTTAATTAATAGTAAGCCTGAAGCCAAATTAGTAGTAAAACATATAGGTAAAACCTTTTTCATGTATGATATGCTTGCAAATAATATAGTAGCCCAAAATGGCCGACAAATATTTCCCATCGGCCCAGCATAGGCTCAACAACTCTACAATAGTCATAACCAGCCTAGAAGGATATTTCTATGTCCAAAACTCACGGGCATTCCTAAATAACCTACAATCTATGTACCAGAGTCAGTACAAGGACACACAGGACCACAAGGGTAATATACAATATTGATACGAATACTACAATCAACGTACGAAATAAACAGATAGAAAAGGCGGACAAGGTATGGGGTACCAACCTATAACAACCCATCCAAGGATGCTAATTAATGCAGTTATAGCCTATATACACAGAGTCTAAGTAGGCAAATCCATAACCTACCTGTCGTCCGATGAATAGTTGCGGGGACGGCGTCGTCTAGGCTTAAACTGCTCTGGGAAGCTCCAAACTGTGAAACCACTATCAATATAATAATCTATACGTCAAAACAAGACTAACGATACCCATATTTCTATAATAATAGCCGGGTCAAAATTCGGGTCACAAACGGGCCCGTGGGCCTCATGACCTAAAACCAAAAACAAAAAACACACATGTGTTCCTTACCATCCCGGGAGCAGATGCTTAAAATTTGAGCGGAAATGGACATGAAATGAGGCTCCAAAACAACCCACCCATTTAATCAATTAAGAGAAATTTAATATAGAAAACGAGAAATTAAGAGAGGACTTACCCATCTTAGTAGTTTATAATCGAGAAAGGATCGTCACAACAACGCCCTTAAACCAGTAGGGAACAATTATGGAGGAATATGGAGGATTTTGGGTGTTTGGCTATGGAGGTTCGGACTTGTTGTGTTTGAAGAAGTGAAGAAGAAAACAAGAAAAACCAACTTAAGCTGACTGCCTTGGCCTTCGCGAACGCTACCAAGGCATCGCCTTCACGAAGAACAAAATGGGAAGCTGGCCAAATGCCATTCGCGAACGCGGCCAAGACCCGTAAACGCAGAGAACAAAGTTGGGGTGGCTGGGAAATGGCCTTCGCGAATGCGGCCAGCCCTCCGTGAACGCGAACAAAATAGGGTGGCTGGAAATTACTCTTCCTGAACGCAGCCACCCCTTCGCGAATGCGATGAACAAAAGGGCCCATGACAGCAACCAGCTGTCAAGGGCAGATCTTTCACACTTTAGGTCCCCGGGAATGCATCCGGGGTCCCGCAAACACAATGACCTGAGCTATTTGACTAGAAACGGCATTCTAGATCAAATGAAATTGACGAAAATCCCATCGGAGGTTGATTTAATGAAAAGTGGGCCCCATGCCCAAAATCAACCTTTAGCCAACTATTTCCAAAACGGAACCCAATGGATGAAAACAAGTTTGAAAGCCTCGGGACCCGAACCAATGGTCCCTATAGCCTAAACTCGACATTTTAGATCTAACAACACTGACAGAATTTTCATTTGAGGACGTATCTCAAAATGTTTACCAAAGTCAACCAAACAAGCCCAACTGGCCTGAAAACACAGAATGAGAGAGAATTTCAAGCTGAAAAGCTCTCGGATCCCGACTAAAGGTCCCACTAGACCAAAGTCTATGCTCCAGAGCTAACAAAACTGTCAGAATTTTATTCCAAGAACGTTCACCAAGGATGTTGACCGAAGTCAATGATTTCCAAAGTTAAAAGTTCTAAAACCAGGAATGGACAAAAAGACCAAACAAACAGCCCGGGCACCGAACTACTGATCCCAGCAAGCCATAAATGACTTAGGGCCACTACAAGCAAGCTCTAATGGTATAAGAAAGGAAAAAACATGTAAATGATCAGAAGGCTCATTACAATACTAACACGCAATCCACGCGTAATAAGCGTATTACTAGATTGACCTTCAAAGCTACTCTTGTTAGTTATGAATGTTCAATTCGATAACCTCTTTAGCCTTGACTTAATAGATATTTGACTCAACATACCAAACACATAGGAATGGGGATTTGATTTTCTAACCTTCCTTTTATACTTTCTAAAGCTTGATTAGGGATCACAATACAAAGAAGAAACTCGACAAAAGGATAACTTACGTTTCGTGCAAAAAGAATCAGATTTTAATAAGAAGTTAACTTGAATCACCATAATGTATCACTTAATTCCTTAAGACTTGTTAAGTTAACAAATCATCTCTCTTACAACAGAATACTCAAATTCCTTCTTTTAGAGATTTAGAGTTCTATTTCTAGATTTATGTCGATAAGGAATAAAAAAGCCTTTACATACCTCGTTCCTTCTGAAGATTGCGCTTACCACAACTTGGACTTTCTCTTATTAAGTTAATCTACAACATAAGGGTATAATGAATCTAACATTAGCTCTTAAACCTGATGCAACTTTGCCAAAATAGTAGCTAAATATTTTCCGGGCAGATTAACGTATTGACATTAATTAAAGGGTGTATCGTCACACCTTTCTCCCCAATTTCAATACACATCACACACACCAACCTACTGCATTTAACCATACAAAACACATCAAAAATCCCCTACACAACTCACCATACCGAAATACAATAGCAACACATTGAACCCACGGCATCCGATCACTGTCCCGTGAGTTCTTAACAACAATTCAACAACATTTGTCCATCCGAACTTCAATCTAAAAAGATGATTATGGGCAGAGTAATTACCACACTTTAAGGGGTGTTTTTATCCTCTTTTTATTGATGCCTTGCAAAGCTTAAGTACCCCCTACACATACATCAACAAGAGAAGAAGAAATCTCTTAATTGTTACACAATGTCTAAGTGTCCAACCTTAAGGAAGGGGCTGCAATAGTTCAGGTATTTCTTACCATAGGATATAATAGTTATATGTAGTAGATTAGTACCAATATAATAAGTTGTTTAAATCACCTTAAGCTGAATAAATCTTGATCTTCATAGAACCCTAAAGGGAGAGAGGGGTTGCCAAGAGGAAAGAAGATAAGAGATAGTTCTAGTAAATGTTTTCCAGCTATTTTATGATCAATAGTGATCAACAAAAGGTCTGTATAAGGGGGCCTCTTTGGCCGACCTTTTTTAGTAGATTTGGGCCAAAATGGGTAAAGAAACTTGGGCCAAAATTATTCTTTGCTTGGGCCTCAAAAGGGTTAAGTTTTGTGGCTGATTTTGAGCTTCTCTTGGGTCAAAATATGGTCAACATTGGTGGCTACCTTTTGTAGTTATTTGGGCCAGATTTGGTTGCACTATGATGGGCCAACTTTAAGCTTAATTTGGGATACCATTAGGTCTAATAATCCATGGTGTTGCTGCCTGTAATATGCCGTCGGAACTTAGTTCGTTAGTGTAGGTGGGTGATGCACCTACTTGTCACCTATGAGCCTAGATAAGTCGAGCAAGCACCTCACTTGTTTTATCTCATTTTAAAAATCCTCATCCTTATAATTTATCTTAACGCTTATATACATTTGTCCATTTCAAATGCTAGGCCAAAGTACCCCTTCACAATCTCGGGCTCAAGTACCTTCATCGATATTAACTTAGTCATATAGATTTTGAAAGGTACGGGGTGTTACATCCTTCCCCCTTAGAATCATTCATCCTCAAATGAGGGTAATGCATATAGAGCTCTAGTCTTTTAGGATTTTTAGAAATTTTGGCAGAGTTTTCTTTAAAGTTGGGACTATCCAAAAACCTACAACTCAGCAAAAGTCCAACATAGTGCCTCACAGGGCGATACAATGATATGCAATTAAATGCAATCATTTGCACATGTTCAAACTTGATCATATTTGCACAGTAGGAAAAATATTAAGAAGATAAGGATATGACTTACCTCAATACTATCTTCATGGCATAAATAACTGGGGATACTTTTTCCTCATTTCTTCCTCGGCTTCCCACGTCATTTCCTCAACATTATTATTTCTCCACAAAACCTTTACTGAGGCTACTTCTTTGGTTCTGAGCTTCCTAACTTGATAATCTAGGATTTCTATTTGTACTTCCTCATAGGATAAGTCTTCAAAAAGTTGAACATCTTTGATAGGCATAATACGTGAAGGATCCCCTATGCACTTTCGTAGCATTGATACATGAAATGGAGGATGGGCTGTCTCCAACTCTGTAGGTAACTCTAGCTCATATGCCATTTTTCCTACCTTTCGAGTGATCCTGTACGGTCTGATATATCTTGGACTAAGCTTTCCCTTTTTACCAAATCGCATAACGCCTTTCATGGGCGAAACCTCTAGGAAAACCCAATTATTAACATTAAATTCCAAATCCAGCATCGCACTTCTGCATATGATTTATGCCTACTCTGGGCTGTTAGTAATCTTTCTCGGGTTAGCTTTACCTTCTCCATTGCCTGATGAACTAGGTCGGGCCCTAACAATTCTGCTACCCCAACTTCAAACCATCCAATCAGCGATCTACACTTTCGCCCATATAAAGCTTCATAAGGAGCCATTTGAATGCTTGCATAAAAGCTATTATTATAAGCAAACTTAATTAGTGGCAAATGGTCATCCCAACCCCCTTTAATATCTAGTACACAAGCTCGTAGCATATCCTCGAGTGTTTGAATAGTGCATTTTGCTTGTCCATCTGTCTATGGATGAAAAGTTGTAGTGAGACTTACTTGAGTACCTAAGCCTTTATGGAAGGACCTCTAGAAATTTGTTGTAAATTGAGCACCCCTGTCCGAAATGATGGAGATTGGGACACCATAAAGTTGAACTATTTCATTAATATAAAACTTGGCATAATCTTCAGTCGTATAAGTTGTCCTGACTGGCAAAAAGTGAGCTGATTTTGTAAGTCTATCCACAATCACCCATATGGAATCATAGTTCCAATAAGTACGGGGTAAGCCTATAATAAAATCCATATTGATCACCTCCCATTTCTAGGTAAGTATCATTATACTTTGAGTCAGCCCTCTGGGCCTCTAGTGCTCAATTTTCGCCTGTTGACAATTTAGGCATTAGGATACAAACTCTGCAATATTTCTCTTCATATTATTCCACTAGTAAATTTGTTGAAGATCATGATACATCTTTGTTTCTCCCGGATAAATTAAATAGCGGGAATAGTGGACTTCTACCAAAAATTTCTCCCGAAGCTCCCCGACATTAGGTACACATAGACGACCTTGATATCTCAGAACCCCATCTCCCTTAAGCTCTAATAATGGTTGTTTCTGCTATGGAATTTCTTCCCTCAATCTTACTAATTCTGGATCATCATATTGTCGTTCCTTTACCTCTGTTATAAGTGAGGATTTCGCTGCATTTTGAATAACAACTCCCCCATTACCTGGGTCTAGTAGTCGAACCTGCAAATTAATTAATTGATGTAGTTCTCTTGTCATCTCAATCTTTCTATTTTCCATGTGGCTCAAGCTTCCCATGGATTTGTGGCTAAGTGCATCAGCCACTATATTGGCCTTACTTGGATGGTACAAAATATCTCTGTCATAATCCTTTAGTAGCTATAGCCACCTTCTTTGCCTTAGGTTTAATTCCTTCTGTTTTGAATAAATATTGTAGACTTTTGTGATCTGTAAACACATCTACATGGACTCCAAACAAGTAATGGCACCAAATTTTCAGGGCAAATATAATTGCTGCCAATTCAAGATCAAGAGTAGGGTAATTTTACTCGTGCTTTCTCAGCTATCTCGAGGCATAGGAAATAACTTTACCATGCTGCATTAGAATGCAGCCTAACCTAATCCTTGAAGCATCAAAATAAACAACGTAACCTTTTGTGCCCTTTGGCAGAGTTAAGACGGGCGCTGAAGTAAGCCTATCCTTCAACTCCTAAAAACTCTGCGCAAATGCATCAGACCACTGGAACTTGGCTTCTTTATGAGTCAACTTTGTCAATGGTGCGGAGATAGAAGAAAATCCTTCCACAAACTTCTGGTAATAACCTGCTAGGCCTAAAAAACTATAGATCTCTATTGCGTTCAAGGGCCTCGACTAATTTTCTTTACAGCTTCAATCTTTTGGCCGTCAACTCTAATACCTTCGTCTATAATTACATGGCCAAGAAATGCCACCGAAGTCAACCAAAACTCACACTTGGTAAACTTTGCATGTAATTTATGATTTTGAAGTGCTTGCAGTACTGCACGCAAATGATCTGCATGTTCGGCTTTGGACCGTGAGTAAATCAGGATATCATCAATAAATACAATCACGAATGCATCTAGGAAGGTCTTGAAGACCCGATTCATTAGGTCCATGAAAGTTGTTGGGGCATGAGTAAGCCCGAAATACATTACTAGAAACTCGAAGTGTCCATACCTCATCCTGAAGGTTGTCTTCGACACATCTACCCCTTTAACTCACAGCTGGTGATACCCTAACTGCAAGTCAATCTTTGAAAAACATTTGGCACCTTGCAACTGATCAAAAAGTTCATCAATCCTTGGAAGCGGATATTTATTCTTGATAATAACTTTATTCAGCTATCAGTAATCGATACATATTCTCAAGGACCCATCCTTTTTACGAACAAACAAAACTGGTGTGCCCCATGGCGATATGCTAGGCCTAATGAAACCTTTTTCGAGTAGATCCCTCAACTATTCCTTTAACTCTTTTAGTTCAGTAGGATCCATACTGTAAAGGGGAATTGATATTGGCTGAGTATCTAGGAGTAGATCAATGGCAAACTCAATTTCCCTTTCTGGAGGGATTCCTGGAAGCTCATCTGGGAATACATTTGGAAACTGACTCACTATGAGAATCGATTGAAGAGTCATTGGTTCATCCTTTGTGCTTCTTACTCAAACTAGATGATAGATATAGACTTTAGAAATCATTTTCTGATCCTTAAGGTAGGAAATAAACCTACCCCTTAGTGTGGTAGCATTACCATTCCACTCCAGGATTGTCTCTTCCAGAAAATGTAATTTGACAACCTTCGTTCTACAATCGATATTAGCATAACATACAGCTAACCAGTCCATACTCATAATGACATCGAAGTCAATCATATCTAATTAAATTAGATCAGCTGAAGTGAGACGGTCATAAATCCACACTGCACAATCTTGATAAACTCATCTAGCTATAATATATTAACCAACTGATGTAGATACAACAAAGGGTCTAGGCAATAACTCTGGGTATGCCCCCAACTTACCAACAATGAGCTGGGTAACATATGAAAAAGTAGAGCCAGGATCTATAAGTGCATAAATAGCATGAGTAAAATAGTCAATGTACCTGTAATAATATGAGGTGATGACTCCAAGTCCTAGCGACCAACTAGAGCATAAGTGCGGTTCTTACCGCCGCCCGAACTGGATGCTCCTCCTCCTCTACCTCTAACAGGACTTGGTGTGGCCTTAGGCCTGTCCTAGGGGGATGAATAGTAGATGAAGAAGCTGCCATCGACCCTATAGGCTGGGATATTTCACCCCTACCTCTACTCGTACACTCACGCATAAAGTGACTAGGATGCCTACACGAATAACAAGTATGTGAACCCAGGCGACATATCCCAGGATACTTCCTACCGCACTGAACACAAAGTGGTAATGGTGGCCTCATCAGACCTTAATTCCCCTAGCGATGGGAACTTGATGCACCTAAACTGTGGCCTAGTCTAGGATGAGAAAAATGGCCATTCCCCTGCCTCTGCAACAGATGTAGGGCACAAGGGTGGGATGTTCGCCTATGAAAATGTGGCCTAACATTACCTCGTGGCTCTCCATAGGACTTAATAGATCTAGCCCTCTTATTTGGATCCCTTTCCCAGCTTTGGTTATCTCCAATTTGTACTTCAAGATCCTCTACAGTCTGAACAATAGCATGTATCTTAGAAATATTCATATCGTCTTATGTGGCTGCTATTGTTAATCCCTTAATCAATTCATCCTTAAGGCCACCCACATATCGATGAACTTTAGATTGCATCGTACTCACAATATCTGAGGCGTACCTAGCTAATGAATTAAACCTAAGGCTATACTCTCGAACACTCATATTGCCCTGCCTAAGGGCTAGAAACTGATCAAGTCTGGACTCTCGAACCTCCTGTGGAAGATAGTGAGCTAGGAAGGCCTCTGAAAAATCCTCCCATTCAACTAGGGGTGAATTCAATCCCCTAGACTGATCCCAAGTCTCGAACCATAAAATCGCCATATCCCATGGACTGAATGATACAAACTCCACTGCCTCCACTACTGATGCATGCATGACTCAAAGTACCTGATAAATCTAATCAATAAACTCCTGAGGGTCCTCACGTAGGTCAGAGCCTGTACATATAGAAGGACTCAGTCTGATAAACTCTCGGGCCCTAGAACTTTCTAAGCCACCTAACCTAACACTCGTTGATGCCCCTATTTGTTGCTGTTGTGTGGCTACAATCTGGGTCAATAATCAAACTGCGCTCCTGATGTCCTGGTCCTCTACTCCAAGTGGAGGAGCTGCAAGTTCTGGTTTATCTCTATCTATCTCAGGTGCCTCTGGATCAGTTGGGGCTGGGGGTGCTGGATCCCCTTTAGTGTTATCAGGTACAGGCTGAACTGGGATCTCTGGAGTTAGTGATTCACTTTGTGTAATACCCCAGAACTTCCAAGCCTATACTCAGCTCAGAAAACAAGAAAGAAATAAAAATTTCTGCTGTCAGTCATTCCATGAGTCAGATCCACGAGCCGTGGAACAGTCCACGAGTCATGGACTGGACTCATGGAACTCAGAACAGAGACCATCCCCTCTGAGGTCAGGACCACGAATGGGAATAATGGACCGTAGAAGTTTCCATGAGTCGTAGAAGATGCCCATAAAAACTTCATACAGTTGAACTCCCAGAATCCACAAGTGGGATCTACGATCCGTGAAAGTTTCCATAATCGTGGACTACACTTGTGGAACCCATATCCATCAGCCCAGACTTCCTGTACAGAGAACCATGAGAGGGTTCCACGAACCATGGATAGTTCCACAGGTCGTGAACCCAAGTCGTAGAACTCAGACCCGCGGCCTGACAAAAAGGCCCGGAACCACGACAGGGTTCCACGAGCCATGAAAGTTTCCACGAGTTGTGATTCCCATCCGTGGAACCTGGGTCGCAAATTTCAGAAGTTTTCTTTTAATTAATTTTGGGGCATTCTAGTCTTTTCCCTAACCTTTTTATTCCAAACCTTAGTCATTTTGGGAGTTAATTAAAGGTATTTTCACTCTTATTTACCCATTCTCCCTAATCTAATCAGACTGGAAAAAAGAAGAAGAAAAGAGACGATAGTTTTTCTCAAGAACAAGCAGAAGGTTCCTTCAAGCTCAGCCCCAAAATCTAACGGATTTCTCCATAGATTCTTCTCCAGGTATGTGGGATTCAACTAGTGGGTTCCTTTCACCCATTAGGTCCCTACATTTCAGTCAGTCCTTCAGTTCCCCATGAAATTTTCAGACCTAGGGTTCCCAAATCTTAGGGATTCCCTTCAATTCAAATGCTATTGTTCAAGAGTTATTAATTACATGTTTCTTGGAGAATTAGCAGTCTCATGTACAGAATTCGGTAACCCTAACTTATACTAAAATTCAGTATTCATAACTTGTACTTGCTAGACAGATAATTTAGACAATCATGCTTCAAAATAAAATGCCATGATGTTCCAGTATATATATATATTGCATTCTCAAATGATTATCAGTATTTAGGCTATCTAGTATTTAAGCTTGCATTTTGTTGCTTACATTCAGTTGGGAGTAAACTTAGTACCGAGCGGACGAGAGGATGAAGGTTTAGCTGTCAGACTAGGCTGAGACCTTTAGTAGCAGTCCCTAAGTCCCAGAACTACTGCGCTACCGTAGGTATAAAAGGGTTCAGCTGTCATATTAGGTTGGTCACCCTTGCACCTTATTGATATCAGTTTAGTGGATCCACGTCAGATTTGTTTGTACCCTTGGAAAGGTATGAACACTCTTCCATTCAGGGTTACAGGTTGGCCCCATAGTTAACTCAGCTTGGGGTATGTTGGTTAATAGTATCTCCCACAGTCAGAGTCATATTGCATTGACCATGTACTCAGTATTTATTTCAGTCATTCAGCTCAGCATATTATATAATCATGTTAGTACTTGGTCATTGCATCAGGCTTATCATTCAATTTATGCTTCAGTATGTATTTCCTTGTTCAACCTTTATGATTGTTCAGCTCAGCATATATCCCGCATGCTCAGTACATTCAAAGTACTGACGCATACTTTTGTGATACATCATTGTATGATGTAGGTTCAGGCGCTCAGCATCTAGACCGCACTTAGCTCGATTTCTAGTCCTTACTCAGCAGCTTCAGTGGTGAGTCCTCCTAGTTCGAGGATGATATATATGCTTATTTATTTAAGTTTTATATTTTAGTTTCAGATTATTAGAGTTAGCTGGGGGCATGTCCCAATAACTCATATCAGTTAGAGACCTTCAGACATAAACTAGATTCAGTTATTGAGTTGCTAGTGTTCTTTTGCAGACATCATTATACTCTTATAGATATTTCATATTCAGACATGTTTTGGGCTCTTTCCCACTTCAGATATTAAATTGTTCTCAATTTTCGCACAGTGTATGTTTTATCAGAATTTTTCTAGTTATGCCAGGAAATGGGTTAGCTTGGGGTCACTTGTGACACTAAGCACTGTGTTGCATCTAGAGGGTAGCCTCGGGGCGTGACACTTTGAGCCTCTAATCTATCCATCTGGACGGGCAGGTAACGACTAGTACCTTCCCCCACATCCGTGCCAACTCACTGGCTAGTCATTTGTCTGGGCATAGGCATTTCTGTAAACAATGAATAGAAAAGCATGAATTAGACTTCAAATATCTTATGACCTCGCTCTATTGCACGATCTAGCAGATGAAAGAAGGATAACAATTCCTAAATATCCCGTAGCCTCATGATTATAGGTATGGTGCACAACACACCCATAAGCAAGACTCTACTAGACATGACATGTAGACTCCCTAGGATTCGACGTGCTCTGATACCAAGTTTGTCATACCCCAAAACAGGGGAGGCAGAACCGACACCCAGAGCCCCAAAAGGCTGAGGGCGCTAAAATCTAGTGTAGCTCTATTGAACCTGCTGGGGGTATGAGAACGACAAGGTCTCCAAATATAGAAATTAGAAACACTGATAGCTTAACAATAGGTAAACAACTCAAGGCCGACAAGTCTAATATCATAGTAGATAACTAATAACAAGACCGACAAGGCCATACCCAGCACTGACATACATATATACGTCTACAAGCCTCTAAGAGTAAATAAAATATCTCATAGCTAGGATAGGTCCCTGGACTTCCCATTAACTGTACATATACATAACTTGATCAAAATATAAGGTAGATCTCTGACTCATCAGCTCCAAGAAGAATGGAGGTTACCAAAATGGCTGAACTCTGCAACTCCTACAGAAGAGGTATGTCTGGGTTTCAATATGGACCTGCACTCATGAATGCAGAACCCCCAAGGCAATGGGGACATCAGTACGAAAATAATGTACTGGTATGTTAGGTAGAAACATAATAGTAAGTTGCAAGTAGTGAATTTGAATAGGATATAATATGAAACTTGTAAACTGTAATCGGTAAGACTCGTTAAGCTTTTTTCTCCTTTATTCTTTTTAGAACACAATGCATACATTGACTCACACCAAAACACACTCTTTATAATACACGCTGAACCATAATAGCGCCTCGGCTTACCCTATATATAGTAGCCTCAATATGGCAGTAGCGCCTCAGCCTACACTATGTATATAATGGCCTCAATATGGTAGTAGCACCTTGGTGCAAACTATGTATATAATATCCTTAATATGGCAGTAGCATCTAGGTGAACAGTATGTATATAAAAGTTTCAATATGGCAGTAGCACCTCTGTGCATACTATGTATATAATAGCCTCAATATGGAAGTAGCGCCTCCGCGCACACTAACACGCAATCCACGCGTAATAAGCATATTACTAGATTGACCTTCAAAGCTACTCTTGTTAGTTATGAAGGTTCAATTAGATAACTTCCTTAGCCTTGACTTACTAGATGTTGGACTAAACTAACCAAACAAATATGAATGGGGATTTGACTTGCTAACCTTCCTTTTACATTTTCTAAATCTAGATTAGGGATCACAATACAAAGATGAAACTCGAGAAAAGGATAACTTACGTTTCATGCAAAAAGAATTAGATTTTTATACGAAGGCGACTTGAATCACCATAATGTATCACTTAATTCATTAAGACTTGTTAAGTTACCAAATTAGCTCTCTTACAACATAATACTCCAATTCTTTCTTTCGGAGATTTAGAGTTCCATTTCTAGATTCATGCCGATAAGGAATAAAGAAGCCTTAACATACCTCGTTCCTTCCAAAAATTGCGCTTACCACAACTTGGACTTTCCTTTATTAAGTTAATATACAACACAAGGGTATAATGAAGATAATATTAGCTCTTAAACCTGATGCAACTTTGCCAAAATAGTAGCTAAACATTTCCCTGGCAGATTTACGTATTGGCATTAATTAAAGGGTGTATCATCACACCTTTCTCCCCCATTTCAATACACATCATACACATCAACCTACTTCTTCCAACCATACAAAACACATCAAATAGACCCTATACAACTCATCATACCGAAATACAATAGCAACACATTGAACCCACAACTTCTGATCACCATCCCGTGAGTTCTTAACAACAATTCAACAACATGTGTCCATCCGAACATCAATCCAAAAAGATGAATATGGGCATAGTGCTTACCACACTTGAAGGGGTGTTTTTAACCTCTTCCTTGCAAAGCTTAAGTACCCCCTACACATACATCAACAAGAGAAGAAGAAATCTCTTAATTGTTACACAATTTCGAAGTGTCCAACCTTAAGGAAGGGGCTGCCATAGTTCATGTATTTATTACCATAGGATATCCTATCTATATAAAGTAGATTAGTACCAAGATAATAAGTTGTTTAACTCACCTTAATCTTGAATAAATCTTAATCTTCATAGAACCCTAAAGGGAGAGAGGGGTTTCCAAGAGGAAAGAAGATAAGAGAGTTCTAGTAAATCTTTGCCAGCTTTTTGTGATCAATAATGATCAACAAAAGTTCTGTATAAGGGGACCTCTTTGGCCAACATTTTTTAGTAGATTTGGGCCAAAATGAGTCAAGAAACTTGGGCAATAATTTTCCTTTGCTTGGGCCTCAAAAGGGTTAAGTTTTATGGCTGATTTTGGGCTTCTCTTGGGTCAAAATGTGCTCAACATTGGTGGCTACCTTTTGTAGTTGTTTGGGCCAGATTTGGTTGCACTTTGATGGACCAACATTAAGCTTAATTTGGGATACCATTGGTTTTAATAATCCATGGTGTTGCTTCCCATAATCGGCCCTCGGAACTTAGTTCTTTAGTGTATGTGGGTGATGCACCTACTTGTCACCTATGAGCTTAGATAAGTCAAGCAAGCACCTCACTTATTTTATCTCGTTTTCAAAACTCTCATCCTTATACTTTAACTTAACACTTATATATATTTGGCCATTTCAAATTCTAGGCCAAAGCACCCCTTCACAATCTCGGGCTCAAGTACCTTCGTCAATATTAACTTAGTCATATAGGATTTGAAAGGTACGGGGTATTACACTTATGCCTATGATCTATGTTGAATATTTTATGGGTGTATGATCTTGTGTGAGGAGGTAGAAATTGTTTAATGATTGGGCCTAATTATGGAAATTTAAGATTTGATGTTCCCGATGATAGATAGGGTAACGTCCTTCTTAAAGGAAGTCGTTGAGTTTTTCTTTTGTTTGTGAATTGTTCTAAAGGATTTCGGCGAAGTCTGAGTACCCGGATGATTTGGTTGGGTCATATAATGTTTGGGCCTATTGTTTAAATTGTTTAATTGCTGGTTTGCTATTCGGTGCCAAATGCTTAATGCAAGTCTTGCTCTACGAATTACATGCGTAATTGAGAAGAGCACAAGGAACCAAAAATTCAAACTATTTCCTTGTGTGTTTCACACATGACGCGTAGATCTTGATGTGCGAAATGCACAAGGCACCGCACCTTGTTAAAAAATGTTGCCAGTTCACTGTTTTGATGGGCGAAGCATGGTGCGCCATGCATTTTGTCTTGTGAAAACCGCACCAGCTTCACACCTCAGTGCAAAAATCCCTGTAGGTTTCAGGTAGCTCATGTGAAATCACGTGCGACGCATACTATTCCGTGTGCGGTCCGCATGTGGTCCGCATGAGCCACCAATTACCTACTTCATGTTTCTACTTCTTTTCATTCCGTTCTTTTTAATTAGTTAACTTCTTTCTAGCTTTTCTTCTCTTACATATATCAAAAATACAAAAGGCATTTTTTTTGCTTTTTGGTACTCACAATCTCCATATGCAGACTATGTCTTCTAACATGGGAAACACCGAGCGCTAATAAAAGAAACTATCAGCTGCGGAAGAGTCAAAAATTTGCTTTGGGGTTGAAGGCATGAAGGTCATCTATGACCGGGACAAGAATAGGACCTTCAATATGAAGCAGAGCTTCAACTTGGTTGTAGTCGTGTCACAACCCAAAATCACAAGTTGTGATGGCACTTATATTCCCAACCGATAAGTAAGCCACCCCAATAACTATTACAAATACAACTAAACAATTGAATGAAAAAGTAAATAGATAGACTAAATACAAAATCCTTCGAAATAAAGTGCGGAAAAGCGGAAATACCACCCAAGATTTGGTGTCATAAGTACAAGAGCTTCTACAATATGATTCAAGTGTGAAAATTAAAATGACAAGTCTAGGAGCAAATACCCTTTCTGATTACTAAATGACAGAATAAATAAAAGATAGATGAAGGTGGGGGCTACGGAACAGCCAAGCAGCTCACCACAACTCCAAAATAATTCAAGCTCGGACTTAGGAAGCTCCACGAGATGCGCTAGTGTTCGAAACTGAATCTGCACCACAAATGAGTGCAACAAGCAAAGTATGAGTATGAAATCATGTGTATCCAATATGTATCATAGACCAACAATGAAGAAGTAGTGACAGGACTCATGTAAGAAATCATTCTCAAATTTACAAGTTCACACTATATTCAACAGTCAAGTTTTCACTAAAGTAAGGATAATCAATTGCCATAAAAGACTCAATCGTCAATTAAGCACATAATCAAGTGAGTATGGAGGGCATAATGCGATGTAATGCAACGTAATGAGATGATATGCCTCAAATGCCCAGTAATCTCTCAATCGTATATACATGATACTTCTCGGCAATCATTGAGAGTTCATGACCCATAGGGGACTCGCGAGGTCCATATACCAGCACGGACGGTCTCTACGTGCTATCACAAATCAATCAACCCCAGCATGGACGATCTCTATGTGCCCAACTCATAATTATAGAATAATCATAGCACTGACGATCACCACGTGCCCGACCTTTACTCACACTCAAACTCAATGCCAATGCATGTACATGATATAATATCCATGGAATCTAATAAGGGATGATGATGTATCTCATTCAATCAAGTAACCGACAGAAAATATATTCACCTCAACTATCACAAATATACGGGTTAAATGAAGAAACAATCACACACAAAGAAAGCAACTGAGCCAATAATACATCAGCTAATGACTATATGATTTGGCATTCCCGAATTATATAGTAATAAACTTTCCCTTTTATAACACCGGTACTCGTACCAATGCCCATCATATCACGGGTATGAGACCCCCATCTTTCTCCCTTACCCATTCTCTATGTCAAAATATTAATCTTTCATTAGTAAAAATCCTTCAACAAAGTCTAGAAAGTCTTAACATACTTCGAGTGTCGAATAACGCATTACGAATCCTCACGACTCCGCCTTTCCCTTTTGTAAAGTTTCAGAACGTTCCCAATCTATCATATATACCTTATTCATAAGTAAACATAACCCGTAAACATCTATATTTCTATACTTATAATTCAAACTCAAACCATAATCATGCAGTAATCAATATATATGAAGAAAATTCGCGATCAAGGGAAAAATATAAGAGCCGGTCAATGATCAAACGTTAATTTGCACCTATTTCCTTAGCATAGACAGTGACCACTTGGACATAAACTCTTCGTGAAATATATACATCATCATTCGGTAATCATTACACTTCAATTTGTCCACTATTTATTATCTCTAACTAACGTGACAGAAGCCAATTTTGTCCTTCGTTAGAATTTGTTAAGGCAGTCAAACTCATGAAATTTGAGCTATACCTCTTCGGTTTATTCCAAGGAAAATTAATAGAACCTCACTCCTTCCCAACCATTAGCACCCAATCATTGCAATATCTAAAGTTTCTATTCCTATAGCAATCATTATCCTATAATTGGCCAAATTTTCCAACCAAATTAGAACAGTACTTCGACCCAACAATTACGTAGGTCACTAGGCATCACCATTCTATCCAACCCATATAAGTATCATACATATGCCCAATCCATTCCACTATCAGTTAATGCACAATACCATTAGAATATATAACTTGGTGAGAAATTAGCTGGAGCAGTTTGTCGAGAAGCGGTAGAAGTTTGTGTGTCGCAGATGTTTGTTGTATGACAGATATAAGAAATTAACCTCCGGTTATTTATTTATATATCATATTAAATTCTATTTTTATTCTTACTTATGGGCCAAGTGATTTGGGGTATTAAATGAAAATGGACTTAGCCCATTAACCATAAGCTAAATTAATGGGCCATCTCAATGCTTGATTGGCCAATCGGAGATCGACATCTCCTACCATATAATGCCTCGAATGATGCCATCTCAATGCTTGATTGATAACTATTATTATATGCAAACTCCACTAAAGGCAAAAATTGATCCCAATGACCACTAAAGTCGATCACACATGCTCGCAATATGTCGTCAAGAAACTGAATAGTCCGCTCTGACTGACCATCAGTCTGAGGGTGAAAGGTTGTACTAAGATCCACGCGAGTACCCAAATCCTTCTCCATAGAATGCCAGAAATGAGATATAAATTGTGTGTCCCGATCAAAAATGATAGAAATGGGCACCCCATGCAAGCAAACTATCTCTCGAATATAGATCTTGGCTAACTTCTCTGAATTATAGGTAACTTGAACCGGTATAAAATGCACAGACTTGGTAAATCGATCCACGATAACCCATATAGAATCAAACATACCCAAGGTCCGTGGCAATCCTACCACAAATTCCATAGCGATTTGCTCCCACTTCCACTCAGGTATGGGCATCCTCTGAGTCACGCCTCCAGGCTTTTGGTGTTCATACTTCACTTGTTGACAATTCAAATACCGAGATACAAAATCTACTATGTCCCTCTTCATCCGACACCACCAATAATATTGCTTCAAATCACGATAAATCTTAGTATCCCCCAGGTGAATAGAATACCTCGAACTATGGGCCTCTTCCATGATCAGTCTAGTCAAATCACCTATCCGAGGGACACAAATACGACCCTTAATCCTCAAAACTCCTTCATCATCTAGGATCGCCTCCTTCGCTTCTCCTCTTAGCACCCTATCTCAAATCTTACACAAATTCACGTCATCAAATTGGTGAGCCTGAATCTCCACCAATAAGGATGATCTTGCCTCCATGTAAGCCAAAACCTTACTGGAATCATATCAAGTCCCATAAGGCTATTAGCTAAAGACTGGACATTAATAGACAATGGACGCTCTCCCACCTATAACAAAGCTAAATTATCCATACTTATCGCCTTCCGATTCAAAGCATCTACCACAATATTCGCCTTGCCCGGATGATAAAGGATAGTCATGTCATAGTCTTTGAGAAACTCCAACCATCTACGCTGCCTCAAATTGAGATCTTTCTGGTTGAATATATACTGTAGACTACAATGATCCGTGAATACCTCACAATGCATACCATAAAGGTAATGCCTCCAAATCTTCAATGCAAACACTACCGCCACTAACTCTAAGTCATGAGTGGGATAATTTCTCTCGTGAACCTTTAACTGTGTCGAAGCATAAGCTATCACCTTCCCCTTCTGCATTAACACACAGCCGAGACCAATCCAAGAAATATCACAATATAAGGTAAAACCCTCTCCCTCTATGGGTAAGGTCAAAATTAAAGCAGTAGTCAATAAAATCTTGAGCTTCAGAACACTCGCCTCGTATTCATCAGACCATTGAAAAACAACTTCCTTTTGGGTCAATCTAGTCAATGGAGATGCAATAGATGAAAACCCCTGTAAAAATCACCGATAATAACCTGCAAGGCCTAAGAAACTCCGAATCTCAGTAACTGAAGTCGGTCTGACCCAATCTCGAACCGCCTCAATCTTCTTGGGATCCACCATAATGCCTTCCTTGGACACTACATGCCCCAAGAATGCCACTGAACTGATCCAAAACTCACACTTTGAAAACATTGCATAGAGCTTCCTCTCCTTAAGAATTTCAAGCACAATCCTCAAATCTTTCTCGTGCTCTTCCATATTACGTGAGTATATCAATATATCATCGATGAAAACAATAACAAAAGAATCTAAGTACGGTCTGAATACCCTATTCATCAAGTCCATAAAAGTTGTTGGAGCATTAGTCTGCCCAAAAGACATCACCAAAAACTCATAATGGCCATAGCGTGTCCGGAATGATGTCTTAGGGATATCTTCCGCCCTAATCTTCAATTGATGATAATCGGATCTCAAGTCAATCTTTGAGAAAACTCAAGCACCCTGCAGCTGATCAAATAAATCATCAATACGAGGTATTGGGTACTTGTTCCTGATGGTAACCTTGTTTAATTACCGATAGTCAATACACATACGCATAGATCCATCCTTCTTCTTCACAAATAACACTAGAGCACCCCAAGGAGATACACTCGGTCTAATAAAGCCCTCGCTCAGCAAATCTTGTAACTGTTCCTTTAACTCTTTCAACTCAGCCGGTGCCATCTGATTTGGCAGAATAAAAATGGGCTAGGTGCCAGACTCCAAATCAATACAAAATTCTATGTCGCGATCAAGTGGAAGACCTGGTAGGTCCATCAAAAATACCTCAGAAAACTCACTCACCACCAAAATAGACTCAAGCACTGGAGTCTCTGCACGAGCATCTCGAACATGTGCCAAATACACCAAACACCCCTTTTCTACCAATCGACGAGCCCTAAGGAAAGATATCACCTTTTTTGGAGCATGTCCAAGAGAACCTCTCCACTCTACTCTAGGAATCCCCGGCATAGCTAATGTAACTGTCTTGGCATGATAGTTCAAAATCGCTTGGTGAAGAGATAACTAGTCCATCCCAAGAATAGCATCAAAGTCTACCATATCTAACACATTCAAGTCTGCTTCAGTATCATATCCCATCAAGGTAACTACACATGATCTATATACCTGATCTACCACTATGGAATCCCAACAGGAGTAGAAACATGCACAGGTAACTCAAGCGATTCACATAACATATCCAGACTCGAAGAAAAGTATGTAGACACATCAGAATAGGTAAATCTTGGATCAAATAATACTGTAGTTGACCGATGACAAATCGGAATAATACCTGTGTTAACAGCATCTGAAGCCTCTGCCTTTGGCCTACCCAAAAAAACATAACACTGACCACGACCAACATCAGACCGTGAACCTCCACGGCCATCACCTCATCCAGAATTAGCGCCACCTCTACCTGAATGAGAACCACCCCTGCCTGAATGAGAGACACCTCTGCCACTCTGTGCACCCCTACCAGTCGAAAGCTGTGGAGTCCTAGAAGTCAAAGCCTGAGAACCCTGATGTGATCCACCACGTCTGGTCCTAGGGCAATCCCTCACAAAATATCCCATGTTACCACACTCGAAACAACCCCTACAATGCATAGGCTGATGAGAGGAACCTGAATGATCGGAATGCCCTCCACATCCTGAGGGCCTAGAAGATGAGCCATGTAAGGTCTGTATCGAACTAGAAGTATTATGCCCCGCATAATCAACCTCAGATGTTGGCATAGCAGCATGAATGGGTCTGCTCGACTAAGGGTGATAACCCCTCTCTGAGTAACCTCGGCTCCTAGGTGGAGCAGTACCATAATCGCCTGAATGACGGGCCCTCTTGCCCTCACGCTGCTCAAATCTCTCACACCGAATCATCTCAACCTCCTTGGTAGCATCTACTACCTTCTGAAATGTAGCCCCGGATGCAGCAACCTGAGAAATACCCATACGAATCTGAATAATCAACCCCTTAACAAATCTGCTCACTCTCTCAGTCTCGATAGGAAGTATCATCAATGTGTAGCTAGATAATGCGTGGAATTTACTCTCATACTCGGCAACTAACATACCCCCTTGCTCTAGTTTTTCAAACTCATCCCTCTTTCGCTCCCTCTCACTGCGTGGAACAAACTTATCCAAAAACAATTGAGTAAACTGAGCCCATAAAAGTGGAGATGATCTAGTTGGCCTACTATCAATATAATCTCTCCACCACTATTTGGCAGGACCGGTCATCTAAAATATTGTGTAGTCAACTCGGTGAGACTCTACTAATCCCAAGTTGTGCAACCTCTCATGACAGCTGACTATGAATTCATATGTATCCTCACTCAAATCACCAGTATAGGTTAGAGGATTCATCATCCGAAACCTCCCAAACATCTTCTGCTCATCCACAGTCATGACAGGCCTATTGGCCATATACGATGTAATACCTGAAAATACTCCACCATCTAAATGGGGAGCTACAGATATAGTTGGCTGAGTGCCTGAAGTCTGAAACCCTGGAGCAACCCTCTGGTCTGGAGTCTGACCTCCAACACGAGCCTGTGAACCATCGGAGGCAACGGGTAATATGCCTGCCTGAGCCATCCCCTCAAGAAATCCTAACATACGAACTAAAGTATCCTAAATCACTGGAATAACGATGAAACCTGTTGGAACCTGAGCTGGTCCATACTCTTTAACATGAACTGGCTCATCCCTGTGAGCCACCTCTGGGTCGGGAGATACTGCTCGAGCAGGACCTTGAGCGGTTGTCGGTACTTGACCCCCAACAGGTGCTGCCACACGGCCTCTACCTCGACCTCGCCCCCTGACTCTACCTCGTGCAGAGCCCCTAGCAGCAGGTGCGGGTGTGGGTACAGGATCCTAATCTCTGATCGAGGATGAACGAGTCCTCACCATCTGTGAGAAAATAAGACAATAAGATTAGAATTCCAAATGAGTCAAGTATGCACGATAAGGAATGAAAGAATATAAGTTTCCTAAATGCCCTATAGCCTCTCGAAGATAGGTACGAACGTCATCGTACTGATCCGCAAGACTCTACTAGACATTGCTCTTGTACTCGTGAGACCGGTGAATCTAGTGCTTTGATACCAAATTTTCACGACCCAAAATCACAAGTCGTGATGGCACTTATGTTCCCAACCGATAGGTAAACCAACCCAATAACTCTTATGAATACAACTAAACAATTGAATGAAAAAGTAAATAGATAGACTAAATACGAAATCCTTCGAAATAAAGTGCAGAAAAGCAGAAATATCACCTAATATTTGGTGTCATAAGTACAAGAGCTTCTACAATATGATTCAAGTATGAAAATTAAAATGACAAGTCTAGGTGCAAATACCCTTTCTGATTACTAAATGACAAAATAAATAAAAGATAGATGAAGGTGTGGGCTACGGAACAGCCAAACAGCTCACCACAACTCCAAAATAATCCAAGTTCAGACTTAGGAAGCTCCACGAGATGCGCTAGTGTTCAAAACTGAATCTGCACCACAAAGGAGTGCAACAAGCAAAGTATGAGTATGAAGTCATGTGTATCCAATATGTATCATAGACCAACAATGAAGAAGTAGTGACAGGACTCATGTAAGAAATCATTCTCAAATTTACAAGTTCACACTATATTCAACAGTCAAGTTTTCACTAAAGTAGGGATAATCAATTGCCATGAAAGACTCAATCGTCAATTAAGCACATAATCAAGTGAGTATGGAGGGCATAATGCGATGCAATGCAACGTAATGAGATGATATGCCTCAAATGCCCAGTAATCTCTCAATCGTATATACATGATACTTCTCGGCAATACATCGAGAGTTCATGACCCATGGAGGACTCGCGAGGTCCATATACCAGCACGGACGGTCTCTACGTGCTATCACAAATCAATCAACCACAGCATGGACGATCTCTATGTGCCCAACTCATAATTATAGAATAATCATAGCACTGACGATCACCACGTGCCCGACCTTTACTCACACTCAAACTCAATGCCAATGCATGTACATGATATAATATCCATGGAATCTAATAAGGGATGATGATGTATCTCATTCAATCAAGTAACCGACAGAAAATATATTCACCTCAACTATAACAAATATATGGGTTAAATGAAGAAACAAGCACACACAAAGAAAGCAACTGAGCCAATAATACATCAGCTAATGCCTATATGATTTGGCATTCCCGAATTATATAGTAATAAACTTTCCCTTTTATAACACCGGTACTCGTACCAATGCCCATCACATCACGGGTATGAGACTCCCATATTTCGCCCTTACCCATTCTTTATTTCAAAATTTTAATCTTTCATTAGCAAAAATCCTTCAACAAAGTCTAGGAAGTCTTAACATACTTCGATTGTCGAATAACACGTTACGAATCCTCACGACTGTGCCTTTCCCTTTTGTAAAGCTTCAGAACGTTCCCAATCTATCATATATACCTTATTCGTAAGTAAACATAACCCGTAAACATCTATATTTCTATACTTATAATTCAAACCCCAAACCATAATCATGCAGTAATCAATATATATGAAGAAAATTCGCGATCAAGGGAAAAATATAAGAGCCGGTCAATGATCAAACGTTAATTTGCACCTATTTCCTTAGCATAGACAGTGACCACTTGGACATAAACTCTTCGTGAAATATATACATCATCATTTGGTAATCATTACACTTCAATTTGTCCACTATTTATTGTCTCTAACTAACGTGACAGAAGCCAATTTTGTTCTTCGTTAGAATTTGCTAAGGCAGTCAAACTCATGAAATTTGAGCTATACCTCTTCGGTTTATTCCAAGGAAAATTAATAGAACCTCACTCATTCCCAACCATTAGCACCCAATCATTGCAATATCTAAAGTTTCTATTCCTATAGCAATCATTATCCTATAATTGGCCAAATTTTCCAACCAAATTAGAACAGTACTTCGACCCAACAATTACGTAGGTCAGTAGGCATCACCATTCTATCCAACCCATATAAGTATCATACATATGCCCAATCCATTCCACTATCAGTTAATGCACAATACCTTTAGAATATATAACTTGGTGAGAAATTAGCTAGAGCAGTTTGTCGAGAAGCGATAGAAGTTTGTGTGTCGCAGATGTTTGTGGTATGACAGATATAAGAAATTAACCTCCGGTTATTTATTTATATATCTTATTAAATTCTATATTTATTCTTACTAATGGGCCAAGTGATTTCGGGTATTAAATAAAAATAGACTTAGCCCATTAATATATTTACCTTGACTATCACAAATATACGGGTTAAATGAAGAAACAAGCACACACAAGGAAAGAAACCAATCCACTCACTACAAGAAACTTGGCTTTTAACGACCACTTGTTAACGAAGGGATATGAATCCGATCGTTATAAGTGTATCTATAACGACCCAAAAAAGTTCGGTCGTTAAAATTTATTTTTAGTTTAATATCAACGAGAGGATAATATCCGGTTGTTGAAAAACATAATATCCCGTCATTATTACTAAATTACTAAATTATTAATAATAAATAGCGGTAATTTTTCCCCGAACCCCGCGCATAGCGGGAGTTTTAGTGCACCGGGCTGGCCTTTTTTTTAATAAATAGCGGTAATTTTTTCCTCTTTTATTTCATTGATTGATACCCACCTCTTCCACCCACTCACCAGCCCACCCAAACCCACGCACACAAAAAGAAAAGAAAAACCCTCGTGTAGTCTGTTCTCTCAAGTTTGGCCAAGAATTTGTCTACAATCTGTCTTTTTGACATCAGTAATGGAGGTCTCCGGCAGCGAGCTATGAGATTTGTCACCATACTACTTCTTCCAAGCCTTGGATGCATTTTTCGGGTCGTGACCCATCTGTTCGACGGCGACGCTTAGTCCCTTCGTGCTATCTCGCCAGAAAACTTTAGCCGGGTACAATTTTTCATCTACTCTATCACGCCTGCTCTATTATTGTAGTACAATTTCTTATTTACATTGTTTCTCCAAAAAAATTTATCCCAATTTGATTTTTGTTGCCTAGCCGGCTTATATTGTTAATGTTGTTTGCTACTACTTTTGAGATTTGTGCCATTTTTGAGGTTAACTCATTGATTGATGTTTTATTTACCATTTGTGTTGTTATAGTTGCTCTGATTATAAAATTTCCCAATTGTTCCTTTTGTTGGAAACAATATTTGCCACTTTTTTTTGCTGTTTTCTTTCATTGTCGGACAAACTGATTTTGAACAAATACTACTGATGGCTAAGGAAAACAAATTAAATTTTGAAGCCACTGCCCCTCTGATTATATTTTTGTTGTCCCTAAAAAATATTTGACACGATGATGGCATTTCTAGAAAAAATCATTGAGGTGTGAGAATAATGGTACCATACCTTGGCGAGGCAAACCTGGATGGACCACAATTCGAGCAGCCGGTGTTGTGCAGCCATGGCATGTGCAGTCACCGGACTTGAATACATATATGAGCCTACAGTTTCAATTTTCTTATCGTCTTTGGTTTGTCATCACTTGGTGAAGTTCTTCAACAATCCTCGTGTATGTTCTTTTTGAAGTTTTCTAGTTTTACCATCTCCAAATAGGTCATATTCCTACTTTTATTTTCATCTATGATGCTTTTTTATATATACATCCAACTAATTTTTTTGATAACCTTATTAGATCATAATATCACATGACCCACATTTACTTGATTTGCTCGATTTATGGTGTGTGAAATACATATGCGTAATTATATTGTCATATTAAAATTAAGATTATGATTCAGTCTTTTCTTTTCTTTAGTTTCATGTTTTAGAAATATTGAACTCACATGCTGGTTAATTTCATCCAATTTGTTGAGCTCACGTGATGTCTGTTGTTACTAAGTTCGATTGGATCAGGCTTAAATTATTTCTGTTTTAGTTACCCTGTCTATATGTTTAGTTCAAAAATCATGATTTAGTTTTTCTATATTGTCACAGTTCTAAGAATGTTTGCCTTATAGAATGGAAAATTATAGCATTAGATATAGTATTTGTAATCTGCGTCTCTTCCTTATCACTATTTTTACCTACCTTGCGGAGTTTTTATTGTTATACTTTTGGTTCTCTGACTGTTACTATGTACCCATAGTCACTGAAATAAGAATGAGTTCTTGTAAGTAATTTTTTTTCCCTATTCAGTTGTTTCTTATCCAGTTAGTATGCTGAAATTTTCGTTAAAGAGTAATGTTAAATATTTAGAGCATGAGCTAGCTTGCAAGTTTTTTTTTGGTTGAAGATTTGTTTTCCTAATAAGCTAGAGACTCCTGGCTCACTCTCACACAAGAGTAAGTGCATTGTATCTTGAAAATTAACCAGCTTTGAAATGACTGATCTCTATGGCCAAAGCTACACAAAACAGCCTGATATAGAACTTCATATGGAAGCAATAAATGTTTAAGCTACCAAGAATAATCCACTATTAACAATACTCTGTGATTTTAAAAGAAAGGCAAGAAGGAAGAGCAAAATGTAGTACAGAAGCTTTAATAATAGCTTAAGTTCTGCTAGCAAACGCAACAACTTCTTTATGTGAATTGTTGTAAAATGAGCTCAATTTGGTTATAGCAAGTGCTTCTCCAAAGTCCAAACAGTGATGCACTTGTGAATTTCGTTATGTATGCTTCAACGTAATCCCCAATCTTTGGATTTCGTTTCCCATTATTATCAATCTTATCTAGGATAGGCAGGTTCATAAATTAGACCCTATGGCCTCTGTCGCTCTTACCAATTAACTCTGTGCGTGGGACACTCCTATTAAGTCCTTCAACTAACACAAGTTGGAGAGTGCCAATTTTTGCGTTATAGAACTAACATGTACTCCCAATGTTCAGCGAGCTCTTTCACAATTGATTCCACTGGGCGAGACTGTTCTCTCCCTTTGGTAAAGGGGACAATACAGAATGAGCACATATTATTGCAATCCCTCATCACAAATACAAATGCAGATACAGAATATTTTGGAAATGCAAACTGGATTAATATCTGCATAAGTTTCTTTAAGTGAAAATATAGTATTGATACCTTTTTGAAAAAGTCCACTTCTTCCAACTGGCAAGACAAGTCTCGATAAGCATCAGGTCCATAAACCCTGAAAATTGTTATATAAATAAGACTGCAGTTACTTCCACCTATTATATTGCTGATCTGTGAGACGAACTTTTAAAGTATGCACCTTAATTTGTTTTGACATTCACTGTGATTTTTATTATTCAGAGTTTCAGGCCAAGTATCGCTTTCGTAGTTGGCTGAAAATGTGGAGCTTACTTTATGTTACAAACACTTAATACTCTAAATTTAATTCTAAATCACTTTTGGGCTGTTCCAACTATGTTGGTTCAGATTGTATTGTGGTGTCATCATTGATACTTCTTATTTTAAAATTTTGTTATGTACTTAAGTTGTTTCACCAATTAAACAAAGAATCGTCTGATTTCTTCTGAAAAGGGAATGAAAAAGAAGAAAAGAAATACTTGAGGTTCTATACATATTATTGGCACTGAGAACTTATTATTTTCAACTCATATGTTCCATGATCAAATTATTTCATCATCAGAACAATCTATGCTATATTCTTGAATTTGAATCTAGTTGGACCCATACATAGCACTTCAAACACTTTTCTGAATGATTTGGATGGATGGTGCAGCTTGCAAAACTTTGTTGAGTTTGCAATTTGACTGATCTTTCACATTGTGGATTGTGACCTTTTACCGATTATTATTTTTATTGCATTTTTTGAGTAAATATCAATTAATTTTAATGGTGGATCGGCACATTTCAGTTTTAGGCCTGAAGATTTCCTTCCCCTGGTACCAAAAGGTGCACCTGCCACTTGCTCCTAGACCAAAAATAATTTCAAAGGTATCATGATTCGAGCCTGCTATATACGTGCATCATCTCTTGGTATAATGGTGAGTTCTTGTTACGTTTTACTCCTTCCAATAGTGCAGTGATTTTCATCTTGTTGCTACAAGGTCAGTTTCAAAAAAAATCTTGTTGCTACAAGGAGCTTAAGATGGTTCTAATTCTTTTCCCATCTTGCGGAGTAGGTAACCTTTTTCCTATTAGTTTTTGGTGCTCTGATCATCACAAAATTCTTATGGGTGCCGATAGTGAGATCTTATCATATGCACGTGCATGTGTAAGTTCAAAGTTTTTGATATGTTGTTTCCATATGGTTGATTTTATAGCTTTTGTTAATTACACTATTCAAGAAGCAAAAAGTTTTTTCTCTGTTGAATTCCTGATGAAAAACATAAAGAATGAGTTTCTTAAGCCTCATCTTGCATTCTTATATTAATTAAGGGCTCTATGCTGATCCCTTCTCTTGTTTGCAGATAACATACCTAGAGATATATCTTTAGTTGGTTGGTGCAACCTATGTGGATTGCTAGCAAGTACGTGAACAAAGCATTCTCGTCTGCAATATCTATTCTCTCTCTGGTCTAGAGTCCTAAATATTAGTTGAGAATCTTGAAGAGAATGTGGAGCAGGTTGAAGCAGTTGAAAATGTTAAAAAAACAAATTGAAATGCAAGAACATAAATTGTTTTGCTAAGGGTTGTTACAAGACGTTTTTGTGTGTACATGAGCTACAATTCCATTCTATTTTTTTAGGAGTTGCAATATGGATATATTATAGGTATTGCAATGCTTTGGTTCTTTGTAATTAAAAATAATGTTTTATGAGTATTGACTATTTTCTATGTTCGAATATGTATTTATATGTAGATATGAAATTATCATAACTATTTATAATTGCAAGGAAAAAAAACTTTTCATTTAATTATAGTTGTTAAAAATTAACATTAACATAAGAAAAATTTGGCCATTAAAAATATTATTGTCAAGAGTGACGTACAATTAACGACTGAATTAGTAGCCGTTATAGATGTTTTTTAACGATCGGAATGATAATTAGCGAAGGGAAAATCCGGTCACTAAAGGAGGTATAACGACTGGATTTGTTGTTGTCGCTAAAGGTTTTTTAAGGACCGGATCAAAATCCTGTCGTGTACTTTTAACGACGGAGCCTTTAGCGATCGGTTACGATCGAATTTCTTTCGGTCGTAAATGACTAATAACTAACGGATTTGAACTTTTATCGACTGGATTTCCCCTCGCTAAAAGCCTTTTTTCTTGTAGTGAATAGTACATCAGCTAATGCCTATATGCTTTGGCATTCTTGAATTATATAGTAATAAACTTTCCCTTTTATAAGACCGGTACTCGTACCAATGCCCGTCACACCATGGGTACGAGACCCCCATCTTTCGCCCTTGCCCATTCTCTGTTTCGAAATTTTAATCTTTCATTAGCAAACATCCTTCAACGAAGTCTAGGAAGTCTTAACATACCTCGAGTGTCGAATAACGCATCACGAATCCTCACGACTGCGCCTTTCCCTTTCGTAAAGCTTCAGAACGTTCTCAATCTATCATACATACCTTATTCGTAAGTAAACATAACCCGTAAACATCTATATTTCTATACTTATAATCCAAACCCCAAACCATAACCATGCAGTAATCAATACATATGAAGAAAATCCACAATCAAGGGAAAAATATAAGAGCCGGACAATGACTCAAATGTTAATTTGCACCTATTTCCTTAGCATAGATAGTGACCATGTAGACATAAACCCTTCGTAAAAATAAATAAATCATAATTTGGTAATCATTACACTTAATTCAATTTGGCCACTATTTATTGTCTCTAACTAGCGTGACAGAAGCCAATTTTATTCTTCGTTAGAATTTGCAAAGGCAGTCAAACTCATGAAATTTGAGCTATACCTCTTCGGTTTATTCGAAGGAAAATTAATAAAACCTCACTCCTTCCCAACCATTAGCACCCAATCATTGCAACATCTAAAGTTTCTATTCCTATAGCAATCATTATCCTATAATTGGCCAAATTTTCAAACCAAATTAGAACAGTACTTCCACCCAACAATTACGTAGGTCACTAGGTATCACCATTCTACCCAACCCATATAAGTATCATACATATGCCCAATCCATTCCACTATCAGTTAATGCACAATACCATTAGAATATATAACATGGTGAGAAATTACCTGGAGCAGTTTGTCGAAGAGCGGTAGAAGTTTGTGGGTCGCAGATGTTTATGGTATGACAGATATAAGAAATTAACCTCCAGTTATTTATTTATCTATCCTATTAAATTCGATTTTTATTCTTACTTATGTGCCAAGTGATTTTGGGTATTAAATAAAAATGGACTTAGCCCATTAACCATAAGCTAAATTAATTAATCGTAATTTCTCATAAACTAAATAATCATAATTAAGCGGACAATTCAAAATTTTCATTTATAACTTACGAGAAGAGTCTTTTAGGGAAGAGGAGTTCTAGTGCTCAAAACGACCTAACGGGTCGTTACAAGTCGGGGAGGAGCTACCTAACATCCACAAACAGTTTGCTGACCGAGGGTGGCAACCATTCCAAGATGTACTCGGGGGGTAATATGAGAAGATAGTGCAGGAGTTCTTTGCTTCTTATCAAGCCAAAAAGACTCCAAGGATATAAGGGGAATGTGGATAAGTTCCCTAACTTGGATTCAGTTGTCGTTCGGGGCAAGAAAGTTTTTGTCACTCCAGCTGCTATCAATGCCATCTATTGGGATCACCTAATCGATTCTTCCCCTGCACTCTTGGCTAGGTTGTCTGCCGAGCAAAAGCCATATCGTGAGATGGCCCCTCTTATTACTCATGACATCCCTCTCTGGTCTATTATGGGGGTGATATTCCGAGGAGGAACATGCATTTCGAAGCTCATCTCTGGTTTGACCTTGTCCACATCCATTTCCTACCCTCACAGAATGATTAGAAGTTAACTCAGGATGGGGTCATTCTGATTGTTTCTATTATGACGGGCGAGCATGTCAACTTTGGAAAGATAGCATCTATAGTGATAAGGAGGAAAGCTCGCAGGGGAAGTGATTCATTGCCCTTCTCAGTGCTTATTACTAAACTTTGTGCTAAATCTGATGTCCCCATCCTCAGTTGTGACAAGTTTACACATGCTATTGGGATGATTAACCTTGATAGGAAGACATACAGGGATGCTCCCAGATTTAAGAGTCGTAGGACTGAGCCACTAGGGGAACTTGAGGTCGATGGGTCTGATCCTGAAGCAAATGCTTCCTCCCCCTCGCAGGCAGCCTCAGAGGCACACACCCCAGCAGCTACTGCTCCTAGAGGGCCTTTGACTAAGAGTGGTCTCCAAGATATGGTGGACAAGATATATAATCATGAGAGGCAGTTCAATGACTTAGCAAAAGATCTACCCCGGTTGATTGACAGGGCTGTCAAGAGGGACATTAAGGGAGTTGTTGAAAGCGTGACCAAGCTCTGCAAAAAAGTAGATGTCATTGAGGGATCCGTCAAAGCACTCTGAAAGGATGTCGACAAGGCTAAGCGGAAGGCTCCAAAGGAAGAGGAAGATTTGCACACCTTACCTCTGCCCCGTCACACTCATGGTCACATGGATGACTTGCTTGCATCTTTAGCGGATGATGAGGATGAGCTACCCAATGATAAGGACGTATTGCTAACGGATGATCAGGACCCAGGGTTTCAGCAGGCTTTCAAAGAGTCCACAATTTCTGCGCACTCCCGAAAGGGCAGTGCTGGTCCTAGTGAAGAGGCAGCAGATGATAAGGCATAGGCCTCTAGGGAGTTATCGCACCCCTTATTTCCTTATTTGAGCTTAAAGAATTGAGGGCAATGCTTCTTTTTATGGGGGGAGGTGGTGTTATTTGATTTGGTTGATTGGTTGCCCGTGTTGGGTATGAGATATATTATTGCCTTTATCGGGCCGATAATTTTATTTTCCCTTGCTAGATTTTATTTGGCCCTTGTCGGGCATGTTGGATGATTGTAATGATATTGCTCTTTCCGGGCCTTTTTCATATGTTCAGATCTTATTTGTGCCCTCGCCGGGCTTGATGTTTAATTTTGATTGTGTGTTGAGTTAGTCTTATACAATGCCATTTTCTCGCTACCCATGCCTTGCAAATGCTCTAAGGTCCTATGCCGAGGTTGTTTTTTAAATAAGTCATGACCGTGCAAATTCGGTAGTCACCTTGTTTAATAGTAGTTTAGCAATAAACTCCAATGGTTTTCTTAATACCACGGTTCTTTCTCAAGGAGCAAATGTCTTCTTTATTGTCTTTTTCTTTTGTTTGTTTTAATGTCGAACCAGGTTGTTGTTTCCCTATGATAGATTGAGAGGCGACTTTCTTAAGAGAAAATATCAAGTTTTAGTTTAATTTGAGTCCTTGCTTGGCTTGTCTCGAAATGGACCCACCAAAATATTTTCTTGGCAAGATGTTTTTGGAAATGAAGGAAAGAGGGAAAATGAATTTTTGAGGAAAGCATTCTCTTGTCATGACTTGCACACTCTTGGTTTGGCTTGATCGATTCACAAAAGAGTGTGTAATAAACTCAAAATAGCTTGCCAAAATTTATTTGTCCTAATTGATCTTGAGATCAATGTTGAAAGTTCTTGTGAGGTGATGCCATGTGTGGTGAGGCAATACCTGGATTATCGTGCATGCGTGTTATCTAGAACTTTCCTCGAATGTGATTCAAGGTGAAATTCTAGATGTGACCGAGCTTTTTAAGATGATCTTAGGCCCTTTTTGAATAGCCATTTCACCCAAATGACTTCCTTTGACATCTATTTTAGTGAACCCCTTTTAAGATTGTGACCGTTCTTTGGTACCTTGTTTGGCACCTTTACCTTTTTGGAACCTCTATCTTGGCACCCGTCCTCTCTAATGGCTTGAAAGTGAAACATAGGCCAAAATCCTAAGTTTGGGGGGGGAATGAAATTACAACATAGGCAAAAGCCTAAGTTTGGGGGTGTATGTGCTTAATATGGAGAAGAAAAGAAATGCACTTCAAGTGCAAGGTATCACCTTATGTTGAATTGAAAATTTCTCCAAAAGTTCAATCAAATGAGCAAAATGAAAAGAAAAGAATCGGTGCTACCAAGCGAAGGTGTTATAAGGAAGTTGAACAATCAATATTGAAAAGGAAAAGCTTGGGTTGTGTGAGGGAGAAATAAGGTAAAGCCAAAGTTCAAAAAAGTGAGCGGTGTTAAAAAATGATAAGAAAGAGCATTAGGGAGGTTTATCCACTTGAGCAAAATGCAATCCTCACCTTAACCCTAGCTAACAACGTAACCCGCAAGTCCTTAGTGATTTCGAGCTTGGCCACTCTACATTAGGGGCAATTTATATGAAGGGCAAGCCTATGGTTTGACATGAGTGCACTTGAACTTCCTTGAGAGAGTGAGAGTATTTTCGGTTATCTTTTAATCCCTTGTATTGTGAATTGTATGATTGTGAGTGAGATTCTCTCTTGTGGTGAGTGGTATCACGCACTCGAATTGAAACATGAGGTCTCTGTTTCAATTGAGAGGAATGAATAAGACAAGTTGTGCAGCGAATCTCGAGACAAACCTTGATGGTCCATGCCAATTACTTGAGAATCTTTATATCTTGTTTTGAATGAATCCCTTGATTTTGAATGAGAATTGAAGTCCTTTTGAAAAAAATTTGAATTGATCAATTGCCTTGATAATATGGTGGTTCAAATTGAGATGAGCATTGTAGTTGAGTCTTTTGTTTGAGTCTTTTTGTTTGTTTTTTTTAAAAAAAATTCCTTATTTTTTAGAATACATTAGTCTTTTGTGCCATTGATTGAGTTTTAGAGCAAAATTCATTCCTTACCTTATGAGTATCTTGCTTGAGGACAAGCAATAGTTCAAGTTTGGGGGTTTGATAAGTCAGCAATCCACCAACTTATTGAGCCTTTAATCATGAATTATTGTCATATTTTGATAAGATTTAGAGGTTCTTATGGCCTTTATTGACATGAATGCAGGTACTCTTGGTCAAAGATAGAAAACAAGGAGGTTGACCCAAAAGAGCTCAAAAGAAGTTGAAGTGTGAAGTGATCAAATGAGATGAAGATTCTACCTTGAGGTGTGGACCTTGTGCGACACACACAACCTTTGGTGCGGTCCATACCTTCTCTGCATGAAGGAATCAGAAGAAGAGGAGAATTTGTTTTGGGGGTGCAGCGCCCGTGCGACACGCACAAGGTCTTGCCTGAACCACACCCCACTTTGCACGAAGCTACAAGCATGAGCTAAGTCTCGGGTTCATTTGTGTGGAGCTGTGTGATGCGCACAACAAGACGTGCAAACCACACATCACGACGCACAGCTTTCGAGGGGCAATTTTGTCCAACTTTGTATGACGCTTTGGGAACTTTCTAAAATCTAATTTGGGCATAGTTTTTGATAGTTTTTGAACAGTTTTCAGTTTTTGAGCAAGTTTCTCTCCCAAGGCAAGAAAGAGGGTTTCGATCTATTCTCTCAATCTTCAACCTTGGACTTATAAATTTAAGCTTGGATATTGGATTCTTGCTACAATTAATGAAAAAGAATTTGAATTTCCCTATGGGTATATTTTCTTATTCCTTTAGTATGAGTGGCTAAGTCTCCTTGTCTAGGGATGTGTTGATGATGGGTACTTGGTAAAAAGGTATGGGTCTTGCTTATTTGTGTTTATAATTGCTAGTATGATATGAGTCTAGTGATTTCACCATATTTTAACTCTAAAATTGGTGGTTGCAAACATTGATTTAATTTACTTGATTGTGTTCTTGCCTGACAAAAGGAGTTCATGATTTCAGATGTGAAATTTCTAGTGGGTACTTGGGATGCCGCTCAGATTGAGGCTAGAAATAGCTCAATTCACCAAAAATACCCATTTAAGCGTCTAAGCAAGAGATAGTGTGACCTCCCCAAGCCTATATTGGTTGGTTTATGCTTAAACAATGGTGCTTAAACAAAGACCATTGGATGAATGAATGTGTGATCGAGAGATTAACAGTTATGCCTAAAATTGATGCTACCTATGTCATTTAGTAAGAATTCATGCATATAAGAAAGTACCTTGACCCGTGTTTGATTCCCATCGGAAACACATCCTTAGTCGTCCTTTCTCTTGTTTACACCTGGCATTTATTTTATTGTTTGGTTTGGAATTGAATTGTGATAGATTCCCAATTCCCCCTCTTTTTACATTATTTGTTGTTTGGACAATTTACTCTCATTGTGAAGTCTTTTTTTTTACAATCTCTTTGGCTAAGCTCGAATTCCCTGTGGGATCGACCCCGACTCCCATCGGGTAATATAAATTTTGTTTTGCTTAATGATCACTGATACCTCCATCTTAAAGAGTAAGTTTGAGCGTTACCAGTACGCCAAGGGAAAGGGTGACCTGCACTAGCAACACTAAAAACCAGCAACTCCTAAGGCTAAAAATTCATCGAATGGACCCTCGGGATTTATTCTGAACCCCATGAACACAAACCAAACATACTACCCAACTAAAAATGACGTTCTGGACTCAATGACATTATTGAAATGACCAACGAAGGTTGTCAAGATGGAATGTTGACTGAAGTCAACACTTTGCCGGTTTTGCCTAAAAGTTACCCAAGTGCCCAAAATGAGTCCAGAAGCCTCGAGACCCAAATCAAAGGTCCCACTAGCCCAAAATTAATATTTTGGAGCTAACAACACTGATGAAATTTTCATCCAAACCCGTGTTCTCCGAATGTTGATCAAAGTCAACTCTTTTAGCTTTAAGAGTTTCAAAATTGAGAAAAGGGCTTAAAACACAGACGAACTACTGATAACCAAATCTTCAGTCCCAGTCAGTCATAAATGACTTATCACCGCTATGGGAAAGCTCAAAACATGAAAAAGGCACAAAACAAATAAAATAACCTAGAGGGTCATTACAATGTTTATATATGAAAACTAAAGATATAAATATTTGAAAGCAACATGAAAAATGATACTATACTGACTCGTCTATGAAGCCTCTAATATACTGAATAGGCTACTGGGATAAGGCCCCGAGCTACCTGAATACTGTACTAACAACTACTAATGACAGATAACTAAACTGGAGTGCACCAAAAGCAAGGAGATCTCACCAATGCTCAAGGTTAGAGAATCTAGTAGTGCGTCTGTTGTCAATCATGAGTACTTGAATATGCATTGTGAAAATATGCAGCACCAAATAGCGCCATTACGTGATAAGGTACGGTATGTAAATAGTTGAATGAAACAACAGGGATAATATACTAATGCTGAGATACTGAGCTAAAAGGAGTAAAACTAAGTATAGAATAATATAAAGTCAACTGCATGCATGTGTAACTTTAACAATGAAAGCTTTATAACAAAAAAGTATGCATGAAAGCTTTATAACAAAAAAGTATGCATCAAAAGAAAATACTAAAAATATAATTTTAGTTTCTTAGGGAGTTTCTCTTAACCGATAATCATAATGTGAGCCTCATGATGATACAACATCTCTCCCATATTTCTAGAGATATCCTATTCTTGCCAAAGCATAGAACAAAACTTATTCCATGGATCCAACACTACTAAAAAAACACTAAAAAGAGACGGCCAAAAGAGACGTTGTCCATCGCTTTTTTGGCCAAAAGCGACGGAAAAGCGATGGACTCACTTCCGTGGGAAAGTGGTCAATCACTTTTCTAAAAGTGACGAACATCGTTGCTTTAAAAATAACAGACACCGACGCAAATAAAAAAGCCACAACTTTTTTTTCCTTTTTTCTAGAAAAGCGACGCTGTCTGTCGCTTTGTTCTTGAACATGAAGAACAAAGCGACGGACAAAAGAGACCCTGTCCATCGCTTTTTCTGGGAATTTGTTTTTGAATTTCTAAAAAAGCGACGGATAAAAGAGACTCTGTCCGTCGCATTTTCTGGAATTTTTTTAAAATTTCCAAAAAAAATGACGGATAAAAAAGACCCTGTCCGTCGCTTTTCTGTATTTTCCCCAAATGAAAAAACCTGCCTTTTCAAAATGCACCACCTGCCATTTACAAAATAAATTCAAATACAGCCCCAAGCAATACTAATTGTTGTCAAAACATTCATAAAGCAACTACAACATCAACAAGACACTAAATATCAAGTAAAACATTCACTAAAAACATAAAAAAATCAGCCAAAAGGACCTACAAAGTATTTCAAAACTTAAAAGAGGTTCAAGATTATGAACGAAGTATCAAAATGTGAATCCAAACTAAAAAAAGTTGATTTAGAGTTTGTTTGAACTACAACATCATGAATTTCGATAAGTTGTAAAGCATTTCAAAAAAGAGTCAAGATTGCAATAACATTGCCTCAATCAAATTCACAATCAAATTCACAAGTTACTTTTCATTCATAACTATTCACATGTTTATACGACTTTCACATTATTCCAACCAATTACTCTCTAATTTTATCCCTTAGTACTTCAATTTCAACTCCAAATCCTCATTTTCCTAACAACAATACTTACATACACTCAAAACTCACATATAGCACAACATTCACATTATTCCAACTAAACCAAAACACATTCACAAGTTACTTCTCATTCACAACTTTCGACAAGCTTACACAAATTTCTCATTATTTCAACTAAACTAAAAATTTATCAGTTCGGTTAAATTTTAAAAGTGTTTTTCTCCATGGAAAATTACCTAATACAATATCTTCAAAAATTACTCACTAATTTCACCTCTTAATACTTCAATTTGAACTTCAAATCTTCATTTTTCTAACAATAACACTAATATACACTCAAATTTTTACGTAACTCACATAACTTTCACACTATTCCAACTTAACCAAAACACATTCACAAGTTACTTCTCATTCACAATTTTTGACAAGCTTACACGAATTTCTCATTGTTCTAACTAAACTAAAAACTAATCAATCCGTTTGAATTTTAAAAGTATTTTTTCTTCATAAAAAATTACCTAATACAATATCTTCACAAATTACTCACTAATTTCACCTCTTAATTACTCATTGACGTTCATAACATAAACTAAAGTTGAAAACTAATTCATGATTATAACCCAACAATATAAACTAATTCAAAATTTCTAAATTCACTATCAATTTCAAAAAATTTATTCAAAAACCTAAAGTTGAAAACTAATTCAAGATTATAACCCAACAATATAAACTAATTCAAAATTTCCAACTTCACTATTAAATTCAAGAACCTAATTCAACAACCTAAAGTTGAAAACTAATTCAAGATTATAACCCAACAATATAAACTTATTTAAAAATTTTAACTTCACTATCAAATTCAAGAACCTAATTCAACAACCTAAAGTTGAAAACTAATTCAAGATTATAACTCAACAATATAAACTAATTCAAAATTTCCAACATAAATATCAAATTCAAGAACCTAATTCAATAACCTAAAGTTGAAAACTAATTCAAGATTATAACCCCCCAATATAAACTAATTCAAAATTTCCAACTTCACTATCAAATTCAACAACCTAATTCAACAACCTAAAGTTGAAAACTAATTCAAGATTATAACCCAACAATATAAACTAATTCAAAATTTCTAACTTCACTATCAAATTCAAAAACCTAATTCAACAACCTAAAGTTAAAAACTAATTCAAGATTATAACCCAACAATATAACTAATTCAAAATTTCCAACCTCACTATCAAATTCAAGAACCTAATTCAACAACCTAAAGTTGAAAACTAATTCAAGATTATAACCCAATAATATAAACTAATTCAAAATTTTCAACCTCAATATCAAATTCAAGAACATAATTCAACAACCTAAAGTTGAAAACTAATTCAAGATTATAACCCAACAATATAAACTAATTCAAAAATTCCAAATTCACTATCAAATTCAAGAATCTAATTCAACAACCTAAAGTTGAAAACTAATTCAAGATTATAACCCAACAATATAAACTAATTCAAAATTTCCAACTTCACTGTCAAATTCAAAAACCTAATTCAACAACCTAAAGTTGAAAATTAATTTAAGAACTTAATTCAAGAACCTAATTCAAACTTAAAATCAAGAGTCTAAGACATTTACTATGCTAACAAATTCTAAAATCAAATTCAAGTTCAAACTTCTCAAATTCAACCTAAAATCAAATTCAAGTTCATAAATTTAATTATATAAATTATAAAATATTCATAACCATTATTCAAGGTTCACAACTAGTAATATTCATAATCTAACACTAACTTAAGATAAATGACAAAAAATAATTTTAAGATTCGAAACTAACAAACTTGCTAATAACAAAAAATATCAAACAAAGCCTAACTTGAATTTTAAATACTACTAATTCAAGTTCTATCTTCATAACCACTAACAATGTTCTTAATCTAACATTAATCTAAAACAAATGCAATGTAATTAAAAAAAAAGTAAAAAATCTAACCTTGAAGTTTTAAATTAGCCCTAACCCAAAAATTAATGATGGAGGATGAAGAAGGCGGCGTGACGGCTGCAAGAGGAGGCAACGACGGCAACAACATTATGGAGATATGTGGAGAGAAGAGAGAAGATAAGAGAAAAGAGGAAAATGGAGGAGTGACCCGATCTGGGTCACTATATTTTTTAAAAGGCGACGGACAGCGTCGCTTTCGTCCGTTGCTTTTTTAAAATGAGTTGACTAACATTTGACCAAAAAGTGACAGACAAAGTGATGTTGTCCGTCGCTTTTCTTTAAAAAAATAAATTATTTAAAATTTAAAATATTGCGATGGACGACATTGTTATTTTATTTTATTTTTAAAAATAATTGCGACGTTATCCGTCGCATTTGTAAAACAATAATTATAAATTAAAAACAATTAGAAACGTGATGGACAGCGTTGCTTTTTCCATCTCTTTTCGGGAGCGATGCTATCCGTCGCTGATCTATCCGTCTCTTTTTGAGCTATTTTTAGTAGTGCAAATGTGATGACCCTTCCGGTCATCTTTGCGTTTACGCATTTATTGCACTGTAGAGCCTTCCTGTAGTGGCTCTAAGTCATTTATGGCTTGCTGGAACTGGTGGTTCGGTGCCCTGGCCGTTCGTTTGGTTGTTTTGGCCGTTTGCCTGTTTTAGAGCTTAAACTTAAAATATCATTGACTTTGGTCAACATTTTAGCTAACATGCTCAAAATTGAGTTCTGACAGTTCCGTTAGCTCCGGAGCGATGAGTTTGGTTTAGTTGGACCTTTAGTTGAGGCCTGAGAACTTCCGATGTGGGTTTGTGTGGTTTTCTCAGTTTTTAGGCCATTTGGGGTTGAAAGTGTAACCTCGGGTGACTTTCGATGATCGGAGTGTCGGATTCAAAATTCGACGATTCTATCTGCTCTGGAATGTTGAGTTTGGGCTATGGAGGTGGTTGGTTTGGGTTTTGGGTAAGCCAGACTCATTTTGAGCCCTTGAGTTCCTTTTCGTTAGTGTTGACATGGGTGAACATTTCCCCAAATCGACCTCGTATGGAAGTTTTGTCGATTTCATTAAGTTCAGAACGTCGTTTCCACTCTGTTAGCATTATTGGCTTTTGAATATCGGTTTTCGATTGTACCCGGAACACCTCGTGGAGTTCTCAAAAAGTTGTAGAAAAATAGTTGCAGGCCAGCCTTCTGCGCAATCGCGCCAAGGCCAGCGCGATCACGCCTCAGCACCTACCAGCCTTCGGCGCGATCGCGCCCTCCCAGCGCGATAGCACCGAGGCGCCTGCCACCCCTTCAGCATTGTTGGCGCTGGCCTAGCGCCGATGGCACTGACCTTTTTCCTGCAACTATAAATAGCTAGAAGTACGTTTTTCCAGCCAGTGCAGCTCATTGTTCTCACTCTAAACTCAATTTCCTCTCTCCCAAATATCTCCATATTGATTCTAAGTGTCATGACCCGATTTCTCGATCATGATGGCACCTACAACCCCTCCGTAGGTGAACCAATCCCTGTAGCCTAGAATGATTAGTAATGGGCTACTATCTAACCAACAAGCAGAAGAATACGTAAACTAGGTGAAATCAAGGGATATATAAGATAAAGGAAAGAACAACAGGTGTATATACAAGCACCAAACCAATCCAAGACCTGGTATCATAGTATAGAGCCGAATCTAGATGTCAGAAGTACGAACGGATCCAAAATAATATATACATAAATGTCTCAGAGTGGTAATAGAGTACATAAAGCAAAAGATAAACTAAATCTAAGCTCCGGTCGCCAGGAGCTCACCCTCGGTCTGGAATATCACAAAACAACACCTCGCACGAGTCTCCACGAGCTAACGGCAATGGCTCACACTAGGATTTGCACCAGAGGATGCAGTGTGTAGGGTGAGCACCAAATGCAAAGCATAAGGTACCCAGTAGGTATCATAGGCCGACTGGGTACATATAAGATAAAAGAGTAATAGCAGACATAATAGAAACAAGCGGTCACAAGAATCAACGGAAAAGTACATAGGAACTAGCCCAGAGGGAAGACAACAAGAACAACATACAAGGCTAGCAAGTAGAATATATATACACAACAGGCACATGTGTAAGCAGAAATAACGCACCTGGGATCCTTGCAATAACAGTATATACATAATAAGTTTAAGAAATGAACGGTATACCAGTAACCTTAAGTGTAAGAGAAAGAGGGAAAGAGTAATAATAGGAATGCTCGGAGACAGGAATCAAAATCAACTAATCATATTAATCTCAAATCCAGAACTAACAGCCTAGCAGTAACCAATTTCATACTTAACCGTAGTAGGGAATAATTATGTAAGTAAATAACAAGAGTCTACCTACAGTCCCCCGGCCGCCCATAAAATCGAGGAACACAAACAAGTGAAAACAAACCCTCCGGTATCCCATACTACCGGAGCGTACAATCAACAAACAACAAACAAGGGTGGTATCTCACGCAGATGGATTATATGATGCCATGCTAAGTAAAAGTGATAGTAGTACCATATGTTACCCACTTCTGGCGACCTGTCAGGCCCAAAAGACAGGATCCATGGAAGGTCTCACCCGTATACCACTACTACACCGTATACCCTCCCTCCGGCACACGCAGCCCAAAGCCCCAGACCCAGAGCGGAAGGTCCATGGAAGTCCCTGACCAACATACTAGATGCCCCGCATCTCCAAAATCATCAAGTAGAGTTGCCCGAAGGGTGTCTGGGTCTAAATCAGCAAATCAAATGTTCCTAGCGCACGGCCCCGCCAAGCCCAGTATTATCATGAAAGCAGTAGTAAAACAAGTCTAGCCCTCAGCCCCGCCGAGCCTAGTATTATCACGAAAGCTGTAGTAAAACAAGTCTAGACCTCGGCCCTGCCGAGCCTAGTATTATTAGAAATAGTGATAAAATATCCTTTAGAACTTTTCTCACCCCGAGAAGATTCACAAAGTAGGTCAAACTATTTCCAAATCATTTCCGTCGAAAATGGCCCCCCAGGGCCATGCAAGGTTTAGAAAACAGTTCCAGTAGGCCCAAAGCCAAAACAATAGTAAAACATGGAAGAAACCTCTTTATATGCATGAGAATGGTATGACCGTACACATAATAGCCTCCCCGCAGCTCACAAACAACCTAATGTCCCTGCACATGCTCCACAGCTACTCAGCAAGCATAACCAGCCTAGAAGGATAATTCTATGTGCAGAACTCGCGGACATTCCCAATGATCCCACCATCTATGTTCCAGAGTCAACAAGGCCCCCACGGGACCACAAGGGTAATAATATCAATAAATTGGAATACTACACACAACGTAGGAAAGAAACAAGATGAATCATGGAAGAGCGGTCAAGGTCTGTGGTACCAGCCTAGCAACCCAACCCAAGGATGCCAACTAGTACAATTTTATCGGATATATGCGAAGTCTAGGGAGTTAAGCCGTAACCTATCTGTCGTCCAATGACAATATAGAACCTCTCCAAAAAACTCCAAAATGAAATCAAACTCGAACTCGGGCTTGAATAACTTGACATAGATAATTGATTTTCACATCAGTGATCGAATTTGTCGAGAAAATATTTCCCCCTGCCTAAGGTTTCTTCAACGCATATGCATATATAAGTATAGCATGCTGGAGTGGGAATTCCTTACTAGCATTTAATGATAAAATTAGTAAAATGAAGGCAAATAAAGGACTTGTGGAAGTCTTAAATAATTATCAAAAAGCTACTGGAAGCATTGTCTTTTGATTCCAAAAATGGGATAAGCTCCCCAAAATGATTACTAACAAAATAAATGAACAAATGTCCAAAGAACTTGTTACTAGTCATCAACTACACATGTTACTACCACAGCCCTCCACTAACACGTATAAGGAGAGGTGGAAATATAAGAGAAATACCTTTATTCCGTTATTTATCTACTCAGGTATTGCATAGGTTCGTAATAAAATAAATATAACTCTTTGAATATATCTTAACAAAAGTATTTTTTTATAAATATTTAAAACATTTTAAGAAAAGTAAAACTTTTTATCAAATTCAACTTTCAAATCAAATACTTTCAAATATGCGCGATGTTAATAGAATTCTTAAATTTATGCTCGCAAGCCTTTGATACGAAATGGAGGTAAGGTCGTACGGTCGCAATTCACCATCGCACTATTTTGATACTCAGCTTCTAAGACAGGGAATTGATTATAATGACCAATCGAACGGCCAGGGAACCGAACCACCGGTCCCAGCAAGCCATAAATGACTTGGGGCCTCTACGGGAAAGCTCTAACAGTACAAGAAAAATGTATACGCGAAAATGATCGGAAGAGTCATTACACTAAGACTTGGGGAGTCGATTGTTGGTGGATTTTCCTAAAAGGCAAGCCACAAAGAACAATCATTTTAGCTAATTCTTCAAGATCGCTTTCTCTACTATAACTGCGATGTGTACTAGGGCCAGAAACATTAGAAGGGTTTAACTGTGTTTGGATCATGTTAGAGGCCCCTACTCCTACAGATGCATCGGGAAGGGGAGTACCATATTTTTTTGCATCGGCTATAGCCTTAGCTTGCAAAAATTCATTTTTACAATATCCCATTAAATAATTTCTTAAATATCCCGTCCCACTCGACTTTCCCGTAGTTTTATGATTCAAAATATATTTACATATTTTACAAATAGCTTGAGTTTTATCCTCACTTTGAATCATAAATTGCCACACAACAGATTTTTTAGGACGTTCAACCTTTGGCTTAGCCCTAGTAGGATGTACAGAGGGAGTGGGAGCGGGAGCGGGAGCAGGAGTGGGACTAGTAGCCGTAGGCGGCTCTGTTTCATCATCATCATAAGTATCATTACCATCATATTCATTATCATATTCTACTTCTTCATCTAGTTCTTCATTAATATTACCAAACCTTGTCTGTTAAGATTCATGATCTAATTGAGTATTACTATCAATATTAAAAGGAGTTTCATCAACATGTGTAAAATCATCTGTATTTATTCTTAATTGAGGCTGTTGTCTAGTTTTAGATTTGGATTTAGAAGAACTACCGACTTTAGTTTTTCCAGTTACTGCGTTAGTCAACCTACCAAAAAGTATTTTTTTACCTTGGCCGACATTTTTATCACCGGATTCCATATTAAAATATTAAAATATTAAAAGTAAGAAAATAAATAAATACAAAAATTAAATGCAAGAAAATAAATAAGTAAAGAGATGAAAGTTGGAATGAATGTACCAAACGTCTGCGTAAAAACAGACATGTATAACCAAAAACGAAATTGATAGATGAAACTTGAAGCTTGAAAATTGCTCCAAAATAATCCAACAAATAAAATTAACAATTTAATAGAGACTACTAGAGAATAGATAGTAGAAGAGTAGAAGATTGAGAGTTGAGAGAGTAGATGAAGAAGAAGAAATTTTGTGTAGTAAATAATGAAGGGGTGGGGGGTTTTTATAGTTAAAATTTAGGACTAAAATGTATTTTTAAAAACTTTGGGGTATTAAAAAAAGTTTGGGGGGTAGGGGGTGTTTTGGCTCAAATAGCCATTGGGTGGGGCCCACTGGCCGTTGCCAACTGCTAACCCAACAGCTACTTAATTAAAAATAAAAAATAACAAAAATGAAATTTTTGGTTTCCCACCGGATCGGACCAGACCGGTACCGGGATGGACCAGACCGGTACCGGGATGATCCGGTAATTTTACCCCTTCCATCCCGTTACCCCTACGGACCAACCCCTACACCGGACGAAACCGGAGTCTACCAGACCAGAACCAGACTGGTAATGGACCGGGACGTATCGGAACTGATACCGGCACCTCCCAGTTCCGTTGCCACTCTTAGTCCTGTGAGGCCTTGTTGACTCTGGAACATAGATGGTGGGATCATTGGGAATATCTGCAAGTCCCGGACATAGAACTACCCTTCTAGGCTGGTTATGCTTGCTGAGTAGCTTCAGAGCCTGTGCAGGGCCGATAGGTTGATTGTGAGCTGTGGGCCAGCTATTATGTGTTTGATCATGCCATTTCCATGCATATAGAAGGGTTTTCATGTGTTTTACTACGGTTCGGCTTCGGGCCTTCTGGAACTGTTTTCTAAACTCTGCATGGCCCGGAGGGCCCATTTTTGACGGAAATAATTTGGAAATGGTTTTGACTTGTCTTGTGGATCTTCTTGGGGTAAAGGAAGTTTTAAAAGGCATTTTTATCTATAGTTCCACTTTTTTGGACTCGACGGGGTCGGGTGCCTTACTTTTATACTACAACATCTGGGGTGTTGCTGGACTAGGCGGGGCCGAGTACTAGAGATTTTGGGCTTACTATTTTAGACCTGGATACCCTCCAAACAGCTTTACTTGGGGATTGTTTCGAGGATACGGGGCATCTAGTATGTTGGACGGGGTCCTCCATAGACCTTGCCGTTCCGGACCAGAAGCTGCGAGCTGCGGGTGTAAGAGAGAGGGTATACAGTGTAGTAGTGGAATACGGTATCACTTTGATCACTTGTACTTAGCATGACATCATATCATTCATCTGCTTAAGGTTCCACCCTTGTATGTTGATTGTTGATTGTACGTTCCAGTAGTATGGGATGTCGGAGGGTTTGTTTTCACTTGTTTGCGTTCCTCGGTTGTATGGGCGGCCGAGGGACTGTGGGTAGAGTCTTACCACATTACTTCTATCTTGAGCGTGAGATTGGTTACAGCGGGGTTGTTGGTTCCTGGAATGAGATTGTTATGATTAGTGTTGTTAGAGCTTGGTTACAACAGGGTTGTTAGTGACTATTTGTTATGATTAGTGTGGTTACTGTTACTATTTCCGAGCATGTCTACTTTGCATTTCTCTCCCCTTTTTCCTTATACTTGAGGTTACCGGTATACCATCCATTTCTAAACTTATGCATATATACTGTTGTTGCGATCCCAGGTGCATCGTTCTTATTTTCACCTGTTTTTGCCATGTATATATTCTATTTGCTAGCCCTGCTTGTTGCTTTCTGTTGTCTTCCCTCTTGGCTAGTTCCTGTGTACTTTATCGTTGACTTATGTGACTATTTATTTCTACTCTGCCTGCTACTGTTCTTTTACCTTATATGTGCCCAGTCGGCCTATGATATCTACTGGGTACCTTATGCTTCATATTTGGTGCTCACCCTACCCCCCTGCATCTTCTGGTGCAGATCCTAGTGTGGGCCATCGCTGTTAGGGCACCGGAGACTCGTGCGGGCAGCTATTTTTGGATCATCTAGTCTGAGAGTGAGCTCTTGGCGTTCAGAGCTTGACTTAGTTTATCTTTTATATATTCTGCACTCTATTACTATTCGGGGACAACTTATGTATATATCTCTTTTGGATCCTTTGTACTCCTATTGTAGTTTGGCTCTTACATACTATGATACCAGGTTTTGGGTTGGTTTAGCTTCCGTTTTGTATTTATGTTACTCCGGTTATCCAGTTTGTTCATCTTGTTCCCTTGCTTTCTCTTATTTGTTGTTCTTCTGTTTAAACTGTTAGAAAGTAGTCCATTACTAACCGTTCCAGGCTACGAGGATTGGTGTGCCTACTGGGGGGTTGTAGGTACCATGATGACCGAGAAATTAGGTCGTGATAGCTTGGTATCAGAGCTCTAGGTTCACCAGTGTCATCGGTATAGGAGACAATGTCTAGTAGAGTCCTGTTGATCGAGGCAGAAATGTCTGTGCTCAATCTTCGGGAGGCTAAAGTGTCATCTTAGGGAAATGGACTTTTCTTTCTTCTCTTTCGTGCGTAGTATCCTTGAAAGTTCCTTGAAATCTCACTTGTTTTGGTTCACTCTTCCGTAGATGGTTCGTACGAGATCGTCAGCTTCAGGAGGAGAAAAGCCTTCTGCCCCTGCACCTCCGACTCCTCTAGGGGTCGGGGTGGTTGCAAGGTCAAGGCTATAGGTCGTCCCAGAGAAGCGACGCCTACTAAGGCCGCCAGAGTTATTATAGAGCCAGAGTATGACTACAAGACAGAGTTATCTCTAAAGAATCAACAGTTAACCAGCAGATGGCCCAGATACCACCAGCTCCAGTGACAGTTCCAGCATCGGTTTCTATGCCTGCTTCAGCCCCAACTCAGTCTTCAGATGTTCGGGGGTTACTTGTTCATCTCTTGGGTATGATTGGGGAGCGTCCTTCTGAGGTAGCACATGTATCCACTCAGGGGGCAACCTTGGGTGTTCAATGTTCAGGAGTGCAACCTATTACTGTGGCTCCCTGTGCTGAGGATTTCCCAGACCCATTGGTTGCCCAGCCTCTTGCTCCACGCCCCTCCATGATAGATGGGTAGCAGAAGGACTTGGGTAGATTTATGAGATTGGCACCGCCGAGATTTGCTAGTACACAGGGTCAGGACCCCCATGATTTTTTCACCACCTGTGAGGAGATGTTGCATCACTTGGGGTTATTACAGACTCACGGGGTTGGCTATACTTCATATCAGCTGCAGGGTCCAGCGAAGTTATGGTGTAGATCACAGGTTGCTTGTAGGCCTTCCACATCACCTCCCTTGACCTGGTCTGAGTTTTATGAGGCCTTTATGGCTAAGTTCTTGCTACAGAGCGACAGAGAGCGTCAGAGGGAAGAGTTCACTAGACTTTCCCGAGATTCTATGACTATCTCAGAGTACGAGACCCATTTCCATCAGCTTGCTCCATTTGGGGCCATAATTATGCCTACTGAGGCCGACAAGATTCATAGATTTGTTTGGGGGCTATGGAGAGAGTTCAGAGAGCCTGCAGAGATACTAGTTGCTAGCGGTCGGTCATTTCACGCCATTACGGACTATGACCATACAATTGAGGATTCGCGCTGTCATGATACCGAGGCCAGAGATAAGATGTCTTGACATAAGGGTGGTTACAGTGGTTCTAGGCATGGTGGTAGGGGTTCCGGCCAGTGGGCCAGAGGTTATCATCCACAGGAGCATCAGGGTCAGTCTAGTTGACCATTCCAGGCTTCACTTCAGGCTTTGGGTTCTCAGTTGGAGCAGGGTATGAGCAGTCAGCATGGTCAAAGCAGTTAATCTGCGAGGGGTACTACTTCTGGGGCATCAGGCCAAGGTGGCCACACCAGTTTAGTGGGTCTGTCTCGACAGGGTAGGCCGTCAGGTCCGTGCTATGAGTGTGGTGTTAGTGGTCAGGGTAGAGGTGGTTCTCCGCGTGCAGAGCATGTGGTAGGGATGACAGTCGGGCAGGTGGAGGTCGTGGTCATTTCTATGTGGTTCCTGGGAGATCGGAGGTAGAGGACTCGGATGTTGTGATCACATGTATGATTTATGTATGTCGTCAACAACTTATGCTTTGTTTGATCCTAGATCCACTTGTTCATATATATCTGCCTACTTTCTTCCTTGTTTGGGGTTGGCTAGTGAGCCATTGTCTGTGCCTGTTTCTATTTCGACCCTAGTAGGAGATTCTTTATTAGTGGATCAGATTGTGAGATCCTGTGTGATATTTATTGGTGATTTGGATACTTGGGCTGACTTGATAATTCTTGATATGTTATACTTTGATGTGATAATAGGCATGGACTGGTTATCCCTTCACAGTGCAGTTTTGGATTGTTAGGCCAAGACTATTACTATAGCCGTGCCCGGTGTGTCCCCAATTGTGTGTGAGGGTTCTGTTAGCCATGCACCATCTGGGATCATCTCTTGTCTTTGAGCTAGGAAGTTGATTTCTAGTAGGTGTCTAGCTTAACTAGCATATGTCCGAGATGCTAGTGTTAACCCTACGTCTCCTGAGTCTATTCCTGTGGTTAGAGACTTCCTAGATGTATTTCCTACCTACCTGCCAGGCCTTTCACCTGAGAGGGATATTGATTTTGCCATTGAGTTAGAGCCAGGCACCAGGCCCATTTCTATTCCTCCCTACCATATGGCTCCTGCTGAGTTGAGAGAGCTTAAGGAGCAGCTCCAGGATTTGTTAGCTAAGGGGCTTATTAGACCGAGTGTGTCTCCTTGGGGTGCTACTGTACTCTTCCTGAAGAAGAAGGATGGGTCGATGCGGATGTGTATTGACTATCGACAGCTGAATAAGGTGACAGTGAAGAATAGGTATCCGATGCCGAGGATTGATGACCTGTTTGATCAGCTTCAAGGTTCTGCCATGTTTTCGAAGATTGATTTAAGGTCCGGCTACTATCAGTTGAGGATTAGGGCAGAGGACATACCTAAGATAGAATTCAGGACACGTTATGGCCATTATGAGTTCCTGGTAATGTCTTTTGGGTTGACTAATGCCCCAGCAACCTTTATGGATTTGATGCATAATGTGCTTAGCCCGTACCTGGATATGTTCGTGATAGTCTTCATTGATGAAATTCTGATATACTCGAGGAGTAGGGATGAGCATGAGTAGCATTTGAGGACTATACTTCAGACTTTGAGAGATCATTGGCTTTATGCCAAGTTCTCAAAGTGTGAGTTTTGGCTCGAGTCAGTTCCATTCCTAGGACACGTGGTGTCTAAGGATGGGATTAGAGTGGATCTGAGTAAGATTTCTGCAGTTCGTGATTGGCCTAGACCTACCACTCCTACCGAGGTTCGCAGCTTTGTTGGGTTAGTCAGTTATTACAGATGATTCTTTGAGGGGTTTTCTTCCATAGTAGCACCCTTGACTATGCTGACTAGAAAGGATGTTCCATTCCAATGGTTTGATCAGTGCGAGGATAGCTTCCAGAGGCTTAAGGCCTTATTGACTTCAGCTCCAGTTCTGACTTTGCCGGTTGAGGGTCAGGGATTCTCCATGTATTGTGATGCTTCAGGGGTCAGTCTTGGTTGTGTGTTGATGCAGCAGGGTTGAGTGATAGCATATGTGTCGAGGCAGCTGAAGGTTCACGAGCGCAACTACCCCACTCACGACTTGGAGTTGGCGGCGATAGTCTTTGCTCTTTAGATCTGGAGGCACTCTCTGTATAGAGTTCATTGTGAGATATTCACTGACCATCGTAGTCTTCAGTACATTACGAGTCAGCGCTAGCTGAACTCGAGGCAGAGGAGATGGATTGACTTGATGAAGGACTATGATTTCACTATCTTATACCATCTGGGAAAGGCAAATGTGGTAGCGGATGCCTTGAGTCGGAAGGCGGTGAGTATGGGAAGTCTAGCTTCACTTTCAGTTATCGAGCGACCGTTGGCCTTGGACATACAATCCTTGGCTAACATCTTTGTTAGGATTGACTTATCAGATCCCAGCAGAGTTCTAGCCAGTGTTGAGGTTTGCTCTACTCTAGTTGATCAGATTCAGAGCTGGCAGTTTGAGGATCAGAGTTTGTGTGACCTTCGTGATCAGGTGGTTCAGGGTGAGGCCAGTTGGGCTACTTTGGGTTCTGATGGTATTTTGAGATTTGAGGGTCGACTTTGTGTTCTGAGAGTTGGTGATTTGATTCAGTTGATACTCTGTGAGGCATATTGTTCTAGATACTTCATTCATCCTGGCGCAGCGAAGATGTATAGAGATATGAGGCAGCTTTACTGGTGGGGTGGTATGAAGCGGGACGTGGCAGAGTTTGTATCTTGGTGCTTGAACTCTCAGTAGGTCAAGTTCAAGCACATGAGACTGGGTGGCTTGATGCAGTGGCTTCCCATTCCTGAGTGGAACTGGGACGGTATTAATATGGACTTTGTTGTTGGTTTGCCTCATACTACTTGGAAGTTTGATTCTATTTGGGTGATCATGGATAGGCTGACTAAGTCAGTGCATTTCTTGTTGGTTCAGACTTCCTACGGGGAAGAGAGGTTAGCTCAGATCTACATTTGTGAGATTGTACGGTTGCATGGAGTCCCAGCTTCTATCATTTCAAATCGCGGCACTGAGATTGTAAGGTTGCATGGAGTCCCAGCTTCTATCATTTCAAATCGCGGCACTCAGTTCACATCTCAGTTCTGGAGATCTATACAGAGGGATTTGGGTACGGAGGTTCAACTTAGTACTACGTTCCACCCTCAGACAGATGGCCATTCTGAGAGGACCATTCAGGTCCTAGAGGACATGCTTTGGGCCTGTGTCCTTGACTTTAGAGGTTAATGGGATCAATTTGTGCCACTGGCTGAGTTTGCGTATAATAGCCTTTATTCGAACATTGACATGGCACCTTTCGAGGCTTTGTATGGTAGGCGTTGCAGATCGCCCATTGGCTAGTTTTATAGGTTAGAGTCCAGACCGCAGAGTACATATTTGCTTAGAGATTCCTTGGAGCGAGTTCGTTTGATCCTGGATAGGTTTAGAGCGGCCCAGAGTAGGCAGAAGATCTACGCTGATCTTAGACTTCGTGCCTTGGAGTTCAGTGTTGGTGACTTAGTTTTCCTTCGTGTATCGCCCGTGAAGGGCGTGATGAGATTTGGTCGGAGGGGCAAGCTTAGCCCCAGGTTCATTGGGCCATTTGAGAGTCTCCAGAGGGTTGGTAGTGTTGCCTACATGTTAGTGTTGCCTCCGATGTTTTCAGATATTCACCCAGTGTTCCATGTCTTGATGTTTCGTCAGTATGTACCATACGAGTCTCATGTGTTGCATTGGGATTCGATTCAGTTGGATGAGAGGTTATCATTTGTTGAGGAGCCGATAGCTATTGTGGCTAGATATATCAGGAGGTTGAGATCTAGGGAGATTTCGGTTGTGAAAATTCAGTGGAGGCCACGTACGGTCGAGGTGGCTACTTGGGAGATCGAGAGTGAGTTGCGTGCTTAGTATCCGTAGCTGCTTGAGCCTTCAGGTACTCCCGTCTTCTTGACTTTCGAGGACGAAAGTTTTTTTAGTAGTGGATGTTATGATGACCCTTCTGGTCATCTTCGCATTTACGCATTTATTGCACTGTAGAGCCTTTTTGTAGAAGCCCCAAGTCATTTATGGCTTGCTGGGACTGGTGGTTCGGTGCCCTGGCTGTTCGTTTGGTTGTTTTAGCCGTTTGCCTATTTTAGAGCTTAAACTTAGAATATCGTTGACTTTGGTCAACATTCTTAGATAACGTGCTCGGAATTGAATTCTGACAGTTCTGTTAGCTCTAGAGTGATGAGTTTGGTCTAGTTGGACCTTTAGTTGAGGCCTGAGAACTTCCGATGTGGGTTTTGTGTGGTTTCTGCAGTTTTCAGGCCATTTGGGGTTAAAAGTGTAACCTTAAGTGACTTTCGATGATCGGAGTGTTGGATTTGAAATCCTATGATTCCATCAGCTCCAGAATGTTGAGATTGGGCTAGGGAGGTGGTTGGTTCGGGTTTCGGGTGATTCAGACTCATTTTGAACCCTTGAGTTCCTTTTCGTTAGTGTTGACTTGGGTCAACATTTCCCTGAAACGACCTCGTATGGAAGTTTCATCGATTCCATTGAGTCCGGAACATCGTTTCCACTCTATCAGGATTATTGGTTTTTGAATATAGGTTTCCGATTGTGCCCGGAACACCTCGTGGAGTTCTCAAAAAGTTATAGAAAAATAGTTGCAGGACAGCCTTCAGCGCAATCGCAACAAGGCCAGCGCGATCATGCCTTAGCGCCTGCCAGCCTTCAGCGCGATTGCGCCCTCCCAGCGGGATAGCACCGAGGCACCTTCCACCCCTTCAGCGCTTTTGGCACTGTCCTAGCGCCGATGGCGCTGACCTATTTCCTGCAACTATAAATAGTTGGAAATACATTTTTCCAGCCATTGCAGCTCATTGTTCTCAGTCTAAACTCAATTTCCTCTCTCCCAAATTTCTCCATATTGATTCTAAGACTTGGGGAGTCGATTGTTGGTGGATTTTTCGCGCTTCTACGTCGTTTGGTAAGCTCCCTATTCTCTTGAATTTTTCTAACCTCCATTGATGCTCTTCTCTAAAGCTTGAGTTTTTCCTTGTGAATTCTGGCCGTCCAGCTGGTGCATGCTCGTGGGAGTAGTAAATTATCCTTCTTGACTCGGGTTTTTGCCTTGTGGTAAGTATTTCTTGCCCAATTTCCATTTGATTTTCGGGAATTCCTTTCTTTAAACCCCAACCTTTGCGGGCTTTTTTGATGCCCTTCTCCTTGGCCATTTGTGCTCAAATTTGGAGCATGGCTTCTTGGTACTTTTGGGGTCATCGTGGCTCTTTTCATTTTTGGTTTTGGGTTGTGGGCCCTGCGGGCCCGCTTTTGACTCGCATATCGACCCCGCTACAATTGTAGCAATATGGGTATCATTGGACTCGTCTTAACTTCTTATTCGTGAATTTGATAGTTTGATTCTTGTTCGGAGCTTCTCGGAGCATCTCAGCCTTGAATATCGTCATTCCCACAGCTTGTCATCGGACGACAGGTAGGTTACAGCTTAACTCCTTAGACTTCGCATATATCGGGTAAAATTGTACTAGTTGGCTTCCTTGGTTGGGTTATTAGGTTGGTACCACAGACCTTGACCATTTTTCCATGATCCGTTCTATTCTTTCCTCCGTTGCGTGTAGTATTCTTGTTAATTGATATTATTACCCTTGTGGTCCAGTGAGGCCTTGTTGACTCTGGAACATAGACGGTGGAATCATTGGGAATGTCCGCTAGTCTCGGACACAGAACTACCTTTCTAGGTTGGTTATACTTGTTGAGTAGCTTCAGAGCCTGTGCAGGGCTGATAGGTTGATTCTGAGCTGTGGGGCGGCTATTGTGTGTTTGATCATTCCATTTCCATGCATATATAAGGGTTTTCACGCGCTTTACTACGGTTTGGCTTCGGGCCTTCTGGAACTGTTTTCTAAACTCTACATGGCCCGGGGGGCCCATTTTTGACGGAAATGATTTGGAAATGGTTTTGACTTGTCTTGTGGATATTCTTCGGTTAAGGGAAGTTTTAAAAGGCATTTTTATCTATAGTTCCACTTTTCTGGGCTCGACGGGGTCGGGTTCCTTACTTTTATACTACAACATCCGGGTGTTGCTGGACTAGGCGGGGCCGAGTACTAGAGCTTTTGGGCTCTATTTTAGACCTGGATACCCTCCAGGCAGCTTTACTTGGGGATTGTTTCAAGGATACGGGGCATCTAGTATGTTGGTCGGGGGCCTCCATGGACCTTGCCGTTCCAGACCAGAATCTGTGAACTGCGAGTGTTGGAGGAAGGGTATACGGTGTAGTAGTGGTATACGGGTGGGACCTTCCATGGATCTCGTCTTCTGGGTCTTATAGGTCATCGGAAGCAGGTGACATATGGTAATTTGATCACTTGTACTTAGCATGGCATCATATAATTCATCTGCATGAGGTTCCACCACTGTCTATTGATTGTTGATTATCGCTCCAATTTTATGGGATGCCGGAGGGTTTGTTTTCACTTGTTTGCGTTCCTCGATTGTATGGGCGGGCGAGGGACTGTGGGTAGAGTCTTATCACATTACTTCTGTCTTGAGTGTGAGTTTGGTTACAACGAGGTTATTGGTTCCTGGAATGAGATTGTTGTGATTAGTGTGGTTAGAGCTTGGTTACAACAGGTTGTTATGGTTAGTGTGGTTACTGTTACTTTTTCCGAGCATGTCTACTTTGCATTTCTCTCCTCTTTTTCCTTATACTTGAGGTTACCGGTATACCGTCTATTTCTAGACATGCATATATACTGTTGTTGCAAGGATTCCAGGGGTGTTGTTCTTATTTTCACCTGTGTTTGCCATGTGTATATTCTATTTGCCAGCCCTGCTTGTTTCTTTCTGTTGTCTTCCCTCTGGGCTAGTTCCTGTGTACTTTATCGTTGACTTATATGACTATTTATTTCTACTTTGCCTGCTACTGTTCTTTTACCTTATATGTGCCCAGTTGACCTATGATACCTACTGGGTACCTTATGCTTCGCATTTGGTGCTCACCCTACCCCCATACATCTTCTGGTGCAGATCCTGGTGTGGGCCATCGCCGATAGAGCGCCAGAGACTCATGCGTGCAGCTGTTTTTGGATCATTCAGGCTGAGGGTGACCTCTTGGCATTCAGAGCTTGACTTAGTTTATCTTTTGTATATTCTGCACTCTGTTAATATTCGGAGATAGCTTATGTGTATATCTCTTTTGGACTCTTTGTACTCCTGTTGTAGTTTGGCTCTTATATACTATGATACCAAGTTTTAGGTTGGTTTAGCTTCCGTTTTGTATTTATATTACTCCGGTTATCCAGTTTGTTCATCTTGTTACCTTGATTCCGCTTATTTGTTGTTCTTCCGCTTAAACTGTTAGAAAGTATCCCATTACTAACTGTTCTGGGCTACGGGGATTGCTTCACCTACCGGGGTGTTGTAGGTGCCATCATGACCGAGAAATCAGGTCGTGAAAGCAAATTGAGCCACTTTAGGGGTAAAGAGGAGTCGTCCAACTTGCAGAACAATCATATCCTATGCTGGCAACATAGTTTTGGGCCTTGTATTACTTGAAACCTTACCCGTCCCGGTTCTAAATAATCTTCCTGAAATTATGTAATAATTCTCAATAACTTATATGGGTCTCACTTTAGGGAAAAAAGCTAAAAATCTCTTACTTTAAGTGTGTGGTCAACATTACTTCTTTAGAAATGAACTTTAATTTCTTTCTAAAATCACGCATTTGAAGCTAAACTTTCTTAACTTGAAGCCTTTCTTGAGATGAGTCTTTAAAACTTGAAACTACTTTACTTAGGAAAACAATGCATACTAGCTTTCATAACCATGATTGCAACATCCCTTTAGCTAAAAAAAGGGTTCTATGGGATAGAATAACATAAACCATAGATTAATGATCACATATGAAATGAATAGCAATACTTTCGATAATAGAATCAACAATGAGCAACTTATAACATAGAGGAATTATAATTTATGGACTTTGAGCAAAAGCCCTAGCTTTAATCTTACTAAGACTGAATTCTAGATGTAGGGCGTGAAGAATAATAGGGTTCCTTACTATAGTGGCATTACATACCTCAAGCACTCCAAACATTGATGGAGAACTTGCGAAATCTGATCTGGAGACCTTAAGGACTAATTCCTTCAACGAATCCTAGGGTTTTGTATCAAGAAATGCATTAGACCCTTAGGTTAGGGATAGGAATCGTTAGTTTATCTTTAGGAATGAATGAGAAGACTTACCTAGCCTTTGGAAAATGATTCTCGTTGCCTAGGGTTGAGAGAAAAGGTCTGTCCTCGAAAAATAATGAGAAAATAACTAAGGGTCTGCATTTATAGTCACCTGAAATTTGGGATTTACGGTCGATTCTACAATCTATTCTTCTTGTTTATGGACCGTAGTCCGTACCGTGGAAACCTACTGGAGATTCTTAAGCCTTCTGATCTAGCTTTTGTGGGTAGAACTATGGTCCGTCCTTTAGGAATACATACCGTAGACCTGGCCATAATCTTACTTTGAGATTTTGAGGGTTTCTTAACTAACTTCTATGGGTGGGACCTACGGACCGTTCTTTCTATTTATGGACCGTAGATCGAGCCATAAACTTTCTCTGAGATTTGATAGCTCTTAGATTCAAAATTATGGGTGACAACTATGGATCATAAAATAGGACTACAAACCATCCTATCATCCACCCTTTCACTTGGGGATTTTACCATCCCTCAGATTTTCTATGGTTGACAGGACATACCATTCTTTAGAAGAATGAACCATGGTGTCTCCCGTAGAAACCTAGGAGTTGAATTTCTTCAGAGGTTACTCTACAACTCACTCTACCAACCATTCTTTAGAATTACGGACCATAAAAGTTACTATAAATCACTGGAACAAGTCTGTAATATTTCTAAGTGTTGTCAAAATGCTGGTTCAGAATTTGAGGTGTTATAATATCTCCCCTTGGGATCATTAGTCCTCGAATAAAGGTCAAACTAGAGTGGAATGACAGGAGAAAGGAAAATCAACTATTCTTTCTGAACTGAACTTACTATAAAGGGCTAGACTTACTAGTCTTAAGATTATAATTAATCATAGGCAAGCACAAGAAACGAACATAAAGGTAGAAACTGAAACACTCAAACACAAGTCATATGTGCAGAATCTGAAATAGGAGAAGGATTATTTCCTTTGTCATCTTCTTTCTACGGAGTGAACAATTATGGGTATCTAACTTTCATATCTTCTTTGGCTTCCCACGTAGCTTCCTCAACAAATTGATTTCTCCACAAAACCTCAATTGATGCTATACCTCCTTGTTTCTTAACTTGTGAACCTGAAGATCAAGAATCTTAACTGGAACCTTTTCATAAGATAAGCTATCACGACCCAAATGGGGCCGCGATTGGCACCCACACTAACCATCTGGTGGGAGAACCAAACAAACTAACCTAACTTTCAAACTTAACCAAATTAAAAGAAGATAAATAAAACTTCACTTAAATCATAAATAAATCAAGTTCTATATAAACAATGACGGAATGTGTGGAAAACATTCATCTAAACATATCCCCAAAAACTGAAAGTCATCGTCCAGACCTCTAAGCCAACATATTATAAGATATCCAACAATGTCTAAAAGCAATAAGATATATGAGTCCAATTGTTTGGAAGAAGGACAAAAACTCGTGGAGGATCCATGGAAGCCTTAGAAGTAGTCCTAACCCTTGGATATGCTATCAGTCTCTCTAATCTAGTCGAGCTTGCATCTCAGCCTCTGGAACATGGTCTGCACTCAACAAAAGAAGAGCACATGGTAGTATCAGTATAACACACTATGTACTGGTAGGTATCATTGGCCGATCCTACAATATAACATGAAGGAGTAAAAGATATAGCAAGTAACAGGAATCCAACACTTAGCATGTAATCAATCAACAAATAGTCTTTTCAGTACAAGTTCAACAACAACAATCTCAAGTTCACTAATAATTGAATATCATCATAAAGGGGAAAGGAGTAATCATACTTAACAACTATCCCATTGTATCACTATGTCCATCAAAACTCACCTCAGTCCTCAGCAGACTCACTACTATAGATAGTATGGCAATACTACATACAAATAAGAGAGTAAAAGTGTGTACACACATGCTATAGGTCTTATTTATGCCCACTAGCCATGACTTATAGGGGACCCTAGGTGTCTATATACCATACCGCCATAGTATCCACTCCATATCCAGGTATCAACAAAAATATCTACATAATTAGGCTCTTGGACCTAATTCTCAAGAGTAAACTTGATGCCCAAGACACTACTCATACTTAGCTAGTAAACTCGGTGCCCAAGACCTATTTCTTAAGAGTAAACTCTCAGGTATACTATCGTATAATTTCATTGCAATGGACGACTCTCTATCGTGAGGAGAAATGAATCATTGTGATAGATCATCATGATGAGGTATCCTTCATTGCTATGCATAACAATTTACAAAACACGGTGTTCTCTCTCTCAGACCCTTATTTTGCAACACACCTTTTTTCATAGATACTATGAATTATTCCCGATGTAGCAACTATCATATCTGGAGTTGTATGACTCCAATTCTCATCCTAAAACTTCCTACGGGATCCTATAGCAGTTGTCTATCCAAAAATAGACACCACACTTCCACACTATGACATACGAAACACGACATACACCAAAGTCATAGAACACTATATTTTAGTTTGAGCTCACCCTAGCCTAATATTTTCAATTCTCACTTATAGACTTTTCTAGCAAGGTACTTATGCCTTAATTCAGCATAACGATGGAACAAGTCATTATATTAGATACCAATTAAACAATCTTTCATCCCTGAATGACAATAAGGAGAAAAAGCAAGGAAAAACAAAAGTTACCTGAATCGATGAACAAGTGAGGATACTTGTCCTGCATGTCTGCCTCGGTCTCCCATGTGGCTTCCTCAATAGGATGGTTCTTCCACTGGACCTTCACAGATGCAATTTCCTTGGTTCTCAACTTCTGAACATCTCGATCAAGAATAGCAATGGCCTCTTCCTCATTAGAGAGGTTGTCATCTAATAGGACCGAATCCCAGCAAATGATGTAATTACCATCACCATGGTACTTTTTAAGCATTGACACATGGAATACCGGATGAACTCCTGACAAACTAGGTGGTAAAGCCAACCTATACATCATTGGCCCCACCTTCTGAAGAATCTCAAAAGGCCCAATGTATCTCAGACTTAACTTGCCTCACTTTCCAAAATGCATAACACTCTTCATGGGTGAGACTTTGAGCAAAACTTGCTCACCTTCCGCAAAGTATCTATCTCTAACCTTTCTATTTGCATATTCTTTCTGCCGGCTTTGAGCCTCTAAAAGTTTCCCTTGGATAAAATTCACCCTATCCATAGAATCTCTTACCAAGTCCGTACCCAAAGATTTTGCTTCAGATGAATCAAACCATCCATTAGAAGATCTACACCTTTTTCCATACAAAGCTTTGAACGAGGCCATGTCTATACTGGAGAGATAACAGTTGTTATAAGAAAACTCCGCCAACACTAGGTATTGATCCCAATGACCCCCAAAGTCCATCACACATGCGCAAAGCATATCCCCTAACACCTGAATTGTATGCTCAGGCTGCTCGTCAGTCTGAGGGTGAAAGGTTGTACTCAGGTTCAATCTTATCCCCAACTCTTCGTGCATTTTATGCCAGAAATTGGAGGTAAACTGGGTGCCCCTATCGGAAATAATAGAGATAGGCACCCCAAGCAATCAGACAATTTCATTCAAGTAAATCTTAGCTAACTTGGCTGCATTATAAGTTGCCTGCATAGGGACAAAGTGTGCAGATTTCATCAATCTATCAACAATGACCCAAATCAAAATGTACTTTCCAAAAGTCTTGGGAAGACCAACCACAAAATCCATGGCTATTAATTTCCACTTCCACTTAGGAATGGGCATCCTCTGAGGTGTACCGCCAGGGTTTTAATGCTCATACTTGACTTGGTGGAAATTTTTGCACTTAGCTACAGAATCTACTATATCTCTCTTCATTCCACCCCACCAATAATGTTACTTCAAGTCTTGGTACATCTTGGTCACGCCAGAATGTATTGAATACTTTGAACTTTGAGACTTTGGCAGAATAGTGGGAATCAACTCCTCAAACGGGGCACACAAACTCGCCCTTTGATCCCTAGAACACCTTCCTCATCTATGATGGCCTCCTTGGCCTCCCCCCACAACACTTTGTCATAGATCCTTCTCAACTTCTTGTTATACCCCATTTTAACCCGTGGTCAAAATGGTGTAAAACATATTGGTGATTCTCAAATTGATTTAAAGAATCGCCACCTAATTTATTTTAAAGGTGAATTAGGACACCTATTTTAGCTAAGGTAATAATCGATTAACTCTGATTTAAGGTCTGCTTAAACTATGTGATTCTAGATAAAGATTCTAATTATCTTAAAGGGAAGGTGTAAGGCATCCTTTAAGATCTGTTAAAAATGGTTAATCGGCCAAACTTAGGTTAATTAATTGAAACAAAATGTGAGTGCCAAGAAGTAGTGCCAAGTAATTAAAAGGCCGAATAATTAAGTAAAAAAACATTTTTTGCCTTAAAAGCGATTTGCATATTCAAACTTGAAAACTATTTTGCATTTTGCAAAAAAGTGACGATGGTTTAAAAATGAGCATTTTTTTGAAACAATTTCACTAACCCAAGATCCATGGCTTAAAACTACGATGCTCATGAATTAGTAAGCATGTTTTGAAAATGTTTTAAGAATAGGTTAGAGCTTAAAACAAAATATGGGCACTTCTGAAATTCTTTTAAAAATAAAAAGCTACTGTTGTATATGATGAAAATTTATTACTTACTAAAGTAAAGATACCCAAACCCAATCATCTATATCATGTCAATTATTGTAAACTCACAAGTTAAGGCATATCCAAATCACACAAAGCATGTTTAACATGTAAAGGGAAAATCAGTAAATAAATAATGCTAAAAATATAATTCGCCGAAGACGATCCCAAGTGAGTTTTCCACTTGTTTTTCTTTCTATTTGGGTAGTCTAATATATCGCAATAACTCCATGTGCGAGTATGATTATGTGAGTCTACGAGACTCAATTTTGCGAGAGTCCCGAATTGAGACACCATTTGCTCCCAAAGTATTCATGCAAGAAAGAGAGAGTAAGGAGATTAGTGAAACAATTAAACTTTAAAATATATCGAATAAATTAAGTATAGAACCAAGTAAAGTCGCATAACAAAGATACCATCCAAAACACAAAATATGCAAGTGCCGAGTAATAGTCTATAGCTATAACGTGATCTTTTAAGCATAAAAATAATACTCAAGTCCAGTCGACTTGAGCTATAATGGGCACCACTACTTCAAGGCATGAATGGAATTTAAAACCAAAATCCTTTTGAAATTTTATACATGTCATTACTTACAATTTGAAAGACAACTTGGACACAGAACCTTTACTAACATGGTAGGAAAAGAACTTACAAACTCATGTTCATATGTATAGAGATAAACGTGATCTACACATAGTTTGCACAATAACTTTTTAACTAAGCAATATGATAATCATCTCCATGAAAACATGCTTTTACATAGGAAATACACGAGCTGCAAATTTTTTATCCGAAAATGGATAGTAGACTCGTAAGGAAAACTGATTTGATGCGAATATCTAATCTTAGGACGAAATCATTTTAAGTTCATGACTAATAACTTGATACGTCAAACTAAACACGCAAATCAAATCAAATTAAGCATAGCTAGTTAAAATAATCAATGTAAAGAAGAATACTTAAGAGTCCCGTTTAAATCTAATATCTAAAATGCAACATATTCCCAAAGATTTTTTTTCACTCCGGAGAAAACATTTAATTAAATGATTCCCTCTTTGGATTTTTACGACCAAAAATAAGCGAAAAACACCAATTAATACTAAAACATAATCTCTAATGAAAAATCAGATTCTATAGCTTGCACTTAAAATAAACACATATTCATTCAAATCTAAAAGAAAAGAGAGTAAATAGTTAGGAGAGATTTCAGAATCATTGACCTTTTGCAATGCAGTGAATTGGGCTTCTTGGTCACGTATTTATGCTCGAACTCGATCTTGAAAACACACTCAAAAGCTAGAGTTCTCGGCCAAACAAGAATGCAAGAACGACATTTCTTTTAGAGTAAAAATCAGTAGTTAATGGTGCAGGGGCGAAGGAAAAATCTTGTTGAAGGATAAGAAATAGCAAATATATCAGAAATTTAGAGGGGAGAGGCGGAAAGAAAGCTTGTTCAAAATGAGGAGAAAAGCTTAGTATTCATAGTGATGAACTAAGGTTAAGGTTGAGCTTTTGGGCGGGATTTCAAGGATGAAATAACAGTTTGAAATTCAAAGCTCTGAAAAGTTAATGATTTTTCTTCAGAAATTTCAAAAGTATCTTGGCCTCTTGTGCTGACCGAATTAATTAAGAGAGAGACGTGAATGAGGGAGAGAGAGAGAGAAGGTGCCTGACGTTCTTCAGAAGAGAGAGATAAATATTGCACAAAAATGGGGCTAACAACTTCTGTCCATGGCTATGATCGATGGGGTTTTTGCTGAAGAGGAAGGTGGTGAGCTGTATTTTGGAGGAGAGCGTGATTAGGGTTACATTGGGTAGTTTATTGTTTGGGCTGGAGATTTGATTTTCATAGGCTGGTTTGAGGGCTTTAGTCAACCAAAAATAATGGTCTCGTTGGGGGTATTTGTTGGGCTATATTTGGAATGATTAAGATGAGAATTGTGTTCAACTTTGTGCTAAAATTGGAGGGTTGTTTTTGAAAAGCTTTTGGACCGAATTCATTTGGCTACTTTCTTTCTTCCTTATAAATTATTTTGGACTTCTAACTTAATAACTAATACAATATATGTTGTATATAACGATAACCAATAAATAAAATATAAATACAAAATATTGACTTATAATTAATAAGTACGAAACTTGAAATAAAATGATGGCATATAATCACTTGTTTAGGAAAAAGAGATGCAAAATGATAGTGACGATTTCGATAGTAAAATATGTAATTTTTAAAAGTAATTTATAAATAATGTGATAAAAATGATAACAATAACAATAGTAATAATAGAAATAATAATAATAATTAGTAGTAGTTGTTTAAATATAGTAAAAACAATATTGTTAATAATCTAAAAGATCGAGAAAATAAAAAGAGAGAAAGGAGGGTCAAAATTAGGTGTCAACACTTCACATCATCAAACTGCTTACCTTTGATTTGCTCGAGAAATGAGGATCTTGCCTCTACACATGCCATTAAGCCACCCTTTTTAGAAATTTCCAACCTCGTGAAGCTGTTAGCCAGATCCTGAATATATCTTGCCAACGATCGTCTATCAACTCTCAGGTAATCCAAACTACCCATACTTTCAGTCATCCTGCTCAGTGCATCCACTATCATATTAGCCTTACCCGGATGGTACGAGATGGTGATTTCATAATATTTAAGCAGTTTCATCTACCTTCGCTGCCTCAGGTTCAAATCTTTCTGAGTGAAGACATACTCCAAACTACTGTGGTCTGTGAACACTTCACACCAGACCTCGTACAAATAGTGTCTCCAAATCTTGAGAGCAAATATCATTGCAGCCAACTCTAGGTCATGAGTAGGGTAGTTCTTCTCATGCACCTTGAGTTATCTCGAAGCATAGGAAATGAAATTCCATTCTTGTATCAACACCACCCTAAACCAGACCATGAGGCATCAGAATAAACAATAAAGTATTTACCTTCAACTAGCAAGGCGAGGATAGGAGTTGTGGTTAACAAGGTCTTGAGCTTTTGGAAGCTCTCTTCGCACTCTTTTGACCAAATAAATGGCACATCCTTCTGAGTCAAGCGAGTTAGGTGAGTAGTAATGGACTCAAAGTGTTTAACAAACTAGATATAGTAGCTAGCCAGCCCCCAAAAACTATGGACTTCTATCACCAAAGTCGGTCTAGCCCAATTCTTAACCGCTTCTAATTTTTGTGGGTGTACCAATAACCATCTTTCAAAACCATATGCCCTAAGGACACAAAATATAATCAAAACTCACACTTCAAAAACTTCACATATAATTCCTTTTTTTCAGTAGTCCCAACACAATTATAAGATGATCCTCATGCTCCTTATCATCCTTAGAATATACCAGAATATCATCAATGAAGACTATGATAAGGGAGTCGAGATAGGGCCTTAATACTTCATTTATCAAGCTCATAAAAGCAGCTGGGCTGTTGGTCATCTCGAATGACATTACTAGAAATACATTGTGCCCATATTGGGTCCAAAATATGTCTTAGGAATATCTAAAGGTTGGATTTTTATATGATGGTAACCAGACCTTAAGTCAATCTTAGAGAATACATCAGGCCCTTGCAACTGGTCTGACAGGTCATCGATGCAAGGGAGAGGGTACTGGATACGAATAATAACCTTTTAAGTTGTCTATAATCTATACACATGCGTAGAATGCCATCTTTCTTTTTAACAAAGAGCACTAGAGCACTCCACAGGGAGGAACTCGAATGGATGAAACCCTTACTCAACAACTCCTGTAACTGAGCCTTAAGCTCTCTCAATTCAGCCGGTGCCATCCTATAGGGGGAATGGAGATTGGACAAGTGTTCGGTTCTAAGTCAATACAAAAATTAATATCCCGGTCAGGTGGCATGCCGAGCAGGTCTGCAGGAAACACCTCCTGAACTCACACACTATTAGAATTGACTCAATTAATGGAACCTCTAAATAGGTGTCCTGAATATGAGCTGGGAAGGCTAAACATCCCCTTCCTATTAGACTTTGAGCACAAAGGAAGGACACAAATTTCATTAGAGCCAGACTATAATTACCCTCAAATTCTAACCTATCCAACCCAGGCAGAGCCATAACCACTGTCTTAGGGTGACAGTCAAAGATAACATGATGTAAAGACAACAAACTCATTCCTAAGATGATGTCGAAGTCTACCATGTCAAGAACAAGTAAATCAGCTAAGGTCTCTCGCCCTACGAATATGAAAGGATAAGCCTAGAAGACACTATCTACCATAACAAAATCCCCTATTAGAGTAGATATATTAACATGAAAATCAAGGGACTCACACAACATATCAAAGCTCTCAGCAAAATCGGCTGACACGTAAGAAAATATAGACCCAGGGTTAAATAAAACTGAATCCATATGATCACAGACAAGAATAGTACTTGTGATCACCACATTTGAACCCTCTACCTCTCGCCTACTTGAAAAAGCATAGAAGTGATTCTTGACTCTCTCCTGTGCACCACCCTTATTTGGATGATTACCTTATCTACCACCACCCGATTGGGCTGAGCGCCACCCCTACCTGTAGTATGACTTACCCACCCACCCTGTAGACAATCTCTGTCATCACCTCTACCAGCGGGAACCAAGGCCTAGGAGCCTACTGCTAAGATGCCTGTTGATACCAACGATAGTTCCTCCTCAAGTGACCAAGCTCACCACACTCAAAGCAGGAGTAGTCAAACTTAGGTCTTTGTGGTGGAGCCGATTGAGCAATATACCCACCAAAATCTTATACATGCTGACTAGTCCCTGATTGTCCCCCAATAGAAATTAGTGCCAATGAACAAATAGGGTGGGCAGGGTATCCCTGCAAACCCTGAGCCTTCAAAAACTGACAACTGTAACCACCTCTAGACCGAGGCTTCTTTGAAGCCTTTCTCTCCTAACTCACTTGTCTTACTCTTTCAACATTCTTTACAAACTCAACAACCTCTTGAAATGACTTACCCAAAGATGCTACCTGCAAAGAGGCAATCTTTAATCATGTATTCAAACCTTTCACAAAGTGCAGGATTCACTCCTCCTCTGTATAAATCAATTGAGAATAATAATTAGATAAAGCATGGAAACGAGTCTCATTAGCAGCAAAAAAGAGCCACCTTGCTCAATGTTCACAAACTTATCTTTCTTCTTGTCCCTCAATGTCCAGAGAACACACCTCTCTAGAAAGACCTGATAGAAGTGACTCTAAGTCACACAAAGTGCTATAGTAGGCCTGCACTCTCTGAATACCCTCCACCACATCTTGGCATCCCCTTGAAAAAAAATCAAAATGAATTCCACACCATGCCTCTCTACAATACCTATTCTATGTAGTCTCTCATGGCAGTCTATGATGAACTCATATGCATCCTCGAATTCTAATCCATAAAACACATGAGGCTTCATTTTCACAAACTTAAAGAAGAGCTCATACTCACCACCTGTCATTACCGGGCCTATCACCGGTCGTGGAAACATCCCTATCTCAGAAGCAGCAGCTAACAATGAGCCACAACCATAGTATGCTGGGTCACCACACCTCTCTAGATTGAGTGCGCGTCTGTCCCCTAGACTAGTTTTACCACCTCATTATGCTCAAGTCAAACTTCATCCTCTATCACAACCTCAAGAGTATTCTCTTATGGAGGAGGATATGTTGACCTCTCACGAGTCAGAGCCGCAGCTCGAGCTCAACCCCTGGCGGGTGCACCTCATCTTCTTTCTCTGGCTTTACTTCTAACTCTGACCTTACCATAAACCATGGCCTTGACCATCAGCTTAAGTAATGCTACCCTAGCTTCAGATGAACGTGTCCTCACCATTTGCGAGAATAAGAGTAAAAGAGTTAGATACCAATTTGAATCGCCAGAGACCAATTGGAATCAAGTTATAGCATGATGAATGAAAGAAATTGAGGTTTTCTAAAGTCCTATATCTTCTTGCAGAGATGTACGGATGTTTCTGTACCATTCCGTAAGAATCCACTTGACTCATTCTTGTATGATCAGATCAATGAACTCGAGGCTCTGATAAAAACTCTGTCACGACCCATATAAGGCACGATTGACACCCACACTAACTCTCCTGTGGGAGAACAAAACAAACCATCCTAACTCTCAGACTTAACCAAATTAAAAGAAAATAAATAAAACTTCACTTAATTCATAAATAAATTAAGGCCTGTATAAACAATGAAAGAATGTGCCGAAAATATTCATCTAAACATATTTGCAGAAACTGAAAGTCATCAACCAGAACTCTGAGCCAAAATAGTCTAAGATATCCAATAATGTCTAAAAGCAATAAGATATGTGAGTCCCATTGTCTGAAAGAAGGAAAACAACTCGTGGAGGATAGGCAATGAAATTCCATTCTTGTATCAACACAACACCTAAACTAGACCATGAGACATTACAATAAACAATAAAGTCTTTACCTTAAACTGGCAAGGCGAGGATAAGAGATGTGGTTAACAAGGTCTTGTGCTTTTGGAAGCTCTCTTCACACTCTTTTGACCAAATAAATGGCACATCCTTCTGAGTCAAGCGAGTTAGGTGAGTAGTAATAGACTCAAAGTCTTTAACAACCTAGAGATAGTAGCTAGCCAACCCCAAAAAACTATGAACTTCTGTCACTAAAGTGGGTCTAGCCCAACTCTTAACCGCTTCTATATTTTGTGGGTGTACCAATACGCATCTTTCGAAACCATATGCCCTAAGGACACATAATATAATCAAAACTCACACTTCAAAAACTTCACATATAATTCCTTTTTTTCAGTAGTCCCAACACAATTATAAGATGATCCTCATGCTCCTTATCATCCTTAGAATATACCAGAATATCATCAATGAAGACTATGACAAGAGAGTCGAGATAGGTCCTTAATACTTCATTTATCAAGCCCATAAAAGCAGCTGGGATATTGGTCATATCGAATGACATTACTAGAAAAACATTGTGCCCATATTGGGTCCAAATATGTCTTAGGAATATCTAAAGGTTGGATTTTTAGATGATTGTAACCAGACCTTAAGTCAATCTTAGAGAATACATCAGCCCCTTGCAACTGGTCTGATAGGTCATCGATGCGAGGGAGAGGGTACTGGTTACAGATAGTAACCTTTTCAGTTGTCTATAATCTATACACATGCGCAGACTGCCATCTTTCTTTTTAACAAAGAGCACTAGAGCACTCCACAGGGAGGAACTCGAATGGATGAAACCCTTACCCAACAACTCCTACAACTGAGCCTTAAGCTCTCTCAATTCAGCTGGTGCCATCCTATAGGGGGAATAGAGATTGAATAAGTGTTCGGCTCTAAGTCAATACAAAAATTAATATCCCGGTCAGGTGGCATGCCGAGCAGGTCTGCAGAAAACACCTCCTAAACTCACACACTACTAGAACTGACTCAATTAATGGAACCTCTAAATAGGTGTCCTGAATATGAGCTGGGAAGGCTAAACATCCCCTTCCTATTAGACTCTGAGCACGAAGGAAGGACACAAATTTCATTAGAGCCAGATTATAATTACCCTCCAATTCTAACCTATCCATCCTAGGCATAGCCATAACCACTGTCTTAGCGTGAAACTCTAAGATAACATTATGTAGATACAACCAACTCATTCCTAAGATGATGTCGAAGTCTACCATGTCAAGAACAAGTAAATCAACTAAGGTCTCTCACCCTACGAATATGAAAGGATAAGACAAGAAGATGCTATCGACCATAATCGAATCCCTTATCAGAGTAGATGTAGTAACATGAAAATAAAGGGACTCATACAACATATCAAAGCTCTCAGCAAAATCAGCTGACCACTGTAACCACCTCTAGACCGAGGCTTCTTTGAAGCCTTTCTCTCCTAACTCGCTTGTCTTACTCCTTCAACATTCTTTACAATCTCAACAACCTCTTGAAATAACTTACCCAAAGATGTTACCTGCAAAGCGGCGATCTTCAATCCTGTATTCAAACCTTTCACAAAGTGTGCAGGACCTAGTCCTCTTTTGTATAAATCAACTGAGAAGAATAGGCATGGAAATGAGTCTCATTAGCATCAACAAAAGAGCCACCTTGCTCAATGTTCACAAACTTATCTTTCTTCTTGTCCCTTAATGTCCAGGGAACACACCTCTCTAGAAAGACCTTATAGAAGTGACTCTAAGTCACACAAAGTGCTCTAGTAGGCCTGCACTCTATGAATGCCCTCAACCACATCTTGGCATCCCCTTGAAACAAAAATAAAATAAAGTCCACACCATGCCTCTTCACAATACCCATTCTATGCAGTCTCTCATGGCAGTCTATGATGAACTCATAGGTATCCTTGAATTCTAATCCACAAAACATATGAGGCCTTATTTTCACAAACTTAAAGAAGAGCTCATATTCACCACCTGTCATCACCGGGCCTATCACCAGTTGTGGAAACATCCATGTCTCAGAAGAAGCATCTAACAATGGAGCCACATCTATAGTATGCTAGGTCACCATATACTGAGCAACAGGGACAGTAGGAGTAGCTCCATCCCCTGCCAAACCACTAAGGAAGCTCAGAACCTACTGAATTACCTCAGATGATAGTGGGACCTACACCACACCTCCCTAAATTGGATGCGCACTTGTCCCCTAGAATAGTTCTACCACCTCATTATGCTCAAGTCAAACTTCTTCCTCTATCACAATCTCAGGAGCATTCTCTTGTGGGGGAGAAGATGTTGACCTCTCACATGTCAGAGCCACAACACGAGCTCAACCCCTGGCGGGTGCACCTCCTTTCCTTCCTCTGGCTTTACTTCTAACTCTGACCTTACCACGAACCATGGCCTTGACCATCAGCTCAAGCCCTAGGTTTAGATGAACATGTCCTCACCATCTGTGAGAACAAGAGTGAAAGATTTAGATACCAATTTGGATCGCCATATACCAATTGGAATCAAGTTATAGCATGATGAATGAAAGAAATTGAGGTTTTCTAAAGTTCTATAGCTTCTTGTAGAGAAGTACATATGTTTTTGTACCATTCTGTAAGACTCCACTAGACTCATTATTGTATGATTAGATCAATGAACCTGAGCCTCTGATAGCAACTTTGTCATGACCCATATGGGGCACGATTGATACCCATACTGTCCCTCCTATTGGAGAACAAAACAAACCAACCTAACTCTCAGACTTAACCAAATTAAAAGAAGATAAATAAAACTTCACTTAAATCATAAATAAATTAAGGTCTGTATAAACAATGAAAGAATGTGCGGAAAACATTCATCTAAACATATCTGCAGAAACTGAAATTCATCATCCAGAACACTAAGCCAACATAGTCTAAGATATCCAATAATGTCTAAAAGCAATAAGATATGTGAGTCCCATTATCTAAAAGAAGGAAAATAACTCGTGGAGGATCTATGACAGCCTAGGAAGTAGTGCTCACCCTTTGATCTGTTGTCAGTCTCTCTACTCTAGTCGAGCTCGCATCATAGCCTCTGGAACATGGTCTGTACTCAACAAAAAAAGAGTACAGGATAGTATCAGTACAATGCACTATGTACTGGTAGGTATCATAGGCCGACCCAACAATATAACATGAAGTAGTAAAACACATAACAAGTAACATGAATCCAACACTTAGCATGTAATCAATCAACAAGTAGTCTTTTAAGCACAAGTTCAACAACAAAAATCTCAAGTTCACTAATAAAGAATATCATCATGGGGGGTAAGGAGTAACCATACTTAACAACTATCCCATTGTATCGCTATGTCCATCAAACCTCACCTCAGTCCTTAGCAGACTCACTACTACAAATAGTATGGCAATACTACATACAAATAAGAGTGTAAAATTGTATACACACATGCTATGGGTCTTATTTCTTCCCACTAGCCATGACCTACAGGGTACCGTAGGTGTCCACGTACCATACTAGCATGGTATCCACTCCATATCAAGGTATCAACAACAATATCCACATAATTAGGCTCTCAGACCTATTTTTCAAGAGTAAACTCGGTGCCCAAGACACTATTCATACTTAGCTAGTTTAACTTACTCATTACTTCCTATTCATTTAGCCTATTCATACAAGCATAACAGGGAAAAGCATATTCAATACAACCACATCTGAAGACCAATCACAAGTTATATAATTTCAGTACAAACATGCAATAAGGTGAATCTTAACTCCAATTCAAACCATAACCTACCTCGAGTGAAGATACAACACCCGCAAGGTAGTTTACCACTGCCTTGTCCTTTATTAACTTTCAGGAATGCACAAGGTCTTGAAATAGCAATATTATAAGAGTAATTAGCCAGTTACCCTTTATTTCAGGCTTTAGGACTTAAACCCAATCATTCTACCCATTAAACGCGATTTTTGGCATTCCCTAAGGGTTAATTAACTACTAATTAGATTTATTAAATTCATAAGATCAAGAACTAAAGGTTTCTTATCAAGTTCGTAGCTTTTCCAGTATCTTTAAGCCTAAAGGTTTCACCTTTATGGAACCAAAGGTTCTCCACTATCCTTAAACATGTTAAGAACTAATATTTTCATGCTAGAACTCATAAAAACACAATTCAAGATCCATTATAGCTGATTTCACACATACACTTAGGGTTCTTACTCAAGTTCATGCTTCTAGGGCATAATTGTAAGAAATCCACCATTAATTCTTTCCCCAAGGTCTAAGAAAGATAATTAATCAATAAATTAAGAGTTCTACGAATTACTTACCTCAAATGATGGAGTTTTTCCTAGTTTTCTTGGAGAAACCACTTTTGAGAGCTCTAGAATGAAGTTGAGTTTTGAGGGAAATAACTTAGAAAACTGCAAAAATCCTAGGTATACTGCCACATATTCTTGTCGCAATAGACGGCGCTCCATCATGATGGATCATTGCGATGAGAAATGGCTCTTCATGACAGACCATTGTAATGAGGCTCCCTCTGTTGCTATGATCGACATTTCTAGAACATGGTGTTTTCGCTCTACACCCCAATTTCACAACACACCTTATTTCATAGACACCACAAATTATTCCCAATGAAACAACTATTATTTCCAGAGTTCTATGACTCTGATTCTCATCCAAAAATTTCCTACGAGATTCTACGGCAGTTGGCTATCCAAAAATAGACACCATGCTACCACATGATGAGACACAAAACACGATATACACCTAAGACATAGAACACAATATTTTAGTCTGAGCTCACCCTAACCCGAGAATTTCAATTCTTACCTAGGGACTTTTCTATCTAGGTATTAATGACTTAATTCAGTATAAGAATGGAACAAATCATTACATTAGATACCAAATAAAAAATTGTTCATCCCCGAATGACAATAAGGAGAAAAAGCAGGCAAAAACAAAAGTTACCTGAATCGGTGAACAAGTGAGGATACCTCTCTCGCATGTCTGCCTCAGTCTCCCATGTGGCCCCCTAAATATGATAGTTCTTCCACATGACCTTCACAGATACAATTTCTGTAGTTCTCAACTTCCAAACATCTCGATCAAGAATAGCAACAACCTCTTTCTCATAAGAGAGGTTTTCATATAATAGGACTAAATCCCAAAGAATGATGTAATTACCATAACCATGGTACTTTTTAAGTATTGAAAAATGGAATACCAGATGAACTCCTAACAAACTAGGTGGTAAAGCCAACCTATACACCACTGGCCTCACCTTCTTAATAATCTCAAAGGGCCCAATATATCTTGGACTTAACTTGCCTCACTTTCCAAAATGAATAACACCCTTCATAGGTGAGAGTTTGAGCAAAACTTGCTCACTTTCCGCCAAGTACATATCTCTAACCTTTATGTCTGCATACTCTTTTTGTCAGCTTTGAGCCTCTAAAATTTCCCTTGGATAAACTTCACCCTTTCCATAAAGTCTCTTACCAAGTCTGTACCCAAAGGTTTTGCTTCAGACGAATCAAACCATCCAATGGGAGATCTATACCTTCTCCCGTACAAAGCTTCAAACGGGGCCATATCTATAATGGAGTAATAACTGTTATTATAAGCAAACTTAAATAGCGCAAAGTACTGATACCAATGACCCCTAAAGTACATAACCCATGCATGAAGCATGTCCTCTAACACCTGAATTCTATGCTCAGACTGCCCGTCAACCTGAGAGAGAAAGGTTGTACTCAGGTCCAATCTTGTCCCTAACTCTTTGTGCAACTTTTGCCAGAAATTAGAGGTCAACTGGGTGCCCTTATTGGAAATAATGGAGATAGGAACCTTATGAAAACAAACAAAATCTCATGAAACCCTTCATGGGTGAAACCTTCAAGTAAACCCAATTTTCAACTTTGAACTCTAGGTCTCCTCACCTTATATCAAAATAGGACTTCTGGCGGCTCTGTGCAATTGATACGCCCAAATTACAACTCCAATTATGAAGCGTAAGCGGTCGTCGTTCTCCCAACGAAGGTTGGGGTCGATGCCACAGGGAATAAGGTGCAAATTAAATTGTTAGTGAATTAGTTGACTAGTAATCAATAGTATCCGGTAAATTGGGGGGTTTCTGTGATCAATATTTGAACAATGCAAGTAACTAATTGTGAGTTTCAACGAGTATTAATCAATATGAGAATGAACTAGGGAAGTGTTCACCATGTCGTCGTAACAATTTCGACTCAAAGGTTAACCGGGTTCGTTCTATATGCATATCACGATGTGATTGAATTCATGGTATCGTCTAAACGTTTCTCAACCAAATAGACGAATTTCCTTTTCAATTCTCTCGAACTTGAAAAGGTGAACTTTCTTATTTCAATCCTAAACATCGAGTAGATTAATCTAGCTACAACATTAATCATAAGACGAGAGTTGGTAGTCTCAAATCCTCGTAGTTAATCAAATTTCCCGATTTTAATCTCTTTGTTCAAGAAAATCAAACCTAGGTATGTTCTAATGTTTGCAACTATTAGAAAACGCAAATAACGAATGATTAACCACGTGACAACATATAAATTTGACCCAACGCTACCCGGAATCTACATTGTGACTCTTGCCATGGATCCCACAACCCTAGTTGTGGGGAGTTTAGCCACTCATGCTAGCAAAGAGAAGTAAAGAAATACTAGTATTCATATGAGAAAAAGGAATTCTTACAATAGAAAATTAATACTTTACTTTGAACTTCGTAGAATCCCAGCACCAATGGTGAAAATCCCAAGAACAATGGAAGAAGAGGAAGAAAACGAGTTTGTATCATGTTTTCTCCTCCCAAAACTCGTTCAAAACGTCTGACAAATATTAGTTAATGAATCATATAAAATAACCCTAACACTGGGTATTTATAGCAGTCCAGGAAATAAAGTCCAAAAATAGAATTTTTGGAGTCCCGCTTCGCGTTGACGGGTCGCTTGACGGACCGTCACCCATGAGACTGGCCGTCACTCCAAGCTGTCGCCACTATCCAATGCATGCTATCCTTTAGCTCTAACTTGACGGGAAGTCACGGGTGTGATGGGCCGTCACGCCAACCGTCGCCACTATCCAGTGCATGCTCTCCTTGAGCTCTAACTTGACTGCTTGGATGACGGTCAGTCACGGGTGTGACGGGCCATCACGCCAACCGTCGCCACTATCCAGTGCCTCTTTTAGCTGCTGCCAGGTTTGGTGGCTCCCTCAGTCACCTGTGTGACGAGCCGTCAGGCCCTCCATCAAGCCTAACCCGTGTTACTTATGTTGAGTATTTTTCACTTCCTTTTTATCCTTGTCTCCATTTCCTGCAAATACAACATAAAAACATCAAAAACCACAAAAGTTGCTTGAAAACTCGCGAGTATTCTTAGTTAAAGGCGTCAAATGTGCCGTAGAATCCTGGCACATCAACACCCTCAACTTAAAACGTTCCCTTGTCCTCAAGAAACATGACAACAAAAACAAAATGACGACTCAACTAAGAATACAAACACATATCTTTAGAAAATCATGGCCACTCAACAGTCTATTAAATTTAAATCAATCCCCCCCGGTAGTACACAAATGTATGAAAGGCTAACTTGCCAGGATCCAAATATGTCATTCCGATATGATAGAATATTCTACATACACACACAACAGCTATCCCAACAGTTAATAGATGATACAGAAATCTCGGTGCCCTCACTACAAAGAAGTCCCACACACAAGATTTGGGATTAGGTAAGGCGCTCAGACTCACAAACGATTTCAAACAATGCACATGCGATGCCATAAGCTTGCCCTTGCTATTCTATTTCAGTTTTTCAGAAAGCCGTTCAGGATCACTACAGGACTTGTTTTGGCTTGTAATGAGGCTTAGGGTGCAGGTAGGATACGTTTGGGGAATAGTGACTAAACCCTCCTTGGAATCACCGACCTACTATTTCCACTTCACTTTACTTCGTCCATCCTTATTCACCTTTTTATTCCCTTCTTTCTAGCTACATGTGCGGCCTCTTTCTTTTGACAATTTTTTTTTCATCTCTTTTTCGTTTCTTTTTCTTTCTTTTCTTAGGCACACACTCGAAATTTTCATTCTATCCACAACCAATCTTATCCATCCTATTTTTCTTATCATTTACCTCTATAGTAGCCACCCTCAACTTAGGCTGATTGCCTGAGTTGAGATGCACGATGTCCAAGGAAGGACCAGGGCCAAAATAGGGATTCAAAGTTAAAAAGAAATGGTGATAGGTTATTGAAAGAATAGGGACAATTATGGCTCAAATAGGGATCAAAGGGATTATTTGCATTTGGACGGTCTTATAGGCTAAGTGGACTGCACACAAAAAGGGCCTGTGATCCTTTCCTAAGCAACCAACTTCAAGCTTAACAAAATAGACCGGGCAAGTTCTAGATGCATGCACAGAGTAAGAGTTTATAACAATAAGCTCACACACACTTGGCACCAAGAAACCATACCACTACCAACTATCAAAACATCATCTCGGCTTAAGCATAATTATTACAATCACACTCAAGGATCCAGAACAGTCAATCATTTCAAACATAAGTACAAAATCAACTTTTTCAGAGGGGGCTCCTTTAATTTCAACTTTCAAAAAGCCATGCTTGCTATAGAAATCACAACACAACCAAAATTTAAACGACAACCTAAACATGCCGGTTCTACTAGATAGCACACCGAAAAAAAAGAAACACGGCAACAAAAACCTCCGGTGGTAATACCCCTACCCCTAACAAAAGAATTTAGCATTGTCCTCAATGCTCAAGGAAATAGATATTCAGAACAAAGGAATAGGGGTACCTGGGAAACTTAGGTTTCCGTACGTAGCTCATCAACATCTGGAGTCTCTCCAGACTCCGGTACTGCACTGGATGATGCCCCACCTGCTTGGGCACGCACTCTTTCCTATCGCAGCTGCTCATCTACTACCGACCGCTGCTTCGCAACCTCTAACTCGTCCTCCTCAGCTGATATCTTTTTGTGCTTTCTCTTCTTTGACTTCTTTACCCCACTTTCACCTGCTTGGGGTTCATTAATTTTCAGTGGCCGACCCATCAAATCCACTATCGTGGTTTCTTCGTCCAAGTCCACAAACTCCGAAGTCTCATCATAAAGTGTTTTTTCTTGCTTGAGGATGGTGATATCATTTTTTACCTTCTTCAGTTCCACCTCAAATCTTGCCAGGTCCGGGATGCTCATTTCGTTTAGCCTTGCCTCCATATGGGTTTCCATCACATCGACCCTTGCACGCAGCCCCTCAAATGGTTTTAGAGCCTTCCGTATTGCTTCATCAATGGTGGGTTTGAACAAGTCCGTCCAAGCGGCAATTTGTTTATCCATCTATTTCTGCTTCTGCACCATTTTAGCGAAATTTCGGGGATTCATGTGATATTCCGGTGGTAGAGGAGGCCTTGCTGCAGTGCCAGATCTTTCGGTAGTAGCTCTTGTTATTTGTGAAGTCTTCAGATCAAACACCGCAAGTGACATCTCTATGCCTGATGGACTGTCGGTTGCCTCGGAGGTGGTTGTGGTTGGTTCCTCGAAGATCTCAGGCTTATGAATCCTCATGTCAAACTTAGTGTCATCCTTTGATTTGTCAATATTTTGCGTGGATGACGTTGTCACTTGCTCATCAATACCGTCCAATATCGGCACCTCTGCACGTCTGCATAACTCAGTAACCAGACACGGGAACGGCAAAGAAGAAGTAGTTTTTATGGCCCTGGTCCGCATCTCATATGCAATTATCATTCCGAAGTTGATGATGTACCCGGCTATCGAACTTGCTACAAGTATGGCTCTTCCCTCATCCAAATTAGCGTCTCCACCTGTTGGAAATAGCATGTACCGCACAACAGCCCACCAAAACTTTGCTACGAAGCTTAGTGATTGCTTCGATATCCGTCCCCTCTGAGTTAGCCAAGATGGTGAGACATCAGTCAATGTCCGTGCTAACCATGGTCTCTACGAGTATATGTTGGCAATTTTGTCATGAAACTCTGGCACATCAGGTGGAGGAATGTATTCAGGACCGAAGAGGACTCTGTTAATCATCTCTCGGGAGATGTCTACTTCTTTACCCCGAACCGGAACCCGGTCCTGCCTTGGTGCTGATTTAACCCCTTTTCCTTTCTCACATTTGCTCTCCAACAGTGCCAAATAGTTGGCATAGAATTCCCGGACCAGTTCTGGATAATAAAATCCCGGAGGTGTGCTCATCCACTTAAGTTGGTACCTCTGAAACTCTGTCTGAAGAACTGGGTATTCTGGTAGATCCGTAATAATAATTTGCACTTCTTCAGCTATCGGTATTTTGTGGCTCCTTGACATTATTTTGGTAAGACCATCCAGATAGTGCTTTCGAGCACCCTCAAATGCCCACCGGATCGATTCTCTATCCATGGGTGCCTTTCCTGCATTTTTGGTGGTTTCAGTACCACTTACATCCTCCGGACTGGGGCTGGAGCTACCACTTTCTTTAGATCCACTATCACTCCCTGACCTATTGCTAGATGACCCACTCTCCTCTTCAGACTGGGAGACTTGGGTGTTTCTTCATTTGGATAGCCTAGTCTGGTAAGTCGGGGCTTCAACTGCTTCTTCTTCGCTACTCTATTCATCTATTAGGGTCCGAGTGGTAGCGGTTCTTTCTTTCCTCTTTTGTGCTTGACTGCGAGGTGGTTGTTGTTTGGGGGCCATGTACCTGCACGTGAACAAGTTCAAACACATGAGAACAGGAAAACACTCAACTATCGCCACTGTCTCGGAGTGACGGTTTGGGTAACGGTCAGTCACATGGGTGACGGACCGTCACACCGGCCGTCACTTTAAGACAGTGAACTGTTTATTGTTGACATTTTGGATGATGGGCAGTCACGTGTGTGACGGGCCGTCATGCCAACCGTCACTTTAAGATAGCGTGTTTTACTTTCTTTGAGGCATTTCCTCGAACACCTTGTGCTCTATTCGGGGTTTTCCCATTCTTTGTGGGATTTGGTTTCACAAAGTCACCACCCATCATGTATTTAATCTCATGGGTTACTCAAGACTTCACCCATGTCAAGTTTTACGATTTCAAACAACAACACCATTCATACCCAACAACATTTACATTATCACCATTTCACACATATACAAACCCAACAATTTCCTCCGGTATTTCTTCATAATGCTACTCAAATAATCCCAACGAGGAAGAGTTTAGAATCATACCTTGATTTTGTTAGTGAGAAGAAAACTTCTATTCCTTTATGATTTACAAGAACCGATGGACAACCCTATTCTTCGACGGGGAATTGTTGGTTCTTGCATTTTGTACGAATGGTGAAAGACGATGGGGATGTGGGATTTGCTTGGGGAAGAGAGGATTTTTGTTTTAATGGAGGGTTGGATCTTGAGAGTAGAATATGAGTGGGAAGATGATGAAGATGATTTAATATATTCAGGCGGGTCGGGTTGGTTTTGGGTCGGGGCACCAAAAAATTTAAAACTTACCTGATGTGGTGGCCAAAGTGACGGTCCGTCAACAATCTGGCGGTCCGTCACTTGGTGCGTCTTATATAAACAGTGGGCCCTTGTGAGTGCCTTGGTAACGGCCTGGAATGACGGTCCACCAAAGCTGTGATGGTCCATCACTCTTACCGTCACACCAAACAGTGGGGATAAATATTTGTCCACTTCTGACGGTTTGTGTGACGGTCCGTCGTATAGTTGACGACCCACCAACAGGAACCGTCACTCGTAGACAGAACATGCTATTACTTCCACCTTTTTGTACCTGCACACTCAACGCACAAATTAACCAATTCTAACAAATCAAATTTTTCTAAGATCATGATACAACAACAATTCATGGGTTGCCTCCCATACAACGCCTGATTTAACGTCGCGGCATGATGCAGGTGTCTTGATTACTCAGACTTCATCAAGATACACCAGAGACAAAACATGTACCTCCTCCGGGAGGCCCATATATTGCTTTACCCTCTGCCCATTGGCTTTGAACAACTCACCATCCTTATTTTCGAGTTCAACCACACCGGATGGAAACACTTGGTGTACTTTGAATGGTCCGGACCATTTGGATTTGAGTTTCCCGGGAAATAATTTGAACCTGGAGTTGAAAAACAATACCAAGTCCCCAACCTTGATCTCCCTTTTCTCAATTTTTCTGTCATGGTATAGCTTCATTAGTTCTTTGTAGAGAGCGGATCTCTCATATGCTCGCAATCGGAACTCGTCCATCTCATTCAATTGTTCCAACCTTAGTTCCGATGCCTCTCTCCAACTGAGATTTAAATTTTTGAGCGCCCAAAGGGCTTTGTGCTCAAGTTCCACGGGCAAATGACAAGCTTTACCAAAAACAAATTGGTAAGGAGACATACCTATTGGCGTCTTAAACGGTGTTTGGTATGCCCAGAGTGCGTCATCCAGCTTTCTGGCCCAATCTCGCTGGTTCACATTCACAGACTTTGCCAATATCTCTTTAATTTCACGATTCAACACTTCGACTTGCCCACTGGTTTTGGGGTGATAAGGTGTGGCTACCTTGTGTTGCTTCACCCCATATTTTGCTAGAGCAGCCCGGAACATCTTATTGCAAAAATGTGAACCTCTATCACTTATGATTGTGCGAGGGGTGCCAAACCAAGCAAAGATGTTTCTTTTTAGAAATGCCACCACACTTCTCCCTTCGTTATCGTCCAAAGCAACTGCCTCTACCCACTTTGAGACATAATCCACCGCTACAAAGATGTAACGGTTCCCATAAGAGCTGTCAAAAGGGCCCATGAAATCTATTCCCCATACGTCGAACAACTCAACCTCCAAAATAGTGGACATGGGCAACTCTTGTCGGCCAGAGATTGCTCATATTCGTTGGCATTGATCACAAAACTTGGCAAATTCATATGAATCTTTCTGGATTGTCGGCCAATAATAACCACACTGTAAGATTTTTCGGGCGGTTTGATTACCCGCATGATGTCCTCCAACTGGGGATGAATGACAAGCTTGCAAGATGCTTGTCGTTTCCACTTCCGGTACACGTCTCCTCACTATGTTGTCAGTACACAACCGGAATAAATATGGCTCATCCCAGAAAAACTTACTTGCATAATGGAGAAATTTCTTTTTCTGGTGGAAGTTCAAATCTTCCGGGATCATGTCACTCACTACATAATTTGCGAAATTAGCATACCAAGGCACCATATCAAGTGACGCAGCCATCACCTGCTCATCCGGGAATGCATCATCAATCTCTGGTTCATCTACTACGTTCTCTTCCCTCTCAAGCCTGGACAGATGATCCGCTACCTGGTTTTCAAACCCTTTCCGATCTTTGACTTCAAAGTCAAATTCCTGCAACAATAGAACCCATCGGATTAGTCGTGGTTTTGCATCCTTTTTGGTTATTAAATACCTCAAGGTTGCATGATCTGTGTGCACCACCACTTTTGTACCAAGTAAGTACGCTCTGAATTTCTCAAAAGCGTATACAACAGCCAGCAACTCCTGTTCTGTCACTGTGTAGTTCTTTTGCACCCCATTTAATGCTTTACTAGCATAATAAATGGGGTGAGAAAGTTTGTCTTGCTTCTGTCCTAGAACAGCTCAAAGTGCAACACCACTCGCATCTCACATTACTTTGAACGGTTTGGACCAATTCGAGGCAATTATAATAGGAGCATCCACTAACTTTTCTTTCAGGCACTCAAATGCCCTCAAACACTCAGCATCAAATACAAACTTAGTCTCCTTTTCAAGCAACCTGCACAATGGGGTAGCAATCTTAGAGAAATCTTTAATGAATCTTCGGTAGAAACCGGCATGACCAAGAAAGCTCCTCACACCCTTTACTGAAATGGGTGGAGGTAGTTTCTCGATGACTTCTATCTTGGCTCTATCCACCTCTAGACCTCTCATAGATATTTTGTGCCCTAATACAATGCCTTCTTTCACCATGAAATGGCATTTCTCCCAATTCAGCACGAGGTTTGACTCTTCACACCTTTGCAATGCTTGACCCAATTAGTCAAGCAATCATCAAATGCATCACCCACTACCGAAAAGTCATCCATGAAGACTTCCAATGTGTTCTCCACCATATCAGAAAAGATAGACATCATACATCTTTGGAATGTTGCAGGAGCATTGCAAAGACCAAAGGGCATGCGTCTAAAAGCAAACGTACCGTAGGGACAGGTGAAAGTGGTTTTCTCCTGATCTTTCGGGGCGATATATATTTGGTTGTACCCCGAATATCTATCTAAAAAGCAGTACCAACCCCTTTCTGCTAATCTATCCAGCATCTGATCCATAAAGGGCATGGGGAAATGATCACGGAGAGTCCAGGAGTTTAGCTTCCGGTATTCCATACAGACTCGCCACCCCGTGACAGGTCTTAATGGAATCAGCTCTTTTTTGTCATTTGCTACCACAATCATTCCTCCCTTCTTAGGAACACATTGCACTGGGCTTACCCATTTGCTATCAGAAATTGGGTAAACCACTCCAGCATCGGGCCATTTGATGATCTCTTTCTTTACCACCTCTTACATTGGCGGATTCAGTCTCCGCTGGTGCTCGGTGGTGGGAGTGCAACTTTCTTCTAACTGTATCTTATGAGTACAAATACCTGGTGGGATGCCAATAATATCTGCAATGGTCCAGCCGATTGCTCTCTTGTGTCTCCTCAGTGTGGATAGTAAAGCTTCAACTTGAGATTGCACAAGGTCTGTCGCAATGATTACATGTAAGGTATCTTTGTCACCTAAAAATGCATACTTCTGATGGCCTGGCAACTCTTTCAACTCTAATACCGATGCTTCCTCAATAGAAGGCTTTGCAGGAGGTGTCGATCTGTTCTTTAAATCGAGATCTAATTTCTTTGGGGCGTAACAATATGACCCCATTCCAACCACAGCATTTACAATTTCTTCATAATCTTTGATGTCATCATCATCGAAGTTCATCATGACTGCTGCCAACGTCTCTACAACAAGTCTCTCTTCAACAGAAACAATCACATCAGATTCCGCAACAACATCAATAACCGAGATGACATTCATGTCCCTCGGTTGCCTCATTGACTTGCACACATTAAACTTCACTACTTCATCGTTCAACCTGAAAGTCAACTCGTTGCTCTCTATATCTACTAATACTCTTCCGGTTGCCAAGAAGGGTCATCCCAAAATAATAGGGACTTCAAAGTCCACTTCGCAGTCCAAAATAACGAAGTCTACCGAAAATATGAACTTTCCCACCTTCACAAGCACATCATACAAAATACCCACCGAGCGTTTAACCGATCTATCAGCCATCAACAGTCTTATAGTCGTCGGTTTGGGATCTCCTAAGCCTAACTGCTGGTAGATGGCTAACAGCATCAAGTTTATGCTAGCCCCTAAGTCACAAAGAGCTTTTGCAAAGTTAAACTCCCCTATGGTGCAAGGAATAATGAACGCACCCGGGTCTTCTTTATTTTGGATTAGCGACCTTGATGAAATGGCGCTACAATGGTGGAGGTTGTCTTCCGGTTCAAAACTTATCGACCTCTTCTTTGTGATCAAGTCCTTCATGAACTTGGCATAACCAAGAATTTGTTCAAGCGCATCCACCAGAGGGATGTTCACTAATATCTGCTTGAGCATGTTCATGAAATTCAGGAACTTGCTATCTTCCACTTTCTTCTTCAACCTTTGTGGGAAAGGAGGTGGTGGCCGAGGCATCATAGTTGGAAATTTTTCAACTTCCTTGCGTTTATCTGTGAGCACTTGAGTAGCATCTTCTACCACACTGGGTTCTTCAACAGATACTCTCACACCCTCATCGACCATATTTTCAGCATCTACTAACTCATCTTCCTCAGTAATATTACCTTTCTGAGTCTGAATTACCGGATGTGATTCCGATAATGTCTTACCGCTTCTGGTGGTGATTGCCATACAATTTCTGTCATTTCTCGGGTTTTGAATGGTGTCACTCGGCAATGTCCCAGCTTTCCTTTGATTTAGAGACACCGAGACTTGACTCATTTGTTGCTCTAGCTGCTTGATTGAGGTGGAATGAGAATTCACCAACTGACTCATTGATGATAATTCAGATTTCATTTCCTTGACTCCGGAGTCAGTAGATTCCACCTTCAACAACATCTTTGCCATCATATTCTCTAACTTGGACGTCCCTGTCTCATTGCTAGTTCTTTCTCGGTTACCAGGTGGTACGTACAACCCACCTCTATCAGTTTTATTCATCCAGTTCCCCTGATCACGATCTCTGTAGCCAGCTTTTTCATAGTAGTTGTCCTTCTGATAGTTCCGACCTTGGTTTCCCTGGCCATTGGCCTGGAAACCCCCCAAATAGTTCGCCTCCTCATCAGACTCGAACTCTGCTGCTCTACCTTGGGAACCCACAAATTTCACTTTCTCCATGTCTCCTGACAGCAAATGTTTTGTCAGTAGGTCCATTTGCATTTTCAGATGGGCCATATCTTGATCCCGCTCTTCCTCTTTCCTGCGCTGTTCCACTGACATACCGATTGCATGAGTGCTAGCAGCCATCTCTGTGTCCCATCTATGCCAGGCCTTGTTGGTTTTAGTGAGCCGGTCCAAAATAGTTGTGGCATCGATAAAGGTGAGACCCATAAATGCTCCACCTGCTGCATTATCCAGTGTCGGCTTGGTAGCCGAATTTAGTGCCCTGTAGAATGTCTGCATCAGGAAATTGTCGGTCAACTGATGGTTCGGGCATTGTGTCAGCTTCTTCTTGAACCGCAACCACGTCTCATGTAAAGCCTCATGAGGTTGTTATCTGAAATTGCTAATTTCATCCCTCAATTGTATCATCCTAGAGGGAGGAAAGAACCTTTCTAGGAAAGCTCCTTTCAACTCTCCCCAGGTTGTGATAGAGTCGGGGGTTAGCTCTGTCAACCATAACGCTGCCTCATCAGACAGAGACAACGGAAACAACCTGAGTCTGATTGCGGTCTGACTTACTCCAGGCAATTCGAACGACTTGCATATACCCACAAAATTCATCAGGTGTCGGTTTGGATCATCACCAGCCATACCACGGAACAATCCCTTTAAGTTCAACAGCTGAAGCATTGTGCTAGTAATGTTGAACTTGGCCCCGGGCGCTAGCGGAGGAAGAACAATGGCGCCCGTAGCACCAACTCCATCTAATGCAATATTATCCTCTATATCCTCAACATTCAAGTGATGTTGATCCTGTTGAGCCTGCTGTTCTGCAGCGAGCCTTGCTGCCTCCTGCTGTTGTACATTCATGGTTTGCCTTAGCGTTCTTGCGAGCTCGGGGTCGTAGGGTAATATTGGTTCACCCGAGTGTCGGGTACTTGGCATGCACAACTCAGTACCCTGTAACAAACAAAAACAACAAATAAAAGTAATATCAGGAAATATGACTAAGAGTCAAATAAACACACCAGACTTAATAAACAACCGTACTCCCCGACAACGGTGCCAAAATTTGAGACGCCCAAATTACAACTCCAATTACGAAGCGTAAGCGGTCATCGTCAAATATAAAACCCAACGAAGGTTGGGGTCGATCCCACGGGGAATAAGGTGCAAATTAAATCGTTAGTGAATTAGTTGACTAGTAATCAATAGTTTCCGGTAAATTGGGGGGTTTCTATGATCAATATTTGAACAATGCAAGTAACTAATTGCGAGTTTCAATGAGTATTAATCAATATGAGAATGAACTAAGGAAGTGTTCACCATGGCGTCGTAAAAATTTCGACTCAAAGCTTAACCGTGTTCGTTCTATATGCATATCACGATGTGATTGAATTCATGGTATCGTCTAAACGTTTCTCAACCAAATAGACGAATTTCCTTTTCAATTCTCTCGAACTTGAAAAGGTGAACTTTCTTATTTCAATCCTAAACATCGAGTAGATTAATCTAGCTACAACATTAATCATAAGACGAGAGTTGGTAGTCTCAAATCCTCGTAGTTAATCAAATTTCCCGATTTTAATCTCTTTGTTCAAGAAAATCAAACCTAGGTATGTTCTAATGTTTGCAACCATTAGAAAACGCAAATAACGAATGATTAACCACGTGACAACATATAAATTTGACCCAACGCTACCCGGAATCTACATTGTGACTCTTGCCATGGATCCCACAACCCTAGTTGTGGGGAGTTTAGCCACTCATGCTAGCAAAGAGAAGTAAAGAAATACTAGTATTCATATGAGAAAAAGGAATTCTTACAATAGAAAATTAATACTTTACTTTGAACTTCGTAGAATCCCAGCACCAATGGTGAAAATCCCAAGAACAATGGAAGAAGAGGAAGAAAACGAGTTTGTATCATGTTTTCTCCTCCCAAAACTCGTTCAAAACGTCTGACAAATATTAGTTAATGAATCATATAAAATAACCCTAACACTGGGTATTTATAGCAGTCCAGGAAATAAAGTCCAAAAATAGAATTTTTGGAGTCCCGCTTCGCGTTGACGGGTCGCTTGACGGACCGTCACCCATGAGACTGGCCGTCACTCCAAGCTGTCGCCACTATCCAATGCATGCTATCCTTTAGCTCTAACTTGACGGGAAGTCACGGGTGTGACGGGCCGTCACGCCAACCGTCGCCACTATCCAGTGCATGCTCTCCTTGAGCTCTAACTTGACTGCTTGGATGACGGTCAGTCACGGGTCTGATGGGCCGTCACGCCAACCGTCGCCACTATCCAGTGCCTCCTTTAGCTGCTGCCAGGTTTGGTGGCTCCCCTTACGGTCAGTCACCTGTGTGACGAGCCGTCAGGCCCTCCGTCAAGCCTAACCCGTGTTACTTAGCTTGAGTATTTTTCACTTCCTTTTTATCCTTGTCTCCATTTCCTGCAAATACAATATAAAAACATCAAAAACCACAAAAGTTGCTTGAAAACTCGCGAGTATTCTTAGTTAAAGGCGTCAAATGTGCCGTAGAATCCTGGCACATCAGCAATCCTCAACCTTTTCTAAATGGTCATAAATTTCTCTATGTCCTGGTGAGTTAAGTTTGGCCCTATCAATTCTTATTCCTCGACTTCAAACTAACCAATCAAAGATCTACACTTCTACCCATAAAGAGCCTCATACAGGGTTGTTTTGATGCCGGAGTGATAACTATTGTTGTACGTGAACTTTATTAGAGGAAAATGGTTATCCCAATTCCCTTTGAAATCTATTACACATGCTCTCAGCATATCCTCAAGAGTCTAAATAGTATGTTATGCCTAGCCATCTATCTACGGATGGAATGCAGTACTAAGATTCACCTTCAAACCAAAATCTTTCTGAAAATCTTCCAAAATTGGGCAGTGAACTAAGCACCCCTGTATAAAATGATTGACAATAAGACTCCATAAAGTCTAATAATCTTGCAAATGTACAATCTGGCATAATCCTCAACTGAATTTATAGTCTTTATTTGCAAGAAGTGAGATGACTTGGTCATCCGATCTATAATTACCCATTGAGTCATGCTGTCATCAAGATCGCAGTAAATCGGTGATAAAATCCATGTTGATCATCTCCCACTCCACTCAGGGAGGTTTATATCCTGAGTCAGGCTACCTGGACTTTGGTGCTCAACCTTAACCTGTTGACAATTTGGACACTTAGAAAAAAAATCTGCAAAGTTCTTCTTCATACCATTTCACCAATAGGCTTCTCTAAAGTCTTGGTACATTTCTATGGATCCTGGGTGAATCAAATACCTGGAACTATGTGCTTCTGCCATGATTCTATATCTGAGACCATTTAAATCTAGAACACATAACCTACCTTGGTACCTCAAAACACCATCTCTTTTTTGTTCAAAAACCATCACCTTCTACTTGTGGACTTCTTTCTTTAGCTGGAGAAAGATAGTGTCATTGTTATACTTCTCTTTAACTTCCACCACTGGAGATTATTCATCTTCATTCTAAATGAGCACACCACCATCCTTAAATTCTAATAGACAAACTCCCAAATGTGCAAGTCTATGCATATCCCTTGCCAATTCCTTCATTCCTTCCTCTACATGAGTTGTACTTCCCATAGATAACCTACTGAGAGCATCAATAACCACATTAGCCTTACCTAGATGGTAGAGAATACTCATATCATAATCTTTAAGCAACACAAGCTATCTTATCTGCCTGAGGTTCAACTCCTTCTGGCTAAAAATATACTGAAGACTCATATAATATCTGAACACATCAACATGCACCCCATAAAGATAATGGCACCATATTTTTAATACAAATACCACTTCTACAAATTCTAGGTCATGAGTCGGATAGTTCTTTTTGTGAATCTTAAGTTGTCTAGAAGCATAAGCTATAACTTTACTGTTATGCATAAAAATACAACCAACGCCCATTATGGATGCATCACAATTCACAACAAAACCCTTTGTTCCATCTGGTAGGGTCAATACAAGAGAAGTAGTCAAATGAGATTTTAATTCCTGAAAGATTTTATCACAAGCTTCAGACAATTGGAACTTAGCCTTCTTTTGGGTCAACTTAGTCAAAAGGTGCATCAATAGACAAAAACCCTTTTAAAAATCTTCTGTAATAGCCAGCCAAACCCAAGAAACTCTTAATATCAGTCGGGGTTGTGGGTCTGGACAATTCTTTACTGCCTCAATTTTATGAGAGTCAACCTGAATACCTTCACTAGAAACTATATGGCCTAGAAATGCCACAGACTTCAACCAAAACTCACACTTAAAAAATTTAGCAAACAACTCACAATCCTTAAGTGTCTGAAGAACTATTCTGAGGTGATTAACATGTTCCTCCTCACTACAGGAGCTGCTTAAACACCCTATTCATGAGGTCTATGAATGCTGCAGAAGCATTAGTCAAACCGAAGAACATGACAAGGAACTCAAAGTGACCATAGTTGGTCTTGGAAGTTGTTTTAGGAATATCATTTTCTCTATCTTTTAACTGATGATAGCCAAAACTGAGGTCTATCTTAGAGAAACAGGTAGCATCATGAAGCTAGTCAAATAAGTCATCGATTCTAGGAAGGGGATACTTATTTGTTATGGTGAATTTGTTCAACTGATGATAGTCAATACACATTCTAAGGGAACTATTTTTCTTATGGTTGAAAAGGACTGGACCGCCCCAAGGTGAGACACTTGGTTTGATAAGTGCTTTATCTAGGAGATCTTTTCACTGTTCTTAAAACTCTTTTAACTCAGCTATATCCATTCTATATGGAAGAATAGAGATAGGCTGAGTATCAAGAAGGACATATCTTCTGAACTCTATTTCCATATCGGGAGGAACTCCAAAAATATCATGGGGGAAAGACTTCTGGAAACTCATTCACAATTAGAACTGATTGAAGGGATGGTGTCTCAACACTAGAGTCTCTATCACGCCTCGAGCCTACCCCCTAGACGTAACATGGGACCCAAGATCATAAGTGATATTGTCACGACCCAATTTCTCGGTCATGATGGCACCTACAACCCCCGGTAGGTGAACCAATCCCCGTAGCCCAGAACAGTTAGTAATGGGCTACTATCTAACAAATAAGAGAACAAGACGAAGAGAACAAATAAAAGGACTATAAATATATACATATGCGGAAACTAAACCAAACCCCAAGACCTGGTATCATAGTATAGAGCCCCAACTACATACATGGAGTGCAACTAATCCAAAATAATATATACAAATGTCTCTGAATGGTAATAGAGTATATGAAGCAAAAGATAAACTAAAGATAAGCTCCGATCGCCAAGAGCTCACCCTCAGCCTGAAGTAGTCCCCAACAGATCTCCAAGTACGAATCACAACGATCTAACAGCGATGGCCCACGCTAGGATCTACACCCAAAGATGCAGGGGGTAGGGGTGAGCACCAAATGCGAAGCATAAGGTACCCAGTAGGTATCATAGGCCGACTGGGCACATATAAGATAAAAACGTAGTAATAGACAGAATAGAAGCAAGCAGTCACAGAAATCAACGAAAGGTACACAGGAACTAGCCTAGAGGGAAATCAACAGAACCACATGTGAGGCTAGTAAGAAGAATATACACATCACAGGCACTGGTGAAAGTAAGAAACAACGCACCTGGGGTCCTTACAATAACAGTGTATACAAAATAAGTTTATGAAATGGACGGTATACCGGTAACCTCAAGTGTAAGAAGATGAGAGAAAGAGTAATAATAGGCATGCTCAGAGACATGAATCAAACCCAACTAATCATATCAATCTCAAATCCAGAAATTAACAGTCTAGCAGTAACCAATCTCATACTTATCCATAATAGAGAATAATTCCGTAAGTAAATAGCAAAAGTCTACCTACAGTCCCCCGGCCGCCCATACAACCGAGGAACACAAACAAGTGAAGACAAACCCTCCGGCATCCCATACTACCGGAGCGTACAATCAGCAAACAACAAACAAGGGTGGAGCCGCAAAGAATGAATGATATGATGCATGAAGGTCTCAAGTGAAATGGTACCTCTGTATGTACCTCCTCCGGTGCCGATCCGGTCCAGCAGGTAGGTTCCATGGAAGGACACTGCCCGTATACCTCTACTCCACCGTATACCCCTCCTTCGGCACACGCATGCCGTAGCCCCTGGCCCTGATGGCAAGGTCCATGGAGGTCCCAGACCCCATACTAAAACTCAGTATCAACACATGTCGTCCGGAAGCAAGTCCGGTATCAAGATAGAGACCCAGTCTCTAATATGCATGCCCAGACCCTGTCCAGGACTAAAAATAGTAGGAAAATATCTCAAAAACCCCTCCAAGGGTGCCCGGGAATAACCGGGTCTAAACAGTAAAAAGTCATCTCAGGTGCTCGGTCCGACCGAGACTAAAAATCATCTCAAGTAACAAGAAAACTCAACTAGCACCCCGGCCCTGCCGAGTCTAGCGATAATCATAAAACTGATGATTTTAAACATAATTTTACTTTCTTGCCCAAAAATCTCCACAAGTGAAATCAACCATTTCCAAATCATTTCCATCAAAAACGGGCCCCCGGGCCATGCAAGGTTTAGAAAACAGTGCCAGTAGGCCCGAAGCCAAAACCACAGTAAAACATGGATAAAACCTCTTTATATGCATGGAAATGGTATGATCACACACAATAGCTGCCCAACAGCTCACAATCAACCTATCGACCCTACACAGGCCCACAGCTACTCAGCAAGCATAACCAGCCTAGAAGGATAATTCTATGCCCGGGACTCGCGGACATTCCCAAAATCCCACCTTCTATGTTCTAGAGTCAGCAAGGCCTCATAGGGCCACAAGGGTAAATAAAATATATCGGCAAATACTACAAGCAACGGAGAAACAAAAGAAGGCGAACATGAATAAAGCGGTCGAGGTCTGTGGTACCAACCTAATAAACCAACCCAAGGATGCCCATTAATACAATTTTATTCTATATATGCAGAGTCTAGGGAAATTAAACCGTAACCTACCTGTCGTCCGGTGACAAGCTTGAACCTCTCCGAAAAGCTCCGAAATAAAATCACACTCGAACTCAGACTTGAATAACTTGACGTAGATAATTGATTTTCTATTTTTTGTGATCAAATATAAGAACAACCAAGAATAAAATGCTTTCTCCACCAAAAATCCCTGTCCGCCTAAGCATGCTTGTATGTGAACAATTCAAATATAAGGGAATATTATGTACAGAAGTTAGGTTGATATGTCACAAATGTGAATATTATAGGAAGATTCCTATGTTGCCACTACATGCTGCCTAACTTGTTGTACAGGGCCTCCACTTCCACGTGGAAGTGGAGGTGGCAACAAATTCTCCCCGTTAGGTATATACTCGGGTATTGCATAAATTCGTGGTAAAATAAATATAGCTTTTTAAATATACCACAATTATTAGAAAATTATTTCGAGTAAAACTTACTATATTATAATAATAATCTTTAACATAACTAAATTTACTATCTCCGTTAAAATATTACAATGTATAAAAACCTTATAAAATAAATACATATACAATTATAACGTATCAAAAATATTTTCCATAAACCTTTAAAATATTTTGAAAAGATAATAATAATATAATTTTTACCAAATTCAACTTTTAAATAAAATATTTTCAATTACACGCGCGATGCTAATCAAATTCTTAAGCTTAGGTTCGTAATTCACCAACGCACGATTTTGATACTCAAGAATTCTCTCGGGATCCTCCCTTATGTTTTATCACTGTTTCGGAACTGAAATGGCATTTTAAAACGTGACGTTGAGGCTTAAATCGAGTTGAACCCGACCCGGTTCGCGACCCGGTATGTAACCCGTTATCTGCCAGACAGTCCGCGGTAAAACAGTCATAACTTTTTACTCCGAGATCCGTTGGACGTGAGGTTTTGTGCGTTGGAAACTAGACTCGTAGACCTTCGATTTGGTATTTTGGGGGACTTCTAAATCTTTATATATTGAGAGAAAATCTCCGAGATATTTTACCCAAAGTTCAGGAAATTTGTCAAAGAAACTTACGAACACACAAATGGACCCGGCGCCGCAATACCGGTCCCGACACGCATTAACGGTTCAAGAAAAACGTATACGTGGAAATAACCGGAAGGGTCATTACAAATATTAAGATAACCCTCTGGCATTAGCATGACTTAAAAACTAAACAAAGCAGAAGAATGAAAGCTTAACTAAAGTAATGAGCAACTTGATCTGTTATTAAAATATAAGGCTAAAGATGACAATCTGAATTATGTTGAATATCTGACTCTATGTATGAAAGCCTCTACTACATACGAGTTGCTGGGATAAGTCCCCATATAACTCTAAATACTGAATAAACAAACTAAATACTGAAACGAAACTAAACTTCAAGTCCTCGAATAAGGAGGACTTACCAAGTTGGTTGGATGTGCTGCTGATCTTTTAGCCTCAAATCTGGGGGTGAGCTACTAAATCTACATCATGATAAGATGCAGCACAAAGAAATATGTGGTCAGTACTATGGAATGTACTGAGTAAGAGATATATGCATATGTCATGATAAAATATACTTGAAAACATGCTTAAAACTGATATCATGCATATGTCGTGGTAATACATGATTAAAGCATAGTTAAAATGAATTCATGTAACGATAGTAAAATCTATAATTGAATGACTCAATGCAATATCATAAGCTGAAAATACCTTTAGAACCATAATATTAGTAGAAAGTCTGAAATCTGAAAGAAAAGAGTCAGTGCACTTAAAAACTTGAAATCATTTCTGTGGGAGGTTCTCTAACCGACATAGACCATGTGAGCAATATGGAATCTGATGTATACGCCCCATCGAGAGGACCTAATATACCTTGCCAGAGTATAGAGGCATGACTGTGGCATGATCACTAATCTGATGCCCAATAGAGAGGACTTATAAACCTATGGGGGCACGTAGTTCTGGGACTAAGGATACTCTCACCCTGTCCAACTCGATGCTAAATACTACTCCGAAAATATACATATAACTCATATAATACTGGGGCATATCTAAGGCCAAAACTGATCATAACTAGTGAAATATCTAATGTCAAGTTTGTTTGAAGGCATAAAGACATATCTGATGTCAAATCTGTTTGAAAACATAAGGACATTTCTGATGTCATGCAATACAAAATCATAAGTCTTAGGTCCTAGTATAGCCACAATTCAAAATACACTTTTCTTTCTAGAGATGCAATTTAGTCATACTAGAGGCCATGTTATCTAAACATGTCAAACCTTTACTTGAAAAGATGCAATTTAATGAAAGAATACTAGAATACACTCTTCATGCATGGGCTTGTGAAATTGATTAAGGAAACTCAAATAAACCATAGATAAATGATGAGAGACCATGGATTGATGCTTTAAAACTGAACCCATAAGTTTTCCCTAATTTAGGTGAGAATCCTAATTTCATAAATTGGACAAGGATTAGCCTTAAAATCATGAACAAAAAACCACTTATAAAAATCCATGCAAAATCATGAAATTTAGAGTTAAAGTCCATAGAAGAATCATGAGGAAAATATTTATAGAGAAACCCATTTGAATTGGGTGAGAACCCTAATTTAGCAATTCATAAAATCAATTTAGAAGGCTGAGGTTTTGGGCACACGGATGAAAGGAACCCATGTTGAATACCCACATACCTGAAACTTGAAGAACTTCTAGCTAGATTTTTGGGGATGAAGATTGGAAAAGATTCCTTAAGGTTGGAGGTGGAGACTTGTAGAAGAAATCTGGAAGAAAACTCTTGAGAGATTTTCTTGTTTGAGCTTCTATGATCTTGCTTGCTTGAAACCCTAGGTATCTTGCCTTAGGGTCTTGAGGGAATTCATTAGAGATAGATTGATATTATTATGAAGAAAAACCCCTTTTGGGTGATTAAAATATGAGGGGAAAGACCTCAAGTAAGGAAAGGATCAAACTACGCCCAACTTAAATGCTGAAAAAAAGTGTAGAAAAGTCACCAGACGGGGCTTCCCATGGGCCTTCGTGGCCCCCACAGGCCATCAGACCCAACCGTGGGCTTCACGGGGTTAAATAGGCTCACTGGCAGATTTTCATGCCCTGCCACCACGGGCCGTCGTGGTCACCACGGATGCCAGGCCGTTGGATTTTTGACAGCTAACAGTTCTTCACTAAAATGCCCATAACATTTTACTCCGGACTTGTATTAATGAGCGGTTTGTGGCATTGGAAATATAATTCACATACCTTTAATTTGGTGGATAGTAGGCCACCTAACTTTTTATATTCTATAAGTTATTATTATTTGAAGTTGACCTTAGTTTGAACTTACATGAACACTAAATTGGTAGAAGGGCTTTCAACTTAACTTTGATATAGGGGTACTTTATGACTTTGATTCACATCTAATACTCCTTCAAAACTTTGGAATTGATCTTAGTACTTAGATTCATAGAAAATTCATTCTACTTCGAGTCTAATGATAATTGAAGAATGAATCGAATCTTGGCTTATAATTCCTGGGTTGTTACAATATCTCCCTCTTGAGATCATTCGTCCTCGAATGAATACTACTAAGTTGAGATTTGAGGGTGAAAAGGGTTATCCTATCAACGGAGTTCTAATAGCTGAAGTATTTCATGGTAACATATTTTTTCCTAAAATATAAACTGAGATGGATTCATGGAACATATATGCATATTGAGAGCATAGGTATAACTGATGGGACATGAAACCAAATATCTAACATGATAACTAGTCTGGATTAAGAGTAAGGACTCAACTAAAACTCGTAGAGATCGAACACATTCTTAGGGATCATAGTCAACTGAATGAAACATCAAACTGAGAGGAGTAGCTATACGAGAAAACTATTATTTTCTAAACTGAACTTACTACCATGGACTTAGCTAAACGTAGGGTTTTCTGGCCTTAGGAATGATTACCGATAGGTCTGAACTGATATGATATGAGCACCCTGGGTAGGGACTAGGGAGTAATAACAAGACTATTCCCACCTAAATAACACAACTGATAACTTTTAAGCTTAAGAACACCTTTTTAACAACACTAACTTCTCTGAACAACACACTTACCATTTGTAACTAAAATTTTCACCAGTATACCTGTAGATACTAAGGTTTGAGCCTGACTACCTTCTTCAACCATGTTCAAGCCTATCTTGACTAAATATCTTGCATCTAGAGTTACCCCCTAAGAATAACATTCGTTCTTATCACGAAAACCAACTAACCTTGAGCTCTTAACCAATGGGATCACTAGTTGCATACAACAAAAGCCTATATGTATTTCATCATAATATCAAAACTTATAACTATGGTCACCTTATGGTTTCTTGTATCTTACATTATCCAAGACTTCTTCTCTCTTCCCTAGCATATCTAGGAGGTGCAACTTGAAGAAATTCTACAACAAGACATAACAGAATTGAAGACTTCTAAGCTAGAACCTTGAGGGATGGAGACTTAAAGATGGAGATCCTTAGCTTGGAGCTTGAAGCTTGAAGGAGTGGAGTTCTTTCCCTTTTGGAATTTAGAATGCGCGAAATGGGGAAGGTTTAGGCTAATAGGGGATAAAATTAAATTACCCTTGATTTAAAGGAAGAATTGCAGGAAATTTTCTGCCAGACGGGCAACCCAACAGGCATCAGAACCACAACGGCCCGTCGGACCAGGTCATCGAAAAAGCTGGCTGAGGGTCTGGGGTTGCTGGGTTATTTCCATGGTGAGTTCCCATGGCCCGTTGCAACCGTGAAGCCCATAGTGACCGCCCATCGGAACATAGAAAGGGTTGGGAAAAGGCCACTGGGACATTGTCACGGCGGGGCTGACATCCCATGTCGGATGCCACGCCCATTGCCCTAGGTTGTTGAATTGGGAAAACTGTGGTTCAAGGCCACTGGATAATTCCCACGACGCACCCCACGACCCGTTGGAGCTCCAACTCCCATGGCGGCTGCCTGTCAGGTCTAAGATTGCAGAAATTTTTTTGGGTTCTAAGTTGGAATGCTGGTCCAGACAACAAGGTTGCTACAATATATACCCCTTAGGTTAATGCTACCTTTCTAAGTCTGTGGACCTCTCACTAACCTCTCAACTGAACTATGAAGCAAACACTACCCTAGAAGTTAGTCTGAGTGTACACTTCCTTCTATAGTTTAAGGCTCTCCCTCGCCTAAAAGTCTTGGCCTCAACCTTCCTATCTCATATAAGGGTTTTCCATATCATACTCATAGCTGTCAACCTATCCCTCACAATAACATGTCAAGCTTACATGGTCCTAACTCTCAAAGTCCTCTCTTTCTACTACACATCACACCAAATGCGTTAAACCCTATACTGAGAGGCTCAAAACCGTATATCCTTCTCTTGCCCATATATATATATCATGCTCACATATTCACACTTGCTGCAATTTCACCAACTTAAACTCTTACATTATACTATACCACACCTACCAGATAAATCCCTCCAAAACCATCATTATCTCTCTCATACTATCATCCTTTTGTTCTCATTATATACTTGGTCTGTACTAGCATAATAACTTACTACTCTTTAGTCCACACCAATGGATGTATCATCCGATCACCTATCTAATAGAACACAACTCTGAATGCATGCTCTAACTAAATTTTGGTCTTCCCACTAGGATACTACACTCCTGATTTCATACTTCTAGCTCTAGGTCTGTTCTACTACTAATGGCTTACAACACAACATCTGTCGGGAGGCAACACTACCCAAGGATCTAGGTACACACTTTCCCTTCTTGAGGAATAATTAGTAACAAAGCTCTGGAAGAAATCTGAGAGCACCTTGCTGATAGATAAACTGACATTTACTACTTCTAGCACCTCATATATGAAGTATAAACAACAGAACTAGGAAAAATGCATAAATATGGGGGTAAATAGAGTTAAACTCTATCGCATGATAAAGAACATGAAAGAAGTGGAATTTTCCTAAAAACGTCTCGTAGCCTCTCCCTCATAAATGTGGTGCTCTTTACACCCATGGGAAAGACTCTACTTAATGTGGCTTTCAGATACCCTAGGACTCTTGAACCTGAAGCTCTGATACCAAGTTGGTCACGCCCCGAGACTACCCCCTGGACATAACACAGGACCCAAGATCACAAGTGATCTCAAGATAACCCTCTGGAAATAGCATGACTTAAAAACTGAACAAAGCAGAAGAATGAAAGCTTAACTGAAGTAATGAGCAATTTGATCTATTATAAAAATATAAGACTAAAGATGACAATCTGAATTTTATTAAATATCTGACTCTATGTTTGAAAGCCTCTACTACTGACGAGTTACTGGGACAAGTCCCCAGCTAACTCTAAATACTGAATAAACAAACTAAATACTGAAACAAAAATAAACTCCAAGTCCTCAAATAAGGAGGACTCACCAAGCTGGCTGGATGTGCTGTTGATCTACTAGCCTCAAATCTGGGGGAGAGCTACTGAATCTACATCATGATAGGATGAAGCACAAAGAAGTATGCGATCAGTACTATGGAATGAACTGAGTATGAGATATATGCATATGTCATGATAAAATATACTTGAAAGTATGCTTAAAACTGATATCATGCATATGTCACGGTAAAACATTCTTAAAGCATAGCTAAAACTAAAGTCATGTAACGATAGTAAAATCTGTAATTGAATGACTCAATGCAATATAATAAGCTGAAAACGCCTTTAGAACCATAGTAATAGTAGAAAGTCTGAAATCTGAAAGCAAAGTGTCAATGCACTTAAAAACTTGAAATCATTTCTGTGGGAGGTTCTCTAACCAACATAGACCATGTGAGCTACATGGAATCCGATATATACGCCCCATCAAGAGGACCCAATATACCTTGCCAGGGTGTAGAGGCATGACTGTGATATGATCACCAATCTGATGCCCAATAGATGGGACTTATAAACCTATGAGGGCACGTAGTTCTGGGACTAAGGGTACTCTCACCCTGTCCAACTCGATGCTAAATACTACTCCCAAAACATACATATAACTCATATAATACTGGGGCATATCTGATGCAAAAACAGATCATAACTAGTGACATATTTGATGTCAAGTCTGTTTGAAGGCATAAAGACATATCTGATGTCAAATCTGTTTGAAAGCATGAGGACATTTCTGATGTTATTCAATACTAAATCATAAGTCTTAGGGCCTAGTATAGACACGATTCAAAATACACTTTTCTTTCTAAATTCATAACTTGAAGAAGTAGGCATGCAATTTCATCATACTAGAGGCCATGTTATCTAAATATGTCAAACCTTTACTTGAAAAGATGCAATTTAATGAAAGTATACTAGAATTCACTCTTCATGCATGGGCTTGTGAAATCGATTAACAAAACTCAAATAAACCATAGATAAGTGAATAGAGACCATGGATTGATACTTTAAAACTGAACCCATAAGTTTTCCCCAATTTGGGTGAGAACCCTAATTTCATAAATTGGACAAGGATTAGCCTTAAGATTATGAATAGGAAATCACTTATAAATATCCATGCAAAATCATGCAATTTAGAGTTAAAATCCATAGAAGAATCATGAGGAAATAATTTATAGAGAAACCCATTTGAATTGGGTGAGAACCCTAATTTAGCAATTCATAACATTAATTTAGAAGGCTAAGGTTTTGGGCACAAGGGTGAAAGGAACCCGTGTTGAATACCCACATACCTGAAACTTGAAGAACTTCTAGCTAGAATTTTGGGGATGAAGCTTAGAGAAGATTCCCTAAGGTTGGAGGTGGAGACTTGGAGAAGAATCTGAAAGAAAACTCTTGAAAAATTTTCTTGCTTGAGCTTCTATGATCTTGCTTGCTTGAAACCCTAGGTATCTTGTCCTAGGGTCTTGAGGGAATTCATTAGAGATAGATTGATGTTCTTATGAACAAAACCCCCTTTTGGGTGATTAAAATATGAGGGGAAAGACCTCAAGTGAGGAAAGGACCAAACTACCCCCAACTTAAATGCTGAAAAAAGTGTAGAAAAGTTATCGAATAGGGCTTCTCACGGGCCATCGTGGCCCCCATGGGACATCGCACTCAACCATGAGCTTCACGGGGGTCAAACAGGCTCACTGGCTGATTTCCACGCCCTGCCAGCATGGGCCGTCATGGTCACCACGGGTGTCCCAGACGCCCGTCAGAATTTTCCACGCCCGTCGGCCAGGCTGTCGGATTTTTGACAGCTGACAGTGCTTCACTAAAATGCCCATAACGTTTTACTCCTACTCCTATTAACAAGTGGTCAGTGGCGTTGGAAAGATAATTCAAATACCTTTAATTTGGTGGGTACTAGGTCACCTAAGTCTTTATAATCTAGGAGTTATGATTATTTGAATTTGACCCTAGTTAGAACTTACATGAAAACTAAATCGGTAGAAGCGCTTTCAACTTAACTTTGAGCTAAGGGTCCTTTATGACTTTGATTCACATCTAATACCCCTTCAAAATTTAGGAATTGATCTTAATACTTAGATTCATAGAAGATTCATCTAGTTTGGGTCTAACAATAATTGAAGAATTGATCGGATCTTGGCTTAGAATTCCTGAGGTGTTACAGTCTCTAACTCTGACTAAGTGATAAATACACCCCTTAGAAACTAACTTTCTGACCTTAAGGTATGAGATGAAATGGCCCTTAGGCATAATTGGACTACCTTTCCAAATTATGACTAGCTCATCTGGAAACTAAAACTTTACCATTCTGGTTCTACAATCGACGAAAGTGTAACATGAATATAACTAGTTTATACCTAGAATGCTCTCTAAATCCACCATGTATAACTCAACAAAGTTAATTGTGGTGTCTTTATGATAGACTGACAAAGTATAGTTTCTATAGACTCTCTTAGGTACTATAGACTCCCCAATAGGAGTGGAAATACTGAAAGGCTCTAAAAGTTGTTCAAGATAGATTCCAAACTTTATAGTAATATAAGGGGTCAAAAAAGACAAAAGATCACCTAGATTAAGTAGAGCATAAACATCTATGGAGAAGACTTTTAACAAACCAGTAATAACATCTGGAGAGTTCTCCCAATCTTAGCAGCTAGACATAGCATACAGATAATTTTGACCCCCACTTGTCCCTGATGTAGCTCTCTTCTAAGAAACTCGGCCTGCTGGAGCTACTGAATTAGTAGATTAGGCTCTATTGCCCCAATTACCATGACTCATGGATGGAAAATCTCTCAAAAAGTGGCCAAACTGGCCGCACTTTTATCATCCACATGTGCCATCAGGATACTTCCCCAGATGGGATCTTCCACACTTCCTGCAAGATGGGTATCAAGTAGCTCCATGGGCCACACTACCATGAGTTTGAAAACTCTGAGCTCTAAAATTTTGAGTACCCTAAAACTTCTGATCATTCCTATTTTTAGGTGCAGGTGCACTAGCTGCTGATGGGGTAGGTCCACATGACCTCCTGTGAAAGACTTAGTACCATTTCCATGCCTCTGCTATTTAATCTCATGGCCTGCTAACTTAGCCCTCTTACTCTGGTCGTCCTCTCTATTTTTCTATCTTTCTTCTTCAACCTGCTTAGCATACACCATCAGTCTGGAGATATCCATACCATTGATCAAAAGTATGCCCTTGATATATTTCTTCACATGCTTAGCAACTCCAAACACAAATTTTCTCATCCTTGCCCTCTTGTCAGGCACCATATCAGAATCATACTAGACAACTGAGTGAACTTGAGGCTATACTCCCTCACACTCATAGAACCCTGCTTGAGATTCACAAACTCATCTGCCTTGGCATCCCTCAGTTCCTAGGGAAAGAAGTGTTCCATAAATGCTCCCTCATAACTATCCTAGACCGCTAGAGCTGCATTCTCACCACGACCCTACTCCCATTGATCATACCACATATACGCAATATCCTTAAGCTGATAGGAAGCAAGTTAAACTACCTCAGTCTTAGTAGTATGCATCACCCTTAAGATCTTGTGAATTTCATCAATAAAGTTTTGAGGGTCCTCATCTACATTAGACCCTGTAAATACTGAGGATTTTCATTCAGAGGAATTGTGTGATCCACAAAGCACCTGATAAATAATGAGAACTAGAGCTGGAAGGTGCTATGCCTTGATGATTAGACTGAGTTGTTACCAACTGAATAAATATCTGAATAGCTCCCATAAACTTTGCATCAGAAGTAGCAGTGCGGGGGATGAGGAGCAGGTGCTTCCTGGACTATTACTGTGTTAGATGGCCTAATTTGAGCTTTGGCACTAGCATCCTAATCCGATGAGTGAGCTCCATTTCTGGTCTATATCCTAGTATATAGATAAAGATTGCTAGCGTTTGTTCCAGTGGGAACCTCAGCAGTTGCACTTGTCCTTTGATTGGCAGTATGGTTTGGAAGCATGACCTAAAATATGCATATGCATAATTTAGGAGGGAAATTTTATAGAGTTAAACTCTCTCACTCGAACTAGAGTATGAAAAAAGGGTGGTTTTTCCTAACGCCCTATAGCTTCCTTATTATAATTGTGGTACACTTCACACCCATAAGAAGGACTCTAATAGACGCAGATTCATAGACATCCTAGGACTCTTGAACCTAGGGCTCTGATACTAAGTTTGTCATGCCTCAAGCCTATACCATAAGCATGGCCAACACTCAGAACCATTAATGGCCCGAGAAGACCCTTGGCCTATCTTACTATAAACAAAGTACTTAGATACTTTGTGAAATATTTTAAATGTCATGGACATGCAATTCTTTTGAAAGAAAAATTAATATTTTTATATATGAATACTGAAGATACAAATATTTGAAAGCAAGCTGAAAATTGATACTATATTGACTCATCTATAAAGCCTCTATATACTAAAATAGTTTACTGGAACAAGGCCCTAGGCTACCTAAATACAATACTAGCAACTACTAATGATAAATAGTTAAACTATAGTCCTTCAAAAGCAAGGAGGTCTCACTAATGCATAAGGTAAAAGAATCCAATGGTGCATCTGTTATCGATCCAGAGTATCTGAATCTGCATTGTAAAAAGATGCAGTGCCAAATAGCATCAATACATGAAAAGGTACGGTATGTAAATAGTTGAATGAAACAACACGGCTAATATACTAGTGTGTAGATACCGAGCTGAAAGGAGTAAAACTGAGTATAGACTAAAATGAAGTCAACTAAATAGTAATGCATGCATGTTTAACTTTAACAACAAAAGCTTTATAACTGAAAACTATGCGTCAAAAGCAAATACTAAAAATATAAGTTCAGTTTCTTGGAGAGTTTCTCTTAACCGACAACCATCATACGAGCCTCATGATGATAAAATATTTTTCCCATATTGCTAGAGTCATCCTATACATTGCTAGAGTATAGAAAAAAACTTATTCTATGGATCCAAACTGAGCAACTTTAAGACTAAAGAGGAGTCGTCCAACTTGAAGAACAATCCTATCCTAGGCTGTCGGTGTAGTTTTGGGGCTTGGGTTACTTGAACTCTTACCCCTGTCAGTGCTAAATAATCCTTTAAAAACAATGTTATAATGCTCAATGACTTATATGTGTCCCACTTTAGGGGAAAAGCTGAAAATCTCTTATTTTGAGTTTGTGCTCACCATTACTTCTTAGAACTAACTTTACTTTCTTTCTAAAATCATGCACTTGAAGCTAAACTTTTTTGACTTGAAACCTTTCTTGAGATTCATCTTTAAAACTTTAAACTACTTTACTTTTGAAAATAATGCATATGGATAGCTTTCATAACCATGCTTGCAACATCCCTTTAGCTAAAAAAAAGGGTCGATGGGATAGAGTAACATGAACCAAAGATAAACAATCACACTGGATATGAATTGCAATACTTTTGATAATAGAATCAACAATTCGCAAATAATAACATAGATGAATTAGAATTTATGGACTTTAGGTAAAAGCCCTAGCTTTAATCTTACTAAGACTGAATTCTAGATGTAAGGCATGAGAAAGAATAGGGTTCCTCACTATAGTAGCCTTACATACCTCAAGCGCTCCAAACATTGATGGAGAACCTGCAAAATCTGATTTGGAGACCTTAAGGACTATTTCCTTCAATGAATCCTAGGGTTTTGTATCAAGAAACGCGTTAGAACACTTAGTTTAGGGCTAGGAATTGTTAGTTTATCATTAGGAATGAACGAGAAGACTTACCTAGCCTTTGGAGAATGATTCTCGTTACCTAGGGTTGAGAGAAAAGGTATGGACTTGAAAAATAACGAGAAAATGACTAACGGTCTGTATTCTTAGTCACGTGAAATTTGGGATTTACAGTCAGTTCTATGGTCCATTCTTCTTGTTTATGGACTTTAGTCCAAACCGTGAAAATTACCTGCTAGAGACTCTTAAGCCTTCTAGTCTAGCTTTTGTGGGTAGAACTACGGTCCATCCTTTAGGATTATAGTCCATAGACCTGGCCATAATCTTACTCTGAGATTTTGAGGGTTTCTAAACTAACTTTCATAGGTGGGATCTACGGACTTTTCTTTCTATTTACGGACCATAGATTGAGCCGTAAACTTTCTCTATTATTTGATAGGTCTCAGATTCAAAATAGTGGGTGACAACTACAGATTGTAAAATGGGAATACGGAACTTCCTGTCATCCATCCTTTCACTTGGGGATTTTGGCATCCCTTAAATCATTTTCTATAGTTGACAGCACAGACTGTTCTTTAGAAGAACGAACTGTGTTGTCTCCCGTAGAAACCTTGGAGTTAGATTTCTTCAGAGATCACTCTACGACTATATGTATGGATCATTCTTTAGAGTTACGATCCATAAAAGTGGTCATAGATCACTGGAATAAGTCTAAAATATTTGTAAGTGTTGTCAAAATGGTAGTTCAAAATTCGAGTTGTTACAATAGTAAAATCAAAAATAAAATAACAACTAATATGATAATCTTCACAAAAATCAAGAGTTTAATACAATAATCTAAAGCTATTATAATCCTAGAATGAGAAGTTTAACTCCACATAGCCATGAAGAAATTACAATAAATCATTCAAACAAAAACATAAAAATAAATAAATAAATAAATAATGGAAAAGAAAAGATGAAACCAAAATTTCCCAGCCTCCACGACGGCTCCTAGCTCTCCCTAGGTCTAAAGTTATATAAAAAATATTCTTATGGACTATTTATAGATGTAAGAAAATGTCTCAAATAAAATAATTGAGTCCAAAATAAATTGAAAAAAAATTGGGCAATGTAGAAATTGTCCAGCGCGCCGCCTTAAAGAACTTTTGCAAGTAGCCATTTTTTTTACTACTTTCCTCTTTTTTCTTTTTTCCTTCAAATCTTTTCAAGTATCCAGGTGAGTCCTTCATTTTAATTATTTGAATTTTGCTTTTCTTACTTCTACTTCCACGTGATCAGGTACCATGTCTCAATTCTTTTTTTGGTGCATAAATTTTGAATGCATATGAATATTAATATAATATTGCATTTTATCCATTAAGCTGTCTACTTGATTTTCTTATATAATCTTTCACTTTTAGTTCATTTTTGCTTCGAATTTATTCATCTTCACACCAATTTATTCCTACAAAGAAAAATATAATATTAAGCATAATCTATAAAATTAATGCTAAAAAAGACAATAGAATTACTAATTGTGAGGCAAATAATGACAAAATATATGTATTTTTTGGTCTCACATTACCTCCCCACACTTAGACTCTTGCTCATCATCAAGCAAGTATTAAAGCTCATCTCAATAAATCAAGCTAGGAATACCACCACTTTGATTGATACAAATAATTAGGCCATATAACAAATCACAACACATCATTATGCTAGATATACAACAAACAACAAGCTTCTAATTTCTTAACTTCAAAGACGGACTCTAACTCATCAAATTTAAGCTCGCTCACCTACTTTACCAAATAAAGCTAATAACATCACATATTTATCATGAAACAAGTGTCCTCACAAAAATAAATAATCTACACACTCAATTTAAAGAATCAAATATAAATTAAGGACTTGGCGTTAAAGCACACCTCTCGCACTCACAAGCAAATTCATATATATGTACAAAGAACCACATGCTTGCTCATTATATACATCTCCACTAATTAAGCATGTTTTAATAGAATTAAATAGTACTTTAGTGGGTTGTAATGTTGTCTAGGGAAAGGGTAGGAAACTATATAATAGCGACTTATACTGCCTAAGTACTTTGCACTTTTTATTAGACTTCATCACTCATTATTTCGTTCCTCCTTTGTTTACCGACCATTCTTGGTTTGGTTTGGTATACATCATATTCCACAAAAATGCTCTTTTCTCTTAAAATTTTCCTATGCCTATCCTAGCTTAAACCTAACATGGCTATGACGGTCTTCGGTCAGCCAATTCGGATGGCTTATTAGGCATCTTTATCCCATGCATAGTTAACCCTCTTTCCCTTATTACCAAATTCAAAAGCCAGTACCCCCGTCTCAAAATTCTCAGAACCCTCTCATCATCAATCTGTAATGACCCTTTTTGGTCATTTACACGTTTTTGCCTTTCTTGTACCATTAGAGCTTACTTGTAGCGGCCCAAGTCATTTATGGCTTGTCGGGACCGGTAGTTCAGTGCCCGGGCCATTTGTTTGGTCTTTATGGCCGTTCCTCATTTTAGAGCTTCAACTTTGAAAATCGTTGACTTCTGAAAACATTCTTGGTAATATCAAAGAATTAAACCAAGGTTCTAGGTTAAAGGAATTCCTTACTCAAAAGTTCGAGTTAAAGAAATGCCTCGTGTAACACCTCGCCCGTTTGGAAGGTTTAAAGTAACCCGTGCCTTTGGGGTAAGACTAATAGTGTCTAATATACTAAGAAGGATGTGTTATGAGGTATTTTAATGGCAAAATGGTCGTATGATAAGTTTTGAAGTCAAGCAAATTGCGAAACAAAAGTCGGAAAAAGTTATTGTAAATTCCTTTAAGGAATTCTCTTCAAATTTGGGTTAAATGTCTTGGGATGTTTATCCCTATCTATAAAGATTTAGTGGGACCCAAATATACCAAACCAAAGGTATACTAGTCTAGTTTCCAACGCACTAAATCGTTCATCCATACAACTTCAGAATAGAGAGATATTCACGTTTTCGTAAGACCGCGCAAGCAGACACGTCAAGGTGGGGCCTGCATCCTAAGTCAGTTTTGGTTTATATAAGGTGTTCCAGCTTCGTTTTAATTCATAAAAATCACCCAAAAGCTTCAAAAAATCAGAGGTAAAGTCCCTAAATAATCCATGGACTTTGATCCTTTCAATTCGGAAGTTTAACAGAAGTTGCTCTACGTCGCGAGCTCGTCATTTTGGTATAGTTTTCCCCATTGATTTCATGGCGTATCTTCGTGGGTGTTGATGCAGCGAGCTAGCAGGTGTTTTCTGAGTATTTGGCAGTAGTTATGGAGTTATTTTGGTGAGGTATGGATCCCATATACTTATCTATTTGTTGGATCAAGATTTTAAGCTTCTAGTTATGAAACGTTGTTGTTGCCGATATCTTGTAGTAGTTTCTTGTTGATTTTGGATCTGTTTGTTGTTCTTGCAAGGAGGAAGGTTTTCAATCTTGGAATATTGAATATTTTTGTCAAGGAAAACTCTCCCCTACGATCCTCCTTCGTTATTATATGTTCTAGTATTATTTTATGGATTTCTGAGCCACGAAGTGGTATTTTTGATTTGTGGCTTTGGACAGCTCCTTTATCTTGTTATGTTTGGTTATTGTTGTGGTGTTCTGGTTGTGGTAAGGTGCTGGAGGGATTGGGAAATTATTCCATTCTTTTTGGGATCGCATACGATAGTGATTGGATTGGACAACGTGAAGTACGCCTTGAAATAGTGCCTCGGGAGCTCGTCGCTCCTTTGAGATGTGGTTAACATATTATTGTTGGATTTAGCTGCCATTTCTTATTGTTATTGGCCTTATTTTATGTTTTGGAGTTGGCTGGTCGCGAGTGTGACATTAACACCTTATCAAATGGCTATGGCTCGTTCTTGCAGTCTCGTCGATTCTAGCAATTGTTCCATTACCTTGGTTGGTCAGCCTTCATAGAGACGTATTTGGGGCTTCAGTTGAAAGTATTTGTTTTGTGTGATTTAGAGCTTCCCTAAGCAGTTTGAGTCTGGACGACGTCGTTCCCGCAGCTAGTCATCGGATGACAGGTAGGTTATGGTTTTCCCCTATCTAGACTCTGCGTATATAGGCTATAACTTTATTAATTAGCATCCTGGGATGGGTTGTTATAGGTTGGTACCACAGACCTTGTCCACCTTTCGTCCGTCTATTTCATACGTTGTTTGTAGTATACGCGTAGTAATGTATATTACCTTTGTGGTCTTGTGTGGCCTTGTATTGACTCTGGAACATAGATGGTGGGCTATTTGGGAATGTCCATGAGTCCCGGACATAGAGATTATCCTTTTAGGCTGGTTATGTCTGCTGAGTAGCTATTGGTCCTGTGCAGGGCTGATAGGAATTGTTGTGAGTCGTTGGGCTACTTTTATATTTGTGTGCGAGCATATCATCCATGAAAAAGGTTTTCCCCTGTAGGTTTTACTACAGTTTTGGCTGTGAGCCACTACTGACAGTTTTCCTAAATTTGCATGGCCTTGGGGGCCCGTTTTTGGTACTGTTGTCGATAAAACAGGGGATTTTTGGATGTTTTCGCACTGATTTTATTACTGGTACTAGTCTCTGCGGGGAAGAGCACTAGACTTGATTTTATTACTAATACTAGTCTATGCGGGGCAGAGCACCAGACTTGATTTTATTACTGATACTAGTCTCTGTGGGGCGGAGCACTAGACTTGATTTACTATAATTTTAGATCCGGTTACGCCCGGGCACCCTTGGAGGGGTTTTTGAAGCATTTTCTACTACTTTAGTCCTGGACAGGGTCTAGGCATGCATATTTGATACTGGATCTCTATCTTGATCCCGTACTTGCTTTCGGATGACATATCTTAATACTGAGTTTTAGTATGGGGTCGGGGACCTCCATGGACCTTGACGCTCTGGGCCTGGGGCTTCAGGCTGCGTGCGGCAGAGGGAAGGGTATACGGTGGAGTAGAGGTATACAGGCTGAGTCCTTCCATGGAACCTGCCTGCTGGGCCCGATTGGCACCGGAGGAGGTACATACAGAGGTTCTATTTCACACATCATATCATGCATTGGATTCCACCCTTGTTTGTTGTGTGTTCAGTGTACGCTCTGGTAGTATGGGATGCCGGAGGGTTTGCTTTCACTTGATTGTGTTCCTCGATTGTATGGGCGGCCGTTGGGACTGTAGGTAGACTATATTTACTCCTGTCTTTATTTAGAGCTTGTCTTGGCACCGGTTCTTGAAAGATTAGTGATGGCTAGCCTGTTGAGGCTTTGGTTGTGGAATTTTTGATTATTGAGAGGGCTAGGGAGTCCTATCTTATTGAGGCACTTTTGTGTGGCCTTTTGAGAAGAGTGTGAGACTCTGGCTCTATCCTTGTGGGAAATTGAGTGGTATCTCTCAGTTATTGTGGCCTAGTTATTTCATCCTATGGTTGTACTTGTGAGGTGATGCCCTGGTTATGCTATCATATGATTGGATTGGTGTTATGATATCCTTATACTGGTTGATTCCATTTTGAGTATGTTAGGCTGCTCTCCGTCTTTTCCTTCCACTTGAGGTTACCGGTATACCGCTATTTTCTCAACTCTCTCTCTACTTACTTATATTATTGTGCAAGGACTCCAGGTGCGTTCTCCTTTCCTTCACCTGTGATTCTGTGTAATTGTATCTCTGTGCTAGCATGTGTTACTTGAAGCTCTTGGTTATGGATGATCTATGCTAGCTCCTTGTTCCTTGCTTATTTCCTCAGTGACTGCTTTCTTGCTATCTGTTACTTACTGCTTTTATATCTTATATACGCTCAGTCGGCCTATGATACCTACTGAGTACCTGTGGTTTTGGTGCTCATACTACACTTCTGCACTTTTTTGTGCAGATATTAGCTGAGCTTTCGCCGTTGATCACATTGGAGACTCGTGCATCTTTTGGATCTTTGAGACTAGGGTGAGCGCCTGATGGTCGGGGCTTGTCTACATCTCATCTGTTGTACTGTTGCTCCTTGTACTTTCGGAGGCAATTTATGTTGTATTTTGTTACTATTAGCACTTGTATTCTATTAGAAGCTTCTGTACTATTGATACCAAGTCTTGAGGTTGGTGTAGTTTTCTTTATGTATTTATATTCGAGTTTTGTTTCCGCTTATTTCTACGTGCTGGTGCGTTTTGGTTAGGTAGTAGCCCATTACTAACCATTCTGGGCTATGAGAATTGGTTCGCCTACTGGGGGTTGTAGGTGCCATATTTGGTGAGGTATGGATCCCGTATACTTATCTATTTGTTGGATCAAGATTTTAAGCTTCTAGTTATGAAAAGTTGTTGTTGCCGATATCTTGTAGTAGTTTCTTGTTGATTTTGGATATGTTTGTTGTTCCTGCAAGGAGGCAGGTTGTTAATCTTGGGATATTGAATATTTTTGTCAAGGAAATCTCTCCCCTACAACCCTCCTTCGTTATTATTTGTTCTAGTATTGTTTTATGGATTTCTGAGCCCCGAAGTGGTATTTTGGATTTGTGGCTTTGGACAGCCCCTTTATCTTGTTATGTTTGGTTATTGTTGTGGTGTTCTGGTTGTGGTAAGGTGCTGGAGGGATTGGGAAATTGTGCGATTCTTTTTGGGATCGCATACGATAGTGATTGGATTGGACAATGTGAAGTACGCCTTGAAATAGTGCCTCGGGAGCTCGTAACTCTTTTGAGATGTGGTTAACATATTATTGTTTGATTTAGCTGCCATTTCTTATTGTTATTGGCCTCATTTTATGTTTTGGAGTTGGCTGGTCGCGAATGTGACAATAACACCTTATTAAATGGCTATGGCTCGTTCTTGCAGCCTCGTCGATTCTAGCAATTGTTCCATTACCTTGGTTGGTCAGCCTTCATAGAGACGTATTTGGGTCTTCAGTTGAAAGTATTTGTTTTGTGTGATTTAGAGCTTCCCTAAGCAGTTTGAGTCTGGACGACGTCGTTCCCGCAGCTAGTCATCGGATGACAGGTAGGTTATGGTTTTCCCCTATCTAAACTCTGCGTATATAGGCTATAACTTCATTAATTAGCATCCTGGGATGGGTTGTTATAGGTTGGTACCCCAGACCTTGTCCGCCTATTGTCCGTCTATTTCATACGTTGTTTGTAGTATTCGCGTAGTAATGTATATTACATTTATGGTCTTGTGTGCCCTTGTATTGACTCTGGAACATAGATGGTGGGCTATTTGGGAATGTCTGCGAGTCCCGGACATAGAGATTATCCTTTTAGGCTGGTTATGTCTGCTGAGTAGCTATTGGTCCTGTGCAGGGCTGATAGGAATTATTGTGAGCCGTTGGGCTACTTTTATATTTGTGTACGAGCATATCATCCATGAAAAAGGTTTTCCCCTGCAGGTTTTACTACAGTTTTGGCTGTGAGCCACTACTAACAGTTTTCCTAAATTTGCATGGCCTTGGGGGCCCATTTTTGGTACTGTTATCGATAAAAAAGGGGATTTTTGGATGTTTTCGCACTGATTTTATTACTGGTACTAGTCTATGCGGGGCAGAGCACCAGACTTGATTTTATTACTAATACTAGTCTCTGCGGGGCAGAGCACTAGACTTGATTTTATTACTGATACTAGTCTCTGCGGGCCGGAGCACTAGACTTGATTTACTATAATTTTAGACTCGGTTACGCTCGGGCACCCTTGGAGGGGTTTTTGAGGCATTTTCTACTACTTTAGTCTTGGACAGGGTCTGGGCATGAATATTTGAGACTTGATCTCTATCTTGATCCTGGACTTGCTTTCGGATGACATGTCTTGATACTGAGTTTTAGTATGGGGTCGGGGACCTCCATGGACCTTGCCGCTCTGGGCCTGGGGCTTCGGGCTGCGTGCGCCAGAGGGAAGGGTATACGGTGGAGTAGAGGTATACAGGCTGAGTCCTTCCATGGAACCTGCCTACTGGGCCCGATTGGCACCGGAGGAGGTACGTACAGAGGTTCTATTTTACACATCATATCATATCATATCATGAATTGGATTCCACCCTTGTTTGTTGTGTGTTCAGTGTACGCTCCAGTAGTATGGGATGTCGGAGGGTTTGCTTTCACTTGATTGTGTTCCTCGGTTGTATGGGCGGCCGTTGGGACTGTAGGTAGACTATATTTACTCCTGTCTTTATTTATAGCTTGTCTTGGCACCGGTTCTTGAAAGATTAGTGATGGCTAGCCTATTGAGGCTTTGGTTGTGGGATTTTTGATTATTGAGAGGGCTAGGGAGTCCTATCTTATTGAGGCACTTTTGTGTGGCCTTTTGAGAAGAGTGTGAGACTCTGGCTCTATCCTTGTGGTAAATTGAGTGGTATCTCTCGGTTATTGTGGCCTAGTTATTTCATCCTAGGGTTGTACTTGTGAGGTGATGCCCTGTTTATGCTATCATATGATTGGATTGGTGTTATGATATCCTTATACTGGTTGATTCCATTTTGAGTATGTTAGGCTGCTCTCCGTCTTTTCCTTCCACTTGAGGTTACCGGTATACCGCTATTTTCTCAACTCTCTCTCTACTTACTTATATTGTTGTGCAAGGACTCCAGGTGCGTTCTCCTTTCCTTCACCTGTGATTCTGTGTAATTGTATCTCTGTGCTAGCATGTGTTACTTGAGCTCTTGGTTAGGGATGATCTGTGCTAGCTCCTTGTGCCTTGTTTATTGCCTCAGTGATTGCTTTCTTGCTATTTGTTACTTACTGTTTTTATATCTTATATGCGCTCAGTCGGCCTATGATACATACTGAGTACTCGTGGTTTTGGTGCTCATACTACACTTCTGCACTTTTTTGTGTAGATATTAGCTGAGCTTTTGCCGTTGATCACATTGGAGACTCGTGCAGCTTTTGGATCTTTGAGACTAGGGTGAGCGCCTGACGGTCGGTGCTTGTCTATATCTCATCTGTTGTAATATTGCTCCTTGTACTTTCGGAGGCAATTTATGTTGTATTTTGTTACTACTAGCACTTGTATTCTATTAGAAGCTTCTGTACTATTGATACCAAGTCTTGGGGTTGGTGTAGTTTCCTTTATGTATTTATATTCGAGTTTTTTTTCCGCTTATTTCTACGTGCTGGTGCATTTTGGTTAGGTAGTAGCCCATTACTAACCATTCTGGACTATGAGAATTGGTTCGCCTACTGGGTTTTGTATGTGCCATCATGACCTAAGAAATCGGGTCGTGACAGCTTGGTATCAGAGCTCTAGGTTCACCGGTGTCATGGTACAGAAGTAAGTGTCTAAGTAGAGTCTCGTGGATCGGTACGATGACGTCCTTATCCTATCTGCGGGAGGCTACAGGGCGTTGTTAGAAAATATTTCATCTTCTTGGCTCCTCATCGTGCGTTCCTAGCTCTATTGACTTTTAAACTTCGGTTGTTCATTCATTCTCGAATTCCTCAGACCAATGCGATAACGGCTAGTGCTGAGGCTCCTGTGCCTGTTGCTTCAGTGCTTACAATAGCGCCAGGACTCTAGAGTGAGGATTTACTGCACTAGATAGGGGGTGTGGGGTCAGCCCAACCTCCGACTAGATTTATAGCGACCTCAGCGCTTTAGGACATCGTGGCTAGGACTCTGAGTCCTCCGGTAAGTGTTTCAGTACCTGGTTCTGTGAGTGGTGCTTCAGTTATAGTTGAGCTTCTAGTTCTTTAGCAGGGTTGTCTGTCAGTATTGGAGTATGAGGCGAGATTTTCCCGTCGGACTTCATCTGGTATAGGCTATTTTTGGTGTGGTGAGCATGGGCACTTTGCTAGGAATTGCCCCATGATTATGTATCCCAGACAGCCTGGTTGTTATCATTATGGAGAGACTGGTCACCTTTATAGAGCTTGTCCCCGGCGAGGGCCGGTTAGGCCTTTAGTTTCGACTACTCAGTCCAGAGTTATATCCTATCAGCTTGATACTCCTCTTGGTGGGCCAGAGGTAGAGGTTCATGATATCGTTGCTCCAAATTAGGCTTTTGCTACCTTCGACTTGTGATAGTCCTGCTCGCGTTGCGATTCTATCCCTTCTGTTGTTTATTTTCTTATATGCCTACCTGCTATTTGTTTAAGTTGTTTGGCTACCCGAATTGTAGTACCGATATGTTATTTTATTGGTAGTTTATTCTTTAGTAGTGTATGGGGGTAAGTTAGCCTTGAGAGGTGTTTTCCCAGAGTTGTAGCTCGTGGGTAGTTCTTGTTATTCTGTTTCTAGTTGGGTTACCCCTGTTTCATTGTGATTCTGGACTTTTGGTTGGGTTTCCCTTGTTGAATGGTCCTAGATGGTTGTTGCCTAGGCCGTTATCTAGAGTGGCTAGAGATCCGTGTGATGGTTTGGTGTATTACCGGTAGTTGGGCCGGAGTTGAGATTTTGCCTCAGTTGGGAGATATTGGTTATGCTAGTGTGCATAGATTGGTTTGGTCTCCCGAGTGTCTAGAGTCGACCCTCTTTGTTGATTAGTTTAGGAGGTTGGCAGGTATGTGGGTTGTTCCCATAGTCTCCTCCACTTCCTGGTCCGTTGGGTGTTTGGTTGTATCCCTAGCTCCAGTTGGAACAAATCTTGGTCTTAGTTCTTTCGATGAGCTCTGGATGTTGGCATCGTGATTGGGTCTTGACTTTAAGCACTTCCGACTAAGTGTTGATCGTAACCTCGTGGTTGGGTTGTATTTGTAGGCATTTCAGGTGAGTTGGGCATCCGGCCCATCCTTCTCCTGCCTTATTGAATTTGACGTGTAGCTATGAGTAGTAAGGTAATGGCTTCAGGTTCTTATTCGAGAAAGGATTTGTAAGGTTTAGTATGTGCTAAGGAAGCATTTTTGTTTAGTTGAAAAAGAAGGGAGATAACTCTTTGTATGTATTTATGTGTCCTCTTAGTTGCCTGAGGTGGCGATGAAAGTTTGCTTTGGGATTGTGTGTTGGTGATTCGATCCAGCCGTCTACACATTGCCATGGGTTTTCCATCGATTTGTTTTTGTTTCAGTAGCAACTACGGTGTTGGCAATTTGCATATTCAGGCCTAGTTGGCTTGGGTTCTTACGGGTTCATTGGCAGCATCCTGGTTCGACCAAGGCTTTAGTTGGTAGTTTTGAAAGTCGGTGTTCAGAATCATAACTTGGCAGGTTACATCAGATGGTTTGTGGCAGTTTCTATTTGGTTGCAGCATCCTAGTGCCGGGAGGCAGTGGGTAGGGGCAACTTAGCATTTTTACTTTAGTTGTGGATGCAGCTATTGGCCTTGGACACCTGGTCCTTGGCTAACCTCTGCAAGAGGCGATATATTCTAGATTTCAGCAGTGTTCTAGTTAGTACGAGGTTCTTCTACCATGGTTGGACGGACTCAGTGGCGTAAGTTTAAGCTTCAGTAGTGGTGTATGCTTTATGTGGTCAGCTTGTGCGGATTAAGACTAGCGAGGCTATTTTGAGCTCTGATGACACGTAGAGACTGGTAATAGCCATTCGTTTGCCCAAGATTTGAAAGCTTGTTTAATTGATTCCTCCGGAGTTATTGTTTATGTCGGGTTCTAGTGTTGGTTAGACTCGGCCAGTATGGACGAGAAGTTCATTATGATATATGCTTCGAAGTGGTTGGTTGTTTGCAGAACCAGTAGAGCAGTTGATTCGAGCCAAAGGAATGAGTTGAAAGTATATGCAAAAATTTCTATGTCTAGATGGTAACTTTGAACCCCAGGCACCTTTTTCCTTTGACTTCGAGGTGTTTGGACTTGATATTTGTGGCATGGTGGACTTCTTCCTGAGGTGAGATTCGTAAGGCAATTTCACATTCAAATGGTGTTTGAGTGTTCGGAGTAGCAGTAGTGTTTTCTAGAGTTGGGAGCTTGGCTCATGGTTACAGACTTCGTGGTAGGCTTACCACACTTCTTGCAGGATTGTGGTTTTGGTTTGGGTCTTTTGGGAAGGTTGCCCTGGTTCATTCACTTTCAGCTGATTTAGACCTGGCACGGTTCAGTTAGCGAATTTGATGTTAGAAAAAAATGTTTGTTCGTTGGTTGGTGGTCAGTCAAGGCAGGTAACTTTAGTTTCAATGATATGCTACGGGTTGTTATTTTGGATGGCAAAGGCTAGTACCTATATCTTGACTTAAAACGCATTTGTACAATAGGTGACTTTGTTTATGGTAAAGTATAAGCAGGAACTATGGATCTCTGGTGTGTCAGTTGATGCTTCGAGGGTGTTTTGAGTGTTTAGCTTGTATGCAGATTCCTTTTTGTGGTGCTAAAGGATTCAGTTCAGATTAAAAAAAAAGAAGGCTTTTGCGGAACAGCGGGTTCATGAGTTAGAGTTTCGGGTTGATGGATTTTCTGGTGAACTTGGTATGGTTTTGAGGATTCGATTTTTGTGTGTTGACAGCCTTGGTGCTATGGTTTCGGTGTTGTGTAGGTTCTTTTTGGTTAAGATTCTCGAGGTTCAGTTTGGGTTGGCAGATCGTTGGAGGTTGAAATCTAGCTTGGCTAGTAAGAAATTAAGGCTTGGTTACTTTCTTTGGTTCTGTTCTATTGGGTGCCATCCGGTCGCGGAGGTTACCCGGGTTGTCCGAGAGAGTAGTACGGGCGTAGTATCTGTTGTTCTTAAATCTCTGGTATTTTATTCCTTCCTGACTTTCGGGGATGAAAGTCTTTTTAGTAGTGGATAATGTAATGACCCTTTTCGGTCATTTACACGTTTTTGCCTTTCTTGTACCATTAGAGCTTACTTGTAGCGGCCCAAGTCATTTATGGCTTGTCGGGACCGGTAGTTCGGTGCCTGGGCCATTTGTTTAGTCTTTATGGCTGTTCCTCATTTTAGAGCTTCAACTTTAGAAATCGTTGACTTCCGACAACATTCTTGGTAATATCAAAGAATTAAACCAAGGTTCTAGGTTAAAGGAATTCCTTACTCAAAAGTTCGAGTTAAAGAAATGCCTTGTGTAACACCTCGCCCGTTTGGAAGGTTTAAAGTAACCCGTGCCTTTGGGGTAAGACTAATAGTGTCTAATATACTAAGAAGGATGTGTTATGAGGTATTTTAATGGCAAAATGGTCGTATGATTAGTTTTGAAGTCAAGCAAGTTGCGAAACAAAAGTCGGAAAAAGTTATTGTAAATTCCTTTAAGGAATTCTCTTCAAATTTGGGTTAAATGTCTTGGGGTTTTTCTCCCTATCTATAAAGATTTAGTGGGCCCCCAATACACCAAATCGAAGGTCTACGAGTCTAGTTTCCAATGCACTAAACCGTTCATCCATACAACTTCAGAATAGAGAGATATTCACGTTTTCGTAACACTGCACAAGCAGACACGTCAAGGTGGGGCCCGCATCCTAAGTCGGTTTTGCTTTATAAAAGGTGTTCCAGCTTCGTTTTAATTCATAAAAATCATCCAAAAGGTTCAGAAAATCAGAGGTAAAGTCCCTAAATAATCTATGGACTTTGATCCTTTCAATTCGGAAGTTTAATGGAAGTTGCTCTACGTCGCGAGCTCGTCATTTTGGTATAGTTTTCCCCGTCGATTTCATGGCGTATCTTCGTGGGTGTTGATGCAGAGATCCAGCAGGTGTTTTCTGAGTATTTGGAAGTATCTACGGAGTTATATTGGCGAGGTATGGATCCCGTACACTTATCTATTTGTTGAATCAAGATTCTAAGCTTCTAGTCACGAAAAGTTGTATTTTTCGATAACTTGTAGTAGTTTGTTGTTGGATTTGGATATGTTTGTTGTTTCTGCAAGGAGGCAGGTTGTTAATCTTGGGATATTGAATATTTTTGTCAAGGAAATCTGTCCCCTACGACCCTCCTTCGTTATTATTTGTTCTAGTATTGTTTTATGGATTTCTGAGCCCCGAAGTGGTATTTTGGATTTGTGGCTTTGGACAGCCCCTTTATCTTGTTATGTTTGGTTATTGTTGTGGTGTTCTGGTTGTGGAAAGGTGCTGGAGGGATTGGGAAATTGTGCGATTCTTTTTGGGATCGCATACGATAGTGATTGGATTGGACAACGTGAAGTACGCCTTGAAATAGTGCCTCGGGAGCTCGTCGCTCCTTTGCGATGTGGTTAACATATTATTGTTGGATTTAGCTCCTAGTTATTTCATCCTATGGTTGTACTTGTGAGGTGATGCCCTGGTTATGCTATCATATGATTGGATTGGTGTTATGATATCCTTATACTGGTTGATTCCATTTTGAGTATGTTAGGCTGCTCTCCGTCTTTTCCTTCCACTTGAGGTTACCGGTATACCGCTATTTTCTCAACTCTCTCTCTACTTACTTATATTTTTGTGCAAGGACTCCAGGTGCGTTCTCCTTTCCTTCACCTGTGATTCTGTGTAATTGTATCTCTGTGCTAGCATGTGTTACTTGAAGCTCTTGGTTATGGATGATCTGTGCTAGCTCCTTGTGCCTTGCTTATTGCCTCAGTAACTGCTTTCTTGCTATCTGTTACTTACTGCTTTTATATCTTATATGCGCTCAGTCGCCCTATGATACCTACTGAGTACCCGTGGTTTTGGTGCTCATACTACACTTCTGCACTTTTTTGTGCAGATATTAGCTGAGCTTTCACCGTTGATCACATTGGAGACTCGTGCATCTTTTGGATCTTTGAGACTAGGGTGAGCGCCTGACGGTCGGGGCTTGTCTACATCTCATCTGTTGTATTGTTGCTCCTTGTACTTTCGGAGGCAATTTATGTTGTATTTTGTTACTACTAGCACTTGTATTCTATTAGAAGCTTCTGTACTATTGATACCAAGTCTTGGGGTTGGTGTAGTTTCCTTTATGTATTTATATTCGAGTTTTGTTTCTGCTTATTTCTACGTGATGGTGCGTTTTGGTTAGGTAGTAGCCCATTACTAACCGTTCTGGGCTACGAGAATTGGTTCGCCTACTGGGGGTTGTAGGTGCCATCATGACCTGAGAAATCGGGTCGTGACACAATCCCTTATCAATGAATTACATAGCTCAAAAACAATGAGATCTATCATAATACAAATCCAATTGAAATAAAAGCAGTTAAAATTTTCAATAGAGATTCAGTTGTGCGCTTGAAGAAACAGAAGTGACAAGGATGAACATCAGTGAAAATCTCTAATACGCCTTGGTTGGAAATTACTCATATGGGTGGCTTGCCTTGGATGAATTGAGAAAGCTCATCCCTCAGCAATGTGAAACAAAAAGAGATTGTCAATTTGTGTACATGGGAAATAAACATATTCTAACTAGATTCAATTTGCTTGAAGATATTCTGAACATAATGTCAAAGATTGTGTACTACTTAAATGATAAAAAAGGATATAGCTATTGAATGAGACCACTCACTACATTCGAAAAAGAAGAGGAGACAACACAAGCAATGACATGGATTTCCTTCCCTAATCTATTGCCTACCTTTTTTGTCAAAGAAGTACTTCTTACATTAGCATCAACAGTTGGAAAGCCTCTGAAACTTTACTTGGCTACTATCAACAAAACCAGGCCAAATTATGCTAGAGTCAAAATTCAAGTGAACTTAATGGCAAACCTCCCCAAACAAGTGATAGAAGAGATAACAGATGATGATAATGGTGTAGTAAGGAAAGAGGTTGTGAAGATCAAATATTACTACTTGCCTAAATATTGTACTAAAGGTAAGATGCAAGGGCATAATCATATAGAATGTAGAATCCTAGATCTTTCACTTATGAAGAAGGAGGCTATTATCGAAGCAGAAGATAAGACAATTAAAGAAGAAAATCGAAGAGAAGGAAAACATGTCCAAGGTGAAAAATGGCCTATTCTAAAGAGTTTTCACACTAAATTCTTAGCCAGTGGTAGAGTTGTTGGGGACCCAAAGATGTGGAAGGCTAAATTAGGAGATAATCACGGTAAAGGAAATGCAAATATCCAAACTATCAGGAGATAATCACGGTAAAGGAAATGCAAATATCCAAACTATCAACATGTTTAATGCTCTCAATAAAGATACAGAGATGCAGGAGAACAAGAAGGATAGATAGCCAATGGCAATCAATGAACATAGCCCATCAAGGAATAAGGGAGAATAAAGCATAATTAAAGATCCTACCCAAAAGGAAAAGAGGTTTGTAGACACACTAAAAAATACAGTAGTAACAAGTAATACAAAAGGCAATAAGCAAGCAAACAATCAGTCTAATATAAGGCTAACAACAAAAAGAAGTTAAGTTGGGGAGACAATGTTGAATGAGAAGAAGGTGAAATTCAGATAGATGATATTAATGCAAAGAAGGATAGGCAGATGTTAATTAAGGGACTCAGTCCAACATCTGATAGTGAGGAAATTAATAGTTGGGGGCAATAGAGGATGAGTCTACTAATACTGCAGATAAAGGGAAAGACAAGGATAATGAAGAGGACGAAGAGGCACAAGGGTAATGGAATGAACTAGAAATAGTTGTGGCTAGTGAAGTATCATACGTTGAGCCTACACCCTGGATACGACTGGCACCCGGAATCACAAGTGGGCCGAGCAAATCCTTGGTCTAGCATACTACTAACTTAGAATATTTATTTATGTGAAAGCTCATAGAGTGGACGAAACATAAGCTACTCATTAGTTTTAGAAAAAAATCCCAAAATAAAATCTATCTTTACCATAAAGAAGCATGAGTCTGAAAAATTTAAAACACAACTAAAAGATAACACTGACTGTCTAACTGTCAATGAAGCCTCAAAAACAACTCAAAGAGTAAGTCTACCGGGACAAGACCCCCAACTAACTTTATTTGCAATCTCAACTATATATCAACTAAAAGTAGAGGTGTCACGATCCCTTTGAATGAGTAGAGTGTCACCACGAAGTTGATTGTACGAGAATTAGTGACTCAGCTGATTGCGGTCCTGACCACCCATACCTACATCGAGAATGATACAGCGCCAAATAACTTTAGTACATTGAATGTAATGATATGCAATATTGATGAATGAAGCAAGATAATACCAAAGTTAAATATTGAAATATGGAACTGAACAATAATACCATAGAGCTGACATATGCTTGTTAAACATGTATGAAATAAAGATGACAACTTTTAAGGTAAAATAAGATGGCGAAGTGCCAATGTACTTTCAAAATAATACTTCTTTCGTTAGAGAGTTTATTATAACTGACATACATCATTGAGCTTATGATGTCCAATCATCACCTGATTGGGAAGCCATTATATACTTTGTTAGGGCATAGAATGTGAGCTATAATCTGTGGATGCAAACTGAGCCTCTTGGGCTAAATAGAATTGCCGACTGGTAGAACAATCCCTTCCTACATTGTTTTACGTAGTTTTAGGGTTTGGGTTCATCTGAACCCTTACCCATCTTAGTGCTAAATAGTCCTCCCCAAAAATAATTATATGCTCATACGTTAGAATCTTCTTTTAAGAAATACCAAAATCATTCTCGGCGGGTTTACTCCACTTTCGTTCTTTAACCAAACTATTTGTGAGCCTGTACTCAAAACTTTCAACTTTCTTTAAGAAAACAAGAACTTGCAAGCTTAAACAATTGACTTGAGAATTTCTCTTGAAGTACCCTTTTACATGTTCTTAAAACACTTCCTTATGAATACAATACAAAATGCTAGCTTTTTTATGCAATGATTTTCAAGATCAACAATAAAGTCATGGTTTCATGGATGAAATAAGGTATGAAGCAAATCAAGGATCACAAAAATATAATTTTTGATACCTTCAACAAAAATTGTTAAGAATAATAAAGTTAAGATATAGAAAAATACAAAAATAGAAAACTTGATAAGAACCATAGCTTGATATCACTAAAAATTTACTTCTAGGGGTTAAGGAGTGAGAAAGAATGGGTTTCCATCACTTGAGGGCATTTATCACTCCCCGAGCCTACACCCTAGATACGACTAGTACCTAGAACCACAAGTGGCCCAAGCAAACTCTTGGTCTGGCATACTACTAACTTAGAACATTTATTTATGCGAAAGATCATTGAGTGGATGAAACATAAGCTATTCTTTACTTTTAGAAAACAATTCCAAAATAAGATCAATTTTTACCATAAAGAAGCATGAGTCTGAAAACTTTAGAACATAACTGAAGTTACTACTGACTGTCTAATGAAACCTCTAAAATAACTAAAAGAGTAAGTCTACCAGGATAAGGCCCTCAACAACCTTTATTTCCAATCTCAACTAAATACAAACTAAAAGGAGAGGTGTCAAAAGTAGAGGCTCACCACAAAGTTGAATGTAGGAGAATTAGCGACTCGGCTGACTATGGTCTTGAACACCCGTATCAGCATCGTGAATGATAAAATGCCAAATAGTGTCAGTACATTGAATGTAATGGTATGCAATATAGTCGAATGAAACAACAGAATACCAATGCTGAATACTAAAATATGGAATTGAACAATAATACTATAGAGCTGACATATGCTTGAAAAACTTATATGTAATAAAGATGACAACTTTTAAGGTAAAATCAGATGGCTAAGTGCCAATGTATGTTCAAAATAATACTTCTTTCCTTAGGGAGTTTCTTATAACTTACATACATCATTGAGCTCATGATATCCAATCGTAGCCCGATTGGGAATCCATTCTATACTTTTTCGAGGAATAGAGCTGAGTTATAATCTATGGATCCAAACTTAGCCTATTGGGCTAAATGAAATTACCGACTTGTGGAACAGTCCCTTCCTATGTTGGCATACGTAGTTTTGGGTTTTAGGTTCATAGAAATCCTTACCCATCTCAATACTAAATAGTCCTCCCAAAATATAATTATATGCTCATCTTTAGAGTCTTCATTAAAGAAATACTGAAATCATTCTCAGAGGTTTTACTCCACTTCACTTCTTTAACCAAACTATTTGTGAGCCTGTGCTCAAAACTTTTAACTTTATTTAAGAAAGCAAGAACTTGCAAGCTTAAACAATTGACTTAATAATCTCTCTTGAAGTACCCTTTACATGTTCTTAAAACACTTCTTTATGAAAATAATACAAAATGCTAGCTTTTATATGCAATGATTTTCAAGATCAACAATAAAGTCGTGGTTTCATAGATGAAATAAGGTATGAAGTTAATCAAGGATCATAAGAATATAATTTTGATACCTTAAACGAAAATCTTTAACAATAATAAAGTTAAAATATTGGAAAATACTAAAATAGAAAACTTGAGAAGAACCCTGGCTTGATGTTACTTAAAATTTACTTCTAGGAGTTAAGGCATGAGAAAGAACGAGTTTCTGTCACTTAAGTAGCATTACATACCTTAAACGCCCCACAAATTTGATGAAGAACCCTAACTTGGATGAAGAATTATCCAGAAATCTCTTCTTGAAGTTCTTGAATTTGTTTCTTGAAAACCCTATGTTAAAGGGTTAAGATTTTTAACAACAATTTGCAATTTGATAATGGAATTTAATTTGGAAAACTTGAAATCCTTAGAGATGGACTTACCTTTATGAAGGGGATGAGAGGAGGAGAGATACCTAGTTCTTGGTATTGAAAAAATGGCCATAGAATTAAAAAAATGGGTTAAAGTCGCCTTAAAAAGGTTGCCATTGGCCCACCTGTGCTAGACATGCATCCCACAGGTTAAAACCCGTGATATGCAGGTGGTCCACACCTTCTTTCCAGATAGTCAAACAAATTTCCCCATTCTATGCTAGACATACCGCCGCATGTGGGCATCCGCAGCCCGCATGGCATTCGCACTTGATTTCCTGACTGTTATTCAAAACTAAAATGGACATAACCTTTTACTCCAACCTTTATTTGATGAGCGGTCAACGGCATTGGAAAAAAGACTCAAAGATCTTTAATTTGGTGGGTACTAGGAAACCTAACGCTTCATACTCTAGGAGGAATGATCGTTTGAAGTTGACCCTAGTAAGAACTTATAAAGAAAACTCAATCGGTAGAGAAGCATTCAACTTAACTTTGTGCTAGAGGTTCCTTATGATCTTAATTCGTATCCAATATACTCCTCACACTTAAGAAATGATACTAACACCTAATTACTATAAAATTCATTGGTTTATAGTCTAACCACGCACTTCAAACAATTTAAATCTTAGCCTAAAAGCATGGGGTGTTACAATATCTCGCTCTTGGGATCATTCATCCTCGAATGAGGGCTGTAACATAGAAAGAAATTATTGCACTGAACTGAATGTGAAGCCTTTTGGATTTATTAAATGAATACTAGTAAGTCTAAATTGAACTGCTATGAGGAGCCTCATGTAAATTATGAAGAGGCAGTTAAGCATGAATTATGAGTGCAAAAACTATCATAGACATAGTTTATTGCATGAGTAACATGAGTCCTCTAAATGGGAACCACTAACATAGTCTGTGTATATTAGTCATCTGACATGGGATAGAGTATGAATGACATAGACTTATACATAAGTCTCATTCGAACTGAAGTTACTAGACATTAAATACGAGTACGCTGGGCAGGGAGTAAGAACAAGACCATTCTCGCCTTAAATAATACGATTAAAACTTTCAATCTTAGCCACACGTTTCAACTATACAACCTCATTTGAATTCTACACATTATCATATACAACTTATGATTCTCACACTGACACATATAACTACTAAAGTCTGAGTCTAACCACTTGGTTTCACCATGTTCATGCCTAACTCCAAAGCACAAAGTCCTTCACCTACTACGATCTCGGTAGTCTTAAATTCAAAATTCTATACTCTATATCCTTTTAGGAACTTTTATCCTTGAAAGAGGTCTTCTCCTAGGGTTGTTCTACAACTCAATAGGGCCTCTAGTACTTAGTGTTATCCCCACAGATACTGCTTCTTCTAATCACCTTAATTAATCTATCGTCGAGCTATAACATGAAGACACTAGTCACATGATACAATTGTTCACCTGCATTTTTTAGTACCATATTCAACCCTATTACTTTAACCATTTCATGACTCTTTTGGAGATACAACTATCTAAGGACCTCTCCGAGCATCCCTACAATTAAACAACTTAGCAAACTTCCATAAGGGAACACACCATAAACTCTAGTCTAGCCACAACACATGACTGAACCATTCCTCAAATTCCATCCACACCTATCAATTTAGGGAACACAAGCATATCGTAGTCACCACTAAAAGGAAACATCTACAGACTTCTATCTAAGCCACTATTTAGCTTCCTGTACTAACACCTACCCCAACATAAGCCAAAATCACTGAAGGAATAGAGTAAGAGAATGCACTACATGATCTGCAAAAAGAGTCTGAACTGAGAATCATTAACAAGGACAAGGGATACTACTCAATCTTGACTTATACTTAGCGTGACCTTGTCACTCAAGATGAGACATGTGAATCGAGTGCAATGGGCATGAGTACTTTATATACTGAACACAAAAGCATGAGTAGAGAGTCATCATGGGCATAGACATATCATAACCATCCATAATCATCATAGGTGGAGTACAAGGGCTTAGAACAAAGAAATCATAAGCACAAATAATTCAAGAAATCTGATCTGAGCATGTACATGAAGTCACATTATTTCACTAGACATTTCGGGCATATCATGAGGCTTGAGTTCATAAGATTGAGGATAAAGTAAGACATGAGTTCATATTTCATGAGTCTCTGTAATGACCCTCCAGGTCATTTTTTATTTTTCGTTCTTTTCCTATATTTCCAGCTTTCCCTCAGTGGCTACAGGTTATTTATGACTTGCAAGGACTAACAGTTCGGTGCTCGGTCCATTCTTTAGGTTGTTATGACCATTTCCCCTATTTTACAACTTGAACTTAGGAAATCTTTGACTTTGGTCAACATTATTGGTAAACATGATTGGAATTAAATTTTGATAGTTTCGTTAGCTCTAGAGCATGGATTTTGGTCTAGTTAGACCATTGGTTGGGGTATGGGAGTTTTCAGTTTGGTTTCATCTTATTTTCTATGTTTTCAGGCCAGTTGGGCCTCTAGGGTTGACTTTGGTCAATATTTGGACAAGATGGCCTTGGATGGAAATTTTATCAGCGCTATTAGCTCCAGATTGTCAATTTTGGGCTAGATGGACCTTTAATTTGGGTCTCGAGGCTTCTAAAGTCATTTTGTGCTACTAAGTTCCGTTTTGGTAAAAGTTAGTTTTGGTCATGGGGCTCACTTTTTGTTAAAACGATCTCCATGGAGAATTTTGTTGATTCCATTGAGTTTGAAATGCCATTTCTGGTATGGTAGCATAGTTCATTTGCACACGTGGGGTCCCAGATGGTCACGACTAGAAACCGGGCCATGATGGCGCCTATATAACCCCTAGTAGGTAAGCGAAACCCAACAATGTGGAAGACAATAAAAGCAGTTAAAGTAAGAAAAGCAAAAGACATAAATAAGGGAGATAGGGCGAATAGCATATATACATACCAACTATACCAAATATACAAAAGATGGCCCTGAGGTGACCAAGAAGACAAAACATGCGCGAGAACCAATCCGGACCTGGTATCACCGTACAAGAGAGACTAAAGTACGGAGTAGCTATACAACAGACTGTGTCTATCCAAAATACAAAATATAGACAAAAATACAAGATGGAAAGCAAGTAAAGTCTCCAAAGCGCCGAAAGCTCACCGTGATCCGAACAACAACAGGCCTCGAACGAAGGGAGGATCAATGAGGGTGTCTCGTACTAGGTGCTACATCAAAAAAAAGATGCAGAGTGTAGTATGAGTAACAGGACAATGGGTACCCAGTAGGCATCATAGGCCGATCGAGCGCATATAAATAATATATAATATAAGTTACTAGAAAGTAAGCTAACTACAGGGATCCACCTAAATCTAGTTATAAAACTGAAAACAGAATTAACTAAACCAACAAGAAGGAAAATAACAACATAATCGAGATAGGCAACCGATAATCCAAATACTCAAGTCAATGCAATGCGAAGGGAGATGATGTGATGCATGCATGTATAAAAGTAAAACCCAAAATATCGCATCGGGCGCCCGAAATTCAACATTAGACTCATCAACATATGCATAGAAATTAAAAGCCTGGAATATCCCATCGTGCACTCGGCATTCAACATCGGATTCATCAATATATGCAGGCTCCCATAATCGATCATCGAACACATTAACATAAAAGTAAATAGAGAAAAGGTCCTGAAACGTCCCTGGAACCGGCATAAATATAGTGTTTTCCTTTCCTTACCAAAACCAATAGCAAAACCAAAATAATTTCCTTTAGGTCCGAAATCATAGTAACTATAGTAAATGTCAAGTCTGGAACCAAAATCTCGAAAATCATTCCTTTCTACACTAATGGCATGAGCATGCAGAATGAGCATTTATTTATGAGAAAGGTCATAGAGTGGATGAAACATAAGCTATTCTTCACTTTTAGAAAAAAATCCCAAAATAACATCAATCTTTACCATAAATAAGCATGAGTCTAAAAAATATAGAACATAACTGAAGATACTACAGACTGTCTAATGAAACCTCTAAAACAACTGAAAGAGTAAGTCTACCTGGACAAGGCCCTCGGCAACCTTTATTTGCAATCACAACTAAATAGAAACTAAAAGGAGAGGTGTCACAAGCCCTCTGAATGAGTAGAGGCTCACCACAAAGTTGAATGTAGGAGAATTAGCGACTCGGCTGACTATGGTCCTGAACACCCGTATCAGCATCGTGAATGATAAAATGCCAAATAGTGTCAGTACATTGAATGTAATGGTATGCAATATAGTCGAATGAAGCAACAGAATACCAATGATGGATACTAAAACATGGAATTGAACAATAATACTATAGATCTGACATATGCTTGAAAAACTTATATGTAATAAAGATGACAACTTTTAAGGTAAAATCAGATGGCTAAGTGCCAATGTATGTTCAAAATAATACTTCTTTCCTTAGGGAGTTTCTTATAACTTACATACATCATTGAGCTCATGATATCCAATCGTAGCTCGATTGGGAATCCATTCTATACTTTGCCAGGGCATAGAACGTGAGCTATAATCTATGGATTCAAACTGAGCCTCTTGGGCTAAATGAAATTGCTGACTTGTGGAACAGTCCCTTCCTATGTTGGCATACGTAGTTTTGGGGTTTAGGTTCATCGAAATCCTTACCCATCTCAATACTAAATAGTCCTCCCAAAACATAATTATATGCTCATCTTTAGAGTCTTCGTTAAAGAAATATTGAAATCATTCTCAGATGTTTTACTCCACTTTCATTCTTTAACCGAACTATCTGCGAGCCTGTGCTCAAAACTTTTAACTTTCTTTAAGAAAGCAAGAACTTGCAAGCTTAAACAATTTACTTAAGAATCTCTCTTGAAGTACCCTTTACATGTTCTTAAAACACTTCTTTATAAGACAATACAAAATGCTAGCTTTTATATTCAATGATTTTCAAAATCAATAATAAAGTCATGGTTTCATAGATGAAATAAGGTATGAAGTAAATAAAGGATCACAAGAATATAATTTCGATACCTTAAACGAAAATCTTTAACAATAATAAAGTTAAAATATAGGAAAATACTAAAATAGAAAACTTGAGTAGAACCCTAGCTTGATGTTACAAAAAAATTACTTCTAGGAGTTAAAGCATGAGGAAGAATGGGTTTCTGTGACTTGAGTAGAATTACATACCTTAAATGCACCACAAATTTGATGCAGAACCCTAACTTGGATGAAGAATGATCCAGAAATCTCTTCTTGAAGTTCTTGAATTTGTTTCTTGAAAACCCTATGGTAAAGGGTTAAGATTTCTAAAAACATTTGCAATTTGATGATAGAATTTGATTTGGAAAACTTGAAATCCTTAGAAAAGGACTTACCTTTATGAAGGGGATGAGAGAAGGAGAGAAACCTAGTTGTAGGTATTGAAAGAAAGTCCAAAGAATCAAAAAAAATGGGTTAAAGTCTCCTTAACAAGGTTCCTATTGGCCCACCTATGCTAGACATGCATCCCACAGGTCAAAACCCATGATATGCAGGTGGTTTGCACCTTATTTCCAGGTAGTCGGCCAAATTTCCCTAATCTATGCTAGACATGCCGCCGCATGTGGGCATCCACGGCCCGCATGTTGTACGCACTTGATTTCCTAACTGTTATTCAAAGCTAAAATGGCCATAACTTCTTACTCTGACCTTTGTTTGATGAGCGATCAACGACATTGGAAAGAAGACTAGAAGATCTTTACTTTGGTGGGTACTAGGCCACATAAAATTTCATACTCTAGGAGGAATGATCATTTGAAGTTGACTCAAGTAAGAACTTATAAAGAAAACTCAATCAGTAGAGAAGCATTCAACTTAACTTTATGCTAGAGGTTCCTTATGATCTTAATTCGTATTCAATACACTCCTCACACGTAAGAAATGATCCTAACACCTAATTACTATAAAATTCATTGGTTTAGAGTCTAACCATGCACTTAGAATAGTTTAAATATTATCCTAAAAGCACGGGGTGTTACAATATCTCGCCCTTGGGATCATTCATCCTCGAATGAGGGTTGTAACTTAGAAATAAATTGTTGCTCTGAACCGAATGTGAAGCCTTTTGGATTTATTAAATAAATACTGGTAAGTCCAAATTGAACAGCTATGAGGATCCTCATGTAAATTATGAAGAGGCGGCTAAGCATGAATAATGAGTGCAACAACTATCATAGACATGGTTTATTGCATGAGTAACATGAGTCCTCTGAATGGGAACCACTAACATGGTCTGTGTATATTAGTCATCTGACATGGGATAAAGTATGAATGACATAGATTTATACATAAGTCTCATTCAATCTTAAGTTACTAGACATGAAATACGAGTACATTGGGCAGGGAGTAAGAACAAGACCATTCTCGCCTTAAATAATACGATTAAAACTTTCAATCTTAACCATACGTTTCAACTATACAACCTCCTTTGAATTCTACACATTATCATATACAACTTATCATTCTGACACTGACACATATAACTACTAAAGTCTGAGTCTAACCGCTTGGTTTCACCATGTTCAAGCCTAACTCCAAAGCACAAAGTCCTTCACCTACTATGATCTCGGTAGTCTTAAATTCAAAATTCTATACTCTATATCCTTTTAGGAACTTTTATTTTTGAAAGAGGTCTTCTCCTAGGGTTGTTCTGCAACTCGATTGGGCCTCTAGTACTTAGTGTTATCCCCACAGATACTACTTCTTCTAATCACCTTAATCAATCCATCGTCGAGCTACAACATGAAGACACTAGTCACGTGATACAATTGTTCACCTGCATTTTTCAGTACCATATTCAACCCTATTACTATTGCCATTTCATGACTCTCTTAGATCTACAACTATCTAAGGATCTCTTTGAGAATCCATACAATTTAACAACTTAGCAAACTTCTATAAGGGAACACACCATAAACTCTAATCTAGCCACAACATATGACTGAACCATTCCTCAAATTCCATCCACACCTATCAATTTAAGGAACACAAGCATATCGTAGTCACCACTAAAAGGAAACATCTACAGACCCCCATCTAAGCCACTGTTGTGTACAAACGCACATGCAAGTATACACGGTCATACAAGTAATATAGTGGCTCTTTTGAGCTGGATATCAAACCCACAGGGACTATGTGTTTAGCAATTCACTTTAATTTTCTAGTAATACTTCAGACAAGCATTGTAATTTCTCCAAAAGATTTGTAAGTTCCAATAGTATACTTATTGTAAATAGTAATGAAATAAGGTAACGAAGAATTTGGAAAAAGTTGTTAACAATATCAAAATGATATTCCAGGACTAAGGCGTGTACCACAATCATGTGCAATAACTATTTGCTCTAACAAACTCTACTTCTCTAATTACTGATTTTTGGGTTAATATTTTGATCCGGGAATGGTCATCCTCTAAATCACCTATCTGAACTAGTCTCACAACTACATCATTGAGTGGGGATGTGAGTTTCTAACTCAAATACCCTAATGAATTCATCCTGATTATAACCGAATAAGGCATGCTAAGTATATTGCTATCTTAGTTGCAAATCACCTTAATGTATGTCATAGGTGATATTATACCTCATGTTCTTCATCCTATTCTTATGTTCCATTGGTCAGTTCACATGATAAATACTCGTTTATCCTAGTGTTGATCAGGCACTAAAATAGTAAATACAAAAACATGAGAGCAATTACTACTAAGAAGCAAAGTTCATTGGTTCAAATAGAATACTGCAAAATCATGTTTCAGCCCTAACCCCAGAACAAGGGTGTTTAGCCACTGATAATTGGAGCAAAAATACCAAGACAATTGTTAATCATACCACGATTAAAGAAGACAAAAGAAGAGAATAAGAACCCTAAAGTAGCCTCCTCTTTGTGTTCTTGTAATCCCAAAAACATCTCGCCCACTTACAATTCGAGCTAAGTGTCCTATTTATAGTAGGGAATTAAGTTTCCTTCGCCTAGACCAAGTCCGTGCCACGCTGGCCAATGCAGAGTCCAGACTCTGTTCACGCTGGCCATCACACCAGCCAGCCTCCATGTCACACCCTTAACACAGAGGGCTACTGGAAATCAGCCTGTCAGCTGATGCCTCCCCTCCATGTCATGCTAGCCAACACGGCTCTCCATCTCCGTGGCACAGGGGATGTTCACCTACTCTTCCTTTTCGCCTCTAACAACTCTTGCCACCTTGTTTTATGTCCCTATGGTTTGTAGCTTGTTAGTAGGCTTCAATTTTCTTCCATAGATCCTTAAAAGGTCACCTACAACACACAAACATATATTAGTCCATCGAACACAATAGAGCTTATCAAAACATGATATAATAGGAGTAGCTCAAGATAGCAAGGCTAATATTTTCTTTTAAACTCTATGTGATCGGTTGAACTCATTTGTTTATCTAAATGGATCCTAATCACTATAAACATGTAAGGTAGCGATGAAGTACACCTTTGCATCCCAAACACCTCGCTAGTGTCTCAAATTATCCTTGAAACTAAGCTAAACGTACATAGCTAATGACATTTAGGCGCATAAATACGCCTAAGATCACCACCCGACACTTAAAGCCTTGTTCATCCTCGAACAACTCTCTACCTTGATTGACATCTACATCTGACTCCAACACCCCTAAGAACACTAGGACACTCAAGCTAGGATGCAGCGCACAATAAAGGTAAGTTTGACACTTGGCATGCGATATTACACTCAATTCACATGAATACTACTTCAAGACTTCCTAACCTCAAGAGTTGGCTCTCCTCAGTTTGAAAACCCATGCACCTTACTCGACAAGGGGGTCATATAAGTCACATATCTATCATCAAACATGCACCCTCACCACAAAAGAGTCACCCGTATTCTCTCATAAATATGAAAATTATCACATGAACGGGTACACGAATCAAATTTCGCTCACTCTCACAAAGAATTCACATGTCACATAAGATGCACCATAAGCTTTCCCTTAGTGTAGTACTCCACTATTATTAGAATGTCAAAGCTTAAGATCAAGTAGGACTTTACGGGTTGTAATGTTGGCTAAGGGATGGGTAGGAACTATTTAGTCAAGAATAGTGCCTATCTTCCCTAAGCGCTTTAATACATCACATTTTTCATCAAACTTATCTCCAACCACCCTATTTTACCCCATTATTATTTTCCCAACTTTCTTTTGTTTTTCCCCATCTTTTTAAGCTAGCTTACACATCATCAATGGGGTGTATTTTCTATGGATACATGAATCACTTCTTTTGATCAATTTGTCTTTTTCACTTCATTACTCCCTATCAATACACATATAAACCTTTTCAACACACCAAAAGCTATTTCCTTGGGGCTTCACTACTTTTCCTTTCTCAATTTCACACTCCTTAACATCTTAATTTCTCAACTAAAGCTCTTAGGAATTTTGGATCAAATTACAGGAAATTGAAAGAAAAAGAATAAGCTATAATGTGGCTGCCAAAGAATAGGCTAAAGGCTCAAAGGGGCTAGTTATGGTCATGCACAAAGGGTAGATAAAGAGGGCATAAGATGTGGCTATTAAAGAAATGCTTATATAATTTCTTGAACTCAACATTCTTTATTTTGCTTTGCAAACACACAGGGAAAGTTCTAGACACCACAATGCAGTATGGACTATAACAAACCTCACTCACACTTGGCACATGTTCAAATCAGGCAGGGTACTTATAGATTCTTTATCAAGCAAGAACAAGAATTTAAAATTAATCCAACATCACACGAGAGCCACACAATTAAGCCTAGGGGTCTTAAAAGTGTTCATTAAATTCATCATAACATGCCTTCAAAAACAAACCAACACTTGCATTATACTCACAAGACACCCAGGTTCTCACTTCTGCTCACTATCTATGACTAATTTTCCCTTAAGACGGTCGTCATCCATCCATCATAGGGAAAATCACCTAACTATGACTACTAAAAATATTTACTAATACTATTCGGTTCAAAGGGACTATCCTCAGGAAAAGCACTGAAAACAAAAGCCAAGGAACCCAAAGAAAAAGTACGGAATCAAATGCTCAACCCAAAATATGTAAATCAACAAAGTATGAACTACTACTTATTACAGACCAAAGGACGTATTTCATTCCCCACCCCACACTAAACAATTAGCTCTATCCCTAGAGCTTGCAAAACATTAGAAGAAAGTAAAAGTGAAGTGGTGGAAGAAACTCCCTGGTCAATCCTCTATGTCGTCATCTATATCAGGACCAAGGTTTTTATCACCTTTGTCAGGATCAGCTTCATCTTCACTACCGAACTCAAAGTCTGAGTCTGGGCGGCGTCTATCCTCATCAGTAGCCACATAATCATCCAATGGTTCCAAAAAATCAGACACAATCTTCAGCATCGCCCTTGCATGGGCATTCAATGGGTAGGACAGAACCACCTGGCGCAACTCCTCGCTCATGGCTGGCCGACCCCTAATTAATAGCTGTAACATCTATAACCCAAATATGCGGGCAATGATATCATCATCTCGAGCATGTCGCTCAACTAGTGTGAGTACGGGCCCATGGGAAATATCAAGATTCTTGGTCTTTGTCATATCAATTGGACGTCTCTCTATCTGAGGTTTGTAATCCAACTGCTCCTCCTCAATATCATGGCTATATAGAAACCTCATCAACAAACCCCAGAATCCATACCTCCGACCCTGATGAACTCTCGCCTTTTTCATATTCGACTTAATGACAGCCCCAACATTTATCTTCTCATCCGTCATAAGAGCAAACACCAAATAAACCCTACCCTGAGTGATGTCCGTTATGTGCTTAGCGGGTATGAGGCAATGACACATAATCTTCAGCCAGACATGCGCTTCCCTATTCATAAGGGCATATGGGAAAGTCAAATGATACCCTCTGTCCTTGTGGCAAAGCCATCTTGCTATGGACCATCTTCCCCTTAGCACATGTCGAATCTCCCTATATCGGGGCATAATATTCAGCTACTTTAGAGGGAGGGGGTCAATATTCGGAGTACCCAAAAGAACATTCAGATGACGTGCTTCAAACTTCACAATTTTCCCCCTGATGTGCACCTCATTGTCAGAGTGCTGAGGGTCCCAATTTGCATAGAACTCCTTGATTAGGTGTAGGTTGTACTCCGCTGGTTCATCAAAAATTAATTGCAACCCCAATTATTCAATCCTTTGTAGAATATGAGGGAACTCTCTCGCTAAGCTTGCCCTATCAATCATCTCCTCAGGATAATACCTGGTTTCAGTGTGTGCACCATACCTTTTCTTTCTTCGTCCACCACCCATCTAGTACCAAACCGCCTGGTTTGTCCCCTTGGGATTGTTGGTGCCTTGGGTACAGTGGTGATGGTTCGACTTCGCTTCCTGCTTGTGCTAGATGAAGCAACCCATTTTCCTTTGTGGTGCCTTCTAGACATCGTACCCGTTCAAAATACACCAACATTAGAAACACGTGAGCCCAAGACTAGTATGGCCAGCAAACACTAAGTGGGAGGCATTCCGCAACCACCCTACACTTAGTTTCTAGCATGGGTGCACCTGCTCAAAGTGAAGGTACTCAGACTTCCCCTCTATACGAGCATCATCCATCAAAAAATCCCGATAGGGTTGTATACAACCCACAAGAATAATCCAGCGACAATACAACACAATTTTCACTAACACGGCAAATTGATAATGGTAGATTTTTCACTTTGTCACAAAATGCCCAACACAAACAACCACACAACAATTATCTTGCACATACAGTGAACATCACCACAATTCCTCTTCAAACTCATGAAAAAGACAAGTACACAGTGATCCCACTAATGAGAAAAGCATACATCACATGAAGATACACGTTGGAGCCTAATTCTCTCCTACTTCATACCCATACATTAAAATTCAACTATCTCTCTACACAAGCTTCACACAGTAACAACAAGAGATGAATATAGGGAGTTTCGCAATGCTTACCATAGTTACTTGATGAACACAAAAGAGAGGGAGATGGTCGGTGCGCGTTGAGTGGCGTGGGACAGTGTAAGGTGAGGAATTGTAGAGGGAGTGGTATGCTAGGATAAAAGAAATAGGAAGAGAATTGGGGGTTTATATGTTTAAAAGGGGCTGGGTCAGGTTTTAATCGGGCCAAAATAAGATATTTGGCTGAAACACACCCTCCGTGTCACGCCACTCAACGCGGAGTTCAGCCTCCGTGACACGGGCTGAATGCGAAGGACAACGTTATGTGACTTAAAAATTTAAGTCCACAAACCAATACAAGCCTAACCTCCATGCCATGGGATTTAAGCAGACACTGGCCTCAGTGACACGGTGAAATCGCAGAGGCCCACTGTTCCTAGCCTTGGCAAATTTCTTTTCACCTTCATTTTGCACAAGTTATTACCACTTACCTTCGCGCATTGGCATGCTCATTACCTCTTGAAATCCATCAACTTCCCCTTATTTCTTTCCTCCAATCTTCCATGTACCACCACACATCCTACAAAGCAACAAAAACATAAAAACGCATTAAAAATGTGGGTTGCCTCCCACCAAGCGCCGTAGTTTTGGTCGTGGCTTGAATCTTCTTTTTGTATTTTTCCCATGCTCATATATTTAGCAGAAAATAAAATCCTACAATATTACAGTACATTTATGGGTTGCCTCCCATGTAGCACCTGATTTAACATCACAGCACAACCTAACTAAAATTACTCATTTGATAGTGCTATAGACGTCTTCTGCCGGTCTTCATCATTTGCCCAATAATGTTTCACTCTTTAACCGTTGACTAAGAATGTCGTTCCCTTCTCCTTGTCTATAAGTTCAACCGCCCCATGTGTTTCCATCCTTGCTACTTCAAACGGCCCATACCATTTTGACTTTAGCTTTCTGGGGAACAACCTCAACCTCAAATTAAACACCAACACCTTTTGTCCAGGCTCAAATGTGCGAGATAAAATGTGCTTATCATGCCACCTCTTAGTATTCTCCTTATACAGCATTGCATTATCATAGGCGTGCAACCTGAACTCCTCAAGTTAGTGCAGCTGTAACATTCATTTCTCTCCCACCAACTCCGAATCAAGATTCAACTTTTTCACAACCCAATAGGCTTGATGCTTCAATTCTACGGATAGGTGGCATGCCTTCCCAAAAACTAGTCGGTAAGGATACATCCCAATAGGTGTCTTGTATGCAGTTCTATATGCCCACAGTGCATCATCCAGCTTAACCGACCAATCTTTTCGCTGCGGATTCACTTTTTTCTAGAGGATTTGTTTCACTTCCCGATTTGATACTTCAACCTGACCGCTAGTTTGGGGATGATAGGATGTGGAAACCTTGTGTCTCACCCCATACTTAGCCAAAAAAATTTTTAACCAGTTATTGAGAAAATGTGTCCCTCCATCACTGATAATGGCTCTCGGCGTTCCAAATCTTGTGAATATGTGCTTCTTGATGAATATCACTACCACTTTCGAGTCATTTGTGGGGAGTTCTACTACTTCCACCCACTTCAAGACGTAATCTACTGCAACCAGGATATACAAGTTCCCGTATGACAGAGGGAAAGGGCCCATAAAGTCTATTCCCCACACATCAAAGATCTTCACCTCCAAAATATTGTTCAATAACATCTCACGTCTTCTGGAAAGAGTACCCATGCGCTGACACTAGTCACACTCTTTTGCAAACATAGTTGCATCTTTGAACAAGGTTGGCTAAAAGAAGCCGAACTGTAGCACCTTATAAGTTATCCGCTCACCTTCATGATGGCCTTCGTACGGAGACAAATGGAAACTCTTCAAGACCTATTTTGCTTCACATTCCGGAATGCACCTTTTAATCACTCCATCGGGCCCTTATTTGAACAAATATGGCTCATCCCATGTGTAGAAACGGGACTCATAGTGTAGCCTTTTTCTCTGCTGACTAGTGGCCTTAGGTTGATATACTTCACTATCAAATTTACAATATCTGCATACCAAGGTAGCTCTGCATCGCTCACCGCCAAGAGTTACTCATCAGGGAATTCTTCTCAAATTTTGCCCTTATCCGGTACATGGGACTAACTCTCTAGACTAGATAAGTGATCAGCTACTTGATTTTCCGATCATTTTCAATTTTTTATTTCCAAATCAAATTCTTGTAATAACAAGATCCACCTAATCAGCCGAGGTTTAGCATCCTTCTTGTTGAACAAGTACCAAATCGTTGCATGATCTGTATGTGCGATCACTTTGGTACCAACCAGATATGATTAGAATTTGTCAAATGCGTATACCAAAGCCAACATCTCCTTCTCTATGACAATATATTTAGCTTGGGCTGGATCAAGAGTTTTCTTGTGTAATAAGTTAAATGGAAGACCTTATCTTTTCGCTGGCCTAATACCGCTCCCACAGCTACATCACTGGCGTCACACAACAACTCGAAAGGCAATTCCTAGTCAGGAGCGATTCATATAGGTGCTTCAATCAGCTTTCTCTTCAGAGCCTCAAAGGCTTTTACACACTAATCGCAGAACTGAAATTTTACCTCTTTCTCAAAGAATTTGCACATTGGTCTTGATATTTTGGAAAAATCCTTGATGAAGCGCCTGTAGAATCCAGCATGCCCCAGAAAACTATGCACGCCTTTCACAGATACAGGCGGTGGAAACTTCTCTATGACCTATATCTTAGCACGATCGACTTCCAAGCCCTTCCATGACACTTTATGGCCAAGTACAATGCCTTCTCTGACCAAAAAGTGACACTTCTCCCAATTTAGTACCAAATTCATTTCTTCACAGCGAGCAAGCACCCTATCAAGATTCTTCAGACAAGCTTCAAAGGAGTTTCCGAATACTGAAAAATTGTCCATGAATACCTCTATGAAGTCCTCCACCATGTCATAGAATATCGCTATCATGCAATGCTGAAAGGTGGAAGGCGCATTGCATAGTCCGAACGGCATGCACTTGAAGGCATATGTATCATATGGACATGTAAATGTCATCTTCTCCTGGTCTTCTGAAGCAATAGCTATCTGGTTATAGCCAGAATACCCATCTAAGAAACAATAATACACTTTCCCAGCCAGCTTGTCTAACATCTAATCAATAAAAGGGATCAGATAGTGGTCTTTTCGAGTGGCTTCGTTGAGTTTACGATAGTCCATACAAATTCTCCACCCTGTGACTGTTCAGGTTTAAATCAACTCGTTCTTCTTATTAGTAACTATTGTTAAGCCCCCCTTTTTAGGAACACATTGGATGAGGCTGACCAATTTTCTATCAGAAATGGGATAGACAATGCCAGCGTCCAACCACTTGATCACTTCCTTCCTCACCACATCCTTCATCACTGGGTTCAGTCTTCGCTGATGTTGAACATATGGCATGTGCCCTTCTTCCGTGAATATTTTGTGCATGTAATATGCAAGGTTTATTCCTTGAATGTCTGACATCTGCCATCCAACTGCCTTTTTCCTTTATTTCAATACGGCTAAATCTCCATCAACCTGCACCGCAGACAATCTTGCTGACAGAATTACTGGTAGAGTGTCATCCTCCCCCAAGTAAGCATACTTGAGGTGAGATGGTAATGGCTTCATCTCCAGTTTAAGGGCCTCGATGATAGATGGTTTAAGGGGTGGCCCCAGAGGTCTATTTAATGGCTCAAAGGTGCTTGTACGAATGAATATGCTCGCTACATTTAGAATCTGAATCATCTCTTGAGCAGCTGCATCTCCAAAGACATCACTCCTGACTAAATCTCTCTCTAAAGGATCCTTAGAAGTAATCAGTGGGAGACTCGAATCGATATCAATCACTGTGATTGCTGATAAGTCTTCATAAATAGCTGGCAGCTTTATAGCTTTGTAAACATCAAACACTTCAACCTTGTCATGTGCTCTCATTGTGAGTTGGCTTGCAGCCACATCTATCAATGCACAACCGGTAGCCAAAAATGGATGCTCCAAAATAAATGGGACTTTCGGATCTGCATCAAAATCCAACATAATAAAATCCATGGGAAAGATGAGTGACCCCACTTGTACTAGCACATCCTCTACCACTGCATCAGGTCTTGCCAATGATCGATCAGCTAGCTACAAAATTACTGGGGTGGGACATGGACTTTCCAAACCCATCTTTTTAAACAACAACGTGGGCATCAAATTTATGTACTCGAGCATTGATGGTCTAACTAATAGTGATCTGAATAGTGAAACTTCCCGGATCTTTTAGCTTTGTTGGCAGTCTATTTTGAATTTGTGATATGCACTCTTCAGTAAGTGCAATAGTGGCATACTCCGTCAGTCTGCTCTTGTTGTCCACAATATCCTTTATATACTTGGCATACTTTGGTAATCCCTGCAGGACATCAACAAGAAAAAGATTAATGTGCATCTATTTTAACAAATCAATAAACTTTTGGAAACATGCTTCCTCTTTTTGCTTCTTCAGCCTTTGTGGGAATGGGGGAGGCAGTTTCACACTTGTAGCATTATTATCCTTCTTGTCATCATCATTCTTTACGTGCCTGTCATCTCTCACCATAACTATGGGAGCTATTTTCTTAGGCTTGAGCTCTTCTAATTGTCCACCGCTTCAGGTGGAGACCGCATTCGCCTGCTTGGGATTTGGATCAGTATCACTCGGCAGACCTCCCTGAGGTCTGGTGTTTTGTGCCCCAGCGAGCTAGCCCATCAGTACTTCTAGAGTCTTTGTGGCTAACTGCTGATTTTTTATGTCAACAGCCATCTGTGCTTGATTAGCCAAGATTTTCTTCAACATCTCCTTAATATTGCTGGATGTGGCATTAGAGTTTGCACTTTGTGCTTGTTGTTGAAGATTATGGCCTCCCATTTGATTTTTAAGCTGATTCTGATTCACGTTCTGTCCCTGATTTCCTCCCATGAGAAGTTTGGATGATTCTGCCAAGCTGGGTTATAACTATTTCCGAAGGTCTGATTTCCTTGGCATTGAGCATTACCCACAAAGTTTGCAGACTCTGGATTTGCCCCGCATGCATCTGCTGAATGATCACCATATCCACACACCTCACACCACGTCAGAGTTTGTTGTACTGAATTCACAGAAGCCTGCGACTTCCTTAAAGTCAAGTTGCTAAACTGAGTGTTCATCTGATTCTGTAATGATGCAATCTGCACTGCTATGGTTGTCAATTGATCCACCTCTAATAACCCTGCAGTCTTCTTTGTGGTGCTTCTTGAAACATCTGCATTCTATTCCGGGTTTCCCTGTGATATGTGATTTGAAGCATATACAGCTCATCATATGTCTTTTCTAATGCTTGTCCACCTGCTGCTGAATCTAGAAGAATCTTCGTGTGAGGTTCAAGTCCCTCATAAAGGTATACACCAGAACTTTATTAGTTTGATGATGGTGAGGACAATCACGAAGCATGGACTTGAATCTTTCCCAGGATTGATATAGATTTTCACCATCCTTTTGTCTAAAGCTCAAGATCTCACTTCTCAACTTCACAGTTTTTCCAGATGGAAAGAAACGGATCAAGAACTTCCTTACCAAGTCATCCCAGGAAGTGATAGAATTGGGTGGTTCATCCTTCAACCACCTCTTAGCTTCCCCTAACAGAGAGAAGGGGAATAGTGTGAGTCTCACATAGTCATATGAGACCCCTGCAGGAATGTATGTGTCACTGATCTCAAGAAAATTCTGCAAATACTGTTGTAGGTCCTCGCGAGATAGCCCTACAAACTGTCCATTGGTGTGCAATAGTTGCACTATGTTCTGTTTCAACTCGAAGCGACCTTCTGCAGCCGATCTGCGAATGCTAGAGGTGATATTATATGCGAGTGGGATTGCCATTTCGTGAACTGGCCTTGATGATGCCATGATCAGCCAGCTAAATCTGTTGAATTTGATATTGAAAAGCAACTGCTCTTCGCCTTTGATGAAATACACATTTAGGCTCCAAGTATGGTTCTACCAATTCTCTATTCCTTTCCAGCTTCTAAGAATAAGTTGACCCTGCAAGAAAAGCTGATAAGATCAAGTTGTCAACACTTATATAATATTACAAGGAAACAAAATTCAGAAAATTACTAATCTCTTAAGTCCCCGGCAACAGCGCCAAAATCTTGTTGCGTCCAAACGCGCACGCACGTGTACGCGGTCGTACAAGTAATATAGTGGCTCTTTCGAGCCGTATATCGAACCCACAGAGACTATGTGTTTAGCAATTCACTTACTTTAATTTTCAAGTAATACTTCAGACAAGCATTGTAATTAAACCAAAAGATTTGTAAGTTCCAATAGTCTACTTTTTTGTAAAAAGTAATGAAATAAGGTAATGACGAATTTGGCAAAAGTTGTTAACAATATAAAAAATTGATTCCAGGACTACGGCGTGTACCATAATCATGTGCAATAACTATTCGCTCCAACAAACTTTCTAACTCAAATGCCTTAATGATTTCATCCAGGAATGGTCACCCTCTAAATCACATATCTGACCTAGTCTCACAACCACATCGTTGAGCGGGGATATGAGTTTCTAACTCAAATGCCTTAATGATTTCATCCCGATTATAACCGAATAAGGCACGCTAAGTATATTTCTATCTTAGTTGCAAATCACCTTAACGTATGTCAGAGGTGATCTTATTCCTTATGTTCTTCGTCATATTCGTACGTTCCCTTGGTCAGTTCACGTGAGAATTACTCGTTTATCCTAGTGTTGATCAGGCACTAAAATTGTAAATACAAAAACATGAGAGCAATTACTACTAAGAAGAAAAGTTCAATGGTTCAAATAGAATACTACACAATCATGTTTCAGCCGTAACCCCAGAATAAGGGTGTTTAGCCACTCATAATCAGAGCAAAAACACCAAGACAATTGTTAATCATACCACCATTAAAGAAGACGAAAGTAGAGAGTAAGAACCCTAAAGTAGCCTCCTCTTTGTATTCCTGTAATCCCAAAAATGTCTCTCCCACTTACAATTCGAGATAAGTGTCCTATTTATAGTGGGGAATTAAGTTGCCTTCGTCTGGACTAAGTTCGTGCCATGCTATCCAATGCGGAGGCCAGACTACGTGTCATGCTGGTGATCGCGCTAGCCAGCCTCCATGTCACGCCCTTAAAGCGGAGGGCTACTGGATATCAGCCTCTCAGCTGATGCCTCCCCTTCATGTCATGCTAGGCAATGCAACTCTCCATCTCCATGGCATAGGGGATGTTCTCCTGCTCTTCCTCTTCGCCTCTAACAACTCTTGCCACCTTGCTTTATGTCCCCATGGTTTGTAGCTTGTTTGTAGGCTTCAATTTTCTTCCATAGATCCTTAAAAGGTCACCTATAACATACAAACACATATTAGTCCATCGAATGCAATAGAGCTTATCAAAACACGATAGAATAGGCATAGCTAAAGATAGCAAGGCTAATCATTTCTTCTAAACTCTATTTGATCGGTTGAACTCGTTTCTTTCTCTAAATAGATCCTAATCACTATAAACATGTAAGGTAGTGATGAAGTACACCTGTGCATCCCAAACACCTCGCTAGTGTCTCAAATTATCCTCAGAACTAAGCTAAACGTGCATAGCTAATGACATTTAGGCGCATAAATACGCCTAAGATCAGCCACTATTTAGCTTCATGTACTAACACCTACCCTAACATAAGCCAAAATCACTGAAGGAATAGAGTAAGATCATGCACTATATGATCTACAAAAAGAGTTTGAACTGAGCATCATTAACAAGGATAAGGGATACTACTTAATCTTGACTTATACTTAAGCGTGACCTTGTCACTCAAGATGAGACATGTGAATCGAGTGCAATGGGCATGAGTACTTTATATACTGAACACAAAAGCATGAGTAGAGAGTCATCATGGGCATAGACATATCATAACCATCCATAATCATCATAGGTAGAGTACAAGGTCTTAGAACAAAGAAATCGTAAGCACAAATAAATCAAGAAATCTAATCTGAGCATGTACATGAAGTGGCATTATTTCACTAGACATTTCGGGCATATCATGAGGCTTGAGTTCATAAGATTGAGCATAAAGTAAGACATGAGTTCATATGTCATGAGTCTCTGTAATGACCCTCCAGGTCATTTTCTATTTTTAATACTTTTCCCACATTTTGAGCTTTCCCTCAGTGGCTACAGATTATTTATGACTTGCAAGCACTAATGATTTGGTGCTCGGGCCATTCTTTAGGTTGTTATGACCATTTCCCCTGTTTTAGAACTTGAACTTAGGAAATCTTTGACTTCGGTCAACATTATTGGTAAACATGCTTCTAATCGAATTTTGATAATTCCATTAGCTCTAGAGCATGGATTTTGGTCTAGTTGGACTCTTGGTCGGGGTCTAGGAGTTTTCAGTTTGGTTTTATCTTATTTTCTATCTTTTCAGGCCAGTTGGGCCTATAGGGTTGACTTTGGTAAATATTTGGACAAGACGGCCTCGGATGGAAATTTCATCAATGATGTTAGCTCCAGAATGTCAACTTTGGTCTAGAGGGACCTTTGGTTTGGGTCTCGAGGCTTCCAGAATTGTTTTGGTCTATTGAGTTCTGTTTTGGTAAAAGTTAGTTTTGGTTATGGGGTCCAATTTTTGTTAAAACGATCTCTGTTTAGAATTTTGTTGATTCCATTGAGTTTGAAATGCCATTTCTGGTATGGTAGCATAGTTCATTTGCTCACGTGGGTTCTCAGATTGTCACGATCTGAAACCGAGCTATGATGGCACTTACATAACCCCTTGGTAGGTAAGCAAAACCCAACAATGCGGAAGATAATAAAAGCAGTTAAAGTAAGAAAAGTGAAAGACATAAATAAGGGAGATAGGGCCAATAGCATATATACATACCAACTGTACCAAATATACAAAAGATGGCCCTGAATTGACCAAGAAGACAAAACATGCGCGAGAACCAACCCGGACCTGGTGTCACCAGTACAAGAGCGACTAAAGTACGGAGTAGCTATACAAAAAACTCTGTGTATCCAAAATACAAAATATAGACAAAAATACAAGATGGAAAGCATGTAAAGTCTCCAAAGCGTCGGGAGCTCACCGCGATCCGAACAACAACAGGCCTCGAACGAAGGGAGAATCAATGAGGGTGGCTCGTACTAGGTGCTGCATCAAAAAAATGTTGTAGAATGTAGTATGAGTACCAAGACAACGGGTACCCAGTAGGCATCATAGACCGACCGAGGGCAGAAATATAATATATAATATAAGTTACAGGAAAGTAAGCTAACTACAAGAATCCACCTAAATCTAGTTATAAAACTGGAAACTGAACTAACTGAACCAACAAGAAGGAAAATAACAACATAATCGAGCCAGGCAACCGACAATCCAAATATACTCAAGCTAATGCAATGCGAAGGGAGATTATGTGATGCATGCATGTATAAAATTAAAACCCAAAATATCGTATCGGGTGCCCAGAATTTATCATTGGACTCATCAACATATGCATAGAAAGTAAAAACCCAAAATATCGCATCGGGCGCCCGAAATTTAACATTCGGACTCATCAATATATGCAGGCACCCTAAATAGATCATTGAACACATTAACATAAAAGTAAATAGAGAAAAGATCCGAAAATGTCCCTCAGACCGGTATAAAAATAGTGTTTTTCTTTTCTTTCCAAAACCAATAGCAAAGCCAAAATAACTTCCTTTAAGGTCCAAAAATCATAGTAACTATAGTAAATCTCAAGTTGGAACCAAAACCTCGAAAATCATTCCTTTATACACCGATAGCATGAGAATGCAGAATGGGCATGCAAATTTCCACGTTCAAAGAATATTGCACATAAAAGGGTAAAAATACCCTCCAATCAAGATAACTGATCTGGAAACTCCACCCAAATCCAAGCTATGGCCTCGGGCCCTTAGTTACGCACAATGATGAAATAAAATAAAAAGAACGGAAAATAATTACAAAAATATCTAAAAGCAACCGCTCTACCTCTAAAACCTCCTAAAAGCATACTAAGGATTTTATGATAGGCACAATAATACTAAGGGCTCCTAGACTAAGGATAACATGAATAATTATAGTCTATGATCTGAAATGGCCAAAAAAAAATACAAGTAACATGATTTAAGCCTAATTCTACCTATAGTCCAACCTAATGTTCCAGAAACATATATAATATAAAGTCTAAATAAACTCAGTCTAGGGAAGTAAACTGTAACCTTCCTCAGGGCCGAACTGCAAACACGAGCCATCACTCGTGCACCTTCCCCTTCCGAACAACCTCAAAAATTTGTCACGCTATCAAGAACATAATCTAGGTTTCAAGATGAGAAGAATGACACCCATATTACTATGCGGAAAATTGGGCTAGAAATCGGGTCAAAAAATAACCCTCTGGACCGGAGTGACGAAATAGAAAACAAAAATCACAATTATGTTCGCAACGGGTTAGGGAACTCATGCCCAAAAATGAGTATGAATGGGACTCATTTTGGGTCCCAAAACAGCCCCAAAGTCCTACTAGTTCAAGGGGAAAAATGGATAATTAAGGATTTTCAAAGGCAGAAACGTACAACTTTGGAGGCAAGAAACGACGAAGGACCGGAACAACAATCACCAGCACGCCTAGGGGGAAGCTTGAGTTGAATTTGGAGGTTGGAGCTTAAGTTTATGGAGGAAAAACAAGTTGCAAAGAAGTTGGGAATGAAATGAAATTCCAAAGGAGGGGACAACTTATAACTGCCAGGGCCCAAGCGCAGGAGCGCCCATGTACGCGCAGGCGCGAGCACGCCACAACGCCCGGGCACCGCAGAGGAGACTGTTCCATAGAGCCTAAGGCACCGCAGGCGTGCTGCCCTGCCAGCCCAGGTAGGTGTTGACACCCAATTTTTACTCTCCCCATTACAACTTAATCTTGAGCCTTTTTCAAATTTTTAAATAATTTTTGAAATAATTATTTTGTAAAAAGGATAAAATATTTTTAAAATCAGCTTTACAATAGTTTGAGTAAGAATTTATATTTTTCATATTTAACTATATGGAATTTATATAAGTTTACTTTAGAAACTATTTTAAAGTTTAGATTCATAAGAAATTCCTTTTAAAAAAGATTAAATGCTTGATTTTCCTCCAAATTAATTTAAAATGAGAAGTTAATTGAATAATTAATCTCATAATTTTTTAAAACGAGGTGATTGTGCTTTAAACGTATTAACTATTTCAAATCGTTTAAATTTAAAGAAAAAAGCTCAAATGATTAATTGTAATTAATTCGTCTCTATTCCAATTCTAGCCTAATTCCTTTGAATCGTTTAAATTTTAGCCGAATTTCATCAGTTTATTTTTAATTTGGCTACCCCTTAAACCTAAAGTGGCCACATTTTGCAAATCTGGCCAAAAATTAAACCACCCTCATCAGCCTTTGTTTTAAGCCAAATTTGGGCTCAGCAACACACCTAATCCTCCAGCCCACTCCCTTTTCCCCCAATTAAACCCAAATGACCCGCTCCAGCCCACCTCTACACACACCCTTATACTCATCATTTCTCACCCTTATACCAATACAATACACCAAATGAAACCTTATACTCATATTTCTCCTTATCTTTAATCAGACTCAACCAAATGACCCCTTGTCCTATCACTCTTCATCGTCTCTTACAAATAGATGAACAACAAACCCAGTTGAACCCTCCGTTAAACAGTACTCAAATGACAATCGTAACTCCACCAAATGACTCCAAAACCCCTAAATCGCCAACCCTTCATCAATTTCCCTCACCTTCGTTTGATTGTACAAAGTAGTGAGCTATCCAGGTTCTAGAAAAACCCAGAAGCTCCACAGGTGGCCTCTCAAGCGTCCCTCACTGTGAATCATGGCGTATTACCCTCCGAATCATCGGTTTATGATCGAATTTATACCCAAGGTACAAACGTGTCTGTATCAGGAGGTTTTTGGATTTTTGAGTTTCAAATCCCTCAAAACTCTATCAAAATTCCCACTCATTCTCCCCCCCCCCCCCCCCAATTTTCCACACGTTGGAACCCTAATTTCTCCTATATAAACCCTCTATTATCCACTGTTGAAGGAGGAGTTTAAGGATAGCAAAAATCTTGGAGAGTCTTTTTCTCTGATTTTTTGGGAAATCTGAAAGTTTGTACTGAATTGACAGCAAAGCAAAACACTATTTCATTAAAAAAATCAAAGTTCTAGTGGTCTTTTCTCATTACTGTCCAGAAAAACCAAAGGAGCTCTTAATTCATCAGAAGTTGAAGCAAATCTCATGACTCAACTAGTTGTTCCAGCTTTGCTGCCCCACAAACAGGTAACCCGTCCATCCTTCCTTTTGCTTTCTTTATTTTCAATATTATGGTGAACTTAGGATGGTTTTGATTGGTCTTGTTTGTAATTTCTTGATTGTTTTGGTGAAAATCCAATGTGTAAGGTCCAGAGTTTTTGCCGATATGCTTGTATGTTCACGTATAGTTGAGAAATATGTTGTCCTTATATATGTTCACCGAGAGTTATGCTTCAAGATATCTTCTTGGTTAATGATTCCAAGAAAGGTTTATTGAAGAAAGGCAAGAACCAAGAGATGACGAGGAGTTTCCTCAATAGCTCATCTTTACCTCTAAAGGTTCTTTGCTAAAAGAGAAAGCAAGGTCTTTTTATTGTTTTACTTAGCTTGTTTTGTTCATATGATAAGCGATGGGTTGTTATTTTGTTCAAGTTAATATTTCAATAGGGTTCAACTTAGCTTCCTAATGCTATTTTGAAATCTGTTAAGGAGAAGCAATGATAAGTCCTTATTTTTGTATTTCATGGCTTCTTAAACTTGTTTGGTTCTAAGACTATGTTTGATCCAAGATGTTTTCTTTTTATTGTCTTCTTGAAACCTCCTATAATAGCTTAAAAGGAAAAAAATTGTATCCTTGAATGATCTTAGAGGTATGTCTACTTGTTAGGAAGGAAAATGACCCGAGCTTGAGTTTTACTTTCATTTTAGGAATTACAGGAGAATTTACTTCCTTTTTCTCCACTGATTTTATTCAAATGACATCTTGTCCTTTATAACTTGATTAAAATAGGTTTAAATGGATTTAGTAACACAAGTTCAAAGATTATGTTGTTCCTACATGCGCAAAGATTGTTTTTTATGGCCATTTTGCTAAGGTTTCCACAGATTCAAGCATGTTATGGATTCTTAAATTCTTGTACGTTCAATTTTACCTATCTATAGAGTATGTGGTTCTCTTGGTGATATTGTGTGTATGAATGTCAATTCTATCCATTTATGAAATTCTCAAAATCCAGTTGAGATTGCTTTACTTACTAATTCCTAAGGTCAAATTAAGAATCTGTCTGTTCCCAAGCAAGTTAGATGGGCTATTAAAATCGTGATTTATTGTTGTTTCATCGTGAGACATTGTTAAACAAACTCCCCAGACCCCATAGTTCCCAATTTCAAGCTAATGAAACAAAAGTAAAGACTGTTTCTTGGGGTTGTCCTTCTGGTTGAAATTGATTCGAAAGTTTGGTTTGTTATTTGTGTTGGTTTTGATATAACTTGATAAATCTTCTTGCTATGAGAACAAGTGTTATCTTCCCCTTCCCCTTTTCCAGTCATTTACTTGTTGCGCATATGTTCTAAAGGAAGTTATGGTAAGTCAAGATAGAAATTTGGCTAAAGACTCGTATATTAATCAAACCAAGTCATAATTAATTGTTAACTTGAGTATATAAAACACCCTTTGCGTATATTATTTTCTTTTGTTAAGCTTAATGGTTTTTAGTGGTTAAAGTAATAGGACAGTGTTTATTTGATCCTATTTATGGGTGTCTCTTTTCACTTGTCGTGGCCTTGCCCTTCCCTGCCCGTTTTGAACACTTTTTGTATATCTTTGCTCTCAATAGGATAAAAACCCGCTCAGAAATACAATCAAATGTATGTTTGCGATTGACGTATTCTCTTTGTCTAGCCTGTGACCCTCAAGTTTATATGTTCTTTTTTTTATGTGAAAGTTCTTTCTTTTCCCTCAATTCATGAGTTAATGTTGAGCTCGATCAAATGAGAAGAATCTGTACCGTTTATGGGAAATATAGCTATCCGCTTGCTTCACTCTAGATATCAAGATCAGATCATTACCTTGTTTAAAAACCATTGTGTAATCAATTTGCTAAGTTTCAGTTTTCATTGTTTATGATTATGTTCTTTCCTTTCGCATGTTTGACTGATTTAGTGTTGCCTAGTGCGAATACTAACCCTTTACTTTTCATTTTTATGCATGAACACCTTCTATCGAGTCCACTTGGACTCTTTGTCTTGCATCTCCATTGGGGCTAAGCCCCAACCTCTCGAGTCAAGTTCAAACTGGATCGGAATACAGTGACATACAGTGAAAAGAATCTAGTCAACAAGTTCAAGAAGGAGAAAGTAAAAAGGAAGCAAATATGCAAGTATATACACTGATATACAATGCATATACAGGAAAACAGGAAGAGGAATAGCTGTGATATACAGCAGTATACAAGGATTGTATACAAGCACAAAAGTCGATCAAAGCCCACAAATAAAGCCCACAAATGGGCCAAAACAGGGGCCCAAACCTCAACTCTTCTTTTATTTTCATATGTATTTTACTTATTTTAATTAATTGTAACTAACTCTTAATTTAATTAATATAAATAAATCCCCTAAGTGACGTCGTTTTAGTTTCATCCTAGTTTTATTAATTTTGTTTAAATATCGTAATTAATTCATTTCTTGTCGAAAACGAAAAAAAGTTGGATTTTTGTTTATCTTGTCTGAAAAATGGATCTTTTTCGAATAACAAATTATTGTTTTTTGTTCTTTTCTTGTGTGTTCTATCTTACATACTAATTTAGGATCAAAGAATCACTGAATATCATCTATATGTTAATCAATTTTTTAAACTATTTTAAAGATCTCCTTGATTATTAATTCTTTTAAATTAATGAATCTTCTTTCTTAAAAATGGGCTTCATTTTCTTTCAACTTCCATAGTTGCGTGAATAAAAAATGAGTTTTTTTTAAAACCTTTTGTTCCAAAAGAGATTGTTAATAATTCTTTTCTTTGGATAATAATTGTCTAAATAAATTTACAAAAAGGTCATTCATCTTTTTTTCTTTTAGTCAAAATATGTTCTTTTGCCTTGAATTAATTGATCGTATTTTGCTTAAACCATTTTCCTCTATAAATCTCAATTACTTTTATTATTTCAACTCTTTCAAAATTAGTCATTTTCAAGTTAGCCAAAATCATTTTGGCCAACCATTTTTTAAACGGACGTTCTTAAGTGCCTTAAAAACCTTCTTAAGACGTTACTTGAACCCTTACCCATTTTCTCTAAATTTTTAAAGTCTTTTTTCAGTTTTATGATTTTAAATATTGATCAAGGTTTTACTTAGTTGTTTCCTTTAATTAAATTAAGTGGCGACTCTTTCTTTTACTTGAAGTTGTTTTGAAACTTCAACTTTATTTTTTCAAAATAATTTTCAAAAGTTGAAATAACTATTTTTTCCTGAAAATAGAAATGACGACTCTGCTGGGGATTTATTTAGGTTCTAACCAAAAATTTGAACTATTTGACTAACTTATTTGACTAACTATTCGGATTGTAATAATTAGTGATTTTATTGCTTTCCTTACTTATTTACTTTTCACAATTATAAACTGTTCATGATATCTTCCACCTCTCTTGGCAAAAGAATTAGATTGCTTTAGGGGTAAAAGGCAATTATGCAAGTATTTTCAGTCGTTCTTCACATAAACATAATTTTTCAAAACAGACGAGTGAAGTAGTTGACTCGTGGTCGGTTAACGGTCACTTGTTGTTTTAGCCCGCGGTTGTCCGCCAGGGTTCTCGGTCAATTTCAAAACCTATTCTAGTAAACTCAGGATAGAGCGAAACCAAATCCCGAAATAGGCATTGGCCTCAGATGTATTAAGTCTATTAGTAAGACCACCTTGTGTTCGAAAGGGCCCACGGCCTGAAAGAACAACCATCCCTTATATGGTTAATTGAAAGATGTGATGTCGGGTTGTACGAACCATTGTCCCCCGGAGTTGAGAATTTTTATATATTTCTTTATTTGCCATCCGAGAGGAATTTGGAATCCCAAGAGGAGTTCGAGAATGAAGGACCAGCCACAACGGCCTAGTTTAGGATTGTACCCCTGCGTGGGATTGATTTTTGATGTACATTCCTTTTTCCCTCATTTTGTATCCCCGTTTCATTTAATCGATTTGTATATAATATTTTTGGGGGCAATGGAACATTTACAAATGATATACATATCCTTGTATTCGTTAGGCCTACCTTTGGCTTAAAAAGGTCACATATCTGTATAGGACGCGCTATGAACTGTTATTTGATATAACTGTCTTACGTGCTTATGTGTGTTGCTCAAATCAAAGGTGAATTGATCCACTCCTATTTGAATATTTTTAGAACCCATAGGTAGGTTATAAGTCCACCACGGAAGGTCCGACCAAACTCGCTCTTGGAGTTCTTCAAATTTCCCAGAAATAATTCAAAGACTTCTTAAAATCCCTTTAAGTCTTATTTCTACCTCTTCAGAAAACAAACTTACCTTATCTGAACTGCATCCTTTCAGGGCCCTGTCCTTATCCTTAAGAAATTTTCATTTCCCCACTTTGACAGAGATACCGCAGAATTCAGAAGACATATCAAGCACTACAAGACAAGCATCGAAAGACAGATACTCAGCAAGTCAACTTTCCTGATAAAACCTACTTATCTGAAATCAATGGGCAAATTACTGTCCATTGAACCCTCGAGTCAATAATCACATGTGGATCAATTTGCCTTGATAAAAAGAAACTTCTATGTGTTAAGAGAAACTTTTATGTATTTACTTCCTGTTTGATATCTTGTATTATTCATCATGAACGAAATCTGACTTGATTACCTTTTGAGTTATTTTTCTAGTAACAGGTAAAGAAACTGATCTGTGTTGAGAAAGAATGGCAGAACACTCGTATTCTAAAAAGTCAAGAGAAAACAAAGATGCATCCCCCGATCATAACTTAGGGAAAAAGATAATGACTGGGGTTACTGAGAATATCGCTTTGATTAAGATGACTACTATCATAGTTAAGCAAAGTGAGTTGATTGCGCAACTGGCACGACAAGTCGGAGAGATGAGAAATGAGATACGAGAGACAAGAAGTCTAATTAATTTGATCATCGATGCAAAATTTCTCACTCCGGGTGAAGGAAGGCCTCTACTTTATGTGTCTCCTTTGAATGCGCCAGCACCTGAGCACTCTTCCAATGATACACTTGCATCTTCTTATAATTGGAGCATAGAAAAATCTCTCAAATACGAATCTATAAAGCCTTCACCACCGAAAGTCTATCATTCAACCTCACAAAACTCCTATCCCATCTTTTATGCCCAAACTAAATATCAAACACCATCCCCAAAGTATGAAGCTTCACCTCCAAATTACCAACCGCCTCCACAAACATATCAAAACTTTCAATCAAATTTTCAAGCACCAATTTTTTTCTATTTCGATCCACAAATATACCACAAAGTAGCTCCACCAATATGCCAAAATCAAAAATCCCATCCAAACCATAAGAAGAAACCTCCTCGAGTATTTACTCCTTTAGCCAGAAGTCAAACACGACTTTTTGAAAGGTTGAAAACAGTCGGACTAATTCAACCGGTCGATCCAAAAGTCATCAACACCAATGCAAAATTCATCAGATTTGATCAACATTGTGCTTATAATTCAGGAGGTGTTGAGCATGCCACAGAGGATTGTATCGATCTGAAGCACGCGATTCAGGACCTAATTGATCAAAGGATCATTACTCTCCAAACAATCTACCTTAATAGACATCCTTCGATAAAATGGATGACCATCCGTATAGATGAAACTGATAATGAATGGTATGCAAGAAATATTCTTAATAGAGAGGATGATCAAGAGTTGTCAAGACCTTTGCCTCATCTATCCCAGTCTTTCCCTGTACATACAAGTGACGATCCAAGGGAGAGGATCAAAGATCAAGATGTGGTCTCAAAATAATCCACCGAGGTTCTAGAAATTCAAAAGGCCGAGCCAGAAGAGCAGTTACAGAATTGGACCTCCACTCCACTCATGAATCCCCAGTCGTCCAGTAAAACCAATTTAAAATCTACCAATGTCATGTCATGCTAAGAGCTGAATGAACAAATCGAGGTAGAATATGATGAAAAATTTGAAAATCAGGGGAAGCCGAATCTAGAAGAGGTTAGGGTGGTTAATATAGGAGATGATGGTCAAACCAAAGAAATCAGAATTAGTGCTCACTCTACAAAAGCACAAAATAGGAAGCTCATCAGTCTGCTTAAGCCGTACATCAACATATATGATTGGTCTTACGATATGCCTGAAACAAACACCAACATCATTTCCCACAAGCTGATGGTTCAGCCAGAATCAGATCTGAGAAGTGAGACAATTGACCTTATCCCTGTCAAGATAAATGCGAAATAAGATTCACACCAAATTGACAAAGACGTCATGACATCCATAAGGTACTACTCAAAACATCCTTGATTTTGTCCAAGATGGATGGACAAGAGTGACCCAAGCCTATCAACTCTGATGCCGTGAATAGATACTACACCTGAAGACGGTTTCTTTTCCTTTCATTTCTTTCCCTGTAATCGCATTTTCTAATTACAATCATTTTGCATTTTTTAATAGCTTAAAATTTCCCTATCCTCTTTGTACGAACTATGTTTGACCTGAATTCTCAAGAATGAAATACGTAGGTAGCCTTTGTCTGCTTTGGTCACCCATTTATTTATTCTCTTCTTCTCTCACTACAAGCTGGGAAACTATATTTGACATAATTTCTGCTTCAATGGGATACGTAGGTGCCATAATGTCTCAGTCATATCACTCCAGGAAATGGAAATTGGGGCAGAATTTTTGAGAAAGGAATCTCAAAATTTAGAAGGCGAAGACCTGTGATGACCCTTTTGGTCATCTTCGCGTTTACGCATTCATTGTACTGTTAGAGCTTCCATATAGTAGCCCCAAGTCATTCATGGCTTTCTGGGACCGGTAGTTTTGTTCCCTGGTCTTCATTTTGTCGTTTTGGCTGTTTGCCTATTTTAGAGCTTTAACTTAGAATATCACTGACTTTAGTCAACATTCATAGCTAACGTGCTCAGAATTAAATTCTGATAGTTCCGTTAGCTCCATAGCATTGAGTTTGGTATAGTTGGACCTTCAATTGAGGTCTGAGAACTTCCAGTGTGGGTTTTATGTGGTTTTCTCTATTTTTAGGTCATTTGGAGTTGAAAGTGTAACTTTGGGTGACTTTTGATGATCGGAGCATCAGATTTGAAATCTGACAATTCCATCAGCTCCGAAATATTGATTTTGGGTTAGGTAGGTGGTTGGTTCAGGTTTCGAGTGAGCTGGGCTCATTTTGAGTCTTTGAGTTCCTTTAGTTAGTATTGACTTGGGTCAACATTTCTTCGAAATGACCTCGTACAAAAGTTTTGTTGATTCCGTTGAGTCCGAAATGTCGTTTCCACTCTATTAGCATTGTTGGTTTTTGAATATCCATTTCTGATTATACCCAAAATGCTCCGTAGGGTTTTGAAAAAGTTGTAGATTTTTAGTGCAGGCCAGGCCTTCAGCGCAATCGCGCCAAGGACAACGTGATCGCGCCTCAGCGCCTGCAGCCGTCCAGCATGATGGCGCCCTTCAAGCGTGATGGCGCCTTGGATCCTGGCTCCCTTATGCGCAATGGCACTAGTTTAGCGCCAATGGCGCTGACCAGCGACCAGTAGCTATTTAAGTCCCTTCTTCATTTTCCTAGCCTTTTTCTCCCAACTTTCTCACTCTAAAACATTTATACACTCTCCTAAATTGCTCTAATATCAATCCTAGACTTGGGGAAATCTTTTGCTCTTCAATTATCCATGGTTCTTTGATTCTTGGTAAGCTTCTTCTCCAACTTGCTTTCTTTTGTTTTCCTCTAACATCCACACATTGTTGCTCATTCTAAAAGCATGGAAAATTATTGTAGTGGCTGGCTTATAGCTCTTGCATGACCGTGGGTGTGAAGAATTCTCCGTGTTGGCTTAAATTCCATCATTTTGGTAAGTAATTCTTGCCTAATTCACAATTCTCATTCATAAATTCTAGCTTTTATCTTCACCTTGAGCGGGCTGCTTTGGCGCCTTTCTCTTGGCCAATTGTGCTCAATTTTGGAGCATGTCGTCTTGGCATCATTGTAGTCATCATGTTGCTTTTCATTTTTGATTTTGGGTTGTGGGCCCCACGAGCCCACTTTTGGCCTGGATTTCAACTCGGCTACAATTGTAGCGATATGGGTATCGTTAGATTTATTTTAATGTATTATTTATGAATTTTATAATTTGACCCTCGTTTGGAGCTTCTCAGAGCAGCTCGGCCCCGGGTATCCTTATTGTCCCAGCATTTTATCGTCGGACGACAAGTAGGTTACGGTCTAAACTCCCTAGACTTAGCATATATCAGATAAAATTGTACTAGCTGACATCCTTGGGTTGGGTTATTAGGTTGGTACCACAGACCTTGATCGCTTTATTCTTTTCCGCCTACTTTCCTTCCTCCGATGTTTGTAGTACATTCTTGATCCATTTTATTCACCCTTGTGGTCCTGTGAGGCCTTGTTGACTCTGGAACATAGAAGGTGGGTTATTGGGAATGTCTGCGAGTCCCGGACATAGAAATATCCTTCTAGGCTGGTTATGTTCGTTGAGTAGTTGTGGGCCTGTGAAGGGCCGATAGGTTGTTTGTGAGCCATTGGGCTGTTGATTTTGATTGAGCATGCCATTATCATGCATATAAAGGATTTTCTACTTGATTTTACTACGATTTTTGCTTTGGGCCTACTATCTATGATTCTCAAACCTTGCATGGCCTCGGGGGCCCATTTTCAGTAAAATGTGTTACGAAATGATTTAGTATCCCTTTTATGGATCTTCTTGGGGTAAGAAAGGTTAAAGGAGAGAGATGTCTCAGTTTTAGTATCCTATATTGGACTCAGCGAGGTGTTGGATTGATTTCCGCTATTTATAAAGAAGTGAGAGTAGACTCGGTAAAGCCGAGCATCAAACTTGTTTTACTACTACTTTAGACCCAGAGATGCCCGGGCACCCTTGGAGGGGATTTACTACATTTATTCCATTGATTTAGACTTGGATAGGATTAAGGCACGCATTTCAAGCAATAGTGACTAGTTTGGATCCGGTGGCACTCTAGGAGGTATTTTAAGGTTAGAGTGCAGTATATGGTCTGTGAGTAGACCTTCATAGACCCTGTCATTCTGGACCAAGTGCTTTGGTCAAATGGGTGACCGGGGGTAGGGGTTTACGGTGGAGCAGATGTACTCGGGAGAAGTCCTTCCATGGATCCCGCCTTTACTAGACCTTTGGGGCACTAGAGGGAATAACATACTGACACTGAGGTTTTATTGTCTTGACATTTCATTGCATATCATTCATTGTTTGAGGCTCCACCCTTTTTTGTTGTTTGTTGAGTGTACGCTCCGATTGTATGGGGAGCCGGAGGGTTTGTTTTCACTTGTTTGCATTTCTCGGTTGTATGGGTGGTCGAGGGACTGTATGTAGACTTCTGTCACTTCATCGCAGTGTTATCCCCTGCTACAATTATAATTATGAGATTGTTTACTGCTAGGTTGTTAGTTTCTGGATTTGAGAGTGATATGTTTAGCTGGTTATTGATTGTTGTCTTCCAAGCATGTCTATCTTTACTCTTCTCTCCCTTCCCTTATACTTGAGGTTACTGGTATACCATCCACTTCTAAAACTTATTATGTATATATTGTTGTTGCAAGGATCCCAGGTGCGCCATTTCTTACTTTCACTTGTGCCTGTTGTGTATATATTCTACTTGCTAGCCTTGCATGTTGATTCTGTTGTCTTCCCTCTAGGCTAGTTCCTGTGTACTTTTTTTGTTGATTTCTATGACTACTTTCTTTTATTTTGTCTGTTACTTTGCTTTTATCTTATATATGCCCAGTCAGCCTATGATACCTACGTGGTATCTTATGCTTCACATTTGGTGCTCATACTACACTTACATCTTCTAGTGCAGATCCTAGTGTGGGCCATCACTGTTAGCTCATTGGAGACTCGTGCGAGGAGCTTCTTTTATGATATTCCAGACTGAGGGTGAGCTCTTGGCGGTCAGAGCTTAGCTTTTAGTTTATCTTTTTATTAGGTACTCTATTTTTACTCGGAGACAACTTTGTATATATTATTTTGGACCCCTTGTACTCCTTATGTAGATCTAGCTCTTATACGCTATGATACCAGGTTTTGGGTTTGGTTTAGCTTCCGCATTGTTTATATTATTCCTGTTATCTATTTTCTTTGTCTTGTTCCCATGATTCCGCTTATTAAATTGTTTCTTCCACTTAGATTGTTAGATAGTAGCCGATTACTAACCATTCTGGGCTACAAGGATTAGTTCGCCTACTTAGGGGTTGTAGGTGCCATCATGACCGAGAAATTGGGTCATGACAAGATCATTCTCCAATAAATCAAAATGTGGATTATGCCCAAGTGCGACTAAAATGAATGTTGAGAAGAATCTCATGATCCCAACAGAGTGTCAAATCTCTTATCAACCTCTAACTAGGGAAGAAATTTTGTGAGGGATCTCAAAATTTCCACCAAGCTTCATCGGTGAGTTCAGAGACAAACTCCAAGAGTTCCCCAGCACCAGGAGATCAGAGTCTAGTTTAGAAATCTCCAGCTGCAACAAAGTCCAAGGTAGCTTAATCCCCAATTACGATAGATTCCTCGAAAGACCACTTGCAAACTCCTCGACTAAGATGATAAAGGATCCTTAGAGCTCGCCAGCAGTGTGTCAGATATGTCAAGTCCTCGATTGAAGGATGTTCATTGAGCTAGTGCATGACATGATAAACTTGGCAGAGACCTTTCCAAATCATTTTTCTTAATTGATTTGAAAAATCTTTGCAAATCAATTTACTCCTTGATAAATTAAATTTATCATACAATTGCTGTGATTTGGGAAGTCAAGTAAAACACCTAAGGATGACAAGAGCTTGGAGATGACAAGACAGGAGTAGCCGATTGAAGAAGTTCAACACAGATCAGTTTCATCAAACAAACTAACCATTTTTCTGTGGATGCGGGTTATCCTAAGAAGTGACAAAGGATCGACAAAAACTCTGAATCATTCATCATATTCAAAGGAATATGATGAGGCTTAACGCCCAAGATTAACAAAGAAGAGCCAATACGATTGGGATAAGCCAAAAGTGACAAAGAGTTCCAAAACTGATAACTCTTCTTATGATTGCAGGGACAACCAGATAAAGAGAGTGATGACATCCTCCTCAAACCCCCAGCAAATCAGATATCACAACGAACACACGATGTTCAAAATTGGTATTTATAGTTGTCCTCAGAAATGGGTACAACCATTTCATTCACATTCAAAATAAACCCTGTTTGTTTATCCCCCTCGAAAGAGGATGAAGCTTGCAAACAAATTATTTTGATTAACTTCATAAACGCATTCTTTAAAGTTTTCTTGAAATTGATTGCAATCGCTAATAAAAGCGATGTTGTGTCTACTAATCATTTTCCTTGAGTGCAGGTACATGCAAATGAGTCAATGTGATGATATGAAAACCAAAGGTGATGTTTACTGCAACTAATATGCATGTCATTGCACGATCATCCACATCATTATCATATTTTCATGTCACGAGGACCATTTTACGAGGACCGTGTCGCAAGGATCATGTCGCGAGAACCATGTCATAAGGACCATTGTCATGCCCCGAGACTAGACCCTGGATGAGACACAGTGCTTAGAGTTACAAGTGACCCCAAGCTAACCCATGGCTTGGCATACAACTGAGATATAGACTGAAAGTAAATGCGGAAGCTGAAATATGCTGAACTCTTTAAATATATTATAACAAAATAAACTTTTATAACGAAGATACAAGAGTGTTTAAAAAATGATACAACCCACTGAGTAACTGTCTAACTATCTATGAAGCCTCTATTAATACTGACTATAGTTAGCCGGGACATGACCCCCAACTATCTCTAATCAACATATCAAATTGAAAGTAAACTACTATGATTACTACAGACTGACGTTCCCGAATAAAGAGAACTCATCCTCAACTGTTGACTGGAATTTGCGATCTGTCTGACCTTGATCCTGGGAACTAGTACTAAAACCTACATCATAAAACGATGCAGCACAATGAATGTATGTGGTCAGTACTATGGAATGTACTGAGCATGTGAGATAATGCACTAACTCAAAATTATGAGAAAACATGTATATACTTAAAGCATTTATGAAAGGATGAATTATGTCTCTAAATCATGAAAAGTGCAACTGAGCTTAAAACCATGAGCCATGCTAAAAGTCATGTAACGGTAGTAAAATTTGTAATGAAATGACTCGATGTAGTCTCATAAGCTGAAAACACCTTTAGAATCATAGAGATAGTAGAAAGCCTGAAATCTGAAATCAAAGAGTCAATGCACTTAAAAACTTGAAAACATAACATACGGGAGTTTCTTATAACCGACATGAGACCACGTGACTGTATAATCCCAGTTAGCAAAGCGGACTTTCAACTCTGCCAAGGAACAAGTCACCATACCCAACTATATAACTCTAGTTGGCAAAGTTGTCCTATTGCCCGCTAAGGCAAGGACACCATACATAACGACGTGGATCCACTCTCATAAGCCTTTAAGGCATATATCATATCATATCATATCATATCATGACCTATGCTGGTAACGTAGTTTATGGGACTAAGGGTACTCTCACCCCGTCCTCTCGGTGCTAAATACTACTCCCAAAACATGCATACATATAGCTCATAATCATGAAGGCATACTCTCATTCCAAATCTTGTTCATAGTAAGGGCATACTCTTATGCCACATCTTATTTATAAATCATGAAAACACATCAGGTATCATGCAACTTTCGTATTATTATATTCCAGGAGATATGGTCATTTGAAGCTGACCCTAGTTAGAACATACATGAAAACTTTATCGGTAGAAGGGCTTTCAACTTAACTTTGAGCTAGAAGTCCTTAATGATCCTAATTCATATCTAATACACCTCCAAAATTAAGAATTGACATTAACACTTGTATTCATAGAAAATTCATCCATTTGGATCTAACCATATATGAAGAACGATTTGGATCTTAGCTTAGAATTTCTGGGGTGTTACAATATCTTCCCCTTGGGATCATTCATCCTCGAATAAAGATTAACTAGGTTGAAGTCATGGGGTAAGGGCTACAATCCCACCGATTGGGTTCTAAAAGCTGGAGTACTGGCATGGTAACTGATTCCTGATTGAAACATGAGTTGAGCTAGGTTCGTGAGGCATGTATGCATACTGAGATCATAAGAACACTGATAGGACATGAAATTGAATATCCAACATGATAAGTGGTCTGGATTGAGAGTAGGGACTAAGCTGAAACTCATAAAAATGGACGCATTCTTAGAAATCATAGTTAGCTGAAAGGAACATAAGACTAAGAGGAGTAATTGTACGAGAAAACTATTCTCTTCTGAACTGAACTTACTAGGTGGATTAAGCTGAATGGAAAGCCTCCTTGTTTAAGGAAATAGATATTGGTAGGTCTGAACTGATCTGTTATGAGGACTCTCATAAAATAATGAAGAGGCGATAGAGCATGAACCATAAGTGTAAAACTAGAACATGTGACTACTGAGGTCTGAGCCTAACTGCTTGGTTTCACCATGTTCAAACCTAACTTGGAGGCACACACTGCTACACCTAGCATGGAAATGCTAGTCTGATACCTGACCTGCAACTAGCGACCTACTCTAGGCTGTGAACACCGAATATGAACTGACCATCACTAGCAAGGATAATGGGTACTGCTGAATCTTGACTTATACATAGCGATACTTGGTCACTTAAGATGATACTTAGGGATATGAGTGCAAAGGGCATGAGTACTTCACATACAAGGCACAGAAGGCCTGAATAGAGGATTATTCTAAAAATACATGTTATGACCACCCATCAATAGTTTGGGTGTCAGTACATAAAGCTTTGAGCAAGGAAATCATAAGCACGAGTCATTCTAAAGATCTGATCTGACCATCCACATGATGTAGCCTGGTGCTATTATCCATTAAGGCATAACTTGAGGGCTGAGGGCATAGAACTGAATATACTGTGATAGATGGGATTATATGTAATCAATCTCTCGACATAAAGCTAAAATTCATGGAATCATAAAGTGAAACTAGGATTGCTGTCTGAAGCAAAAAAAAAATCGTTTTGGGAGCTGAGCATGGACATTAAGCTGTATAGAGTGCATGAACTTAGTCATGAATATGGCACAAATACGTCTGAGTATAGTGTTATCTTGACTGAAGTGCTAGGGAATTTGCTAGAATAAGAATGGATTTATATCCCATTATAGATCTTTCTAGAATTCTATACTAGTTGAGTTGCAAGACTCGACTTGGTTCCTCATTCCGTCATGTCCCTCTTAGTTAAAAAGTCACCCCTCTGAGTTTGGGATGTAGGAGTTAAAGGAGTAGGGAAGATACTAGAATGTCACTTACTTAAGAGAAAATTGCAAAATTCTTCTTCATTGGATGGGCTACCCTATGGGCGTCGGACCTGAGACGGCCCGTCAGACTCGGGCGTCGGAAAAAGGCAGGTTGGGCTGGTCCTCTAGACAACCCTTACGATGACTCCTATGGCCTATCGCATCCACGACGGCCATGGTGATTGCCCATAAGGACTAGGGAGGCTAGGATAGGGCTCTGGCGGGCTCCTACGGGCTACCACACGGCTCGTCACATCAGTGACGCCCTTGGCGCCGTGCCCATTGGGGAAAAAGAGGCTGAGGCTAAGGGTGTTCGCTCCTCCTCACGAGCTTCCCGATGGCCCATCGAACCTCCGACGCCCATTGGGTCCCCTGTTTGGCTGGAGGCGGCTAGGACTGAGCTTTTGGACCCTTCCCACGGGGACACCAATGGGTCATCGTGCCCACGATGCCTGTGGGTTAGCCCGTGGGGCTGACTGGGAGATGGAATTTCCTGAGTTCTTTCTGAGTGCTGGATTTTAAACGCTGGTCTGAATGTTGGGGTGTTACAATATCCACCCAAACAACTAAAATTAAAACTATACTAAGGGACTCAACATCGTATATCTATATTCCCCTGAATTCATTTCTTAAGAACCCCATACAATTTACACAAGGCCTTCTCCAAAATCACAGCCTGTAAATTTCTAAACTAGTCACACATAGTACTATAAGATCCCTAAATATCATGCAACAACATACTACTCTGGGTACATGTCTATCTTCGTAAGGCTCTTCTTTATCTCATGACTTAGTCAAAACCTACTAATTCGTCTAGGGGTCATATTTACATCTTACCTACACTACCATACTCATTGCAATTTAATCAAATTAATCCTCTGCATACATATATGTCAAACCTACTAGGTCAATTCTATAAGACTAGCATCACCATCTTACCTTATGGTTACTATACTCCTGAATTCATACATCTAGTTCTGGGGTCATCCTTCTACTTATAGCTCATAAAACCTCAATTCACACTAACTCTTGAGGGATTGTACTACCCAAACACTTAGGGAACCATACTTTAGGGCTAAGGCGCTATTCATAGTAAAGATTCTGGAAGAGAGTCTGAGATCACATTCTACTATGGGCTAAATCTGCACGAATGGAAACATGGTACATGCTTGTGGATTGGTAGATATTATGCACTAGTGGGCTCATATTTAGCCCTTGTGTAGTCTCTCGACTTTCGGATGGCTCTATCTGAGAGCACCTCACTGAGAGGGATCTGAACTTTACTATTTCCACCACCTCAAAGATGAGATAAGATTGGAGGAATTGGATTAACACAAGAATCTATATAAGTTTTTAAAGGAACAACTTTACTGCACGATCTGGAGTATGAACAAAGGGAAACATTTCCTAAATGCAAGTATCCCCGCGAAGAAAAGTACAGACGTATCTGTACCATTCCACAAGACTCTACTAGACACGGCTTCATAGACACCCTAGGACACTTGAACTCTGTGCTCTGATACCAAGTTTGTCACTCCCCAAGACTACACCCTGGATGCGACACGGCGTATAGAGTCAGAATTGACCCCAAGCTAACCCATGGCCTGGCATATAACTGAGATATAGACTGAAAGTAAATGCGGAAGCTGAAATATGCTGAACTCTTTAAAAATATTATAACAAAATAAACTTTCATAACTGAGATACAAGAGTGTTTGAAAACTGATACAACCCACTGAGTGACTGTCTAACTGTCTATGAAGCCTCTATTAATACTAACTATATTTAGCCGGGACATGACCCCCCAACTATCTCTAATCAACATATCAAATTGAAAGTAAACTACTATGATTACTACAGACTGACTTTCCCGAATAAGGAGAACTCATCCTCAACTGTTGACTGGAAGCTGCGATCTGTCTGACCATGATCCTAGGAACTAGAACTGAAACCGACATCATAAAATGATGCAGCACAAGGAATATATGCGGTCAGTACTATGGAATGTACTGAGCATGTGAGATAATGCACTAACTCAAAATCATGAGAAAACATGTATATACTAAAAGCATTTATGAAAGGATGAATTATGTCTCTAAATCATGAAAAGTGCAACTGAGCTGAAAACCACGAGTCATGCTAAAAGTTATGTAACGGTAGTAAAATCTATAATGAAATGACTCGATGTAATCTCATAAGCTGAAAACACCTTTAGAATCATAGAGATAGTAGAAAGCCTGAAATCTGAAATCAAAGAATCAATGCACTTAAAAACTTGAAAACATAACATACGGGAGTTTCTTATAACCGACATGAGACCACGTGAGCTACATCAAATCTAACTATATAACCCCAGTTAGCAAAGCTGACTTTGAACCCTGCCAAGGAATAATTTGAACCCTGCCAAGGAACAAGTCACCATACCCAACTATATAACCCTAGTTGGAAAAGTTGTCCTATTCCCCTCTAAGGCAAGGACACCATACATAAAGACGTGGATCCACTCTCATAAGCCTTTAAGGAACATATCATATCATATCATATCATGACCTACGCTGGCAACGTAGTTTATGGGACTAAGGGCACTCTCACCCCGTCCTCTCGGTGCTAAATACTACTCCCAAAACATGCATACATATAGCTCATAATCATAAAGGCATACTCTCATGCCAAATCTTTTTCATAGTAAGGGCATACTCTCATGCCACATCTTATTCATAAAGCATGAAAACACATTGGGTATCATGCAACTTTCGTATCATACTTCATAAAGCTTAGTATAACCATAATTCAAAACATGCTTTTCTTTCTAAATTCATACTTGAAGAATTTGGCATGAAATTTCATAAATACATAAAGGTCATGATATCTAATCATGCCAAGTTTCTCTTGAAATCATGCAATTTCATAGTTTCATGCTATAAATCAACTTTCATGCTTGGGCTTTTAAAACCAACAAGAGAATCATACTTAAATCATGAGTAATCAAGAGGAAACCATGAATTTAAACATACAAACTGATTTCATAAACTTTCCCCAATTTTGGATCAAAACCCTAATTTCATAAGTTCATAAATTCAAAATAAGAATTGGGAAATTTGGGCACAAAGGTGAAAGGAACCCATTGTTAAAATTCCACATACCTTGGTTGAAGATAACCCACTTGAATTAAAAAGACTTAGGAGACTTAAACTTGGAGAAGAATCCTTAAGGTTGGAGGTGGAGACTTGGAGAAGAAATATGAAAGAAAACTCTTGAGGGACTTTCTTGCTTGAGCTTCTATGATCTTGCTTGCTAGAAACCCTAGGTGTCTTGTCTTAGGGTCTTGAGGGAATTCTTTAGAGATAGATTGATGTTATTATGAGGAATAAACCTTTTAGGGTGATTAAAAGATGAGGGAAAGAACCTGAGGTGAGGAAAGTACCAAACTACCCTTAATTAAACTCATGGGAAAAGTGGAGAAACATTATTGGACGAGCCCTCCGACGGGCCGTTGGAGCTCCCACGGGCTGTCGGGATCAAACCAAAGGACTCTGGGGCTCAAAAATGGGCTACTGGACCTTTGTGACGTCCTAGCCCCATGGGACATCGCCCCTCCCACGTGCTTCACAATTTGGGCGTCACAGTGCAACGGGTGTCGGCCAGCCCGTCGGATTTTGGCAGCTGACAGTGCTTCGAACCTCCGACGCCCATTGGGTCCCCTGTTTGGCTGGAGGCGGCTAGGACTGAGCTTCTGGACCCTTCCCACAGGGACACCAATGGGTCATCGTGCCCACGATGCCTGTGGGTTAGCCCGTGGGGCTGACTGGGAGATGGAATTTCCTGAGTTCTTTCTGAGTGCTGGATTTTAAACGCTGGTCTGAATGTTGGGGTGTTACAATATCCACCCAAACAACTAAAATTAAAACTATACTAAGGGACTCAACATCGTATATCTATATTCCCCTGAATTCATTTCTTAAGAACCCCATACAATTTACACAAGGCCTTCTCCAAAATCACAGCCTGTAAATTTCTAAACTAGTCACACATAGTACTATAAGATCCCTAAATATCATGCAACAACATACTACTCTGGGTACATGTCTATCTTCGTAAGGCTCTTCTTTATCTCATGACTTAGTCAAAACCTACTAATTCGTCTAGGGGTCATATTTACATCTTACCTACACTACCATACTCATTGCAATTTAATCAAATTAATCCTCTGCATACATATATGTCAAGCCTACTAGGTCAATTCTATAAGACTAGCATCACCATCTTACCTTATGGTTACTATACTCCTGAATTCATACATCTAGTTCTGGGGTCATCCTTCTACTTATAGCTCATAAAACCTCAATTCACACTAACTCTTGAGGGATTGTACTACCCAAACACTTAGGGAACCATACTTTAGGGCTAAGGCGCTATTCATAGTAAAGATTCTGGAAGAGAGTCTGAGATCACATTCTACTATGGGCTAAATCTGCACGAATGGAAACATGGTACATGCTTGTGGATTGGTAGATATTATGCACTAGTGGGCTCATATTTAGCCCTTGTGTAGTCTCTCGACTTTCGGATGGCTCTATCTGAGAGCACCTCACTGAGAGGGATCTGAACTTTACTATTTCCACCACCTCAAAGATGAGATAAGATTGGAGGAATTGGATTAACACAAGAATCTATATAAGTTTTTAAAGGAACAACTTTACTGCACGATCTGGAGTATGAACAAAGGGAAACATTTCCTAAATGCAAGTATCCCCGCGAAGAAAAGTACAGACGTATCTGTACCATTCCACAAGACTCTACTAGACACGGCTTCATAGACACCCTAGGACACTTGAACTCTGTGCTCTGATACCAAGTTTGTCACTCCCCAAGACTACACCCTGGATGCGACACGGCGTATAGAGTCAGAAGTGACCCCAAGCTAACCCATGGCCTGGCATAAAACTGAGATATAGACTGAAAGTAAATGCGGAAGCTGAAATATGCTGAACTCTTTAAAAATATTATAACAAAATAAACTTTCATAACTGAGATACAAGAGTGTTTGAAAACTGATACAACCCACTGAGTGACTGTCTAACTGTCTATGAAGCCTCTATTAATACTAACTATATTTAGCCGGGACATGACCCCCCAACTATCTCTAATCAACATATCAAATTGAAAGTAAACTACTATGATTACTACAGACTGACTTTCCCGAATAAGGAGAACTCATCCTCAACTGTTGACTGGAAGCTGCGATCTGTCTGACCATGATCCTAGGAACTAGAACTGAAACCTACATCATAAAATGATGCAGCACAAGGAATATATGCGGTCAGTACTATGGAATGTACTGAGCATGTGAGATAATGCACTAACTCAAAATCATGAGAAAACATGTATATACTGAAAGCATTTATGAAAGGATGAATTATGTCTCTAAATCATGAAAAGTGCAACTGAGCTGAAAACCACGAGTCATGCTAAAAGTTATGTAACGGTAGTAAAATCTATAATGAAATGACTCGATGTAATCTCATAAGCTGAAAACACCTTCAGAATCATAGAGATAGTAGAAAGCCTGAAATCTGAAATCAAAGAATCAATGCACTTAAAAACTTGAAAACATAACATACGGGAGTTTCTTATAACCGACATGAGACCACGTGAGCTACATCGAATCTAACTGTATAACCCCAGTTAGCAAAGCTGACTTTGAACCCTGCCAAGGAATAATTTGAACCCTGCCAAGGAATAAGTCACCATACCCAACTATATAACCCTAGTTGGAAAAGTTGTCCTATTTCCCTCTAAGGCAAGGACACCATACATAAAGACGTGGATCCACTCTCATAAGCCTTTAAGGAACATATCATATCATATCATATCATGACCTACGCTGGCAACGTAGTTTATGGGACTAAGGGCACTCTCACCCCGTCCTCTCGGTGCTAAATACTACTCCCAAAACATGCATACATATAGCTCATAATCATAAAGGCATACTCTCATGCCAAATCTTTTTCATAGTAAGGGCATACTCTCATGCCACATCTTATTCATAAAGCATGAAAACACATCGGGTATCATGCAACTTTCGTATCATACTTCATAAAGCTTAGTATAACCATAATTCAAAACATGCTTTTCTTTCTAAATTCATACTTGAAGAATTTGGCATGAAATTTCATAAATACATAACGGTCATGATATCTAATCATGCCAAGTTTCTCTTGAAATCATGCAATTTCATAGTTTCATGCTATAAATCAACTTTCATGCTTGGGCTTTTAAAACCAACAAGAGAATCATACTTAAATCATGAGTAATCAAGAGGAAACCATGAATTTAAACATACAAACTGATTTCATAAACTTTCCCCAATTTTGGATCAAAACCCTAATTTCATAAGTTCATAAATTCAAAATAAGAATTGGGAAATTTGGGCACAAAGGTGAAAGGAACCCATTGTTAAAATTCCACATACCTTGGTTGAAGATAACCCACTTGAATTAAAAAGACTTAGGAGACTTAAACTTGGAGAAGAATCCTTAAGGTTGGAGGTGGAGACTTGGAGAAGAAATATGAAAGAAAACTCTTGAGGGACTTTCTTGCTTGAGCTTCTATGATCTTGCTTGCTAGAAACCCTAGGTGTCTTGCCTTAGGGTCTTGAGGGAATTCTTTAGAGATAGATTGATGTTATTATGAGGAATAAACCTTTTAGGGTGATTAAAAGATGAGGGAAAGAACCTGAGGTGAGGAAAGTACCAAACTACCCTTAATTAAACTCATGGGAAAAGTGGAGAAACATTATTGGACGGGCCCTCCGACGGGCCGTTGGAGCTCCCACGGGCTGTCGGGATCAAACCAAAGGACTCTGGGGCTCAAAAATGGGCTACTGGACCTTTGTGACGTCCTAGCCCCATGGGACATCGCCCCTCCCACGTGCTTCACAATTTGGGCGTCACAGTGCAACGGGTGTCGGCCAGCCCGTCGGATTTTGGCAGCTGACAGTGCTTCACTAAAATACCCATAACGTTTTACTCCGGACTTGGATTAATGAGAGATTAGTGGAGTTGGAAAGATAATTAAAATACCTTTAATATAGTGGGTACTAGGACACATAAATCGTTATATTCCAGGAGATATTGTCATTTGAAGTTGACCCTAGTTAGAACTTACATGAAAACTTAATCGGTAGAAGGGATTTCAACTTACCTTTGAGCTAGAGGTCCTTAATTATCCTAATTCATATCTAATACACCTCCAAAATTATGAATTAACATTAACACTTGTATTCATAGAAAATTCATCCATTTGGATCTAACCATATATGAAGAACGATTTGGATCTTAACTTAGAATTTCTGGGGTGTTACAACCATGTTGCGAGGACCATGTCGCGAGGACCATGTAACGAGGACAATGTATCAAGGACCATGTTACGAGGACCATATCGCGAGCACCATCATCATCAAATGACACATATACACATTTGCTGCGAAGATTATTTCCCTCTACCGGCTGGTTTCAAAGAGGATGACATTCAGAGGCGCCCCTAATTCACACTTGGTGTGCAGTATCGACCCAAGAATATTTATATCCAATATCGCGTGGAGACGACAGAGTATAACTTTGAGGATATTTGTGCATACGCATTCATGCCATGGATATTCAATGCATCTTTATTATTATGCTAAGACAACAAATTCTGGCACTCGGCATATTTATATCCGATATCGCGTGAGACGACGGAGTCTAAAGTTAAGGATATCATTGCATCTTTATTATTACGCAGAGATGACGAAGTCTCGCGTAGAATGATGTTTATACATTCAAGAGCATCGATAGCTAGAAGAGGCTTTATATTTGATCACGTAGCGAAGGCCTTTGCTACCCCAAAGATCAAATGACGCTTGCCATTAGGACAAAGAAAGCATATCATCCAAAGGGAAGTCCATAAGACGCCATCCAAAATTGGACGATGAACTAGGTTTCCCAGAGGTTTACAAACCAAAGGTTGTCTGTAAGTGATAACGCTCAAAGTACCACTCCAATTAAGAAGCGTAAGCGATCGTTGTCAAATATAGAACCCAACAAAGGTTGGGATCGATCCCACAGAGAATATGGTGAAAGTTAAGTCGTTAGTGAATTAGATGACTAATGGTCGATATTTTCCGGTAAATAGAGGGGGGTTTTGCGTGAACAAAGTGTAAACAAAACGAACAATAATGTAGGAGTGATAATCAATATGAGAGCGAACTAGGGAAGTGTTCACCATGGCGATGGTAACAATGTCGATTCTAAGCTTAACCGGGTTCTTTCTATATGCGTGTCACGATGTGATTGAATTAATGGTATCATCTAAACATTTCTCAACCAAACAGACGAATTTACTTTTCAATTCTCTCGAACTTGAAAAGGTGTGCTTTTAGATTTCAATCCTAAACATCAAGTAGATTAATCTAGTTACAGCATTAATCATAAGACGAGAGTTGGTAGTCTCGAATCCTCGTCGTTAATCAAGTTTCCCGGTTTTAATCTCTTTACTCAAGCAAATTAAACCTAGGCATGTTCTAATGTTTGCAACCACTAGAAAACGTTAAATAATGAATGATTAACAACGTGACAACATATATATTGAACCCGACGCTACCCGGAATCTATCTTGCTACTTTTGCCATGGCTCTCACAACCCTAGTTGTGGGAGGTTTAGTTAATCATGCTTGTAGAAGAATAGAAGAAAGTCATATTCATAATAAAGAAAAGAGATCCTTACAATATAGTGAAAACAATCTTCAATTATTCCAAGAACAAGAAAACAAAGATCCCAAGAACAAATCAAGAACACGTTTTCAAGACAAGGAAAATGTGTTTCTTGCTCTCAAATTCTCTCCTAAAACTATTGGGAGAACTATTGTAAAAAGCTTCACATGTAAAATAAACCTAACATAGGGTATTTATAGGAGTCTAGGAAACAAATCCCAAAAACGCTCGGATTCCGCGTCGCCGACTGTCTCAACTTGACGGCCAGGCTGACGGACCGTCACTGGCTTGACGGACCGTCGCCTTGGCCGTCACCACTAGGCAGTGGTGCAGCTCAACTTGACGGTCACTGTGACGGACCGTCACCACCTTGACGGACCATCACGGCGGCCGTCACCCCTAGGCAGTGGCCTGCCACCACTTGACGGTCTCTGTGATGGACCGTCACATGTGTGACGGACCGTCACTCAGGACGTCACTCTTATCCAGAATGTCTTTTTGCTCGTATTTCCTTCCGTTTCCGTGTTTGTCTCCATTTCTTACAAATATAACATAAAACCATCAAAACGACGACGGTTGCTTGAAAACGTACAATTATTCTTAGTTTAAAGGAGTCGAATATGCCGTAAAGTGGCGACACATCAACACCCTCAACTTAGACGTTCGCTTGTCCTCAAGCAACATAACATAAAAGAAAAACAACACGACGACCCAACTAAGAAAACACACTCGTGTCTCTAGCAACTCATGGTCATTCAACATCTTATTCAATTTTAAATCAAGCTCCCTCGTACCACACAAATGTATGAAACGCTAACTTGCAAGGATCCAAATATGTCATTCCGATATGATAGAATATTAAGCATACAAACGCACAGCTATCCTATCAGTCAATAGACAATGCAGAAATCTTAGTGCCCTCACCACAAAGAAGTCCCACACACAAGATTTGGGACTAGGTAAGCGCTCACACTCACAAACGGTTTCGAACAATGCACATGCGATACCATAGGCTTGCCCTTACTATTCTATTTCAGTTCTTCAGATAGCCGCTCAGGATCACTACAGGACTTGTTTTGGCTTGTAATGAGGCTTCAGGTGCAGGTAGGATACATTTAGGGGTTAGTGACTAAGCCCTCCTTGGAACCACCGACGTCTTATTACCACATACTTTACTTTGTCCATCCTTATTCACCTTTTTATTTCCTTCTCTCTAGCTACAGGTGCGGCCTCTTTATTTTGACAATTCTTTTTATTACTTTTTTGATCTTTTTCATCTCTTTTTTTTTCTTTTCTTAGGCACACACCCGAATTTTCATTCTATTCACAACCAATCTTCTCCATCCTCTTTTTCTTATCATTCACCTCTATAGTAGCCACCCTTAACTTAGGCTGATTGCCTGAGTTGAGGTGCACAATGTCCACGGAAGGACCAGGGACAAAACAGGGTTTACCTCTATAGTAGCCACCCTCAACTTAGGCTGATTGCCTGAGTTGAGGTGCACGATGTCCAAGGAAGGACCAGGGCCAAAACAGGGATTCAAGGTTAAACAGGAATGGTGACAGGTTATTGAAAGAACAAGGTCAATTATAGCTCAAACAGGGATCAAAGGGATTATTTACATTTGGACGGTCTTATCGGTTAAGTGGACTGCACACAAAAAGGGCCTGTGATCCTTTCCTAAGCAACCAACTTCGAACTCAAAAAAAAAAAGACCGGGCAAGTTTTAGATGCATGCACAGAGTAAGAATTTAAACAATACGCTCACACACACTTTGCACCAAGAGACTATACCACTACCGACTATCAAGACAACAACTCGGCTTAAGCATACTTATTCCTATCATAATCACACAATGACATTCAAGGATCCAGACAGTCAATCGTTTCAACATAAGCTCAAAACCAGAAATTTTTTCAGAGGGGGCTCCTTTTAGTCAAGAAAAATGCCATGATGCTTGCTATAGACACCAGAAAACAACTAAAAATTTAAACGACAACCTAAACATGCCGGTTCTACTAGATAGCACACCGGAGGGAAAAGAACTCGACAACAAAAACCCTCGGTGGTGACTCACAGGTTTCCCAACACCCTCAACTTAGACTCATGCATTGTCCCTAATGCATACATGTGAAAACTAGAACTGTGAGAATAAGGAATACCTGTGAAGTCCATAGGACTCAGATTCTGACATGATGTTGGAGACCGCCAGGGTCTCCAAAGCAGGAGAACTCGATGGAGTGTGTGCACACGACAACCTCATGTTGCGTTCCAGCTTCCTCTTTTGTTGGCTCCATAGCTAGTCGCAACAACTTCTTCGCTCTTTCTTTGCAGATTCTCTTGCAGTGTTTTCGTTTTCTTGATCTATTTTCACCGCTTTCCTTTACCTACTTCTGCTCTTGCGATCACGACCTTACTCTCATAACAGATCGGGTTTCAACATAACCCTTCTCCTCAAAATACACATCCGCAGGGACTTCCTCAATAACATTGACAACCGCGACCACTCTCATGTCACTTGGTTGCTTCATCAATTTGGACACATCGAACTTGACCACTTTGTTGTTTAATCTGAAGGTCAGTTCATTTCTTTCCATGTCAACCAATACTCTTGCCGTAGCTAACAATGGTCGTCCCACTATTATGAGAACTTCAAAATCCACTTCGCAATCCAAGATCACAAAGTCAGCGGGGAATATAAGCTTACCAACCTTGACTAGCACATCGGACAATATTCCCACCGGTCGCTTTACCGAACGGTCAGCCATCAACACTCTCATGGATGTTGGTTTAGGTGCTCCCAAGCCCAATTGCTTGTAGACTGCTAGCGGCATCAAGTTGATGCTAGCACCAAGATCACATAAGGCTTTCCCGAAGTTGAGCTTCCCAATGGTGTAGGGAACAGTAAACGCGCCTGGGTCTTCTTTCTTTTTGACTAACGACCTTGAGGAAATAGCGCCGCAGTGGTGGAGGTTATCTTCTGGTTTGAAACTTACCGACCTCTTCTTTGTAATCAAGTCCTTCATGAACTTGGCATATCTGGGCATTTGTTCAAGCGCTTCCACCAATGGGATGTTTATTGATATCTGCTTGAGCATGGTCAGGAAATTCAGGAACTTACCATCTTCCGCTTTCTTCTTCAGGCGTTGTGGAAATGGAGGAGGTGGTCGAGGCATCATAGTTGGAAGCTTTTCAGCTTCCTTGCTTTTATCTGCGGGCTTTTCAGTAGTCTCCTCAACCTCCATGTCGTTGGCGCTATCACCCTCAACTTGAGTTTGAATTATCGGATGTGATTCCGATAATATTTTTCCGCTTCTTGTGGTGATCGCCATACAGCTCGCGTCATTCCTCGGATGAGTAGTGTCGCTCGGCAAGGTACCTGTCTTCCTTTGGTTTAGAGATGCCGAGATTTGCCCCACTTGCTGCTCTAATTGCTTGATCGAAGTGGAATGCGCCTCCACTATTTGACTCATGGCCGATAACTCAGTCCTTATCTCCTTTACCCCAGAGTCAGTCGATTCTACCTTTAGCAGCATCTTTGCCATCATGTTCTCTAGCTTGGAAGTCCCTGCCTCGTTGTTAGCTTTATCCTGATTACCAGGTGGTACATACAATCCATCTCTATCGGTGTTATTCCTCCAATTTCCCTGCTCGCGATCTCTGTAGCCAGCCTTTTCGTAGTAGTTGTCTTTCTGATAGGTCCAACCTTGGTTTCCTTGGCCATTGGCCTGGAAACCCCCCAAGTAATTCGCCTCCTCATCAGCTTCCAACTCTGCTACTCTACCTTGGGAACCCACAGCTTTTACCTTCTCGATACCTCCTGAAAACAAGTGCTTTGTCAGTAGGTCCAACTGCGTTTTCAGATGCGCCATGTCTTGGTCGCGCTCCTCCTCTTTTCTGCGCTGCTCAGCTGACATACCAACTGCATAAGTGCTAGCTGCTACCTCTGTATCCCGTGTATGCCAGGCCCTGTTGGTTTTGGTGAGCCTGTCCAAAGTAGTTTTGGCCTCAACAAAAGTGAGACCCATGAATGCACCACCTGCTGCGTTGTCTAACGTTGGCTTGGTAGCCGAATTCAGTGCCCTATAGAACGTCTGCATCAAAAAAATTTCGGTCAACTGATCGTTTGGGCATTGTGTCAGCTTCTTCTTGAACCGCAACCAAGTCTCATGTAGCGCTTCGTGAGGTTGCTGTCTGAAGTTACTAATTTCATCCCTCAACTGTATCATCCTAGAGGGAGGAAAGAACCTTTCTAGGAAAGCTCCTTTCAACTCTCCCCAACCAATACTCTTGCCGTAGCTAACAATGGTCGTCCCAATATTATGGGAACTTCAAAATCCACTTCGCAATCCAAGATCACAAAGTCAGCGGGGAATATAAGCTTACCAACCTTGACTAGCACATCGGACAATATTCCCACCGGTCGCTTTACCGAACGGTCAGCCATCAACACTCTCATGGACGTTGGTTTAGGTGCTCCCAAGCCCAATTGCTTGTAGACTGCTAGCGGCATCAAGTTGATGCTAGCACAAAGATCAGGTTTCCCGAAGTTGAGCTTCCCAATGGTGCAGGGAACGGGGGCGCCTGGGTCTTTTCTTTTCGACTAACGACCTTGAAATAGCGCCGCAGTGGTGGGTTTAGTTCTAGTTCGAAACTTACCGACCTCTTCTTTGTAATCAAGTCCTTCATGAACTTGGCATATCCGGGCATTTGTTCAAGCGCTTCCACCAATGGGATGTTTATTGATATCTGCTTGAGCATGGTCAGGAAATTCAGGAACTTACCATCTTCCGCTTTCTTCTTCAGGCGTTGTGGGAACGGAGGCGGTGGTCGAGGCATCATAGTTGGAAGCTTTTCAGCTTCCTTGCTTTTATCTGCGGGCTTTTCAGTAGTCTCCTCAACCTCCATGTCGTTGGCGCTATCACCCTCAACTTGAGTCTGAATTACCGGATGTGATTCCGATAATATTTTTCCGCTTCTTGTGGTGATCGCCATACAGCTCGCGTCATTCCTCGGATGAGTAGTGTCGCTCGGCAAGGTACCTGTCTTTCTTTGGTTCAGAGATGCCGAGATTTGCCCCACTTGCTGCTCTAATTGCTTAATCGAAGTGGAATGCGCCTCCACTATTTGACTCATGGCCGATAACTCAGTCCTTATCTCCTTCACCCCAGAGTCAGTCGATTCTACCTTCAGCAGCATCTTTGCCATCATGTTCTCTAGCTTGGAAGTCCCTGCCTCGTTGTTAGCTTTATCCCGATTACCAGGTGGTACATACAAGCCACCTCTATCGGTGTTATTCCTCCAATTTCCCTGCTCGCGATCTCTGTAGCCAGATTTTTCGTAGTAGTTGTCTTTCTGATAGGTCCGACCTTGGTTTCCTTGGCCATTGGCCTGGAAACCCCCTCATCATCAGTTTCCAACTCTGCTGCTCTACCTTGGGAACCCACAACTTTTACCTTCTCGATACCTCCTGAAAACAAGTGCTTTGTCAGTAGGATGCGCCATGTCTTGGTCGCGCTCCTCCTCTTTTCTGTGCACTGCTCAGCTGACATACCAACTGCATAAGTGCTAGCTGCTACCTCTGTATCCCGTGTATGCCAGGCCCTGTTGGTTTTGGTGAGCCTGTCCAAAGTAGTTGTGGCCTCAACAAAAGTGAGACACATGAATGCACCACCTGCTGCGTTGTCTAACATTGGCTTGATAGCCGAATTCAGTGCCCTATAGAACGTCTGCATCAAAAAAAAATCGGTCAACTGATGGTTCGGGCATTGTGTCAGCTTCTTCTTGAACCACAACCAAGTCTCATGTAGCGCTTCGTGAGGTTGCTGTCTGAAGTTACTAATTTCATCCCTCAACTGTATCATCCTAGAGGGAGGAAAGAACCTTTCTAGGAAAGCTCCTTTCAACTCTCCCCAAGTTGTGATAGAGTCGGGGGTCAGCTCTGTCAACCACAATGCTGCCTCATCAGATAGAGACAACGGAAACAACCTAAGCCTGATTGCCGTCTGACTTACTCCAGGCAACTCGAACGACTTGCAGATGCCCACGAAATTCATCAGGTGCTGGTTTGGATCATCACCAGCAGCACCTCGGAACACTCCTCTCAAGTTCAACAGCTGGATCATCGTGCTAGTGATGTTGAACTTGGCTCCGGGCGCTAGCGGTGGAAGAGCAATGGCGCCCGTAGCGCCAACTCCATCCAAGTCGATATCCTCATCATTCAGCATAACATCGTCCTGCAGACCACCAGCATTCAGATTGTGTTGGGCCTGCAGTTCTGCAGCGAGCCTTGCTGCCTCTTGTTGTGCGGCCATATTCCGCCTTAACGTTCTAGCAAGCTCGGGGTCGTAAGGTAATGTTGATTCACCCGAGCGCCGGGTACCTGGCATGCACAACTCTGTACCCTGTCAAAAATAAAAACAACAAATAAACGTAAAAGCAGGAAGGTATGACTAAGAGTCAAATAAACACACCGGACTTAATAATCAACCGTATTCCCCGGCAATGGCGCCAAAATTTGATAACGCTCAAAGTACCACTCCAATTAAGAAGCGTAAGCGATCGTTGTCAAATATAGAACCCAACAAAGGTTGGGGTCGATCCCACAGAGAATATGGTGAAAGTTAAGTCGTTAGTGAATTAGATGACTAATGGTCGATATTTTCCGGTAAATAAAGGGGGGGTTTTGTGTGAACAAAGTGTAAACAAAACGAACAATAATGTAGGAGTGATAATCAATATGAGAGCGAACTAGGGAAGTGTTCACCATGGCGATGGTAACAATGTCGATTCTAAGCTTAACCGGGTTCTTTCTATATGCGTGTCACGATGTGATTGAATTAACGGTATCATCTAAACGTTTCTCAACCAAATAGACGAATTTACTTTTCAATTCTCTCGAACTCGAAAAGGTGTGCTTTTAGATTTCAATCCTAAACATCAAGTAGATTAATCTAGTTACAGCATTAATCATAAGACGAGAGTTAGTAGTCTCGAATCCTCGTCGTTAATCAAGTTTCCCGGTTTTAATCTCTTTACTCAAGCAAATTAAACCTAGGCATGTTCTAATGTTTGCAACCACTAGAAAACGTTAAATAATGAATGATTAACAACGTGACAACATATATATTGAACCCGACGCTACCCGGAATCTATCTTGCTACTTTTGCCATGGCTCCCACAACCCTAGTTGTGGGAGGTTTAGTTAATCATGCTTGTAGAAGAATAGAAGAAAGTCATATTCATAATAAAGAAAAGAGATCCTTACAATATAGTGAAAACAATCTTCAATTATTCCAAGAACAAGAAAACAAAGATCCCAAGAACAAATCAAGAACACGTTTTCAAGATAAGAAAAACGTGTTTCTTGCTCTCAAATTCTCTCCTAAAACTATTGGGAGAACTATTGTAAAAAGCTTGACATGTAAAATAAAGCTAACATAGGGTATTTATAGGAGTCTAGGAAACAAATCCCAAAAACGCTTGAATTCCGCGTCGCCGACTGTCTCAACTTGACGGCCAGGCTGACGGACCGTCACTGGCTTGACGGACCGTCGCCTTGGCCGTCACCACTAGGCAGTGGTGCAGCTCAACTTGACGGTCACTGTGACGGACCGTCACCACCTTGACGGATCACGGCGGCCGTCACCCCTAGGCAGTGGCCTGCCACCACTTGACGGTCTCTGTGACGGACCGTCACATGTGTGACGGACCGTCACTCAGGCCGTCACTCTTATCCAGAATGTCTTTTTGCTCGTATTTCCTTCCGTTTCCGTGTTTGTCTCCATTTCCTACAAATATAACATAAAACAATCAAAATGACGACGGTTGCTTGAAAACGTACGATTATTCTTAGTTTAAAGGAGTCGAAAGTGTCGTAAAGTGGCGGCACATCAGTAAGCCACAACTATGTCTGAAACCGAATAGTGTGTAAGATTGCCCAAGATTGTACAGCCAAAGAATTATCTGTAAGACACAATGATATCTGAAACCATATAGTTTACAAGATCACTTAGGAATTGGTAGTGCCAGGGTAATTTGTAAGTCGCAACATTATTCGAAGTTGGATAAATGTGCAAGACTACAAAAAAATGGATAGTTCGAGTGTTATCTATATGCCGCATCATATCAAAGTTGATTATCTGCAGGACTACCCAAGGTCTAACGATTTAAAGGGAAATCTGTAAGTCAAAATACATCCAAAATCAGATAAAATTGCAGGATTACCTAAAAACTGAAAATTTGAAAGACATCTGTAAGCCACCTCTATCCAAAATTGGATCATGTGCAAGATTACTTGAAAGCTGATAATTCAAAGGATATCTGTAAGTCGCCTCTATCTAAAATCAGATGATATGCAAGATTACCTAGGGTCTGACAATTCAAGGGATATCTATAAGTTGCGTTGATACGAAAGATGCACAAGACTTACCCGAAGTCATATGCAAAGGATTATCACCAATAGATGAGAGAGCTATCATATCAGAGACTACTACAAGGGATTATGAAGACCATCATATTCAACGGCCAAGAACGTCATCGCATTCAAAGAATCATCACGCTCCATTGCCACGAAGGCAATCATGTCTGAAAATCGTGAGGGCTGTTATGTCTGTTATCATGAAGTTGTTATAAATGGCTATAAGGGCCACACTTCGATATTGGGTCGACCCCCCATAAGCGGTCTAAATATTTGCTTGCTTACTCGAGGGTCTATACTTAAAATTCCATTTTGGTTGACCCCCCATAAGCGGTCTATATATTTGCTTGTGCATTCGAGGGCTTATACTTAAACTTGTGTTGGGTCGTTCACCCCATAAATGGCATATTCACGTGGAGACGTCCACCTCTTTGGTATATTTATATATTTGCCAATATGATGCTTACTTTGCTAGTTTGGGTCGTCCGCCCTAAAAAGTGACTATTAGGCTAATTGCATACCTATTTCACTTTGCTTATGCATTCGTACTAAAATGCGATCATTAGGCTAACTCTGTCTCTATGAGATGCCTATTTTGCAATATCAAGCCATTCATCTTGTTGCAGTTGGATTATCAATACTTGTAAGCCGCAACAATGGGAATGTCCAAAGTGTTCAAGTCGTAGCAACGAGAATGCGCAAATCTCAATACTTGTAAGCCGTAACAACGAGAATGCGCAATGTGTTCAAGTTGCAGCAATAAGAATGCGCAAATGTCAACACTTCTAAGTCGCAACAACGGGAATGCACAAAGTTTTCAAGTTGCAGCAATGGGAATGCGCAAATCATGGAACTTCTAAGTTGCAACAATGAGAATGTGCAAGGTGTCTAAGTTGCAGCAACGGGAATGCGCAAATGTAGCACTTCTAAATCGCTACAAACGGTTTACAAGGACTGTTACATCACAAAGGGCTACAAAGGTCTTTATCTTCAAATATTATCACATCCAATCGCCACAAAGAAACTCCTATCTGATAGCTACAAAGGCGGTCATGTCTATATGTCATGGAAGTCCTCAGATAGGGACTAGAAAGAATGAAATTTTCTTCAGAAATCAACATATTAAAAAATGAGGTACAAAGCTATCTCTCCCTATTAAGCTACTTTACTACTAACAATCTTGTTTCAAAATATTGCCGAGAACATCCAAGATGATGAAAATCTCGAACCAGAATGACAGGTACAAAATGCGTCAAAAGGACGTCATGACACAAGATTCGAACATAATCCTTGGATGAGGTATGGCAAAGAAACTACCTCTCCAAATGGAATTGTGTTACTATTAACAATTTTGTTTTGAGATTTTGTCGAGAGAATCAAAAAAGGATGAAATTCTCAAAGCAAAACCACAGGTGCGAACTACACCCAAAAGGATGCAGCACAACATGGAACTTTTTCTTAGCAGCAATCTGAGACATAGTCTAGAAAGGAATATCAAACTTTCTGGATGCGAGTTGAGGATTGACTTCCATTTCAATCAAACCACACCCCTATCAGAAGGCATGTGGGTATTTCTTTATTGTTTCAGTTTCGGTTTCGCATTCAGAGTAATTTCTAAACTCACTCTGTAAAGCAACATCCCTTTTCTTTAAATCCGGGTGACAATACACCTAGAGCTTCGAAAATTATGTCTAGATAAATTTTCACCTATGGATGTGAAGAGCTCCACATTCATGGTTGAGAGGTTGCAAGCCTCTTTTCCGTAATTCAATTATTTGTCACTCATCCCGAACCAAAGGTGGTCTTAAACATAAAGATTACCTTTTCCACCAATTGAGTCAAACTATAAACAGCCTGATTCCCTGATACCTGGGATATGTAGGCAGGCTCTATATTGAAAACTCGGCTGCACTCCAAATTCTCCCCCATTCCTCTTACTCCACAGCTTTTTGGTCTCTCCGTACTCTGAAATCAGGATAGTTCAGAATTATTTGAAAATCATGCATAAAATTAAACGTCTTGAGCTACAAATGGTCTGAATTCTAATGTAACATGAGATATGTAGGAAATCCGATACGAGGGTTCGACCATAACTTCTTGAAATTCATGCTAAACTAACCGCTTCCAAGAGATGAATTAGTGGTCAGAAAAAATTGGGATCGTCAATTCCCTTTCCCAGGGTTCCTTGCATCCACCCTACCCAAAAGGGGGGCAGTTGTTGACACCCAATTTTTACCCTCCCCATTACAAATTAATCTTGAGCCATTTTCAAATTTTTAAATAATTTCTGAAATAATTGTTTTGTAAAAAGTATAAAACATTTTTCAAAGCAGCTTTACAATAGTTTTGAGTAAGAATTTATATTTTTTATATTTAATTATATGGAATTTATATAAGTTTACTTAAAAAACTATTTTAAAGTTTAGATTCCTAAGAAATTCCTTTTTTTAAAAGATTAAATGTTTGATTTTCCTCTAAATTAATTTAAAATGAGAGGTTAATTGAATAATTAATCTCATGATTTTTTAAAACAAGGTAATTATGCTTTAAACCTATTAACTATTTCAAATAGTTTAAATTTAAAGAAAAAAGCTTAAATGATTAATTGTAATTAATTCATCTCTATTCCAATTCTAGCCTAATTCCTTTGAATCGTTTAACTTTTAAACGAATTTCATCAGTTTATTTTTGAATGGCTACCCCTTAAACCTAAAAGTGGCCACATTTGCAAACTTAAACCACCCTCATCAGCCTTTGTTTTAAGCCGAATTTGGGCTCAGCAACACACCCAATCCGCCAGCCCACTCCCTTTTCCCCAAATTAAACCCAAACGACCCGCTCCAACCCACCTCTACACACACCCTTATACTCTTCATTTCTCACCCTTATACCAACACAATACACCAAATAAACCCTTATACTCCTATTTCTCCTTCTCTTTAATCAGACTCAACCAAATGACCCCTTGTCCTCTCTCTCTTATTCGTCTCTCAGACTCTCACAAACAGACGAACAACAAACCCAGATAAACCCTCCATTAAAAGTACTCAAATGACAATCGTAACTCCACTAAATGACTCCAAAAACTCCAAAATCGTCAACCCTCCATCAATTTCCCCTCACTTTCGTTTGATTGTATGAAATAGTGAGCTGTCCAGGCTCTAGAAGAATCCAGAAGCTCCAAAGGTGGCCTCTCAAGCGTCCCTCATCGTGAAACATGGCATATTACCCTCCAAATCATCAGTCTATGGTCGAATTCGTACCCAAGGTACAAACGTGTCTGCATTAGGAGGTTTTTGGATTTTTGATTTTCAAATCCCTCAAAACTCTATCCGAATTCCCACTCATTTCCCCCCTCCCATTTTCCACCCGTTGGCACCCTAATTTCTCCTATATAAACCCTTCATTCTCCACTGTTGAAGGAGGAGTGTTCGGATAGCAAAAATCTTGGAGAGTGTTTTTCTCTGATTTTTGGGGAAATCTGAAAGTTCGAACTGAATTGAAAGCAAAGCAAAACACTGTTTCATTAAAAAAAATTCGAAGTTTTAGTGGTTTTTTCTCATTACTGTCTGGAAAAACCAGAGGAGCTCTTAATTCATCGGAAGTTGAAGCAAATCTCAAGACTCAATTCGTTGTTCCAGCTTTGCTGCCCACAAACAGGTAACATGTCCACCCTACCTTTTGCTTTCTTTATTTTCAATATTATGGTGAACTTAGGATTGTTTTGACTGGTCTTGTTTGTAGTTTTTTGATTGTTTTTCTGAAAATCCAATGTGTGAGGTTGAGAGTTTTTGCCGATATGCTTGTATATTCACGTATAGTTGAGAAATATGCTGCCCTTATATCTGTTCGCCGAGAGTTTTGCTTCAAGATATCTTCTTGGTTCATGATTCCAAGTAAGGTTTATTTTATAAAGGCAAGAACCAAGAGATGACGAGGAGTCTCCTCAATAGCTCATCTTCACCTCTAAAGGTTATTTTCTAAAAGAGTAAGCATAGTCTTTTTATTGTTTAACATAGCTTGTTTTGTTAATATGATAAGCGCTGGGTTGTTATGTTGTTCAAGTTAATATTTCAATAGGGTTCAACTTAGCTTCCTAATGCTATTTTGAAATATGTTAAGAAGAAGCAGCGATAAGTCCTTATTTTTGTAGTTCATGGCTTCTTAAACTTGTTTGGTTCTAAGACTATGTTTGATCCAAGATGTTTTCTTCTTATTGTCTTCTTGAAACCTCCTGTAATAGCTTAAAAGGAACAAAATTGTATCCTTGAATGATCTTAGAGGTCTTTCTACTTGTTAGGAAGGTCAATGACCGAGCTTTAGTTTTACTTTCATTTTAGGAATTACAGGAGAATTTACTTCCTTTTTCTCCACTGATTTTGTTCAAATGACATCTTGTCCTTTATAACTTGATTAAAATAGGTTTAAATGGATTTAGTAACACAAGTTCAAAGATTATGTTGTTCCTACATGCGCAAAGACTATTTTTTATGGCAATTTTTATAAGGTTTCCACAGATTCAAGCATGTTATGGATTCTTGAAGTTCTTGTACGTTCAATTTTACCTATCTGTAGAGTGTGTGGTTCTCTTGGTGATATTGTGTGTATGAATGCCAATTCTATCCATTTATGAAATTCACAAAATCCAGTTGAGATTGTTTTAATTACTGATTCCTAAGGTCAAATTAAGAATCTGTCTGTTCCAGAGTAAGTTAGATGGGATATTGAAATCGTGATTTCTTGTTGTTTCATTATGAGACATTGTTAAACGAACTCCCCAGACCCCATAGTTCCCAATTTCAAGCTAATGAAACAAAGGTAAAGACTGTTTCTTGGGGTTGTCCTGTTTTTTTTTCAGATGGGAAATTGATTCGAAAGTTTGGTTTGTTATTTGTGTTGGTTTTAATATAACTTGATAAATCTGCTTGCTATGAGAACATGTGTTATCTTCCCTTTCCCCTTTTCCAGTCATTTACTTGTTGCGCATATGTTCTAAAGGAAGTTTTGGTAAGTCAAGATAGAAATTTGGCTAAAGACTCGTATATTAATCAAACCAAGTCATAATTAATTGTTAACTTGAGTATATAGGACACCCTTTGCGTATACTATTTTCTGTAGTTAAGCTTAATGGTTTTTAGTGGTTAAAGTAATAGGACAGTGTTTATTTGATCCTATTTATGGGTGTCTCTTTTCGCTTGTCGAGGCCTTGCCCTTCCCTGCCTGTTTTGAACACTTGTTATATATCTTTGCTCTCAATAGGATAAAAACTCGCTCAGAAATACAATCAGATGTGTGTTTGCGATTGACGTATTCGCTTTGTCTAGCCTGCGACACTCAAGTTTATATGTTCTTTTTTTCTGGAAAGTTCTTTCTTTTCCCTCAATTCATGAGTTAATGTTGAGCTCGATCAAATGAGAAGAATCTGTACCGTTTATGGGAAATATAGCTATCTGCTTGCTTCACTCTAGATATCAAGATCAGATCATTACCTTGTTTAAAAACCATTGTGTAATCAATTTGCTAAGTTTCAGTTTTTATTGTTTATGATTATGTTCTTTCCTTTCGCATGTTTGACTGATTTAGTGCTGCCTAGTGCGAATACTAACCCTTTACTTTTTATTTTTATACATGAACACCTTCTATCGAGTCCACTTGGACTCTTTGTCTTGCATCTCCATTGGGGCTAAGCCCCCAATCTCTCGAGTGAAGTCCAAACTGGATCGGAATACAGTGATATACAACAAAAAGAAGCTAGTATACAAGTTCAAGAAGGAGAAAGTAAAAAGGAAGCAAATATGCAAGTATATACGCTGATATACAGTGCATATACAGGAAAATAGGAAGAGGAATAGCTGTGATATACAGCAGTATATATGGCTTATATACAAGAACAAAAGTGGATCAAAGCCCACAAATGAAGTCCACAAGCTGGATAATCCAAATGGGCCAAAACAGGGGCCCAAACCTCAACTCTTTTATTTTCATATGTATTTTACTTATTTCAATTAATTGTAACTAACTCTTAATTTAATTAATCTAAATAGATCCCCTAAGTGACGTCGTTTTAGTTTCATCCTAGTTTTATTAATTTTGTTTAAATCTCGTAATTAATTCATTTCTTGTCGAAAATGAACGAAAGTTGGATTTTTGTTTAACTTGTCTAAAAAATGGATCTTTTTCGAATAACAAAATATTTTTTCTCTTTTCTTGTGTGTACCATCTTACATACTAATTTAGGATCAAAGAATCATTGAATATCATCTATATGTTAATCAATTTTTCAAACTAGTTTAAAGATCTCTTTGATTATTAATTCTTGTAAATTAATGAATCTTCTTTCTAAAAAATAGGCTTCATTTTCTTTCAACTTCTATAGTTGCATGAATAAATAAATGAGTTTTTTTTAAAACCTTTTGTTTCAAAAGAGATTGTTAATAATTCTTTTCTATGGATAATAATTGTCTAAATAAATTTGCAAAAAGGTCGTTCATCTTTTTCTCTTTTAGTCGAAATATGTTCTTTTGCCTTGAATTAATTGATCGTATTTTGCTTAAACCATTCTCCTCTATAAATCTAAATTATTTTTATTATTTCAACTCTTTTGAAATTAGTCATTTTCAAGTTATTTAAAATCATTTTGGTATATCGTTTTTTAAACGGACGTTCTTAAGTGCCTTAAAACCCTTTTTAAGACGTTACTTGAACCCTTACCTATTTTCTATAGATTTTTAAAGTCTTTTTTTTGTATTAAGATTTTAAATATTTTTCAAAGGATTTTCTTAGTTTTTTCCTTTAATTAAATTAAGTAGCGACTCTTGCTTTTACTTGAAATTGTTTTGAAACTTCAACTTGATTTTTTCAAAATAATTTTCAAAAGTCAAAATGACCATTTTTTCCTTGAAAACAGTAGGCACGCAGGTGAGCACAGGCCAACGCAGGTGCAGCCAAGCGCCATACCAGCAAAAGCCAAGTTTTTAGCCAACTTTGAAACGGATGGACCCCCGAGAATGTATCTGGGATCCCGCAAACAAAAATAAGCTGAGCTATTCAACTTTAAACGACATTCTGAACTCAATCGAATCGATAAAAATCCCAACGGAGGTCGGCTTAACAAAAAGTGGGCCCCACACCCAAAACCAACTAAGGCCAACCTTAACGAAAATGAAACCCAAGGTACAAAAATGAGTTCGGAAGCCTCGGGAACATTCTTTTGAGTCAATCTAGTCAATGAATCTACTATATAAGAAAACCCCTCCATAAACCGTCCCTAGTAACCTGCCAACCCGATGAAAGTGTGAACCTTGGTAGGAGAAGTAGGCCTAACTCAATCACGAAATACTGCAATCTTTGTCAGATCCACCATAATCCCATCCTTGGACACCACGTGCCCTAGGAATGCCACAGACTCAAGACAAAACTCACACTTAGTGAATTTGGCATATAACTGATGCTCTCGCAAGGTCTGAAGTACAACTCTAAGATGCTGCTCATGCTCCTCTCTACTCTTCAAATATATCAGAATATCATCGATGAACATAATCACAAATGAGTCCAAGTAGGCACTAAACACACGGTTCATCAACTCTATAAATGTTGTTGGGGCATTAGTCAACCCAAAACACATGACTATGAACTCATAATGGCCGTACTGAGTCCTAAATGCAGTCTTTTGGATGTCCACAACCCTGATCCTTAACTGGTGTTAGCTAGACCTCAAATCAATCTTAGAGAACAGCGCCGCCCTATGTAGCTGGTCAAACAAATAATCAATACATGGCATCAGATATCTGTTCTTCACTATCACCTTACTCAACTGTCTATAGTCAATACACATACGCATGTACCCATCCTTCTTCTTCACAAACAGAACCCGAGCACTCCACCGAGACACACTAGTCCTGATGAACCCTCTACTCAATAGATCCTGGAGCTGATCCTTAAGCTCCCTTATCTCAGTTGGTGCCATTTGATATGGGAAAATAGAAATGGGCTGAGTGTCTGGCTCAATATCAATACCAAAGTCAATGTCACGATCAAGAGGAAGACTCGAAAGATTAAAAGTAAACACATCTGAATACTCGCAAACCACAGGAACTGACTCAAGAGAAGGTGTGGTGGAACTAGTATCACGGACATAAGCAAGACAGGCTAAGCACCCCTTCCCAACCAATCGCTGGGTGCTCAGGAAAGATATAACTCCCCTCGGCATGTGGCTATCAACACCCTTTCATATGATAAGAGGGATACCAGATATCCGTAGAGTAACAGTTTTGGCGAAGGAATCCAAGATCGCATGATAAGAAGACAGCCAATCCATGCCTAAGATCATGTTAAAATCAACCATATCAAGTACAACCAAGTCTACCCACGTAACGTACCCCAGGATAATCACCACACAAGCCCGATACACCTAATTCACTACTAAAGAATCTCCTACTAGGGTATATACACACAAGGGTGCAGGCAATGACTCACAAGCAGACTCCAAACAGTAGCATAATAAGTAGATACATAGGAGAATGTAGACCCTGGATCAATCAAAGCAGAAGCAGATTGATGACAGATGGAGATCGTACCTGTGATGACAGCATCTGAAGCCTCGGCCTCTGTTTGGCTCGAAACTACATACATGTGGCCCCGACCACCATGACCATCTGATCTACCAGATTGAGGACCACCTCTAGTACCTTGGGAACTACCCCTACTACCCTGTGCACCACCTCTAGATGGTGGTGCTAGAGCCTTGGGGGCCTAACCTGTCTGATCTTTTTACCTCTGATACAATACCAATGGGCACTCTCTAGCAACGTGACCTATCTTACCACACTCATAACAAGCCCAGCCAAATGTGCCTCGCTGTGAAGACCTAGCTGAATTAGAATGACTACCACGACCTGTGGACCCTGAATAAGCACCTCGTGGAGCAGGAATAAAACTCTGGCTACTCTGAACCTTAGCAATCTATAACACCACCTTAACAGGACGGCTCAACTAATAACATTATTGGTGCTGACCTCTACCGTAGTAGCCTCCTCCACGGGCCTGTGAACTGCTGAAACTGTCCTGATGGCGGGGCCTCTTATTGCTACCTCCTTAGGCCTCGCAAAGTATGCCCTCAATAGTGCAGGCATGGTCTACTACCTCCATAAAGGACTGGCGTGAAGCTACCATACCCTCTATAGCCAAGCAAAGGTGTAAAGTCAATTCTCAAACAAAGCAACGCACCCTCTCGTGCTCGGTGGGCAGAATCATAGTGGTGTGCCTAGCCAATTAGTTAAAGTAAACCTCATACTCATAAACAGACATGGAACCCTGCTCTAACCTAGAAAACTGATCCATCAAATGCTCCCTCATGCTACGCGGTACATACTTCTTCAGAAAAGCTGCGGAGAACTGTGCCCAAGTAAGCAGAGGTGACCTGGCTGGTCTACAAGCTACATATAACCACACCTACTATTTTGATGGACCATCCAGTTGAAATGCAGTGTAATCTACTTCGTGCGACTCAACCAACCCCAAATTATGCAATCTCTCCTGGCAGCTAGTCAGAAACTCATGTGCATCCTCCCTAGAAGCACCTGAAAACCTTAGAGGACCCAATATCAGAAACCTACCAAGCATCTTGTGCTACTCAGAAGACATGAGTGGCCCAACTGGAATAGGTGAAGCAACTGTAGCGATCATCAATACCTCAAATTTGGGAGTTGTAGCAGCAGGCTGCGCTCCTAAACCCTGAGCCGCTGCCTGGGCTGAAGTCTGAGCCTCATCTCTAACTTGAGAACCAATCAGAGTACCTGGTGAAGCTGCTGGTGGAGTCATATCATCAAGAAACCCAAGTAACCAAACCAAAGTGTCCTGCAACACTGGAGTAGCCATGAAACCTGTCGGATGTTGGGCTGGCCCCACACCCTCTGGCTCATACTGAACCTCCTCAACCCTATCCTTAGGATCTAGTGACGGTAGTCTAGCCCAGGCCCAAGCTAGCACCGCAGCCCGTCCCCTACCTCGACCTTTAGGTCATTCTCTACCCCGTCCCCTAGCTGGGGCTCTAACTATAAGTGCAGGGGCCTCGTCCTCACTCGCTGTTGATCTCGTCCAAACCATCTGAGAAAGAGTGAAATAAATATACTTAGAAGTTTCTCAAGTCAAGAAAGCACGACAAGGAATCAAACAAGATGGAATCTTTCCTAAGAATGTCTTATAGCCTCTCGAAAATTGGATAAGAATGTCATCGTACCGATCCACAAGACTCTACTAGACACCTTGCTCTTGTACTGGCAAGATCGGTGAACTAGAGCTCTGCTACCACTTTGTCACGACCTAAAATCGGACCATGATGGAGCCTACATAACCCCAGTAGGAAAGCAAAACCCAACAATGTGGAAGATAATAAAAGTAGTTAAAGCAAGAAAAGAGGAAGACATTAATAAGGGAGATAGGTCCAATAGCATATATACATACCAACTGTACCAAATATACAAAAGAGGACCCTAAATTGACCAAGAAGACAAAACATACACGAGAACCAACTCGGACCTGGTGTCACCAATACAAGAGCGACTAAAGTATGAAGTAGCTATACAACAGACTCTGTCTATCCAAAATATAAAATATAGACAGAAATACAAGATAGAAATCATGTAAAGTCTCTAAAGTGTCGGGAGCTCACCGCGATCTGAACTGCAACAGGCCTCGAATGAAGAGAGGATCAATAAGGGTGGCTCGTACTAGGTGCTACATTAAAAAAAAGATGCAGAATATAGTATGAGTACTAAGACAATGGGTACTCAGTAGTCATCATAGGCCGACCGAGCGCTGAAAGATAATATATAATATAAGTTATAGAAAAGTAAGCTAACTATAGAGAACCACTTAAATCTAGTTATAAAATTGGAAATAGAACTAACCGAACCAATAAGAAGGAAAACAACAACAGAATCGAACCAGACAATCGATAATCCAAATATACTCAAGCCAATGCAATGCGAAGGGAGATGATGCGATGCATGCATGTATAAAAGTAAAACTCAAAATATCACATCGGTCACCCAGAATTTAACATCAGACTCATCAACATATGCATAGAAAGTAAAAACCCAGAATATCGCATCGGGTGCCTGAAATTTAACATCGGACTCATCAATAAATGCAGGCACCCAGAATCGATCATTGGACTCATCAATGGAAAAGTAAATGGAGAAAAAGTCTGAAAACATCCCTCGGACCGGCATAAAAATTATGTTTTCCTTTCCTTTCCAAAACAAATAGAAAAACCAAAATAATATCCTTTAAGGTCCGAAACTCATAGTAACTATAGTAAATCTCAAGTCTAGAACCAAAACCTCGAAAGTCATTCCTTTCTACACCAATGGCATGAGAATGAAAAATGAGCATGCAAATTTCCACGTTCAGAGAATATAGCACAAAACAGGGCATAAATACCCTCCAATAAAGATAATTGACATGGAAACTCCGCCCAAATCCAAGCTATGGCCTCGAGCCCACAGTTACGCACAACGATGAATTAAATTGGAAAGAATGGAAAATAACTGCAAAAATAGCTAGAAGCCACTGCTTACCTCTAAAATCTCCTAAAAGCATAAAGATTCTCTGATAGGCACAACAATACTACAGGCTCCTAGACTAAGGATAACATGAATAATTCTAGCTTATGATCCAAAATGGCCAAAAGTAATACAAGTAACATGATTTAAGCCTAATTCTACCTAGAGTCCAACCTAATATTCTAGAAACATATATAATATAAAATTTAACTAAACTCAATCTAGGGAAGTAAATCGTAACCTACCTCGGGGATGAACTACAAACATAAACCATCACTCATACGCTTTCCCCTTATGAACAACCTCAAAAAGCTGCCATGCTATCAAGAACATAATCCAGGTGTCAAGACGAGAAGAATGGCACCCATATTACTACGCAAAAAATCGGGCCAGAAATCAGGTCGAAAAATGACCCTCTGGCCTCGCGCGATGAATCAGAAAACAAAAATCACAATTATATTTGGAAAGGGTTAAGGAACCCATGCCCAAAAGTTGAGCGCGAATGGGACTCATTTCGGGACCCAAAAGAGCCCCGAATGCCTACTAGTTCAAGGGGAACAAAAATGGATAATTAAGGATTTTCAAAGGCAGAAACGTGCCACTTTGTAGGCAGGAAACGACCAAGGACCGGAAAACAATCACCACCATGCCTAGGGGAAAGCTGGAGTTGAATTTGGAGGTTGGAGCTCAAGTTTATGGAGGAAAAATGAGTTGCAAAGGAGTTGGTAATGGAAAGAAATTTCAAAGGATGGAACAACTTATAGCTGCCAATGCCCAGGTGCAGGGGCACCTACGCACGCGCAGGCACAGGCATTCCACAATACCCAAGCGCCGCAGGGGCGGCCATGCAATAGCGCCCAAGGAGCTGCAGGTGCATTGCCTTGACAGACCAGGCAGGCACGTGGGCGTGCACAGGCTAGCACATGAGCGCCAGTGCAGGTACAGCTAGGCGCCCGCCATGGCACCATACCTGCAACAGTTGCTGCAACAGCAAAGTTTTTAGCCAACTTTAAAATAGATGGACCCCCGGGAATGCATCAGGGGTCTCGCGAACAAAAATGAGCTAAGTTATCCAACTAAAAACAATATTTTGGACTCAATGGAATCGACAAAAATCCCAACGAAGGTCAGCTTAATGAAAAGTGGACCCCATGCCCAAAACCAATTATAGGCCAACCTTAACCAAAACGAAACTGAAGGGCCAAAAATGAGTCTGGAAGCCTCGGGACCCAATCCAAAGGTCACCCTAGCCCAAAGTTGACATTCCAGAGCTAACAGCACTGACATAATTTGCATCCGAGGCTGTCTTCTCTGAATGTTGACCAAAGTCAACCCCACAAGCCAAACTGCTTAAAAACACAGAAAACAAAACAAAGCCAAACCAAAAGAACTCAGACCCAGACCCAGACCAAGGGTCCCACTAAACCAAAATCCCCATTTCAGAACCAAAAAAATTGTTGGAATTTGATTTTGAGTGCATTTACCAAGAAAGTTGACCAAAGTCAAAGATTTTCTAAGTTCATGCTCTAAAATAGAGAAATGGCCATAACTATCTAGTGAACGGCATGGGCACCAAAACGTTAGTCCCAGCAAGTCATAAATGATTTGTAGCTACTGCAGGAGAGCTTGAAATGTGGAAATGTATGAAAAATAGGAAAATAACCTAGAGGGTCATTATACGGATGAGTCTCGTGGACCCATCCGGAGGATTTTTAGCCTTAGAGTTTTCCTGGTTGCTGTTGTGTGTTGCAAATTATTTTGGTCATCATGACCGTGAGTTAGCCATCAATTCATGATGGTCTAGCTTTTTGACTATCGCGATTGCGAGGGTGGCTCCTCGTGATAGTAATAAAGGTCGGTTGGGACCCGGTCTAGCTTGTTCCTCCCGATCGCGTGGCTGGACCATCATGATCATGATGTTTTGGCCAGCTCATTCATCATGATCGTGTAGGGTCCCTCGTGATGGCAATGAAGGACCCTTGGCAGCTATATAAGCTGCAAACTTCATTTTCTTCTTCATTTTTCTGGGTTTCCTCTATTGATAAGATCCCAAGCTCTGATCCTAAGCTCAATTTTCCATCCCTCTTGGTCGTGTAAGTCTACTTGTACCCCTCTTCTCTTTTCCATTACTTAATTCTCAATGTTTTCATTAATTTCCATTGGTTTCCCTTTTAAATTCTCCTTGAACTAGTAGGACTTTGGGGTTGTTTTGAGCCCTGATATGAGTCTCGTTCATGCCTAACTTTTGAGCATGGATTCCTAAACCCATTTTGAACATAATTGTGAATTTTATCTTCCATTTTGTTGCGTGGGCCCTGAGGGTTATTTTTTAATCCGATTTTGGCCCGATTTTCCGTATAGTAATATGGGTGTCATTCTTCTCGTCTTGACACCTGAATTATGTTCTTAATAGTGTGGCAGCTTTTTGAGGCTATTCAGAAGAGGAAGGAACATGAGTGATTGTTCATGTTTTGCAGTTCATCCCCGAGATAGGTTATGATTTACTTTCCTAGACTGAGTTTAGCTAGGTTTTTATATCTTATAAATTACTTGAACGTTAAGTTGGATCTTAGGGTAGAAAGAGGCTTAAATCCTATGATTGTATAAATTGGCCATTTTGGATCGTAGATTAAAATTATTGTTTATCCTTAGTTTAGGAGTTCGTAAAGTTGTTATGACTAGGCTAGAATCCTTAGTATGCTTTTAAGAGGTTTTAGAGGTAGAGTAGATACTTTTAGTTATTTTTGTAGTTATTTCCGTTCCTTCTGCTTTATTTACCATCGTGTGTAATTGTGGGCCCGAGGCTATAACTCAGATTGGATGGAGTTCCAAGTCAGTTCTCTTGGTTGGAGGGTGTTTTGCCCTATTTTGCCTTATTGTGTGATGTATACTCTGAATTTGGAAATTTACCTATCCTACTGTATTTACATGCCTAGCAGTACAGAAAGAAAGGGAGTTTTGAGATTTTGGACTAAACTTGAGAATTTCCATGTTTATCATGATTTTTGGATGTTTAAAGGAACTATCTTGGGTTTTCTACTGATTTTGGAAAGGAAAGAAAAAGTACCACTTTTTATGCCAGTTCAAAAGACGTTCCTGGACCTTTTCTTACTTTTTATGCCAGTTCGAGGGACGTTTCCGGACCTTTTCTCCATTTACTTTTCTAGTAATGAGTCTGATGATCGATTTTGGGCACCTCGATGAGCACATATCCGGGTTTTATTTTCTATGCATATGTTAATGAGTCCGAGGTTAAATTACGGGCACCCCGGGGCGCCAGATACTGGGTTTTTACTTTTTATATATTCATGCATCACATCATCCCCCATTTTATTACATTAGCTTGAGTGTACTTGGATTGTTTGTTGCCTTGGCTATTATTATTACCTTCTTCTCTGTTATCTCGGTTAGTCTTATTTCTAGTTGATAACTAGATTTAGGTGGATCCTTGTAGCTAGCTTAATTTCTTGTAATTTATATTATATATAATCTTTCTGCGCTCGGTCGGCCTATAATTCCTACTGGGTACCTATTTTTTTGGTACTCATACTACCACTGCATCTTTTTCTGATGTAGCACCTAGTACGAGCCACCCTCATTGATCCTCCTATTATTCGAGGCCAGCTGCTGTTCAGAGCATGGTGAGCTCTCGGTGTTTTGGAGACTTTTATTGCTTTACATCTATCATTCTATCTATATTTTGTATTTTGGATAGACAGGGTTTGTTGTATAGCTACTCCGTACTTTAGATGCTTTGTACTGGTGACACCTGGTCCTGGGTTGGTTCTTGTGTATATATTATCTTCTCAATCACTTTAGGGCCATATTTGTATATTTATTACAGTTGGTATGTATCTATACTTTTGGCCCCTATTTCCTTATTTTTCTCTTCCGTTTTCCTTACTTGAACTCCTTTATTTTATCTTCTGGATTTGTTAGGTTGGCTTGCCTACTGAGGGATTATGAAGGTGACATTATGGCTTAGTTTTTGGTTGTGACAAAGTGGTATCAGAGCTCTAGGTTCACCGGTCTCGCCAGTACAAGAGTAAAGTGTCTAGTAAAGTCTTTTGGATGGGTACGATAACGTCCGTATCCAATCTGCGAGAGGCTGTAGGACATTCCTAGGAAGGATTCCATATTGTTTGATTCCTTATTGTGCGCCCTTGAATTTATCAACTTTTAAGTATCCTTGTTTCACTCTTTCTCAGATGGTTCAGACGATATAAACAAACGGTGAGGATGAGACACCTGCACCTACAGTTAGAGCCCCAGCTAGGGGACGAGGTAGAGGTTGACCCAGAGGTTGAGGTAGGGGATGGACTGTGGTGCCAGCTCAGGCCTTGACTAGGTTACCGTCACCAGAGCCTGATATTATGGTTGAGGAGGTACAATATAAGCCAGAGAGTATGGGGCCAACCCAACACTTGGTAGGTTTCGTGGCTACTCTAGTGCTACAGGACACCTTGGTTTTCTTACTTGAGTTCCTTGAGGGTATGTCTCCACCATCAGTTTTCCCCGGTACTCTGATTAGTTCTCAGGTCAGAGATGAGGCTCAAACTTCAGCCCAAGCAGCGAGACAGGGTTTAGGAGCACACCCTTCTACTGTGGCTTTCCGATTGGAGTTATTGCTATTCCTTATTATTGCTCCACCTATTCCAGTTGGGCTCGTTAGATGCTTTGTAGGTTTTTGAGATTGGGTCCTCCAAGGTTTTCAGGTGCTCCTAGGGAGGATGTGCACGAGTGTCTGACTAGTTGCCGGGAGAGATTGCATAATCTTGGGTTGGTTGGGTCGCACAGAGTAGATTAAACTGAATTTAAGCTGGATGGTCTAATAAAATAGTGATGGAGGTCATATGTAGCTTGCAGGCCAGTCGGGTCACCTTCAGTTACTTGGTCCCAATTCTTCACAGCTTTTCTGGAGAAGTATGTATCGCGCAGCTTGAGAGAGAGGTTGATGGATTAGTTTTCTAGGTTAGATCAGGGCTCCATGTCTATTTTAGAGTACGAGGTTTTCTTCCTTGAGTTGTCTAGGCATGCCACCATGATTCTGCCCACCGAGCATAAGAGGTTGCATCGCTTTGTCCGAGGATTGACTTTACAACACCACTTGGCTACAGAGGGTATGGTAGCATCACGCTAGTCCTTACTGGAGGTAGTAAACCATGCCTGTACCATTGAGAGTGTACTTCACAAGGCCCAAGGGGGTAGCGATAAGAGGCCCCACTATCAGGGCAGTTTCAGTATTTCACAGAAACGTGGTAGGGGCTACTTTTTTAGGGATCAGTACAAGCAATATTTACAGTCGAGCTGGATTATTCATGCAACATTACAGATTGCTGAGGGTCAGATTAGCCAGAGTATTATCCCAGCTTCACAAGGTGCTTATTTAGGGCCCACAGGTCGTGGTAGTCATTCTTATTCAGCCGGGTCTTCACAGTGGGGTATGTTTGGCTGGGGTTGTTTTTAGTTTGGTTAGATGGGCCACTTTGCTAGAGAGTGTCCTTCAGTGCAGCACCATAGATGACATGATCAGAGTGCTCAGGACCATAGAGCTCCAGCACCACCATCCAGAGGCGGTACACAAGGTAGTAGGGGTAGTCCTCAGGGTGCTGGAGGTGGTCCTCAGTCTGGTAGATCATGTAGTCATGAAAATCAGAGCCACATGTAAGTAGTTCTAGGCCAGACAGATGGTGAGGCTTCAGATGCTGTCATCACAGGTACGATCTTTGTTTGTCATTATTCTGCTTCTTCTTTGTTTGATCCAGGGTCTATATTCTCCTATGTATCTTCTTATTATTCTATCGTCTGGAGTTTACTTATGAGTCTTTGGTTGCGCCCTTGTGTGTAGCTACCTAAGTAGGAGATTCTTTAGTAGTGGATCAAGTGTATTGGGATTGTGCGGTGACTATCCTGAGGTATGACATGTGGGTAGACCTGATTGTGCTAGATATGATTTTTTCGATGTGATCTTAGGCATGGATTAGTTGTCTCCCTACCATGCGGTTTTTGATTACTTCACCAAGACCATTACTCTATAGATACCTAGTATCCCTCCTATAGTATGAAAGGGTGTTATCTATAGAAGGGTGTCGATAGCCATATGCCGAGGGGAATTATATCTTTCCTAAGCACCCAACGGTTGGTTGGGAAGGTATGCTTAGTCTATCTTGTCTACGTCTATGATACTAGTGCCACCACACCTTCACATGAGTCAGTTCCTGTGGTTTGCGAGTATTTAGATGTGTTTCTTTCTAATCTACCGGGTCTTTCTCCTAATTGTGAAATTGACTTCGGTATTGATGTTGAGCCGTGCACTCGACACATTTCTATTCTGCCATATCAGATGGCACCAGCTGAGTTGAGAGAGCTTAAGGATCAGCTCCAGGATCTGTTGAGTAGAGGGTTTATCAAGCCTTGTATATCTCTATGGGGTGCCCAGTTCTGTTTGTGAAGAAAAAGGATAGGTACATGCGTATATGTATCGACTATAGGCAGTTGATTAAGGTGATAGTTAAGAAAAGATATCTGATGCCATGTATTGATGATTTGTTTGACTAGCTACAGGGTGCAACGGTGTTCTCTAAGATAGACTTGAGGTCCGGGTATCACCAGTTAAGGATTAAGGCTGCGGATAACCCAAAGACTGCATTTAGGACTCGATACAACTATTATGAGTTCCTAGTCATGTCTTTTGGGATGACTAATTCCCCAACAATGTTCATGGAGTTGATGAACTATGTGTTCAGAGCCTACTTGGACTCCTTTGTGATTCTATTCATCGATGACATTTTGATATATTTGAGGACTAGAGAGGAGCATGGGCAATATCTGAGAGTTGTGCTTCAGACCTTGTGATACCATTAGTTATATGCCAAATTCACTAAGTGTGAGTTTTGACTTGAGTTTGTGGCATTCTTGGGGCATGTGGTGTCCAAGGATGGGATTATGGTGGATCCGATGAAGATTGTTGTAGTTCGTGATTGGGCTAAGCCTACTTCTCCTATCGAGGTTTATAGTTTCGTCGGGTTGGTAGGTTACTACAAATGATTTGTGGATGGGTTTTCTTCTATAACAACTTTGTTGAATAGATTGACTTAGAAGAATATTCCCTTCTAGTGGTTAGATGAGTGCGAGGTGAGATTTCTAAAGCTCAAGGCCTTATTGACTTCAACTCTGATTCTTACTCTTCCAGTCGAGGGTCAGGGGTTTACAGTGTATTGTGATGCTTTAGGTTTTAGTTTGGGTTGTGTATTGATGCAACAGGGTCGAGTTATTGCTTATGCTTCTATACAGTTGAAGGTTAACGAGAGAAACTACCCCACTGATGACTTGGAGGTATCAACGGTAGTCTTTGCATTGAAGATTTGGAGGCATTATATGTATGGCATGAATTGTGAGATCTTCACTGACCATCATATTCTTCAGTACATATTCAGCCAAAAGGATCTAAATTTGAGGCAGCACAGGTGGTTGGAGTTACTGAAAGACTATTACGTCTCCATTCTTTATCATCCGAGCAAGGCAAATGTGGTAGCAGATGCCTTGAGCTGGAAGGCAATGAGTATGGGTAGTTTGGCATTCTTAGAAGTAGAGGAGCGACCTTTAGCTTTGGACATCCAGTACTTGGCTAACAGGTTGGTTAGACTTGATATTTTTGAGCCAAGACGTATTTTTGCTTATGTTAAGGGTAGATCTTCTTTGTTGGAGCAGATTCAGGCATAACAGTTTGATGATGCGAGGTTGAGTATCATTCGTGATAAGGTGTTGAGGAGTGAAGCTAGGAAGGCGACCTTAGATTCGGATGGTGTTTTGAGGATTGAGGGTTGTATCTGTGTTCCTAGAGTTGGTGACCTTGTTAGATTGATCTTAGAGGAGGCTCATTGTTCTAGGTATTCTATTCATCCGAGCGCAGCTAAGATGTATCTTGACTTGAGGCAGCACTACTAGTGGAGTGGAATAAAGAGGGATATTTTAGCGTTCGTGTCTAGATCCTTGAACTATCAGCAGGTGAAGTTTGAGCACCAGAGACCAGGTGGTTTGATTCAGAGGCTACCCATTCTGCAGTGGAAATAGGAGCATATAGCTATGAACTTTGTAGTTGGTTTGCCATGTACTTTGCAGAGATTTGATTCTATTTGGGTCATCATGGATAGGTTGACAAAGTCTTCCCACTTTCTACCGGTTCTAACTTTCTACATTTCCGAGAGGTTGGCCTAGATTTACATTCGTGAGATTGTCCATTTGTATGGTGTGCCAGTTTTTATCATTTCTGACTGTGGTACCCATTTTACTTTGTGTTTCTGGAGGTCTATTCAAATGGAGTTCCTAGAGTTAAGATTAGTACTAGTTTTCATCCGCATACTGATGGTCAGTCAGAGCACACGATTCAAGTTCTAGAGGATATGTTACGAGCCTGTGTTATTGATTTTGAGGGTCAGTAAGACCAGTGCTTAACCTTGGCATAGTTTGCATATATTAATAGTTACCATTCCAGCATCTAGATGGCCCCATTTGAGGCATTGTATGGTAGGCAGTGCAGATCTCTGGTGGGTTAGTTTGATGCCTTCTAGGTTAGACCATGGGGTACTGACCTGCTTCGTGATTCTATGGATAGAGTTAGGGTTATCCAGGAGAGACTTCACACTGCCCAGAGTAGGTAGAAGAGTTATGCTATCCGGAGAGTTTGAGATTTAGAGTTCATGGTTGGTGATCGTGTGATCCTTCGGGTGTCTCCCATGAAAGGCATGATGAGGTTTGGGAGGAAGGGTAAGTTCAGTTCTAGGTTCATTGGACCATTTGAGATCCTTTATTGCATTGGGGAGGTTGCTTATGAGTTGTCCTTGCCTCCTGCTCTTTCCAGTGTTCACCCAGTTTTTCATGTTTCTATGTTGTGGTGGTATATTCTTGATGTGTCTCACGTGCTTCAGCGGGATTCTTTTCAGTTGGATGAGTCTCTAGCCTTTGAGGAGGAGCCTGTTGCTATTTTGGACAAGCATGTTAGGAAGTTGAGGTCCAAGGAGATTCCTTCTATTAATGTTTAGTGGAAGTATTGTCTTGTTGGGGAGGCTACTTGGGAGATTGAGACCGACATGTAAACCTGCTATCCTCGCCTTTTCGAGCCTTCAGGTACTATTCTTTCCTTAACATTCGAAGATGAAAGTCCTTTTAGTAGTGGATGTTGTAATGACTCTCAAGGTCATTTTATATTTTTCATGCTTTTCCCGTATTTCTTGCTTTCCCTCAGTGGCTAGAGGTCATTTATGACATGCCAGGACTGACAATTCGGTGCCTGGGCCATTCATTAGGTCGTTATGACCATTTCCCTTGTTTAGAACTTAAACTTAGGAAATCTTTGAGTTCGGTCAACATTCTTGGTAAACATGCTTGGAATCAAATTTTGATAGTTCTGTTATCTCTGGAGCGTGGATTTTGATCTAGTTTGACCTTTGGTCGGTGTATGTGAGTTTTTGGTTTGGTTTTATCTTATTTTCTGTATTTTCAGGCCAGTTGTGTCTGTAGGGTTGACTTGGGTCAACATTCGGAGAAGACGACCTCGGATGGAAATTCTGTCAGCGCTGTTAGCTCTGAAATGTTGACTTTGGGCTAGAGGGACCTTTGGTTTGGGTCCCGAGGCTTTCAGACTCATTTTGGGCTGTTGAGTTCCATTTTGGTAAAATTGGTTTTAGGCATGAGGCCCACTTTTTGTTAAAATGATCTCCGTTGGGAATTTCATTAATTCTGTTAAGTCCAAAATGCCATTTTTGGTACGATAGTATAGTTTATTTGCACGCACGGGGTCCCGGATGAGTCCCGAGGGCCCATCCAAAGGCTTTTAGCCTTAGAGTTTTGCTGGTTGTTGTTGCGTGTTGCAGAACATTTTGGTCATCGCGATCGCGAGGTGGCCGTCGTGTTCGTGATGGTCTAGCTTTTTTACCATTGCAATCGCAAAGGTGGTTGCTCACGATCTCGATGAAGATCGGCTGGGAACAGGTCCAGCTTGTTCCTCGCGATCGTGTGGCTACATCATCGTGATCGTGATGGTCTGGCCAACTCCTTCGTCTCGACTGCAGGGGGTCCCTCAATACCGCAATGAAGGACCTCTGGCAGCTATATAAGCTGCCAACTTCATTTTCTTCTTTATTTTTTCAGGTTTCCTCCATTGATAAGCTTTATATCTCTGATCCTAAGCTCAATTTTCCATCCCTACTGGTCTGGTAAGTCTCCTTGTATCCCTCTTGTCTTTTCTATTACTTAATTCTCATTGTTTTCGTTAATTTCCGTTGGTTTCCCTTTTAAATTCTCCTTGAACTAGTATGACTTCGGGGCTCAAAATGATTCCCATTTCGCCCAACTTTTGAGAATAGGTTCCTAAACCCGTTGTTAACATAATTATGATTTTTTTTCTATTTCATTGCGCATGCCCCGAGGGTCATTTCTTGACCTAATTTCTAGCCTGATTTTCCATATAGCAATATGGGTGTAAGTTTTCTCGTCTTGAAACTTGGATTATGTTCTTGATAGCGTGACAGCTTTCTGAGGCTGTTCGAAAGGGGAAGGCACATGAGTGACGGTTCGTGTTTTGCAGTTTGGCCCCGAGGTAGGTTACAGTTTACTTTCCTAGATTGAGTTTAGCTAGATTTTAATATCTTATAAATTACTTGAACGTTAGGTTGGATCTTAGGGTAAAAATAGGCTTAAATATTATAATTGTATAAATTGGCCATTTCAGATTGTAGATTAGAATTATTACTGTTTATCCTTAGATTAGGAGTTCGTAAAGTTGGTCTGACTAGCCTATAATCCTTAGTATGCTTTTAGGAGGTTTTAGAGGTAAAGTAGATGCTTTCAGTTTTTTTCATAGTTATTTCGTTCCTTCTGCTTTATTTATCATCGTGTGTAACTATGGTCCTGAGGCCATAGCACGGATTGGATGGAGTTCCAGATCAGTTCTCTTGGTTGGAGAGTGTTTTGCCCTATTTTGCCTTTTTGTGTGATGTATTCTCTGAATTTTTAAATTTACTTGTCATACTGCATTTACATGCCTGGCGATACAGAAAGGAAAGGGAATTTCGGAATTTTGGACTAAACTTGAGAATTTCCATGTTTATCAGGATTTTTGAATGTTTAAAGGAAATATCTTGGTTTTTCTATGGATTTTGGAAAGGAAAGGAAAAGTACCACTTTTTATGCTGGTCCGAGGGACGTTCGCGAACCTTTTCTCCATTTACTTTTCTGTTGATGAGTCCGGTGATCGATTTTGGGCACCCTGATGAGCACATATCCAGGTTTTACTTTTTATGCATAGGTTCATGAGTCCGAGGTTAAATTCCGGGCACCCAAGGGAACCTGATACTAGGTTTTTACTTTTTATACATTCATGCATCACATCATCCATCATTTCATTGCATTAGCTTGAGTGTACTTGGATTGTTTGTTGCCTTGACAATTATTATTAATACTTTCTTCTCTGTTAGCTCGGTTAGTCTTATTTCCAGTTAATAACTAGATTTAGGTAGATCCCTGTAGCTACCTTATTTTTCTGTAATTTATATTATATATTATCTTTCTGTACTCGGTTGGCCTATGATGCCTACTGGGTACCCATTGTTTTGGTACTCATACTACACTCTGCATCTTTTTCTGATGCAGCACCTAATACGAGCCACCATCGTTGATCCTCCTATCGTTCGAGGCCAGCTGTTGTTCGAATTCGTGGTGAGCTCCCCGTGTTTTGGAGACTTTTACTGCTTTCCATCTATCATTTTCTCTATATTTTGTATTTTGGATTGACAGGGTTTGTTGTATAGGTACTCCATACTTTAGACGTTTTTGTACTGATGGCAACAGGTCTGGGGTTGGTTCTTGTGTATATATTGTCTTCTCGGTCACTTTAGGGCCATTTATGTATATTTATTACAGTTGGTATATATCTATACTATTGGCCCCTATTTACTTATAATTCTCTTCCACTTTCGTTACTTAAACTGCTGCATTTGTTAAGTTAGCTTGCCTACTGGGGGGTTATGTAAGCGTCATCATGGCCCGGTTTTGGGTCATGACAGTCTCATAACGTAAAGCTGGAATTCATGGAATTATATAGTAAGACTGGGATCACTCTCTGAAGCAATTGCTTTTCGTTCTAGGAGTTGAGCATGGATGTGAATCCACATGAAGTGAATGAACCTAGTCATGAGCATGGCACAAATACGTCTAAGTTTAGTGTCATCTTGACTGGAGTACTAGGAAATCCACTAGAATAAGAATGGATCAATATACCATCATAACTCTTTTCTGGAATTCTATGCTAGTTGAGTCGCAATACTCGACTTGGTTCTTCATCCTATCTTCTCCCCCTTATCTCAAAGTCAACATTCTAAGTCTATAGATCTCTTCTCCAAACTGGGTAATAATCGATTTCTTTGTAAGTCGGGCTGTCACTACACATATGAATGCTAGACTCTCCCTCAATCACTATATATGCAGATACTAAAACTTCTTGCTAGGACTTCTTTATGAGGTAATCTGCTAACTTCCCTTTTTCCTATAAGGCTATCATTGTAGGATTCATACCCTTACTATCTTATCAACATCATACACCCAATTCTCTATACACCCGAATTGAAAGGGTTAAAGCTTATATTAAGAGGCTCAAGATAATCTATCGTATCTAAAATTCCTAGCTATAGCTCTCAGGGACACCATATAATACATACCTATCATTATCCATACTACTCCACTCAAGAATACTAAACTTGACACACATATCACTTTAGGAGCTTAGAATCTTGTGCAACAACATACGACTGTGGGTATACTTCATTCTTTATTAAACTCAGCTTTTCTTCACCTAATGACTTAGCCCCCAATCACCTATCTATCCCTATACAACATATGTATATCTTGCTTAAATCTTAACACTTTCCACAAGTCATTGACTTAATCTCTTGCATATACTTTATCGAGCCTACTAGATCAAATCCACTCAACTAGCATTAAAACTCTCATACTATCACCCTTCTCACCACATGGATCATTTAAGGTTCAAATTTAGTGTTTAGTACTTAAACATGGATAGAAACATAACTTCTCATAAACTACACCAACTACATCTACAAGATAAAATAATTGAGAAACACTATTCCACTGAGTTTATGACAAAATAATTAACCCTAACCACACCTCCTATCTAACTTCCGCCTAAAAGAACATTTTTTTCATGACATTACTACTACTCCTTACTACCTCATTATACATCTCTTTCCTAAACAAGATTCATACCATTGTGAAAACCACGGGTCCTCTCTTAAAACTCATAAGATACCATCTAAATCTACCAATGTCACGCCCCAAGGTTACTCCCTAGATGTAACATAGGACTTGGGCCCACAAGTTCCCCAAGCTAACCCTTGGTCATAGAATTCTCAAGCATAACAAAGATAAGTGGAAGCATAATAGATAAAGTCGGAAAAACATAGATGGATAATCAATTCAAACAGAAATACAAAATTCATAAGAAGACTCAAATATTGTCTATGTATGAAAAGCCTCTACTCAAGACATAAGGAGTTGCTAGGACAAGACCCTAGCTAACTCAAAATATGGAATGAAAAGCTAACACAGCTTAAAACATAACTAGTCCTCGACCTAAGAGGACTTACCAACAACTAACAAATAGAGTGGCCTGGAAACTCTAGCCACGTGTCTGGAAAGGAACACCTGAATCTGCATCATCAAGGAATGCATCACAAGATATGAGTCAGTACTATAGGATGTACCGAGTATGTGAGCGATGCATGAGTCATGATAAAAATAGTTTAAAACATGCTTAAGAATTAACTTGTTACTTAAAGAAGGGCCATGAATAATATCAAGGTATAAGACATAAAACATAAAAATAAATCTTAAGTTTCATAGTATAGAATCATATAACTTCATAACTTGAAAATAACACGTGGGAGTTTCTTTTAACCGACATAAACCATGCTGAGCTACATGGAGTCCGATATATCAGCCCCATCGAAAGGACCCAATATACCTTGCCAGGGTATAGAGGCATGACATGTGGCGTGATCACTAAATCTGATGCTCAAGAGAGGGGACTTAGAACCTACGGGGGCACGTAGTTCTGGGACCTTGGGTACTCTTATCCGGTCCAACTCGGTGCTAAATACTACTCCCAAAACATAAAACATGTGCTCATATAGATGTGCCATATCTGATGCCAAACTTGTTCATAACTTGTTCATAACTTGTTCATAGCTTGTTCATACTTGTTTATACTTTTTCATAACCCGGATCGTCATACTACTAATGAGTTTTAGTTTAGAAAATGACTCATGAGCATTGATGGAAAATCGGGTGTCTTGTCTTGCATAATACGTCATAACATGAAAAACTTGCATACTTCATGACTTGTAAAACTTTGCATGACTCTAGTTCAATTTCATAATACATAGATTTTCATAGAATATAGGAACTAGGCATGCACATGCTTGAAAACCCATAAGGGACATGCTATTAGAAATCTAATTTGCTTAAATCAATCTTCATGCATGTAGGAATTTCCATGGTTAAACTTCAATTCATGAAATAAGAGTTAGCATGTAAAACCCATGTGAAATCATGAAATTTAATAGTAATTTCATAACCAAATCATAATAAGATCATATTTAGCAAAACCCATAAGAATTGGATAAGAACCCTAATTTTAAGATCATGAAATCAAAATTTGAATTAGGGGTTTTGGGAACAAGGTTGAAAGGAACCCATTGTTGATTACCCTCATACCTTGATTGAAGATAACCCACTTGAATTGAAAAGACTTAGGAGGCTTGAACTCGGAGCTTGAGACTTGAAGCTTAGAGAAGAATTTTCCTTTTTGGGAGAAGAGTGAAGTAATGAGAAGGAACTTAGGTTAATGAGGGTGAAAATCCTTCTTGAAATAGTCAAAATGACATCATTTAGGAGTTAAAAGAGTGGATAATAACTAAAATATCCCTGGCACTTAATTAGGAAAACTCTCTTAAAAACCCGGCTTTAGGTTCCACGAGTTCCTTCCACGGACCGTAGAACTAATAACGGCTCATGGAATAGGGTCGTGGTTCCTGAGCCAAAACTCCAGGCTGATGAAGATATTCTATGGCTTAACAGGATGGTTCGTGAGAACTCCCACGAGTCGTAGAACCCAGTCGTGATTCTGGGTAGCTTGGATGGTCTCAGGTCCAGTTCCACGAGTCAACAGAACGACTCGTAGAAACTTCTACGAGTCGTGGAACAGACTCATGGTTCCTGGGGAACTTGACTACTCTCTGTCTGAGTTCCACGTGTTGATTCCACGACCCGTGGAAACTTCCACGAGTCGTGAAGCTGACTCATGGTACTCAGAACTGAGGATGGCCTGCAAGACTAGAATCACGAGTTACTTCCACGACTCGTCGAACCACCCACTGCTCGTGGATTTGACCCGTGTTTCCTAGAACTTCAAAATTTTCTGCAAGTTCTGAGTTTACAAGATGGGTTTTTTCTGGGGTGTTACAATATCTCCCCCTTGAGATTATTCATCACCGAAAGAAGACTTAGCAACGGAAACTGAAGAGAAAATAGCCCAACCAGCAACAAAACAAGGACATCAAGGAATAAACATGAAAACTGCACTTTCCAACTTGAAAACATGATAAACTAACTTCGTAAAACATGGATGCATGCTAGAATCATAAGACGACTGGTGGAATAGGATCGGAGGGACATACTAAGGAGGAAACTAGTACCTCAAGATGGAACTGAGTTGGAAGGAAAGAGAAGAGGATATTTGGCCTTCATGGCCTCTTCCGCTTCCAAAGTAGCTCCTTCAACAAGTGGATTTCTCCAAAGTACTTTTATCGAAGCAACTTCTTTGTTCCTCAACCTCTGAATCTAACGATCAAGGATCTCCACGGGAACCTTCTCATAGGTGATGCTATCCTTCACACCCATATCCTCCAAAGGGACAATCAAGTTTGAATCACCAACACCCTTATTCAACAAGGAAACATGAAAAACGGGATGAATCGCTTCCAACTCTGATGGAAAATCCAACTCATAAGCAACCTTACAAACTCTCCTTAGAATCCGATAAGGACCTACAAAACGGGTACTAAGCTTCCCTTTCTTGCCAAACCTTATCACACCCTTCATGGGTGACACCATAAGGAAGACCCAATCCTCAACCTTAAATTCTAACTCCCTTCTCCTCACATCCGCATAAGATTTCTGTTGACTCTGAGCGGTCTCCAACATCTCCCTAATAAGATGAACCTTCTCCATAGTCTCATGAACCATATCTGGACCAATCAAGGATGCCTCACCTACCTAAAACCAACCAATAGGGAATCTATATCTCCGGCCATAAAGTGCATCATATGGAGCCATCTAGATGCTAGAGTGAAAGCTGTTGTTGTAGGCAAACTCGATAAGAGGTAAGTGATCATCCAAATTACCTTTGAAATCAATCACACATGCTCTCAACATATCCTTCTAACTCTGAATAGTACGCTCTGCCTGGACATCTGTCTGAGGATTAAAAGTTGTGTTAAGCATCACCTAAGTACCAAGACCTTTCTGAAACAATCTCCAAAACTGAGATGTACACTGAGGACCTCTATCAGAAATGATAGACAAGGGAACACCATGCAATTGAACTATCTCCCAAATATAGATTCTGCCATAGTCGTTTGTTGAATCAGTAGTCTTAACAGCCAAGAAGTGGGATGACTTAGTCATCCAGTCGACAATCACCCAAATGGAATCATGTTGCCTTCCAGTACAAGGAAGACCAGTAATAAAGTCCATATTGATTGCTTCCCATTTACAAGTGGGAAGGTCAATATCTTGAATCATGCCACCCGACCTTTGATGCTCCACCTTTACTTGTTAATAGTTGGGACACTTAGCCACAATTCCGACTATGTCCCTCTTCATACTATTCCACCAAAATACTTCTCATAGATCATGGTACATCTTAGTAGCACCCAGATGAATGGAATATGTAGAACTTTGAGCCTTAGTCAAAATTTGTTGTCTCAACCCATTTACATCTGGCACACATAAGCGACCCTGGTAATGAAGCACACCATCTCCCCCTTGGGAGAAAACCTCCACCCGCTGCTGATGAACTTCACCTTTAAGATGAAGTAGAATGGGATCCTCATCTTGCTTTGCCTTCACCTCAGCTACCAAAGATGATTCAGCACCATTTTGTACAATCACACCACCTTCTATCAAGTCCATAAGGCAAACTCCGAACCGAGCTTGCCTATGAACTTCTTTAAACAATTCCTTCTTCCCATCATTAACGGAAGACACACTTCCCATGGACAGTCTACTCAAAGTATCCGCCACAATATTGGCCTTACCCGGATGGTAAAGCACACTCATATCATAATCCTTAAGAAGCTCAAGACATCTCCTTTGTCACAAATTTAATTCCTTTTAAGTGAACACATACTGAAGACTCTTATGATAGGTGAATACATCCACATGCATACCATACAAGTAATGTATCCAAATCATCAAAGCAAAGACCACGACTGCCAACTCAAGGTCATGAGTAGGATAGTTTTTCTCATGAGTCTTAAGCTGTCTCGAAGCATACGCAATCACTTTACCACGCTGTATCAAAACACAACCCAAACCAATCCTAGAAGCATCACAATACACCACAAAATCATCTAGGCCCTCGGGTAGAGCTAACACTAGAGCTGTGGTCAATCTAGTCTTCAATTCCTGAAAGTTCTTCTAACACAAGTCGGACAACTGAAATTTTACCTTATTCTGAGTCAATCGGGTCAAAGGGGCAGCAATGGAAGAAAATCCTTCCACAAACCTCCCGTAGTAACCAGCGAAACCCAAAAAGCTCCTTATTCAGATGGGGAAGTAGGTCTAGGCCAGTTCTTTACTGCCTATATCTTTTGAGAATCAACCCGAATACCATCTTTAGTCACAACATGACCCAGAAAAGCAACAGACTGCATCCAAAACTCACACTTGCTAAACTTAGCAAACAACTGTATATCCTAAAGAGTTTTTAACACAACCCTTAAGTGATCCGCATGCTCCTCCTCACTTCGAGAGTAAATGAGGATATCATCAATGAAAATAATCACAAACATATCCAAATACAGCTTGAACACACGGTTCATCAAATCCATAAAACCTGCAGGAGCATTTGTTAGACCAAAAGACATCATAACAAATTCATAATGACCATACCGAGTCCTGAAGGCTGTCTTTGGAATATCACACTCCCTAACCCGAAGCTGATGATAACTGGATCTAAGGTCGATCTTGGAGAAGAAACTAGCACCCTGAAGCTGATCGAACAAGTCATCAATCCTAGAAATGGGATACTTATTCTTGATTGTGACCTTGTTCAACTAACGATAATCAATACACATTCTAAAAGAACCATCCTTCTTTCGAATGAACAAAACTGGGGTACCCCATAGAGAAATGCTAGGCCTGATGAAACCTTTATCAAGAAGATCCTTCAACTGATCCTTCAACTCTTTAAGTTCCGCGGGAACCATTCTATAGGGAGGAATAGATATAGGATCCATATTTGGGAGAAGATCTATCCTAAAGTCTATCTCCCACTTAGGAGGGACTCTGGGCAAATCCTTGGGAAACACTTCTGGAAACTCATTCACAATAGGAACATACTGAAGGGATGTGGTTTCAGACTCCGTGTCCATAACCCGCACTATGTGATAAACATACCCCTTTGAAATTATCTTCCTAGCCTTAAGATAAGATATGAAATCACCTTTCGAGGAAGGAGGACTACCTTGCCATTCTAAAATGGGTTTATTTGGAAACTTGAAACTGACAGCCCAAGTACGACAATTAACAAAAGCATAACATGCATACAACCAATCCATACCAAGAATGATATCAAAATTAGTCATCTCCAACTCTACTAGATCCACTGAAGTTACTCTATGAAGGACTGAGATAGGGCAATCTCGGTAGATTCTTTTGGCTAAGACTGACTCACCAACAGGAGTAGAAACACAAAAGGGTTCTGAAAGCAATTCAGGACATATTTCAAATTTACATGCCACATAAGGGTTCATAAAAGATAAGGAAGAACCAGCGTCCAACAAAGCATACACATCAAAATAGAAGACTTTCAACATACCAGTAATAACATCTGGGGAACCCCCCTGATCCTGATGAGAGGACATAGCATAAAGGTGATCCTGGCGCTGACCACCAAAACTAGAAGTTGTGCCCTGCTGGGCTGGTCTACCTCCTGAAACTGCTGGGGTAGACTGAGTCCTACCTCCCTGTCCCTTTCTAGCTAAAGGAAAATCTTTGATACGATGTTCAGGTTGTCCACAACCAAAGCAACCCTCTTTACCAGCCAAGCACTCACCGGGGTGATTCTTCCTACACTTGCTATAACGGGGAAAGAAGGCCCTTTTGCACCACTTCCCTAAGAATGGGAATAGGAACCAGATCCTCTACCACCCTGATCATGACGAGGCTTCTGAGCCTGGGTAGGAGCACTAGTAGAAGAATGCACGGATCTTGATGACTTCTTCTGGAAAGAAGGGCGATACCCACTTCCGGACCTGTGATGACTAAAGCCTGATCCCTCAGATCTAGCTCTCTTGTTCTCTCTCACTATCTCCCTAAGCTTGTAACCCTCAATATGATGGGCATGAGTCATGAGTCGGGAAATATTCATATCACTCAAAAGCAAAGCATACCTATACTCTTTCTTCACCATATCAGAAACCCCATATATAAACTTGCTCATTTGATCATGCGGGTACGCTACCATGGAGGGAGCATATCTAGACAACTGAGTGAACTTCAGACTATACTCTTGAACTAACATCGACCCCTGTCTCAAGTTCACAAATTCCTCCACCTTCGCGTGCCTCAACTCTCGAGGAAAGAACCTATCAAGGAAGGTCCTCTCAAAACACTCCCAAGTCATGGGGACCGCGTCCCTCACCCTAGCCTCCTTCCATTGCATAAACCAAATATGGGCTACATCCTTGAGTTGATAGGATGCAAGCTCAACATAATCAACCCCACCCACTTGCATAACCTCGAATATCTTCTTCACATTATCAGTAAAGTTGAGCGGGTCCTCACTCACTTTCAAACCCCAAAATTTGGGTGGGTTCATTCGGACGAAGTCACAAACTTGGGTCGCTACCCCACCTTGAGGATGAATGGGGGCAGAAGCCTACTGATTGGCCTGAGTGGCCAAAGTCTAGGCTAGAAAATGGATGGCATTTCTTAACTACTCATTCGTGACATCGGGGACCAAAGTAGGAGGAACAATATTCCGAGCGGCTCAAGGAGGCATAGCACGTCAAGGAGGCATAATCTGAAACATATAAGATGAGGATTAGAGGAACATAAGAGTTAAGCTCTATCGCACAACATGATCATGAAAGAAGTGAAGTTTTCTAAGACATCTCATAGCTTCACTCTCATTTGTGTGGCGCACTTCACACACATGAAAAAGATTCTACTCGATGCGGCTTTCACACATCCTAGGACTCTTGAACCTGAGGCTCTGATACCATGTTTATCATGCCCTGAGGTTACCCCTAGACGTAACACAAGACTTGGGACCACAAGTGCCCTAAGCTAACCCTTGGTCATAACATTCTAAAGCATAACAAAGATAAGCGAAAGCATAATAGATAAAGTCAGAATAACATAGATGAATAATCAAGTCAAATAGAAATACAAGATCCATAAGAAGACTCGAATACTGTCTATGTCTGAAAAGCCTCTACTCAAGACATAAGGAGTTGCTAGGACAAGACCCTAGCTAACTCGAAATACGGAATGAAAAGCTAACACAACTAAAAACATAACTAGTCCTCCATCTAAGAGGACTCACCAACAGCTGACAGATAGAGTGGCCTAGAAGCTCTAGCCACGTGTTTGGAAAGGAACGCCTGAATCTGCATCATCAAAGAATGCAGCGCAAGATATACGTTAGTACTATAGGATGTACCGAGTATGTGAGAGATGCATGAGTCATGATAAAAAAAGTTTAAAACATGCTTAAGAATGAACTTGTTACTTAAAGAAGGGCCATGAATAATATCAAGGTATAAGACATAAAACATAAAACATAAAATAAAGCTTAAGTTTCATATTATAGAATCATATAACTTCATAACTTGTAAATAACATGTGGGAGTTTCTTTTTACCGATATAAACCATGCTGAGCTACATGGAGTCCGATGTATCAGCCCCATCGAAAGGAAACAATATACCTTGCTAGGGTATAGAGGCATAACATGTGGCGTGATCACTAAATCTGATGCTCAACATAGGGGACTTAGAACGTACAGGGGAATGTAGTTCTGGGACCCTGGGTACTCTCACCCAGTCTAACTCGGTGCTAATTACTACTCCCAAAACATATAACATGTGCTCATATACATGTGACATATCTGATGCCAAACTTGTTCATAACTTTTTCATAGCGTGTTCATACTTGTTCATACCTTTTCATACTTGTTCATAACCCGGATCGTCATACTACTAATGAGTTTTAGTTTAGAAAATGACTCATGAGCATTGATGGAACATCTGGTGTCTTGTCTTGCATAATACTTCATAACATGGAAAACTTGCATACTTTATGACTTGTAAAACTTTGCATGACTCTAGTTCAATTTCATAATACATAGATTTTCATAGAATACAGGAACTAGGCATGCACATGCTTGAAAACCCATAAGGGACATGCTATCAAAAATCCAATTTGCTTAAATCAATATTCATACATGTAGGAATTTTCATGGTTAAACTTCAATTCATGAAATAAGAGTTAGCATGTTAAAACCCATGTGAAATCATTCAATTTTATAGTAATTTCATAACCAAATCATAAGAAGATCATATTTAGCAAAACCCATAAGAATTGGATAAGAACCCTATTTTAAGATCATGAAATCAAAATTTGAATTAGGAGTTTTAGGCACAAGGGTGAAAGGAACCCATTGTTGATTACACACATACCTTGATTGAAGATAACCCACTTGAATTGGAAAGGCTTAGGAGGCTTGAACTCGGAGCTTGAGACTTGAAGCTTGGAGAAGAATTTTTCTTTTTGGGAGAAGAGTGAAGTAATGATAAGGAACTTAGGTTAATGAGGGTGAAAACCCTTCTTGAAATAGTCAAAATGACATCATTTAGGAGTTAAAAGAGTGAGTAATAACTAAAATACCCCTGGGACTTAATTAGGAAAAGTGTCTTAAAAACCCGACTTCAGGTTCCACGAGTCCCTTCCACAGACCGTAGAACTAATCATGGCTCATGGAATGGGGTCGTGGCTCCTGAGCCAAAACTCCAGGTTGTTGAACATATTCTTCGGATTAACAGGATGGCTCGTGGAAACTCCCATGAGTCGTAAAATCTAGTCATAGTTCTAGGGAGCTTGGCTGGTGTCAGGTCCAGTTCCACGAGTCAACAGAACGACCCGTAGAAACTTCTACAAGTCATGGAACAGACTCGTGGTTCCTGGGGAACTTGACTACTCTCTGTCTGAGTCCCACATGTTGATTCCACGACCGTGGAAACTTTCACAAGTCGTGAAGCTGACTTGTGGTCCTAAGACCTGAGGATGGCCTGCAGGACTGGAATCACGAGTCACTTCCATGACTCGTGGAACCACCCACAGCTCATGGATTTGACCCGTGATTCCTTGAAGTTCAATTTTTTTTGCAATTTCTGAGTTTACAAGCTGGGTTTATTTCCGAGGTGTTGCAACCAATTTCTTAAACATCACATACTTCCGTTCTCAACCTAAAATTGATCTTTACTAACACAACGACATGATATCATGAGCTTATCACTTGTTCAAGTATACTTCTAAGTCAACTTAACCAACAATCTTTCCTCTATTAACTACCATAAATTTGGCAAAGATCCCACTATGTTGTAGTTAACACCTAAGGGTATATCACCCTATCACTCACTTAATGGATACATGACTCTAGCTACATACTTCAATCACACACTATCCCCACTTTTAGGCTACTATATTTTTGAATTTATATTTCTGACTCTAGGAACATTCTATTGCTTATGACCTACAACCCCTCAAACCATACTATCTCTCGGGTGACAGCACCACCCAAGCATTTAGAGATATAATTTCCCCCTTAAAGGTATTATCTATACTAAGGTTCCAAAAGGGATTTGAGAGTATATAATAATTTAGCTCAATGAACAATTTGTATGAACAAGAATAAGGGTGAATCTTTTGAATCAATGGACTTGAACACACTAATGGGATCCTCTCAAGACCTTGTGCAGTCTCTGAACTATTTTATGGCTCTATTTGAGAGAACCACGTTGATAGGAATCAAAGTTTTACTACTTTTATTACCCCAAAGATGATGCATAGTCGTCAAAATTAGGACAACGCGTGAATCTGAATAAGTTTCTTATAGGATTGCTCTATTGCACGATCTAGAGTGTGAAAGAATGAGAAACTTTTCTTAAATGTTGATAGTCCCCCATTTATAGAAGTTGGGACCTCACCACCATAAACAAGATCCTACTGACACAACTTTGTAGACTCCCTAGGACACTTGAACTATATGCTCTGATACTAAGTTTGTGATGCCTCGAGCCTACATCCTGGACATGACTAGCACCCACAACCACAAATGGCCCAAGTGAACCCTTGGTCTGGCGTACTACTAACATAGAACATTCATTTATGTGAAAGCTCATATAGTGGACAAAACATAAGCTATTATTTAATTTTTGAAAACAATCCCAAAATAAGATCAATCTTTACCATAAAAAAGCATGAGTCTGAAAACTTTAGAACACAACTGAAAAATACTACTAGAAATCTAACTGACTAATAAAGCCTCTAAAATAATTAAAAGAGTAAGTCTATCTGGACAGGGACCCTATCTACCTTTATTTGCAATCTCAACTAGATATCAACTAAAAGGAGAGGTGTCACGACCCCGCTGAATGAGTAGAGGCTCACCACAAAGCTGAATGTAGGAGAATTAGCGACTCGGCTGACTACAATCCTTGAACACCCATATCTACATTGTGAATGATACAACACCAAATAGTGTCAGTACATTGAATGTAATGGTATGCAATATAGTCAAATGAAGCAATAAAATACCAAAGCTGAATACTAGAATATGGAACTGAACAATAATACCATAGAGCCAACATATGCTTTTAAAACTTGTATGCAATAAAGATGAAAACTTTTAAGGTAAAATCAGATGGCTAAGTGCCAATGTACTTTCAAAATAATATTTCTTTCTTTACAGAGTTTCTTATAACAGACATACATCATGGAGCTAATGATGTACAATAGTCACTCGATTGGGAAGTCATTCTATACTTTTCTAGGGCATAGAACGTGAGCTATAATTTGTGGATCCAAACTGAGCCTCTTAGGATAAATGGAATTGCTGACTTGCGGAATAATCCCTTCCTACGTTGGCATATGTAGTTTTGGAGTTTGGGTTCATTTAAACCCTTATGCATCTCGGTGTTAAATAGTCCTCCAAAAATATAATTATATGCTATTACTTTAAAATCTCCATTTACGAAATACTGAAATCATTCTCGGAGGTTTTACTCCACTTCAATTCTTTAACCAAACTATGTGTGAGCCTGTGCTCAAAACATTCAACTTTATTTAAGAAAACAAGAACCTGAAAGCTTAAACAATTGACTTGAGAATCTCTTTTGAAGTACCCTTTACAAGCTCTTAAAACACTTCCTTATGAAGACAATACAAAATGCTAGTTTTATATGCAAGGATTTTCAAGATCAATAATAAAGTCGTGGTTTCGCAGATGAAATAAGGTATGAAGAAAATAAAGGATCACAATAATATAATTTCTATACCTTTAACGAAAATCTTAGAAATAGTTAAGTTAAGATATAGGAAAATATAAAATAGAAAACTTGAGAAGAACCCTAGCTTGATCTTACTAAAACATTTACTTCTAGGAGTTAAGGCATGAGGAAGAATGGGTTTCCATTAATTGAGTAGTATTACATACCTTAAATACCCCACAAACATGATGAAGAACCCTAACTTGAATGAAGAATGATCAAGAAATCTCTTTTTGAAGTTCTTGAATTCGTTTCTTGAAAACCCTATGGTCAAGGGTTAAGATTTCTATCAACAATTCATAATTTGATGATGGAATTTGATTTGGAAAATTGAAATCCTTAGAGAAGGACTTACCTTGAAGAAGGGGGATGAGAGAAGGAGAGAAACCCAATTCTAGGTATTGAAAGAATGGCCAAAGAATGAAAAAATAAATGGGTTAAAATCGCCTAAAAAAGGTTCCTATTGGCCCACCTATGCTAGACATGCATCCCACAGGTCGGAACATGTGGCACACAGGTGGTCTACACCTTATTTCCAAAAAGTCAGCCAAATTTCTCCCATCTAAACTAGACATGCGACCGCATGTGGGCATCCGCGGTACGCATGTTGTTCACACTTAATTTTCTAACTGTCAGTCAAAACTAAAATGGCCATAACCTTTTACTCTGACCTTTGTTTGATGAGTGGTTGGTGGCGTTGGAAAGAAGACTGAAGATCTTTAATTTGGTAGGTACTAGGCTACCTAACTCTTCATATTCTAGGAGAAAAAATCATTTGAAGTTTATCCTTGTAAGAACTTATACGGAAACTCAATCGGTAGAGAAGTATTCAACTTATTTTTATGGTAGAGGTTCGTTATGACCTTAATTTGTATTTTATACACTCCCCACACCTAGGAAATTATTTTAACATCTAAGTAGTATAAAATCCATTGGTTTAGAGTCTAACCACACACTTAGAATGGTTCAAATCTTAGCTCGAAAGCGCGGGGTGTTATATGAAGCTAAGCCAATAGCATCCTACCCTGCTACAGGATGTAAAGAGACAAGAGATGAAGATAATGTTAAGACAGGAATATATTTTCAGATTCAACATACCTTATCTCCTACGTAGGTGTTACATAACCTTGTAACTTACAAGTTGAATTCCCATAAAAGGCAGAGGGGAAGAACTACTTGAAATAGAAGACAAAGACAATAAGGAAGAAGATATTCAAGTGGACTTACAGGAAGTTGAATGAGGGGCATATCTCTCACCTAAAACAAATCATAAAGGGGTGAAAAAGAGGAACAATAAGAGTGTGATAGCAGAAAAACCACAATCTTCCAGGATTTTAATAAGGAGCTTGGCTACAGAATCTAATCAAATAGATGATTAAGTCATTTATTTGGAATATTAGATCAGTGAAGACCAATTAAGCCTTACATAGGCTTTAAATGTTACATAGACACCACAAGTACTCTATAATAGCACCAATGGAGCCTTTTCAGCAAGCAAAACACATTGAGAAATACAAAACAAGGCTGGGAATGATTTGGTAGAAGCCAATACCAATGGGGAAATCTAGTACTTTGTAGCATAAGAAATTCAGGTGGAGGTGATTAAAGATAGACCCCAACAAATTACTCTTAAACTGGATTTTTTGGAACCTATTATGGAGGTAATGGTGATATTTGTGTATGCAATGTGTGATGCTAATCAAAAGTTAGAAATATGGGATGATATTTATCAGTTGGCCAATAATGTCTCATGCCCATGGATGGTAGGAGGAGACTTCAATGTGGTCCTCAATAGTGAAGAAAAAATAGGAGGCTTGCCAGTGCACCCTAATGATGTTGAAGATTTTGCATTTTGTATCAACTCTTGTGAATTGGAAGAAGTCAGTTTCAAAGGGAGCCCTTCACCTAGTGGAATGGAAGCCCAGGAGATGATTGTATATTTGAAAGATTGGATAGATTGCTTGTCAGTCATCTATTACAAGCTTACTTTGGGTTCAAAGAGGTAGAACAACTAGCTAGAACTGGCTCAGACCATGGTCCCTTGCTATGCACTTTTGATGTTCAAGCTCAAAACTTTATTAAACCTTTTAGGTTCTTGAAATTTTGGACTGAACATCCTGACTTTGTAGAGGCGGTGAGACAAAATTAGTATGTAGAAAAAGGCCCTAACCCTTTTATCACCTTCAAAAATAAATTGAAAAAGATGAAGGGTGTGTTGACAAAGTGGAGTAGAGAAGTATATGGGGAAATCTTCAAATAGTTTATAATCAGAGAGGAGATAGTAAAAATAAAAGAGACTCTCTTTGAAGAAGATCCCAACCATAGTAAAAGAAGCATTCTTCAGCAATGCCAGGCTAAACTAAAGAGATACTTACATTATGAAGAAGAGTATTGGAGACAGAAAGCAAGAATTGACTAGTTTGTGGAAGGGGACAAAAACACTAGATACTTTCATAATCTAGTAAAAGGGAGAAGGAACGGATTAAAGATCAAAAGAATCAAACACAAACTAGACAACTGGATTGATGATGAAGAACAAATGGCTACAAAAGCACTTGAAAGATATGGTTAGCAATTCACTCAGGAAGAGGAAGGCACCAACCAAGAGATACTACATCATGTCCCTAATATGGTGAGCCATGAATACAATGACCTTTTGAAGATATTACAAATTATGGAAGAAGTGAAAGCATTAGTTTTTTAGCTTAATGGAGATAGCTCTATATGCCTGATAGTTTTACAGGATGCTTTTATCAGAAATGTTGGGACGTATTGGGGTTGATATATTTAGATTATTCTGTAGTTTCTTTCAGGGACAAACCTTGCCTAAGGCCTTTACTCATACTAATTTAGTGCTTCTTCTAAAGAAAGATACAAACTTACTAAGACTTATGGCCTATAAGTCTTAGTAATTTTGTTAACAAGATCTTTTCCATAGTCATTCATGGTAGATTGGAGAATGTTTTACCCAAACTGATCTCTGTCAATCAGTCAGGGTTTGTAAAGGGTAGAAGCATCACTGGAAATGTTTTTCTTACCCAAGAAATAGTTATAGATATCAATAAGAGAGGAAATATAGCCAATGTTATTATAAAGTTAGACATGGATAAGGCCTATGATAGTGTCTCTTGGCAACTTATCAAGATCTAGTAAAAACATGGTTCTCAAACCTTATCATAGAGTTTACCTTTCCATTCATGAACTACCTCTACTAGAAAATGGAATCTAACAATCATTTTCTGACATTAGCATGACATGATGCTAACCAATCCATGCCTATAATAATATCAAAATCAAGCATTTCTAGCTCTACCAGGTCGATAAAGATTTGACGGCCAACAATCTCTATCGTGCAACCTCGATAGACTCTCTGGCTATTATAGACTTACCAACTGGTGTAGATTCAACAAAGGGTCATTGTAATAACTCTATTGCTATACATAATTTCCCCGCAACAAATGGGGTAACATAGGATAGAGTAGATCCTAGATCTACCAAAGCATAAACACAATAAGAGCAAACAATTAATGTACCTGTCACAACATCTGGTGATTACTTTGAATCTGGATCTTCTGCTAATGCATATGCATGGTTCTGATCACTACCAGAACTAGATGCTCCCTCTTGGCCTCTGCCTCTGCCAACTGAAGTCTGGGGTCCATGACCTATAGAATATACTGATGAGGATGAACCTACTGCTAACCCGGTCTGCTGACCCATACCACCCTGATCTTAGGTCGGGCAGTTCCTCCATATATGCCCCTCTTGTCCCCAAAAATAACAAGCTCTAGAAACCTGTTTGCATCTCCCAAAGTGCATCCTATTACAAATAGCACAACATGGTAGGGCTGACCTAGCCTGACCTGAACTTCTCTGCTGCTGAGAGCGTGATGCTCGTGAAGCCTAGCCTGTTCATGACTATCCCTAATTATCAAGTCTACTACCCTGGAACTATTGTGGCACAGGCCTAGGTGGACTAACAGAATATCAAGGTCTGAGACCACACAAAAACTCTCTCTGTGAGCCAATGGGCCTAGCCCTCTTTTGCTACTCTCTCTCGACCTTCTCTGCCATATATTGCGGATGTCGATGCTCCTATATACCCTGCGCAAAGGCCCGAATCTATGAGATATCCATATTATCATTTAGTGCAGTTGTAGTACAAGCATCAATATACTCTAACACAATCCCTACCAAAAAATGATGTACCTTATCAGTCATTTTATCAACATATGCTGGCGCATATTGATAACGCTCAAAGTACCACTCTAATTAAGAAGCGTAAGCGATCGTTGTCAAATATAGAACCCAACAAAGGTTGGGGTCGATCCCATAGAGAATATGGTGAAAGTTAAGTCTTTAGTGAATTAGTTGACTAATGGTCAATAGTTTTCGGTAAATAAGGAGAGGTTTTGTGTGAACAATGTGTAAACAAAACGAACAATAATATATGAGTGACAATCAAGATGAGAGAGAACTAGGGAAGTGTTCACCATGGCATTGTAACAATGTCGATTCTAAGCTTAACCGGGCTCTTTCTATATGCGTGTCACGATGTGATTGAATTAATGGTATCATCTAAACGTTTCTCAACCAAATAGACGAATTTACTTTTCAATTCTCTCGAACTTGAAAAGGTGTGCTTTTAGATTTCAATCCTAAACATCAAGTAGATTAATCTAGTTACATCATTAATCATAAGACGAGAGTTAGTAGTCTCGAATCCTCGTCGTTAATCAAGTTTCCCGATTTTAATCTCTTTACTCAAGCAAATTAAACCTAGGCATGTTCTAATGTTTGCAATCACTAGAAAATGTTAAATAATGAATGATTAACAACGTGACAACATATATATTGAACCCGTCGCTGCCCGGAATCTATATCGCTACTTTTGCCATGGCTCCCACAACCCTAGTTGTGGGAGGTTTAGTTAATCATGCTTGTAGAAGAATAGAAGAAAGTCATATTCATAATAAAGAAAAGAGATCCTTACACTATAGTGAAAACAATCTTCAATTATTCCAAGAACAAGAAAACAAATATCCCAAGAACAAATCAAGAACACGTTTTCAAGACAAGGAAAACGTGTTTCTTGCTCTCAAATTCTCTCCTAAAACTATTGGGAGAACTATTGTAAAAAAAGCTTGACATGTAAAATAAACCTAACATAGGGTATTTATAGGAGTCTAGGAAACAAATCCCAAAAACGCCCGGATTCCGCGTCGCCGACTGTCTCAACTTGACGGCCAGGCTGACGGACCGTCACTGGCTTGACGGACCGTCGCCTTGGCTGTCACCACTAGGCAGTGGTGCAACTCAACTTGATGGTCACTGTGACGGACCGTCACCACCTTGACGGACCGTCACGGCGGCCGTCACTCCTAGGCAGTGGCCTGCCACCACTTGATGGTCTCTGTGACGGACCGTCACATGTGTGACGGACCGTCACTCAGGCCGTCACTCTTATCCAGAATGTCTTTTTGCTCGAATTTCCTTCTGTTTCCGTGTTTGTCTCCATTTCCTACAAATATAACATAAAACCATCAAAACGACGACGGTTGCTTGAAAACGTACGATTGTTCTTAGTTAAAAGGAGTCGAAAGTGCCGTAAAATGGTGGCACATCAACACCCTCAACTTAGACGTTCGCTTGTCCTCAAGCAACATAACATAAAAGAAAAACAACACGACAACTCAACTAAGAAAACAAACTCGTGTCTCTAGTAACTCATGGTCATTCAACATCTTATTCAATTTTAATTCAAGCTCCCTCGTAGCACACAAATGTATGAAACACTAACTTGCATGGATCCAAACATGTCATTCCGATATGATAGAACATTCTACATACACACGCGCAACTATCCTAACAATCAATAGACAATACAGAAATCTTGGTGCCCTCACCACAAAGAAGTCCCACACAAGATTTGGGACTAGGTAAGCGCTCACACTCACAAACGATTTCGAACAATGCACATGCGATACCATAGGCTTGCCCTTACTATTTTATTTCAGTTCTTCAGGAAGCCGCTCAGGATCACTACAAGACTTGTTTTGGCTTGTAATGAGGCTTCAGGTGCAGGTAGGATACATTTAGGGGTTAGTGACTAAGCCCTCCTTGGAACCACCGACGTCTTATTACCACATAACTTTACTTTGTCCATCCTTATTCACCTTTTTATTTCCTTCTCTCTAGCTACAGGTGCGGCCCCTTTATTTTGACAATTCTTTTTATTACTTTTTCGATCTTTTTCATCTCTTTTTATTTTTCTTTTCTTTTCTTAGGCACACACCCGAATTTTCATTCTATTCACAACCAATCTTCTCCATCCTCTTTTTCTTATCATTCACCTCTATAATAGCCACCCTCAACTTAGGCTGATTGCCTGAGTTGAGGTGCACGATGTCCAAGGAAGGACCAGGGCCAAAATAGGGATTTCAAAATTAAACAGGAACGGTGACAAGTTATTGAAAGAACAAGGTTAATTATGGCTCAAACAGGGTTCAAAGGGATTATTTACATTTGGACGGTCTTATAGGTTAAGTGGACTGCACACAAAAAGGGCCTGTGATCCTTTCCTAAGCAACCAACTTCGAACTCAACAAAATAGACCGGGCAAGTTCTAGATGCATGCACATAGTAAGAATTTATAACAATACGCTCACACACACTTTGCACAAAGAAACTATACCACTACCGACTATCAAGACAACAACTCGGCTTAAGCATACTTATTCCTATCATAATCACACAATGATATTGAAGGATCCAGACAGTCAATCGTTTCAACATAAGCTCAAAAACCAGAAAATTTTTCAGAGGGGGCTCCTTTTAGTCAAGAAAAACGCCATGATGCTTGCTATAGACACTAGAAAACAACTAAAAATTTAAATGACAACCTAAACATGCCGGTTCTACTAGATAGCACACCGGAGGGAAAAGAACTCAGCAACAAAAACCCTCGGTGGTGACTCACAGGTTTCCCAACACCCTCAACTTAGACTCATGCATTGTCCCCAATGCATACATGTGAAAACTAAAACTGTGAGAATAAGGAATACCTGTGAAGTCCATAGGACTCAGATTCTGACATGATGTTGGAGACCGCCAGGGTCTCCAAAGCAGGAGAACTCGATGGAGTGTGTGCACGCGACAACCTTATGTTGCGTTCCAGCTTCTTCTTTCATCGGCTCCGCAGCTAGTCGCGACAACTTCTTCGCTCTTTCTTTGCAGATTCTCTTGCAGTGTTTTCATTTTCTTGATCTATTTTCACCGCCTTCCTCTACAGGTTTCTCTTCTTGTGATCCCAACTTTATTCTCATAACAGATCGGGTCTCAACCATACCCTTCTCCTCGAGATGCACATCCGCCGGAACTTCCTCAATGACATTGACGACCGTGACCACCCTCATGTCACTTGGTTGCTTCATCAATTTGGACATATCGAACTTGACAACTTTATTGTTTAGCCTGAAGGTCGGTTCGTTTCTTTCCATGTCAACCAACACTCTAACCGTGGCTAACAAAGGTCGTCCTAAGATTATGGGAACTTCAAAATCCACCTCGCAATCCAAGATCACAAAGTTAGCTGGGAATATAAGCTTACCAACCTTGACTAGCACATCGGACAATATTCCCACCGGTCGCTTTACCGAATGGTCAGCCATCAACACTCTCATGGACGTTGGTTTAGGTGCTCCCAAGCCCAATTGCTTGTAGACTGCTAGCAGCATCAAGTTGATGCTAGCACCCAGATCACATAAGGCTTTCCCGAAGTTGAGCTTCCCAATGGTGCAGGGAACAGTAAACGCGCCTGGGTCTTCCTTCTTTTCGACTAATGACCTTGAGGAAATAGCGCCGCAGTGGTGGAGGTTATCTTCTGGTTCGAAACTTACCGACCTCTTCTTTGTAATCAAGTCCTTCATAAACTTGGCATATCCGGGCATTTGTTCAAGCGCTTCCACCAATGGGATGTTTATTGATATCTGCTTGAGCATGGTCAGGAAATTCAGGAACTTACTATCATCCGCTTTCTTCTTCAATCGTTGCGGAAAAGGGGGCGGTGGTCGTGGCATCATAGTTGGAAGCTTTTCAGCTTCCTTGCTCTTCTTCGCGGCCTTTTGAGTAGCCTCTTCAACCTCCTTGTCGTTGGCGTCATCACCCTCAACTTGAGTCTGAATTACCGGATCTGATTCCAGTAATATTTTGCCGCTTTTTGTAGTGACCGCCATGCAGCTCGCGTCATTCCTCGGGTTTTGAATAGTGTCGCTCGGCAAGGTACCTGTCTTCCTTGGGTTTAGAGATGCCGAGATTTGTCCCACTTGCTGCTCTAATTGCTTGATCGAGGTGGAATGTGCCTCCACTATTTGACTCATGGCCGATAACTCAGTCCTTATCTCCTTCACCCCAGAGTCAGTCAATTCTACCTTCAGCAACATCTTCGCCATCATGTTCTCTAGCTTGGAAGTCCCTGCCTCGTTGCTAGCTTTGTCCCGATTACCAGGTGGTACATACAACCCACCTCTATCAGTGTTATTCCTCCAGTTTCCTTGATCGCGATCTCTGTAACCAGCTTTCTCATAGTAGTTGTCCTTCTGATAGGTCCGACCTTGGTTTCCTTGGCCATTGGCCTGGAAACCCCCCAAGTAATTTGCCTCCTCATCAGTTTCCAACTCTGCTATTCTACCTTGCGAACCCACAGCTTTTACCTTCTCCATACCTCCTGAAAACAAGTGCTTTGTCAGTAGGTCCAACTGCGTTTTCAGATGCGCCATGTCGTGGTCGCGCTCCTCCTCTTTTCTGCGCTGCTCAGCTGACATACCAACTGCATAAGTGCTAGCTGCTACCTCTGTATCCCGTGTATGCCAGGCCCTGTTGGTTTTAGTAAGCCTGTCCAACGTAGTTGTCGCCTCAACAAAAGTGAGACCCATGAATGCACCACCTGCTGCATTGTCCAACGTCGGCTTGGTAGCCGAATTCAGTGCCCTGTAGAACATCTGCATCAAGAAGTTGTCGGACAGTTGATGGTTCGGGCATTGCGTCAGCTTCTTCTTGAACCACAACCAAGTCTCATGTAAAGCTTCGTGGGTTTGTTGTCTGAAATTACTGATTTCATCCCTCAACTGAATCATCCTAGAGGGAGGAAAGAACCTTTCTAGGAAAGATCCTTTCAACTCTCCCCAAGTTGTGATAGAGTCGGGGGTCAGCTCTGTCAACCACAATGCTGCCTCATCAGACAGAGACAACGGAAACAACCTGAGCCTGATTGCTGTCTGACTCACTCCAGGCAACTCAAACGACTTGCAGATGCCCACGAAATTCATCAGGTGCTGGTTTGGATCATCACCAGCGGCACCTCGGAACACTCCTCTCAAGTTTAACAGCTGGATCATCATGCTAGTGATGTTGAACTTGGCTCCGGGCGCTAGCGGTGGAAGAGCAATTGCGCCCGTAGCGCCAACTCCATCCAAGTCGATATCCTCATCATTCAGCATAACATCGTCCTGCAGACCACCAGCATTCAGATTTTGTTGGGCCTGCAGTTCTGCAGCGAGCTTTGCTGCCTCTTGTTGTGCGGCAATATTCCGCCTTAATGTTCTAGCAAGCTCGGGGTCGTAAGGTAATGTCGATTCACCCGAGCGCCGGGTACTTGGCATGCAAAACTCTGTACCCTGTTAAAAACAAAAACAACAAATAAACGTAAAAGCAGGAAAGTATGACTAAGAGTCAAATAAACACACCAGACTTAACAAACAACCTTATTCCCCGGCAACGGCGCCAAAATTTGATAACGCTCAAAGTACCACTCCAATTAAGAAGCGTAAGCGATCGTTGTCAAATATAGAACCCAACAAAGGTTGGGGTCGATCCCACAGAGAATATGGTGAAAGTTAAGTCTTTAGTGAATTAGTTGACTAATGGTCAATAGTTTCCGGTAAATAAGGGGGGGTTTTGTGTGAACAATGTGTAAACAAAACAAACAATAATGTATGAGTGACAAACAATATGAGAGAGAACTAGGGAAGTGTTCACCATGGCATTGTAACAATGTCGATTCTAAGCTTAACCGGGTTCTTTCTATATGCGTGTCACGATGTGATTGAATTAATGGTATCATCTAAACGTTTCTCAACCAAATAGATGAATTTACTTTTCAATTCTCTCGAACTTGAAAAGGTGATCTTTTAGATTTCAATCCTAGACATCAAGTAGATTAATCTAGTTACAACATTAATCATAAGACGAGAGTTAGTAGTCTCGAATCCTCGTCGTTAATCAAGTTTCCCGGTTTTAATCTCTTTACTCAAGCAAATTAAACCTAGGCATGTTCTAATGTTTGCAACCACTAGAAAACGTTAAATAATGAATGATTAACAACGTGACAACATATATATTGAACCCGTCGCTGCTCGGAACCTATATCGCTACTTTTGCCATGGCTCCCACAACCCTAGTTGTGGGAGGTTTAGTTAATCATGCTTGTAGAAGAATAGAAGAAAGTCATATTCATAATAAAGAAAAGAGATCCTTACAATATAGTGAAAACAATCTTCAATTATTCCAAGAACAAGAAAACAAAGATCCCAAGAACAAATCAAGAACACGTTTTCAAGACAAGGAAAACGTCTTTCTTGCTCTCAAATTCTCTCCTAAAACTATTGGGAGAACTATTGTAAAAAAAGCTTGACATGTAAAATAAACCTAACATAGGGTATTTATAGGAGTCTAGGAAACAAATCCCAAAAACGCCCAGATTCCGCGTCGTCGACTGTCTCAACTTGACGGCCAGGCTGACGGACCGTCACTGGCTTGACGGACCGTCGCCTTGGCCGTCACCACTAGGCAGTGGTGCAACTCAACTTGACGGTCACTGTGATGGACCGTCACCACCTTGACGGACCGTCACAGCGGCCGTCACTCCTAGGCAGTGGCCTGCCACCACTTGACGATCTCTATGACGGACCGTCACATGTGTGACGGACCGTTACTCAGGCCGTCCCTCTTATCCAGAATGTCTTTTTGCTCGTATTTCCTTCCGTTTCTGTGTTTGTCTACATTTCCTACAAATATAACATAAAACCATCAAAACGACGACGGTTGCTTGAAAACGTACGATTGTTCTTAGTTAAAAGGAGTCGAAAGTGCCGTAAAATCATATCTCAACCTATACTCTTTAATGCTCATGTTGCCCAGCCAGAGGTTCAAAACCTGATCTACCCGAGTGTCCCAAATCTCTCATGGAAAATAATGATCTAGAAAAGCCTATGTAAAGCTATCCCAAGTGGGTGAAGGTGAATCCCCCCTGGATCTCTCCTAACTCTCGTACTAGAACACTGAAACATTATGCAGCTGAAATGCTGCTAACTCAACTGACTCATTCGCTAAGGCATGCATGACCCTGAAGATCCTGTGAAGCTGATATACAAAGTGTTGAAGGTCCTCTTTGCAATCTGTCCCCATAAACTGTGAAGGACTCAAGGCGAGCTCACAAAATCTACGATTTTGGGCCCTTCAGAAGGTCCAACAATATCTGGCGCAACAGGATGACACTGTGCAGCTACTAACTATGCCAATATGCACACTGCACTCCTAAAATCCTGATCATATGGTATATGTGGAGCTTGAGGTGGTACTGGAGGTGGAGCTGGGGGTTATATAGACCTCGGAGGCTCCTGAGGTGGTGGAGAAACTTGAGGAAGCTGAGAAGATGGCTCCCTATGGGCCTCGAGATGGGCTATCTCCATAACTTATACCCTGATAGTACCCTCACCTGTAGTTGTATCTAGCCTATGGCTAGCTGTGGTCAGTCTGGTATCGAGCATCTTTATGTTCAAAATAAAAATTATAATCCCGAAAACTTAACCTTTAAGACTCAGCTCTATAGCATGATTTAAGCAAAAGAAGGGTAACAATTCTAACATGTATTGTGGCTCCTTGCTTATAGAATGTGGTGCACAACACATTTATAAACAGGATTCTAATAGACACGGCTTGCAGACTCTCTAGGATACGACATTGCTCTAATACCAAGTTTGTCATACCCCATCTTAGGGACGTAACTGGCACCTAATGCCAACTTAGACCTGAGCCAACCCTTGATGGACAACCACACTATTGGTAGACTACCAGTCATAAAATCATGAAAACAAACAAGTATATCTCGGCTTAAAGATAATACCTCGACCAACAAGGCCCTTGTCAACCAGACTAATAATAACCTCAGCAAACACCAGCAATTCATATAGAATAGAAACAAAATCGTGTGTGGTCCATTGAGGTCACCATGCTATCTAGAAACATATAAACTGAGCATATATGTACATACACTATAAGGCCAATAAATCATTGTGATAAAAGAACAAAACAACAAGGCCAACACGATTGACAGTGCATATATATAAAACCCAAAGTCTTCAAGCCTTTAAAAGTAGTAAAGCTTGGCTTGGATAGGGCCCCGACCTACCCAAATGCTATCTACAACAAAAGCTAACAAACCTCAAAAACTCTGGCCGCTCCGAAAGAAAGGGGCTAACCAACCTACTGGGACTCAACTGTGCTACTGGGAAGGAATGTCGGGTCATATATCAGGACTTGCAGGAATGAATACAGCACCCCCAAGCAATGGGGCATCAGTACAAGATAATGTTCCGAGCATGTATGTAATGACCCTTCCGGTCATTTCCACGTATAAGTTTTGAAGTCAAGCAAATCGACAAAAGTTATCGTAAGTTCTTTAACAAATTTCCTGAACTTTTGGTAAAATTTCTCTGGGCTTTTCTCCCAATATATAAAGAGTTAGAAGTCCCCCGAAATACCAAATTGAAGGTCTACGAGTCTAGTTTCCTACGCACAAAACCTCACGTCCAACTGATCTCGAAGTAAAAAGTTATGACTGTTTTACCGCGGACTGTCTGGCAGAAAATGGGTTACGTACCGGGTCGCGAATCGGGTCGGGTTAAACTCGATTTAAGCCTCAACTTCGCGTTTTAAAATGCCATTTCAGTTCCGAAACAGTGATGAAACATAAGGGAGGATCCCGAGAGAATTCTTGAGTATCAAAATCGTGCGTTGGTGAATTACGAGCCTAGGCTTAAGAATTTTATTAGCATCGCGCGTGTATTTGAAAATATTTTATTTAAAAGTTGAATTTGGTAAAAATTATATTATTATTGCCTTTTCAAAATATTTTAAAGGTTTATGAAGAATATTTTATTACGTTATAATTGTATATGTATTTATTTTATAAGGTTTTTATACATTGTAATATTTAACGGAGATAGTAAATTTAGTTATGTTAAAAGTTATTATTATAATATAGTAGGTTTTATTCAAAATAATTTTCTATGAATTACGGTATATTTAAAAAGTTATATTTATTTTACCACGAATTTATGCAATACCCGAATACTTACATAATGGGGCGAATTGGTTGCCACCTCCACTTCCACGTGGAAGTGGAGGCATTGTACAACAAAGTTAGGCAGCATATGATTGGTGGCATCATTGGAACTTGCAGCATTAACAAGGATAACTTCAAGTAATTGCTTTCTATTCACTGAAAGCATTTGAACAAATTGCTATGTAAGTTGCTGCCAACATTACTTAATACTTCTTTGAAATATAATTGTGGTGCAAAAATTACCACAGTACATCATTCAATTGTCTACGTCAAGTTATTCAAGCCCGAGTTCGAGTTTGATTTTGTGTTGGGGATTTTTCGGAGAGGTTCAAGCTTGTCATCGGACGACAGGTAGGTTACGGTTTATTTTCCCTAGACTTCACATATATAGAATAAAATTGTATTAATGGGCATCCTTGGGTTGGTTTATTAGGTTGGTACCACAGACCTTGACCGCTTTATTCCTGTCCGCCTTCTTTTATTTCTCCGTTGCTTGTAGTATTTGCCGATATATTTAATTTACCCTTGTGGTCCTGTGAGGCCTTGTTGACTCTGGAACATAGAAGGTGGGATTTTGGGAATGTCCGCGAGTCCCGGGCATAGAATTATCCTTCTAGGCTGGTTATGCTTGCTGAGTAGCTGTGGGCCTGTGCAGGGTCGATAGGTTGATTGTGAGCTGCTGGGCAGCTATTGTGTGTGATCATACCATTTCCATACATATAAAGAGGTTTATCCATGTTTTACTATGGTTTTGGCTTCGGGCTTACTGGCACTGTTTTCTAAACCTTGCATGGCCCGGGGGGCCCGTTTTTGATGGAAATAATTTGGAAATGGTTTGATTTAACTTGTGAATATTTCTGGATAAAGGAAAGTAAAATTATGTTTAAAATCATCAGTTTTACGATTATCGCTAGACTCGGCAGGGCCGGGGTGCTAGTTGATTTTTCTTGTTACTTGAGATGATTTTTAGCCTCGGTCGGACCGAGCACCTGAGATAACTTTCTACTGTTTAGACCCGGTTATGCCCGGGCACCCTTGGAGGGGTTTTTGAGATATTTTCCTACTACTTTAGTCCTGGACAGGGTCTTGGCATG